>JAKWJD010001766.1:25598003-26998003 GCA_027705065.1 Solanum peruvianum
AGTGTTCTAATTGCCAACAAGTAAAGGCCGAACACCTAAAGTCGGTTCTTACTACAAGAGTTCTAAATTCCTACATGGATGTGGGAAAAAATCAATATCGGTGGTTGTTGATCGATTGACTAAATCCGCTTTCTTTATTCCCATCAAGTCTTCATATTCAGCGGAGTATTATGCAAGAATCTTCCTAGATGAGATTGTGTGCCGTCATGTCATTCTGTTATCTATCATATCGGATTGGGGCACAAAATTCACATCTAGATTTTGGAGGTTGATCCAAAAAGGATTAAGTACTACAGTGAAGTGAAGAACCGCTTTTTATGTCCCAACGGATGTCCAAGTAGAGCGTACGATAAAAACTCTTGAAGATATGCTTAGCGGGTGCATTATTTATTTTAAAGGTAGTTTTGATAAGCATTTACTTTTAGTGTTGTTTGCTTAAAAATAGTTTTCATTTATCCATTTCCATGGATCCCTATGAATCCTTGTATGGTAGGAGGTGTAGGTGTCCAATTTGATGGTTTGAAATGGGTGAGCCATAACTTCTTGGTTCCGAGTTGATTCATAAGACTTTGGAAAAGGTTAATATTATAAGGAATTGGTTGTAAATGTCCTATATTTGCCAAAAGTCTTATGCCGATATAGGAGAAGGGATTTGGAGTTTCAAGAAGGTGATAAGGTGTATTGAATAGTTCTCCAATGAAAGGGGTGGTTATATTTGGCAATAAAGGGATATTGAGTCCTCGTTATGTGGGTCCCTATGAAATCTTGAATAGGATCAGTAAGGTTTCGTATGAATTAGAACTTCCTAGTGAATTGGCTTCGGCTCATCCGATTTTCCTTGTTTCTATGTTGTAAAAGTGTATCCGTGATCCCAAGTCCATTCATCCTATTGAGTATCTTGGTGTCAAGGATAACCTCTCCTATGAGGAAGGTCCGGTTCAAATTCATGATAGTCAAGTCAAAAAGTTGAGGAATAATTAAATGGTTGCCGTAAAGGTGTTATGGAAAAATCATCTATTTGAGGGTGAGACATGGGAGGCCGAGGCCGGCATAAAGTCCCATTACCCTCATATTTTTGAGAATTAAGGTTATTCATTCTTTTTAACAATATAAATGTGACTAGGAAATTGAAGTTTCTTGATTTTTGTGTGAAGTTTTGAACATTATGCATTTTTAATGGACATACAGTGATGTTACTATGGTGTTGCTATTAAAAGAAAATCTTGAACTTTTGTTTTTTGCTTGTTTTTAGTTATTATGTGCATTTTGATATGGTGAGTTTTCATGAAATAAAAGGTAGGATGTTGTGAAGTTGAACTTTGTGCTAATCGATTCATATATTGTATGTTGAGGTCATGAGTGTTGTGAGAAGGAAATGCCGCATGATAACGTGTTTTGAGCCTTATGTGTGGCAATATGAGTTTTCATATTTTCCTTGTTGAAATGACATGTTTTATGTTGATTTGATATTGTTGATTCGTAGGGCTTCTAGTCTTGGGTCTATTGTTTCCTTCAAAATAATTCTTGTGTCATTCGGGTACGAATAATTCCTAAGGGGGGGATAATGTAACACCTTGAAAATATTAGACTCATTGTAAAGCCTGACATAGGTATGTTAAAGTCTAAACAATATTTCTAAGTCTATTTTTAGTGAATATAGGTCATTTAGGAAATTTAAGAACCAAAATGTCCAAAACATCGGGTAAGTTGGTGCAAAGGGATGCTAGTGTGTCTTAGCCTTTTTGACATACTTTTAGGAGTCGAAAATATATGAAAATTGTTTGAAATGAAACTAATGGGTGTTTGAGTTGTTCAATGGTTGAAACTTCCGGGTACGACTCGACAAGAACAAACCAAGGGCCCTTGGGGATGACCTCTACAGTTTGACGCAGCACTGCCTGTTAGTCTGCATCGATTGGACAATCGACAAACCGTGTGTCGATTGATGGGTCGTAGGTGCCACCGTCATCTCACACTTAGGCTTGTCGAGAAAGTCCCTTCACATACACAGTTTCTGGAATCATCGATGAAGTGCGGAGGTACAAGCTACGGTCTATGTGTGGATAGACGAGGCGTTAATGCTACAATCCTCACACACATAGAAAATTGGAGAAAAGCCTCACCCGCACTAGTCTCATACCGAAGTTACGGATGTACAACAGGATCTTCCGTGGACAAATGGTTTGTCTATTAAGGTCTCGTCTATAGGATCTGCAAATTCCTGCAAATTTTAAATTAAATTTATTTAATTAATTAAGTAGTTTAGGGGTAATTGGCAATTAAAGGAAGACTAATTAAGTTTATTTAGTCCCACTTTAAATACCCTCAACCCTCATTAACCTAAATACAACTCTCAAGATAAACTCTCTTCCTTCTCTCTTATTTCTCTTTATACATGAATTCACCATTTAAGGATAGAAAGAACTAGGGTTTGGGGGCTGGAAAAATGGTGGATTCTTCATCAAATTGTTCAGAGACATTAAGGTATGGGTTCTCTTCACCTTTGAGATCCTTTCCTTAAAGGGTTTCTTCAAAATAGATTTCAAAAATTTGAGTTTTTTCTTATGGGATTCATTCAATTACGAAATTGAAGTTATGAATTGAGTTTATAATGAATTCTTAGGGTTATATTGAGTAATTAACATGTAATTCAACTTGTTTATGGTAATTGTTGATGGTTTGGTCGAAATTAAACAGTATGATCTTCTATCTGTAACCCTAGATAGTGATCTTGACCTATATTGTATTGTGATCATTCAATTGAGTGGTTTGTTGATTAGATTACTATCCTATGGTACAATTATGATTAAATTACGATGAATTATAAGACTATTATTCTACTTCTTGACATGTGATTTAGGATTATGAATTATAAAATGGAATTAGTCAATGTACCTTGTCTCAAGTTGTGATCTAAACTTGAATGGTGTTATAGAGATGCAATTGCCCTTATTATCCTATTGGTTATCATTGTGTGATGATGGTAATATCCAAGTTGGGTCGAGTGATGGGTTGATGGTAACACCTTGATTATCGACTATGAGAAAGACTTGGTAGGTCTTAGAATTTCTATCTTTACTTCCAATTGTTAATGTTGTTAAGTGATAATATTACATTTGGAGTATACCTTGTACTTGCATTATGGGGTGGTATAATGTTGAATTTAAATGTCTTGACTATGTTGTGAGGTTGATTAAGGTGTATATGTTATAAGGATGGTGAAAGCTATCAATGTGTCTTAATATGTTATGAAATGCTAAAGTGTTAACCTCACTTATATGAATTGTGATAAAAGGACTTAATTTCATACAATTCTTATTGATCTATTGATGATGATGATTATACAAGGGGTAGACCCTATGACCTAATTTAAGTTATGATTGATAATTAAAAGCTTAAAGCAATTTCAAAAACGGACTCTATCTTAGCACCGAGTGAACTAAATAGAGGAGTGTTTCTTCGCAGGTAGGGAAGGTAGGAACACTACAGTACTCTTGAGATTGGAGACTATAATTCATGGCGCATAGACAGATTCCCGACTAAATGTCCTAGTTCTTGAACTATGTTGCCCCCATAAGAATACTAGCTAGTGGATCCACGTAGTAGTTATGTTTCATGTATTGGTACTACCTTGTCATGTAGTATGCCTTCTTTCGGTGTAGGGTTTCATAACATTGGATTCCTCACTATCTCATGTGGTCTATGTCGGTTAGGGAATGATGTTACCAAAAGGTAAAATAAACTAAAGGATTTGAAACCCAGCTTGGATAAGCTAAGGGGTCTAGCTTAGTCTAGGTAGGGGTATGAGACACTACCTACATTACACTAGTTATCCTTGAGGGGAGTATTAGGAGAAGGTTCTTATATGATTATGTTATGATCATATACTATATATATATTTATATGATGACCATGGAACATTTTTGATGCTATATGTTTTATAGTTCACCTATAAATATGCCTTGGATTATAATGATAATATACGATGAAATGAAAGCCTAAAATCCATGATATTTAAAGTTGGACATAGGTCATGTTTTCTTGTTGAGGATACTTGATTGAGTAAGGCTTTGGGGATTTGCTTGGTCATTGAACTTGTTGACTTTATAAGGACTTGTGAGTAGTTGTCTTGCTTATTATGATATGTTTGACTCTTATTTATTCGTTTGATATTTTTCCTTGATGTTAAGGTTGTAATAAATCATGGTTCCAAGTATTTTGTAATAAGTATTACTTGTAGAGATAGTAAGCATGTTTTTGTTGGTGGATATGACTTACTTTACATTGCATTAGGCCCCTAAAGGGGTAATTTGGCATGTTTTGAGAAAAAGTCCCTTTTACCATGTTTTGCTTCTGTATCTTCACAAGATCTCATATTTAGTAAATGTGAAGTACTAACCCCATTTTCTTCCTTTTTCCACAAACATTTTAGGTTCCCATTGTTGAGGAGTTTTCGTGGCGAAATTATTGAAGGCTAGATTCTTCATTTAGTCCAAGAAGGGTATGTCCTCAACATTCGAGGGCAGTGACATCTTCTAGCTTTGGATTTTGTTATGAGCTTATTGACTCTATCATTTATTTCCTTGTTATTTGAATGATGTTCTATCGTATGACATATACATGGTATTGAGATATCCATTTAGATGGTATGAGATGAGACAATCATTGACTCTAGTTCTATATTCTTATATATGTAAGTGCAATGAAAGTAGAAGTCTATGTGACCTTCAGATATGAAGGGTCTATCTATACTCGATATGAATATGTATATTATGTGTATGTAGAGGTCTATGTAAACCTCCAAGTATTGAACATGAAAGCTTCAATTTTTTCCGCATATGAAACTAAGAGGCTAGTCCTATTCCTTCAAAAGGACGACGACGCCATTTACGTGATGCTACCATCAATAAAAAAAACTTTTCTAGAATAACATAATCCAAGCTAACTTATCTTGCAACATTGTTTATTAAGATAAACTTACTATCATAATAGACCTTCTACCATAGAAAGAATCTCATTATACTAACCAAGCTAATTAAGGAAGAATACAACCATCCTAACCACCATCAAACCAACCATGTATGTACAAGATAATCCATAGGCGAGCATATATCCTCAACCCTAACCTAACATGAGACACTAATCCCAAGATATATCATGGAATGAGACACTAATCCGAAGCTATATCATGGAATACACGTTACATTCAAATAAAGCTCACATTAGGAGAATATATGCCTTTCTCCTAAAGCTACCATGAAATGGTTTTGGAAAAACAAAATCAAGCTATCATGGTCAAGCATACTATAAATACAAGAACGAGCTAAACATGAGAGGTGTACTTTCTCCATCCCAAGCTACCATGAAGTTCATCACCTCAAGCTAAAATGAGTAATTCAACTCAATTTGCCTTGATAGTTAAACATCTCAAGTTACAATGAGTATTTCACCTCAATCCTACATTAAATTTACTATCTAAAACTACCCTTAAGATCTACCATCTAAAGTTATCATGAAATTTACCATCTCAAGATATCATACCATGGCCTTATCTCACCAGGTCAATTATACATGATGTGATCATGCAATCCATCATCAAGCTAATGTAGTTCATCATGACTTGATTGATTTTAGGTTCTTAGGTAAACCTAGAGTCCATCAATGTAAGAGAACTTTTTTCTCCTAACTTGTTCATGTCTAAGTGTAGAAAAAAAATCATCCCAATCCCTTCAAAATGACTTTACCACCAAATCCCTATAATCCATGGCATACCTGTCAATAAATGACTACTAACCTCAATTAATCATGATCTATGTTCAGTTATATGCTTACTTCATTCAATTAGATCATTAGAAGGTAAGTATTGGCATACATGATCACATAGGTTCAATTCCATCTTTACAAGTCAATACAATCCTTGATCAATTAAGCCTAGTTTAATTCATACCTAGATTAGTCAGTCATTATCAATATTAAATAATAAAATTGATTTAAGAAGATCATCTTAGAACCTTAATCTTACCTCTAACGGCCTAAAATCACCATGATTATCTTCAACATAGAATAATAAAATTCACCATGAAAACATCATAAAATCATTACATGAACATAAATGGATTATACCCACTAGATTGGGATCACAATTAAGCTTTACCCACAGTGCAATCATAACCCTTTCTATATTGGTGTTCTTTTGATTCACAATTAAGGAAAACTCGATAAGCTCCATGAAGGTAAGAATCGATGGATGAATAAGCTTCACATAACTTTGATAGGAGCCTAATCCTAGCTTGAATACTTTGTGAAATTCGTACTAAGATCACCCTGCAACTTCTGTTCTTCTTCTATGGTTCATGAGAACCTTTTGGTGAGAGAGAGGTTTTGACTTTGAGTCTAGAGTCTAACTGGATTTCTTATTGTTTAAATAATCATAAAATAATTAAAACTGCCTAAAATTATTACCCATGCATGTATTTGCATGTGGGGTGAATTTCCCAATTCACCCCTTCCCTTGGCAGAACGCTGGCAGAATCTGCAGGTCCAAACGACGTCTGCAGTCGACAAACTAACGATGGAACGACGACACCATACTTCATGTACATAGTTGGAGACTAAGATGTTCAACATGTTAGTTCAAATCCCAAGTCTATCTGTGCAGTAACGCCTCCAATAAATGAGGTGTAGCCTGCACTATAGGGCATTGATGCAAAGTCGTCGATTGACACTGCAAAGGCAGTATGCTGCTTACTTTTGGGTCCTCCTAAAGGATCATTTGGGTGGTCCTTGGGGAGTTGTGCCCTGAATTTTGCACCCTTAATACGTATTTATATATTCTACAACCTTCCCTAATAATTTGCGCAAGAAACACCACTTAAAATCTAATGAAACATACTACGACACGCTTGCACGTCTCAAGGCTAACTTTAAAACGTCATCGAACGTTCTTGGAAGTTTGACCTCCAAGATTATCCAAACCATATACTGACTCTTAACACTATATTCATATTAGGACCTCATAATCTCATGACACACATGTTAGGCTCTTTATTATCTTAATGCATTTTTGGGTCCGTACAGTATACCCGACTTGGGAAACATTCATCCTCGAATGACCCCTTATTAAAAACATCTGTAAAGGGACTAATCTAGACTACCATACAGTCGAACATTTATTATACCTAAATGCACATACACAAATAAAGGAAAATAATTCATTTCCAAGGTAATCATAACTACACATAATCAGATAAAGACCTCATGAAGAGACTCGTTATCCCCGCACTTGGGAATAAGCCATAAAAGTCTTTCTAACATCAATTTATCATCATTAAGAGCAGAAAAATTAGCAAAAAACTTCTTAATCATAATAAATTCAGCAAAAAAAATTATAATTCATTAAACAAACACATACAGGAGAAGGACATAAGAAAATAATTCTTATAACTCTTGGATTGGAGAGAATAGAACCTATTCCTCTTTGAAGACCATCATACACTTGATTAGTAGCAACTTGTTTGCTGTCTCTCACATTAGACATTGACTTACGGCAATCTTTAATTAAATTACCACTGTCATCACACCCAGAGCAACCATCTCTACCGGCTAAGCACCTACCCTCATGTTTCTTACAAAACCTAGGGCATGTTTGTCGGGAGTACCCATTGCTCATTTCATACAGAGGATTACTACAGTAGTCTTGTCTAAAAGACTTGTGTTGATTCTTTGAACAACCATGTACATCAGACCCTTTGATTTCCATCCTAACTCTCTTTCTCTCCTTCTTAAGCTTGGAATATTCTATTTTTTGAGCAAACACCATTCGGTTGGATATATCTATATCATCTACAAGCATTTCCATACAACACTCTTCTTCAACTACTTTGGACACCCCCTTCGTGAACCTATTCATCCAGTTTCTAGGGTTTGCTACCAAGCTTAGATCATAATTAGACAATTTATCAAACTTAAAAGCATACTCCTTAACACTCAACTTACCTTGCTTGAGATGTATGAATTTCCAAAACTTAGCCTCCCTCAATTACCTACGAAAGAACCTATCAAGGAAACCTGACTTAAAAGTCTCCCACTCTATGGGGCCCGCCCTTACCGGCCTAGAATCTTTCCATTTATAATACAAAAATTGAGCTACAACTTTCAATTGATAAGCGACTAGCTCCGCTTACTCTCTAGAAGTCAAACCCATAAGAGCATAAGTCTTATGAAACCTATTATATGAACCCATTTTTATCTTTCTCGCACCTTGGAGCCACTCAATTTCGGAGGATTCATTCTCAATAACTCCGTAATATTATAAGCATTCAACCCCCTATAGGGTTTGGTACTACCTCCCTATTCGCTTGGACCGTCAAGGCTTGAGCCAACAAGTTAATAGAAGTCCTAAACTCCCCTGGAGTAACATTCCACACTTGAGGAGAATTAGGAACATGTGGAGGGACATGATTCCCTAAGGGAGGAGCCTCTTGATTCTCCATGTCATCTCTTTCCCATACAGCGTTAGCCCTAGTATGGTCATAAACTGAAAAAAATAGGCAAACATTTGAAGAAAGGTTTACTTAAGCAAAACAATATGGCATTAGTTGAATAATGAAAAAGTGAAACTTTCCTAAGAATCCCAAAGAATCCTAGTCATAGGTATGTCGTGACTCACACCGATAAATATTACTATACTAGACGTGGTTTTAAGACATCCTAAGACTATTTTGAAAATTTATGCTCTAATTAAAAGTATGTCACAACCCAACGTGCACCCTAGAAGATAGGGCATCCTTCAAGTTGGAACACGGGGTAATTAACCTCTCAGAGATCTTGTACAAGCCCTTAGCAATCCTACATTGCATAAATATATGAAAATTAGTGTGAAATTAAAACATTCCAAAACATAATGAGGAATCATTTCATAAAACTTCTAATATATGTCTCAAAAAGCATCTATGACATCATTAATGCAATATTGTTGGATCAAATCCCATAAAACCCTAAACATAGGAAAGAACATAAAAGATATGATAGTGGTGGTGTCCTCGGATGCTATGATGACTCACCAATCTTAACTTATTCAAACTTTTGGAAACTCTACCCAGCAAAGTAACTCAATATCTTCAAGACTCTAAATTGGATTAGAATATAGGACATAATATGTGTTAGTACGAAATGTACCAAGTATGGAAACTATCATACAAAATTAGATATCTAAAAGTTTATTTAATAATAGACATTCTCATATCAGATAAATAGATAAGCATAAAATAAGTAACATAAGAATAATAAAGCATCATAAATCATATAAGAGTTCAAACATAACTCATTGTCTTTCTTACTCAATTGAATTACTTCACAAGCCACCTCCAAGTATACTTGTGCAAGGCTAAGGTAGCATCCCATACTATTACCAAATCTAAGTACATATCTTTGATCATTGTTGATCATAGTATATTATCATATTTACGACATTTAAGATCATCAATACATATGAGCACTATGCCCCTAGGCCACTGCAAAGCACACTCGTGTCGTGCATGTGAAGTATCCGTTTCTACCTCACACACTTAGCATATATTAAAGTCCCCGTATTCTTATTCATTAGCTTAGGAGTATATAGTAGACCTACTTGATATTGACAAGGAACTATCATATTAAGTCAATCATGTCATGGAAAGCAACCATAGTCACTAGCCAAGTTAAACATACATATCATATGGGTTTTGTCGTAGGTAGCAGTAAGTTATACTTGTGCCATGTATGGATCACATCCCATACTACTATCGACACTAAGAAATTCTCTAGAATGACCTAATCCTATATAACTTATATTGTAGCATTGTCTATTCAGCTAAACATACTATCATAATAGACCTACTACAATAGAAAGTAACTCATCATACTAACCAAGCTAATTAAGGAAGAACACAACCATCTTAACGACCAATATACCATTCATGTAAATGCAAACTAATCCATAGGGGAGAATGAATCCTCAATACTAAGCTATCATGAGAAACTAATCCAAAGCTATTTTATTTAATACACCTTACATTCAAATCAAGATAACATTAGGAGAGTATAGGCCTTTACCCTAAAGCTACCATGATCAAGCATCCTATCACTACAAGACCAAGCTAAATATGAGAGGGTTTACTTCCTTCATCCTAACATACTATGAAGTTCATCACCTCAAGCTACAATGAGTAATTCAACTCAAGCTTCCATACGATTTAAACATTTGAAACTACATATAGTATTTCAACTCAAGCCTCCTTAAGATTGACTATCTCATACTACCCTTGAGATCTACAATCTCAAGCTATAATTCGATCCACCATTTGAAGCTATCATACCTTGTCCTTATATCACCAAGGTAATTATACCTGTTGTGATCATGAAATAAATGATCAGGCTAATCTAGCTCATCACGCCTTGATTCATCTTAGGTTCTTAAGTAAACCTAGAGTCTATCTATGTAATACAACTTTCTTCTCCTAACTTGTTCATATATAAGTGTAGAACAAAGCATCATCCCAATTCCTTCATAATAACTTCACCCCCAAATCCCTAGCATTAATAGCATGTCAGACCATAAAAGACTACTACCTCAATTCATCATGATCTATGTTATGCTACATGATTACTTAAAAGTACATCTTGTCATACATGATTACCTATGTTAAATTCCATATTTACATTTCATGACCAACCTAGATCTATTTCGCCTAGTTCAATTCATATCTAAGTGATTCAATTATGAACATTATACAATACAATTGAATTAAGAAGATCAACTTAGAAACTTCAAAATCTCTTCTCATACATAGGAGTACTAGAGAAGTCTTGTACAATATAATTGTGTCGATTCATAGAACAACCATGTCAATCAGACCCTTCACTTTCAATCCTAACTCTCTTTCTCACCCTATTAATCTTGGAATCTTTTATTTATTGAGCAAACATCATATGTCGGGAGATATCCATATCATTTACAAGCATTGCCATACAGCACTCTTCTTCAACTATTTTGGACACCCCCATTATGAACCTATGCATCACATCTTTAGGGTTTTCTACCAAGCTTTGATTATACTTAGACAATTGAAGGAATTTAAAAGCATACTCCTTAACACTCAAATTTCCTTTCTTGAGATTCAGGAATTCCCCCAACATAGCCTCCCTTGATTCCCTAGGAAGAATCTATCAAAGAAACATGACTCAAAAGTCTTCCACTCTATGAAACCCTCCTTTACCATCCTAGAATCTTACCATTTCTCATAGCAAACTTGAGTTACATATTTAAATCGATATTCTTCTACCTCCGCTTACTCTCTAGAAGTCAAACCCATAATATAAAGTGTCTTATAAACCTCATATATGAACCTGTTTGGATGTCCCTCCACCTTGGAGCGACTAAATTCCGAAGGATTAATCCTCACGAACTCCCTAATTCTAAAAGAACTCATCCCCTCTATAGGATTAGTAACCACCTCCTTGTTAGATTGGGCCGTCAAGTATTGAGCCAAAAAGTTCATAAAAGTCCTAAATTCTTGTAGAGTAACATAACCTACTTAAGGAGCATCAGGAACTTGAGGAGGGACTCTATTCCCCTGGGGAGGAACCTCATGATTGTCCATGCCATCTCTTTCCCATCTAGCGTTATCCCTAGTATAGCCAAAACCTTGACGAAATCATAGGCAAACATTAAAAGAAGGGCTTACTCAAGCAAATCTCTATGGCACGACTAGAAGAATGAAAAAGTGACACTTTCCTAAGCATCCCATAGCTCCTACTCATAGGTGTGTCCTGACTCACACCGATAAATAAGACTCTACTAGACGTGGTTTTAATACATCCTAAGACCATTTCATAACCTTATACTCTAATACAAAGTTTGTAAGAACCCAAAGTACCCCCTAGAAGATAGGGCGTCCTTCAAGTCAGAACACGGCGTACTTGACCTCTCAGTGATCTTGTTCAAGCCCTTAGACATCATTCATTGCATAAACATATGGAAATGAGCGCAAAATTAAAACTTTTATTTCAAAACATAATGCAGAATCATTTCATAAAACTTCTAATATATGTCTCAAAAAACATTTGTGATATAAAGAATAAAATAGTCTTGGGTCAACACCCAAAGAAATCTAAAACATAGGTTTTAACATAAAAGACATCATAGTGGTGGTATTCTCGGATTATATAAGGATCACCAATCTTCACTTCTTTAAAGTCTTGGAAACTCTACCCTTCAAAGCAACTCAATCTATTTAAGACCCTAAATTGGATAAGAATGTAGTAAAAATATGTGTTAGTACGAAATATACCATGTATGGAAATTATCATACTAAATCATAAGATATTACAAACGATTGGTCAATAATTGACATAATCATAAGCGATATAGAAATAAGAATAACATGAATAGTAAATCATCATAAATCATATAAGAGTTCATACTTAACTCATTGTCTGTTTAACTCAAATGAATTACTTCACAATCCACCTCCAAGTATACTTGTCCAAGACTAAGGTAGCATCCTATACTACTACCAAAGCTATGTACATCTCTTTGCTAATCCTTTATCATAACCCACTATCATAATTATGAGATTTAAGTTCATCACTACATATGCGCACTATGCCCCTAGGCCACCTCCTAAACCAAACTTGTGCAATACATATTAAGCATTCCATTCTACCTCACACACAAAGCATATCTGAAGTTACCCTATTCTTACTCATTTTAATTTAGGAGTCTCTAGTAGACCTATTTCATATTGACAAGGAACTATCATATTAAATCAATCATTTCATAGAAATCAACCATAGTCACTGCCCGAGCTAAACATACATATCATACTGGTCATGTCATATGTAGCTTCAAGTATATTTGTGAAATGTGTTGATAGCATCTCGTACTATTATCCCCATTAAGTACATCTCTAGACTAAACTAATCCAAGATAATTAATCTTGAAACCTTGTCTATTAAGATAAACTTCTTATTACAATAGACCTACTACAATGGAAATCATCAAATCATACTAACCAAACTAACTAGGGAAGGATACAACCATCTTAACAATCATGCAACCAATCATATAGATGCCAGATAATCCATATTGGATCATGAATACTCAGACCTAAGATATACTGAGCAACTAATTCCAAGATATTTCATAAAATACACCTTAAAAGCAAATCAATCTAACATTAGAAGAGTATAGGCCTTTCCCCTAAAGCTACCATGAAATGGGTTTTGCCAACTAAGTCAAGTTATCATTATCAAGCATCCTAGTAATAAAAGAGAATCTAAATATGAGAAACTTTACTTCCTACATCCCAAACTACCATGAAGTTCATCACTTCAAGCTACCATGAGTAATTCAATTCAAACTTCCATGATATTTCAACATATCAAGCTATCACGAGTTTTTCAACTGAAGCCTTGATTCGTAAAGTGATCATACAATCCATTACCAAGGTAATCTAGTTCATCATGTCTTGATTCATTTTAGGTTCTTAGGTCAACCTAGAGTACATGTATGTGAAGGAACTTTCTTCTCCTACCTTGTTCATGAGAAATCTAAGTATGAGAAAGTTTAATTCCTCCATCCCAAACTACCATGAAGTTCATCACTTCAAGCTACAATGAGTAATTCAATTCAAACTTCCATGATATTTCAACATATCAAGCTACCACAAGTTTTTCAACTCATGTCTTGATTCGTAAAGTGATCATACAATCCATTACCAAGGTAATCTAGTTCATCATGTCTTGATTCATTTTAGGTTCTAAGGTCAACCTAGAGTACATGTATGTGAAGGAACTTTCTTCTCCTAACTTGTTCATGTGTAAGTGCAGAAGAAAACATCATCCCAATCCGTTCATAATAACTTCACCCCCAAAGGCATAGCATCAAAAGCATACCAGACCACAAACGATTACTAACTTCAATATAACATGATCCATGTTCAATTACATGCTTTTTTCATTCAATTAGATCATTATAAGGTAAGTGTATGCACACATTATCATATAGGGGCAATTCCATCTATAAATTCAATACCGACCTATATCTATTAAACCTAGTTCAATTCATACATAGGTGATTCACTTATGATCAAATAGCACATAATATAATAAAGTTTAAAAGATGAACTTAAAACCTTCAACCTGCCTCTAATGGCCTAAAATTACTATGATCACCTTCAACATACAATCCTATAATTCACCATGAAAACATCATATTATAATCACATGAAAATAAATAAATTATACCCACTACATTGGGATCACAATCAAACCTTACCCGTAATGCAATCACAACCATCTCTAAATTGGGATTCTTTCGATTCATGATTGAGGAAAACTAGGGGGACTCCATGAATGGAATAATCCATGGATTAATAAACATTTCATAATTTTGATCATAGACTGAGTCCTACATTTAATCCATGGTGAAATTATTCCTAAGAGCAGCCTCCAACTTCACTTCTTTTTCTATGGTATTCTTAAGAGTTCTTTTCTGAGAGAGAGGTTTTGATTTTGAATTTAGAGTGTAATCACCATTGTTATTGGGTAAATACTAATAAAACACCTAGAACTGCCTCAAATAACCGTCCATGTATTTATTTTATGGGAGATAAATTTCCCAATTCATCCCTTTACTTGGAAGAACATAGACAGAATTTGAAGGTCCAAAGGATGCCCCTGTAGTCGATGGACCGTCAATTGAACGACGGCACCGTAGTGCAGGTGTGTCATTGGTGACTGTGACATTGAATTTTGAGGCTCAACTCCCACGTCTAAGTGTGGAGTATATCCCCAATCAATGGGTCTAGAATGTACTACGGGACGTCGATGGCAAGTTGTCAACTGACACTGCCAAGGCAATGTGCTGCCTACTATTTGGTCCGTCTCAAGGACCCCTAGGTGGTGCTTCAGGATCCGTGACCGGAAATTTCGACCCTTATTACATCCGTATAATGTTAGGAACCTTCCCTAACAATTTAAGCTTCAAACATTACTTGAAAACTCATGAAACATACTTAGGAACGCTAGCACGTCTCAAGGATAAATTTTAAACATCGTCGGACGTTCTTGGACATTTCACCTCAAAACTCATCCAAGCTCTATAACACTGCTTCTTAACAATATATTTATTAATTTTAGAACCTCATAAGCTCATGACACACATATTAGGCTCTATTTTATCTTAATGCATTCTTGGGTCCATACACACACACACACATATATATATATATAGGAGGATCATCACTCAACACAAAAGGCTCAAAAAATAACTAGAAGGTAAGAACAACATCCACAAACTCATTTTTCTTCAAGATTCACAAGCATTATTTCTTGAGGGAGAAACATCGTTACCCACATCTCATTATGCTCATTTCGACATCATTATGGACCACATACATATTCTCATAAAACACCATCATGCACCATTTTAGACAAATTATAATATATGTATATCAACATGAAGATCATAACTTTTATAACAACTCATTTTCCCATAAAACTTTCAAAATATGTATCATGCTACTAGAAACTCTAGATCTCAATCTTGAACATAATAGAATGAAAAGAGGCACGAACTTTCACACTCTAGCCAACCTCATTATTCAAAAATCCATCCCCCACTTAGGAAAAACCCATCAAAGCTATCATGAACAAAACATAAGGATCTCATTAAAAGGGAAGGATATACAACTTACCTGCACCCCCGTCCGGCTTTGTTTCCTTGTTAGCTTGGGGAACGTAGAAAAGATTCTTTTTTTTGTCATCAAGATTCGGGCCACTATGAGGAGCTTGCTTAGTCTCCTTTCTTGTAGCTACAAGAGTAGGACAATGTCTCACCTTATGATTATTCTTTCGATACTCAAATCACCCATCAGTACCTTCTAGACATTCCCGTAGTGCTTCTTACAACAAGTGGTGGAAGAAGGCTTAGCAAATGGAGAACCACCACCCTTCTCATGGTTTCCCTTAGAAGCACTTGTAGAATCTTGATTTGGATTTATGTTCTTAAACCTAGGTTGACCGTAATCATCGGATATCCTCCTCTTTAACTCCCTAATGATCCTATCAAGCTTAGACTCTTTAACGAATTTAGCATACAGCATAAGCCAAGAAATATACATATCATGATAGAGCATTTCCGTTCGACACCTTCCATGAGTAGGTCGATAGAGCAGGTTACAAACCTACTCATCTCTTCTCTAGGGTTAGACTACAAGGTTGGGGCATATTTAGAAAACAATTTAAATTTCAAGTAATACTCCTACAAACTCATGTTACCTTGCTCGATATTTATGAATTCCTTAATCTTACATTCCCTGTTCACAATAGGAAATTACATTCCTAAAAATTCATCCTTAAACTCTTCCAACTCTATAGGACGCGATTAAACCAGCCTATTCTCTTTCAATTGTGTATACCATACATAATGCACTTCCCTCAATTTATATGAAGCCAAGTCTGCTTTCTCTCAAGAAGACACCCCCGTAGCACTGACCACCTTATAAACACCATCCAAGAATTCTTGGGGATCATCTCCCACCTTAGATCCAATAAATATAAGAGGATTCATATTCACAGAGTCGTTCACCCTGAGTACATAGTAGTCTAAATAACATTACCCCCGATCCCGACATCTCTATTTAGTTGAGCCATCATGCCTGGGGCTAGGGTAAGAAAATCCACTCTAGTCTTCTTAATATACCTGTCCGGGGGAACCACCGGAACCTCATCCTCTTGGTTAACTATAGGAACTTGGTCACCCTAAGTAAATTTATCACCTCGAGGAGGAACTCCATTATTCACTACTTCCTCATCCACTCTCTTTGTGGCTATCCTACTTGTATTTATATACTATAAACACAAGAAAAGAGATTAAGAAAAAGAGACTTATAGAAATCCACTCTATGGCATGAATTCAAGCGGTATCAATGAAGTGTAGCTTCTAACATCATATAGCCTCCCACTCATACATGTCTCACGACTCACACCTATAAACAAGACTCTACTAGATATGACCTTATGAGGCTTTTAACCTTAGGTACTATTTAACAACCTTATGCTCTGATACAAAGTTTTTAACAAACCGAGAGCACCCCCTAGTTTACATTCATCACATAGGGATAAAAAATAGAAGAATTTCAAACCATTTTCAAGAAATCAAAAGACTTAAGAGTCAACACATTTATAGAAGAGTCAGTATAAACAAAAAAAATTCTAGTCTCATAAGCCAACATAGACCCAACCCTTAAGAATATCAAACATAGGGGCACAACCTGTTACATTGAAAGAATGATACAAGTATCATATGAATGTCTTAACTAAATAAAACAAGCATAATGATTCTTGTCCTAGACGCATGAGGAAATACCTAAATCTTGAGTGAATTAGAATGTCCCAAGCTTAAACTTTAGATATCACTTACTTGCACACACCTACACATTGTAAAAAATATAAATAAAAAATAGAATTAGTACAATTAAGAACTATGTACGATGACCATGCAAGAGTGATGAAAAAGGTGACATTTATTTGATATAAATTTTTTTCATGCTATATTGGTAAACCTTTATATACCAAGTGGAAAGGACATTATCCAAGTAAAGATCCACAGATAAGATAGATTCAACTAGCATCAATAGATAACACAAAATTCCTTATTCATTAAATAAGCCTTTCATGATTCGGGCACTATACCTAAGGTTACTCTAAGATCAACCTAAGTAAGAACATGAAGAGACAAATCATACACCCTATTCATGTGCACCTATGTTTTCCTCAGAGCCACCCTAGATAAGAACCTTCCAAATTCAACATACTATCACTAAGTGAACATTATTCATTTAATCCATTTAGGAGACAATTAAACAAGTAGGGAGTTCACATAATGGTCTTAGAAAACCTAGGGAACTCACTCTAACAAACTTCAAGGCCTACTCGTGTCATGAGTAGATAGCATCCCATACTACTACCTAACATTATAGAACCTATCCAATAGTAAAAGTGATTATCCCACATGATTGAAATACACATTAACCGACATAGACCATAGTAGTTTGACATTAAATTTAGTGTCATAAGGCCCCACACCATGGAAGGTGTTGTACTTCCCACTATACAATCCAAAATTAGTGAATTATAGGCATCATGGGTTCATGGAGTTTTTCACTAGAAATATCAATCAAACTATAATATAATCATATAAGTTTTTTTTAAACTATTTGATGCAAGAACCCTTGGATTTGAGGAAGAATTGGTGTTTTTCATATCCTTTGGAAAAAATGAAAACCATTTGAAGATTGTCTCTAGAGTGAAATATAACTCTAGATAAAGAGTCATCATACCTAGTATTGTGAATCCCACCAAAAAGAGAAAAGAAATCAATGCAGATTTCAACCCTAGCTCCAATTTGACCTTAATACTCCATAGAAATTTTAGAGAACTTTGGGAGGGAAAGATTTTGAGTTTTGTAGAATGAAGTCTAATTCTAGGTTTTAGTAATTCAAATAACTCATAATACTATAAACTTAATGAAATAAATATCCTCAAATTTATTTAGCTAAGGGTGGAATTTACCAAACCACCCTTGGCTGGGCTGAAATAATGCAAAATTGAAGATGCTTCCCCATGACCCCAACTACAAACCGTAGGTGGGTTGACGGCCTATCCTGCAAAGGCGTGGTATTGGTCTGTGTCTTTTCTATGGGATCCAAGGCTCTATATACTAAGGCATGACCGATGGAGGCATTTCACTCAACGTCAAATGACCTACTAGTTGTAAGTCACCCCTATTTAAAAGTTTTTGGGTTTAACCCATGTGTCCTCGTCAAGCACCCTTAGGGTGGTTCTTGAGGAGTCGTACCCGGACATTAAACCCCTAAAAATGACCTTATACACAGTAGGGTAACCTATAATTATTTTATACTCTAAAAAACATATCAAAACATGAAGAACATACTAGAACTCACTAGCAGACAAAGATTATTATTCGAATGTGTTGGTTGTCCCATTACTTTCGACCTCAAAACTACTCAAACAAGACCTTAATTTTTCATTAATTTACCATGTTATTAACTCAAGAAACTCATGTTAATATTGTAACACCCTAAAACTAAGTTGAACTAGAGCTTCCTATATGTTTCATGAGTTAATTTTGTTTTAAAATGATTAATAATGATGTTTAAGGGATTTTAATAGGCTTGGTGATGTTTAGAAGTCAAACTTCAAAGAAAGTCCATGAGGTTCGAAAATTATGGCTTACAAAGTACTTGTGTATCCTCGTGTGTTTTAGGCATTTTACGTATTCGTTTTAATGGAAATTGATGTTTGATAATACTAAGACCTATATGCCCTTGGCTAGGGGTTCAGGTTCTATGTACGACTCCACCTAGGACCCACAATGGGCCTTAGAAGAGGACCCCAACATTTAGGAAGAAAACTGCCAAATTCATTATCACATCGACGCCCTTCATCAAGGGGTCATATTTCTATTCACGAGCCGTTGTTTAGGTGCATAGATCCACCCTTAGTGGTGGGAGATTAACCCCCATGGACCGTATTCAGAAGCCATCGATGCCCCAATTATATGGGCCGTCGATCAGACGACGTTAAGTAGAAAGGGGTTGTCGATTGGAACCTTTAAAGGTGTCACGTTTTACTGCCTTGACTTGGGGTGTTCTGTAAAATCACCCCATGTCTTTAATGAATCTAGGATTATTATTTTAGGGGTTTTAAAGTATATTAAATTGATATTAATTTATAGACATAGAAAAGATCCCTTATTTCAAATATTAAAACTCTCTATCTAAAAAAAGACTCTCCCACAATCCCATAGAAGCTTGGACTGAAAGAAGGTCTTCGAGGGCTGCTGGTGGATGTGTTCTTTATAAAAAATTAGTGGGTTTCTTCTCATTGAGGTATGGTAGTCATCCTTGAACTATCTTACATACAAGCGGTCATTTCTAAAAGATTCCAAAAAGGGTTCCCAATCTCTATCTTCTTCTATCTTTGACTATAAGCATGGTTCTTCATATAATTTTTTTTAATTATTCATATATGTTTTTTTTATTAGGCGATGTTCTTCAACCTTCCTGGGAAAATCATCACCTCGTTATTTGTCTTCGAAGGAGGTAACTCTTGAATTGATTTGATCTTGGAAGGGTCAAGGTCGATGCCCTTTCTACTGACTCTAAAGCCCAACAATTTTCTAGCTTGCATCCCAAAATATTAGGGGGATTTGTCTTCAAATGTACCTACCTAGATGATCAAAGAACTTACTCAAGTGATTCAACTGATCTTAACTCTCATGGAATTTTATTATGCCATCATCTATACACACTTCAATCTCCTTATGAATCATATCATGAAAGATTATTGTCATAGACCTCATATAAGTAGAACCAATATTCTTTATATTAAAAGGTATTACCTAATAATGATATAAACGTCAAGGCTTAATGGCGGCAATTTTTTTTGTTTTGTCTTTACTAATTGGGATCTTCTGTTAACCCGCATAACAATCCACAAACAAGTGCATCTCATGTTTAGCACAATTATCAATGAGAATGTTGATATTTGGCAATGCAAAATTAATAGGAATATCTTAATTGATCTTTCTTGGAAAACTAAACATGGTTGTCTAACCAAGTCAGATATTGCTTCACTTCCACTACTTTGGATTCAATCTTCTTGTTTATGTCATATTTTATCATTAAACTCAGCTCTAGCTTGAATTACGAGCCTTCTATTTTACCTGACTGAAATATGATTGATAAGAAACTTATAAGACACCATCTTTGTACTTAATCCTCGCATATCCTTGTAATGCCATGCAAATACGTCAATGTATTCTCTCAACAAATATACCAGGTCCCTTCTATGAGATTCAGTTAGAAGGGAAACTTATTCTCACTTCTTTAACACACTCCTCATCTCCTATATTCATCATCTTGGTTTATTTTAGATTCGGCTTGGGCTTAAATTATCAAAACTTCTCAGCAACATTTACGAGTATCGAATTTTAAACTACATAGTCACCCCATTCATCATCATGTGCCTAATTTTATTCATTTGGCTCATAACATGACACGGTATTGACAAGTTTTAATTTATTATAATTGAAATCATAAACAAACAAAATCAGAAAGACAAAACATAAAGAAAAAATTAAATAAACAATTTTTTATAATACTGGCTTTTAATTTAAACTCAAAACAAGCACAAACTTTGGCCAAGGCCAAACGTCATTTAGCCTTGCCAAAACTTTACGCGGCAATTTCAAAACACAAACAAGTAAAAACCACATGAACGGTGGATCTCAGGCCTCTTCTGGGCTACCACCTATTTTTAAAACAAACATAAACACATGTACTCTCTACAAAGATGAGTGGGGAATCACAAATGGCATGGAGGTCTAGTTTGATAACTGATGTCATGACCTGAGTCTATACCCTATATGTGACACGACGTACAAGACTCTTAAAATTCTTATACAATCCTCATAGTATGTCATTGCACTCGATACTTAAAAATAGTGTGGAATTTAAAACTTTTCTTTTATAAATCCAACAACTAAAAATCATTAAAAAAGCTTACAGATATTATCCCACACTGCAATCTAACTAATATCTTGAAAAAACAAATAGGGCACGACCCTTGACAATAGAAGTCTAACAAATGTTTTATTGCATGGAAAATACTGAAACATCAAAAGTACTTGTTCTCAATCTATGAGGACATACCAGTTAGTATTTCAAAAATCTCAATCCAAGCTTCAACTAGAGAGAATCACTCAAATGCCAGAACCTACTTTTTTCGTAAACAATAAAGAATATGGGTTAGCACGATGAATTACTATGTATGATAGTCATGCAAGAATCATGCTTAAAGAGGACATTTTTTTTCAATATCATGCTTTTATGAAAATTTGAGAAAACTTCAAGAACTATAGTATAAGAGTTATAATATAACAAATCAACAACATACAAGTCATTTCTTCACATTTAAAACATAATCAACAGAGAAACCACTTCATTAGATTAATTATTCCCCTCTAGTAAGATACAAGCTATACTAACTGCAATGTATGAATAGTGTCACATACCAATATCACCACCACATACCACATTTAAGTTAGAAAAAGTGTACTTACCATTTGATTTTTTGTGCTTATTTTCACGCTCGTGATCAATCACACTACCCTAACGTCTTAGTGTCTATGAATCGAAGCTAGATTAGTAACTCATGCAAGGTTGGGGTCGTGTCCCAAGAAAGTTTTAGTGAAAGTAGTAGCTTCTTAGAAATCCATTATTTATAGTGAGAGTTTAAGACATATTTGAATATTAAAACAAATTAAAATCAGTTTTTATACAAAAGTTTCAAATATAAAGATTTGTTTGTCAAAAGTAGTAAAATAGAAAAAATAAAAAGGGAAATCATGTATGGGAGAAAGTTCTTGGGGTGTGATCGCTATATGTGAAGATAAAAGTGGTGGGTACATGTTTTTGGTAGCTAATTTCGCAAGAAAATGGTGACTAGACTAAGCTTTAGACGAAAGAAAGTTCCCTTTCGGGAAACTTACCATAAATCAAATTGGTTCCTATCAGACACCCGATAATTTAAATTATCCAACATACACCCTATCCAAACTGGCATTTTTTAACAGGAATGCTAGGGTATGTGACTTGGGCTCGCCCTCTCGGGATGAACCTTATGTCGACCCACTTTTTAGAGGATCAGTCTAGTGGTCTTAGTTTCACAACCTCTCTCCCAATCAAGACAAAAACATATGGGTGGTTTTATATTTACAACTAAAACCCTATTAGATTAAACCACAACCACTAGGTGAAATCACCATTAAAATTCAATCTGAGTACAAGCAAGCAAGACCCAACAAATTAATCAACTCATAATTGCTAAACCACACCCCAAGAATGGGGTTTTTAGCTACAGATCATGGCGTAATAAAATACATTTAAAATAATAAAGGAATCAAGTGGATAAAAGAGATTAAAACTTAAAAGTAGAAAAGGAAGGTAAATGGAGAAGACTCCCTTCGAAAGTTTGAATAACAACTTCTTTCTTCAAGCTTCCACAAAACCTTCTCCAAACTTCAGAGAAAACTTAAGAACAAAATTTCTATAATAAAATATCAAGTGTAAAAAAATTTCACTCTCTAAATGAATATCTCAAAATAATAAGAGAGTTCATTATTTATGGACTTTAGAATTGTGTTGGCAATTCTTTTTGGCATAATTGGTCGTGATTCGGTGAATATCCCTTTGTTCAGTCCGTCGCCGATTGCATGATGCTTTCCTCGTCCATGTGTTCTTCATCGATGGGCGGTAATTTTTTTTCTTTCTGGAACTGATCAGCGATGTGTCGACTGCTACTTTTAAGTTCTTTTGATCCACTTCTATAAGGGATCACTTGCTGTAATAGAAGGTGTACCTTATCTATACGGTGCATCTTCAAGTGTGTTTGGTGATGCGCACCTTTGCATCTTCAGTTTTTTTTCTCATTTTTGCACCTAAGTGTCAATGCTCTTACCAAATTCTCAAATACCTTAAACCTAAGAGCTTTTACCAGAAATTCATATAAAATATACAATCGAGGACATTATTTGCATTTAAATTGGGCTCTATAGGAGTCTAGTTTGAGGACGTATCAACACCCTCAACTTAAACTTCTACTTGTCCTCAAGTGACACTCAAGTTTAGAGGTTCAAGTATTACATATTAAATAATGTTACACGAGACTCAATCATGAATATACACAACAAAACTCAAATTACTCATGCATAGTTGAATTGTATACTAAAAGATTCAACTTGTTACACACCATTACCAAAGATTATCGAGCTCACAATACTCTCTACTAATGCAACCTCAAGCTCATCAAAAGTTTTGCATGCCCTTACATAAAGAATGATTCTATTTTCACACACTGAGATTTATCAACTTAGGACGAGGAATCTAATACAACACTCAAATTCACAAAGAAAAGCACAATGCATGTTTTCACCCATAGGTTTGCCCTTTATTTTCCAAATAACTTTCGGTTTGGTTCACTCAAGATCAAAAAAGTCTTTCTAAGGCTTATAATATGGGCTGAGTGCAAAGGTATAGTCATTTTGGGTCGGTCGATTTTTCTTGAATGAGATGTGACTTTCTCAAACATTCTTTTCTTGTTTATCAATCCTTAGTCAAGTGCCTCTAATTCATCTTTTTATTCCTCTCTATGGATTGCATGGAAATCCGACTTCTTTATGTGCTTTCATTCTATAACCTTCTTTTTCATTCTTTTATTTTTCTTTTCCTTTTTCTTTTTTTTTTGTATATGGAAGGTTTCCATTTCTATACGGTACCATGGGTTTGTGATACTTTTCTTACACTTCATGTCTTCTCTTTTCCCTTCTTACCACACCCCCAACTTAGGGTTTTTTACCTTTGTTGGCTATTCACTTATATCACATCTAAAGAGGATTATAAGTGATGGATAACGTAAGGTCTTGGTTTCATCAAGGTTTTTCCAAAAAAGATGTAAGCCTCAAAGGGTGTTCAAGAGAATTTCACACGTTCACAAGTAGGACATAAGAGAGGTATATGTAAGAGTTGGTTTACATTCTTTGAATGTTTCCTAAGATCATTTAAAGAGGACACCTTTCTAAAAGAAATAAGCTAATGGGGAAAATTCTAGGTTTATTCATGCAATGTTCAATGTTATCTCATCACCTTAGGAATCAACACTCAAACCAAACAAGACAACACACTTTTGATAGTGTGCAATGGTCATTGCAAAAGAAATGATTCGATTTTTGGCTAATCACAACGAGATGATAAAACTTTACATATCATATTTGTAACTTCATTTGTTTTCGTTGTAACTGCACATTCATGTTTGTTTAATTGAGAGCATTTTTCAGGTAATCAGTATTGATCGAAATTGAGACTTAAATTTGTACAAGAACAATCAATTTCAACACAAGAGGTGGAGAAATTTTCATAAGTGAAATTTTTTTAAATGGTCAAAATTATTTTGAAATCAGGACCCTAAAAGAGAGTTATAATCTCAAACAATCCACAAAAACTAGATTTAAGAACACAATTCAAAACAGACAACCCATCTCAAATCAAACAAACATTCAGCAAAAAAAAAAGGTGTCCCTCACCCCACCACAAATAAAATCATTTGTCCTCAAGTGCAAATAAAATACCCAAAACAAAAGTCAAAAAATGAAATATAGAGGGTTTGATATAGGAGAATCCTGTCTAATCCTCAGAACCATAATTTCCACCAGAAGATCGATCTCCATCAAATCCAACAAGTATTGCGCTTGAATGTGAGGCTTCAAGGGTTATATTCATTATGATTGCAACAATCTCTTCCCCATCATTTTATACAGAACTCTCATTCTCTATTAGGATCTCTCTTTCAGATTCTTCTTCTGAGCCATGATCACTAGTTCCTCTCTAAGTCCAGAAGTACTTTGAGTCATCTTCGATGCATCTTTAATTTCCACATTTCCGAAAATGTGAACATATCAAAATATTTTATGTAGTCTAATTCGTTTTTAAGCTTAACAATTTCAGCTCTTAGGACTGCAACCTCTTGTCTGCCTCCTTTGTCTTTTTCACATATTGATATCCTTCAAACTAAATTCAAAATTATTGCATTCAATGGTGCCATTGTCATATTGCGAAAAAATTTATATCTAGTGAAGATCCCAATAGGTCTTTAAGAATGTGTATTGGGGATACATAGGCATTCCAATTCCCAATATTGAGAAATATTGGGCATAGTATAGAAAATTGGCTAAGGACTAATTCTATATAATAGCCAACAAGCAAAATATTGGGCATATTAGAAATATTGGCTGAAAGGGTGTTATCCATATATCTAAGTATTAATGAGCTTGTTTAGGAAATCTACCTGCAATGAAGACCCTAAGCTAAGATTCAGAAATTCATCAGTTGCAAACACATTAGGTACTACAAATCCAAGTGTCAAGCCTAGTACCCTATGTACATAACCATTTAAAATGATCATATAGAGTGAATAGTGCCCAAGGACATAGTAAGGGTCTTTGGGACGGTAAGTAAAATTTTTTTAAAGGAACCATAAATGATAGTTAGTTAGGAAAGTACAACAAACATATGTGCATGCAAATGTACAAGAGAGGTGAAGAAGTGAACAAAGGAGTGGATTACCCTAATCGAATTTTGTTAGGGTAGTCAGGGGGAAAACGTGCACAAGGGACCACTCCATGTGGGCCTAACTTCCTAATCAATTCTAGACTCTAACACACTTCCCTAACTGGCTAACTACCCTAGTACAAAACGAAATAAACTAATTAGTGCACCCAACAACCTTATACTTAACCGGGTGACACTAACCTAGTAACTGGTTAAAGAGACGACCTAGTACCTAACGTAGGATGGTCAAAAAGGTTTGTTATGGTCCTAAAAACATAGGGATACTTTTGTCATTACACCAGAATACATAATTTATTAATTTAGCAGATTAATTCATAAATTTAAAAGGGCACAACCGAAATCACAATGAAATTTCCAGATTTCGGTTATGACAAAAAAAATAAAAACATCATAGTATCTAACCTAGGATGATCCAAAGGGTTAGTTATGGTTATAACGACTTAAGGGTGATTTGGTAATTATACTAGTTAACCTAATTAATTAAATTAGCAATTTAAATAATTTATTTAAACAGTTCAAACCGAAATTCTTACACTAACCTAGTATTACTCAAGAAACATCCTAGTACTTAAGCTACAATGTCCCAAAAGAGTTAGTTATGGTTACAATGAATTAGGGGTACTTTAGTAATTACCCTTTTTCCATTAATTAATTAAATTAGATATTTAATTAATTAATTTAATGTTTCTAAACGGAATTCCTAGGAAAAAATTCAGATTTGACTAAGTATTGTGTTTTCCTAGTTCTAGTCAATCTAGGAGGGGATTTTTAGAAATTTATTAAATTATTTAATAAATTAACTTATTAAACCCTAAGTTAAATGAGTCAACATAATTTCCTAATAATTATACTCATGTTCAAACTCAAACAAATACACAACGCAAAACAGTAAGCAAGCGAGCGAAAGAAATCAGAAAATTCCACTGATTCTCCTAGGCAATTTCAAGGTTTCTCCAAGTTATCGCTCAAGGTGGTATTCAAAGATTAAATTATACTTAGAGTATGTATTTATCTCCTAGAATCCTTCTCCAAGAGAATTTTCTTTCCCACGAATTCAACGATCTTGAAACTAGGGTTTTTCCCGTTCTCGTCGAATTCCTTGTCCCTAGTATCATTTTCGATTTAAATGTTAAATAGGTTAGAGATAATGTTGTTTGTATGTGGTGCTTCATTTTGTTAACATGTATTATTCTTTAATGATGAGTACCGAATGAACCTATAAACTTGTAGTCGCATAATGTTAATATTATCATGAAAAATAAGAATCGATGATATGCTAAGAACGTCCGTGATTGTGTGAGGTGATTTATGTGTCTTAGCCAAATGTTTAATTGATGTTGTTGTGAAGTTATGAAGATCCTAAAGTCATCAAATCTTAATATTGTGTTGTCCAATATGTCTTAAAAGCATTTCCCTAAAGTCATGAACTAAGATTGGTTAAGAGAATGCTACTATGCTAAGATGTGGCCGAAAATGTTATGTATGAACATGATTACAGTTTGTTGTGCATACCAACTGTAAATGTGACTTGTGGATGATGTTGTGTTCGTTAAATTATCATACTACTCTGTTCAAGATGTTTAAAAACATAATGCCTAAAGTTATGTTATAAGATTGGCTTAAAAGATCTCCATGAAATCACATTTGAATGAATTCCTATCTTATGCGAATAATTTGGGGAATAAATTGGTTGTTCAATAGAATTTGCTACAACATTGCTTTCAAAGAATTATGGCAAGATTGACTTACTAAAATGATGAGATTAGCTATGGTACATACATGAAATTAATTGAGTTCGCCAATGATATTCTCATGACCAATGTATAGTGGAATTCTAATTTGTGCCAACAAAATTGCAAGTAAAACATATGTCTAATCATATTACTTTTAAAACATGAGAATTCATACCAATCTCTACATTAACGAACTCATAACATACGGTATGCCAATCAATGGAACAATTCCCAACATACCCTATCCTCACGAACTTGTGAACGTAAAGACATTGAATTGATCTTTTAAGTTAATCAAAGGTTAAAAGTTCAAGTGTAGTAATGTTATGGCATATGCCAATAAGTTGCCCTACAACATTCTCTCCAAACTATGTAATAGAATTGGCTCGTGATTCCATGAAATTATATTTGAATGAATGTTTGGCTTGTGCCAATAAATTGACTATGAAGTTATTCTCAATTGTTTAAGCTAATACTAATCATATTCAAATCTTGTGAGAGAAGGGAATCGAACCCGGCCTCAAGGCTAAATGTGTGAGATACATATGTCTCACACATAATCGAAAATTAAAGGCCACCAAATGGATTCGACACGGATCAGTTTGAACGAATGTGCAAGATGTATATGTCTTGCACAATATACACTTAGATCATCATGAAACATTTATCCATATATGAGAAACCCTAAAGGGGTAATAAGAGTGTAAATTACACTAAAGGCTATGTGCATGGCATATGATGAAAGTTAACGACAACATGAAGAAACGAAAAATTCACGTAATGAGGTGAGTAATTATGTTAAATTATTATGCTAATGAAAATGGTGACAAAATAACAAGTGGCTAAGATGAATGGTGGGACAACTCTCAGCCCGGCCTATGTAAAGGTCACTAAAAGTATTCGCCTAAGAGAGTGTTGAATATCAAGAGACAAGTCTCAATCACATTATATATGTAAATGTAAGGACAATTCACACTTAATACGTAAAGAATAGATGAGAAATCATCTAATGAGCTATTACTACCTCATGCTAGAAGCAAGCCTCGATGATGTATGAGATGAATGTCAATAGGAACTTTAAACTGCGCACCGATAGGCTAATTATGATTGGTGATGCCTTCTTTCGATAAGGACGGAGGTTCACCTTATTCTCATTAGATGAGACTGTCTATCAAGGTGGGTATGGGTTTCCCTAAATATCTTAGTCTTTGAACTATGTTGCAACCATAGGGAACTAGCTTGGTTCAAACCCAATAAGCTAGCATGTTTTGTTTTCACTTTTACCAGTGATTCAACAATTTTTCGATTTGGGGAGACACCGGATTTCATGATGCTCACATGATATATGTCAGTTAAGGTTGAAGTTCCTCAATGTATGAAATATAATAAAATGAATGATACCCCAAAGGTATTTGTGCAAGACAATCAGGAGGTGAAACCAGATTCAAGTAATGACATTAGGTCATTCTTGGTCATTGCACTTCATGATCCCGATGAGAGTCTTAAACTTCATCCTAGGTATAGCTGGTTTTTACATCACCCTATGAATGAAGGAAATGAATAATGTGAAGTACAAATGAACGAATAATGTAGACTCCATGTTTGCTGAAGAAGGCCCTCGGGTTGAGGTCCCATATTTTGGAACCTCACTTGAGATGTCTTAATGCTACAACCACGATTCCAAGATCTTGTGGATATGAAATGTATAATATATAAAACATCAAATGTATGTTATGTGAACCTATGTGTGTATGATATGTAATATATTCATGGTATGACCTTCATATTATGAATTAGGCAAGTCTAGAGACTTGACCTCCTAAAAAAGCACGTTGATGAGAAAGAGTCATGGCTTATAATGACTTCTTATATGATACCAATAAATGGAAGTAGAAACATAATATTAACTAAATAACCCATAACATCCCTTACACGAAAGTAATGAAATCAATGGCATGATCATTAGCGAATGACTTATGAAATACATTGATTATATAGTGTAAATAATGAATCACTATAAGGTAGGGAAATCATTCCTTAGTCCTTGGATTACTTACAGCAATTCATTGTAGGTATGGAACTACAATGAATCATTGCACTTGTAAGTAAATTATAGGACCAAAATAACTATTGAACTACACAATAAGATGAAGAAAAAGACTAAAAAATATACTAAGTCCCAAGGAAAGAGCTCTCTGGTTTGGAGGACCAAAATTTCCAACGTTCCCTCAAGTTATTTTAAAATTATGTTGATGATACTAATGTATTGTAATCATAAAAAAATTATTTGTGTGGTTTGAATGCATTAAAATACATCATATTCAAACCACAATTTACAACTTACGGATTAGGATGGTCTAGTGACAAGACTTTCCAGAAATGGAATGTTGCTTAGGAAGAGCTTTCATTGATCATGCATAGCTTTATGTATATTTGTGCATACACCCATTCTTAGTACAAGTGGTGTACTAACCCTATATAATTTACTGTTTTTATAGGTGCAGGTCAGAGGACAGATTGACAACACTTGCAGCGGTTTGGACTTTAGCGTTTCTCCAGGCCATTTGTTAGGTCCTCTTGATTTCGAGGATGCTAGAACATAGTCTAGATTTAGATATAGACATAGCTATTGAATATTGTACCTAGTGTTTCCTTTGGAGTTTATTTCGAAGATTTTTGTAATAAGGGCATATTTGGCAAATGTATTTATGATATATTCATATTTTATTTCGAATTGATTCTTATGATAGATGGTTGTTTCATTTATGCTGATCTTAGTATATGATGCAATTTAGTATTATCTATATGTAGTCTATGTAAACTTCATACTCATAAAAAGTTATAAATTTTTATCTAAAATTAACCATATGAATGTGATAAATGAAAGAAGAGGTTTGTCTGCGACCTTTGAGAGGTCGACAATGACGGCTGCGGTCAAAATTCCTGAATTCGAGTCATTACAACCATAGTATTATCTAGTGCAATTTGAATCATTTCTGGAATGGAGGTTTCTAGATTTTGAGCCTGGGATTCAGTTTATTGTACAAGCAGACTAATATAAATCAATGAAGTAATAGTGATCGTAGTACTAGATACAATTGGAGAACATATCTGGGAAATTGTGTAGTAGTTGGAACACCTAATGAGTTAGCAAAAGAAAAAATGGAACTAGTTATTCCTGGAGGCGTGAAAATTTGAGTGTGTTTCGAGGCTTCTATAGGTGTGGAGTTACTGGCTCAGGTTCCCTTTTTTTCTTCTCTGCTTGATCTTTAGATATTCGAATTATATCTTCCAAATATCTATGAAAGCTGAGGGAGTTACTTCGATATCATTTCTTGCATTTGTAGGAGCCTAGTCTCTTCGGTATAACTTAGTAATCAATATTGGGATAGGTAGAGATGAGTTGTTTTGCTTTTCCCGCATGTTGATTTTTAAAGCGATTATGCTCCCTAGATTTTTCTGCTTGTGTCCCATAATGAACCAAAGTCAATCAGCTATAGTGTGGCGAAGAGCTTATTCATTTTGAGAAGTTATAATTGTGGTACAAATGAACCCAAACCGGTATCTTTCATCGACGTTCAAATCCTTTTTCTACTAGCAAATTTTCCCCCTCTGGATCTTAGATTAGTGGAGCTAGCCACTTCTTAATTTCATCGACCTTCTCATTCTTGATTAAATTTTCAGATAGATCTTCAATCGGGGGGGGGGACAATCCAAGAGTTCCATTTATGTTTCCGTCGTTAGAAGTAAACTTCCTTTCTCGTACTTCTACATAATAAACAAGTTTGAAAGAAGACACCATCCTCCTCTATTGAGAGAGCATTGCCACTATATGTGATTTAGAATTCCCAGACCCATTTTGAAACATAGGGTTTGCATGTCCAAGTTAATATCTGGAACTTGTAGTACTTCAAGCATTCAATTATTTTTTTATGCATGTCGATGACCACTTCAACTGATAACTCTTTCACTTCAATTATGGTTTTCAGCCCCTCAGAGTTTGCTAGATTTTTTGACAATCGTGGAGGGATTATGTTAATTATTCTAACTCTATTACTTGTTCTGTATTTGCACTTTGCGGATTTCTTAACTGAGATGAGTAATTTATCGTGTTGCTGCGGATCTCTCTATTTTGGGCCTCCACTATCTCTTCCTCCTCCGAATTGGCATTATAGTTTATTTTGTTAAAATCATATGGGCCTACATTTTTGGAAACAGAATGTGATTAGTCGAGGGCTTTTTATTTTCCTTTGCCCTTTGGGTGCTCAGTGCATTTTCCTCTTTGATTTTGTGTAGTCTCGCTAAGCACAATTTCCTTTTCCTTTCTTCATGTTGGTTGTGTGGGTATAGTTTCAAACTGATTGATAATTTCAGTTGATGAATACGATGAATTATTGAATTTTAGAGATCTTCGCAGATTTTATCGGTGAATTGCCAAACCCCTTTGGGTATTAATGATCATTTTTGCTAACTAATTTAGCTCGATGTTTGTGTACGGTTGGGGATAAGATATAGCAATCAGCAAAACTCCAACCACTATGGATTAGCCTGAGGGTGTCCGCAGAGAATCACACTGCCATGATGATTGTAAGGAATATGAAAGGGCGATCAATAATAACATCGGCATGTTACCAACTATATTGGCGATCATAATTATTTTCACTGAATGTTCCACTACTCTTAGCTCTTCAATTCAGAAATTAAATGTGATCAAATGATCAATAGGCGAACCGTCAAAAAACATGGCGAGCTTAAGACTGCTAGCCAAATAACTCTATGTGTCCTATTTTGACCCATGTTCCAAAATCATTTTTACACATTCCAAAATAAAAATTGAAATATGAACAAGTGAAATTCAAGACATATCTAACACACCTCATTCTTTTTAAACATCAATTTTAACACAAACTATCACATGCGCTCAAATTAAGAATGGTGGGCAAAGAGTATTAATCATGTCAGATCAGATGAACACCCTTTCATAAATTAAGATAAATATTTTAAAAATCTACAGTTATAATATATAAGCATTATTAATGAGGAGAACTCTTTGACAATGACATTGATATCTTCAGAAACTAACCTTTTCATTGTTAAGGATATAGTTACAATGCTAGGCAACCATTGAAATTTGTCTGTCGAGATTTAATCTGACTCAAAAATTCAAAAGTACACTACAAAAATTTATGAATTACCTAGGTACTGAATTATAGTGTTGAAAAGTGAGAAGAATGGGAAAATTCTAACATTTTGGTCATATATGTCTTTCTTAATGTGGACACTTGGGTGTGTTTACTAACCTACTCGGCGTACTACAAAGTAATTGTTTATCTCCCATTCTTGGTGGTTAGATCAGCGGCTGAATCATAATCTCCCAGCACATCAGCGAAATACCAACCTGCTCTTTGGAATCACAGAGTTTTACAGGCTTATTGTTGTACTTACATATGAGCCAAACGACGAATTCATCTTAATTCAACCAACCATGTTGTGAATTTCTACATGGACAATTTCTTGTCGGTGTTTCCTGATATGAATACTTTAACTCAACCATGCAACATAGGCATATCGTTAATCATCAAACTAGAAGTATAATATTCTAAAACCTTTGGTTGCCTCCTATGAAATATCTTGTTTAATGTCATGGACGGACATGAGTCCTCATTCACGTTCCAATCCTTGGGATTTACCCTCTAAGGATTTTACTTTTTGTTATTGGATAAGAGTGAGGTAACACGTGATTAATAAGTGTATCATTCATTTTAATGGTTCTAGCATGTGAGAAAATTATCTGATGCAACACTTTGACATTCTGTTTCATCCATTCGATGATTGTATTTTCCTTATAAATACTTTAGAGAATTACAAGCAGCATATTGTTGATACATTCACTTTCCTTGCCAACATAACGTGTGTTTTCCAGAGACGGTATGTATTTCCCGTTTATCCTGCATTGGACTTTCACCCTAGTTATTAAGATGGTTAAATTACTTAATTGAGTTGCCCTTGCACTTAGTTTGAAGTCACTCTAGACTTCTTGACCTCGGATAACTTGCCTCTATGTTGTTTCGACAGAAATACATAAAATGGCTAATTAAGAAGAATACAAAACTAAAAGTAATGTTAGTAGTCATTACACTATAGATAACTAAAAACTATAAGTAATTACATTTTCACGTATCACCACTCCGCGCCAGCAATGCCATATTGATTCTTTGTGCTTATTGTTATGCTTGTAATCAACGACTCTAGACTACAGTATGTGTGTCTAAAAATCAAAGATAGTTTAGTAACCTAACGAAGGGTTGGGGTCGTGTCCCAAGGAGTGGTAGTGAAAGTAGTAGCTACATAGAATTTCATTCTAAATAGTGATGTTTAAGATATTTTAAAATATTAAAAAAAATTAAATTCAGTTTGTGACACCAAAGTGTCACATTTGAAGATTTGTTTATCATACGTAGTAAAATAGCAGAAATTAAAATGAAAATCAAGTATAAGAGAGAGTCTTTGGGGCATGGTCGCTATATTTGAAGATAATGGTGATTAGGCTAAGCTTTATGTTAAAGGAAGTTCTCTCTAGGGCAACTTACCCCATATAATTATATGGGTTCCTATCGGACTACCATTGGTCTAAAAATATCAAATTAACGCCTTATCCACACTGTCTCTTTCGACGGCAGATCTTGGATATGGGACTAGGGCTCACCTTCTCGAGTTAAACATGATGTGGACTCACTCCTTAGGCGATCAGTCTATTTGTCTTAGTTTCATCACATCTCTTTCGAGTAAGTCAAAAACATACGTTGTTTTGTATTTGCATATACAAACCCATTAGATTAAGCGACCACAAATAGGTTAAATCACAATTAAAATTCAATGTATAAAATAAACAAGCAAGATCCAACAAACTAATACACGCATAATTGCTAAATCCCAACAAGAATGGGTTTTTAGCCACACGTAAAGCAATAATCGAATTTACTTAAAACAATAAAGGAATCACGTGAGTATAAGAGATTAAACCTTAAAAGTTGCAAAAAAGTTAAATGGAGTAGACCTACTTCCAAAATTGGAAGAAGAACTTCTTTCTTCAAGCTTCCACAAAACACTCTCCATACATGAGAGTAAACTTAACAACAATGCTCTTTTAGAAAATCAAGTGTAAAAATTGTTTTACTCTCTAATTTTACAACTCTAAATAATAAAGAGTTCAGTATTTATCGACTTCTAAATTGTGCTGATGAATCTTTTAGGCACATTGAGTGATTTGGTGAATCTCCCTTTGTTCAGTTTGTCGCTGCTTGAACGATTCTTTCCTTGTCTATGTGTTCTGGATTGATGGGTGGTAATCTTCTGCTTTGTTGAAGTGATAGGCGATGGGCTGACTTCTCCTTTTCATCGCATTTTTACCCACTATCTTTCTGGCTCAATTATTATAACAAAAGGCGGAACTTCTCAATAACGAGGATCTCCAAGAGCTCTTGGAAATCACACCTTTACATCTTCAGTTATTTTACTCTATTTTGTGCCCAACTGTCCATGCTCCAACCAAATCCTAAAATACCTTAAACTTAGGATTTTTTATAGAAATAAATTTAAAATAAACAATCGGGGATACTATTTTCATTAAAATAAGTCTCTATATGACTCCAATTTGAGGACTCATCCCCATTCATCCCTTCCTTATTACACCATAATTATACATAAGACAACCATATGTCATACTTGTGCAATGTATGAGTAGAACCCATACTACTACCCACGCTAAATAATCCTTTGAAGTCTACATAGTCAAGGAACATTCATATTCAACAGGTCATTTGAAAGAAGTAACTCATATTACAATCCAATTAAAGCATACTGTCTAACATATAAGCATTTAAGTCAACCATTCTTCTTTAGATTTATTAAGAACATTATTAATTATACATTAAACAAGCATCCTCCTTAACATCATCTTAAGAGAACATTCATTTCACTTAACATTATAAAGGAACACACCGTAACAACTCTCAAAACCTACTTGTGCAATACATACGTGGCATACCATACTACCACCCACACTAAGTATTTACTTTTTGAGAAGCCATAGTTCATTAACATTTTTGTGGGGGTAATACTTAACCCACATAGAACATGTGATAAATTCATGGAATCTTATTGTCACCCTCACCAGATAACGGATTCCTACCTTCCTAAGGCAGGACTTTTTTTTTAGCATAGGTGGATCCACTACGTAGACCTGTGTGGGCACATAGTCATGGGATAAGGATATTTCTACTAGATACACCGCTTAAACAATGTGAGGACATCCATCTAAAGATATTTCTACTAAAAACCACGCCTAAAATCACAGGAGCGTTTCTATCTCAAATAAATTTTTACTCGGTGCTTATCATTACCGACGGAGTACTTAACATTGGATAAGACATTGTTACTACATACCCCACCTCAACTCACGTGAGGGCATCCATTCCAAACCCAACATTCATTTGATGGATGTTTCATAAATTCAAATATGAGAATACCATTTCATCTAAGAATACCATATTAAGAGAAAGTCCATTCATCACATGGAATTATCATTCATTAGGGTACAATTAAGAATAACCTTTCAATATGTACTTTATTATTTACATAATCACAGAACTTCATTAATTCATCATTCATTAGTGTATATGTATGTGTATGCGAGAAAACATTACACATATATCAACATCATTCATAAGTGTTAATTGAGAATATGGTATTAACAATAACACAATTACACTTTATACAAGATCAAATCACTTTCCTTGAGATCACACACATATAGTTCACATCATAATCATACATAAATCATTTTAACATATTCCCTCAAAGGATATGAATCAATATAAACCCATAAATCTAAAATACTACAACAGATAAGCAAATTGATGTGATTCAATAACTAATTCGATATAAAGATAAACAATTCAACATGATCAATCCATTACCAATCACAAATCACAAAGTAAGAATTTGGAAGAAAATATGGGTTCAAGGGATAAATCCTCTTAATTCGTAATTATTCAACATTATATTCACAATTCATCATATAAAAGACTTTAAAATTATTTTGGAATTGAATCCGCATAGATTGAAAATTTATGATTTTAGGTATACTTGGAGACTTAACTATAAATACTTGATCTTGAGAGCTTGAATACTTCAACTCCAAATGAGGTTTCTAAAGAGAGAACTTTTTTGTTGGGGGGGAGGGAGGTTTTTGATTTGGGTTTTGAAATGATGAGTTGAAAATAGAGTTTAATACTTTAAAAACCCTTGAAATACAGTAATAAAACAATAATAACCGTCTATTAACTCAACTAAACAATTAAGGAATTTACCAGTTTGCCCAAAAAAAGATCGAATGTTTCATAGCAACACAATCATGACTTACGCACCTTAGTTTTGGTGACGCCCCGTTGTGTAGGTCAGTTGTTTCGGGCTGTAGCATCACATATTGGGGCTGACCTGTGGAGGGCATCCACAGGGCATGGATAGACCAATAGGGATTGGGTCCCCATCTGTAGTTTCCACAACTTTGGGTAGTTTTGTTTTCCTGCCAGCTTTTCGCGTTAGGCTTTATGGTACCACTCAAGGACGCTTGGTTGATATTTGAGGGGTTGTACCTTGATGTTTTTAACTCCTAAACTCTTGAGCCTAAGATCGAGACATCATTTCTCAATATGAAACTCCAAAGCAAAATTACAAACAAAATCATTAGGCTCTAGTTTAACCTATTCTTTTTATGGGTCGTGATAATTGCTCCTCTTTTTCAGCATAACGGATGCCCGATGTCTCGATCTCATCTTCGATTATTTCATCAATTTCCTTAAAAAGGCACCATTTTCCTTCTGCATGACTACCATCACTAACATATTCTCGCATAAGTAATAACTAGTACAAACGAGGTATTGTCCTTGCCAACACTCGATCAACTCACTTGTTCATAACCTCTGCAACCTTCTATGGGGATGTACCTTAAACCAAGCTATGATCCTCTTGAAGGAATTTAATTAGGCTATAAAGTTCTTTGAAATTTTTCCCCAATCTAAAGTTTAGTTCTTCACCTCTTTGGAGAATGACGTTAGTTATTATCTTGTACACAAAAGACATAGAGTGTTTTGGATCCAAATTATCACTGGTGGCATTTACAAGCTCAACTGTATAGAAATTACAACCTTTCTAGAGTTCATCAACAATTGCGGTATGCCACTTTTAATGGCTCCATTCACCATGAATGACAAATTCCTGGTCCTTCAAATATATATTTCACTTGTAGGTGAAGGGTAGAGGGCATATCCTCATCCATGCGGATAAATGGTGTTCCCATAAGAAAATTTTTATTTGTATTGATGTCCATCTCCTCAAACTCAACATGTAACTAAGTAGGACCTATCTGAATTCCAAAATTCATTACACCTAATGTGTCTATTTTCTCTCCATTAAAATACCTCACATTGCCTTGATTCTTGTGAACCTTTCCCAAGTGGAAGTTCAGCTACCTTAGAGTCAAAAGTTGCCAAAAAAAAAGAGAACAAATCTGTCATCGACCAGGGAATGATTTATAATTTTGTCTCGATACTTAATGGTGACGTTAAGAGCTTTGTTATGCATGTTGCCTTCATTAGGTATCTCTTTGTAATACAAAATTATCTTGTGTCCTCGAACGACTTGGCTTATCACGAACGCCATAGTATCACTGTTATTACCTAGGGGCACATAACTGTCATCAAAAGCCTCCAGCAAAGCTTGTCTATGCAATTATGAGCTCATCAGTACGCCCTACACATAATATGAGCTGGTTTTTCATCCTTCATGATTTAATAATCATTCTATTGCATTTTTCTTAGAAACTCTTCCGCCTCGGCCTCACAGATTAGCCTTTTAGATTGATCCTTCTTTTGCTTTCCCTGGGTTAACTCTTGTAGTGTGTGACAATTGATGGATCAACTCATAAGTCATACCCTGTTAGTAGCTGCTTCAATAAAAAACTTACCTCAAGGGGAAATTTCTCTTTGCACCAAGTCAATAGCCTTGTGAGGCCTCATTATTATAAAATCATTATTCTCATTAATAAAAAACAAGGCCACAACTTTCTCGAGGTTATTTCTCCAAACTGAGACAATCGCCTTTTTCGTGCACCACTCCACCTCTGTCTCTATCATGTTGATATTGATGCCTCCATGGTTAGGAAGATTATTAATGTTGATGTTAGTTGCAGCGGTCTGAATATTGACCACCCTCTTGTCAATTAAGTCTTCGATCTCGTGCTCCAGATTGATATTATCTTCAGTGTCATGCCCAACATTATTGGAATGATACGCACATAATTGATCATGTTTGTAAAATCTAGAGTTGGTGTCAACAGTCTTGCGACCAACTTGATGAATGAAATTTATCGTAGTTAATCTCTTGAATAGTTTTGTTCGTCTTTCAATGAGAGGAGTGAAAATTCTGTAGGTATTCTTCTCAAACCTTGGATGAGTATTGTAATTGCCTTGTTGAGGGGGATGCATTTGACAGTAATTTGGGGAATTTTGGCGAAAAGGGCTTGATATCTTGGATAGGAACTAGTTGGGTAAAAAAATTTTACTTCGTAGTTTAGACGGGTATTTTTGTAGTATGGGTGTGGAGTTTAACATACTGGGTGAGTATCTTTGTAATTTGTCTAGACATTTTCATAGTTTGGAGCAGCATTTTGATAATGAGGAGGCGGGATTTGGTAAACTTCAAGCAAAGTTTGTTAAACAGGGTGAGGGTTTTTGCAGGCAAGAGGGGGACTGTATTGGTAATTAGAAAGAGGGGCATTTATATAATTAAGGGAAGGGTGCGATAATTAGTCTATAAATAACAAGCCGAGTGTGAAGTCTATGAAGGTCACAAACGACTTTGGTATGATGTGGTTTTTTAAGGGTTTCTTCCCCTCAGATTAATAATAAATATAAAAAACATCTTATCTTTATTCTACAACAACCTCGAGGATCCAAATGAGAAAGCAACATGGGCAATCTTTTCAATTCTTAGTCCGTCTTCCATAGTTTCACCTACCTTTACTATCTTATCAAACTTTTCTCCAACGAGCAACATGATCCTATCATAATACTTGAGCTCCTGAACCCAAACAAATAATACAACAATTTATTTCTATTACATAGGAGGTCGAACACTAGTTGCCTCTATTCTTCATATATACGCAAGTTCCCTATAACTTTCAATTGAGTTTTGCTTCATCTTATCTAAGGAATCGTTATTGTGAATGATCTCTACATTTTAAGCAAATTACTCACCAAAACCCCTAGCAAATGCAATATAATTGGTTTAACACTCTGAAATTCCATAACTTTGTCTAGAGCCTGACTTGATAAAATAATCCTTAAAATAGTGTTTCTAAGCTTAAACAAAGGTAATGACCTTTTTTAGGAAGTATTAGAATAAAAAAATCAAGAAATGACCATAATGTTTGGATATTTGGGAAAGTTGAACTAATGTACCTTCATGTGTTTAAAGGGGTTTTGAGAGTCGGAATTAAGTCAAATTTAAAGGTTTAGGTGTTTAGGGTAGATTGTCCAGGTAAACTGCCCAAAGACCACCCTAAGGGTCCTTGAAGAGGACCCGCCATTGACGGAACCAAACGATAAGCTGTCGATGGGAGAATGGTTTGTTGATGCTACTCATGGGTTGGGAATTAGACATTTTCCAAAATTGATCAAATATCAAGTCTATGACCAAAACCACAGAATACTTGTATGGTCTGTGGTCTGATCGAGGAACCATCCACGGGGAGTCATGGTTGGTCCTCCACTTAATTGTCTAATTTTGGCCAACATTAGGATAATTAGCTAATTAGTTAATAGATTAATTAGGTATTAAGGGGTGGTTAATAAAGTTTGGGGACTAACAAAGAGTTTGACTTCATTAAACTAACTCATCACCTCATAATTCCAAACCCAGTTAGCTCTCCCTTCTCTCTAGTTTCTCTCACTACCCAAATACCCCTATTGAAGACCTAGTTACAAGTTTCATTATGTCTTCAAGATTAAAGTTTACTTCCATCAATATTCAAGAATTGTTAAGATATAAAAGCTATTAACTCTAGGGACACATTTCCCCAAGAGGCTCTTCAAAATTGGTTTACAAAGATGTATAAAATTATGATTTTCATCCACTATCGTGGGTTACCTTTCAAATTGATTTAATGTTGTATTGTATTGATAGATTATTATTGCTTATTTGTTAATTGTTGTAATTTGTAACAGCCTTGAAGTTCCATGACCTAGCTAGAGCCTCACATGAGGAACCAAGCCTTAAAACAATGTTTCTAAGCCTAAATTAATTATTGAGACTAATTAGGAAGTTTTTGAATCAAAATGCCACGAAACGACCATGATGTCCGGTGAGCTAGTAACTTGAACTAGTTGTGCTAGCATGATTTTAAAAAGGGTATCTAAATTGTTTTTCTTGGGAAGGTGATGGGAGTGGATTTAGATGCATAAGAAGTGGTATAAGAAATAAAGACCAAGGGAGTGCTGCCAATGTTCAAGGGCAAGTAAAATCCAAAAGGACAAGGCTTTTCAAGAAGGGAGGCTACTGCCTCAACCTTCACGAGCATGACCACGGCTCGTGGTCATGACCACTGTCAAGTCGGTTGCTCATGAAGATGCCTTAGACATGGGGTAATGTCACATCTTGGAATAGCTAGTGTCCAAGTCACCACGAGATGCTTCACAAATCATGGTGCTCTTGATGGAAGGAGGAAGGTTGTCGTGAACATGCCTTCGACGATTGGGGAAAATGGGAAGTTTTAGAGAGTCTACTGCGAAAGAGCACCATGAGCCACTTGGCGGGACATTGTGCATGTTCATGGAAGGGGAGGGAAGTTTGTCGTGAAGTCTACCTAGAGAAAAATAGAGGTGGATCTATTGGGGAACTACTGCCTCACCTTTCACGACCACTACCACGGTCCATCAATCACTTCACGGACCGTGAAGTTGGGCATAAATGTGAGCGGTATTTCACAGATTGAGTTAAGTTGGACTTTACTTTTGGAAATACAATTGAATAAGGGGTAGTTTATATATTTTGGGGTTGACTATATCTTGATTTTACATCAATTATCATCCATTTTCGACTTCAAAACAAGAACACAAATTGAAACCCAATTTCTCCCACTGCTCTTTATATTCTCTCTCTGCTTCATTCTCCATTGAAGAAACAGAGAAGATTTAAAAATAAGACAACGTATCCAAGTTTCTTAAAAAAAATTTGTTGATAAAACTATCTAAGGTATGAATTATTCAATCTTGGGATTCGTTTACTTAAGAGTTTCATTCAAAGTTGATTTCTCAACCGCCCATTTCCGATGGTTTTCTCTACAAGTGAGTTTCCTTCTAAACTTTAAATTGATGGTTAATTATAAAAAGTTCTGATTACCTATGCCTAATTAATTATATATTGTTGACTAATTTTTTTTTATCAATGGGAATTTCGTAGGATACATGTCCGTTCCCCAATTTTCCAAGTCGTGGATCTTTCTTATGAATTGATTGTTAGACTTGTGTTAACTATGTTATTCCATTGTAGGACTGACTATTGTTATTTATTGTTGGAATTGGATCTACTTATTGGATGGATTCATGGATGAACAATTTTCCCTAACCCTAGTTATGAATTTTATTTGTAGATGATTAGGGTTGTTACAATTGATTATGTTATTGTTAAGTTCACTGTATTATAATGATGATGACTTGATTATTTGGGTTATTGTGATGAATTGAGGGTATGATTTTCATGACCAGGAGCCCACCCTAGAAATAACACGGAGTACACAACCTCTCTGAGGTCTTATACAAGCACTTAGACATATTTCATTTGATAATTGTTAAAATAGTGGAAAATTTAAATCTTGTCATATCACATAATGTGTGTGTGTGTTTGTGTGTATATATATACACACATATACATATATATACACACACACACACATAGGTTACATGGGGTATAAGCAATTTTTAAGGCCTATTGTAATGAATATAAGTCTTTAACAACCAAAACGTCCAAGAATGTCCATGACATTCGGAATCTAGTTTTAAGGGGTACTAGCGTGCCTTAGCCTATTTGACTAGTTTGGAGGATTCGAAAATCCATGAAATTAGGTGTAAGGGTGTATCAAAAGTGCTAAATATGATTCATTGTCGAAACGTCTAGGTACGACTCCCCAAGAACCAACCAAGGTCCCTTGAGGAGGATCCTAGCACGTAGGAGGCAACACTGCCTATGCAGTGTGCAACCACTAGAAACCATCAACAGCTCGTGTGTGATCAACGGGGTGTCAATTCCAACTTTCGTCCCACACTTAGCCATATTGATTAATCCCTCGCCTGCACAAGTCTCAAACCAAATCGATTAGTGTGCAGGACGGACGGGGGGGGGGGGGGGGAGTAATCGTTGCACTATTAGAAAAAATGCCTTCAGATACAATTATTTTGCAACAATTAAATATGTGTCGCGAAAGATACTCATTCACAACGGTTATAACCTTTGAAACAGAAAAGTGGACATAACGATACACTTAAAGAATTAAATCATTGTATTAGTACTGCAACTGTTGCTATAGTAACCTTTTATTGCAACGATTCGTACAAAATTTCGCCTTAGGTACTCTATTGAACTGTTCTGCCTATTATTTTTCCCTCAATCATTTCACTACACCCACCAGAAGAGTTTTTTTTTTCATTAATTGTAAAATTAAATTAAAATAACCTCAGTTTTAATCCAAATTGTTGATCTCTAGTATTCAGTCTTAGCATTACATCTCTATAAAAATAACCAATATAGATCAAACTAATTGGTTTACATATTTTATTCTGCCAAGAGCAAAACCCTAAAAAATAATTCCACTCCCCACCCTTCACCATAGCAGCAACTTCTCCACCCCTCCTCATCGCTGCTTCGAGTTTCTCCCCCAGCGAGAAACAATAGCCAGAAGCTCCAGTGAGCAGGCTCCATCGACGGAAATAACAAGATCCAGACAGTGAGCTTGAGGCAGCATCACCTCTTTCTCTCTTCCGGCAAAGACGATAGAACAACTACATCAGCAACCGGCGATATCCCTAGCACCTCCCTTAATTCTTTTCTCTTTTCCAGCAGCTCAAGAGATGACCATAGTAGCACGGAGATGGACAGTGTCTGGTCTTCTCTTTTCCATTCTCCGATCATTTAGCTAGAGGAAGCAGCGCCGACCCTTCCACCTTCTCCCTAGAGAGGCAATTTCTATGAAACATGACTATCGATAATTCTATCCTAATTTTTAGCTGATTCAAATTTGGTAATAAAAGTATTGCATTTTAAACTATTTTAGAAGTAGAATGAAAAATTCCCCCTTTAGCAAGTGTATTTTTTCTCAAGTATATGTTCTTTCATGGTCTTTTTTTTTTTTTGTGGTTGTTAATTTAGATTTGAAGAAATTTGCCTCAGTGATTGTAAGGTGGAGCACATACAAGTGAAGTGCAGAAGATATACAGGGCTATGAGATTGACCATGAAATTCAGGAGCAAACTAAAGGCTTCAGTACTTTCTACTTTTTGTCCTAATTTTGTGAACTTGAATTAATGTAAATTCTTGAACATTCTAGGTTATTTTTATGTTTAGGCTTAACTTTTGTGAACATCAATGTATGTTAACTCTCTAATTGTAAATCAAGATCATGTGTACATATCTTTAATATATGGATGTGAGTAGTTGAAGTTCATATTGGTTTAATATTTTCTATCATTATATTATAGTTTACCATTTAAAAAGTCTATTGCAATAGCTTAATAAGATTGTTGCAATAGTTTATAATAACCGTTGTAATAGAGTAGACCGTGTTTTATATTAAAGTTTTTGCTATATGTATTTTCCAACGGTTTGCAACTGTTGCAGAAACCAAAGAAAAGTATTATCCTAGACTAAAGAATAATTGTTGCTACAGATAGTGTGTTGCAACAGTTTACAACCGTTACTATAGACATATCGCAACAGGCTTATATGCAACACATCGGTTTCCGTTGCCATAATGCAATTGCAACACTTATTGAGTCTATGTCAATAATTATTCTTGTGTTGCGAAATACCAATTTTCTAGTAGTTTCGACTCACTGATGGCCTGTCGGCGCGGTTCCGTTTGTGAGGGTTAAGTTTTTTTTATGTTTTTAATGTTGGTTCATTTGATTACCTAAGGGGTTAGGAGGTTAATTAGGGGTTTAAGTGAGTCTAACATAGTTTATTAACTTCCTTTATAATGACTCCCAACCATCATTAACCTAAACACAACTCACCAAATAAACTCTCTTCCTTCTCCCTTCTTTCTCTCTCTAATTGGAAGCAACCATTCAAGACAAGCTAGGGTGAGGTTCTGGGGGTTTGAAAGGTATGACTTCACCATAAATCTTCATCAAACATTAATTTATGGGATCTAATTCACCTTTGAGATTCTTTCCTCAAACAGTTCCTTCAAAATGGATTTTAAAAGTTGAGTTTTCATGTGGGTTTTAGTCAATTATGAAATTAATGTTAATTATGTTTTCTTCAGGGTATAATGGATAGATTCACATGTATTTTACCTTGATTATGATCAATTGTGATAGTTTGGTTTAATTTGAAGAATATGATAATTAACCTTTAACCCTAGGTGTGTGATTGATTCAATTGTGTTGATTATGGGTTAAATTACTATTAGATGATGTTGTTAAAACAATCATTAACAAATTAAAATGAATTGTTGTCTTTCATGCTAATATTCAAATGTGATCTAGGTTATGAAAATTGGCCTAAGAAATCTTGTTTTAAGCATTGATTTGATATTGAATTATGGTTTTGACTCTCCTAGTATCGTTTGTCGTGTGGATTATTTATTTATGATGTTGAACATATAAATTGGTTTGAAGTAAGTGTTTGTGGTAAGTCCTAAATGATGAACTATGAAGGAGACTTGGTAAGCCTTGGAATCTCTATCTTTACTTCCAATTGTGATTAATTGTGGTTAAGTCATGATGTTATATTGGAGTATGCCTTATATTAGGATGATAGGGTGGTATGATTTTGAATTGAAATGTACTGACTATGTTGTGAGGTTGATTAATATGTATGTCATATAAGGATGGTGACGACTATCAATGTGTCTTGATATGTTACAAAATGCTAATAAGTTAACCTCACTTATATGATTTGTGATGAAAGGACTATACTCATCCAATTCTTATTGGGCTATTGATGATGATGATTATACAAAGGGTAGACCCTATGACCTAAACTAAGCTATGATTGATAATTGAATGCATAAAGACATTTAAATAAAGGGACTTAGCTTAGCACCAAGTGAACTTGAAAATGGGAGGTGACAACGTCCCAAAGATGAAGTTTCACCTTATAGTTCTATATGAGATGTTTACTTCCCAAAGAGGAATACTCATCCAATGGATTTTCATGAAAGGAGGCCCCAACTACAAACTGGTATCAAGAGGGAATACACTATCTCTTAGTTCTTTAACTATGTTACCTTCATAGGAAGACTAGCTAGTGGATCCACCTAGAAAGATATGTTTATGTTGATTTTACTTTGGCCGGTAGACCACCTTTCATCGGTGTAAGGTTTTAAAACACAGGATGCCACATTTAGCTCTTGTGGTCTATGTCGGTTAAGGAAAGTGTTCCCTAAATTAAAATGAAGTAATGAAGTAGAAACTAACTAAGGTCACTTGAGAGGTTTAACATAGCCTAGGTAGGGGTATGAGACTCTATTTATGCCTTGAACTAGTTGACCTTGATGGAATCTTTAGGAAGTTGATATAATGTATGTATATGACAATAATGTTTATGATGATATGTTGATTTTACAATATAGATGATATTATATGATGATGACTTATCCATATGAACCTGTTATTGGATTATATTGTCAAATTTGGACACTGTTTATGTTTTCTTGTTAAGTAATCTTGGTTGAGCAAGGTTATGGGGCTTTGCTTGGTCATTGCACTTGTACATTTGATAAGGATTCATGAGTATTTTTCTTGCTTATTATGATATGATTATTTCTTATTCATACTTGTGATGTTATTCCTTTATGATAAGGTTGTAGTAACTTATGAGTTCAAGTACATTGATGTGCATATTACTTGTTCGAGTTAGTAAGAAAGTGTTGTTTCTTGGTATGGCTTGCTTGATTATGCATGAGACTTTTAAAAAGGGTAAAATGGCATCTTTTTAATAAAGGACCCTTTTTAGCATGTTTTGCTCTTATATGTTTATATGGTCTCATACTTAGTACATGTGTAGTACTCGCCCCATTTCCTTCCTTTTTCCCAAACATTTTCCGTTCCGATCGTTGAAGGATCATTCAAAACGACTTGAAGAAGAATTGGATATGCCCAATTTGTGACGATTGTTTAGATAGTATGAGTTGAGACATCTTTGAGACTATATTCTATCTTATATATATATATATATATATTTATATACATATATATATATATATATGTGTGTGTGTGTGTGTGTGTGGTGTGTGTGTGTGTGTGTGTGTGTATGTGTGTGTGTAGTAAAAGAACACGGCTATGTAACCTTCCTATATGAAAGGTTTATGTATACCCGATACATATATATTTTATGTGTATGTAGAGGTCTATGTAAACCTGCAAGTAGATGTAATGAAAATTTTAATTTTTTTTGCAAATTTCAACCTATGAATGTAATGAAATGAGACTAAGGGGCTAGTCTTAGTCCTCAAAGAGGATGACGACGCCAGTTACGTCTAGGGGGTAAACTCGGATGTGAAAAACTTGGTATCAGAGCATCAAGGCGAATATCGTTGAGTTATGTCTGTCTCTATGCCACGTCTATGTAGTTTTGTATCCATAACTTTTAAATACGCCACATTGATGAATAGGAACCTATGTGATGCCTAGGAATCACTCTCTTTCTTGGAGATCCTAATTTCGCTGTTAGAGTATACTTATAATGTGATTTTGCATCTAATCCTATTGTTGTGCTTAAAGGATTAATGAACACTCAAAGGAATGCGGATCGAAGGCTAGAAGAGGAAATTGCCAACACGGGAGTTCCTCCTCATGGTGAGCAAGTTCCTCCGCTTGAAGATGATTATAATATTGACCAATCTCTGGTCGATCCTCCACCCTCTAAGGATGGCAATATAAGGTATTCCCTCATTCAGTTGTCTCAAGCCTCCACTATCCAAGATCAAGCTACGACGGCCAAAGCCAACCAGGAGCTTGTACCCATTCTCTTCAACTAGTCACTACAATGGCTTCCCGTCTAAGAGATTTCACTCGGATGAATACTCCTTCTTTCTACGGATCTAAGGTTGATGAAGAACCCCAAGAATTCATTGATGAAGTCTCTAAAATACTTCTAGCCATGGGCTTGACCACAAGTTAAACGATCGATTTGGCCACCTATCAACACATGTATGTGGCACAAACATAGTATATGATGGAGGGATAATAGTTCATTCAGGGGGTACATCATTGACTTCGAAGATCTTTAAGAAGGTTTTCTGAAATTTGTTCTTTCCAACGGAGATGAGGGAGGAAAAAGTGATGAAGTTTATAAACCTTCGCCAATGAGGAAGAATTGTTCATGAATACTCCTTGGAATTCATTAATTTGTTAAAATATACTCCTTCATTCGTTTTCAATCCTAGAGAACAAATAAGTCGCTTCGTGACGGGGGTGTCAGAGTACTTATAAGAGAAGTATCATTCGGCCATGCTACATGAAAACATGAACATTTCTCATCTTATAGTGCATGCAAGGAGGGTCGAGGAGGCAAGTGCTAAGAGAAAGAATAGAGACACTAAGAGAGGAAGATTATTAGATGGAGGTTCTTCTAATCAAGTTCCATCCAAGGTCTCCAAGGCTCGTGATGAAAAGGGTAATAATATGATAGCTAAAAAGGGAAGGATGTGAAACTTACCAATTGAGAATCCTACATGTGCCAAGTGTTGAAAGGGTCATCTTTGTGAGTGCTAGGTAGGAACGGGGAATCGCTTTAGTTATGGCAAGAGCGGTCATAAGATGACAGTTCTCCAAACTTTAAGGTTCAAGAGAGTGGTTGGTAAAGCCTAAGAAGGTGGTTCTAGTGATGATCCCCAAGAAGAACCGCTTCTATGCTCTCCGCTCTAGGGATGAGAAAGAGATTTCTCCTGATGTGGTGACCGGCATATTGAAAGAATTCACCATAGATGTTTATGCTTTACTTTATCCGGGTGCTACCTTGTCATTTGTTACCCCTCTTGTAGATAAAAAGTTTGATATTTTACCTGATATTTTACATGAACCCTTTTTAGTGTCCACTCAGTTGGGTGAGTCAGTTATTGCGAAAAGGGTGTATAGAAATTGTCCTATAATTTTGCCCAATAGAGTTTCTTATGTTGACCTAGTAGATTTCAACATGATCTATTTTGATGTTATATTTGGTATGGATTGGTTGCATGTTTTCTTTGCTTCTATTGATTGTAGGACAAGGGTGGTAAAGTTTAATTTTACAAATGAACCCATTTTAGAGGGGAAAGGGGGAAACTTTATTCCTAGATGTCGTATCATATCTTTTCTAAAATCAATCAAAATGATATCTAAAGATTGTCTATGCAATATTGTAATATTTAAAGATCTAGACTCCGAAATTCCACCTATTGAGTCAGTCCCCGTAGTGAGTGAATTTCCACAGGTTTTTCCTAATAATAGTATTTCACCCGAATGGGAAATTGATTTTGGTATCGATTTGATAACGGATAAAAATCCCATTTTAATTCCTATTTATCGGATGACTCCAACCGAATTGAAAGAGTTAAAATCACAACTCGAAGATTTACTAGACAAGTGCTTCATAAGACATAGTATTTCTCCATGGGGTTCTCTTATTTTGTGTGTGAAGAAGGAAGGATCCTTGAGGATGTGTATTGATTACCGCCAACTCAATAAGGTCACAATCAAGAACAAGTATACTCTCCCTAGGATTGACGACATGTTTGATCAACTACAAGGGGCAAGCTACTTTTCAAAAATTCACTTGAGATAGGTGTATGATCAACTTAGGGTGAGAGGTGAGGATATACCAAAGATCGCATACCGGACTAGATATGGTCATTATGAGTTCTTGGTAATGTCTTTCGGTCTAACCAATTCTCCAACAACGTTTATGGACCTAATGAATATAGTGCTTCAAAATTACATAGATTCATTTTTCATTGTATTCATTGACAATATCGTGAGATATTCTAAGAATGAAGGTGATAACATGGGTCATTTAAGGGTGGTATTGTTGTCACATCCGGGGAGCACCCCCTAGAAGTAGCATGGTGTAAAGCCCCAAGACGAACTAAGATGAACTAGAACCTCGCGAGTGTTTATTGAGTTTACTTTTTTAAAATGAGTTACTTTAGTTTTATTAGGCAGTGTGTGAAGTTTGGTTAAGTTTGGAGGTCAAACGTCCATGACGTTCGGAAGGTGTGCCTTACTAAGTGTTCTTGCGTCTTATTCTGTTTAAGTGAGTTTTACGTGTTCTTTCTTGCTTGAAACTGATGTGAGGTGTTCCTAAGATCTACAAGATGTAGTTTAGGGGTTTAAATTCCAGTAACTATCCCATCTATGACCCACAATGGGCCCTAGATGAAGGGCCCAACACTTAGACGAACACTGCCAAGGCAATGTCCAATCGACGGCCAGTTGACCAAGAGACGACCCTTTTACTTAGTCCGCCGTTTGGACAAGAAATCCTTCAGGATTTGAAGTTGCAGTCCCAACCCACGGAACCCCCACCAACGGTCCGTCCTTTGACAATGAACCGTTGGTTGGTCCATCGATGGTGACTGCTCAAAAAAGTTGCCCTTTGCCTGTTAAGTATTGGAGTGTTTTTTTAAATTCACCTCAAGTATTTTATTACCCTAGGATAATATTTTAGGTTTTTAAGTTATATTAGTTTATTTTTATGTCCTAGACCTAGAAAAGACCCCTCACTTCAAATATTCAAATTCCTCACTAAATAAAACTCTCTCAAAGTCACCATTGGAATTAAGACTCAAGGAAGGAAAGGAGGGATGGTTTGGACGTGTATCTTCACCAAAAGAAGTTGGTTTCCTTCAATTTGAGGTATGGTATCCATCCTTTAACCCTGTTCCATGCAAGGATCCATTTCCAAAGGATTTCAAAAAGGGTTTTCAAACTCTAATTCCTACTATCTTTGATTTTAAGCATGGGCCTTCTTGTAAAAGTGATCTAATGATTTAAATATGATTATTCTTGTATGAATTTATTATTTTAATGTTAAAAACCTAATGAACTCATGTGTATACATATTTCAAACTTTTATCTTAAGAAATGGGTAAAATGGCCATGTTTGGGTAAGTTATGAACTTTTGTTTTTCTTATGTTGATTATTTGGTTTAGCTACTTACCTAAGGGGCTTATTATGATTAAATATTGACAAATTTATTATAGTTTATAATGGCTTGGTTAAATGGTTTCTTATATTGAATAGTTCTTATTGTATATTGCTCTTGACTGGTATGGTCCACCTTCTAGGTGACAATATTTATTTGATGAATTGATATTACTTATTATGTTTTGTGATTGTGGTTTTGAAGGTCTAGTATATTAAATGAAGTGATATATAAGATTATCCTTGTCATGTGTTTTGTGAAGCTGAATAGCATGTTTGGTTTATATTATGCCTAAGTAAAATATATGACTTTGTGAAGGATTTCTAGTGTGTAAGTCGATGAATATAGGTCTAAAGCATGAATAGAAGTTAATATAAATGAAATGATTTTTATATGCAAGATGTGCTCACATGTACACACACACACCTAAATGAATGCATGATGTTAAATTGAGTCAATAGAGGATTCTTTAGGTGAACACTCTTCGTGAGTTGAGATGAAGTGCTAAGTAGCAACCTCAGTACATCCTAAGAGATTTCTAAGATAGGTTGGAGGATGAATGCCCTGAGTTGAGATGTGGTGTTCACTAGCTATCCTTAACCTTTAGTTTAAAGTGTTTAGAATCCGTGGGGGTTATGTCAACAAATGAGATGATATGAAGAAGAGGTGGTTACACTACGTGAGTTGATATTTTTTTATTCCAATGTACCTCTTGAGATGAGTACTCCTCATGAGAAGAGAATAAGTTACTTAGTAGCAATCTCCTTATCCCTTAACTGTGCGCCCACATAAGTGTAGACATTGATAAAGCCATGTAAAACCTAAAAAAGAATCACCTTACTCTAGGCAAGTGAGTATCCCTCATCCGATAGGGGTTAATGTCGGGATTCTATGTCTAGCTCTCATGGTCTATGTCGGTTAAGCTTACCTCCCACACAAGAATAGATTGAACTAAGTATTCTAAAAGAATGTAATATTTAGGGTAGGTTGTGGTATGTGACTCTATCTACTCATTGCACTACGTAGGAACTTCTGAAAGGGACGACTTGGTGCCAAATTTTCTAAGAAAATGTACTACTTAGTGTAGGTGGTGGTATGAGACGCTACATATTCTTTTCAATGTGTAGGCATTCTGAAAGGGCAGACTTTGGTGGTTTGTTGGGTGTCTTTTAATGTCTTGCCGTTGATTGAGGGGCTTGTTTCTCCCTACTTGAGTAATCCAAAAGGGGTTGTTTTGAGGATTTCTTTGGTGTGCATTGAAAGAGGCACATTCATACTTCCTTCATGTCTTACCTTAATGAGTATTGGATAACCCGAGGTAGGGAAACTCTTGCGTAAAATGAGTTCATTTTTATATTCGCATGGCCTTAGAAGTTCACTCATTTAGAATAGGATAATTCATTGTGAATGCCTTAAATGATTCATTGTTAAAGTTGAAATTATTTCATTGTTATGTTTGTTTTGAGTTCACTGTAATATTTTTGGGAAGTTACTGTAAAGAGTTCCTTTTTTGGATAAAATTATGGAAATTATCCTCTATGTGTGAAATGATGTTTTGCTTCTATATTCTTGAATATTTTACTTAAATTGCATGAAATGTTATTTTACTAAAATGTCCTTTTTCACTTGATTTTGCATATGACATGCTTAGTATATTAATTGTACTAACCCCATATTTTTCTATACCTTATAAATATAGGTTGAAGACTTTTTTGAAGATTCAACGGAGAAGCTTGGCAAAATTCACTCTCTCAAGAATCGGTATGTCCTCATATATTTGATGACATAGTCTATTGTTTCCTAGTTTTACAATTAAGACTTAATATGTATTTTATTTCAATGTAAAAGCGTCGTGTCCCTAATATATTATATGTCGTGCCTTAAGTTTGACTTGTGATGATAAGATTTCTTAAGTATTTATTAAAGATTCCCTTTTTAATAATTTATTTGTGAAAAGTTTTAATTCTGCACTATTTTTAATGTCTTATCAAATGAATGCTAGTTAAAGGGCTTGTACAATACCCCAAAGGGTCAAGTACGCCTTTCGACGAACCGATGGTTCTCCTTAACTTCTAGGAGGTGATTTCAGGTCGTGACATATGGCATACTTTATCTTTTGAAAGTCTTATACAAGCCCATAGTTATCATTCATCGCAATGATATAGTAAATTTAGTCAAAAATTTAAAACTTTTCATAGCACATCATATGCTAGAAACTTCACTTCATACATATAAAATATAATACATATTTATACCTGATGTCTCTTTCTCATTTTAGACTCAATAACTTATAGTACATTTGGGCACGACCCTTAAAACATAACACATAAATATTCGACTTTTAATAAACTTTACATTAAGACGTGAGTAGGAGATCCTTGAACTTAAGGATTTCTTTCATTGAGCTTGGAATCATCTATCAATATCTTCACCATTGAATACATACTTTAAGAATCCATAACCTACACTTTTTATAATAAGTAGAGAAGAATGGGACCAGTACAAGAATGCACTAAGTATGGCAACCATGCAAAAACATGCATTTAAATGGACATTTTCTCAAAATCATACTTCATGCCTTTTTGATTAAATCTTCATAAAACCTTTATACCATAGAATTTATATCATTCACATACTTCATATAAACATATTCAAAGGCCAAACATCACAGAAGATCACATATAGAATTTGTTGCATTTTTAAGGCACATTACAGTAAGCTAATTTTCCTTAACAGTGAGCATTCTTTTTGTTTATTCATTAACCTTCCAAATAACCCTCTAGTGATACTTGGTGCAATGCATTACCTTAAGGCCAAAAGGAAACATACATATAACCTTCATAAGATAACAACCTTCATAAGATAACACATATCATCATATAAGTATAACACATCGTAGACACATTTATGTAATGACTTACAGGCTTAGAAGTAAGCTATTTTTATTGGTACATATTTTTACCTCTTTTCATATATATCATTATAAGACCTTGTTCATGGTCCCAATAATTATCTAATGGTCCAATGCAACATATGGATCCCCAAAGCCCCATACATTCTTAGTAAACCGTTCATGAGAACACAAACCTTAACATTCAATTCATACCTCAACAAGTAAGTAAAGACAACTTTATTAATATCAATACAAGACCTTCATCGTATAGTCATATATAACAACATAGTGCATATAAGGATAGGATCACATCTCATAGATTCATAACCATGAACTTCTTAAAAATAAGTAGACAAATACTACCATACCATGCATATGGACGTAAGCATAAACATACATATTAGGTAACCTTCCTAGGACTTCCTAAGGAGCTACTTGTGCAATGTCTAGATGGATTGATTACTTCCACCTATCCTAAGCAACATACCTTAAGTCCTCCTAGTAAGGATCCTATTCATTTACTTCCATTGTCCATTTTACTTTAGGGAAACTATAGCTTTAACCGACACTAAGACCATGGGTGCTAAACATGGAAATTGGTGTTGCAGATCCTTACACCAATGGAAGGTGTTCTTACCTAGACAAGGTACAACATTAACACATGCTAGCATACTAGGTGATATTGCATATCTAGATCCTATGTGGAAAGCATAGTTATGAAACATGGAGGTATATTTGAAAACCCTCTTCATGAAAAATTAGGAATTGTAACTATTCACTTATGGAAACCCTATTTATGCCTATTGAGGCATTGTGGTTATTCACCTCATTAGATTTATGGTGACCTACCTTCCTACATTGGGAAGGGACACACACTCACATTCAAGTTCACTCGGTGCTAAGCTAAGTTCCCTTTATTAAAAAATCCTTCATTAAAATTACTTTATAAAATATAGGGTTAGGAGAGTCATCCCCTCATATTCTTACCTAATAGGTCATGAATATAAGTTCATCAACCTAAATAATGTTAGAAGATCCTTTCACATGGACATAGAATATGTATTAGTACTATCTAATTTAGGATACACTTAAGCATACCTTTCAAGGCTCCTCTATTGATTAGATCGTCAAATATGTGTGTGTGTATACATATATGTGTGAAAACCTTTCACATAACACCTTAGGTCACACATGTTCATACATTAATATTCATACATACAGAAACCAAAACTTGAATATCCTATCAAGGTACAAACGTGCAACGCCCTTGCCATACTAATACACCTATCAAGTCATCCTAGCTAAGGAAACATATATCGCACTTTCATAAACATCATCTTAATATGCATAGCACTAGACACTAGTGAATATGATAACTACCTTTCATTTAGACACTATACCTATACTACATGTAACATGCATGTAAGTGAATGTGTGTGTACGTTGGTCAACATGATCACATAATGGATATCAATAACAAATTCAGGCAGTCACCCTCTCAGACAATAATACTCTATCAAGCATAAACCACACAACACACAATAGAATAGGAGATGAGTCAACTTCATATTATACTTAAGACTCCTAACTTGTGCTATTCATGCATTCTCATAAGGGTTCATAGGTAAGGGATCATTAACCATTTAAACTCATCAATTGTAGAACCTATACTTTACCCTAACATGGATATACACATGCTTATACAATAGCCACACAACCTTAATCACAACTAGAATAGGAAAGTAGGCATAATCTTTTCATAGTGTCAACATAAGCACATGTTCATATATTCGTCAATTTGCCTTCAAGGCCATGGTAAACACATATATAATAACAATGAAGTAAATACCACCAACATAAGTGAATCATACAACACAATGTCATACAAGGCTTTATCAACTATATTAATATTGAAAAGTAGAGGGATGAGCCATTCTTACCAATTTCTCACCCTTTGATCATCATTGATAAATACCCCTTGTTCGTTAACAATTCAAATATAGGTCAGTATCTAAACATACATTTAATCATACATGAATTCAAGTATAAGCTACAATAAGGTTATACTACAACTAGTACAATACATTAACATTCTAGAAGCTAGAAGAACATAGACCATTACCCAATTTCCCTTGCATGGATTATATTTCATAGTTCATTAATCTTAGAAACCTAGGGAAGTGGCTAAATATATACTTAGCCTATAGATATCATGCTTAAATCCCTACAAGATCATGATACCAACAGTGGATTTAAACTATCAGTTCAATAACAAGTAAAGAGAGTAGCATATCTTACCGATTCCTCAAAGTATTGATCATCAATCATACATTAACAATAATTACATGCTAGAATCATCTCAATGGATCTTTACTAAAAGTAAATCATGCTTCATCAAACCACAATTCGAGATCACATCACATACATATATTTTTTACTTCATAGACTAAAAGAACCTAGATCAATTCATACAGGCCTTTATTGAATTTTATTATATAGGGTTTATGCCAAAAAATACATCCATAATGTTAATTTAAGGTAGTAGCTACAGTGATTCATGCATATTTGAAATCCTACACAATTGTTCTAAAATTGAATTCAGTTTAAACATAGGCTAGTAACGCTCAAATCTTCAACCATGGATGCTTCATCATCAATTGACAATCAATTAACGTAAATTACAGTAGATATATAAAATTCAACTTCACAAAATAACAATTCAACCATTAACAAGACATGATCACAAAGCCCATGCAAGGCTAAATCGATTTAAGAAAGCAACATGGGTTCATCATGCAATTGGAGTAAGATCATGTTCAAACCAATACATTAACATCATTTCATAATCATTAAGCCATTAAAAACGTTTTTTATAAAGAACCCATGACTAGATTGAAGAAGAAGAAGAGGTTTGATTATGAAAATTTCATTGAAAACATTTAGATTAACTCTCCAAGTGAAAAGTTACTTAGATATGAAGGATCACCATATATTTTTGTAGTATAAAACTATAAAAATTGATGATTAATACATGGAAATCAAATATCCAAGATATTCTTGAGCTTCACCAATAATGGTGGTTTCTAGGGAGAGGATTTTTTTAGGGAAAAGTTTAATTCGTGGGAAAGGATTTGGAATGGGTTCTTGAAGTGTTTGATACATTATATAAACCCAACTATAATCAAATAAAATCAATCAGAATCATTTTAGTACGTGAGGTGAATTTCTCATTCACCCCTTAAGTAAAACAGTCCGCTAGACAATGGCTACAAGTCACCATCGACTGGCTGTCCTTTGGCTTCAGTCGATTGGTCCTTAGCCAATTTTTTTGGTTGAGACCTACCAAGATAAGTGTACATCGAAGACATCTCAACAACGGTCCATTGGTTGAACAACAGGCCGTCGTTTGGTCCATCGATTGACACTGCCAAGGTAGTGTCTCGACCCGCCTTCGGTCGGTTTCTTGTGAGGCCTTTTACAGGGCATTTTATAAGTCGTAACCATACGTTTCCAATGTAAATACAAACCTTAAAAATTTTTGGACCTCCCACATAATTTACAATAAAAAAATAATACACATAACTCATCCAAATAGGCTAAGCCCCATTAAAACAAAAATTGAGCGTCTTAAGGGCCATCTTTCTAACACCTTGGACAATCTTGGTCGTTTGACCTCCAAACAAGATGAAACTCTATATACTTCATTTAAACATCAATATAAATCATTTTAAGACTTCATAATCTCATGAAATATAATAAATAAACAAGCATGGACACATAAGACACATAAGTGAATAGTCATCGAATGTTTTGGTTGTTCCTTGATGTTTGACTTCCAAATCACTTCAAACTGTACACACTGTCTATAAACCATATTATAAGTAATTTTAGGACCTTATAACTTCAATTAAAAAGTGTTAGGATCTACACACCCTAACTATTTTTGGGGTCTTAAAATTGCAAACACTTAAAGAACATTATTATTTTCAAATATAGAAAGTGTGAGTCTTTGGTTGAGGTCGGTCATATTTATTGGTCAGATAATATCTAGTGATGCAGTTGAGGATTATCCAAGGAAAACGGAGGCGGTGAAAAATTAGCCTAGACCTTTGACTCCAACTGATATTATGATTTTCTTGGGTCTGTTGGGTTATTTTCGAAGGTTCATGGATGGTTTTGCATCCATTGCGTAACCCTTGACTATAATTACCCAAAAGAGTAATTAAATATGAGTGGTGGTAGGCATGTTAGAAAAATTTCATATTGTTGAAACATATGCTAACTTATGCTCCGTTATTGACTTTACTAGAGGGTACAAAGGGTTTTGTTGTTATTGTGACGCATCCTGAGTGGGTTCAGGGTGTGTGCTTATGTAACATGGGAAAGTGATAGCCTACGCCTCGAGAAAAATTAAGGTACATGAGAGAAACTATCCCTCTCATGACCTTGAGTTAGCGTCCGCGGTGTTTGCTTTGAAAATTTTGAAGGCATTACTTGTACGGTGTACATGTTGACGTATTAACGGACAATAAGAGTCTCCAATATGTGTTTACCGAAAAGGAATTGAATCTCTGGCAAAAAGGGTGGTTAGAATTGTTAAAAGATTATGACATGAGTGTCATCTATCACCCCAACAAGGCTAATGTTGTTGTGTATGCCCTAAGTCCATATGACTATGCGTAGTATATCCCACATTTACGAATCCAAGAAAGACCTAGTGAGGGATGTACATAGGTTTGCTAGGTTGGGGGTAAGATTAGAATATTCTTCAAATGATGGAGTCATTGTCCATCCCAAGTCCGAGTCATCATTAATGGTAGAAGTAAAGTCCAAACGACACCTTGATGAACCATTAATGGAATTGAAAGATTCGTTCTCGGCAACTTAAATGAGGCATTCTCCTTGGGGGGAAAAGTGTGTTAAGGTACCAAGGGACGTTGTGTGTTCCCAATGTAGATGTGTTTAGGGACTGGATCCTAGACAAAGCTCATGGATCACGCTACGCAACTCATCCAGGTTCGACAAAAATGTACTATGACCTTAGAGAAATATATTGGTATGAAGGAAATAAGAAGGATATAGGAGAGTTGTCTCTAGTGGCCAAATTGCCAACAAATAAAATCTGAGCATCAAAAGTCAGGTGGCTTGCTACAAAATATCAAAATTCCTACTTGGGAGTGGGAATACATCAAAATGGACATAATACTGGGTTTACCTCGGACTCAAAAGTCATATGATTCCATATAGGTGGTTGTGGATAGGTTGACTAAGTCTGCTAGCTTTATTTCCGTCAAGTCCACTTATTCGGTGGAATATTTTGTTAGGATCTTCATATATGAGATTGTGTGTAACTATGGTATTCTGTTATCCATCATATCGGATAAGGGTGAACAATTAACATCTAGGTTTTAGAGGTCATTCAAAAAAGTGTTGGGTACTAAGGTGAAGTTGAGTACTTCTTTTCATCCCCAAACGGATGGTCAAGCCGGAACGCACTATTCAATCCCTTGAGGATATTCTTAGGGCTTGCATTATTGATTTTGAAGGAAAATGGGATAAACGTTGGCCTTTGGTGGACTTTTCTTATAATAATAGTTTTCATGCATCCATTTCCATGGCTCTCTATGAATCTTTGTATGATAGGAGGTGTAGGTCACCTATACGATGGTTTGATACGGGAGAGATTTTTCTTTTTGATCCCAATTTCGGTTATAATGTTCATATCATAAGTAACCGGTTGCAAACGGCCTACAATTGGAAAAAGTATTATGCCCATCTTAAGAGAAGCGATTTGGAGTTTGAAGAAGGTAATAAGGTTTATTTGAAAATTTCACCAATGAAAGGGGTGGTTAGATTTGTTAAAAAAGGCAAGTTGAGTCCTCGTTAAGTGGTCCCCTATGAAATCTTGCAACGGGTTACTAAGGTTGACAATGAATTGAAACTTCCTAGTTAATTGGCTTCGGTTCATCCGGTTTATCATGTTTTTATGTTGAAGAAGTGTATCGTTGATTGCGAGTTAATTCTTCCTTTTGGGGGTCTTGATGTCAAGGATAACCTCTCTTATGAGAAAGTTCCGGTTAAAATTCTTGATGCGCAAGTCAAGGAGCTAAGGAATAAAGAGGTAGTTTTCATAAAAGTATTATGGAAGAACCACCTAGTTGATGGTGCAACATGGGAGGCCGAGGCCAAAATGAAGTCCCGTTATCCTCATATTTTTTATAATTAAGGTTATTCATTCTTTCTAATAATATAAATATCACTAGAAATTGATGTTTCATGATTTTTTGTGAAGTCTAGCAAAAATGTGCATTTTGAAGGTTTCATGACAGTGACGTTGCAGTGAAATTGGTGCCTAAAACATGAATTTTAACCTTTTTGGTTTATTTTAGTTCTGTTGAACATTTTAACATGGTGAGTATTAGTGAAAAGTTATGTGAACTATTGATAAGTTGAACTTTATGCTAATTGACTCATGTAATATATGTTGAGCTCATATGTGTTGTGAAAAGGAAATACCCCATGATGAAGTGTTTTGAGCCTTATGTGTGATAATTTGAGTATTGAATCTTTCCGTGTTTAAATGATATAATTTATGTTTATTTGATATTGTTTATTGGTTGGGCTGCTAGTCTTGAGTTTATTCCTTCCTTAAAAAGAGTTTTAGTATCATACGGGGACAAATGTTCCTAAGGGAGGGGGTATTGTAACACCTTGAAAATCAAAGACGATGCTTAGATACTAACATAGGTATCATTGGGTCTAAGCACTTACCTTTTCTAATGAATATAGGTCATTTAAGAAGTTTAAGAACCAGAACGTCCATGACGTTCGGAAACTAGTTATAAGGGGTACTAGCATACCTAGCCTATTTGACTAGGTTTTAAGGAGTCGAAAATCCATGAAATTAGGTTGAAGGGTGAATAAAATGTGATATATGTGATTCGTGGTTGAAACATCCGGGTACGACTCCCCAAGGACCACCCAAGGGCCCTTTAGGAGGGCCCTAGCACGTAGGAGGCAACACTACCTAGGCAGTGTGCAACCACGAGAAACTATCAATGGCTCATGTGTGGATCAATGGGGAATGTATTCCAACTATCGTCCCACTCTTAGCCATATTGATGAATCCCTCTTCTGCACAATTCTCTGACCAGATCAACGAGTGTGCATGACGGAGAAGAAGGCAGTCGTCGACACATAGACGGCCCGTCGGCGGGGTTCCGTCTGTGAGGGTTAAGTTTCCTAAATTTTTTTAATGTTGGTTCTTTTAATTATTTAAGGGCTTAGGAGGTTAATTAACGGTGTAAGTGAGTTTAACTAAGTTTATTAACTTACCCTATAAAGACTCCAACCTTCATAAACCTAAACACAATTCACCAAAATAAACTCTCTTGCTTCTCTCTCCTTTCTCTCTCCAATTGGAAGCCACCATTGAAGACAACCTAGGGGGAGGTTTTTGGGAATGTAAAGGGATGATTTCACCATCAAATCTTTATCAAATATTAAGTTATGAGATGTAATTCACCTTTGAGACTCTAACCTCAAAAGGTTCCTTCAAAATTGATTTCAAAAGTTGAGTTTTCATGTGGGTTTCATCCAATACAAATTTGATGTTGTTAATTGAGTTGTTTATGTATATATTAATGTATAATGGATAGATTTAAATTGATTATGATCAATTGTGATAGGTTGGTTCTATTTGAAGAATATGATCCTTAACCCTTAATCCTAGGTTAATCTGATGTAAATTGGGTTGTGATTGATTCAATTGACATGATTATGGGTAAAGCCACTATTATATGTTGTTTTTAGACAAATCACTATCAAATTACAATTAATTGTTGTCTTTCATGCTAATCTTGAGAAGTGATCTAGGTTATGGAAATTGGCCTACATAATCTTTTTTAAAGAATTGATTTGATATTGAATTATGGTGTAGTGAATCTTCTACTATCATTATCATGTTGATTATTGAATTATTATGTTGAACATCTAAATTAGCTTGAATTAAGGTTTTGTGGTAAAACCCAAAAATATGAACCATGAAGGAGATTTGGTAAGCCTTGGAATCTCTATCTTTACTTTCAATTGTTATTAATTGTCGCTAAGTCATAATGTTATATTGTAGCATGCCTTATATTAGGATTATAGGGTTGTATGATGTTGAATTGAAATTTCATGACTATGTTGTGAGCTTAACATGTATGTGATATAGGAATGGAGAAGGCTATCAATGTGCCTTGATATGTTATGAAATGCTAATGTGTTAACCTCACTTATATGAATTGTGCAAAAAAGACTATACTCATGCAATTCTTATTGAGCTATTGATGATGATGATTATATAAGGGATACACCCTCTGACCTAAACTAAGCTACGATTGATAGTTAAATGCTTAAAGACATTTCAGTAAACGGACAACATAGCACCGAGTGAACATGACAATGGGAGGTGATGACTTCCCAAAGAGGAAGATTCTCCCTATAGTTCTATATGAGATGTTGACTTTCCAAAGAGGAATGCTCATCTAATGGATTCCCATGAGAGGTTTCCCCAACTACCAATTGGTATCGAGAGTTAATACACTATCTCTTAATTCTTAAATTATGTTTCCCCCATAGTAAGACTAGCTAGTGGATCCACCTAGAAATATATGTTTATGTTGGTTTTACTCTGGCCGGTAGACCACCTTCAATCGGTGTAAGGTTTTACAGCACCAGATTCCACAATTACCTCTTGTGATATATGTCAGTTAAGGCAAGTGTTCCCTATTTTAAAATAAAGAAATGAAGTATAAACTAACTAAAATGACATCAGAGGTTTAACTTAGCCTAGGTTGGGTATGGGGCTCTACTTATGCCTTGCACCAGTTGACCTTGATGGAATCTTTAGAAATTTGATATTATTTATGTATATGACAATGATATATATGATGAGAAGATGTTGATGATACAATATAAATGATAATATATGATGATTACTTATCTGTATGAACTAGTAATTGGATTATAATGTTAAAGTTTGACATTGGTTATTTATTATTGTTAAGTCGACTTGGTTGACCAAGGTTATGGGGCTTTTCTTGGTCATTGCACTTGTTGATTTGAAAAGGATTCATAAGTAGTTGTCTCGCTTCTTATGATATAATTAACTCTTATTCATACGTATGATGTTATTCCTTGATGATAGGTTGTAGTAGCTTATGGGTTCAAGTATGTTGATGTGCATCTTACTTGTTTGAGTTAGTAAGCATGTATTGTTTCTATGGTATGGCTTGATTGATTAAGCATCAGAAATTTAAAAAGGGTAAATGACATGTTTTGACTAAATGTCCCTTTTCGCATGTTTCGCTATTATATGTGCATATGGTCTCATACTTAGTACATCTGTATTACTAACCCCATTATTCTTCCTTTTTCCCAAACATTTTTTGTTCCAATCGTTGAAGGCTCATTCAAGACGACTTCAGGAAGACTTGGATATTCACTACCATCCAAGTGGTTAAGTCCTTACTTTTCGAGGGTGATGTCAATATATTGCCTATGAAGTTCCTTGAATCATAAGGATCCCTTATATTGAACTTGGGAGATCTATCCAATCCCTTCACTTAGGAGACATCCTCTATCCATAAACACCTATACTTAGTGTAAAAAGAAAAAGAAAAATTATATTAGTACAAGAATGAACTAAGTATGGCAACCATGAAAAAACATGCATTTCAAGAGGACATTTTATTTGAAATAATGAAACATGACTTTTTAGTAAACTTCATGAACATTGGCGAATATAACCACAATATAGTTAACATACATCGTATAATGTACACTACTCATAATAGAACCTAAAGCCACTTAACACATTTTCAGAAATATTACAATACATTACTTCTATTTTTTTTTCTTAACTTTTTTCTTTAATCAACCCTTAAGTGTACTTAGTACAATGTATCACCTTAAAGCCACCTAAGATAGTCTTTCATAGATATGCTTCAAAAACAAAACCACATATATTCACAAGGTCATAAGCAAATCATACACATAAACTTCACATAAGAACCATCACCTAAGACAAACCCCAAGTAACACTAGTACAATGTGTAGGTAGCATACCAGAATACTACTTCCACCAAACCTAAAAATTCACCCTAGATAAACATAACATACTCAATAAGTCATATCACCTTCACTTATAACTTTACATAAGGCCACATACTTCATATCATTATATAAGGAATCTTTCCTTTATTAAAACCCTAGTCATAAGTCATTTAGTTCATACCATAAGTAAACCACACTCATAACCTCTTCACAAGCTTACTTGTGCAATGTACACATGGAGTCTCATACCCCAACATATACTAAGTAAACTCATTTAGATTCCATAAGTGCAACTCACATACATAATCATAAATCATCTATTGGCATAGTAAAGCCACTTAACATGCACTAAAAAAATTCATACATACATAACACAAGTCTTACATTCTTAAAAGTACTAATATTATCCTCTTTTGGAGTTCAGTAGTGCAATGATGGGTAGGTCCATAGTCCTACCAATACTAAGTAATCCCATAAAGGAGTTATGATTATAGTACATAATCTTATATTTGATTATTTATTACATTGGGAGACATAGTGGTAAGCGACATATACCGTGCGAGCTACATTGGAATCTAGTGTTCTCCTCCCACACCAAAAAGAAAGGGTTAACACGTGCCTAAGGTGTAACCAATTGTGCATAGCTATAAATGTGGACTTCCCTAGATATAACCTACGAGAACACGTAGTTGTAGAATATTGAGTTTATTACTATAAACTTTGACTTGTTAGAGTGGAAGTTTCCATATGATGAGACAGAATCTATATTGGGAACCCGGACTTGCTAAACGTAAAGGTTCTCTTGTGGGAAGCCGGACTTACTAACTTGAACCCACCACTCTCATTCGTAATGTTCAACTCGATGCTAAGCTAAAACTTCCTTTATATATATATATTTATATATATATATATATATATATAATATATATACACACACACATAAGCCTTTAGTACATAAGTTCATAAAGAAGGCTTTAGGAGCTTGATCCTTCATATATCATATAGCCCAAGGGATTTTAAGATGTCATTTCATCATAGACCTTACTTCATGTTAGAATATCCTTTCACATAAACACCTCTAGGCACACATGTTCATAAGTTCATTAATCATATACTTAAATGAATAAAAATAGGTTATGATGCATAGGACAACTATGATTTCCTAAGTCATCATGAATCTATCCTATTCATAGTCATGCATGAAGTATGTGTCTGTACACTGGTCAACATGATGACATAATGTCTATAACATAACCTTGAAGAAGAGACCCTCTAATGAACACAAAATATGTACAACATTCTTCTAGTCTCATTTTATACTCATATACAGTATTAAATACTATAGAATACACGCATATTACATTATAGGAGGCAAAAACATATCCAACATTAAAATAGAAGTTTTGTAGCATACTTTGATCACACATTCATATAGGGTTCATATAGGTAGAGGTCATTTAGGAGATTTAAGAACCAAAATGTTCAAAACGTCCTAGAAGTTAGTACAAAAGAGATGTTAGTGTGCCTTAGCCTTTTTGACTAATGTTATGAAAATTGATCGAAAGGCAACTAATTTGTGTTTGGGTTGTTCCATGGTTGAAACTTCTGGGTATGAAACCCGGATCAATCAAGGGCCCTTGAGGAGGACCCCTGTAGATTGTTGTAGCACTGCCTGGCAGTGTGCATCTACGAGACAGAAAATGACCTGTCTGTAGATCAACGGGGCGTCAATTCCACCGTTGTCCAAGACTTAGGATGGTGGAAAAGGTCACTTCACTTGCACAGTTTCTGGAAACATCGACGGAGTGCAGAGTGCGGGGTGCAGGCTACGATCCGTGTGTGGATCGATGGGGCATTGATGTCACCGTCATTCCACACTTAGAAAATTGGAGAAAATCCTCGCTTGCACAAATCTCTAACCGATCTTATGGATGTGAAGCAGAGACCGTCGGTGGACCAATGGTCCATCTATTGAGGTCTCATCGATGGGGTCTGCAAATTCCTGTATGTTTTAAATTAAATTTATTTAATTAATTAAGTGTTTTAGGGGTAATTGGGCATTAAATAAAGACTAATTATGTTGATTTATTCAAACTATAAATACCCTCAACTCTCATTAACCTAAAGATAACTCTAAAAAATTAACATTCTTCCTTCTCTCTTATTTCTCTCTCTACATGAACTAACCATTGACGACTACAAAGAACTACGGTTTAGGGGCTGAAAAAAAGTTGGATTCTTTGTCAAATTGTTGAGAAACATTAAGGTATGAGTTTTATTAACCTTTAAGATCCTTTCCTCAAAGGGTTCCTTCAGAATAGATTATAAAAAGATGAGTTTTCTTATGGGTTTCGTTCGATTATGCAATTGACGTTATGAATTTAGTTGTTAATGAATTCTTAGGGTCATATTGAGTATATTAACATGTATTTTAACTTGTTTATGGTAGTTGTTGATGGTTTAATCTAAATTGAAGAGTATAATCCTCTATCCCTAACCCTGGGTAGTAATCTTGACATATATTGTATTGTGATCATTCAATTGAGTTTGTTGTTTATTCGATTACTATCCTATGGTGCTATTATTATTAAATTAAGATGAATTATAGTCATATCATTCTATATCTTGAAATGTGATTTAGGATGATGAATTATAATGTGAAATTAGCCTATGGACCTTGTCTCAAGTTCTGATCTAAGGATAAATTGTTTTATAAAGATGCAATTGGTCATGTTATTCTATTGGTTATCATTGTGTGATATGTTACTCCCCAAGTTGGGTTGAGTAATTGGATTATGGTAAAACCTTGACGATAGACTATGAGGAAGACTTTTTAAGTCTTAGAATCTCTATCTTTACTTCCAATTGTGATTAATTGTTGTTAAGTCATGATATGACATTGGAGTATGTCTTGCACTAGGATTATAGGGTTGTATGATGTTTAATCGATATGTCTTGACTATCAGGATAGTGAAAACTATCAAGGTGCCTTAATATGTTATGAAATGCTAAAGTGTTAACCTCACTCATATGAATTGTGATGAAAGGAGTTATACTCATACAATTTTTATTGAGCTATTGGTGATGATGATTATACAAGGGGTAGACCCTATGTCCTAAATTAAGTTATTATTGATAATTAAAGGCTTAAAGACATTTCAAAAAAAAGGCACTCTAGCTTAGCACTGAGTGAACTGGATAAACGAGTATCCCTTCCCTCATAGGGAAGGTAGAAACACTACATTACTCTTGATATTGGAGACTATAATCCATGGCCCATAAGAGGGTCCCAACTAAATCTCCTAGTTCTTGAACTATGTTTCCCCCATAGAAATACTAGCTAGTGGATCCACGTAGTTGCTATGTTTTATGTATTGTATTACCTTAGCAAGTAGTCCGCCTTCTTTCGGTGTAGGGCTTCATTACACCGGATTCCACACAATCTCAGTGGTCTATGTCGGTTAGGGAAAGATGTTCCCAAAAGGTAAAATGAATTAAAGGATTTGAACCCTAACTTGGATAACCTAAGGGGTCTAGCTTAGTGTAGGTAGGGGTATCAAACTCTACCTAAACATTGCACTAGTTAGCCTCGAGGGGAGTCTTGGGATAAGGTTCTTATATGTTTAAGCTACGATAATATATGATGTATATATGATGACCAAGGAAAGTTGTTGATACTATATATTGGTTAGTTCATCTATGAATATGCCTTGGATTATAATGATATATACGATGAAATGCAAGCCTAAATGCTATGATTTGTAAAGTTGGACATTGCTCATGTTTTCTTGTTGAAGATACTATATGAGTAAGACTTTGGGCTTTGCTTGGTCATTGCACTTGTTGACTTTATAAAGACTTGTGAGTAGTTGTCTTGCCTATTATGATATGTTTGACTCTTTTTCATTCTTGTGATATTATCCTTGATGTTTGGGTTGTAGTATATCATGGTTCCAAGTATGTTGGAATAAGTATTACTTGTTGAGATAGTAAGCATGTTTTTGTCGCTGGATATGACTTACTTGACTTTGCATTAGGCCCCTAAAGTGGTAATTTGACATGTTTTGATAAAAATTCCATTTTTCTTACCTGTTTTTCAAACATTTTAGGTTTTGGTCGTTTACCTGTTTGGGTGGCGACATTATCTTAGGCTTGGATTCTTCCTTTAATCCAGGTAGGTTAGGTCCTAAACTCTCGAGAGCAATGTCATCTTCTAGTTTTTGATTTTTTTATGAGCTTATTGACTCTATCTTTTATTTACTAGTTATGTGAATATTATACTTTCGTACGACCTATACATGGTCTTGTTGAATTGATGTAATTGCTATGCCCATAATGCGATATCCGTTTAGATGGTATGAGATGAGACAACCGTTGAGACTATTTATATATATATATATATATATATATATATATATATATATATATATATATATATATATATATATATATATATATATGTATGTATATACACACATATCGTGTGTGTGTGTGCGCAATAACAGTAGAAGGCTATGTAACCTTCCTATATGAAGGTTCTATGTATACTCAATATGGAAATATATTATGTGTATGTAGAGGTATACGTAAACCTCCAAGTAGTGAGAATGATAGTTTTAAATTTTTCTGCATTTTTCAACCTCTGAATGTAATGATATAAAACTAAGAGGCTAGTCTTAGTCCTTTAAAAGGACGACGATGCCGGTTACATTTAGGGGGCAAACCCGGATGTGATAAACTTTGTATTAGAGCATGAGGTACAATATCATTGAGTTATTTTTGTTTTTGTAACAACCCTGAAAATGGATAAACTAAGTGATACTTAATGTGACAAGAATGCGTATGATTGGATCAGGGTTCACATGGATTGATGCGCGTAGAACCAGACTTCGGAATCCTTGCTACATCCAAGCCAACTAAGTATGGGAGTTAGTTTTTCTAGGAAAGGTTGGGTCCAACCATGTAGGGATCTCAAATAGGAAGATTTATTTGAAGATGTCTTTACCGAACTTAACAAGAGGAAATGTTAGATTTGGAGGGTCTGGGGGTAAAATGGTAGTTTTACAAGCTAAGGGTAATATCGTAATTACCCTAACTATATAATTGATTATTTAATTAATAAGGTTGATGGGTATTTTGGGTAGAGTGGGCCGAAATCGCCCTTTTAGCAAAATCTTGCTCCACCCGGGTTTGAACATAGGTGGGAGCAATGATTTAATTTGTCTTATTTAAATTAGTAAATTAATTTAATTAATTAATATTTAAAGATGAATTAAGAAAAATGAAAATCTATTTTTTATTATGAATAATTAATTATTAATTAAGATATTTTATTTGACTAAGTCTTGCCTAAAGTCCTAGTTCTAAGAGAACACTACCTCACATCTCTCTCTCTCTCTCACCTATCTATCTATTTTCTCACGTCTGATTCTCTCTCAACTTCACGTTTTTCTCCAGTTTTACAAATCAGAAAACAAACAAAGGTTCTTCACACTTGAAGAACTTACAAAAATACAAACGAACATGTTAATCTATGAAACGAAAAGTCATTGAAATTTCTAGTCGGATGAGGTGTGAGATTTGTTGGTGGACGTGAATTTGTGGTAGTTTTTGGGAAAAAAGTTCAAGTGTTGAACTACGTGAAATCAAGTATGGGTTATCTTACTCTTGTTCCTCTTCCCAAGAGACCCTTAAGGCTTAGATGAATCTACTCGAAAACTAAGGTTGTTCCCGTTCTTGTTGAACTCCTTCTCCCTAGTATCCCTTTGATCTCAATGTGAAATATTTTACAGATTATGTTGTTGGTATGTTTGCTGGTAGTTTAAGTATGAAGTTTGAAATTCGTGATAATGTGTTCTCGATTATGTGTTTGGAATTGTAAGCATGTTAAGATATGTCAACCGAAAGTATGTGAAAAATGATATGTTTTTATGGTTGAATTTTATGTGCAAATGATTATTTAAATCTTGAGGTGTAAAAGTGGTGTAATGTTTTTGGATGAAATATTAATTCTTGGCTGAATATAATCAAAAAAAATATTACACTTAAAGATGAACCAAATGATCCACAAAATGCCTTAAGAATTAACGTATGAATGATAATAAAAAAAAAGCTGAAAATAGTGAACAAATTTCAAGGATTTGGTAGGTTGGGTTCGGCCAAACAAAATAATACAAAATTCAATGAAAAATGAATTTAAAATAAGTGATATCACAAAATTGAAACCAAGACTTCATTACATGAAAGCTACAAAAAAATCAACAAAAGATTAAAACAAAAATGGATTGGAAGGGACTAAATTTCCAGCCTGCTGAAAATTGTAGTCTCGGTCAACTTTTAAAAAGGTGAGTTTTGTTTAAAAATCATTTAAATTTGAGGTCATTGGGGATTGAACCCATGACATAACTAAATTAAAATATCATAAAAACTTGTGAGAAAAATGCAAGGAGAAATTGACGTGGTTAATGGGGATAGAACCCAAAACCTCTTGAATGGATGAGAGAGTTAGACGAAAAATAAAGGAGAAAATAAATGTGGATGGTGGGGATTGAACCCACAACCTCTTGGATAGGTGATACATTTAATAGATAAATAAAAACAAAAATAATGATCTTGTGGGGGATTGAACCCATAACCTCCTTGACTTAAACGAAAAAGGCGAGGAAAAAAAGAGAGGAAATATTATGGGGTTGATCGGGTTCCCTTGCCAAATTCCGTATTGACACATAACTTATACGTAAGTAAATCATTAATAAATTCTGCCTCTAAAGATCGAAATCAATATCTTTGCATATCTACAAGATGCATAAGTCTTGTACCACAAAATCTTGGGAAAATATGAATCACTTAGACAAACTATTAATAAAACCACGTGGCTTGTATGTATAGACTCATAAGTCTAGCATATGTTTGAAAGTAAGTGAACCTAAGATGTATGTGATGAAATGATGTAACCCTAAAAGGATTAAGTAAGAGTGTGAAACACACTAAATGGCCAAGTGCATTGGCGTATGATGAAACGCACAATAAAATGATGAAATGAACAAAGAAATGATAAAATTAAAAATGAAATAATGAAACCTAGAAGGTTTAAGTTAGAGTGTGAAACACACTAAATGGTCAAATGCATTGGCATATGAAGAAATGAACATTCACGTAAAATAGGGTGAGTAATTATAAAGAGAAAATGTGCTAATGTTAATGAATGTGGTGATAACATGATATGAGGCTAATGTAAAAGATGAGATCAATCTCAAATAAGCCTAAGTAAATGTTACCAAAACGTACTCACCTATGAGAGTGTAAAGTTAAAGAAGAGACCAGTCTCTATGAACACTCTATTGGAAGTATTGAGATCACCACACTTAATACTAATGATGAGATGAGAAATCATCTATTGAGCTATGATGTCTTAATACTAGAAGCCAGCTTCCATGATGTATGAGTTAGATGTAATGGAACTTTAAACATAGCACCGATAGACTAGATATGAGCGCTGATGCCTTCTTTTGAGAAGGGCGGAGGTTCACATAACTCTCATGAGATAAAACTGTCCGGAATTTCGGGTATGGGTCTCCTTATATCTCCTAGTCTTCGAACCTATACTGCCAATATAGGGATTTGGCGGGGATCAATCCCCATATATGCTAGCATATTTTGGGTCACTTTGGCCGGTGATTCCACATCTTTTCGGTGTGGGGCTTCATGAAACTGGATTTCATGATGCTCACATGATCTATATTGGTTAAAGTTTAAGTTCCCAATAAATAAATGGGGCTAGCGTCAAATGATGCACATAGTGAAACAAATGATACCAAAGGTGGTATGATAGGATAAATAAAAGGTGAGTTAGACCCAAGTAATAATATTAGGTCATTCTTGGTCATTGCATAATGAACCCGATGAAAGTCTTAAACTGCATACTAGGTATAGCTGGTGTTTACACTGGCCCATGAATGAAATGAAATGAAGTACGTATGAATGAAAGAAGAAAGCTTTGTGTTTGCTAAAGCAGACTCCCTAGTTAAGGTCCCATATGTTCAGCCCTCATTTTGGAAAGTGTTAATGTCAAGTCCATGATTACAAGGTCTCATGGCATATAAACGAATGATATGAAAAATGTTATCCGCTATATGCAATATGTTATGTGCTACGTGCAAAATGTTATTTGATGTGTGCAACATGATAAGTATGATGATGCATGTTACTCTCATGGCATGACTTTGCTAATGAAAATTAGGAAAGTTCACTCACTTTCCTAATCGAAATTTGGAAAGCTCACTAACTTTCCTAATCCCGATTTGGCAAGTCAACTGACTTTACTTTCCATAATCATGTTTTTAGGAAAGAGTTTCTCTTAATCATGCATGTCCTTGGTGTGTACATGCATATACTCATACTTTGTACAAGTGTGTACTAATGCTATACAACTCTACAATTTTAGGTGCAGGCACAGGTGGACGCTAGAGATATAGGTTGACGCTTAAACTATCGTGATGTGGAGCATTCATCTGGTCTTCGTAGGCCCTCATGCTTTCGATGATTCTTGCCCTTTTGTATTTTACCTTAGTTATAGGATTGAGCTAGTGGAGTATGTTCCACTAGAATTTCTTTCCGCTTTTGTTCATACATTGTATTTGTGCCATTTTGGCAAGTATACATTTAATTTTATATTAAACTATTTATTTCATTTGATGATCTTAATGTTAGGTGGTTGATGGTGAACAATTATGAATATAATAAAATGATTTGTATGTATGTTAAGAACCAAAAAGTTTCAAATTTTCCGCTAAAATAAACATAGATGAAGTAAGAATGACGTATGTAGGCCTGTTTGCGACCTATGAGAGGTCAACGACGCCGATCTCGTCTGGGTTGTAGATTTCGATCGTGACAAAGTTTGTATCAGAGAGCTAGGTTAAATTGCGAGGATAATAAGTTCACATCAACCACATTGAGTAGTTTCTAAGTCATGGTTGTGAAGTGCACCAGCATCCTCAATTAGAGACTGCATGGTGAGTAGGAGAATTTCCCTTCTTCTAATCTTATCGTGCCTTCTCTAATGGAGGATTTCTTGGTGTTAAGAGCGTATATAACATCAATTTTTGATGTTTCAAAAAGATGTATACAAGGATAAAATCAGGTAGAGAGATTGAAGGAACAATTACTGTAGTAATTCATGTTCCTTCACAGGCTATGCCTATTAACCCTGATGGGTTGACAAATGGAGAAATAAGGTCAACGCTGGTACAGATGGCCCAAGTTAAAACTTTACAAGCTCAGGTTATTGGGTTTGATTGATGTGGAGAAGTCTGATTTAGCATCCTACCAGCTAAAGGATGTAGCTCAATCCTGGTATAAAGTGTGGCAGGATAGCAAGGCCTTAGAAGGAGGTCCTATTACTTTTGATATTTTCCAGATGGTGTTTCTATAGTGGTTATTTCCCAGATAAATGAAGTAGGCTAAGGTTGAAGAATTCATCAACCTTAAGCTGGGCTCAGTGTCAGTCAGGGATTACTCTCTGAAGTTCGTAAAACTTTACATCTCAGGAGAGGCCACCTTGTAGGAAGTGTGATATATTGTATGGTGGAGAGTGTATGATGGGCTCTAGCGCTTGTTCCAGTTGTGGCAAACATGGTCACATGGTAAAGGATTGTCCGAATAGGAGAAGTCAAGAACAAGGGAATGACAGAGCTCAACCTAATGGTCCAAGTGAAGACGCTCAAAGAAGGCAACGATTCTTCACAGTCAAGTCTAGGGGTGCAGGGGAAGGCACTTCTGGTGAAGTCTTTGGTGATTAGCCTTAATTAGTCCTTCATGTATTTGACTGTGTATGGTATTTATGCACTAGTATGATGTTAATATGTTTGAGTAATCATGTTGGTTGTTGATTTGTATGACATATATGTTTACTTATATTGTATGCTTCAATGGAGACTAGTTTAGGAAAGAGTTCATTAGTCTACTAATGTGAAGCTACTAAGATGTTTCAAGGATGTGCACCATCATGTTAATATGTGAATCAAATATTCACCAATGGGGAGTATTGAATTACCTATGTATGCAATCGTCCTATGGATGACTTACTTATTGTTAGTAAAGAGTAGTGTCATTCGCGGAAGAATGTTCCTAAGGGGGGGATAATGTAACAACCCTAAAAATGGATATACTAAGTGATACTCAATGTGTCGAGAATCCCTATGATTGGACCAGGGTTCACACGGATTGATGCGCGCATAACAAAACTTCAGATCCCTTGCTACATCAAAGCCAATTAACTTGGGGACTTAGTTGATCTAGGAAATGTTTGGTCTAACCATGTAGGGCTCTCCAATACAAAGATTTACTTGGAAAGTCTTTATCGGACATAAAAAGAAGAAATCTTAGGTTTGGAGGGCCTAGAGGGGTAAAATGGTCTTTTTACAGGCTAAGGGTAATATCGTAATTAGCCTTAATATATAATTAATTATTTAATAAATAAGGTTGATGGGTATTTTCGGTAGAGAGGGACGAAATTGCCTTTTTAGCAAAATCTTGCTCCACACGGGTTTGAACATAGGTTGGAGCAATGATTTAATTTGTTTTATTTAAATTCGGAAATTAATTTAATGAATTTATATTTCATAGCTGATTTAAGAAAAAGGAAAATCAGATTTTTTTTAGTAATTATCAAGTATTAATTTAGATATTTTATTTGACTAAGTCTTGCCTAAACTCCTACTCTAAGAGAACACTACCTCACATCTCTGTCTCTCTCTCACATATCTATCGATTTTATCACGTCTAATTCTCTCTCAACTTCACGTTTTTGTCCCTACTTTACGAATCAGAAAAAAAACAAAAGTTCTTTACACTTGAAGAACTTACAAAAATACAAACGAACAAGTTAATCTAAACAAACGAAAAGTTAACCAAATTTCTAGTCGGATAAGGTATGAGATTTGTTGGTGGACGTGAATTGGTGGTGGTTTATGGGAAGAAATTTTAAGTATTGAAAGACGTGAAATCAGGTATGGGTTTTCTTAGTCTTGGTTCATTTCCCAATAGACCCCTAAGGCTCAGATGAACCTACTCGAAAACTACTGTTGTTCCCGTTCTTGTCGAACTCCTTGTCACTATTATCCCTTTGACCTCAATGTGAAATAGGTTAGATATCATGTTATTGGTATGTTTGCTGGTATTTTAATTAAGAAGTTTTATATTCGTGATAATGTGTTCTTGATTATGTGTTTGAAATTGTATGCATGTTAAGTTATGTCAACCGAAAGTATGTGAAATAATTATATTTTTTTATGGTTGAATTTATTTTTGCGAATCTTTGTGTAAATCATGAGGTGTAAAAGTGGTGTAATGTTGCCGGATGAAATGGTAATTCATGGCTGAATATAATCATAAAAATATTACACCGAAAGATGCACCAAATGATCCACGAAATGCATTAAGAATTAACGTATGAATGATGATAAAAAAGAAGCTGAAAATAGTGAACAAATTTCCAGCATTTGGTATGTTGGGTTCGTCTAAAAAAAGGGTACAAAATCGATGAAAAATTAATGTTAAATAAATAAGATCACTAATGATTGAACCCAAGACATCATTACATGAAAGCTACAAAAATCAACAAAAGATTAAGACAAAAATGGATTGGAAGAGACTAAATTTCCAGCATGCTGGAAAATGTAGTCTCGGCCAACTTTTTAAAAAATGAGCTTCGTTAAATTTTTTTTAAATGTGATGTCATTGGGGATTGAACCCATGAAATCACTAAACGAAAATTTCATAAAAAATTCGTGACAAAAATGCAAGGAATAATAGATGTCGTGAGTGGTGATTGAACCTAAAACCTCTTGAATGGATGAGCGAGTAGGAGAAAAATGAAGGAGAAAATAAATGTGGAGAGTGGGGATTGAAACCACAAGCTCTTGGATAGGTGAGAAATTTATGAGATAGATTAAAAGAAAAATAATGAGCTTGTGGGGGATTAAACCAACAACCTCCTTGACTTAAACGAAAAATGAAAGGAGAAAAAGAGATGAAATATTATGGGGTTGATGGGGATCGAACTAGGGTCTCCCAAATCTGAAAAATGCAATTATTAAGTTTAAAATAAGATTAAATGTTCTCCAAGGGATTCAAAATCGGTTTCCCTTGCACAATTCTTTATTGACACATAAGTAATAAGTAAGTATATATTAAATGAATGTTGCCTCTAAAGATCCAAAACAATATCTTGACATATCTACAAGATGCATAATTCTTGTACCACAAAATCATGGGTAAATATGAATCACTTAGACAAACTATGAATTAAGCCCCATGGATTGTATGTATAGACTCATAAGTCTAGCATACATTTAAAAGTAAGTGAATCTAAGATGTATGTGATGAAATCATGTAACCCTAAAAGGGTAAAGTAAGAGTGTGAAAGACACTAAATGGCCAAGTGCATTGGCGTATCATGAAATGAACAATGACATGATGAAACCCCAGAAGGGTTCAGTAAGAGTGTGAAACACACTAAATGGTCAAGTGCATTGTCATATGATGAAATGAATATTCACGTAAAATGGGGTGAGCAATTATGAAGAGAAAATGTGCTACTGTTAATGAATGTGGTGAAAACATGATATGAGGCTAATGTAAAAGATGAGAGCAATCTCTAATGAGCCTAGGTAAATGTTACTAAAATGTACTCACCTATGAGAGTGTAAGTTAATGAAGAGACCAGTCTCTATGAACACTCCAATGATAGTATTGAGATTAACACACTTAATACTAATGATGAGATGAGAAAACATCTTTTGTGCTATGATGTCCTCATACTAGAAGCCACCTTCAATGAAGTATGAGTTGAATGTAATGGAACTTTATACAGAGAACTGATAGACTAGCTATGAGTGGTGATGCCTTCTTTCAAGAAGGGCGGAGGTTCGCATAACTCTCATATGATGAGACTGTACGCCAAGCCGGGTATGGATCTCCTTATATCTCCTTGTCTTCGAACCTATACTGTCAATACAGGGATATAGCGGGGATCAATCCCCATATGCACTAGCATGTTTTGGGTCACTTTGGCCAGTGATTCAACGTCTTTTTGGTGTGAGGTTTCATGACACTGGATTTCATGATGCTCACATGATCTATGTCGGTTAAAGTTAAAGTTCCCAAAGAACGAATGAGGCCAACCTCAAATGATACACATAATGAAACGAATGATACCAAAGGTGTTAGAATAAGATAATCAAAAGGTGAGTTGGACTCAAGTAATGATATGAGGTCATTATTGGTCATTCCACAATGAACCCGATAAAAGTCTTAAACTATATCCTAGGTAAAGCCGATGTTTACACTTTCCCATAAATGAAATGAAATGAAGTACGTATTAATGAAAAACACAGATTCTATGTTTTGTAAAGAGGACTCCCTAGTTGAGATCTCATATTTTGAGCCCTCATTATGGGAAGTCTTAATGTCAAGTCCGTGATTTCAAGGTCTCATGGCATATGAACGAATGATATGAAAAATTATATGCGCTATATGCAATATGTTATGTGCTATTTGCAAGATGTTATTTGTTGTGTGCAATATGATAAGTACGATGATGCATGTTACTCGCATGGCATGACTTTGCTAATCAAAATTAGGAAAGTTCAGTCACTTTCCTAATCAAAATGTGGAAAGCACACTAACTGTCCTAATCCCAATTTAGCAAGTCCATTGACTTGACTTTCCATAATCATGTTGTTAGGAAAGAGTTGTTCTTACATGTCCTTGGTGTGTGCTTGCATATACCCATACTCAGTACAAATGTGTACTAACCCCATACAACTCTATAATTTTAGGTGCAGGCACATGTTGATGCTAGAGATATAGGTTGACGCTGAAACTATCCGGACGTGTAGTATTCATCCGGACTTGGTAGGCCCTCGTGCTCTCAAGGATTCTTGCCCTTTTTATTCTAGCTTAGTTATAGGATTGAGCTAGTGGAGTATATTCCACTAGTATTTCTTTCCGCTTTTATTCAGACATTGTATTGGTGCCATTTTGGCAATTATACATTTAATTTTATATTAAACTATTTCTTTAATTTGATGATCTTAATGTTATATTGTTGATGGTGAACAATTATGAATCTAATATATTGATTAGTATGTATGTTAAGAAATAAAAAGTTTCAAATTTTTTGCTAAAATTAACCTAGATGAAGTAAGAATGTCGTAAGTAGGCTTGATGCAACCTCTAAGAATTCAACAACGCCGATCTCGTCTAAAGTCTAGATTCCGGTCGTGACACTTTCTTTACCACGTCTATGTAGGTTTGTATTCATAATTGTTAAGAGCGCCACACTTATGAGTAGGAACCTATATGATGCTTAGGAATCACACTCTTTCTTAGAAATCTTATATCATGCAAATAAAGTATACTTATGGTGTGCTTTTGAACCTAATCCTATTGTTTTTTCTTATATGAAGCATGAACACTCGAAGGAATACGACTCGAAGACTTTCGGAGGAAGTTGCTAATGCGAGATCTCCTCCTCATATTGAAAAAGTTCCTCCACTTGAGGAGAATGCTATTGTTGATCAAGCCCTGGCTAACTGTCCACCTATGACGGAGGCGGAGATGAGGGCTATTCTTGCTGAAATGGCCCAAGCCATAACAACTAAAGCACAAGCCCAACGGGTCAAGCTCAATCTATGATTGCTAAACCCCGGGATATTACTCCCCGTCCTCATCAACAAGTAACTACTATGGCTTTGCATCTAAGGAACTTCAGTCAGATGAACCCTACTACTTTTTATGTGTCCAAGGTTGATGTAGACCCCCAAGAATTCCTCTCAAAGGTCTACAAGGTACTATATGCTATGGGGATCTCTTCAAGTAAGAAGGCCGAGTTGGCCTCATATCAACTCAAGAATGTGGCTCAGACTTTCTATGTGCAATGGAGATATAATAGAGCGTTAAGGAGTGGTTCGGTGACTTAAGAGATATTTAAGGTGGCTTTTCTAGATTGGTTCTTCCTTCGAGAGATGAGGGAGGAGAAAGTGAAGCAGTTATTCAATCTTCGACAAGGAGGGAAGAGTGTCCATGAGTACTCTTTGGAATTCATTAAGTTTCCAAATATGCTCCTTATTTAGTATCTGATCCTAGAGACCAAATGATCCTTTTTGTGACGGGGGTGTCGGAGGACTTACAAGAGGAGTGCCAATCGGCCATGCTACATGACAAAATGAACCTTTCCCGTCTTATGGTTTATGCAAGATGGGTTGAGGAGGCAAGAGCTAAGAGAAAATGTAGAGATGATAAGAGGGATAGGTCATTTGATGGAGGTTCCTGAAAGAATAGGCTTGAGATACAATACAAGCCTAAATTTAAGAAGCGGGTTCCAAATACCCAAGAGCTAGTGGTGATAGGGTGTGTAACCCTAAATTCAAGAAGTGAAAAGGTACTAATTAACTAAATGTGAAGCCAACTTGTGGAAAGTGTGGTAAAAAACACGATATTCATTGACTTAAGGGGACATATAATTTCTTTAGTTGTGGTAAGAGTGGTAACAAAATGAAATATTGTCCAAACTTGAAGAGTCAAGACAAGGTTAGTGACCAAGGTCAAGCAAGTGAATCTAGTGATGCTCCAAAGAAGAATCGCTTCAATGCTCTTCGCTCTAGGGGTGAGCAAAAGAAATCTCCCGATGTGGTGACCTATATGTTGAAAGTTTTCTCTCTTGATGTATATGCCTTACTTTATCCCGTCTCTACTTTATCTTTTGTTACACCCCTAAAATCTAAAAGGTTTGAAATTTACCTGATAGTTTGCATGAACCTTTTCTAGGTTCTACTATGGTGGGAGAGTCGGTTGTTGCTAAAAGAGTCTATCAAATTATCGTATTTCATTGCCCAATAGAGTTTCTAATGTAAATTTAGTGGAACAAGATATGCTTGATTTTGATATAATGTTAGTATGGATTGGTTTAATGATAGTTTTGCTACTGTTGATTGTAGGACAAGAGTTGTGAGGTGATACGCTCAAACTTACTTCTCAAATAAGAAGTAAAGCGGTCGTGTCAAGTAAATAACCTAGTGAGGTTGGGATCGTTCCCACGAGGAAAATAGTTTAGACTTAACTCCAATCTACTATTACTATTGTTCAGTCAATTACTTTCTTGGAAAGCAAAAATAATAAAAGGGGTTTTCTATTTCTAAATAAATGAAAATAACTAGCGAAATTGAAAGAGACACTTAACAGCTTCGAATGTTGGAGTTTAATCAATTAATCTAAGTAACTAGGGTTTACGTGTTTCCCACAGGTTCCTAACTTGATAATTCTTACTATAACAATTATTTCCTAGTATCTTGTATGAAAAGTGATAAGTTATGTATTTCTAAATCCTTGGTCCGGCATCTAGAAAATTTCACTCTACACCTTGGTCCGGCTACGTGTGTTGCTATCCTAACCCTTATCTTTACCTCATATTAAGCATCGTATTCGATATTTGACTAAGTTATTACCTCATACCAATCAATACTAGCCTATTAGATAGCGTACATTAAATCTATGTTTATAATTCCTTGCTATTATCTACCTCCTTGGTCCGGCAAGTATCATTAAGGCAACTTCTAACATTAGTCATCCGTTAAAAAGACTTCTAAATGAAAGAATTACCAATACATGCAAGACAGTATTCTAGAATTATTATTTTAGTTAGGTTTTACCTCATTATTGGCCTATGGTTCCCACAACTCTAGTTATGGAGTTTAGTTACCCATACTCATAATTACAATATTCAAATATATAATATAAGAATTCATGTACTTACTTCAATGAGAAAGAGTAAAATTCGAAAGTTCGCTTAATTAATCAACAAAAATCACCAACAATCAATTCAAAGAATCTCAAAATAATCAAGAATCTAACAATAATCAAGGGCCTAACCAAATAATCTAGAGTCTAACCTAACAATATAGAGTCTAACCTCAAACACGAGGTTTTTCAAACTATTTATAGAAAATAAAAACCTTATTAAACAAGGATTCTATTTGCTGGAAATCTATCAAAAACGCGGCTGCATCGACAGATCTCGCGACGGATCGTCGTGGTCACGACGGACCGTCGTGGACTCTTTTGTCTTATACTTGTGCAATTTATTCTGCTATTCTCTTCATTACCCTCGATGTCATGTATGACGGATCGTCACAAGCACAACGGTTCGTCAAGGGTCTCCGTTCCAAAACGCTTGAACTCTTGGAATATGGGTACTGGACTACTTCTCTGAACTTCATGACGAACCTGCAGGGCGGACCGTCATGGACACGACGGACCGTCATGGACTCCATAACCCCACACTTGGTCAGACTTCCCCATCTTCCTTCAGCAGCTGTACTACACTGCCACATACGGACCGTCACAAGCATGACGGACCGTCACAAGCTCCGTAGGTGGTCTCTTCTGCATTTCTTCGCTCAAAAACCTCCGCATTCATCTTTGGACAGATTTCGTGCAAATAAGGAGAAACTTATTTAAAAATTAGCACAAAAAGGCTTTTGGACACACTAAACTTAAGGAAAAAGTATTAATAATACCGTGAAACCACGGTATATTCATACCCTCAACTTAAATTTGTTGTTTGTCCTCAAGCGACGCGCTATGACTCAATACAAAATCTTTGTACAATGTTATCCCTGTTTTATCCGCAATTATTTGGCTATCAATCCCGATTAACCTCATCATATTTATGCATGCTATCACTATTAGGCTTGAATTATGTGGAATCAGGCCATGAAACAGACTCACCATGCACTAACACCTATCCTCTTCAATTTCTCACCGAGGTGCTAGCATTTCCGGCAATGTAACTAGGTCCTCTCTTCCAAAAAATCCTCATTTTTCACACGATGATTTCAGTTTGAGTATAAGGATTACTTTTCAACACTCACTCTCAAAACAAATTCACACTCATTCATACCTAAAGCCATAAGCTTGCCTTATTTTCACTGCTTTAAGTTCGCTACACAACCCTTAGGATCACGATAGGACTTTCTTAGCTTGTAACATAGGATCAGGGTCAGGTAGGGTATATTTAGGTATACTTTAGTGACTTTTTTCCCTCCTTGACATATCGGCTAAACATACCATTTTCTATCATTTTATTTTGCCCAGTTTCCCACATTCTTTCACCTTGCTATTTTCCCTTTTTTCTTCATTTGTGTAAGTGACTCTCTTCTTTTCTTGCTTGTATTTTTTTTAGTCACTTTACTTTTGTTCTTTCTCTCTCTTTATTCTATCAACCCCACTTTCCAGAGCATTCCTCATAATAGTCAAAGTACACAATACCCAAAGTTGGGTCAGGGCCATAAAAAGGTTGTTTACTGCATTAGCCACCCTCAACTTATTCTTTTGGCATAAGCTGAGGAGCACATGTCCTAGGAGGCACGAGGGCCAAAAAATTATTCCCAGAAAAGATCAGTTGGGGTGAGAAAGAAAGGTCTAATTTAAGCTCAAATCATTTGAATCAAAGAAGGATAAATTTCAGTTGGTTTTCTTTTATTCAGGATAAAAATGGGCTATATTGAATAATGGCCTATGATCCTTTCCTAATTGTCTATTATAGCTTACTTTTAGCAGGACTAACCAGGCATGTTCTAGCTCAGTACAAATGGTGGACTATTCAAAGTTTCCTCACAATCACTTGACATTTCATCACTCTACTAGAGTATCAGACACCTAGTTCAAATTTTAGACTTAGGGTCATGGAGTGGTGTACCTCTATGTCATGCTTAGAGCCACACATTTATCAATAACTATGCCTAGTCATGCATCATTTTCCATTTTATCAGGATATCATTATAGCCATCATGCTCCAGAATTAAACTATGTACACAAGATATAGACATGTCGGTTCAACAGAAAAAGTAATCAGTCTCTTGGGGAAAAAGAACATAGGCAAGAAAACCCCAAAAAAAAAGATAGTGAATTGGGCTACTCAGACTTCATCCTAGCACTCACTTTCCATTTACCCCACCCCCAACAAAAAGACATGCAATTGTCCCCAATGCATAAGAAATTGAAATACTAGAGTGATAGGTGAAGCAAACAAAGGGCGCAAAGCGCCGACGATAAGCAAGCTGGTAGGTCCAGTTCCCTGTAACCCTCTTCCTCTGTAATCTGGACACCCTCAGTGGTGTCCTCAGCCACAATAGCACTATCAGCAGTGCCTCCCGCTATCTCCACAGTACGGGAGCTAGACGCCCCAGCAGCTAACTCTCCTGCTTTCATCAGACGCGCCTCCTCCTCAGCAAGCGAGGCTCTCCTTGCAGCCTCCATCTCACGGCGCTCCTTCTTCCATGCTCGCGCCTCATCCTCCACTCGACCCCTACGCCTCTTGGCATGCTGTCAAGGGGGAGGTGGTTGAATCTCTGAAGTGGCGAATAGGGCCGCCAACACTGTGTCTTCAGCAGGCTCGACACAAGGGGCCTCAGACTCAGGCACCCTACACTCTATGATTATATCAATATCAGCGCGAAGACTATCGACCGCAGCCTGAAGGGTCGACACATCCACTAGAGGATCTGTTCGGGCTAGCACCCGCAACTCAAAAGCGTCCAAGTGCTGGTGAACCTCAGCAATCTTCCACTTTGTGTGCTTGACCATTTTCCACTCCAAGCGCTCTTCTACCTTGGTAATAGACCTTTGTATATGATGCAGAAGTGTAGCCATTTGCGCCTCTAATTTTTGGACCCTAGCAAGCGGGACAAGAGCGGGTAAATGGGCTGTGCGAGATGAGCTTGGGGCAGTGCAATTACCCGGGAAAGACTCGACCGGTGTAGTGTCAGTGGAAGCCGCATGCGTAGCCGTGCGGTCCTGGGCTACCGTATCAGCCTGATTGTCAACAAGTGGGGGCAGCTCTTGACGGGGCCCTCTGCGTGGGGCAACTCATTGGCCTCATCTCTGATGAGGCCGATATCAACAGTGCCAAGAGGGATCTTGATCTGATCAACGTGCTATATAGGCACACCTAAGGACCTGCAGAGAGAAAATATCATGCACGGGAAAAGGTAAGTAGTTGTGACCTTAAAAGACCTCTCGTGCATGACCGCATGTAGAAGCCACGCAAAATCCATCTAGAACCTGGCTATCATCGACGCCATCAGTACTGCTCGATCCCATGTGACGATATTATCAGCGGTTGTGGGGGAAAGACAGTGGCAGACAATCAAACACAAAAACTTCGCCATGAAAGTGGTATGGCCTTCTTGATGGCCCCCTTTGGCTCGGTCACTTAGTCGGCACCCTCTCCATCAACGGACAAGTGCAAGGCTATCCACCTCTTGGTGGTCTCTCTCAGCGATGTCTCACGCAGGAATTGGCCATCTTTAACAATCATCCATAGGTAGTCAAAGTCGGCAGTGAGAGGGGTCCGATTAGCATCAACATCCTCGCCGTATAGAAACTGGCGGATCGCAGGCAGGGAGATATCAACCTTAACGCCCTGTACTCGGACCTGCTCCAGTGGGTCCTGTTTGGCGGGGGCAGCCCGCCTATCAATCTGTGATTGGAGATTCGCTAGGTAGGATGCATACAACTCTCGGACCATCTCTTAACTATAACGTCCCAACGGACGTGCTGTCCACTCCAGTCGATGTCTGGTGAAGATATTGTGGATCTCAGGCATCGTTGGGAGACTTCCTGTAAGGACCCGCCGCTCCAATGTAAGTGTCTGAGTAACTCCTTTGTCATTCAGGAACTTTGCATCGGAATAGACTTGAAACTGCGCGTAAACACACCACCGGTTGGGCTTGTCAGTAACCGGGGTGTGAGCACGAGCTGGTGAGCCGGGTGTGGATTTCAAATTGTCAACCTCATCAGACGAGGCCGACGCTGCAGTGGTGTCGGGTGCGGGAACCTCAGCAGAGTGGGAGGTTTCCTCCTACCACGAAACTCCTAAGGAGCCAGACGCTCCTTCTTCATTGGTGGCTGACCCAGAAGGTGTGCCGGTCAGTGTGCGCTCCTCATCAGATTATGAGGCAGTTACTACGCCGGACGCCACATTTTGGGTGTGGCTCTGGCAGCACGTGCAGCACGGGATAGGGTGGAAGTTCCTGGGGGCACGTACTCGGCGTCACGCTCATCATCAGAGCCAATGACCATGCGGGCAGATGGGGCGACAGACTTCGACCGCCCGCGTGCATACACTCAATCTTGTTTTTGTACCATAGTAGATAGTACCTGTAAAGGATCAATTTTAGTACTAGAAGGAGCAAACAAGACAAGAAAAACCACACAAAATAAATACAAGAAATTAAAATAAAATGACATTTCTATAGTAACAGTGCAACACAACAGACCAGGTGATGGTTCTTCGTGAGTAAGATGGACCGTCATGGGGTCAGTCGTGTCTTACTTAGACTATGTTTATATGGAGAACTCTGAAGAAGAGTCTCTGACAAGTATGACAGTATGTTCAGGACGGACCGTCACAGGTACGACGATCCGTCATAGGTGTTCGTCAAAGGACACTTGAAAAAAATATGGAGACCCTTAGGAGAGGGGTCTCTGACCATTGAAACGGTCATGCAGGATGGACCGTCACACGTACAATGGTCCGTCGTAGGTGTCCGTCAGAGAACACTTGAAAGAAATATGGAGACCCTAGGAGAGGGGTATCTGACCGTCATGACGGTCATGCAAGATGGATCGTCGAGGGTATGACGCTCCGTCGTAGTTATCCGTTTGACGACACTTATAAAAATAGAGAGAGGCCCTTAGGAAAAGGGTCTCTGACAACCAGAACGGTTGTGCAGGACGGAATGTCGTAGGTATGACGGTCCGTCGCATGTGTCCGTTGAAGTACACTTAGAAAAAGTGAGAGACCCTTAAGAATAGGGTCTCTGACAACCAGAACGGTTGTGCAGGACGGACCATCGCGGGGAAAATGGTCCGTCGCATGTGGCCGTTGGTGGACACGTGGAGAAAAAATGGACAGTAGAGTATTAGCGCGGTTGGAGCGGACCCAATGATGGTCCGTCGTGAATACGACAGTCCGTCGGGGTATCCTTTCTGTAACTCTGTGACAAAACTGAAGATGCCCCATTCATCCCTATGACCCAAATCGAATTGGTAGTATTCTGACCTACATTTGTCTTACCCAAATACCTAGTAAACTAGCAACGCTAAGGCACTTATTTCTAGGGTTTTAACACGGCAATTTCGGGATTTTTTAATTTTTTTAACCTAGGTCAGAAAAAATTTGATAAAGAATGAACGTATCAAGAAGAACTAGACTACTACTAATTGAAAAAAAAATGCAATATAAATGACTAGAAATTAGAGACACATACCTGAGAATTTGAGAAAAACAAGAGGAAAAGGTACTTGATGATCAAGTAGACACCCACAACAGCAGCTCTCCGACTAGTAGATGATGGCTTTTAGGATTTTGGAAAATATGGTGAAAATGATCGGTTGAAGAGAGAGATGGTTTTGGAAGTCGAAAAGGGAGAGAAATAGGAGGAAGAGTGAAGGAATTGGGTGAAATGAAGGGTTGAGGATTTTAAATGTTGAGATTTTTTAAAAAAAACTCCAGCCGAGTCGGGTCGGGTACGCGTCATTAATGACGCGACGATTCCCCGACGACGGTCCATCTCAGTTGTGATGATTCATCGTTGGTTCCTTCGGTTGTGCCCTAGTTTTAAAATAACAGAAAGACGTACCTGGCACGACAGATTCATGCGACGGTCCATCTCTATATCCGTCAGTGACTGCTGCAGAGAAATTTTCTACAGAATTTCCTGGTGATGCGCCTGCAAATTTAAAACCCATTAGTAGAAAATGCTACCATTACTAAAAAACTATAAGTATTGGGTGGCCTCCCAACAAGCGCCTGATTTAATGTCGCTGCACGACTGAGGACACTTGATTACTCAGACTTCATCAAGATGGTATTCCTCGATCACTTCATTCACCGATGCATTATGCCCAAAATAGAGTTTTATTCATTCTCTATTCACCTTAAACCGCACTCCCTCGTTGGCTTTTAACTGAACTGCTCCATGAGGGAATACTTGGGTAATCAAGTAAGAGCCATTCCGTTTGGACTTGAGCTTGCCCGGAAGACAAGGCAACCCAGAACTGTCTAAAAGAACTAAATCCCCAACAAAAAACTCTTGTTTTTCACCTTTTTTGTTCATTTTCCTTTTTCATCTTTTCTTTGTGGGATATGGCGGATACCGATTGAAGCTCACCACTCTTACTCATGGTCCTACAAATGTTGAAGGTCGCTTCTTCATTGTTCAACCGAAATTTCATCTGTCCCTTTACCATATCAACTAAGGCTCTACCTGTAGCAAGGAATGGCCTCCCAAGGATAATAGGCACTTAAAAATCGACTTCAAAATCAAGAATAACAAAATCTGACAGAAATATGAATGACTCCACTTTTACTAGCACATCATGGAGTATCCCTTTAGGCCTTTTCACTGTTCGATCAGCCATCAGTAGCCGCATCGCAGTGGGTTTTGGGTTACCCAAACCCAACTTCCTGTAAATCGAGAGGGGCATGAGATTTATGCTTGACCCCAGATCACATAATGCTTTCGTAAAATGTAATGACCCAACTGTACAAGGAATAGTGAACTCACCCGGATCTTCTTTCTTTTGTACGAGGGATCTTGTAGCAAATAGCACTACAATGCTGCAGTCTATCATCATCCTTGAAAGTGACCGATCTTTTCTTTGTGACCAGATCTTTCATAAACATGGCATAACCGGGCATTTGTTCTAGAGCTTCTACCAAAGGGACATTGATAGAAAGTTGCTTCAGCATTGTTATAAAACGCTGATATTTACCCTCCTCGGTCTTTTTCACTAATATCTTATGGTAGGGTGGTGGTGGTCTAGGCATGGGAATTACCTTCATAGGGACTCCTTCATCTTTTCCATTGCTCTCTTCTGCTTCACCACTACCCTTTACCACCTTATCATCATCCTTTCTCACCTTTTCCTCATAAGACAGCATAGGTGGGTCAATGGTTTGCTTACCACCCCGAGTGTGATTGCCATACAGTGCATATCATTTTTTGGATTTTGGACAGTGTTGCTAGGAAGAGTGCCCGGTTGCCACGTGTTCACTGTCGCAGATAATTGGGCCATTTGCAACTCGATCTGCTTAATCGATATTGCATGTGTATCGACTTTTTGCCCAATACTTGCTAAATCACACCTTAACTCTTTAATGTGCTCATCACGAGCATCGAACCTTCTCATCATTTTGTGCAACATATCCTCAACTCGCACCATACTATCTCCACCATACCTAGGAGTAACTTCACGATTTGAGGAGGGACATAGGGCCCATTCCTATCATTTCTGTTACCGTAGTTACACCTGTTGAAGTTGTTCTCGCGGTTGTAGTTTCCATCTCGGACATAATGACCCTTACGGATATAATTACCATAGATCCGACCTTGGTTCCCTTGACCTTGGCGCCAATTATCCTGATTTGAGGCTTGGGCGCTCGGTCGAAAACCCCCCATCTGCTCATTTACTGCATAGGAGTCCACCACATAATAGCACTCATCATTTTGTGGCGGTGGTTTCGACAAGTAGTTGATTGCATTTAACTTTTCTGCACCCCAGTGACATGTTTTAGTACAAACCCAAGCTCAGTTCTCATCTAAGCCATTTCATCACGAATCTCATCTGTGGCTGGGTTGTGAGTGGACTGCACTGCGAAGGTGTTTCTCCCGGTATCTGACTTCCTAGTACTCCAAGCTTTATTATTTCGGGAGATTTTCTCTAATTTTTCAACAATCTCAGCATAAGGACACTCCTCATAAGATCCACCTGCTAAAGTGTCCAACACTGCTTTATTATTAACATCTTCTCCAAGATAGAAGTATTCCTTGAGTGACTCATCATCTATAGGGTGATTTGGGACACTCCTCAAGAACGAGGTGAATCTATCCCAAGAAGTACTAACTGACTCTCCTGGTAGTGCCACAATGTTGTTCACTCTGTCTTTGTGGTTTAGTTTCTTGGAGACCGGATAGTAGCGTGGTAAGAAAACATCCCTTAGTTGGTTCCAAGTGAAGATTGAGTTGTACGGGAGCTCAGTGAACCATATAGCATTCTCTCCCGTCATTGAAACAGGAAACACTCAGAGCCCTATTACATCCAAGTCCAATTAAGGCCTCCCTACACAGCTTTTACACACTGCCCTTACCTTAGCTATATGGTAATGTGGATCCTCAGAAGGTAGCCCTGAAAACAAACTTCTGGCAGTGAGCATTTGCATCAGGCTACTAGTTACCACAAAGGTGTGGCTTGGTGGTAGAGGAGGCAAGACAAGTGGCCTATCGGAGTCTGCTATGTTATCATAGCCTCTGTAGTATGCTTGGGGCCGTGGAGCGGGATTTTGTCCCCTCTATTGGTGTTCACCCGGAGCATCGAGTAACAACTGACCATGAACATCAACGAGAGTTGGGATGTTCTGGTTGGGATCATCATCATTGATTCCCAAGTTTCGATTCATGTTGCATAGTGTACGCTCTTATTCGTGATCGTAGGGAAACAAGGGTTCTCATTCTCTCCGTGTATTTGGCATACAAGGAGGTTGGCTCTGCACAAATCAAAAACAATAAAACAAAGTAAAATCAAGAAAATATAATCTAAACTATAGTAATAAGTTTAAGTTAATCTAAAAGCTATAGTCCCCGGCAGCGGCGCCAAAAGTTGATACCCTCAAACTTACTTCTCAAATAAGTAGTAAAGCAGTCGTGTGAAGTAAATAACCAAACTAGTGAGGTTGGGATCGTTCCCACGAGGAAAATAGTTTAGACTTAACTCCAATCTACTATTACTATTTTTCAGTCAATTACTTCCATGGAAAGCAAAAACAATAAAAGGGGGGTTTCTATTTCTAAAAAAATGAAAAAAACTAGCGAAATGGAAAGAGGCACTTAAAATCTTCGAATGTTGGAGTTTAATCCATTAATCAAAGTAACTAGGGTTTACGTGTTCCCCACAGGTTCATAACTTGATAATTCTAACTATAACAATTCTTTCCTAGTATCTTGCATGCAAAGTAATAAGTTATATATATCTAAATCATTGGTCCGGCATCTAGAAAATTTCACTCCTCACCTTGGTCCGACTACGTTTGTTGCTATCCTAACCCTTATCTTTACCTCATATTAAGCATCGTATTCGATATTTGACTAAGTTATTACCTCGTACCAATCAATACTAGCTTATTAGATAGTGTACACTAAATCTATGTTGATAATTCCTTTCCTATTATCTACCTCCTTGGTCTGGCAAGTAGCATTAAGGAAATTTCTAACGTTGGTCATCCGTTAAAAAGATTTCTAAATGAAAGAATTATCAATACATACAAGACACTATTCTAGAATTGTTATTTAAGTTAGGTTTTACCTCATTATTAGCCTATGGTTCCCACAACCCTAGTTATGGAGTTTAGTTACCCATAGTCATAATTACAATATTCAAATATATTATATAAGAATTCATGTACTTACTTCAATGATAAAGAGTAAAATCCGAAAGTTTGCTTGATTAATCAACAAAAATCACCAACATTCAATTCAAAGAATCTCAAAATAATCAAGAATCTAACAATAATCATGGCCTAACAAAATAATCCAGAGTGTAATCTAATAATACAGAGTCTAACCTCAAAAATGATGTTTTTCAAACTATTTATAGAAAATAAAAACCTAATTAAACAAGGATTCTATTTGTCTGAAATCTGTCAAAAACGCAGCTGGATCACGGATCTCGCGACGGATCGTCGTGGTCACGACGGACCGTCATGGACTTCGTCGTCCCATTCTTGTGCAATTTCTTCTGTTGCTCTCTTCATTATCCTCGACGGCAAGTATGACGGATCCTCACAAAGAAAACGGTCTGTCGAGGGTCTCCGTTCCAAATAACTTGAACTCTTGCAATATGGGTACTGGGACTACTTCTCTGAACTTCATGAAGAACCTGCAGGACGGACCGTCATGGACACGACGGACCGTCATGGACTGTGTAACCCCACACTTGGTCAGACTTCCCCATCTTCCTTCAGAAGCTTCACTACGCTTCCACCTACGGACGTTCACAAGTATGACGGACCGTCACAAGTTTCGTAGGTGGTATCTTCTACATTTCTTCGCTCAAAAACCTCCGCATTCATCTTTGGACGGATTTCCTGCAAATAAGGAGAAACTTATATAAAAATTAGCACAAAAAGGCTTTTGGACACACTAAACTTAAGGAAAAAGTATTAATAATACCATGAAACCATGGTATATCATGAGGTTTAATTTCTTAAATGAACCCATTGTTGAGTTAAAGGGTGGGAATTCTATTCCTAGAGGTCGCATCATATCTTGTCTAAAAGCATGTAAAATGATCTCAAAGGGTTGTCTTTATCACATAGTAAGAGTCCAAGATGTGGATTCCAAAATTCCTCCAATGAGTCGGTACCCGTAGTGAGTGAGCTTCAAGAGGTCTTCCCTAATGATCTTCCTGGTATTCCTCCTGAATGGAAAACTGACTTTGGCATTGATTACCTAACATATACAAGTCCCATATGAATTCCTCCATATCGGATGACACCGGTCAAGTTGAAAGAGTTGAAGGCTCAACTCAAGGATTTCCTTGACAAAGGCTTTATAATGCCTAGTATATCTACATGGGGTGCTCCAGTGCTAGTTGTCAAAAAGAAAGATAGGTCTTTGAGAATGTATATAGACTACCGTCAACTCAACAAGGTTACCATTAAAAGTAAATACCCTCTCCCTCGGATTGATGACTTATTTGACCAACTCCAAGGGGCGAGTTACTTTTCAAAGATACAGTTGAGGTCGGGGTATCATCAACTTAGGGTGAGAGGGGAGGATATATGAAAGACGGTATTTCGGACTAGCATTATGAGTTCTTGGTCATGTCTTTTGGTCTCACTAATTCTCCGGCAGCTTTTATGGACCTAATGAATAGATTATTTTGAAATTATCTAGATTCATTTGTCATTATCTTTATTGAAGATATCTTTGTATATTCGAAGAATGAGGATGATCATATGTGTCATTTGAGGGTAGTATTGCAACCCCTTAAAGAACATCCATTGTATGTCAAATATAGTAAGTATAAGTTTTGGTTGAGGTCGGTGAACTTTAATGGGCATCTCAAGTGAGGGAGTTGAGGTAGACCAAAAGAAAAATGGAATCGGTTAAAAGCTGGCCTAGACCATTGACTTTGAAAGACATTACGAGTTTCTTAGGTTAAGCAGGTTACTATCGTAGGTTCGTGGATGGGTTCGCTTCCATTTTGTCTCCTTTGACTACTTGGAACCAAAAGAGTAAAAAGTTTTAGTGGTTGGAGGCATGTGACAAGACCTTCCAATTGTTGAAAGATAGGCTTACTTCCACTCTGGTGTTGACCTTACAAGAGGGTACAAAGGGTTCTGTGGTGTATTGTGATGCATCTTGAGTGGGATTGGGGTTTGTGCTTAATGATGCATCTTGAGTGGGATTGGGGTTTGTGCTTATGCAACACGAGAAGGTGATAGCTTATTCCTCTAGGGAACTAAAGGTACATGAGAGAAATTACCCCACTCATGACCTTGAATTAGCGGCCGTGGCATTTCCTTTGAATATTTGGATGCATTACTTGTATTGGGTTCACTTTTGATATTTTTACCGATCATAAGAGTGTCTAATATGTGTTTACCCAAAAAGAGTTGAATCTCTAACAAAGAAGGTGACTTGATTTGTTGAAAGATTAATGATATTAGTGTCCTTGTCGGGGTGATAAATGACACTCATATCATAGTATTTCAAAAACTCAAGCCACCTTCATTGTCACAGATTTAACTCCTTTTGGGTAAACACATATTGGAGACTCTTATGATTGGTAAAAACATCCACATGAACCCCATACAAATAATGCCTCCAAGTTTTCAATGAAAATACCAAGGCCGCTAATTCAAGGTCATGAGTGGGATAATTCCTCGCATGTACCTTTAGTTGCCTAGAGGCATAAGCTATCATATTCCCGTTTTGCATAAGCACACACCCCAAACCCACTCAGGATGCATCACAATACACCACAAAACCCTTTGTACCCTCCGATAAAGTCAACACCAGAGCGAAAGTAAGCCTATCTTTCAATAATTGGAAGCTCTACATACATGCCTCCTACCACTCAAACTTTTTAATCTTTTGGGTCAAAGTAATCAAAATAGACGCAATGGACGCGAAACCATCCACGAACCTCCGATAGTAACCCACTAAACCCAAGAAACTCCTGATTTAGTTAAAGTCAATGGTGTAGGACAATTTTTCACCACTTTCGTTTTCCTTGGGTCTACTTCAACTCCCTTACTAGAAATGATGTGGCAAAGAAAAGTAACCGATCTCAACCAAAACTTACACTTACTATATTTGGCATAGAATGGATGTTCTTTAAGGGTTTGTAGGACTACCCTCAAATGACACATACGATCATCCTCATTCTTCGAGTATACCAATATATCATCAATGAAAACAATGACAAACGCATCTAGGTAATTTCAAAATACTCTATTCATAAGGTCCATGAATGACGCTGGAGCATTTGTGAAATCGAAACACATGAACAAGACTCATACAATGCCCATACCTAGTTCGAAATGCCGTCTTCAGTACATCCTCCCCTCTCACCCTAAGTGGATGATACAGCGACCTCAATTCTATCTTTGAAAAGTACCTCGCCCCTTGGAGTTTTTCAAATAAGTCATCAATCCGAGGGAGAGGGTATTTATTCTTAATAGTGACCTTGTTGAGTTGGCGGTAGTCAATACACACTCTCAAAGACTCATCCCTCTTTTTGACAAATAACAATGGAACAACCCGTGGAGATATATTAATCCTTATAAAGCCTTTGTCAAGCAAATCCTTTAGTTTGAGCCTTCAACTCTTTCAAATCGGAAGGAGCCATCCGATATGGAGGTGTTGAAATGGTATTTGTTTCAGGTAGCAAATTGATACCAAAATAAATTTCCCATTCGGGAGGAATACCGAGAAGGTTATTAAGAAAAAACTCTGGAAATTCATTCACTACAGGAACAGACACAATAGGAGGAATTTAGGAATTCAAATCTTGGGATCTTACTATGTGATAGAGACAACCTTTTGAGATCATTTTACATGCTTTTAGACAAGATATGATGCGACCTCTAGTAATAGAATTTCCGCCCTTCCACTCAACAAAGGGTTCATTTGGGAAGTTAAACCTCACCACTCTTGTCCTACAATCAGTGGATGCAAAACATACATGCAACCAATCAATACCCAATATAATATCAAAATTAAGCATATCAAGTTATACTAGATCAACATAAGAAATTATATTAGGCAATGAAATAGGAAAATTGTGATAGAATCTTTTATCAACAACCGACTCTCCCACCGGAGTAGACACTAGAAAAGGCTCATGCAAAATATCGGGCAAAACATCAAACTCTTTAGATACTAGTGGTGTAACAAAGGATAAAGTAGCACTCGGATCAAGTAAAGTATATACATCAAGAGTAAAGATTTTTAACATACCGTTTACAACGTTGGCAGAGGTCTCTTGCTCACCCATAGAGAGGAGAGCATACAAGCGGTTCTTCATGGGAGCATCACTAGAACCAATTGCTTGAGCTTGGCCACTACCCTTGTCATGACTCTTCAAGTTTGGACAATCTCTATTTCTGTGACCACTCCTGCCACAACTAAAGCAATTATTTGTCCCCTTAAGGTAATCACCATAGTGTGTTTTACCAAACTTTCCACAAGTTGGTTTCTCCTTGATGAATTAGAACCTTTTCCCTTCTTAATTTAGGGTTGGACACCCTATCACCACTAGCTCTTGGGAATTTGGTAGGGACTTCATTTGAACCCCGCTTCTTAACGTTAGTGTTATCTTGTATTTCAAGCCTATTATTTGAGGAGCCTCCATCAAAAGACCTAGCCCTCTTAGGATCTCTACTTTTTCTCTTAGCTCTTGCCTCCTTAACCTTTCTTGCATTAACCATAATATGGACAATGTTCAAGTTGTCATTTAGCATGGCGATTGGCACTCCTCTTGTAAGTCTTCCAACACCCCTGTCACAAAACGGCATATTTAGTCTCTAGGATCGGAGACTAAAGAAGGAGAATATTTGGACAACTTAATGAATTTTAAAAGATAATCATGAACAATGTTCCCTCCTTGGAGAAGATTGATGAAATCCGTCACTTTCTCCTCCCTCATCTCTCTAGGGAAGAATCGATCTACAAAATCCGCCTTAAAGATATCCCAAGTCACAGGAGTATCACTCAACGACCTATTGTCCCTCCATTGCACATACCAACTTTGAGCCACATCCTTGAGTTGATATGAGGCCAACTCGACCTTCTCACTTTAAATCACCCCCATAGCATATAGAACCTTGTAGACATCATCAAGGAATTCTTGTGGGTCTTCACTAATCTTAGACCCATAGAAAGTAGGAGGGTTCATCTGAGTGAAGTCTCTTAGAAAGGAAGCCATAGAAGTTACTTGTTGATGAGGACGAGGAGCAACAACATAATTGGGTTAAGTTGTCATATCTTGGGCTTGAACCGTCCCGGCTTGTGGTTGAGTAGTCATGGCTTTATCTATTTGAGTAAGAATAGCCCTTATCTCCGCGTCTGTCATCGGTGGAGGGTTAACCAGGGCTTAATCAGCATTGGTGTTCTCATCAAGTGGAGGGATATTGCTCATCATGGGGAGGAGCTCCCACATTATCAACTTCCTCCTCAAGTCTTCGAGTCGCATTCCTTCGAGTGTTCATGCTTCCTATAAGTGAAAATGTATGATTAAATGTAAAAGCACACTATAAATATACTATATTGGCACGATATAATATTTTCAAGAAAGAGTGTGATTCCTAAGCATCATGTAGGCTCCTACTCATAAGTGTTGCGCGCTTCACAATTATGAATACAAACTTGCATTAAACATGGTAGAGAAAGATACATAACTCAACGTTATTCAACCTAATGATCTGATACGAAGTTTCTCACTTCCGGGTTTACCCCTAGATGTAATCCACGTCAGCGTCCTTTTTAAGGACTAAAACTAGACTCTTAGTTTCATGTCATTACATTCATAGGTTGAAAAATGCGGAAAGATTTAAAACTTTTATTATCTCTACTAGAAAGTTTACATAGACCTGTACATACAAATAATATATATTCATTTCCAGTATTCATAGACCCTTCATATAGGAAGGTTACATAGCCTTCTGCTTTATTGCACATATATATAAAAATATAGAAATAGTCTCAATGATTCTCTCGCCTCATACCATCTAAACGGATGCAACAATATGGGCATAGCCCAAAAATCAATTCAATAAGACCATGTATAAGTCATACGAAAGTGCAATATTAAAATAACAAGGAAAGAAATCATAGAGTCAATAAGCTCATCATAAAATGCAAAGCTAGAAGATGGCATTGCCCTCTATAGTTTAAGACCTACCCTACTTGGATAAAAGGAAGAATCTAAGCCTTCAACAGTATCGCCTTAAAAATTCTTCAACGACCGGGACCTAAAATGTTTGGGACAAGGGAAGAAAACAGGGTTAGTACTCCACATGTACTGAGTATGAGATCTTATGCACATACACAAAAAAAACATGTTAAAAGGGACTTTTTATAAAAGCATGACATTCTACCCCTGTTAGGCTTAATTAAAAGTCAAGTATGTCATATTGATCAACCAAACATGCTTACTAAAGTAATACTTATCCCAACACACTTTGAATAATGATTTACTACAATCCTAACATCAAGAATAATATCACAAGAATGAATAAGAGTTAAACATATCATAATAATCAAGACAACTACTCACAAGTCCTGATAAAGTCAACCAATGCAATGACCAGGCAAAGCCCCATAGCCTTACTCAATTTAGTATCCTCAACAAGAAAACATGACCAATGTCCAACTTTACATATCATGGCATTTAGGCTTAAATTTTATCTCGTATTATCATAATAATCCCAGGCATATTCATAAATAAACAAATCAACATATAGTGTAAAAAATATGACATTGTCATCATATATATATATATCATATATTATCATAACATAAACATATAAGAAACTCCTCCTAAGACTCCCCTAAAAACTAACTAGTGCAATGCCTAGGTAGAGTCCCATACTCCTACCTAGACTAAGCTAGACCCCTTAGGTTATCAAAGTTAAGTTCAAGTCCTTTAATTTGTTTTACCTTTTGGGAACATCTTTCCCTAACCGGCATAGACCACATGAGCTAGTGTGGAATCTGGTGTCATAAAACCCTACACCGAAAGAAGGCGAACTACTTGCTAAGGTAGTACGTAAACATAAAACATAACAACTACATGGATCCATTAGCTAGTATTCCTAGAGGGGAAACATAGTTCAAGAACTAAGAGATTTAGTTGGGACCCTCTTTATGCGCCATGAATTATAGTCTCCAATCTCAAGAATAATGTAGTGTTCCTACCTTCCCTATGTGGTAAAGGGCACTTCTCCATCTAGTTCACTTGGTAATAAGCTAGAGCCCCTTCTTGAAATGTCTTTAAGCCTTTAATTATCAATCATAACTTAATTTACGCCATAGGGTCTACCCCCCGTATAATAGTATTCATCATCAATAGCTCATAAAGAATTGTATGAGTATACTTCCTTTCATACCAATTCGTATAAGTGAGGTTAACAATTTAGTATTTCATAACCTATTAAGGTTCATTGATAGTTTTCACAACCTTTATAATACATACACCTTAATCAACCTCACAACATAGTCAAGATATTTCAATTCAACATCATACCACCCTATAATCCTAGTATAAGGCATACTCCAATGTAATATCATGGCTTAACAACAATTAATCACAATTGGAAGTAAAGATAGAGATTCTAAGACTTACCAAGTCTTTTTCATAGTCTATCATCAAATTCTTACCATCAATCCATAACTCAACCCAACTTGAGGATTAACATTATATCACAATGATAACCAATAGAATAACAAGTCCAATTGCATCTATATAACACAATTAATCTTTAGATCACAACTTGAGACAAGATACATAGGTAAATTTCAAATTACAATTCATAACCTAAAGTACATCTCACGAAATAGCATGATAGGCCTATAATTAATCTTTATTTTACCATAAAAGAACCATATGATAGCAAACCAATCAACAACAACCTCAATTGAATGATCACCATACAACATATGTCAAGATCACTACCTAGGGTTAGGGGTAGAGAATCATATTCTTCAATTAGACTAAAGCATAAACAATTATCATAAACAAGTTGAATTACATGTAAATATATTCAATATAACCCTAAGAATTCATTAACAATTCAATCCATGACTTCAATCTCGTTATTGAATGAAACCCATAAGAAAACTCAACTTTATGAACTCTATTTTGAAGTAATCCTTTGAAGAAAGAATAACAAAGGTGAATAGAACCCATACCTTAATGTTTCTCAATAATTTGATGAATAATACACCCTTTTTCTAGCCCTCAAACCCTAGTTCTTGCTAGACTTCAATGGTGAGTTCATGTAGAGAGAGAAATCAGAGAGAAGAAATAGAGTTTATTTTGAGAGTTGTCTTTAGGTTAATGAGGGTTAAGGGTATTTATAGAGAAGCTTAATTAACTTAATTAGTCTCCCTTTAAACCTTAACTAACCCATAAAACACTTAATTAATTAAATGAAGTTATTTATAATTTATCAGTGAAACTCGACCCTCACCGACGAGACCCTGATCAACAGTCCATCGGTGTGTCGACAGACAACCCCCTCCTCTATCCTGCACTCTGTCGTCTCTGTCATATACTTTTCAAGCAAGGGCTTCCTCCGATTTTTCTAAGTGTGGGATGACGGTGTCCTCGATGCCCCTTCGAGCCACTAACGCCTCGTCAACCCCTTTAATTGTGTGTAACAGTATCTAGGTTAACAAGGGCCATAAAGAATCTTTCTAAGTTTGGGAGGACAGTGGCCTCGACACCGCATCGAGCCATGCATGGAACATCATCTGTCCTGTCGATACACACTGTCAGGCAATGTTGCATCAAGCTCTAGGGTCCTCATCAAGGGCCCTTTGTTGGGCCTTGGGGATTCGTACCCAAAAGTTTCAATCATGAAACAACTCAAACACCCATTAGCTACCCTTTTACCCATTTTTTGTACGTTTCCAACTACTAAAAGTTAGTCAAAAGGCTAAGTAACACTAACATCCCTCTGATCAAACTTCCCGGATGTCTCTGGACGTTTTTTGTTCTTAAACCTTCTAAATGACCTAGATTCATTAGGAATGGACTTAGAAACTATGTTTAGACTTTATGACACCTATGTTAGGCTTTACCATGAGGCTTGGCTTTTAAAGGTGTTACAACATGGTCTTGTTGAATTGATGTAACGGCTATGCCCATATTGTGATATCCATTAAGATGGTATGAGAGGATACAAACGTTGAGACTATTTCTATATTTGTATTTATGCATGTGCAATAAAATTAGAAGGTTATGTAATCTTCCTATATGAAGGGTCTATCTATACTAGATATCTACGTAAGCCTCCATGTAGTACTAATGAAACTTTTTTTTTTTCCAAATTTTTCAACCTATGAATGTAATGACATGAAACTAAGATCCTAGTCTTAGTTCTTTAAAAGGACGACGATGTCGGTTACGTCTAGGGGTAAACCCGGATGTGACATGAAAGAAAAACCTTTTCCAACTTTACGCATGCTCATAATTTAATCATTAAGTTAGACATACAATGAATTCCAATTGCACACATAGGAATAATACACAGTTCAACTCATGAGAAATTAAGCTTGTAACATCCCGAAAAAATGAGCTAGGTGAAAATAGAGACTAACGTGTTTTTCATGATGGTTTAAAGTATTAAAATGATTAATAATTTTTTTAGAGGAATTATATAAAGTTTGGAAGTTTTTGGAGGTCAAACGTCCAAAAACGTCCAAGACGTCCGTAAACTAGTCAAAGTTGAACTAGTGTGTCATAGTGTTTTATAGTGCAATTTTAGGGAATGGTTTGAGGGTGAAATTGATTACTGGTTGTTCCTACGCATAGAATACATGTAAAGGGTCTAAATGTCCTAGAATGAAGCTCCAAGACAAGCCTAAGAATCCTTGAGGAGGACTAAAACATGACCAATGCAAGCTGTCGCGCCAGCCAAGATGTGGCAGTTGTTGTACATCGTGCAGCGGGAACTGAATGGGAAATATTATTTACCTTCAACGCGGGGATGTCACAAACTATTATGTCTCAAAATTTTCCAGAACCAAGATTTGAAAAACTCTCCACGACGCGTAGTGAACTCCCAATTTTGATTTATTCGTTTTAAAGTGAAATTTTGATTTGTTGAAATGTCTAGTAAGCACAGGAGTCTTTTGGGTAATTTTTGTGATGATTTATTGACGGTTATTAAGTATCTTTAAGCCCCTAATGTCACCAATCAAACCAAAACCCTCTACTCAAAACAAAAATTTGTCCATTCCTTTCAAAGATGATCAAAACATAAATTCTCCTATTTTAAACTTTTAGCCATGGGTTCTTGCATGAAACGATTTGAAACAATGTTTTATCATATAATATATGTTTATTGGATGATTTTAAATTAAAACTAATATGAACCCATGAAAATCATGAACTCCTATTTTGGCTCTAATAAGGGTGATTTGATCATAACTTTATAGTATTGGATTATTATGTAGATTGTTTTGGGTTATTAATATACTTATAATTATGTTAGAATTGTTTATAGGATGCTTTATTTGGATGGTTTATATATTATCTTGATATAACAAATAGTTTGATTATTGGATTGAATTGGTGACTATGGCTATTGGTAAGAGCCTTGGTGTATTGGATTGGTTGAATTGGCTATGGATTGGAGTTGTTAAAATTTGATTGGTGGTATGTTGACCTAACACTTACTATATTGTTTAGTATAGGTGATTCAATTATGATGTTTTGTATGGTCCACTTATGGTGGCATTGACTATGTTTTATACTTGCAAATAATGTGGCCTCGTCGGCATTACATTATGAAATTGTATTGAACATGCACTTGTCGGGATTAATTAATGTATCATGATATTGTCATGTTATATATATATGATATGCTATCATTTTGAAGGTCTATATGACCTATGTGCATCCATGAAGTCAAGTATGTGTTCTTATGATTGGATGTGATCATGATAGGCTATAGTGATGCCTTATATGTTTATACTTGATGTTGAAGTGTGAATCTTCCTAGCTGACTATATGAACCTTATGATGAGTTATGTTAATAGTTCTATAGATGTGTGTAGGATGACTAGAAATTATTTAGTTATCCCTATTTGCTTTTTGAATGAAGTTATATATGTGATAATGTAAAGGGATGTTTGTCTTTTTAGGTAGACTATGTCCCTATACTTGATGTATGTCAAGTATAAGAATATGCTTGACTTAGTAGGATTATGCACCTTTGTATTGTATGTGTTTGAATAAATGCAGAATGAAAATCTATGATTGGCAGACGTAATATGGTACCCTTCAAAGCACCACTAATATGTGGAACCTATTTTGTAGAAAGAAGGTTAAGAATGAGCTATCCTTATAGATCATTGAGTGGCAACCCTAGTTGACCCATATTAGGTAGGTGCATTATGACTAGGTTATTACTAAGAGATGGTACCTTTTCATATTCCCGTTTTTATTGTACTTACTCTATGAGAACAAAGGCTAGCACCGAGTGAATATATTATGGGTTGTAGCTCTACTTGAGAAGAAGACTAGAGTATAATGTGGCTCTACTTGAGGAGAAGATTAGAGTATATATAAGCCATTTATATTCCTTAAACATGTTCCTACATGGGTTGTGTCCTAGCTGTGACACTCGGATTCTAAAATCCGAATGCAACCGGCGCCGTTAACCTCTAAGAGGTCGCAGACACACCTCTTCTTAGATTTCATCACAATCTTATATTTAAATTTGCAGAAAATTCAAAAACTTTAGAACCTAATGAAATATAAATAAACTTCATATAATTACTATATAGAGTGATATTCTAATAAGCTCAAAATAAACAACCATCTACAATCGATTAAACAATTCATATGAAAGAACCAATATATCGTAATAGTTTGCTAAACAGCCTTAATACCAAGCTTTGAATAAAATGTTTGAACTGAAATGCTAAGAACAATATCCACTAGCTATGTCTAATGTACTAAGCTAGAATACTAAAGGTAGCATCCTCGAACTCAAGGACCTACCAAAGTCTGGAGATCACTAATCCGAACTGCTTAATGAGTCTTCAGTCTTCTCTCTGACCTTTGCCTATAAAATAGTAATAGTATAGGATTAGTACACACTTGTACTAAGTATGAATATATGCATATATGCACATAAGGAGTATGCATGATCAAGGAAAGCTCTTCCTATAACGACATGCCATTTTTGTAAAGTGAAATCACTAAACTTCCTTAATTTGTTATTTGTGAATTATGATATGAATATAATATATTTTAATGCATTCAAAGAGCAGAACACATTTTCTATATGAACATAAGACCTTTTTATCATGAACAGAATTTTCGAACACCTTGAACAAAAAATTATAAATTTGCTCCTCTCGAACCCGAGATATCTTCCCGCAGGACAGTTTATTTATTAGTCTTTTTCTTCTTGTTGTTGTGTAGTTCAAGGATCTACTTAACCCTATGTGTTACTTACAAGTTCAATGACTCATTATAGTCCCATACCTACAATGAATCGAGCAAGTAATTCAAAGGACTAGGAAATGATTTGCCTACCCTTACTACAAGTTATTCTTTTATTTCTTGTTAAACTCAGAATCAAATCTTTATAAGCTAATTTTTATTGGCTAGGACACTTATTTCATCATTTTAATATTATGAATATTATGGGGCATTGATTAGCCACTTTGTTTTACTCCCCTTAATTGGCATAATATAAGAAGTCATTATAACCCAATTTTTAATTGGCTATGCCCATTATTTGATCAGTTGAATAATGTGAAGATATTGGAGCATATATCTTGATTTGGCTCAAGCAAATATCCTGATAAAACTTCATTCTTTTCAACCACATATAATTTGACATACTTAAGCTCTTGGTTTCATGGCTCACTTTGAACTTACATTTCTTATTCTTTCTTACTTGCTTTATTATATAAATCTTAAGCAGTAAGATAATGCGAGCTAACATAAAATACCGTGTCTGCCCCACACCCAAAAGGGATGGTTCACCGATCAAAGTGAACATAGATCATGAGAGCTAAACATGAAATTCAGTGTCCGCCCCACACCAAAAAAGGGTGGTTCACCGACTAAAGTGAAACCAAGTCCAGTGTCTTCCCCACACCGAAAAAAGGTGGTACACATCTAAAGTGAACCGAATAGTTTCTTGAGCATTTAACCGACATAGATCATGTGAGTTAAACATGAAATCCAGTATCTGTCCCAAACCGAAAAGGGGTTGTTTCACCGACCAAACTGAAACCGCATTATCCATAGCTCTCTTAGGTAGAATCCGCTGGCTAGTTCCTATGCTGGCAAAATAGTTCAAACACTAGGATTTTTTTGGAGACTCTTATCCACCTTGATGGGGCCTCATCTCATGAGGCTTAGATGTGGTGGCACAAGCTCATTGCTAGTCTATCGGTGCATTACTCAACTTCTTTTTTTTCTTTATAAATTTTAGAGTTAACTCAAACATTATGGAAGCTTGCTTCAAGTTATGAGTTTACTTAACTCTTTGGATAACCAGTCATCCCTTTCTTTACTTGGTGAAATGTGAATTTAACCCTACATTATAATCTTGCTGTTAATGAAACTTGTCTCACGATTATTAACACCCTCCTATGTGAGTATCTTTAACAAAATTGTGTAGTTGTGAGTGACTTGTCTCACTTTTTTTAACACGTCATTCTTGTCACTTTCATAATTCTTAAACTTTTAACTATGTCATTACTCACCTTGTCTTGTTCAATGATATTTTGGTAGCTTTATGCCACTCTTTATGAGCATTATAAACTTTGTTCAATGTACTTACTTATATTAATAGTTCATTTTGAAAGGGTATGTTGGGACTTGTCCAAATGATTGGCATAGCCTTGGTTATGAATTAAAATCTACATTGGTCATGTTTAATTTGGTTTAACTTAGTCATTAGACAATTCTATATCACATTTTAGAAATGACATAGTAAGACAATTCTATTTAACTTTTTGGACAATGTATTGCTAGCCAATTTGTTGGCATAAATAAAACTGTGATTTTATAACTACCCAAGTCAATTAACTTCATGAATTTACTACAGTGATTTCATCATTCTAAGCAAGTCAACATGTAACAGTGAACTTAGCTTCAACGATTCATAACAACTTCATCTTCTCGAACACAATTAGGAATTACAACATTCTTTAACTCATGTAACTAATACCCTAACCGTACGACTCAAATCTATCGGTCTCATTAGACATTAATAGATCAAGAAACCTACACATAATGATAAATTAGCACCACATACCAACAACATGTTCGAGATTACATCTACTTACTATTAGAAACGAAAACAAGGAAAACTAGGGAGGTGGACGTTCAACAATGTCATTGGGAACAACCCTAGTTTGATCTTCTTGATTTCATAAGACGTTTTAAAAGCGTCTTGGAGAAAGGAATCCAATAAAAGAAACAATTACCTTATGTATAATTGAATCTACAAATATCACCTTGCACGAAAACCTTGAAGAATACCTTGAAATCTTCTAAGAGAACTTTTGTATTTCTACGCTTTGCTTTATGCCTTTGAGTCGTGTTTGTAAGTGATTAATCATGAGTTCTAGGTCTTAGGAACTGCTATGGAATAATTCAAATTTATACTAACTAACTTAGTTAAAAAATCAATTAGCTAATTACTAAAACGCCCCTCCTAAATTGACTAGATATAGGAGAACATTTGACTTAGCCAAATCTGAAAATTAGCTAAGGGTCTTGACCTAGCTTGTAAATTTTCATTATTTAATTAAGTTTCGAATTTAATTAATTAAGGTACCTAGGGTAATTATTAAAGTACCCCTAAGTCATTGGGACCATAACTAACCCTTTTGGACCATTAGGTTAGGTACTAGGATGTTTCATGACTTAGTTAGTAGGTTAGTGTCACCCGGTTAGGTCTTAGGTTGTCAGGTCCACTAGTTGGTTTATTTTCGTATGTCCTAGATTAGTTAGCTATTTAAATCAGTTAGTTAGATTCTAGAGTTGGTAAAGGAATTAATCCTCACATATAAGGATTCGCTCACGCGCCTGCCCCTAACCACCTAACCAGATTCGATTGTCTTGGTCATATGGTCCCCCTCGGACGGTTACACATGTTCTTGAACATGTGTTGCTTCCCACTTTCCCAACCGTGCACTTCTATTGTCTCATTTGGAAATTTCACTCCTTGTCCAAGGATCCTCACTATGTCCTTGGATAATGCTTAATCTGCATGACCATTTTAAATGATCCTGTGCCATGGCACCTAGGCTTGACACTTGGATGCCTAGTACCTCATGTGTTGGGTATATAACCAATATGTATATTTTTATCTTAGGGTTTTCATTGCATGTACATTTCTTAGACAATATTTGATTTTATTATGCACCCTTGTGTATATATAGAAATTGGCTAACACCCTTAAGCCAATATTTTCTAATATGCCCAATATTACTCAATATTGGGCATTGAGATGCGTATATACCCCCAATACCTATTCTTAAAACTTAATAGGCTCATCACTAAACGAGTACATTTTCTGGAATGTTACATTATCCCCCCCCCTTAGGAACACTCATACCTGAATGATACTAAACATCATTTTGAATTAGAGAGGGTATTTTCGAAAACACATCAGCATACTTGGAACTTCAACTTTGTGAATATCTGATTCACAACTTACTCTGGATGATGCACAACACTCAAAGCTTATCTGAAACATCATATATGATATTGAGGAACTTCCTTCTCAATCTTACTTTAATTTAATGCAAATCAAACTCATGCAACACATAAATCACGCAAATACTATACAAAAATAGTAACATGAAAGCAAGCATGAACTCATATTAACTCATATAGTGCAAGTACAAAACACACAGTTATGTACTTAAACACCAAAACCAACTTATGCACTAAAATTTAGAGTTTCATAAACATAATCTGACTTAGGAAGAGTATATCTAACCTCAAGAACTGAACAATTGAGGGCAAAGGGATCTCATGTCGGCCTACACCTACCATGTTGCTCCCTTAACAAGTTGGTTCCTCCATAACACCTTTACGGTGGAAACATCCTTGTTCCTCAACCGCTTCACTTAGTGATCTAAAATTTCAACTGCAACCTCTTCACAAGAAAGTTTCTCATCGTCACCTAAACCCTCAACAGGCAGAATTGATGCTGAATCGTCTAGACACTTTTTAAGCATCAAAACATTAAATACTGGATGAACAGAAGCCAAGTCATTTGGTAACTTTAGTTCATAGGAAACATCCCCTACTCGCTGTAAGATCTCATAAGGACCTATATACCTCAGACTTAACTTTCCTTTATTACCAAACCTCATCACCCCTTTCATAGATGATATCTTCCAGTAGACTTGATCACCGACCTCAAATTCAAAAGATCTTTTCCTGTTATCAGCAAAGGATTTTAGACGACTGTAATCAGTAGCCAATCTATCTCTCATCATTCTCCCCTTTTCCACAACCTCATAGATGATGTTAGGGCCAAGGATGGAAGACTCTCCTATATCAAAACCACACAACTGTAGACATACATCTACTGCTATATAGTTCCTCATAAGGTGCCATCCCAATGTTGGAATGTAGTTATTATTATAAGAGAACTCAATTAGTGGCAACTGATCATCCCAACTCCCCTTGAAATCAATAGCACACGTTCTAAGCATGTCTTCAAGGATCTGAATGGTACGCTTTGCTTTTCCATCCGTCTGGGGATGAAAAGAAGTATAGAGCTTCATCTATGTAACCAAGCTCTTTTGGAAAGATCTCCAAAAGTGATAAGTGAACTGGGCTCCCCTATCTGAAATGATGGATAAAGGTATCCCATGGCACCTCATTATCTCATCAATATACATTTTGGCATAATCTTTGGCTCTATAAGTATACTTCACAGGAATGATGTCAGCAGACTTAGTTTTTTTTGTCAACATTGATCCAGATGGAATCATGTAGTCTCCTGGTCCAGGGAAGACCAAAAAGAAGATCCATATTAATAGTCTCCCACTTCCATGTCGGGATCTCAATCGACTGGGTAAGACCTCTAGGCTTAAGGTGTTCGGCCTTAACCTGTTGGCAATTTGGGCATTTTTCAACAAACATAGAAAATTCTCGCTTCATACCTTCACACCAATAGATCTCTTTTAGATTATGATACATCTTGGTGGAACCTGGATGAATAGAATACCTGAAGCCATGAGCCTCTGCAATAATATTAGACATCAGATGATCAATGTTGGGCACACAACATCTGCCCTGCTATCTAAGCACACCATTTTTCCAAAAAGAGTATGATTCATTCATCTTACTCAACAATAAGTGTTTCAACTCCATGATCACTGGGTCGAGATGCTACTTATCCTTAACATCCATAACAAATAAGGATTCAAAACTGGAATGAAATGAAACACCCCCACTTGGTGTATCTACCAGTCGTATACCTAACCTAGCCAATTAGTGTACCTCTTTAACCAGCTCCTTCTTCTCATCATCAATATGTGACACACTACCCATGCTCAATAGGCTTAAAGCATCAGCCACTACATTGGCCTTATCTGGGTGATAGTGCACACTTATGTCATAATCTTTGAGCAGCTCCAGCCATCTTTTCAAACTAAGATTTAATTCTCTCTGTGTAAAAACATACTAAAGACTTTTATGGTCAGTAAAGACATCAATATGTAAACAGTATTTGTAATGTCTCCAATGTTTTAATGCAAAGACCACCGCAGCTAACTCAAGATCATGGGTATGGTAATTCTTCTCGTGGACTTTCAACAATCTGGATGCATATGCAATCACTTTGCCACCCTACATAAGAACAGATCCTAAACCTACTCGGGAAGCATCACAATATGCACAATACCCTTCATTACTACTCGGAAATGTGAGTACAAGGGCTGAAGTGAGTCAGTCATTTATTTCTTGGAAGCTTTTTTCAAAAGTTTCAGACCACACAATATTCACCTTCTTCTTTGTTAAAGCTGTAAATGGGGTAGCAATAGTGGAAAAGCCCTCCACAAACCTGTGATAATAATTAGTCAAACCCAAGAAATTTAAAATATTGCTAGGAGTGAGGGGTGTCGGGCAATTTTTTACTGCCTCAATCTTTTTCGGATCAACCTCTACACCCTGGTCGTACACAAATGACCAAGGAAGGTCACTAATCTCAGACAAAACTCACATTTGCTGAATTTTTCATATAGCTTATGTTCCCTGAGTATTTGCAATCTCATTCTAAAATGTTATTCATGCTCTTCTATTGTCTTAGAGTATATAATGATGTCAGTACTCACGGAAAACCCTATTCATAAGGTGCATGTTATCATGCAACATGGCTGCCTAATACACCTCCTCCAGATCCTTCGATACACCAGTCACAAACCTGCCTATCTCATCCATACTATTGGACACCAGAGAAAAAGCATATTTAGAGAGCTTAACAAATTTCAATGAATACTAATTGACTGACATACATCCCTATCGTAGGTAGATTAACTTCTCAACCTTAACCTCCCTCTATTCTCTGGGAAAGAACCTCTCCGAGAATGCAATCTTGAGAATGTCCCAAGTGATGGGAACTTCTCCAGGTGCTTGTCCATCTGCCCATATTTTGTACCACACCTGTGCCACATATTTGAGTTGATATGCAGCCAAATCAGCCTTCTCCTTTTCATTCACGCCCATGGAGCAGAGAATGTTGTAAGCTTCATCCACAAACTCTAGGGGATCCTCATTTGTTGTGGACCCAAAGTAGACTAGACGATTCATTAAAGTGAAGTCCCTTAGTATGATAACCATAGTTATAGCATGTGGGTTATCCATAGGAGCACCCTCTTTAGTGTCCTGCGATGTGATAGCTTGTACCTAAGTAGTGATGTCTTGGGCCATCTGAACTAATTCTTCCCTTACTTCTCCATCCATCAACGCAGCTAAGTTGACATGCACTTGCACTCCAATAGTTGGGGATTGAGGAGGATCTTGGTTTTCCCCAGTAAATGCTTCTCCAACTCTTGTGTTCATTCTTCTAAACACACACACAGAAGAAGGAAGTTTGATGCTAGAATGACAAAAAGTGTAAAAGCTCTACACAGCACGATAAAGAGTAGAAGAAGGGAAGCTTCCTAAGATTACTTAGTCTCTAAGTCATGGTTGTGGTTAACTTTACAACAATAAACTAGAAACTACGAAACATTATTGTTTTGAGATTAAGTTCCTAGCTAATTTAACCTAATGCTCTGATACCAAGTTTCTCACACCCGTATTATGAAATCCGAGTTTAACCGACGTCGTTAGCCTCTCAGAGGTCGCAGACAAGCATTTTCTTAACTTTCATCGCAATCATATAGTTAAATTTGTAGAAAAATTTAGAACTTCTAAAAATAATGAAGTATACATAGACTTCATAGAATTACTATATAGAGTGATATTTTAATAAGCTCAAACTAAACAACCATCTATAATCAATTAAACAATTCAAATGAAAGAACCAATATATCGTAATAGATTGCCAAACAGCCTTAATAGCAATCTTTGAATAAAATGTTTGAACTAAAAACGCTAGGGGCAACATCCACTAGCAATGTGTAATGTACTAAGCTAGAATACTAAATGTAGAATCCTCGAACTCAAGGACCTACCAAATTTTGGAGATCACTAATCCAAACCACTTCAATGAATCTTCAATCTTCTCTCTGACCTGCGCCTATAAAATAGTAAGAGAATAGGGTTAGTACACACTTGTAATAAGTATGGTTATATGCACAAATACACGTAAGGACTATGCATGATCAAGGAAAGCTCTTCCCATAACGACATGTCATTTTTGGAAAGTGAAGTCACTAAACTTTTTTAAATCGTTATTTTTGAAATATGCTATTAATACGACATATTTTAGTGAATTCAAAGCACACAACTCATTTTGTATATGAACATAAGACCTTGGAATCATGAAATAATTTTAGAACACCTCGAATGAAAAATTATAAATTTGCTCCACTCAAACTCGAGAGCTCTTCTCCCAGGACTTAGTTTACTTTTCAGTTTTTTTCATTTTGTTGTTGTGTAGTTCAAGGATCTTCTTAATCCTATGTCTTACTTACAAGTACAATGATTTATCATAGTCCCATACCTACAATGAATCGAGCAAGTAATCTGAAGGACTAGGAAATGATTTGCCTACCCTTACTACAAGTTATTCTTTTCATTCTTGATAAATTGGGAATGAAATCTGTATAAGCCAATCTTTATTGGCTAGGCCACTTATTTCATCTTTTTCATATTATGAAGATGATGGGGCATTGATTAGCCATTATGTTTTACTCCCCTTTATTGGCATAATATAAAAAGTCTTTATAAGCCAAATTTTATTTGTCTATGCCCATTATTAAAAAATAACATTCTTATCAACCACAGATAATTAGACAAAACTAAGCTCTTGCTTTGTTAGATCACTTTGAACTTACATTTCTTATTCTTTCTTTCTTACTTTATTATATAAATCTTTAAAATTAAGATCATGCGAGCTAACATGAAATACCGTGTCTGCACCACACCCAAAAGGGGTGGTTCTCCGATCAAAGTGAACCTAGATCATGTGAGCTAAATGTGATATTCAGTGCCTGTCCCACACCGAAAAGGGGTAGTTCACCGGCTAAAGTGAAACCAAGTCCAGTGTCTTCCCCACACCGAAAAAGGTGGTTCACGTCTAAAGTGAACCAAATAGTTTCTTGAGCATTTAACCGACACAGATCATGTGATCTAAACATGAAATCGAGTGTTTGCCCCAAACCAAAAAGAAGTTGTTCCACCGGCCAAAGTGAAACCGCATTATACCTAGCTCTCTTAGGTGGAATCCACTTGCTAGTTCCTATGCTTCAAAAAATAGTTCGAACACTAGGATATATTTGGAGACTCTTATCCAACTTTGTGGAGACTCATCTCATGAGTCTTACATGTACTGGCAAAAGCTCATTGCTAGTATATCGGTGTTTTACTCAATTTCTTTTTTTTATAAATTTTATAGTTAACTCAAACATTATGGAAGCTTGCTTCTAGTTATGAGTTCACTTAACTTTTTGGATAACTGGACATCCCTTTCTTTACTTGATGAAATGTGAATTTAACCTTTACATTATCATCTTCGTGTTAATGAGACTTGTCTCACGATTATTAACACCCTCTTATGTGAGTATCTTTAACAAAATAGTCTAGGTGTGAGTGACTTGTCTCACTTAATTTAACACATCATTCTGGTCACTTTCATAATTCTTAAACTTTTAACTATGTCATTACTCACCTTTTCATGTTCAATGATATTTGGTAGTTTTATACCACTCTTTATGAACGTTATAAACTTTGTTCAATGTAGATACTTCTATTAATAGTTCATTTTGAAAGGGTATGTTGAGACTTGTTCCAATGATTGGCATACCCTTGGTTATGAATTCAAAGTTATATTGGTCATGTTTAATTTGGTTTAACTTAGTCATCAGGCAAATCTATGTCACATTTTAGAAATAACATAGTAAGTCAATTCTATTCAACTTTTTGGACAATATATTGCTAGCCAATTTGTTGGCATAAATAAAACTATGTTATTATCACTAGCCTAGTCAATTAACTTCATGAATGTACTGTAGTGATTTCATCATTCTAACCAAGTTAACATTAATTAGTGAACATAGCTTCAACGATTCATAAAAACTTCATCTTCTCGAACACAATTAGGCATTACAACATTCTTTAACTCATGTAACTAATACCCCAATCATACGAATCAAATGTATAGACCTAATTAGACATTAGAAGATCAAGAACCCTACACATAATGATCAATTAGCTCCAAGTACCAACAACATGTTCCATATTACATCTACATACTATTAGAATTGAAAACAAGGATAACTAGGGAGATTGACTTTCAACAATGTCATTGGGAACAACCCTAGATTTGATATTCTTGAATTCATAAGTCATTTGAAAATCCTCCTGGGGAAATTAATCCAAGATATAAAAACCATACATTATGTAGAATTGAATCTACAAAGATTACCTTGCATGAAAACTTTGAAGAATACCTTGAAGTCGTCTAAAAGAACTTTTCTCCTTCTACGCTTTGCTTACTGCCTTTGATTTGCTTTTCTAAGTAAATAATCGTGAGTTCTACTTCTTAGGAATCGATATGGAATAATTCAACTTTGGACTAAATAACTTAATCAATAAATCAATTATTTAGTTCCTAAAATGCCCCTTCTAAATTGACTAGACAAAAGAGAACATTTGACTTAGCCAAATCTGAAAATTGGCTAAGGGTCTCGACCTAGCTTGTGATTTTTCATTAATTAATTAAGTTACTAATTTAATTAATTAATGGACCAAGGGTAATAACTAAAGTACCCCTAAGTCATTGGGACCATAATTAACACTTTTGGACCATCCTAGGTTAGGTAATACGATGTTTCTTGACTTATTTACTAGGTTAGTGTCACCCGGTTAGGTCTTTTAGGTTGTCGGATACACTAATTGGTTTATTTTTGTTTGTAGTAGGTTAATTAGATACCTATATCAGTTATTTAGAGTCTAGAGTTGGTTAGGGAGTTAAGACAACATGGAAGGAACCGCTCGCGTCCTACCCGTAACCACCTACCCGAATTCAGTTGGCTTTATGAACGTTATAAACTTTGTTCAATGTACTTACTTATATTAATAGTTCATTTTGAAAGGGTATGTTGAGACTTGTCTTAATGATTGGCATACCCTTGGTTATGAATTCAAAGTTATATTGGTCATGTTTAATTTGGTTTAACTTAGTCATTAGCCAAATCTATGTAACATTTTAGAAATAACATAGTAAGTCAATTCTATTCAACTTTTTGGACAATATATTGCTAGACAATTTGTTGGCATAAATAAAACTATGTTATTATCACTAGCCTAGTCAATTAACTTCATGAATGTACTGTAGTGATTTCATCATTCTAACCAAGTTAACATTAATTAGTGAACATAGCTTCAACGATTCATAAAAACATCATCTTCTCGAACACAATTAGGCATTACAACATTCTTTAACTCATGTAACTAATACCCCAATCATACGAATCAAATGTATAGACCTAATTAGACATTATCATATCAAGAACCCTACACATAATGATCAATTAGCTCCAAATACCAACAACATGTTCCATATTACATCTACATACTATTAGAATTGAAAACAAGGATAACTAGGGAGGTTGACTTTCAACAATGTCATTGGGAACAACCCTAGATTTGATATTCTTGAATTCATAAGTCGTTTGAAAATCCTCTTGGGGAAATTAATCCAAGATATAAAAACCATACATTATGTAGAATTGAATCTACAAAGATTACCTTGCATGAAAACTTTGAAGAATACCTTGAAGTCGTTTAAAGAACTTTTCTCCTTCTACGCTTTGCTTACTGCCTTTGATTTGCTTTTCGATGTGAATAATCGTGAGTTCTTCTTCTTAGGAATCGATATGGAATAATTCAACTTTGGACTAAATAACTTAATCAATAAATCAATTATCTAGTTCCTAAAATGCCCCTTCTAAATTGACTAGACAAAAGAGAACATTTGACTTAGCCAAATCTGAAAATTGGCTAAGGGTCTCGACCTAGATTGTGATTTTTCATTAATTAATTATGTTACTAATTTAATTAATTAATGGACCTAGGGTAATAACTAAAGTACCCCTAAGTCATTGGGACCATAATTAACCCTTTTGGACCATCCTAGGATAGGTAATACGATGTTTCTTGACTTATTTACTAGGTTAGTGTCACCCGGTTAGGTCTTAGGTTGTCGGATACACTAATTGGTTTATTTTTGTTTGTACTAGGTTAGTTAGCTACTTACATCAGTTATTTAAAGTCTAGAGTTTGTTAGGGAGTTAAGACAACATGGAAGGAATCGCTCGCGCTCCTACCCGTAACCACCTACCCAAATTCAGTTGGCTTTATGAACGTTATAAACTTTGTTCAATGTACTTACTTATCTTAATAGTTCATTTTGAAAGGGTATGTTGAGACTTTTCCCAATGATTGGCATACCCTTGGTTATGAATTCAATGTTATATTGGTCATGTTTAATTTGGTTTAACTTAGTCATTAGCCAAATCTATGTAATATTTTAGAAATAACATAGTAAGTCAATTCTATTCAACTTTTTGGACAATATATTTCTAGACAATTTGTTGGCATAAATAAAACTGTGTTATTATCACTAGCCTAGTCAATTTACTTCATGAATGTACTGTAGTGATTTCATCATTCTAACCAAGTTAACATTAATTAGTGAACATAGCTTCAACGATTCATAAAAACTTCATCTTGTCGAACACAATTAGGCATTACAACATTCTTTAACTCATGTAACTAATACCCCAATCATACGAATCAATTGTATAGACCTAATTAGACATTAGCAGATCAAGAACCCTACACATAATGATCAATTAGCTCCAAATACCAACAACATGTTCCATATTACATCTACATACTATTAGAATTGAAAACAAGGATAACTAGGGAGGTTGACTTTCAACAATGTCATTGGGAACAACCCTAGATTTGATATTCTTGAATTCATAAGTCGTTTGAAAATTCTCTTTGGGAAATTAATCCAAGATATAAAAACCATACATAATGTAGAATTGAATCTAAAAAGATTACCTTGCATGAAAACTTTGAAGAATTCCTTGAAGTCGTCTAAAAGAACTTTTCTCTTTCTAAGTGCTTTTCTAAGTGAATGATCGTGAGTTCTACTTCTTAGGAATCGATATGGAATAATTCAACTTTGGACTAAATAACTTAATTAATAAATCAATTATCTAGTTCCTAAAATGCCCGTTCTAAATTGACTAGACAAAAGAGAACATTTGACTTAGCCAAATCTGAAAATTGGCTAAGGGTCTCGACCTAGCTTGTGATTTTTCATTAATTAATTAAGTTACTAATTTAATTAATTAATGGACCTAGGGTAATAACTAAAGTACCCCTAAGTCATTGGGACCATAATTAACCCTTTGGGACCATCCTAGGTTAGGTAATCCGATGTTTCTTGACTTATTTACTAGGTTAGTGTCACCCGGTTAGGTCTTAGGTTGTCGGATACACTAATTGGTTTATTTTTGTTTGTACTAGGTTAGTTAGCTACTTAGATCAGTTAATTAGAGTCGAGAGTTGGTTAGGGAGTTAAGACAACATGGAAGGAACCGCTCGCGCTTCTACCCGTAACCACCTACCCGAATTCAGTTTGCTTTATGAACGTTATAAACATTGTTCAATATACTTACTTATATTAATAGTTCATTTTGAAAGGGTATGTTCAGACTTGTCCCAATGATTGGCATACCCTTGGTTATGAATTCAAAGTTATATTGGTCATGTTTAATTTGGTTTAACTTAGTCATTAGCCAAATCTATGTAACATTTTAGAAATAACATAGTAAGTCATTTCTTTTCAACTTTTTGGACAATATATTGCTAGACAATTTGTTGGCATAAATAAAACTGTGTTATTATCACTAGCCTAGTCAATTAACTTCATGAATGTACTGTAGTGATTTCATCATTCTAACCAAGTTAACATTAATTAGTTAACATAGCTTCAACGATTCATAAAAACTTCATCTTCCCGAACACAATTAGGCATTACAACATTCTTTAACTCATGTAACTAATACCCCAATCATACGAATCAAAATGTATAGACCTAATTAGACTTTAGTAGATCAAGAAACCTACACATAATAATCAATAGCTCCAAATACCAACAACATGTTCCATATTACATCTACATACTATTAGAATTGAAAACAAGGATAACTAGGGAGGTTGACTTTCAACAATGTCATTGGGAACAACCCTAGATTTGATATTCTTGAATTCATAAGTCGTTTGAAAATCCTCTTGGGGAAATTAATCAAAGATATAAAAACCATATATTATGTAGAATTGAATCTACAAATATTACCTTGAATGAAAACTTTTAAGAATACCTTGAAGTCGTCTAAAAGAACTTTTCTCTTTCTACGCTTTGCTTACTTCCTTTGATTTGCTTTTCTAAGTGAATAATAGTGAGTTCTACTTCTTAGGAATCGATATGTAATAATTCAACTTTGGACTAAATAACTTAATTAATAAATCAATTATCTAGTTCCTAAAATGCCCCTTCTAAATTGACTAGACAAAAGAGAACATTTGACTTAGCCAAATCTGAAAATTGGTTAAGGGTCTCGACCTAGCTTGTGATTTTTCATTAATTAATTAAGTTACTAATTTAATTAATTAATGGACCTAGGGTAATAACTAAAGTACCCCTAAGTCATTGGGACCATAATTAACCCTTTTGGACCATCCTAGGATAGGTAATACGATGTTTCTTGACTTATTTACTAGGTTAGTGTCACCCGGTTAGGTCTTAGGCTGTCGGATACACTAATTGGTTTATTTTTGTTTGTACTAGGTTAATTATCTACTTATATCAGTTATTTAGAGTCTAGAGTTGTTTAGGGAGTTAAGACAACATGGAAGGAACCGCTCACGTCCTACCCGTAACCACCTACCCGAATTCAGTTGGCTTTATGAACGTTATAAACTTTGTTCAATGTACTTACTTTTATTAATAGTTCATTTTGAAAGGGTATGTTGAGACTTGTCCCAATGATTGGCATACCCTTGGTTATGAATTCAAAGTTATATTGGTCATGTTTAATTTGGTTTAACTTAGTCATTAGCCAAATCTATGTAACATTTTAGAAATAACATAGTAAGTCAATTATATTCAACTTTTCGGACAATATATTGCTAGACAATTTGTTGGCATAAATAAAACTATGTTATTATCACTAGCCTAGTCAATTAACTTCATGAATGTACTGTAGTGATTTCATCATTCTAACCAAGTTAACATTAATTAGTGAACATAGCTTCAACGATTCATAAAAACTTCATCTTCTCGAACACAATTAGGTATTACAACATTCTTTAACTCATGTAACTATACCCCAATCATACGAATAAAATGTATAGACCTAATTAGACATTAGCACATCAAGAACCCTACACATAATGATCAATTAGCTCCAAGTACGAACAACATGTTCCATATTACATCTACATACTATTAGAATTGAAAAAAAGGATAACTAGGGAGGTTGACTATCAACAATGTCAGTGGGAACAACCCTAGATTTGATATTCTTGAATTCATAAGTCGTTTGAAAATCCTCTTGGGGAAATTAATCCAAGATATAAAAACCATACATTATGTAGAATTGAATCTACAAAGATTACCTTGCATGAAAACTTTGAAGAATACCTTGAAGTCGTCTAAAAGAACTTTTCTCCTTCTACGCTTTGCTTACTGCCTTTGATTTGCTTTTCGAAGTGAATAATCGTGAGTTCTAACTCTTAGGAATCGATATGGAATAATTCAACTTTGGACTAAATAACTTAATCAATAAATCAATTATTTTGTTCCTAAAATGCCCCTTCTAAATTTACTAGACAAAAGAGAACATTTGACTTAGCCAAATCTGAAAATTTGCTAAGGGTCTCGACCTAGCTTGTGATTTTTCATTAATCAATTAAGTTACTAATTTAATTAATTAATGGACCTAGGGTAATAACTAAAGTACCCCTAAGTCATTGGGACCATAATTAACCCTTTTGGACCATCCTAGGTTAGGTAATACGATGTTTCTTGACTTATTTACTAGGTTAGTGTCACCCGGTTAGGTTTTAGGTTGTCGGATACACTAATTGGTTTATTTTTGTTTGTACTAGGTTAATTAGCTACTTATATCAGTTATTTAGAGTCTAGATTTGGTTAGGGAGTTAAGACAACATGGAAGGAACCGCTCGCGTCTTACCCGTAACCACCTACCCGAATTCAGTTGGCTTTATGAACGTTATAAACTTTGTTCAATGTATTTACTTATATTAATATTTCATTTTGAAAGGGTATGTTCAGACTTGTCCCAATGATTGGCATGCCCTTGGTTATGAATTCAAAGTTATATTGGTCATGTTTAATTTGGTTTAACTTAGTCATTAGCAAAATCAATGTAACATTTTAGAAATAACATAGTAAGTCAATTCTATTCAACTTTTTGGACAATATATTGCTAGACAATTTGTTGGCATAAATAAAACTCTGTTATTATCACTAGCCTAGTCAATTAACTTCATGAATGTACTGTAGTTATTTCATCATTCTAACCAAGTTAACATTAATTAGTGAACATAGCTTCAACGATTCATAAAAACTTCATCTTCTCGAACACAATTAGGCATTACAACATTCTTTAACTCATGTAACTAATACCCCAATCATACGAATCAAATGTATAGACCTAATTAGACATTAACAGATCAAGAACCCTAAACATAATGATCAATTAGCTCCAAATACCAATAACATGTTCCATATTACATCTACATACTATTAGAATTGAAAACAAGGATAACTAGGGAGGTTGACTTTCAACAATGTCATTGGGAACAACCCTAGATTTGATATTCTTGAATTCATAAGTCGTTTGAAAATACTCTTGGGGAAATTAATCCAAGATATAAAAACCATACATTATGTAGAATTGAATCTACAAAGATTACCTTGCATGAAAACTTTGAAGAATACCTTGAAGTCGTCTAAAAGAACTTTTCTCTTTCTACGCTTTGCTTACTACCTTTGATTTGCTTTTCTAAGTGAATAATTGTGAGTTCTACTTCTTAGGAATCGATATGGAATAATTCAACTTTGGACTATAATAACTAATTATAATCAATTATCTAGTTCCTAAAATGCCCCTTCAAAATTGACTAGACAAAAGAGAATATTTGACTTAGCCAAATCTGAAAATTGGCTAAGGGTCTCGACCTAGCTTGTGATTTTTGATTTTTCATTAATTAATTAAGTTACTAATTTAATTAATTAATGGACCTAGGGTAATAACTAAAGTACCCCTAAGTCATTGGGACCATAATTAACCCTTTTGGACCATCCTAGGTTAGGTACTACGATGTTTCTTGAGTTATTTACTAGGTTAGTGTCACCCGGTTGGGTCTTAGGTTGTCGGGTACACTAATTGGTTTATTTTTGTTTGTACTAGGTTAGTTAGCTACTTAGATCAGTTATTTAGAGTCTAGAGTTTGTTAGGGAGTTAAGACAACATGGAAGGAACCGCTCGCGCTCCTACCCGTAACCACCTACCCGAATTCAACTGGCTTGGTCGTAGCACATGTGTTTCCACCCTTTTTCCCAACTGTGCACTTCTATTGTTGCATTTAGAAAGTTCAATCCTTGTCCAAGGATCCTCACTTTGTTCTTGGACACTGCTTAATCTACATGACCATTTTAAATTATCATGTGCCATGGTACCTAGGCTTGACAATTGGATGCCTAGTACCTCATGTGTTGGGTTTAGAATCAATATATGTATTTTACGATTAGGGTTTTCATTGTAGGTACATTTCTTAGACAATCTTGGATTTTATTATACACACTTGTGTATATATAGAAATTGGCTAACACCCTTAAGCCAATATTTTCTAATATGCCCAATATTACTCAGTATTGGGAATAGGGATGCATGTTTACCCCCAATACATATTCTTATAACTTAATAGGCTCTTCACTAGACGAGTACATTTTCTGGAATATTACACTAGTTCTACCCTTGGAAAGTAGAACACCCTCTATCGGAGTAGGGTAGACTCCGTATTCCATGCATAGCAAGTATGGTATATGTCGCTTATTGCCTATTCACATCATGTGGAATACTTAGATACTAAGGTTCTACATATTGCATGAGTAAGCTTGGATGGTGCTAGAGTGTAGGTTCCTTAGGTCTTTCTTAGATCCTTATGAAAAGTCCTTAATGAAAATAATGTCTCTTAATTGACATAAGGAATGATTATAACTTTAGCTAATGTGTGTTGACTATAATGTCCTCTATCTAGGGTTGCTTAGTTAAGCTTGAAGAAGGTGAATGGCGATCTCTTCTTGTCCTACTTTGGTGAGTCTTAGAGTAACCTTAGGTTATGGGTAAATGAAAGTAAAAGGGAACAATCCTATCTTAGGTAGTCTTAAGGATTGCTTAGGTAGGCTTGAAAAGGGTGTATGGGCGGTCTCTTCTATAAAAGGGAACATTCAATGTGCTAATTCCATATGTTTTTTTACTTCTAAAGGTATCGGTGGCGTTTGAGAAAAGTTGGTTGAGGTGAAGCTTGGATACTATCACTCATTCAAGCAAATGTTGTGGTATGTCCTCAATCGATTCAAGGACATCAGTATGTTTAGATTTTCTAAATAATGACTTGCAATAGACTTTTTTAATTAGTATTCAATTGTAGAATGGGATGTGACCCAAAGATGTTCATGAGTCTAAGTTGTATACTTCTGGACTTAGCGTTTCTATTGTTTTCTATTTATGAAATTTTTTGATATGTTGTGAAAAGTTTTAATTCTGCATTAGTTTTCATATATCTATGCAATGAACAATGTCAAAGCGCTTGTACAAGAAATTTGAAAGGTCAAGTACGCCGTGTATAGATCCAAGAGTGCCATAACTTCTAGAATGTACTTGCGGGTCGTTACAAACATAGTATCAGATCAAGGTTATGAAGTAGTCTTAGGATTCCAAAAGTGTCAAAAATCAATGTCTAGTGGAGTCTTGTACATTGGTGTGAGTTCTGACACATCCATGAGGGAGACGCTATAGGACGATAGAGTTTCTTCTTTTCTACTCTTGTGTCTTGCCGTAGAGTAAAAATTTATTAGTGTCCTTCTAAATGTTTTTCCTTGTGTTTATAAGAGATGACTACTAGAAGGATGGCCGCTAGCAGAGTTGAAGAGAGGAGGATGAATGAAAAGATTCATTCGTCACACCTGGGGAGCACCACCTAGAAGTATACATTGCGTACTTGACCTCTCGCAGGTCTTATACAAGCCCATAGATATCATTTATCGCGTTGTTATAGTAAATCTAGCGGAAAATTAATAACTTTTCATAGCACTTCTTATGCTATAAACTTTACCTCATCTATATATAATATCATAAGTACATATTTAGATCTTAAGTCTCTTTGTCATCCTAGACACAACGTCATAAAAGCATAATAGGGGTACGACCCTTACAACATAATCATAAATATAGGATTACAAGACTTTAAACATAACTTGACATAGGACATCCTTTAATTTTAAGGAATTCGTTTTTGCTTGAGCTTGAGAAACACATAACAAGCTCTTCACCATTAAATACATCCTTTGATCATCCTTAACCGATACTTTGTGTAAAAAGTAGAGAAGAATGGATTTTGTACAAGAATGCAATAAGTAATGGCCACCATGCAAAAACATGCATTTAAATGGAACATTTTTCTTGAAATCATACTTCGTGCCTTTTTGAGTAACTCTTTATCAAAACTTTTATATAATAGAATTATATCATTCACATACTTCATATAGACATATTCAATGGCCAAACAACATATAAAATCACATATAGAAGTTAAGGCATTTTTGAGTCACATTACAGTAAGCCAACTTTTCTTTACAATGAGTATTTTTCCTTTCACAGTAAACTTCGTTCTTTGACTCCCTAAACTCCTAAGTAATCCCTCCAGTGATACTTTGTGCAATGCGTCACCTTAAGGTCACAAGGAAAACATACATACGTCTTAAAAAACCAACACATACCATCATAGAAGTATAGTAAATCAAAGACACCTTTAAGCCAAGACCCATGAATATTACAATAAACTCTAGCGATTATGCACGTATACTTATTTTATTTCCCATAGGACCATATGATACCTTTCTCACAAACCCAATCTAAATCTACTAGTGCAATGTACATGTGAAGACCCATTACCCCAAAAATACTTAGTAGACCTATCATGAGACAACAAGCCTTAAAATATCCTTCATGTACCAAAGACAATACTATAGTAAACCACATACAATTCAATATAGGACCTTAGTCACATAGTCATATTAGAACTTCATAAAATGCATATGACCTCATCATATAGACATTAACACAATGTCATGCAAGATAACCATAAACATAGACACATGAGTTATAAAACCTTCTTAGGACTTCCCTCAAGTGTCACTTGGGCAATGCATAGGTGAAGTCCAATACCCCCACCTACACTAAGCAACTACCCTTGGCTTATCCTAGTTAGAGTTCTTACTTTACTTTTATTTTCTATTTAACTTTAGGGAAACTATAGCCTTAACCGACAATAGAACCATGTAAGCCAAATATTGGATTTGATATCATCCCCTCACAACAAAAGAGGGTGCCTTACTTGCCAAGGTAAGCCATGAGTATCATCCTATCACATTAGGTGATATCACTTGCTAGATTATATGGGGCAACACAGTTATGGAACTTGGACTCATCTTGGAAACATCTCTCTGACACACTTTTTGTGTCACGAGGCTATCCACCTCATGAGGAATATGGTGACCTGCCTTCCTCCACTGGGAAGGGAAACCCCTCACTTCAAGTTCACTCGGTACTAAGCGAAGTTCTCTTTATTAAAAGTATTTATTATTTTACTTTATAAAACATAGGCTTTAAGATATTTACTCCCCATATGCTTATCTCATAGGTTATAGATGAGAATTCATTTCATCAACCTGTGCCATGTGAGAAAACCTTTCACATGGACATACCATATGTAAGCATTTATCTAGTTCAGGATACACTTGAGGACACTTTTCAAGATCCCCTCTATTGACTAGATTCTCATTCATGTGTGTGTGTACATCAACTGAGCAAACCTTTCACATAACACCTTTATACCGCACATATTCATACTTAACTTAATTCATGCATAAGTGTACAAGTGTAACTATATGAGTCATGCTTTCATATAAAGACATTTAGACACTAGGGATAATCATACTTCATCATACCACAAACTTCACATTAAAGAATGTGAGGTACATTCATAACATGTTCATATATTAATTTTCATGTATATAGAAACCAAACCTAGGAACTATCCTATCTAGGTACACATGTGCAATGCATAAACAAGGTCCCATACCCTTGCCCATACTAGTGCACTTGTAACACCATGAAAATCCAAGACTCATTGTAAATCCTAACATATGTGGCATAAAATCTAAATATTGTTTCTAAGTCCATTTTTAATAAATATAGGTCATTTATAAGGTTTAAGAACCAAAATGTCCAAAGACGTCCAGGAAGTTGGTTCAAAGAGATGTTAGTTTGCCTTAGCCTTTTTACTAATTTTTAGATTTCAGAAATGTATGAAAATTGGTGGAAAGGTAGCTAATGGATTTTTGAATTGTTTCATGATTGGAACATCTAGGTGCTTCTCCCCAAGGACCAACCAAAGGCTCTTGAAGAGAACCGCTGTAGTTTGATGCAGCAATGCTTGGTAGTATGCATTGATGGTGCAGATGACGGTCCGTAAGTGGCTCGTCGGGGAGTTGAAGCCACCGTCGTCCTACACATAGATTTTTGAAGGCCCTTGTTTTCCTAGAAACTGTTACACTCGATGTAAAGGGACGACGGGGCGTCACGGGCTCGACGGGGCGTCACGGGCTCGACGGGTCATCAAGGCCACCGTCATACAATACTTAGAAAATTTGGAGGAAGCCTCACCTGCAAAGTCTATGATAGAGATGATGCAAGTGCAGGATAGAGGAAGGATTGTCCGTCCACCCCTGATAGACCGTCGATGGGGTCTCGTCGGTGAGGGTCGAACTTCACTAATTGATTTTAATGATTTCATTTAAATTAATCAAATGGTTTAGGGGTTATTTAGTGATTAATAGAAAAATAATTAAGTTAATTAGTCCTCTCTATAAGTACCTTTAATCCTCATTAACATAAAGCCAACTCTCAACATAAACTATCTTCCTTCTCTCTTATTTCTCTCTCTACGAGAACTCACCATTGAAGGCTAGCAAGAACAAGGCTGTGGGGACAAGTAAAGGGTGTATTCTTCATGAAATGGTTGAGAAACATTAAGGTATGGGTTCTATTCACCTTTGAGATCCTTTCCTCGAAGGTTTCCTTAAAAATGGATTCCAAAAAGTTGAGTTTTCTTATGAGTTTCATTTAATTACAAAATTGAAGTTATGGATTGAGTTGTTAGTGAATTTTTAGGGTTATATCCAGTAGATTTACATGTAATTAAACTTGTTTATGATAATTGTTAATGGTTGTGTCAAATTGAAGAACATGATCCTCTATCCCTAACCCTAGAAAGTGATCTTGACTTATGTTGTATGTTGATCATTCAATTGAGTTTGTTGCTGATTAGATTACTTTCCTATGGTACTCTTATGGTTTAATTAAGATGAATTATAGGCCTATCATCCTAGTTCTTGTGATTTGATATAGGTTATAGACTATAATGTGAAATTTGCCTATTTATCTTGTCTCAAGTTGTGATCTAAAGATGAGTTGTGTTATAGAGATACAATTGGCCTTGTTATTATATTGATTATCATTGTGTTATGATGCTACTCCCCAAGTTGGGTTGAGTTATGGGTTGATGGTCAGACCTTGATGATAAACTATTAGAAAGACTTGGTAAGTCTTAGAATCTCTAAATTTACTTCCAAATTGTGATTAATTGTTGTCAAGCGATGATATTACATTGGATATGCCTTATATTAGGATTATTGGATGGTATGATTTTTTAATTTAAATTTCTTGGTTATGTTGTGAGGTTGATTAAGGTTTATGTGCTATAAAGATGGTGAAAACTATTAATGTGCCTTAAAATATTATGAAATTCTAATGTGTTAACCTCACTTATATGAATTATGATCAACGGACTTAAACTCATACAATTCTTATTGATATATTGATGATGACGTTTGCACAAGGGGTAGACCCTATGACCTAAATTATGTTATGATTGATAATTAAAGAATTAAAGACTTTCAAAAAGGGACTCTAGCTTAGCACCGAGGGAACTAGATAGAGGAGTTTCCCTTCCCACATAGGGAAGGTAGGAACACTACATTACTCTTGAGATTGTAGATCATAATGAATAACGTATAAAGAGGATTCCAACTAAATATCCGTGTTCTTGAAATATGTTGCCCCCATTCGAATACTAGCTAGTGGATCCATTTAATTGCTATGTTTAATATTTTGGTACTACCTTGTTAAGTAGCACGCCTTCTTTAGGTGTACGGTTTTATGACATCGGATTCTACACTAGATCGTACGATATATGTCGGTTAGGGAAAGATGTTCCCAAAAGGTAAAAGAAATTAAAAGACTTGAACACTAACTCGGATAACCTAAGAGGTGTATCTTAGTCTAGGTAGGGGTATGGGACACTACCTAGACAATGCACTAGTTAGTCTTGGAAGGAGTCTTAGCAAGATGTTCTTATATGTTTATGTATGATAATATATGATGTATGTATATATATATATATATATATATATATATATATATATATATATATATAAGATTACCATGTCATATTGTTGATACTATATGATGGTTAGTTGATTTGTGAATATGCCTTGGGTTATAATGAAAATATAAAACAATAATGTAAGCCTAAATGCCATTGTATGTAAAGTTGCACATTAGTCATGTTCTCTTTTTGAGGATACTTGATTGAGTAAGGTTATGGGGCTTTGCTTGGTCATTGCACTTTTTGACTTAATAAGAACTTGTGAATAGTTGTCTTGCTTATTATGATATGTTTAACTCTTAGTTATTCTTGTGATAGTATCAATTGATGTTAGGGTTATAGTAACTCATGATTCTAAGTGTGTTGGGATAAGTGTTACTTGTTTGGATAGTAAGAATGTTTGGTTGATTCGTACGATTTACTTGACTTTGCATTAAAACCAAAAAGAGGTAAAATAGTATGTTTTGATAAAAATCCCTATTTAGCATATTTTGCTTGCGTATGTGCATAATATCTTATACTTAGTACATGTTGAGTACTAACCCCATTTTCTTCCCTTATCCAACCCATTTTAGGTTCCGATCGTTGAAGAGTTTTGAAAGCGATATTGTTGAAAGCTTGGATTCTTCATTTCATCCAAGTAGGGTAGGTCCTCAACTTTCGAGGGAAATTCCCTTTTCTAGCTTTGGAATTTGTTATGAGCTTATTGAATCTATAATTCGTTTCCTTGTTATTTGAATATTGTACTTTCGTATGACTTATCCATGGTCTTGTTGAATTGTAAGGGCTATGCCCATATTGTGACATTTGTTTAGATGGTATGAGAAGAGACAATTGTTGAGACTATTTCTATACTTTTGTATATATGTGAAATAAAAGTAGAAGGCTATGTGACCTTCCTATATGAAGGGTCTATGTATACTCAATATGAATATATATTATGTGTATGTAGGTATATGTAAACATCTAAGTAGAGGAAGTAAAAGTCTTAAATGTTACTGCATTTTTCAACCTATGAATATAATGACATGAACTAAGATGCTAGTCTTATTCCTTGAAAAGAATGACAATGTTGGTTACGTCTAGGGGGCAAAACCGAATGTGACAATCTTGGTATCAGAGCATGAGGTTGAATATCATTGAGTTATGTCTCTCTCTCTCTTTCTACCATGTTAATGTAGGTTTGTATTCATAATTGTGAAGAGGGCCACACTTTTAAGTAGGAACCTATATGATGCTTAGGAATTAATCTTTCATTGGAAATCTTGTATTGTGCAAATAGAGTATACTTATGGTGTGCTTTTGCATATAATCATATTTTTGTGCTTATAGGAAGCATGAAAACTCATAGGAATGTGGCTTGAAGACTTGAGGAGGAAGTTGCTAATGTGGGAGCTCCTCCCCATGATGAGTAAATTCCTCAACTTGAGGAGAATGCTAATGTTGATCAAGCCCCGGTTTACCCTCCACCTATGATGGAGGCGGTGATGAGGGCTATTATTGCTAAAATTTCCCAAGCTATGATTACCCAAGCACAAGCTGCAACGGTTCAAGCCCAAGCTATGACAGCTCAAACCAATCATGATGTTGCTCTTCGTTCTCATAAACAAGTCACTACTATGGCTTCCTGTCTAAGGGACTTCACTCGGATGAACCCTCCTACTTTCAATGGGTCTAAGGTTGATGAAGACCCCCAAGAATTCTTGATGAGGTCTACAAGGTGCTATATGTTATAGGGGTGACTTCAAGTGAGAAGGCCGAATTAGCTTCATATCAACTCAAGGAAGTGGCCCAAACTTGGTATGTGCATTGGAGGGACAATAGGTCGTTGAGGGGTGGTCCGATAACTTGGGAGATCTTCAAGGTGGCGTTTCTAGATCGGATCTTCCCTAGAGAGATAAGGGAGGAGAAGGTGACAGAGTTCATCAATCTTCTCCAAAGAGAGAGGAGTGTTCATGATTACTCTTTGAAATTTGTTAAGTTGTCCAAATATGCTCCTTCCATAGTCTCCAATCGAGAGACAAAATGAGACATTTTGTGACGGGGGTGTCGAAAGACTTACAAGTGGAGTGCGAATCAACCATGCTACATGACAACCTGAACATTTCCCGTCATATGGTTTATGCAAGAAGGGTTGAGGAGGAAAGATCTAAGAGAAAAAGTAGAGATACCAAGAGGTCTAGGTCCTTTGATGGAGGCTCTTCAAATAATAGGTTTGAGATACAAGATAAGCCTAAATTTAAGAATCGGAGTTCAAATCAAGTCCCTACAAAACTCCGAAGAGCTAGTGGTGAGGTGTCTAACCCTAAATTAATAAGGGAAAAGGTTCTAATTCACCAAAGGAGAAGCCAACTTGTGGAAAGTGTGGTAAAAAAAACTATGGTGATTACCTTAAGGGTACGGATAATTGTTTTAGTTGTGGTAGGAGTGGTCACAAAAATAGAGATTATCCAAACCTGAACAGTCATGACAAGGGTAGTGGCCAAGCTCAAGCAAGTAGTTCTAGTGATGCTCCCAAGAAGAACCGCTTCTATGCTCTCCGCGCTATGGGTGAGCAAGAGACCTCTACCAATATGGTGACCGATATGTTTAAAATCTTTACTCTTGATGTGTATGCTTTACTTGATTCGGGTGCTACTTTGTCCTTTGTTATTCCAATAGTAGCTAAAAACTTTGATGTTCTACCCAATATTTTGCATGAACCCTTTTTAGTGTCTACTCCGGTGGGAGAGTCGGTTGTTGCTAAATGAGTCTATCAAAATTGTCCTATTTCATTTCCCAATAGAGTTTCTTATGTCGATCTAGTAGAACTCGATATGCTCGATTTTGATATTATAATGGGTATGGATTAGCTGCATGCATGTTTTGCATCCATTAACTGTTAAACAAGAGTGGTGAGGTTGAACTACCAAAATTAACCCATTATTGAGTGGAATGGGGGGAGCTCTATTCCTCGAGGTCTCATCATATCTAGTCTAAAAGCATGTAAAATAATCTCAACGGGTTGTCTTTATCATATAGTAAGAGTCAAAGATTTGGATTCCAAAATTCCTCCTACTGAGTTGGTCCCCATAGTGAAGGAATTTCCGGAGGTTTTTACTAATGACCTTCCCGGTATTCCTCCCGAACGGGAAATTGATTTTGGTACTAATTTACTACCGGAAACAAATCCCATTTTAATCCCTCCATTTCGGATGGCTCCGGCCGAATTGAAATAGTTGAAGGCTCAACTCAAAGATTTTCTTGGCAAAGGCTTTATAAGCCTAGTATATCTCCATGAGGTGCTCCGGTGTTATTTGTCAAAATGAAGGATGACTCTTTGAGAATGTGAATTTACTACCATCAACATAACAATATCACTATTAATAATAAGTACCCTCTCCCTCGGATTGATGACGTATTTTTCTAACTCCAAGTGGCAAGTTACTTTTCAAAGATAGATTTGAGGTCAGGGTATCATTAACTTAGGGTGAGAGGAGAAGATATATAGAAGATGGCCTTACAAACTAGGTATGGTCATTATGAGTTCTTGGTCATGTATTTCGGCCTCACCAATTCTCTAGTGGCATTTATAGACCAAATGAATAGAATATTACAAAATTACGTAGATTTGTTTGTCATTGTCTTCATTGACGATATCATGGTATATTCGAAGAATGAAGAAAATCATATGGGTTATTTGAGGGTAGTGTTTCAATCCCTTAAAGAACATCAATTATATGCCAAATATAGTAAGTGTGAGTTTCAGTTAGATCAGTTACTTTTCTTGGGCATATCAATTCTAGTGAAGGAGTTAAACAGACCCAAGGAAAACGGAAGTGGTGAAAAATTGTCCTAGACCTTTGACTCCGACTAACATTAGGAGTTTCTTAGGTTTAGCGAGCTACTATCGGAGGTTCGTGGATGGTTTCGCATCCATTGAACTCTTTTGACTACTCTGACCCAAAAGAGTAGAAAGTTTGAGTGGTAAAGAGGCATGTGAGAAGAGTTTCCAATTATTGAAAGATAAGCTTACTTCCGCTCTGGTGTTGACCTTACCGGAGGATACAAAGGGTTTTGTGGTGTATTGTGACGCATATCGAGTGGGTTTGGGTGTGTGTGCTTATGATATCTTATGCCTCAAGGAAACTAAATGTACATGAAAAGAATTACGCCACTCATGACCTTGAATTAGCAGTTGTGGTGTTCGCTTTGAAAATTTGGAGGCATTATTTGAATGGGATTCATGTGGATGTTTTTACCGAGCATAAGAGTCTCCAATATGTGTTTACCCAAAAGGAGTTAAATCTCAGACAAAGAAGGTGGCTCGAGTTGTTGAAAGATTATGATATGAGTGTCCTTTATCACCCCAGCAAGGCTAATGTAGTTACGAATGCCCTAAGTCGGATTACTATGGGTGATGTATCACATCTTAATGAAGCCAAAAAGGACCTAGCAACGGAAGTGCATAGGTTGGCTAGGTTGGGGGTGAGGTTGGAGATTGCTCCGGATGGGAGTGTCGTAGTTCATCATAACTCCGAGTTACCATTAGTGGTTGAGGTGAAGTCCAAACAACAACTTGACTTAGACTTGATGGAGTTGAAAGAATCAGTTCTTGGGAAGTGGAATGAATCATTCTCCCTAGAGGGGATTATGTGTTAAAGTACCAGAGAAGATTATGTATTCCCGATGTAGATGGGTTGAGGGTTCGGACCTTAGAAGAATCACATGGGTCCCACTACTCAATTCATCTAGGGTCGACAAAAATGTACCATGACCTAAGTGACATATATTGGTGAGAAGGTCTAAAGAGGGACATACCGAAATATATCGCTAAGAGTTCGAATTGCCAACAAGTAAAGGCAGAATAACTAAAGCTGGGTGGTATACTACAAGAGATCCAAATTCAAACTTGGAAGTGGGAAGACATCAATATGGATTTTGTAGTAGGTTTACCCCGGACCCAAAAGTCCTATGATTCCATATGGGTGGTTCTGGATTGATTGACTAAATCCGCTGCTTTATCCCTGTTAAGTCTACATATTCGGCAGAGGATTATGAAAGAATCTTCATGGATGAGATTTTGTGTCGCCATGGCATTCCGTTATCCATCATATCAGATCGGGGCGTACAATTCACATCCAGATTTTAGAGGTTGTTCCTATAAGGATTAGGTACTACAGTGAAGTTGAGCACTGTTTTTCATCCCCAAATGGATGGTCAAGTTGAGCGTACGATACAAAATCATGGAGATATGCTTAGAGATTGATTTATTGATTTTAAATGGAGTTGGGATAGGCATTTACCTTTAGTGTAGTTTGCCTACAACAACAATTTTCATTCATCCATTTCCATGGCTCCCTATGAAGCCTTGTATGGTAGGAGGTGTAGGTCTCCTATTGGATGGTTTTAAGTGGGTGATCCATCACTTCTTGGTCTTGAGTTTATTTATAAGACTTTGGAAAAGGTTAATATCATAAGGAACTGGTTTCAAATGGCCTATAGTAGGCAAAAGTCTTAAGCCAATAATAGGAGAAGGGATTTGGTGTATGAAGAATGTGATAAGGTGTATCTAAAAATTTCACCAATCAAAGGGGTGGTTAGGTTTGGCAAGAAAGAGAAGTTGAGTCCTCGTTATGTTGGTCCCTATGAAATCTAACAAAGGGTTGGTAAGGTTGACTATGAATTGAAACTACCTAGTGAATTGGCTTCGGTTCATCCGGTTTTCCATGTTTCTTTGTTGAAAAAGTGTATCGGTGATCCGGACTCCATTTTTCCTATTGAGGGTCTTGATGTCAAGGATAACCTCTTTTATGAGGAAGTCCCGGTTCAAATTCTTGATAGGCAAGTCAAGAAGTTGAGGAATAAAGACGTGATTTCTGAAAAAGTGTTATGGAAAAATAAATTACCTGAGGGTGCTACATAGGAGGCTGAGGCCAATAAGAAATCCCATTATTCTCATCTTTTTGAGAATTAAGGTTAGCCATTCTTTTTAATTATATAATTATGACAAAGATTTTTGTTTCTTAATTTTTGGGTGAAGTGTTGCAAAAAAATGGCATTTTTGAAAACCACACAATAAGTCTTACAGTGAAGTCATTGTAGTATTGCTAATAAAAACATGAAATTTTGCTTTTTGCTTGCTTTGAGTTATGTTGTGCATTTTGATATGGCGATTCTTCATGAAATGATAGGTAGAATGTTGTTAAGTTGAACTTTGTGCTAATTAACGCATGTGATGTATATTGAGCTCATAAATGTTGTGAGAAGAAAATGCCTCATGATGAAGTGTTTTGAGCCTTAGGTGTGGTAATATGAGTTTTGATAGTTTCTTTGTGAAAGTGACATGATTTATGTTAAACAGATATTGTTGATTGGTTGGGTTGCTAGTCTTGTCTCTATTCCTTCCTTTAAAAGAGTTTTAGTGTCATTCGAGGACGAATGTTCCTAAGGGGAGGATAATGCAAACCTTCATAATAACTCATGGTAAAGCCTAACATAGGTGGCGTAAAGTCTAAAAACTATTTAAATGTTTTTAATAGATATAGGTCATTTAGAAGGTTTAAGAACCCAAATTTTCAAACACGTCCGGGAAGTTGGTTGAAAGAGATGTTATTGTGCCTTTGCCTTTTAACTAATTTTAGAAGTCAAAAATTTATGAAAATGGGTGGAAAGGTAGCTAATGGGTGTTTGATTTGTTTCATGATTGGAACGTCTGGGTACGACTCCCCAAGGACTAACCAAGGGCCCTTGAGGAGAACCCCGGTAGTTTGATGCAGCACTGCCTGGCAATGTGCATCGATGGGGCAGACTATGGTACGTAATTGGCTCGACGGGGCTTTGAGGCCACCATAGTTCCACATTTAAAAAGATTTGTTAAGGCCCTTGTTTGCCTAGGTATGGTTACCCTCGACAGAAGGGGAAAATGGGGCGTCGAGGCCACCGTCATCCCATACTTAGAAAAGTTGAAGGAAGCCTTGCCTGCAAAGTTTCTAATAGAGACAACGGAAGTGCAGGACGGAGGAAGAACTGTCTGTGGACCCCCCGACGGACCGTCAACTAGGTTTCATCGGTGAGGGTCGAATATCACTGATGGATTTGAATGATTTCATTTAAATTAATTAAATGGTTTAGGGGTTAGTTAGTGATTAAAGGGAAACTAATTAAGTTAATTAAGCCCCTCTATAAATAACTTTAGTCCTCATTAACATAATGCTAACTCTAACATAAATTCTACAAGAACTCAGCATTGAAGGCTAGCAAGAACTAGGGTTTGGGGCTGGTAAAGGGTGAATTCTTCATCAAATTTTTTATAAACATTAAGGTATGGGTTCTATTCACCTTTGAGATCCTTTCCTCAAATGTTCCTTCAAAATGGATTTCAAAAAGTTGAGTTTTCTTATGGGTTTCATTCAGTAACAAAATTGAAGTTATGGATTGAATTGTTAGTGAATTTTTAGGGTTATATTAACTAGATTTACATGTAATTTAACCTGTTTATAATAATTGTTGATGGTTGTGTCAAATTAAAGAACATGATCCTGTATTTGTAACCCTATGTAGTGATCTTGACTTATGTTGTATGTTGGTCATTCAATTAAGTTGGTTGTTGATTAGATTACTATCCTATGGTGCTATTATGGTTACATTAAGATAAATTATAGGCCTATCATGCTAGTGCTTGAGATGTGATATAGGTTATACATTATAATATGAAATTTGCCTATGTATCTTGTCTCAAGTTGTGATCTAAAGATGAATTGTGTTATAGAGATGCAATTGGCCTTGTTATTCTATTGATTATTATTGTGTTATGATGTTACTCCCCAAGTTGGGTTGAGTTATGGGTTGATTGTAAGACCTTCATGATAAGCTATGAGAAAGACTTGGTAAGTCTTAGAATCTCTATCTTTACTTCCAATTGTCATTAATTGTTGTCAAGACATGATATTACATTGGATATGCCTTATATTAGGATTATAGGATGGTATGATGTTGAATTTAAATGTGTTGGTTATGTTGTGAGGTTGATTAAGGTGTATGTCCTATAAGATGGTGAAAACTATCAATGTGCGTTAAAATGTTATGAAATGCTTAAGTGTTAACCTCACTTATATGAATTGTGATGAAAGGACTTAAACCCATACAGTTCTTATTGAGCTATTGATAATGATGATTATACAAGGGTTAGACCATATGTCCTAAATTATTTTATGATTCATAATTAAAGTCTTAAAGACATTTTAAAAAGGGACTCTAGCTTAGCACCGAGGGAACTATATAGAGGAGTGTCCCTTCCCACATAGAAAAGGTAGGAGCACTACATTACTCTTGAGATTGGAGATGATAATTCATGACGGATATTGAGGATCCCAACTAAATCTCCTAGTTCTTAAACTATGTTTCCCCCATAGGAATACTAACTAGTTGATCCACATAGTTTCTATGTTTTATGTTTTGGTGCTACCTTGGCAAGTAGTCCGCCTTCTTTCGGTGTAGGGTTTTATAACACCAGATTCTGTAGTAGCTCATGTGGTCTATGTCATATAGGGCAAGATGATCCCAAATGTAAAACGAATTAAAGGACTCGAACTCTAACTTGGATAACCTAAAGGGTATGGGTCTCTACCTAGGCATTTCACTAGTTAGTCTTGAAGGGACTCTTAAGAGGATGTTCTTATATGTTTATTTTATGATAATATATGATGTGTGTATATATATATATATATATATATATATATATATATATATGTGATTACCATGTCATATTGTTTATACTATATGTTTTTTAGTTAATTTGTGAACATGCCTTGGGTTATAATGATAATATAAAACAAAATGTAAGCCAAAATGCCATGATATGTAAAGTTGGACATAAGTCATGTATTCTTATTAAGGATACTTGATTGAGTAAGGTTATGGGGATTTTCTTTGTCATTGCACTTGTTGTCTTAATAAGAACTTCTGAGTAGTTGTCTTGCTTATTATGATATGTTTAACTCTTAGTTATTCTTGTGATATTATCAATTGATGTTAGGGTTATAATAACTCATGATTCTAAATGTGTTGGGATAAGTGTTACTTGTTGGGATAGTCAGTATGTTTGGTTGATTAGTATGATTACTTAACTTTGCATTAAGCCCATAAATGGGGTAAAATTGCATGTTTTGATAAAAGTCCCATTTTAGCATATTTGGCTTGTGTATGTGCATATGATCTCATACTTAGTACATGTGCATTACTAACCCCATTTTCTTTCCTTGTCCCAATCATTTAAGGTTCTTCTCATTGAAGAGTTTGGAAGGAGATATCGTCGAAGGCTTGGATCTTCTTTTCATCTAAGTTGGGTAGGACCTCAACTTTCGAGGGCAATGCCATTTTCAAGATTTGGACTTTGTTAACAGCTTACTGACTTTATCATTCCTTTCCTTTCCTTCTTCTTTTCATCTTGTTGAATTTATGTAAGGTCTAAGCCCATATTGGGACATTCGTTTAGATTTTATGAGATGAGACAATTGTTGAGACTATTTCTATACTTTTATATATATGTGCAATAAAAGTAGAAGGCTATGTAAATTTCCTATTTGAAGGGTCAATATATACTCGATATGAATATATATTATGTGTATTTAGAGGTCTATGTAAACTTCCTAGTAGAGGAAGTAAACGTTTTAAATTTTTCCGCATTTTTGAACCTATGAATGTAATGACATGAACTAAGAGGCTAGTCTTAGTCCTTGAAAAGCACCACGACGCCGGTTACGTCTAAGGGGTAAACCCAGATGTGACAGCACCTATCAAATCATCCTAGTTAGATGTAATGCATAACATATCTCACATACATTTACCTTTCATGCATAGCAGTAGACATCTAGTGAATATGAAATCAACCTTTCATTAGCACCATGACCCTTTACTACAATGTAAGCATGCATATTGTGTGAGTGTGTGTGTACATTGGTAAACATATCACATAATGTATATCAATAAAACATTGAGGCAGCCACCCTCTTAAGACCACAATTCACTACCAAGCATAGACCACAGAACACAATTTAGCATAGGAGGTAAGAAGATCTTCACATTATATTCAAGACTCTTGACCTTAACTATTCACTCATTCACATAGGGGTACATGGGTAAGGGTCATCAATCCTTAAAACTTCATCAATGGAATCCCCTACACATTATGTTAACCTAAACATTTACATGCTCATGACTATAGTAACATAACCTAGATTCACAGCTAGAGTAGAATACTAGGCACAAGTTACACATAAGGTGATCATCATAACCACACATTCATATATTCATCAATTTTCCTTCAATTCCATGGTCAACACATATATAATGAAAAAAAGGTAAAAACATCCACCATAAGTGTACCATACCACACAATGCCATACAAGTCATCATCAACAATACTATATTGAAGTAGAGAGGGAAAACCATTCTTACCAACTCATCAACCTTTGATCATCATTGATCAATACACCTTTTCATCAACAGTACGTGTATAAGGAAGTGTCTATATGTATTTAATCTTAAAATAAGTCATGCATAAGACACTATAAATCATACTACAACATGTATACTACATCATCAATACACTATAAAGTAGAGAGACATAGATCACTTACTAGTATTCTTTGCTTTGATCAGCATGATCAACATTCAGAATATACCAATAATACCAATCTAGGGCAGTATCTAAAGATATAATAATCAAGACTAAATCATGATTCATCTACCCTAAATTAAGATCACATTTTATTCATAACTTTATCAACCTTTAGGCTATAAACATGTAGATTAATCCTCATCAAGGTTCCTTTGATTTTATCATCAAGGGTTTATGCCCACGATATATTCATAACATCAACCTAAAACATCAGATATAATCATCTTCACCTAATGGAATTCAACATTCAATCATTAAATGGCAATGTTAGAGTGAACTTCTAGAAATCTAAACTAGGCATGTTCAATTCTTCATACATTGGTCAAAATGGATCCCTTCATCATCAATACACATAAATAACATTAGACATAAGCAACTCAACAAAATAGAATCAAAATTCAATCAATAACAACCCATGATCACAATGCCCATGCAAGAGCTAAACAGATTTTGGGAAGGGCCATGGGTTCATAATGAAATTGGATTGAATTTCATGTTTAAACCGATATATTATCATGAATTCATCATAATTAATCCTTTAAAAACGTTTTGAGAAAGAACCCATGGCTAGATTTAAAGATTTAAAGTTTGATCATGAAATCTCTTTGAAGACTTTAAGAAGAAATCTCCAAGTCAAAGGCTACTTAGAGATGAAGGATAACCATACATTTATCTGGATGAAAACTTCTAAAACATTATGAAGAAACCATAGGAATTCAAGATCCAAGCTGTTCTTGAGCTTCTCCTTCAATGGAGGTTCTAGAGAGAATATTTTTGGAGGTAAAGTCTATTTTGAGATAATTGAATTGGGAATGGGGTGCACGTTTTTGATCCCTTAAATACACCAAAAATAACTAAATAAACCTAGTAGGGTCAGGTTAGGACGTGGGGGTGAATTTCCTATTCACCCCTTAAATAAAATAGTGCGCAGGCATGCAACTTTAGACAACACCTATGGACACCAATCGATAGGGCGTCGATGGACGAACGGCCCATCCTGGTGCCCCGTCTATGATGAGTGAGGCTTCTTTTTGTTAGATTCAGATAATGAGTCTAATTTTCAACCTAATCCCCAAGTCAATGGGACGTCGATAGACTGACGAGGCGTCACTTGAGCTCATCGATTGACACTGCCAAGGTAGTGTCTCGACAGCCCTTGTGTCCTTCGTTTGGGCCCTTTTGCGGGGCCCTTGGGAAGTCGTACCTGGGATTTTCCAATGTGAATATAAAGCTTAACAATTTTTATACCTTCCACATAAGTTTCACCCAACACAATTACACGCAACACGTCCAAACATGCTAGGCCCCATCAAGACACACATGAACGTCTCAAGGGCTAACTTTCAAACGTCTTAGACGTTCTTGGACGTTTGACCTAAAAACTTCATGAAACTCCATATACTGACTGTAAACATCATTATAAATCATTTTAATACTTCATAATCTCATGATATATAAATATAAGCTAGTATAGTCACATGAGGCACATAGGTTACTAGTCATCGAACGTCTTGGTCGTCCTTGACGTTGGACTTCAAAATCACCTAAAAACTTACAAACTACCTCAATGCCATATTATAATCCATTTTAGAACCTTATACCCTTATAACAAACATATTAGGCTCTATACACCTTAACTCATTTCGGGGGTCTTACAATTTCTCCCCAAGTTGAGTAAGTAAGCAAGTTCTACAATATTGACAAGTTCCACAAGGATATCAAGGAGATAAAGGTATTCAAGTTCCTAATGGGGGTCAAGGGTATGAGGTTCCGGTGGTTCCCCCGTTTATGGCTAATGGGGAGATTAAAGAGGCTCTCCTTACACTAACTTGAGCTATGACTACTCAAGTGATTAGAGACATTGGGCCTAGGATGAATGCTATTCAGAGTACTATAAACTCAATGTTGAGGGAATTTGTGAGGATGAATCCTCCTATGGTTCATGGTTCTAAAGTAGGAAAAGATCCCCAAGACTTCTTGGATGAAGTGCATAAGATAGTGCATGTTATGGTAGTGACTTCTAGGGAGAAGGCGGAGTTAGCTTATTGCCTTTTGAAAGACGTTGCACAAGATTTGGTTTACTCAATGGAAGGATAGTAGGAATGTTGAATTGGTTCGCTTAGAGAGGGAAGAGTTTAAGGAAGCATTCTTAGAAAGATACTTTCCCTGTTAGAAGAGGGAGGTTAAGATTGATAATTTTATAAACCTTAGGCAAGGTAACATCCGTGTTGAGGCGTATGCCATAAAGTTTTTCCTATTGTCTAAGTATGATCCATCCTTGATGTCTAACCCTAGTGATGAGATGACTAGGTTTTTGACCAGTGTTTTGGATATTGTGTAGGAAGAGTGTCGTATGGTCATGCTCCATGTGACATGAATCTATCAAGGCCTATGGTGTATGATCAATCCATTTAAGAGTCTAAACTTGGTAAAAGATGTAGAGATACTAAAAGGGGAAGAACCGATGATCAAGTTCAACCTAAGTTTAAGAAGAGGTGTCCAAACCAAGATGGTTCTATTGCTCCTAAGGCTAACTATGAGAGACATAGTGGTTCACAAGTGACTAAGCCTAATTGTTATACTTGTGGGAAGAATCACTTTGTGAAGTGTCTATCCATTACTAGTGGATGTTTTGGTTCCGGTAAGGATGATCACAAGGTGCGATATTGTCTCACTATTGTGTCTAGAAGAAGAGAGGACAAGCAAGTTCCTCCTAGCTCTCCGGATTGTGATGCTCCAAAGAGAAATTGATTCTATTCTCTTTGACACAAAGGAACAAAACCGGATGGTGATGATGATTTCGGTAAGGTATAGTTTTCTCTCTTTAGTTGTTATGAGTTCCTTCTAAGAGGGGGAGTATGCTGAGAGAGAGAATATCATAGTAGCATGTTGATTGTTTTTAGGAGTCTTGTTGAAATTGAATTTCATTGATTCCTTGCATCGTGCATTTTATAAAGTGATTTTCAAGTGGTAAAATGAGTTAATATGGTTTTGTTTCTCATATTGTCATGCTTTTATCATAAATTGCTTGAGAGTTGAGTTTTTTAAAATTTGAGCATGTTTCACGAAAAAGAATTTGGTGTTCACTGTAAAGCTTTTTAAAATTTGACTGAATTGTTCTTTCATGAAAAATGGTTATAATGTTTATATAACTTATGTATATGAGAATGATAATATGTGGAGAAGGAATTTCCTCCTATATTAAATGAAAAAAAATGTGAGTCTTATTGCATGACGAGTTGTAGATGTAGTTCCTACCTTCTTGTTGTGTTTTGAGTTTCTTTGTTATGTGAGTTGATGTTCTTACTATCCAAATGTATTTAATATGATATGGTAGGTTATGAGTTTCTAGTCTTTTATTCTTAAGTCTTGAAAATGATTAAAATGTGGTAAATGTCATTCGATGGTTAAGTGTTATTCTTCACGTCCCTAAAAATGAGCTAAGACGTTTGACGACTAAGTCACATGTATGCTTCACATGTAGTTGTCACAACCCAAAACGAGCCGCGAGTGGCACCCACACTTATCCTACTATGTGAGCGAACCAACCAATCTAAACCCCAACATTTCAACCATAATAACAGAATATAATGCGGAAGACTTAAAACTCATTAACGAAATCAATATACTATCCTGGTGTCGGAATGTGACACTCCGATCCATATACTATCCTGGTGTCGGAAAATGTGACACTCCGATCCATATACTATCCTGGTGTCGGGACGTGTCACTCCGATCCATATACTATCCTAGTGTCGGAACGTGACACCCGATCCATATACTATCCTGGTGTCGGAACGTGACACTCTAATCCATATACTATCTTGGTGTCGGAACGTGACACTCCGATCCATATACTATCCTAGTGTCGGAACGTGACACTCCGATCCATATACTATCCTGGTGTCGGAACGTGACACTCCGATCCATATACTATCCTGGTGTCGGAACGTGACACCCGATCCATATACTATCGTGGTGTCGGAACTTGACACCCGATCCATATACTATCCTGGTGTCGGAACGTGACACCCGATCCATATACTATCCTGGTGTCGGAACGTAACACTCCGATCCATATACTATCCTGGTGTCGGAACGTGACACCCGATCATCTATTACTATCCTGGTGTCGGAACGTGACACCCGATCCTCTATTACTATCCTGGTGTCGGAACGTGACACCCAATCCTCTAATCTCATTACTTTAGTTCATCAAGCCTTCTTTTATACCAAGGCATCATCAATATCATTACTTTAGTTCATCAAGCCTTCTTTTATACCAAGGCATCATCAATCTCATTACTTTAGTTCATCAAGCCTTCTTTTATACCAAGGCATCATCATTAACAAAGTAAATTTAAGATTCAAGATTCAATAGCCTCATCATGCTAATTCATCACAATTATATAATCACATCATGTAAGCACACAATTAAGCATATAGAGGACTTTATAATACTACCCAACACATATCATTCGCTATTAAGAGTTTACTACGAATAGCATAAACCATAACCTACCTCCACCGAAGAATCGGAGTCAAGCAACTACTTCTCCAATGTTTTTCCTTTCTCCTATGCCTCCGAACCTTTCAAATCTATCAAAATATATATATATATATATATATATATAATATAAATATATATATATATATATAAGGTGTAAGTTCACAAGGCCATAAACACTCCGATTATTCTGTGTCTAGCCTATACTCATAAATTCACCTAATTATATAATCAATCTCTTAAAGTTTAAGCATAATGGTAAGTCTTAATTCTTCCAATTACCACAAATTTAATGAAATTTAAACATTATGATACAACAAATATTTAATTACCTATCTCAATATATTCATACGTAATTTATAATCTTAGATAAAAACATTAATACCAGAAGTTTGAAGCATACTGTAATGAAACCAGCGCCGGTCCACATTGAATTGTGCACTCATACGTGCACTGTATAACCAAAACTCCTCAACATGCATGTTGCCTCCATTTTGTATATATATAATAATATTAATAATAACAATATGACCCTTACCCTAATTCACCTTGGCAGTTATCAACCGAACATATATAATCTTTAACTTTCCTTGCTATCTAAACATTAATCCTTATTTGTTTCACCTATAATGTGACCAAACAGAATGTCTTATTAACTTTGCACTTTTCAATTTTTCAACTACTCGTAATCAATTCCATTAAGAATCTATACATTCACTATTAATACTCAAATTAACTTTAATCAATACATTAATTTCTTTCAGTTCCATTAATGTGCACCTGTCACACTGTCCAACCCATATAGTATAACAACAATAATCAAACTAAGAAAATCACCTGAAGTGCCGTAGCTTTCTTCGCTCAATGCTACTTCGTGTTCTCTCGTTTACTTTTCTTCTTCTCTACAAATTATGTTTACCCTAATTAATATATGACTAATTATAGGACTAGTAAAAGTGGCCCACTATTAATTTTAATGTTATATTCTTTAACCACCAACTAAATAAGTTATTAAAACTACCCCATTATTTCTATAATTGTAGTTATGAATGGTCTAAAGTACCTATTTACATTATATTGAAATAGTATATTATGAAATAAAAAGCTCTAATATTTAAAACGACGAAATTGGTCGTTACATTGGATACAAATTTACCCATCGTTCGTCCTCGAACGATCAAAAAAAAGTGAGGGAAGAAAGGGTAATTGTCTCAACATTTCTTTCAAAATGTTAGTACCCCGGATCTCATATCAAAAGTACCAAGCCAATCAACTGGAGGTCTACACCTCCTCTCATACAATGCCTCAAATAAGCCATGCCAATACTCTTATGACAACTTTTATTGTATGTAGCTCAACTAACCACAAAAAATTTCTCAAGTAGACTATTCAACAGACATATTCACCAACTAGATCTTGGCGCAACCATCATGACAAATATTATCTAACATAACCACGATAAAATTTTGAAGAAAAAGTGGCTACAACCAGAAGTGGACTTTAACCAACTACCACACACTCATAATTCACAAACCACAAGCTTAAGTGATGAAAATATTAGCTTTAGACATCGATTACTCATCAAGGGATAATCAACTTATCTAACCCAGGGAAGAATAATATCAAGTAAACACAAACAAGGGATACACTTCAAATTGCAGAACCTCTAACATTACTCTTAGGCAATTGTAACTCTTCATAGAAGCTCTTATATAGATTCTCTTAAGCAAGTTTGTGCATATAGAACTACTGATATACTTTAGCTATTCCAAACAACACCAATTCTATCATAACTAAAATACCAAGTCGGCCCAAGGAACCCTATCAAGAGGACACAAGAGGATCTTTACATCCGATTCACCACAAAAAAATCAACCCATAGATGTGAAAACACGCGTGGACATAGAAAATGAATCATACTCTAAATCACACCCGAAATGAAGTAGTTGTTCACGTAAGAGTGTATATAACCAAGGTCGAATAACTTCAGATGTATATATACATTTTTTTCTCTTGATAGTTTCCATATCAAACATTTTCATTCATCTGACTCTATATCTTTGATTTTATTGCTACCCAGAATCACAAATTTAGTCCCTATTATGATTACACACGTATACTTGATTTATCGAACCCCATATCAACTTAAGTCAACACTTAGAGAAATTCTTGATCACTCAAATTATTTTGTATACTATAAGCTCATAATCTCTATTAACCATCAAATATCTATGTAACACATCGTTCATTCTATGTAGTCCCATCAATAGGGTAATATTAATCAAACTCTAAATTTTAATAACCATGTAGAATTATATCTCACCTTTTACATCATTCTTAAGTCTTCTATCCTAATTTGAGCAATCTAACCCCATTATAAATACTAAATTTTTCGTACCTCATTGTTTGTCACCTAAATCAAAACTTTTTTTTATAGAAGTCGATGATAAACTCCTAGTAAGTCTGTATCGAACTAGTTCACATCTCACAGTCATATCTAAAATCATAGGCAAAAATCAATACAACCATCAACTACAACCCATGGGTTTATACGAGAGGTCTTATTCCTTCACTTTTCTCAAATTCTTCTCATGGTGCAAAATTCTATTCGACCCTTCAATATGTCAATATTCTTGTTTCTTTAGATCACTCATTGATCTCATCCTTTTACCAACCACCCATGACATTTTACTTCACATTCTAAATCAAAACTCAGAAGGAAACTCTTCTTAGATCCTTTAACAATCAAAAGTAATAAACTTTATGATCCAAAACATGCATAAGTTCTTTCACATGCTTAATACCGATGCAATCAATCATTTATTACCTTACAAATTCATACCTTAAAAAAATATCACCAAGAATGCAGACTTTCATTGAAAAGTTTGATTTTCAAGTCCAATTGTGTAACCCAATACCCTTACGTATCTACATTTGCTTATACTTTGAAGACTTTTATAATTACCTTATCTTATCTTATCATTGATTGCCTCTCCATCAACCATACCATATGCTTCATTAAAAATCCAACCCTACTCATTTCTAAATTCAAAAGTACAACAGACTTATCATCTCACTCAAGTTGAACGTCTGTACAATCCTCTCTTAAGTTCTATTCAATAACTTTTAACCAAGCTGATTAACATGTTATGCTATTACCTTACCAAAACAAAATAGATAAAATTATGCATTTTTGAACCAAATTTTCAACCCCTTCGAAGATACATTTTTAGTTCTTAAAATCATAGAAAATATTCCTTCTCTCACTTATTTTCTAAAGGCTACACATCCCACAAGTTTTATCATATTTAAATTATGATTCTAGCTTCTTTAAAATCTATTCGAGCGTTGAACCAACATCTCTTAAAACTTGTCATACACCCACATTGCTCACAAAATGGTAGAAAATCACAACCTTATATAGTCACAAGTCTTTATTACATGCAAAATTTATTTAACCAACAAATCCTAATCATATAATTTCATCCCAATTACATTTTCTCACGAATTTTTATTTTCCATCATGCTCAGTTAACCCTTTTATCACCATGAAGTGAACCTTTTCCTCGATATAACACCTTAAACTTAATTATACCAATCAAATTCAAGATACTAACCCAATTTATATGCACTTTCTTGCTAAATCTTCAATTTACTTCACCCAAGTATATCCACTAGGACTTTCTTTCCCAATAAGTATGTCATTTTAGTATCAATCTACCTTTTGAAGCTTAAGATAAAATCGTCAGTACTCATTCAAAACCCTCAATATACATTTCACAACCTAAATGTATTAATATTGTACCAAAGATCCACCACTAAAATTTTCCTTCAAAATAATGCTCAATCTAAGTTCCTGTAGTAATAAACTAGTTGGTTTCTCAAATGTAAATGCAACCCTAAATCTTATTATCTGACCATGTCGTACAACTTGTAACTCCTTTAGTAATTAGTATTCATACTTGACAATCGACGTACCTGTTTCCACATAACCCTAGTACTGCCACACTGTGAAAGTCCGTTAGATACCTCACTAGAACACATCATACTTGTCCATAATATCGTACCCAAATAACCCACATATTTCTACCCATTAAATAATTGCAAAACATTATCGAATATGTTCTCTCTCTAGACCAAACAATTTGTTTTACTTTTTAGATCAATTCAATAACAAAAATAACACACTTCCTAACTCTAACCAAGTAAGCATCGATGACTTTCTCTAATAACCCTCACTGTATGAAGTCATAGTAGTGTCTTTATTAACCGACACTCGACATGAGACTACCACCACATTTTGCGATTGAGAAAATATATCTATTTATAAAAACATATATTTTCTTTTTTGTTGTTGCTATTTCAACTTCAAATACTCTAGTAGTACCCATATTTGAAATAGAGTGAGGATGTCAGATACCAATTTGTATCACTTAGATACCAATTGGATCCAAGTAATAGCACGAAAGAAAGAAAGAACGAAATTTTCCTAAAGTCCTATAGCCTCTCAAAGAAAAGTAAAGCGTCCCCCAACCATTCCTCAAGACTCTACTAGACTCGTTCTTGTGTAATGAGACCAACGAACCTAATGCTCTGATACCAAGTTTGTCACGACCCAAAACGAGTCGCGAGTGGCACCCACATTTATCCTACTATGTGAGCGAACCAACCAATCTAAACCCCAACATTTCAACCATAATAATAGAATATAATGCGGAAGACTTAAAACTCATTAACGAAATCAATTAAATAACTTCTAAAATTTCTCAATCATTATCCCCAAAATCTGGAAGTCATCACCACAAGAACATCTATCCTCAAATCACTAAATCTAAGAGTATCTAAGAAGCTAAAATAAATAAGAAGCTAGTCCATGCCGGAAATTCAAGGCATCAAGACATGAAGAGGAAGATCCAGTCCAAGCTAGAAGCAATAGCTCACCCCGAAATCTGGCTTGATGAAGACTGGCTAGAGTTGTGGTTGAGTTGAAGACGGTGGCACGTTTGCTGCACTCCACAATTAACAAAGAAAAACAAATACAAGTAGGGTTCAGTACAAGGCACAAGTACTGAGTAGGTATTATCGGCCAACTCAAAATAGAAAACAGTATATATCAGAAAATAACATAAAATCAACTAATATTCTTAACAGGCGACCACAACAATTACCATAACCCTTGGTCACAACACCAAGCACATCAATGAGGACTCAAGCCTCCCCATCATACTCATTTGGGAATTAGTTCTTTAAAATTTAGTATATTAAAGTATTTCAAGATTCATTATCTTTATTCCTCTTGTGTCGGTACGTGACACTCCGCTCCACTACTACTATCCTAGTGTCGGAACGTGACACTCCGATCCATATACTATCCTGGTGTCGGAACGTGACACTCCGATCCATACACTATCCTGGTGTCGGAACGTGACACTTCGATCCATATACTATCCTGGTGTCGGAACGTGACACTCCGATCCATATACTATCCTCGTGTCGGAACGTGACACCCGATCCATATACTATCCTGGTGTCGGAACGTGACACTCAGATCCATATACTATCCTGGTGTCGAAACGTGACACTCCAATCCATATAATATCCTGGTGTCGGAACGTGACACTCCGATCCATATACTATCCTGGTGTGGGAACGTGACACTCCGATCCATATACTATCCTGGTGTCGAAACGTGACACCCGATCCATATACTATCCAGGTGTTGGAACGTGACACCCGATCCATATACTATCCTGGTGTCGGTGACAACCGATCCATATACTATCCTGGTGTCGGAACGTGACACTCTGATCCATATACTATCACCGTGTCGGAACGTGACACTCTGATCCATATACTATCCTGGTGCCGGAACGTGACACTCGATCCTCTATTACTATCCTGGTGTCGGAACGTGACACCCGATCCTCTAATCTCATTACTTTAGTTCATCAAGCCTTCTTTTATACCAAGGCATCATCAATCTCATTACTTTAGTTCATCAAGACTTCTTTTATACCAAGGCATCATCAATCTCATTACTTTAGTTCATCAAGCCTTCTTCTACACCAAGGCATCATCATTAACAAAGTAAATTTAGGATTCAAGATTCAATAGCCTCATCATGCTAATTCATCACAATTATATAATCACATCATGTAAGCACACAATTAAGCATATAGAAGACTTTATAATACTACTCAACACATATCATTCGCTATTAAGAGTTTACTACGAATAGCATAAACCATAACCTATCTCCACCGAAGAATCGGAGTCAAGCAACTACTTCTCCAATGTTTTTCCTTTCTCCAATGCCTCCGAACCTTCAAATCTATCAAATATATATATATATATATATATATATAATATATATATATATATATTATATATATATATATATATATATATATATATATATATATATATATATATATATATATATATAATAAGGTGTAAGTTAACAAGGCCATAAACACTCTGATTATTCTGTGTCTAGCCTATACTCATAAATTCACCTAATTATATAATCAATCTCTTAAAGTTTAAGCCTAATGGTAAGTCTTAATTCTTCCAATTACCACAAATTTAATGAAATTTAAGCATTATGATACACCAAATATTTAATTACCTATCTCAATATATTCATACGTAATTTATAATCTTAGATAAAAACATTAATACCAGAAGTTTGAAGCATACTGTAATGAAACCAGCGCCGGTCCACATTGAATTGTGCACTCATACGTGCACTGTATAACCAAAACTCCTCAACATGCATGTTGCCTCCATTTTGTATATATATAATAATATTAATAATAACAATATGACCCTTACCCTAATTCACCTTGGCAGTTATCAACCAAACATATATAATCTGTAACTTTCCTTGCTATCTAAACATTAATCCTTATTTGTTTCGCCTATAATGTGACCAATCATAATGTCTTTTTAACTTTGCACTTTTCAATTTTCCGACTACTCGTAATCAATTCCATTAACAATCTATACATTCAATATTAATACTCAAATTAACTTTAATCAATACATTAATTTCTTTCAGTTCCATTAATCTGCACTTGTCACACTGTCCAACCCATATAGTATAACAACAATAATCAAACTAAGAAAATCACCTGAAGTACCGTGGCTTTCTTCGCTCAATGCTACTTTGTGTTCTCTCGTTTACTTTTCTTCTTCTCTACAAATTATGTTTACCATAATTAATATATGACTAATTATAGGACTAGTAAAAGTGACCCACTATTAATTTTAATGTTATATTCTTTAACCACCAACTAAATAAGTTATTAAAACTATCCCATTATTTCTATAGTTGTAGTTATGAATGGTCTAAAGTACCTATTTACATTATATTGAAATAGTATATTATGAAGCTCTAATATTTAAAACGACTAAATGGGTCGTTACAGTAGTTATGTGATTTTATGTGTTTTTCATGAGTTAATGAGGTCACTATATGAGTTATTATAATTTTTATAGGCAGTGCGTCAAGTTTCGTTAAGTTTGGAGGTCAAACGTCCATGATGTTCGAAGATTTTCCTTGAAATGACCTGGTGTGTCATGGCATGTTATGTCGAGTTTTACGTGTTCATTTTGGATGAAATTCATGTGGGAGATCATAAACTCTTATAAAAACATATTTGGATTATAAATTTCATGGAAAACATCCCCAAGGCCAATCGAAGACTCCTTGAGGCCGGACCCATGTTAGTGGCCAAAACATCCTAAGGTAGTCCCACCTACGGATTGGAAAACGACGGCCAATGGCGTGGTCGACGCCCGATAGGTGGTGGAGTCAATGGGTACTTAGGGAGATTAATCTCCCATTTCCAAGTCTCATACCCAAACGAAGACCAGCAGGATGGTCTATATGTGGACAAACGATCCGTTTGTGGCTAAGTCATGGGTAGGTCTTCAATTGGCCATTTTCACTGTTAAGTGAAAGGGTGAATTTGTAATTCACCACACGTCCAAATAATATAAAATGAATTTACATAGGGTTTTTTTGGGTATTTGAAACATTTTTATAAGTTTTAAAACATAGAAGATTTCATTTTTCAAATGCAAAACCCAATTCTCTTAGAAATTCTCTAGAACTCCATAGGAGCCAAAACTCAAGGGAGGGCTTGGATTGGAGGTTTGAGTGGTGAATCTTCATAAAATTTGAGAATTATATTTATTGAGGTATGGTTTTTTATCCTTGAAACTCTATTCATCAAGTAGCCCAACATTCAAAGAAGTTTTCTAAAGTTTTCAAAGATGAATTGTCCTATTTCATGATCTATCAATGGGTTATTACATTAAAGGTTTTAAAGCATTGTATGAATTTTTGTTAATTGTATGATTTTAAATCAATTAACCTATGAACCCATGTAATTGATGAACCCTAGTTTTTCACTACTCTATGGGTTAAGTGATTTGGACTTCACACTTATGAATTCTAGCGTAGTTTTCAATGGGATATTGATTGATGTTACTTGTATTGAATTGATATCAGGATTTTATTAGATGGATGAATCTATATTAAATTGAAGTAGTTTTTATTGAATATCATAGTTTATGTATTGAATTATTAGTTATGGCCATGGGTAAGGTCCTTATGGTATTGAATTGGATAATTTAGACATGGATTGAAGTGCAGAGAATGGAATAGTGGTACGCTGCCCTAATTGTATTTATTTTATGTTAATTATACTTCAATTATGTTGTGATTGGTATGGTAAACTTATGGTGGCGGTGCTATGTTCTTTACTTGCAATTGATGTGGCCTTGTCGGCGTTACTTTATGTACTATGATCATCATGGCCTTCTCGGCAAATACTTGAAATATTATGATGATTTGTGTAGTTGATTTATGTGAAGTATGAGCATATCTATCTAAATGTGATTAAAAGAAAGTATGTGTTCTTTTTATGTATATTAGGATATCATGTTAGACTATGACTATGTGCTTATGTTTGTAGTCTTAGTTGTTGATGCATGATTGTTCCTACTTGATTGTATGATTCTACAATGTTTATATGGATGATGTTATTGTAATGTATAGGATTACATAAAGATTATAAGGTTGATTCCTAAGTGATTCAAAGAATGATATGCTATATGAAAGAAAATAAAGAATGTTGTGTCTTGTTTTGGTAGACTTGTGTCCCTTACTTGATACACGTATGAATGATATGTGAATACGAGATGTCTTGACTAGGTAGGCTTAGTGCACCCTTGTAATATATGAATGATAGTAATTGAGACCTTAAATGATATTAAGAAGGTCATCTATGTGGAACCTTAAACCTAGTGGTAAGGTTGTGTTATGAATGTTGAAGTCGAGAGTCGTAATGGTATCCTTCACGTAAAGGAATAGTGGACTTAGGGTTGATTGGCTGGAACAGCATCATATCATCCTTAGGGAACTCATAATGATCTATCTATGTCACCATTGTAAGGTAGGCCTAGTGGACCTCTTTGGTAGGGTTAATGAGATTGGGTTATGAACTAGATGTGGAACCCAAACCCCTTTGTATGAACCTTTAATGTCAATTACTCTATCAGAATGAAGGCTAGCACTGAACGATTTTGTCATGGGAAGTATGTTTACTTGAGAAGGAGACTAGATTAAAATGTAGATATACTTTAGAATGAGACTAGAGTGCATAAAATCTCTTCATATTCTTTAACCATGTGCCTACATGGGATGTGTCCTAGTTCAAACCTTGGCAAGTTGAACACCTTCATCGGAGTAGGTTAGAACTTCGGATTCCATGTCTAGATATCATGGTATATGTAATTTATGGTCTATTTTCATCATGTGGGATACCTACTAGCATTAGGGAAGTTCTATGGAGTTTAGGTGGTGGTATCAGAAGCTATCTAGACATTGCACAACAGCCTTTGAAGGTATTAGTGAGAGTCCTTAGGTCATGTCCAAGACCATTACTTGAATGTGTTTATGTGATGAATGAGTCTTACTTGAACAAATCAATGTAATGACTTAAGTTGAGAAAAGCATGTTACTTGAATAAGTACTTATCTAGAGTAGTTAAGGGTTGTCTAGTTAAGATGTGAAGAGGGCATAGGAGTGTTCACTTCGTCTCTTACCTAGATAAGTTTTAAGAATTACTCTAGTTATGGAAGATGGTTGATTATGTTGACATGATATAACCCTTAGGTAGTCTTAGGGATTATTTAGGTAATCTTGAAGAGGTCAATCATGGACGTTATCTTCTTGATTTACTTAAGTAATTCTTTTGATAGCCTTTGGAAGAAGAACGTCATATTATCTACGTGTTGATGTATTAAGTGAGAATAATTGTATCTTAGATAGTCTATGCGATCTCTTAAGTGTGTGTGTAAGGGATTGTATGGGAGGTCGCTTCACAACTCACTCAAGTGATACCTAGAATCACCTTTGGTAGAAAGATCTCATAGTCATATGTGTGATGTCTTGTAGGTGTGTGTTTATGTCATTATAGGTGGTCTTAAGGATCATTTAGGTTTACCTAGAGAGGGTGTATGGGTGGTCTCTCTTTGTCTTACTTAAGTGAGTCTTAGGATAGCTTTTAGTAAGGGAACTACATAAGGTACTTTACTATTTCATAGTTCACTGTAAAGTGACCTTAAAATTGTTATAAATTTCTTAAATATTATCTTATGTGATTCTAAGGTGTTAAATGTTATTCTTATGATTATGATATGATATTTAAATGAAAAACATTCATATTTCTCATAAATTTTTGTTTTCATGATTTTATGCATTATGCCATAATTGGTACATATGTTTTTACTAATTCGATGCTTTTAACTATCTCTATAGTGTTGGTAGGTGAGGAGAATTAGGGAAGCAATACTTGGATCATAGAGTCATTCAAGTGAAGTTGAAGTTTGTACTCATTTACTCAAGGGCGTAGATGTCTTTTATGTCTCTAATTGAAGTATTGTAATAGAGTTAGTATTTCTATATTTGTATTGTATGGTCCGTGTCCCAAAGTATTTTGTGTCTAAGATTTGATGAAATGAGACTTAGTATTTCCTATGAGTTTTATATGAAAAATGTTTTAAGATATTCATGTGAAATATTTTAATTCCACAATACTTTTCATATGTTTTATATGCGATGAACAATATAGAAGGGCTTGTACAAGACCTCCGAGAGTTCAAGTACGCCGGTTGCATTACGAGAGTGTCATATTTTCTAAGGTGTGGTCTCGGGATGTGAAAATAGAGTTTCCCTTTGTTTCAACTCTTGTGTTATGCCGTAAAGTAAAAATGTATGAGTGTTATTCTAAATGTTTTTCCTTCTGTTTATAGGAGATGACTCTAGAAGGATGGCTACTAGAAGATTTGAATGGAGAAGGGTCAATGAGGATATTTCACTCCAAGTTGAGAAAGTTCTACGAGATATACAATTTGCACAAGGAGCTCAAGGTGCTCAAGTTCCTAATGGGGGTCAAGGGGATGAGGTTCCGGTGGTTCCCCCGGTTACGGCCAATGGGGAGATTAGAGAGGCTTTCCTTACTCTAGCCCGAGCTATGATTACTCAAGTGAGTAGAGACATTGGTCCTAGGATGAATGCTATGAAGAGTACTATGACCTCAAGATTGAGGGACTTTGTGAGGATGAATCCTCTTATATTTCTTTGTTCTAAGGTGGGAGAAGATTCCCAACCTTCTTGGATGAAGTGTATAAGATAGTGCATGCTATGGGAGTGACTTCTAGGGAGAAGGCGGAGCTAGATTCATACCAATTGAAAGACGTTTCTCAAGTTTGTTTACTCAATGGAAGGATAATAGGTTGGTTGAATCAGGTCCCTTAGAGTGGGAAGAGTTTAAGGAAGCATTCTTATAAATATACTTTCCCCATGAGAAGAGGGAGGTTAAGATTGAGGAATTTATAGACCTTATGAAAGGTAACATGAGTGTTGAGGAGTATTCCACAAAGTTTATCTTATTGTCTAAGTATGCTTCACCCTTGGTGTCTAACCCTAGGGATAAGATGAGAAGCACTATCCTCATCCCTTAATTATGCGCCCGCATAGGAGTAGCAAATGGAGAATCCATGTAAAGACTCAAGAATGACCCTACCTTGGGCAAGTGTTGATCCCTCATCCGGTAGGGGTTAATACCGGGATTCCATGTCTAGTTCTCATGGTCTATGTTGGTTAAAGCTAGACCCTAAAAAATAATGTAAATTAGTAAGTCTCCTAAAGAGTGTACTAGTTAGTGTAGGTAGTGGTATGTGATGCTATCTATCCATTGCACCAGTAGGCACTTGAAATAGGAGTCTTGGTGTGTCTTTATATGCAATGTACGAATAGGTCATTATATGAGGTGGATGAAGTTAGGTGACTTAATGTCTAATGTTATGAAATCATCATAAATTTATGTCTTGTATGATTAGGTTTATGTATGATGAGTGTGGTGTTCATAATCTAAGGGAATCCTCAAGGAGAACTTGGTGGGAGTAGTATTATGGGATACTAATTCTACATTTCACATTTTGTAACTTGGGAGTTTTCTTCAAGAAGGGCACTTTTGTGAAGTCCTTAAATGTAAGTATGTTCCTTAGTGTCTTTAGTGTTGAGTGTGGGCTTGTTACCCTTGTGAAGTAAGCCTATTGTTGGTAGTCTTAAGGATCACTTGAGTGTGTATTGAAGGGATTGTATGGGAGACATGAGTGAGTCTTAGAATAACCTTTGTTAGGTAAACATCACGGGAAATGATTTTAATGTGAGTTGAAAATGAAATGAGTTCATTGTAAAATTTCTTGAAGTTCACTGTAAAGTGTAGATTTGTGTTAAAATTATAGTAGTTTTACTTTATGTGCTAAATGATGATTTATATGTTGTTTTACTAGTATATTCATGAAGATTTTTATTTAATAGCATGAAAGCTTTATTCTACTAAAATATCCCTTTAACATATGTTTTTGCATAATGCCACACTTAGAAGAATGTTCGTACTAAACCCCATACTTTTCTCTACTCTATAAGTATCCGCTGAAGACAAGTGGAAGATTAGAAGGCAAGTTTGGAAATTGACTATCTCAAGACTCGGTATGTCTTCATATATTCGAGGACATAGTCTGTGTTTCTTTTTTTTAAGACATGTATAAGACTTATTATGTATTTTCTTTCAATGTAAAGGGTTGTGTCCCTAAGGTATTTAATATGCGTCTTTAATTTGGCTTGTGATGATAAATTTACTTTTTGGTATTTTGGAAAAGATATTTCCTTATTATTATTAATGTCATGAAAAGTTTTATTTCCATAGTACTTCTCATATCTTATGTAATGAATGATATCAAAGAGGTTTATGCAAGATTTCTGTGAGGTCAAGTACGACGTGTGACGAAATAAGAGTGCTCCCTTCTCTTAGGGTGTACTTGCAGGTCGTAACGGCATCATTTAGGAAAAATTGTTTTAATTCATAGGCAAACATTGATGACATTACCTACACTTACCATCCCTTCTCAAGAGTGAGCCTACAACAACACTTCCTAATTCATAAAAGTCACACATTTTTCAAGGGACTCATCATTTCTCATTAAAGGAAAACTCAACACCTCATTATTGGGATAAAAAACCCTTACATTAAAAATATAATCAAGCATGTTCATCTAGTCATCTCATGAAGTTAAATGCACATTTATCATATAAGGAGGCACAACAACATAAGAAACATGCAATTTGATCAAAAATACATTTTTATGCAACGATAACCTTTCATAATATCATAACATTGTGTCATTTAAGGCATGCATAACATATGGAGAACATGCAACCTACACTTATGAAAGAATCTGCATCATCACAAGCTACTTAGGAACTCGTTGGTTTCAAGCTTTAGTACTCACATCATCATCCCCCACTTAGGGTAAACCCATTTAAGAGAAAGTTATCTTATTCAAGGGAACTTGGATTCACCAATCATTCTAATCAAGCAAACATCTTCCCTTTTGGGATCAAGCTATGAAACCCTTCTTAACATCACCTCCTTCCATCTCACAAGAACGAACCATTTTCCACTTAGTTCTTCACTCACACTCCACTAGGTGAGGAATTCAAGAGATCACAAATGAGTAGCTCACTTTCTCCACTCCATACTCATCACTCCAATGATTTCTTAGCTTAATGAATTTCAAGGGAACTCAAAGTAGGACCATTAAGGGCATTCATAACCTTACCATCTAGGCACATTATCCCCCAGTTGGGGTAAGCCTACTCAATTATTCATCACCTCATGCCCTTATCCACCAAGGTCAAGGCAAGTCAAGACAAAACCTACAAGAGTCATCACCTTATGTGGAAACATCCAACAAAATATGCCTACGTGCAATCTATGCACTTCCTTAATTGTCCATACTTCAGATCAATCATAAAAGTCAACTAACCACTTCAAAGTAGGTAAACATCAATTTTCTCCTTATCTTTAGAGTCAAGGGGTACATACTACCCTCTAAGTAACTTTCGGCAAAGACATAATCACGATTCATGGAATAAAACCCTTTCTCCCTTTTTCCCCATGCTTAGAATAGGTTCATAGGAGAACTTATCAACTAGTCATAAGGGTTCTCTCATTAGCTAGCGTACTTCACAATTTTCATACTAGGTTCAACACCCATCTTCCCTCCTTATTAGCAAGTCAACATGAAAGACTCCAATCCACACATGGGCAACTATAAGGGACTTCTCACATAACAAGGCAACATCATTATTTCACTATTTACCACTTTTATACAAACATGCCAAGTACTATGTCATAACATTACACTATCATCATGCATAACCATATACAACCCATCATTCCAAAGGGAACTCCATTTAACTATTACCTCTCTAAAATAGCTAGAACCATATCATATCATAATTATAACTTTCCTACATAGTATCTCAATTCTCAAAATCAAATATGTCCATAAATAGCATCACATAGAGACATGTCAATTTTCACCTTCGTACATACTCCTCAATCCACAAACCAAGGTAAGCATCTGAAACTCACCTTTTCTACCTCAAGCATTGAGACATCATCCTTCCAAAGCAATCACATTTAAACAACCACCAGACAATAAAGCGTAAGAGGGAATCAAATATGACACTTTGGACCCTAAAACCATTTTCTATAACCTTATGCTCTGATACCATGTTTCTCACGACCGGGGAGCACCCCCTAGAAGTAACACGACATACTCGACCTCTAAAATGTCTTATACAAGCCGTTAGATATCTCTCTTTGCATATAGTAAAATAGTGGAAAATTTAAAACTTTTCATACCACAATCATATGCTAGAATCATCACTTCATATATATTTAAAATATCATAATACATAACTAGACTCAAAGTCTTTTTGCTACATTAAGACACAAATAAATAGAATAGAATAGGGACACGACCCTTAACAATATAAAATATAAATCTAAGCTATTGCATAGACTTAAAGAACATCTTGACATGCAATTTTTGAATCATAACGATCCCTTTTCTTGAACTTGAGAGAAATATCCAATACCTCCACTTAGGAGGCATCCTCTATCAATCAACACCTATACTTTATATAAAAAGATAAAGAAAAATTGTATTAGTATAAGAATGCACTAAGTATGGTAACCATGCAAAAACATGCATTTAAAGAGGACATTTCATTAGGAATTATGCAACATGTCTTTTTAGTAAACATCATTAACTGTAACGACCTGTTTAGTCGTTTTGAGCAACAGAGTCCATTTCTGGAAAAACTGGCTGGAACGACGAGTGTCACCACGGACTGTCGTGGTCACGACGGCCCGTCGAGGGGGTGTCGTTCCAGGACACTTAGAATTCTTCAAATTGGATATTAAAATCGACTCTCTGTAAATTGTGACGGACCTGCAGGACGTGCCGTCACATACACGACGAACCGTCGTGAGTCTCGTTGCAAAACACTTCAACTTTTGAGAATTTGGTGCAAGAAACGAGTTTCTGACCGTCATGACGGAGGTGCAGGACGGACCGTCACAGGGGTGACGGGCCGTCACAGACCACCTGGAATTTGGGAGGTGGCGACGGCCATTGTGACGGACCGTCGCAGGCACGACGGCCCATCACAGGCTGCGCAATCCCAGGCCGTTTAGGAATTCTCCACACGTTTTAAGGGTCATTTTTGACTATTCTTTCCTTAATTATAAAGATTGAGGGTTAACATTAATAAGTCTAATTACTTAGGGGTTAAAAGGGGTAACCTTAAGTTAATTAGTGGGGTTTATTGTCCTTTTTCACACTTAATTATATGATTAATTAGGGTAAAAGAAAGAGGGTTTGAACATAAGAAAACAAAAGAGAAAGAACAGAAAGGGATAGAGAGATCGATCGAGAGGTTGAGGAGAATAACAAAGCTTGGGAATTTCTTGTTGATTTCAATTCTTCGGTGGAGGTAGGTTATGGTTTAGATTACGATAATCGTAGTGAACTCTTAATAGTGAATATTATGTGTTGATAGTATTGTAAACCCTGCTATGTGCTTAAATTGTATGCTTGCATGATTTGATTACGAAATTGTGATGAATTAACAAAGCATGATGAAGCTATTGAATCCCAAATCTTGAAAGAAGCCTAATTCGCTTGATATATTATATAATAAGATTGATGATGCCTTAGTATGAAAGAAGGCTTGATAAATTATATAATGATAACGAGGATGCCTTAGTGTAAAAGAAGGCTTGATGAATTAGGGGATCGGGTGCCACGTTCCGGTACCAGGATAGAATGAATATGAGGATCGGAGTGTCACATTCCGACACCAGGATAGAATATGGATCGGGTGCCACGTTCCGGTACCAGGATAGAATGAATATGAGGATCGGAGTGTCACGTTCCGACACCAGGATAGAATTATGGATCGGGTGCCACGTTCCGGTACCAGGATAGTATATGAGGATCGGAGTGCCACGTTCCGGCACCAGGATAGAATTAGAGGAGCGGAGTGTCACGTACCGACACAAGAGGAAGAAAGATAATGAATCTTGAAAGATAATGAATATACTCAATCTAATGAACTTAATTCCCAAACGAGTATGGTATTGAGGCTTGAGTCCTCATGTGTGAACTTGACGGTAATTGTTAATGATAAAGTAATTGTTGTTGCTACATGTTGAGTATTGTAGTTGATTTACATTATTATTGATATATATTGTTCCCTATTTTGAGTTAGCCGATGATATCTACTCAGTACGTGTGGTTGTACTGACCCCCTACTTTTATGTTTTCCTCTTTGTTATTTGTGTTATGCAGCAAACGTTCCGTCAACTTCAACACAACAGTAACTCGGGCCAGATTTCGTCATACGGATCTCAGGGTGAGCTAACGCTTCTAGCTTGGACTGGATCTTCTTCTATAAGTCTTGATGCCTTGACTTCCGGCATGGACTAGTTTCTTATGTATTTTTAGCTTCTTAGACATTCTTAGATAAGTTTAGTTTAGTAAATTGATCATAGATGTTCTTGTGATGATGACTTCCAGATTTTGGGAATATTAATAATAGTTGAGTTGTTTTATTTATGAGTTTAAGTCTTCCGCATTATTTTCTGTTGATATTATATTGAAATGTTAAGGTTTAGATGGGTTGGTTCGCTCACATAGGAGGGAAAATGTGGGTGCCAGTCACGTCCTCGAATTGGGTCGTGACAGACTTGGTATCAGAGCATTAGGTTCATTGGTCTCATCACACAAGAACAGGTCTAGTAGAGTCTTAAAGAACGGTAGGGGGACGCCTTTACTTTTCTTTGAGAGGCTATAAGACTTTAGGAAAATTCCATTCTTTCATTCTTTCTTTCGTGCTACTACTTGAGTCCAATTGGTATCTAGGTGATACAAATTGGTATCTGACCATCTTCATTCTATTTCGCAGATGGTTAGAACTAGAGCAACGACCGCACCAGCAGCAACTACGGCACGACAAGAAGCGTCTGAGCCAGCCACTGGGGTTGTGGCTCGAGAGAGAACAACGGCAAGAGGCCGTGGAAGAGGTCGTGGGAGGACGTCCTCTAGAGGAAGAGGACGAGCCCCTAGCCCATCTGATACTAGGGCGGTGACTCCTCCACCGACTGAGGAGGTAGTAAGAGAGGGTGAGGAAGGGGAGAATGAACAAGGGCAGAGTGAGGAAATGCCACCCCAACCTACCCCAGAGATGATCAACCAAGTACTGGCTTATCTTAGCGGGTTGTCTGATCAGGGTCAGGCACCTCCAGTGGTTTCTGCACCAACACCTCCGGTTTCAGAGATACGACATGCGGCTACTATGGCCCCCCGCATGGATGCATCATTGGGAATAGGCACCTTTCCACGTCTGACTACTGGGCCTATTATGACAAACGATCGACATGAACTTTTTAGTAAGTTCTTGAAATTGAAACCTCCAGTCTTCAAGGGTGCAGAATCTGAGGATGCTTATGATTTTCTGGTTGATTGTCATGAGCTACTACACAAGATGGGGATAGTAGAACGGTTTGGCGTCGAGTTCGTGAGCTATCAGTTCCAAGGTAACGCCAAAATGTGGTGGCGTTCACATGTGGAGTGTCAACCAACAGAGGCACCACCAATGACTTGGGAATCATTCTCTACCCTGTTTATGGAGAAATATATCCCAAGGACTTTGAGAGATAGAAAGAGGGATGAGTTCTTGAGTCTGGAGCAAGGTAGAATGACGGTTAATGCATACGAGGCTAAATTTCGCGCACTATCCAGATACACCACCCAACTCTGTTTCAGTCCACAAGAACGGATCCGCCGTTTTGTGAAGGGGTTGAGGTCAGAATTGCGGATTTCAGCCTTACAGATAGCGGCGACAGCAACATCCTTCCAAGAGGTGGTAGACTTTGTGATAGAGGTGGAAGGAGTGAAACCGGATGACTTCACCACAACGTCTACATCAAAGAGGTTTCGAAGGGGAGGTGAGTTTAATGGTTCTCACTCTAGAGGACAGAGCTCCGGAGGTTACGCAAGTCGACCAATTCAGTCTTCACTACAGACTGTAGTTGGGGGTCCACCTTAGAACGGTCAACACTTCTCTGAGAGGCCGATGCGTGAACCCAGAGAATGTTATGGATGTGGAGAGATTGGACACATTAAGAGGTATTGTCCAAACCAGAGTTACAGAACCCCACTGGCTAGAGGTAGGGGTGGTAATGGTAGAGGTCGTTATTCTGAAGGGCGTGGTGGCCGAGGTAATGGTGGTCACCAAAACGGCAGAGGTGAAGGGCAAAACGGAGCCACTACTACACAACATGGTAGGGGCAACGGACAGACAAATAATGGGGCTCATTGCTACGCTTTCCCTGGGAGATCTGAAGCGGAGGCGTCTGATGCAGTTATCACAGGTAACCTTCTGATTTGTGATTGCATGGCTTCCGTGTTGTTTGATCCTGGATCCACATTTTCTTATGTATCTTCCTCATTTGCTAATGGTCTAAATTTGCATTGTGAATTACTTGACATGCCTATTCGTGTTTCTACTCCGGTGGGCGAGTCTGTGATAGTCGAAAAAGTGTATAGGTCTTGTTTGGTGAATTTTGTGGGGAGCAACACGTATGTAGACTTGGTTATTTTAGAAATGGGTGACTTTGATGTAATTCTGGGTATGACTTGGCTTTCTCCGAATTTTGCGATTTTGGATTGTAATGCTAAAACGGTGACGTTAGCCAAGCCTGAGGCAGATCCGTTAGTGTTGGAGGGCGACTACACTTCCAAACCAGTTCGCATCGTGTCCTTTCTTCGTGCTAAGAAAATGGTGAGTAAAGGGTGTTTAGCTTTCTTGGCACATCTCAAGGATGACACTACTCAAGTACCTTCGATTGAGTCAGTTTCGGTAGTCCGTGAGTTTTTGGATGTGTTCCCTGTAGATCTTCCTGGTATGCCACCAGATAGGGATATAGACTTCTGCATTGATCTTGAACCGGGTACTCGCCCCATTTCTATACCCCCTTATAGAATGGCTCCCGCGGAGTTAAGAGAGTTAAAGGCTCAACTTCAAGAATTGTTGAGTAAAGGCTTCATTAGGCCAAGTGCATCTCCTTGGGGTGCTCCGGTGTTATTTGTGAAGAAGAAGGATGGGAGTTTCCGAATGTGCATAGATACCGACAGTTGAACAAGGTAACTATTAAGAACAAGTACCCCATTCCTCGCATTGATGACTTATTCGATCAACTACAAGGTGCTTGTGTCTTCTCGAAGATCGACTTGAGATCCGGTTATCATCAATTGAAAATACGGGCAACAGATGTGCCAAAGACCGCTTTTCGGACTAGGTATGGGCATTATGAATTTGTGGTGATGTCCTTTGGTCTTACAATGCCCCCGCCGCCTTCATGAGCTTGATGAACGGGATTTTCAAGCCATACTTGGACCTCTTTGTGATTGTGTTTTATTATGATATACTGATATACTCCAAAGTAAGAAGGAACATGAGGAGCATTTGAGAATGGTGTTAGAGTTGTTGAGGAAGAAAAAGCTTTATGCAAAATTCTCCAAGTGTGAGTTTTGGCTAGATTCATGTCCTTCTTGGGGCACGTGGTTTCTAAGGAAGGAGTGATGGTAGATCCTTCTAAGATTGAAACAGTGAAAAATTGGGTAAGACCCACTAATGTGTCAGAAATACGGAGTTTTGTTGGGTTAGCTAGCTACTACCGTCGATTCGTCAAGGGATTCTCTTCTATTGCTTCCCAATTGACGAACTTGACTAAGCAAACGTTCCATTTGTATGGTCGGACGAGTGTGAGGAAAGCTTTCAGAAACTCAAGACTTTGTTGACTACCGCCCTATCCTTACCTTGCCGGTAGAGGGTAAAAACTTCATTGTTTATTGTGATGCATCCTATTATGGGTTGGGTGCAGTGCTAATGCAAGAGAAGAACGTGATTGCTTATGCTTCGAGGCAATTAAAGGTGCATGAACGTAACTATCCGACCCATGATTTGGAGTTGGCCGCGGTAGTATTTGCACTAAAGCAATGGAGACATTACTTGTATGGGGTTAGTGTGAAGTCTACACACGGACCATCGTAGCCTACAGTATGTATTCACTCAGAAAGACTTGAACTTGAGACAGAGGAGATGGATGGAACTACTGAAGGACTACGACATCACTATCTTGTATCATCCGGGAAAAGCAAATGTTGTGGCAGATGCTTTGAGTAGGAAGGCCGGAAGCATGGGAAGTCTAGCTCATTTGCAAGCTTCTAGACGCCCATTAGCTAGAGCAGTGCAGATTCTGGCTAATGACCTTATGAGGTTGGAAATAAATGAGAAGGGAGGATTGTTTGCTTGTGTAGAGGCAAAATCTTCCTTTCTTGATCAGATTAAGGGGAAACAGTTTGATGATGAGAAGCTAAGTCGAATCCGAGACAAAGTGTTGCAAGGAGAGGCTAAAGAGGCAATAATTGATGAGGAAGGTGTTTTGAGAATTAAGGGAAGGGTATGCGTACCCCGCATCGATGATTTGATCACCACTATTCTTACCGAGGCTCATAGTTCTGGATATTCTATACATCCTGGTGCAACCAAGATGTATCGCGACCTAAAGCAACACTTCTGGTGAGTAGAATGAAGCGCGATATTGTTGACTTTATTGCCAAATGTCCAAACTGTCACAAGTAAAGTATGAACACCAGAGGCCCGGAGGAACACTTCAGAGAATGCCCATTCCTGAATGGAAGTGGGAGAGAATCGCAATGGACTTCGTGGTTGGTCTTCCCAGACATTGAGTAGGTATGACTCTATTTGGGTGATTGTTGACAGGTTAACTAAGTCCGCTCATTCATTCCGGTCAAGGTGACCTACAATGCAGAGAAGTTGGCCAAAATCTACATCTCAGAGATCGTTCGGTTGCATGGAGTTCCACTCTCCATCATATCGGATAGAGGTACGCAGTTTACCTCTAAGTTTTGGAGGACATTGCATGCAGAATTAGGTACTAGGTTGGACCTTAGTACGGCGTTTCACCCTCAGACGGACGGTCAGTCTGAGCGAACGATTCAAGTGTTGGAGGATATGCTTCATGCGTGTGTGATAGAGTTTGGTGGCCATTGGGATAGTTTCTTACCTTTGGCAGAATTTTCATACAATAATAGCTATCACTCCAGTATTGACATGGCTCCATTCGAAGCATTGTATGGGAGGAGGTGTAGATCTCCCATTGGGTGGTTTGATGCATTTGAAGTTAGACCTTGGGGGACTGATCTGTAAGAGATTCTATGAAGAAGGTGAAAGCTATTCAAGAAAAGCTTTTAGCGGCTCAAAGTAGACAAAAAGAGTATGCAGACCGAAGGTTAGAGACTTGGTTCATGGAAGGTGAACAGTCTTGTTGAAGGTTTCACCCATGAAAGGGGTGATGCGGTTTGGAAAAAGAGGTAAGCTAAGTCCAAGGTATATTGGACCATTCGAGGTACTAAAGCAAATAGGGGAGGTGGCTTATGAATTAGCCTTGCCCCCAGGGCTGTCCGGAGTGCATCCGGTGTTTCATGTATCCATGTTGAAGAGATACCACGGAGATGGAAACTACATTATCCGTTGGGATTCAGTTTTGTTGGATGAGAACTTGACTTATGAAGAGGAACCGGTTGCTATATTAGATAGAGAAGTTCGCAAGCTGAGGTCGAGAGAGATTGCATCCATCAAAGTGCAATGGAAGAATCGACCGGTTGAAGAGGCTACTTGGGAGAAGGAGGCAGAGATAGCAAGAAAATACCCACATCTGTTTACAGATTCAGGTACTCCTTTTCGCCATTGTTTTCCTTCTTCTGATCGTTCGGGGACGAACGATGGGTAAATTGGTATCTATTGTAACGACCTGTTTAGTCGTTTTGAGCAACAGAGTCCATTTCTGGAAAAACTGGCTGGAACGACGAGTGTCACGACGGACAGTCGTGGTCACGACGGCCCGTCGAGGGGGTGTCGTTCCAGGACACTTAGAATTCTTCAAATTGGATATTAAAATCGACTCTCTGTAAATTGTGACGGACCCGCAGGACGTGCCGTCACATACACGACGAACCATCGTGAGTCCCGTTGCAAAACACTTCAACTTTTGAGAATTTGGTGCAAGAAACGAGTTTCTGACCGTCATGACGGAGGTGCAGGACGGACCGTCACAGGGGTGACGGGCCGTCACAGACCACCTGGAATTTGGGAGGTGGCGACGGCCATTGTGACGGACCGTCGCAGGCACGACGGCCCGTCACAGGCTGCGCAATCCCAGGCAGTTTAGGAATTCTCCACACATTTTAAGGGTCGTTTTTTACTATTCTTTCCTTAATTATAAAGATTGAGGGTTAACATTAATAAGTCTAATTACTTAGGGGTTAAAAGGGGTAACCTTAAGTTAATTAGTGGGGTTTATTGTCCTTTTTCACACTTAATTATATGATAAATTAGGGTAAAAGAAAGAGGGTTTGAACATAAGAAAACAAAAGAGAAAGAACAGAAAGGGATAGAGAGATCGATCGAGAGGCTGAGGAGAATAACAAAGCTTGGGAATTTCTTGTTGATTTCAATTCTTCGGTGGAGGTAGGTTATGGTTTATATTACGATAGTCGTAGTGAACTCTTAATAGTGAATATTATGTGTTGATAGTATTGTAAACCCTGCTATGTGCTTAAATTGTATGCTTGCATGATTTGATTACGAAATTGTGATGAATTAACAAAGCATGATGAAGCTATTGAATCCCAAATCTTGAAAGAACCCTAATTCGCTTGATATATTATATAATAAGATTGATGATGCCTTAGTATGAAAGAAGGCTTGATAAATTATATAATGATAATGAGGATGCTTAGTGTAAAAGAAGGCTTGATGAATTAGGGGATCGGGTGCCACGTTCCGGTACCAGGATAGAATGAATATGAGGATCGGAGTGTCACGTTCCGACACCAGGATAGAATATGGATCGGGTGCCACGTTCCGGTACCAGGATAGAATGAATATGAGGATCGGAGTGTCACGTTCCGACACCAGGATAGAATTATGGATCGGGTGCCACGTTCTGGTACCAGGATAGTATATGAGGATCGGAGTGCCACGTTCCAGCACCAGGATAGAATAGAGGAGCGGAGTGTCACGTACCGACACAGAGAGGAAGAAAGATAATGAATCTTGAAAGATAATGAATATACTCAATCTAATGAACTTAATTCCCAAACGAGTATGGTATTGAGGCTTGAGTCCTCATGTGTGAACTTGACGGTAATTGTTAATGATAAAGTAATTGCTGTTGCTACATGTTGAGTATTGTAGTTGATTTACATTATTATTGATATATATTGTCCCTATTTTGAGTTAGCCGATGATATCTACTCAGTACGTGTGGTTGTACTGACCCCCTACTTTTATGTTTTCCTCTTTGTTATTTGTGTTATGCAGCAAACGTTCCGTCAACTTCAACACAACAGTAACTCGGGCAGATTTCGTCATACGGATCTCAGGGTGAGCTAACGCTTCTAGCTTGGACTGGATCTTCTTCTATAAGTCTTGATGCCTTGACTTCCGGCATGGACTAGTTTCTTATGTATTTTTAGCTTCTTAGACATTCTTAGATAAGTTTAGTTTAGTAAATTGATCGTAGATGTTCTTGTGATGATGACTTCCAGATTTTGGGAATATTAATAATAGTTGAGTTGTTTTATTTATGAGTTTAAGTCTTCCGCATTATTTTCTGTTGATATTATATTGAAATGTTAAGGTTTAGATGGGTTGGTTCGCTCACATAGGAGGGAAAATGTGGGTGCCAGTCGCGTCCTCGAATTGGGTCATGACATGAACATTGGAACATATAACCACAATATATTTCATATACATCATATAGGCATGTACACTACTCATAATAGCACATAAAGCCACTTATGACATTTTAAGACATATTCATTATATACAATGCCTTAATTTTGTTTTTTTTCTTAATGTCTATCCTTAAGCAACCCTCATGTGTACTTAGTACAATATATCACCTTGAAGCCCGTAAGATAGTATTTCATAGATATGCTTCATAAACACAATGAAATATAATCACAAGGTCACAAGCACATCATAGACATAAGCTTCACATAAGAACCATCACCTAAGATAACCCCAAGTTACACTAGTGGAATGTGTAAGGTAGCATCCCATAATACTACTTCCACCAAGTTTACCTAAAAAGTCACCCTAGACTAGACATAAAATACTTAACAAGTCATATGACCTTCACTTATAACTAGACATAAGGCCACATACTTCAAATCATTATATAAGGACTCATTCCTTTATTACAACCTTAGTCATAACTCATTCAGTTCATACCATAAGTAACCGCCCTCACAACCCCTTCACAAGATTACTTGTGCAATGTACACATGCAGTCCCATACCCCCACATATACTAAGTAAAATCATTTAGAAACCATAAGTGTAACTCACATACATAATCATAATTCATGTCTTGACATAGCAAAGTCACTTAAAATGCACTCATACAATTCATGCATATATAACATAGGTCTTACTGTCACAAATTACTAATCTTATCCTTTCTTGGAGTTCGCTAATGCAATGCATGGGTAGGAGCCATATTCCTACCTATACTAAGTAATCCCCTCAAGGATTTATGATTAGAGTCCATAATATTATCTTAGTTTATTTCATACATTGGGACACATAGCCATAACAGACATAGGCCATACAAGCTACAAGGAATCCGAAGTTTTCCTCCCACACTGAAAATAGAGGGATAGTCTTTAGTACATTAGTTCATAAAGAAGGCTTTAGGAGCTTTCTCCTTCATATATCATATAGCTCAAGGGATTTTAGGATGAGAATGTCACGACCCAAAACTGGGGCCGCGACTGGCACCCACATTTACCCTCCTATGTGAGCGAACCAACCAATCTAACCTTTAACATTTTAATACAATATCAACAAAAGAAATGCGGAAGACTTAACTCATTAATAAAACAACTCAAAACTATTATTAATATCCCCAAAATCTGGAAGTCATCATCACAAGAACATCTATCTCAAATTGCTAAACTAAAACTGTCTAAGAAGTTAAAACAATAAAAGCTAGTCCATGCCGGAAGTTCAAGGCATCAAGACTTGAAGAAGAAGACCCAGTCCAAGCTAGACGCGTTAGCTCACCCTGAATTTCCGAAGGTAGTGAAGACTGGCTAGATCTACTGTTGAGTTGAAGTTGACGGAACGTTTGCTGCATTACACAAATAACAAGAAAGAACCATAAAAGTAGGGGGTCAGTACAACCACAAGTACTGAGTAGATATCATCGGCTAACTCAAAATAGGGAACAGTATATATCAATAATAATGTAAATCAACTACAATACTCAACATGTAGCAATAACAATATTAATTCATCAATCAATACAACCGAGTTCACACATGAGGACTCAAGCCCCAATACCATACTCATTTGGGAATTAAGTTCATTAGATTGAGTATATTCATTATCTTTCAAGATTCATTATCTTTCTTCCTCTTGTGTCGGTACGTGACACTCCGCTCCTCATATTCTCTATCCTAGTGCCGGAACGTGGCACTCCGATCCTCATATACTATCCTTGTACCGGAACGTGGCACCCGATCCATATTACTATCCTGGTGTCGGAACGTGACACTCCGATCCTCATATTCTATCCTGGTGTCGGAACGTGACACTCCGATCCTCATATTCATTCTATCCTGGTACCGGAACGTGGCACCCGATCCATATTCTATCCTGGTGTCGGAACGTGACACTCTCCGATCCTCATATTCTATCCTGGTGTCGGAACGTGACACTCCGATCCTCATATTCATTCTATCCTGGTGTCGGAACGTGGCACCCGATCCCCTAATTCATCAAGCCTTCTTTTACACAAAGGCATCATCATTCTCATTATATAATTTATCAAGTCTTCTTTCACACTAAGGCATCATCAATCTTATTATATAATATATCAAGCGAATTAGGGTTCTTTCAAGATTTGGGATTCAATAGCTTCATCATTCTTTGTTAATTCATCACAATTTCATAATCATAATCATGCAAGCATACAATTTAAGCACATAGCAGGGTTTACAATACTATCAACACATAATATTCACTATTAAGAGTTCACTACGAATATCGTAACATAAACCATAACCTACCTCAGCCGAAGACTAGTGATCAAGCAAGAATTCCCAAAGCTTTGTTTTCTCCTCAGCCTCTCGATCGATTCCTCTCTTTCTCTTGGTTCTTTCTGTTTTGTTTTATTCAAACCCTCTTTCCTTTACCCTAATTATCATATAATTAAGACTAAAAGAGGACAATAGAGCCCACTAATTAACTTAAGGTTACCTCTTTTAACCCCCAAGTAATTAGACTTATTAATATTAACCCTCAATCTTTATAATTAAGGAAAGAATAGTCCAAAACGACCCTTAAAACGTGTGGAGAAGTCCTAAACTGCCTGGGATTTGCGCAACCTGTGACGGGCCGTCGTGCCTGCGACGGTCCGTCACGGTGGTCGTCGCAACCTCCCCAAATTCCAGGTGGGCTGTGACGGCCCGTCACCCCTGTGACGGTCCGTCCTGCACCTCCGTCATGACGGTCAGAAACTCGTTTCTTGTACCAAATTCTCAAAAGTTGAAGTGTTTTGCAACGGAAACTCACGACGGTTCGTCGTGGATGTGACGGCACGTCCTGCAGGTCCGTCACAATTTACAGAGAGTCGATTTTAATATCCAAATTGAAGAATTCTAAGTGTCATGGAACGAAAACTCCTCGACGGGCCGTCGTGACCACGACGGTCCGTCGTGACACCCGTCGTCCCAGCCAGTTTTCCCAGAATTACAATCTGCTGCTTAAAACGACTAAACAGGTCGTTACAATAGATACCAATTTACCCATCATTCGTCCCCGAACGATCAAAAGAAGAAAAACAATGGCAAAAAGGAGTACCTGAATCTGTAAACAGATGTGGGTATTTTTCTTGCATATCTGCCTCCTCTCTCCCAAGTAGCTTCTTCAACCGGTCGATTCTTCCATTGAACTTTGATGGATGCAATCTCTCTCGACCTCAACTTGCGAACCTCTCTATCTAAAATAGCACCGGGTTCCTCTTCATAAGTCAAGTTCTCATCCAACAAAACTGAATCCCAACGGATAATGTAGTTTCCATCTCCGTGGTATCTCTTCAACATGGACACATGAAACACCGGATGCACTCCGGACAGCCCTGGGGCAAGGCTAATTCATAAGCCACCTCCCCTATTCGCTTAAGCACTTCAAATGGTCCAATATACCTTGGACTTAACTTACCCCTTTTTCCGAACCGCATCACCCCTTTCATGGGTGAAACCTTCAACAAGACTTGTTCACCTTCCATGAACTCCAAGTCTCTAACCTTCCGGTCTGCATACTCCTTTTGTCTACTTTGCGCCGCCAGAAGCTTTTCTTGAATAGCTTTCACCTTCTCCAGAGAATCTCTCAACAGATCAGTCCCCCAAGGTCTAACTTCAAAGGCATCAAACCAACCGATGGGAGATCTACACCTCCTCCCATACAATGCTTCAAATGGAGCCATATCAATACTGGAGTGATAGCTATTATTGTATGAAAACTCTGCCAAAGGTAAAAAGTTATCCCAATGGCCACCAAACTCTATCACACATGCACGAAGCATATCCTCCAACACTTGAATCGTTCGCTCAGACTGACCATCGGTCTGAGGGTGAAATGCCGTGCTAAGGTCCAACCTAGTACCTAATTCAGCATGTAATGTCCTCCAAAACTTAGAAGTAAACTGCGTACCTCTATCCGATATGATGGAGAGTGGAACTCCATGCAACCGAACGATCTCTGAGATGTAGATCTTGGCTAACTTCTATGCATTGTAGGTCACCTTGAACGGAATGAAATGAGCGGACTTAGTTAAACCTATCAACAATCACCCAAATAGAGTCATACTTACTCAAGGTCTTGGAAGACCAACCACAAAATCCATTGCGATTCTCTCCCACTTCCATTCAGGGATGGGCATTCTCTGAAGTGTTCCTCGGGCCTTTGTGTTCATACTTACTTGTTGACAATTTGGAAATTTGGCAACAAACTCAACAATATCTCGCTTCATTCTACTCCACCAGAAGTGTTGCTTTAGGTCGCGATACATCTTGGTTGCACCAGGATGTATAGAATATCCGGAACTATGAGCTTCTGTGAGAATAGGGGTGATCAAATCATCGATGCGGGGTACCCATACCCTTCCCTTAATCCTCAAAACACCTTCCTCATCAATTATTGCCTCCTTAGCCTCTCCTCGCAACACTTTATCTCGAATCCGGATTAATTTCTCATCATCAAACTGCTCCCCTTAATCTTGTCAAGGAAAGAAGATCTTGCCTCTACACAAGCCAACAATCCTCCATTCTCATTTATTTCTAACCTCATAAGGTCGTTTAGCCAAAATCTGCACTTCTCTAGCCAATGGCGTCTAGAAGCTTGCAAATGAGCTAGACTTCCCATGCTTCCGGCCTTTCTACTCAAGGCATCTGCCACAACATTCGCCTTTCCCGGATGATACAAGATAGTGATGTCGTAGTCCTTCAGTAGTTCCATCCATCTCCTCTGTCTCAAATTCAAATCTTTCTGAGTAAAGACATACTGTAGGCTACGATGGTCCGTATAGACCTCACACTTAACCCCATATAAATAATGTCTCCATTGCTTCAGTGCAAATACTACCGCGGCCAACTCCAAGTCATGAGTTGGATAGTTACGTTCATGCACTTTTAATTGTCTTGAAGCATAAGCAATCACGTTCTTCTCTTGCATTAGCACTGCACCCAAACCCGAATAGGATGCATCACAATAAACAATGAAGTTCTTACCCTCCACTGGCAAGTAAGGATAGGCGCGGTAAGTCAACAAAGTCTTGTTTCTGAAAGCTTTCCTCACACTCATCCGACCATACAAATGGAACGTTTTGCTTAGTCAAGTTCGTCAGTTGGGAAGCATAGAAGAGAATCCCTTGACGAATCGGCGGTAGTAGCTAGCTAACCCCAAAAACTCCTTATTTCTGACACATTAGTAGGTCTTACCCAATCTTTACCGTCTCAATCTTAGATGGATCCACCATCACTCCATCCTTAGAAACCACGTGCCCCCAAGAAGGACACTGAATCTAGCCAAAACTCACACTTGGAGAATTTGGCATAAAGCTTTTTCTTCCTCAACAACTCTAACACCATTCTCAAATGCTCCTCATGTTCCTTCTTACTCTTGGAGTATATCAGTATGTCATCAATAAACACGATCACAAAGAGGTCCAAGTATGGCTTGAAAATCCCGTTCATCAAGCTCATGAAGGCAGCAGGGGCATTCGTAAGACCAAAAGACATTACCACAAATTCATAATGCCCATACCTAGTTCGAAAAGCAGTCTTTGGCACATCCGTTGCGCGTATTTTCAATTGATGATAACCGGACCTCAAGTCTATTTTTGAGAAGACACAAGCACCTTGTAACTGATCGAACAAGTCATCAATGCGAGGAATGGGGTACTTGTTCTTAATAGTTACTTTGTTCAACTGTCGGTAATCTATGCACATTCGAAAGCTTCCATCCTTCTTCTTTACAAACAAGACCGGAGCACCCCAAGGAGATACACTTGGTCTAATGAAGCCTTTGCTCAACAACTCTTGAAGTTGTGCCTGTAACTCTCTTAACTCTGCGGGAGCCATTCTATAAGGGGGTATAGAAATGGGGCGAGTACCTGGTTCCAAATCAATGCAGAAGTCTATATCCCTATCTGGTGGCATACCAGGAAGATCTGCAGGGACACATCCAAAAACTCACGGACTACCGAAACTGACTCAATCGAAGGTACTTGAGCAGTGTCATCCTTGAAGGTGCCAAGAAAGCTAACACCCTTTACTCACCATTTTCTTAGCGCGAAGAAAGGAGATGATACGCACCGGATTGGAAGTGTAGTCGCCCTCCCACACTAACGGATCTGTCCCAGGCTTGGCTAACGTCACCGTTTTAGCATTACAATCCAAGATCGCAAAATTCGGAGAAAGCCAAGTCATACCCAGAATTACATCGAAGTCAACCATTTCTAAGATAACCAAATCTACATAAGTGTTGCTCCCCACAAATTCACCAAACAAGACCTATATACCTTTTCAACTATCACAGACTCACCCACCGGAGTAGAAAACACGAATAGGCATGTCAAGTAATTCACAATGTAATTAGACCGTTAGCAAATGAGGAAATACATATGAAAACGTGGAGCCAGGGTCAAATAATACAGATGCCATGCAATCACAAACCAAAAGATTACCTGGGATAACAGCATCAGACGCCTCCGCTTCAGACCTCCCAGGTAAAAGGGTAACAATGGGCCCCATTATTTGTCTGTCCGTTGCCCCTACCATGTTGCGTAGTAGTGGCTCCAGTTTTCCCTTCACCTCTGCCGTTTTGGTGACCACCATTACCTCGGCCACCGCGCCCTCCAGAATAGCGACCTCTACCATTACCACCCCTACCTCTAGCTAGTGGGGTTCTGTAACTCTGGTTTGGACAATACCTCTTAATGTGTCCAATCTCTCCACATCCATAACATTCTCTGGGTTCACGCATCGGCCTCTCAGAGAAGTGTTGACCGTTCTGAGGTGGACCCCCAACTACAGTCTGTAGTGAAGACTGAATTGGTCGAACTGAGTGACCACCGGAGCTCTATCCTCTAGAGTAAGAACTATTAAACTCACCTCCCCTTCGAAACCTCTTTGATGTCGATGTCGTGGTGAAGTCATCTGGTTTCACTCCTTCCACCTCTATCACAAAGTCTACCACCTCTTGGAAGGATGTTGCAGTAGCCGCTACCTGTAAGGCTGAAATCCGCAACTCTGACCTCAACCCCTTCACGAAACGGCGGATCCGTTCTTGTGGACTAAAACAAAGTTGGGTGGCATATCTGGATAGTGCGCGAAATTTAGCCTCATACGCGTTAACTGTCATCCTCCCTTGATCTAGACTCAAGAACTCTCCTTTTTCTATCTCTCAAGTCCTTGGGATATACTTCTCCATAAACAGGGTAGAGAATGATTCCCAAGTCATTGGTGGTGCCTCTGTGGTTGACACTCAACATGTGATCGCCACCACATTTTGGCGTTCCTTGAAATTGATAGCTTACGAACTCAACGCCAAACCGTTCTACTATCCCCATCTTGTTTTAGTAGCTCATGACAATCAACCAGAAAATCATAAGCATCTTCAGATCTGCACCCTTGAAGACTGGAGGTTTCAATTTCAAGAACTTACTGAAAAGTTCATGCTGATCATTTGTCATAATAGGCCCAGTAGTCAGTCGTGGAAATGTGCCTATTCCCAGTGATGCATCCATGCGGGGAGCTATAGTAGCCGCATGTCGTATCTCTGAAACCGGAGGTGTTGGTGCAGAAAAACATGGAGGTGGAGGAGCCGACCTGATCGGATAACCCGCTAAGATAAGCAAGTACCTGGTTGATCATCTCTGGGGTAGGTTGGGGTGGCAATTCCTCATTTTGCACTTGTTCAGTTTCCCCTTCCTCACCCTATCTTACTACCTCCTCAGTCGGTGGAGGAGTCACCGCCCTAGTATCAGATGGGCTAGGGGCTCGTCCTCTTCCTCTAGAGGACGTCCTCCCACGACCTCTTCCACGGCCTCTTGCCGTTGTTCTTCCTCGAGCCACAGCCCCAGTGGCTGGCTCAGTCGTTTCCTGTCTTTCCGTTGTTGCTGCTGGTGCGTTCGTTGCTGTAGTTCTAACCATCTGCGAAATAGAGTGAAGATGGTCAGATACCAATTTGTATCACCTAGATACCAATTGGACTCAAGTAGTAGCACGAAAGAAAGAATGAAAGAATGGAATTTTCCTAAAGTCTTATAGCCTCTCAAAGAAAAGTAAAGGCGTCCCCCTACCGTTCCTTAAGACTCTACTAGACTCGTTCTTGTGTGATTTCCTTAAGACTCTACTAGACTCGTTCTTGTGTGATGAGACCAACGAACCAAATGCTCTGATACCAAGTTTGTCACGACCCAAAACCGGGGCCGCGACTGGCACCCACATTTACCCTCCTATGTGAGCGAACAAACCAATCTAACCTTTAACATTTTAATACAATATCAACAAAAGAAATGCGGAAGACTTAACTCATTAATAAAACAACTCAAAACTATTATTAATATCCCCAAAATCTGGAAGTCATCATCACAAGAACATCTATCTCAAATTGCTAAACTAAAACTGTCTAAGAAGTTAAAACAATAAAAGCTAGTCCATGCCGGAAGTTCAAGGCATCAAGACTTGAAGAAGAAGACCCAGTCCAAGCTAGACGCGTTAGCTCACCCTGAACTTCCGAAGGTAGTGAAGACTGGCTAGATCTACTGTTGAGTTGAAGTTGACGGAACGTTTGCTGCATTACACAAATAACAAGAAAGAACCATAAAAGTAGGGGGTCAGTACAACCACAAGTACTGAGTAGATATCATCGGCTAACTCAAAATAGGGAACAGTATATATCAATAATAATGTAAATCAACTACAATACTCAACATGTAGCAATAACAATATTAATTCATCAATGATACAACACGAGTTCACACATGAGGACCCAAGCCCCAATACCATACTCATTTGGGAATTAAGTTCATTAGATTGAGTATATTCATTATCTTTCAAGATTCATTATCTTTCTTCCTCTTGTGTCGGTACGTGACACTCCGCTCCTCATATTCATTCTATCCTGGTGCCGGAACGTGGCACTCCGATCCTCATATACTATCCTTGTACCGGAATGTGGCACCCGATCCATATACTATCCTGGTGTCGGAACGTGAAACTCCGATCCTCATATTCTATCCTGCTGTCGGAACGTGACACTCCGATCCTCATATTCATTCTATCCTGGTACCGGAACGTGGCACCCGATCCATATTCTATCCTGGTGTCGGAACGTGACACTCCGATCCTCATATTCTATCCTGGTGTCGGAACGTGACACTCCGATCCTCATATTCATTCTATCCTGGTGTCGAAACGTGGCACCCGATCCCCTAATTCATCAAGCCTTCTTTTACACTAAGGCATCATCATTCTCATTATATAATTTATCAAGCCTTCTTTCACACTAAGGCATCATCAATCTTATTATATAATATATCAAGCGAATTAGGGTTCTTTCAAGATTTGGGATTCAATAGCTTCATCATGCTTTGTTAATTCATCACAATTTCATAATCATAATCATGCAAGCATACAATTTAAGCACATAGCAGGGTTTACAATACTATCAACACATAATATTCACTATTAAGAGTTCACTACGAATATCGTAACATAAACCATAACCTACCTCCACCGAAGACTAGTGATCAAGCAAGAATTCCCAAAGCTTTGTTTTCTCCTCAGCCTCTCGATCGATTCCTCTCTTTCTCTTGGTTCTTTCTGTTTTGTTTTATTCAAACCCTCTTTCCTTTACCCTAATTATCATATAATTAAGACTAAAAGAGGACAATAGAGCCCACTAATTAACTTAAGGTTACCTCTTTTAACCCCCAAGTAATTAGACTTATTAATATTAACCCTCAATCTTTATAATTAAGGAAAGAATAGTCCAAAACGACCCTTAAAACGTGTGGAGAAGTCCTAAACTGCCTGGGATTTGCGCAACTGTGACGGGCCGTCGTGCCTGCGACGGTCCGTCACGGTGGTCGTCGCAACCTCCCCAAATCCAGGTGGGCTGTGACGGCCCGTCACCCCTGTGACGGTACGTCCTGCACCTCCGTCATGACGGTCAGAAACTCGTTTCTTGTACCAAATTCTCAAAAGTTGAAGTGTTTTGCAACGGAAACTCACGACGGTTCGTCGTGGATGTGACGGCACATCCTGCAGGTCCGTCACAATTTACAGAGAGTCGATTTTAATATCCAAATTGAAGAATTCTAAGTGTCATGGAACGAAAACTCCTCGACGGTCCGTCGTGACACCCGTCGTCCCAGCCAGTTTTCCCAGAATTACAATCTGCTGCTTAAAACGACTAAACAGGTCGTTACAGAGAATATCCTTTCATCATAGATCTTGCTTCATGTGAGAATGTCATTTACATAATTCTACTAGTGATACATTCATGTGTGTATGCATACAATGTGATATATACGTTCACATAAACACGTATCGGCACACATGTTCATAACTTCATTAATCATATACTTACATGCATAAAATAGGTAATGACGCATAGGAGAACTATCATTTCCTTAGTCATCATGAATCTATACTACTCTAGTCATGGATGAAGTGTGTGTGTAAGTGTAGATTAGTCAATATGATCACATAATGGCTATAACATAACCTTAAGGAAGTCACCCTCAAAAGACCATAACACATGTACAATATTCTTCAAGTCTCAAGTCATACACATATAGAGTATTAAATATTATAGATTACGCGCACATTACATAATAGAAGGCAAAAACATATCCAACATTAGAATAGAAGTTTTCTAGCATACTTTAATCATACATTCATATAGGATTCATATAGGTTGGGGTAATGCTACAAGTGTATTCATCATCATTAGCCAAATAGACCACACCTAACCCTAACATGATCATCACATATATACAACATCATCCACACACCTAAATCATGCTACTAGTGTGGAAGAATATACATATAACTTGACATAACATCAATTCACTTAGACATGATACTAGAATCATGGATACATCTTTCAACTTCCTAAATCTGGAAATCATCATATCAATTCATCTTGCATCTAATACCTTCAAGTCCATGATCATAACAAATAAACATGTACAAGAATATAAAAACGACCACCTTAAGTGGACCATACCAATCATCACAATTCAATATACATTCCAAGATAATAAGAGGAAATAGTTAAACTTACCAAATCTCCAAGCCAATGATCATCTTTATCAATTCCAAATAATTCATAATAAATTGACATAAAGGAATATACAATTAATCAATCAATCATAATCTAAACTTAATGTAATCATCATCTTATCAAGATCATGGGTTCTTCATGGAATTGGATAGAAAATAATGCTTAAACCATATATTTATCATATAATAATCTTTGAATACTTTTGAAATCATTCTAACAATGAACCCATGGCTAGATTGAAAGATGAGATTTTTGACTTAGAATCATGTTTGAAAAAGCATTGAAAGGACTCCTTAGATTAATGGTTCTCTAAGGTTGAAGGATTACCCTAACTTCTACATAAGCAAGACCACGAAAATCAATTAAAAAAGCTCCAAGAATCTACCTCCATATCTTGTTCTTGATCTTGATCTTCAATGGGAGTTTTGAGGATTTCGAAGAGTTTAATTTGAGAGGGAAAGATTAAATTTGAAGAAAGAATTCTAAATTAGATTTAAGGCTTCTATACTAACTTGAAACACCTAAATACACCTAAGTTAAATGCGTATAGTTTAATTAGGACGTAGGGTGAATTCCCCAATTCACTGTCACATTCGGGGACCACCCCCTAGACGTAACCAGCGTCGTCGTCCTTGGAGAAGAGTAAGACTAGCCACTTAACACTCGTCATTCAATTTCACAAGTTCAAAAGTGCAGAAAAATTTAAACTTTTAATATTCTTCTATATCATGAGGTTTACATAGACCTATCGCTTACACATAGTATATATATAAGGAGTTTAATTGGAACCCTCGCATATTAAGCTTACATATGCTTCTACTTTTATGACACATATACAATATACAACATATAGTCTAATAGGGATGTCTCATATAAAACCATCTAAAGTTAAATAGAACAATTCGAGCATAGACCTTACACGATCTTTACTTGCCACTTAGGGCTTACAACAATCTCTTGAACATTAAAGATTAAAGATTCACTATGAAAAAACTCCTTTCAAAACATATCAACACGCTCAATATCATTTTATGAAGGGAACAACATACCATATACAAAAATAAGTTCAAATCAAGCAAAAAATCATTTTTCCTTGAAAACTCAGTTTAGCAAAAACTCTTACCACAATATGTTTATCTTTGCAAAAACAAGTCAAATTCAAATTTACTCATCATTAATAGTTACAACGAACCTTAATTACAAAGGGATGAGCATAATGGAATTTCATGTCAGCCTCATCCTCCCATGTTGCTCCCTCAAATAGGTGGTTTCTTCATAGAACTTTTATAGAGGCCACCTCTTTGTTCCTAAACTTCTTCACTTGAGTATCGAGGATTTCCACCAAAACCTCTTCATAGGACAGGTTCTCATCCACATCTAGGCCCTTAATAAGAAGAATTGACTTGGGATTGACAATGAACTTCTTGATCATGGAGACATGGAACACCGGATGAATCAAAGATAGATCACTAGGTAATATCAACTCATACGCAACCTTGCCTACCATTTGTAAAATTTCATAGAGACCGACATAGCGAGAACTCAGGTTCTCTTTATTTCGAATCTCATCACCCCTTTCATGAGTGAGATTTTCAAATACACCTTATCACCTTCTTCAAATTCAAGTTCTCTTCTCCTATTATCGGCGTAAGACTTTTGCCGACTATAGGCCCCCTTCAAACTATACGTTATGACATAGACTTTCTCTATAGTCCCATATACCAATTCTGGACCAAGGAGTGAAGACTCACCAACTTCAAACCACCCAACCAGAGATCTACATATCCTTTCATATAAAGCCTCAAAAGGATTCATGGATATAGTGATATGGTAACTATTGTTATAAGAGAACTCAACCAAAGGCAAATGTTCATCCCAACTTCCCTGAAGCCGACAACACAATCACTAAGCATATCCTCAATGGTTTGAAAAGTATGCTCCGCTTGACCATCCGATTAGGAATGAAAAGCGTTGTGGAATGACCTCAAATATCTAGATGTGAATTCTGCACCCCTATTCGATATGATGGATAAAGGAATACCATGAAGACACACAATCTCATCGATGAATATCCTTGCATAATCCTCCACCAAGTGAGTAGACTTGACGGGAATAAAAAGAGTAAATTTTGTCAATATATCCCTTACTATCCATATAGAGTCACTTTCCCTTCAAGTTTGAGGCAAACCCACTATGCAGTCCATATTAATGTCTTCCCACTTCCAAGTGAGAACTTTCATTTCTTGGAGTAAGCCACTTGGAATTTGGTTCTCGTCTTTCTGTTATTTTCAATTTGGACACCTTGCAACAAATTTCGCTATGTCCCTTTTTAAGTCATCCCACTAAAACACTTCTCTAAGGTCATGTTAAATCTTAGTTGAGCCCGGATGAGTAACAACCCTGAAAATGAATTAAGGTAGATAGAGCCTCACATGTGTCAAAAAAGGTTATAAACATTTTAATTATGTGTATAAAAGCTTGTATAATTGTTTTGAAGAGGTTTGGAGGTCAAACATCCAAGAACCTCCAAGACGTTCGAAAGTTAGTCTTTAGGCATGCTAGTGTGCCGTTGTATGTTTTCCTTGTTATTATGTATTTTTTGAAGTCCAAAAACAATAGGGGGTTGCCCTAGAACCTGAATATACATGTTTAGGGTCAAGATGTTTGGGTACGGATCCCTGAGGACCACCCTAAGGGACCCCAAGGAGGACCCAAACATTGTACAAGGAGGTTGCCCAAGGCAGCATGCACTACAAAGATTGGGGACCAGCCTCGCGTGGCGCGCCAGGCACTGAGTGTTCTAGTGTGACTCCCACAAAACACAATGCTCACTGTCTCAAAAAGTACTTTGGGACAGAATCAGAGGCTTCCCCGCGACGCGCAACCACTTCCCAGATCTGGTTGCGTCGTTTTAAAGTCATGTTTGACATGTCTTAAAGTCCCAATAAGTATCGGGGTGTTTTGGTAACTTTAGAAGTCAGTTATAAACTGTTTCTATGACTTATTTAACCCATTTTACCAAGACAAAAGCCTAACACCCAATAAGAAAATCAAAAATCCCAAAAGCTTTTTCTCTCCCAAAACCTCCATTGGAGACCAAAACTCAAGACCAAACTAGGGGGTGGATTTCAATGGTTTCTTTTCTAATTTTTCATGGGTATTTAATCAGTAAGATATGGTTCTCCTTAATCCCTAGATAACCATTCATCTACGTAGTCCTTTCAAAGCTTTTTCAAACATGATTAAGTCAAAATCCTATCTTTCAATCTAGCCATAGGTTTATTCTCAAATTGATTTCAAAAGCATTCTAATGATGAATATATGGTTTAGATACTGATTTTATTATGAATTTCATCCAATTTTATGAAGAAACCATGATCTCCTTACGCTCCCAAATTATGTTATGTTAATGGTCTTGTGATCTTGACTAGATTGTGATTGAATTGTTATTAGATTGTAGTATATTGATTAATCTAGTCCTATCTATATCAATTGATTATGAATTGTTGGGAATTGATCAAATATTATCATTATCTTGGATATTTGGTTAATTGACCTATTTCCTATAATTATCTTAGAATGTATATTTAATTGTATTGATTGGTAGGTCCACTTATGGTGGCAGTGTTTACGTTCTTGTACATGCTTATGTGTTATGATCATGTCTTGAAGGCATTATATGAAAGATGAATTGATATGATTATTTCCATGTTTAGGAAGTTGAAGCATTTATCCTTGACTCAGATATCATGTTCAATGTGGATTGATGTTATGTGAAGTTATATGAGTAGTCTTCTACACTAGTTGCACAATTTAGGTGTGTGGATGATGTTGTACATATGTGAACGATCATGTTATGTATTGGTGTCATCTGTATATCTAATTATGATGAATACTCCTATAGCATGACCCTTACCTATATGAGATATATATGAATGTGTGATCAAAGTTTGTTAGGAGTCTTTTATTCGAAGGATGAATATGTTCTTGTCTCCTATGATGTAATATGAGTGTGTGTAGTCTATAGTCCTTAATAATATATATGTATGTATGACTTAAGACTTGAGAATTGTTGTACATGTGTTTTGATATTTCGAGGGTGGCTTCCTCAATGTTAGGTGATAGTGATTATGTGATCATGTTGACCAATGTACACACACACATCATGCATATCAATGAGTAGGGTAGATTCACGTTAACTAAGGAAAGGATAGATCTCCTATGCATCATTACCTATTTATATGCATGTAAAGTATATAATTAATGAAGTTATGAAGACGTGTGACTAAATGTTTTTATGTGAAGGTAGATTTTACATATATGTACACAAGCACATGCTTATATGAATAAAGTATGTTAATGGTAGTCTAATGAATAAGTGAGTCTCGTGAAAGGTATTACTCAATTGTACTCTAATTTAGACTATAGTAAAAATATGATATGATTATGTGAAAGGACATTCTTACCTAATGTAGGTTGTATAATGAAAGGACATTCTCATCCTAGATACCTTGAGATATATGATGTATGAGGGAGTAAGTCCCTAATTTCTAATCTTTATGAACTAATGTTATCTAAAGGTTTAATGATGTTTAAAAGGGAGTTTAAGATTACCACCAAGTGAACATGACAAATGATAGTGGGAGCTTCACGTTTAGTAAGTACGGCTTCCCATAAAGAGAACATCACGTTTAGTAAGTCTGGGTTCCCAACCTAGATGTTGCCTCATGAGATTAAAACCTCCACATTAGAAGTCAAGGTTTCTAGAATAAATCTCCTTGTTCCATAACTACGTTCCCCCTAGGTTTTATCTTAGTAGATCCTCTAGAATATCTATCTTGTATGAAGGTCCTACATTAGAAAGTAGTATCCTCTATTTTTGGTATGGGAGTAGAACACCGGATTCAATGTAGGTCATATGGTCTATGTCTGTTATGGCTATGTATCCCAAATGTTAAGAAAAGAACTAAGATAATAATATGAATTCTAATCAAATTCCTTGAGAAATGTACTTAGTATAGCGTGGACTATGGACCATACCTATGCATTGCACTAGATGACTTCAAGAAATGATAGGATTCGAGCCTCTTATAAAGTAAAGACTTATGTTATGTATGACTTGTATGAATATGTTTAGGTGACTTTGCTATGTTATGACATGAATTTTGATTATACATGTGAGTTACACTTATGGCTTCTAAATGATTTTACATAGTATATGTGGGGATATGGGACTCCATGTGTAAATTACAAAAGTAAGCTTGTGAAGGGGTTATGAGGGTGGTTTACCTATGATATGAACTAAATATGTTATGACTAAGGTGGTAGTAAAGGAAAGAGTCCTCATGTGATGTTGTGAAGTATGTGGCCTTATGTCTTGTTATGAATGAAATTGTTATGACTTGTTAAGTATGTTATGCCTCGTCTAGGGTGACTTCTTAGGTAAAATTGGTGGAAGTAATATTATGGGATGCTACCTACACATTGCAGTAGTGTGACTTAGGAGTTGTCTTAGGCGATGGTCCTTATGTGAAGTGTATCTCTATTAGGAGTTTAATATTTATGAATATATATATATATATATATATATATATATATATATAATATATATATATATATATATATATATATATATATATATATATTATGGGGTTGTGTTATGATTAATATTATGAAAGGCAATTGTAAGGTGACCTCAAGGTGATACATTGTACTAAATAAATTGAGGGTTACTTGAGGAAAGAAGTAAGACTAAAGAGAGGTAATGTATCATATGTATTGAATATGCCTAAATGTATTATAAATAGTTTTATGTTCTATTTTCAGTAGTATCCATGTCTATACGATGTATGTGAACTATATTGAGCTTATATGTGCCTATGTTCATGAAATGTACTAAAAAGACATATTGAATGGTTTTAAATGAAATGTCCTCTTTAAATGCATGGTTTCCGTACTTAGTTTGTTCATGTACTAATACCATTCTTCTTCATCTTTTTACAAGAAGTGTAGGTGTTGAAGGCTAGAGGATGTCTCATAAGCGAAGAGCTTGGATAGGTCTCCCAACTTCAAGAAAAACAGCCCTTTTTATTCAAGGGTTGCCTATGTCAAGATATTTTATGAAGATGATTTAATAGTTAGGTAACATGTTATGTTTTTAAGGGTCATGTCCCTATTATATTCTATTGAGTTGTGTCTTAAGATGGCAATGAGACTTATAGTCTACTTATGTACTTATGCTATTTTATATATATATATATGGAGTGTTGATTCTAGAATATGATGTGCTATGAAAAGTTTTAATTTTCCGCTATTTTTATTATAATTATGCAATGAAAGATGGCTAAGGGCTTTTCTTAGACCTACGAGAGGTCAACGACACCATGTGGATGACACCGTGTGGTGTTCTTAGAGTACTCTTACTTCTAGGGGGTATTTTGGGTCGTTATTGGATGAATAGAATAATGGGAACCATGAGATTCCTTAAGAATCCAGTTTCTTAATTCATCAACATTGGGAACACACATCCTTTCTTGATACCTTAAAACACCATCCCCCCTAAGGAGAATGACTCATTTATCTTACCAAGAATCGATTTCTTCAACTCCATCAATGATGGATCAAGGTGTTCCTTATACTTCACCTCAACCACCAAAGACGATTCAGAGTTATGATGGACCATAAAACAACCATTTGGAGAATCTTCCAATCTAACCCCAAACCGAGCCAACCTATGAACATCTTTCACTAGGTATTTCTTGGCTTCTTCCACATAAAGAACACTACCCATGGTCAAAAAACTTAGAGCATCCTCAACCACAATGGCTTTGTTGGGGTGGTAGAGAAAACTCATATGATAATCTTTCAAAAATTCCAACATCTTCTGTGTCGGAGATTGAACTCCTTTTGAGTAAAAACATATTTAAAACTCTTATGCTCGGTATATACATCAACATGAACACCATAAAGATAATACCTCCATATTTTTAAGGTAAAGACCGTGGCCGCTAACTCTAAGATCATGAGTTGGATAATTCTTCTAATTCACCTTAAGTTGTCTAGAGGCATAGTGTCACGACCCAAATCGGGGACGCGACTGGCACCCACATTTACCCTCCTATGTGAGCGAACCAACCAATTTAACCCTTAACATTTTAATACAATATCGACAAAAGAAATGCGGAAGACTTAACTCATTAATAAAACAATCAAAAAACTATTATTATTATCCCCAAAATCTGGAAGTCATCATCACAAACATCTATCTCAATTTACTAATCTAAGATGTCTAAAAAGCTAAAAACAAGTAAAAACTAGTCCATGCCGGAAGTTCAAGGCATCAAGACTTGAAGAAGAAGATCCAGTCCAAGCTAGACGCATTAGCTCACCCTGAATTTCCGATGGAGTGAAGACTGGCTTGATCTACTGCTGAGTCGAAGTTGACGGAACGTTTGCTGCATAACACAATAAACAAGAGGAAAACCATAAAAGTAGGGGGTCAGTACAACCACACGTACTGAGTAGATATCATCGGTTAACTCAAAATAGGCGATAATACATATCAAGTAATATTATAATCAACTATAAACTCAACATGTAGCACAAAGTAGTATAATCGTCAATAAATACATCAAGTTCATCCATGAGGACTCAAGCCTCATACCATACTCATTTGGGGATTAAGTTCATTATGTTGAGTATATTAACATCTTTCGAGATTCATTATCTTTCTTCCTCTTGTGTCGGTACGTGACACTCCGATCCCCTACTACTATGTGTCGGTACGTGACACTCCGATCCCCTATATGTGTCGGAACGTGACACTACCCGATCCCCTATATGTGTCGGAACGTGACACTCCGATCCCCTATATGTGTCGGTACGTGACACTCCGATCCCCTACATCTACGTGTCGGTTCGTGACACCCGTCCCACTAATACTATGTGTCGGAACGTGACACTCCGATCCACTAATTCTATGTGTCGGAACGTGACACTCCGATCCACTAATCTCATTATATCCGTTCATCAAGCCTTCTCTATACAAGGATCATCAATCCCAATCACTTTTAATTCATCAAGCCTTCTTTTATACCAAGGCATTATCATTAATATCATAGATTAAAGTTTCTTTCAAGATTGGGATTCAATGGTTTTCATCATGCTTGTTTTATCAAATCACATAATCATGTTCATGCAAGCATACAATTAAGCATAAGACAGGTTTACATATCATCAACACATATTATTCACTATTAAGAGTTCACTACGAGTATCGTAATATAAACCATAACCTACCTCCACCGAAGAATTGAATCAACAAGCTATCTTCTTCGTTCTCTCTCTGTCCTTCGTTCGACTTCTCTCTCATCTGTTCTTTCTCCTTTGTTTTATTCAAACCCTCTTCCTTTACCCTAATTAATCATATAATTAAGTGTGAAAAAGGACAATAAAACCCCACTAATTCACTTAAGGTTACCCCTTTTTTACCCCTAAGTAATTAGACTTATTAATGTTACCCCCTCAATCTTTATAATTAAGGAAAGAATAGTCAAAACGACCCTTAAAACGTGTGGAGACTCCTAAACTGCCTGGGATTGCGTGACCTGTGACGGGCCGTCGTGCCTGCGACGGTCCGTCACAGTGGTCGTCGCAGCTCCCTCGAGCTCAAGTGGCCTGTGACGGCCCGTCACAGCCGTGACGGTCCGTCCTGTTCCTCCGTCATGAGTCAGAAACTCGTTTTCTTGCACCAAATTCTCAAAGTTGAAGTGTTTTGCAACGGGACTCACGACGGTTCGTCGTGGATGTGAGGCACGTCTGCAGGTCCGTCACAATTTACAGAGAGTCGATTTTCATCAGTACCCAATTTCAAATTCCAAGTGCCATGGGACGACGCTCCCTCGACGGGCCGTCGTGACCACGACGGTCCGTCGGACACACGTCGTCTCTGGCAGTTTTTCCAGAAATGCACTCTGTTGCTCAAAACGACTAAACAGGTCGTTACAATAGATACCATTTATTTACCCATCTTCGTCCCCGAACGATCAAAAAAGGAAAACAATGGCGAAAAGAGTACCTGAATCTGTAAACAGATGTGGGTATTTTTCTTGCATATCTGCCTCCTTCTCCCAAGTAGCCTCTTCAACCGTCGATTCTTCCATTGCACTTTGATGATGCAATCTCTCTCGACCTCAGTTTGCGAACTTCTCTATCTAATATAGCAACCGGTTCCTCTTCATAAGTCAAGTTCTCATCCAACAATGAATCCCAGCGGGTAATGTAGTTCCATCTCCGTGATATCTCTTCAAATGATACATGGACATGAAACACCGGATGCACTCCGGACAGCCCTGGGGGTAAGGCTAATTCATAAGCCACCTCCCTATTCGCTTTAGTACCTCAATGGTCCAATGTACCTTGGACTTAACTTACTTAACCTCTTTTCCAAACCCGCATCACCCCTTTCATGGGCGAAACCTTCAACAAGACTTTTCACCTTCCATGAACTCCAAGTCTCTAACCTTTCGGTCTGTCATACTCCTTTTGTCTACTTTGAGCCGCTAAAACTTTTCTTGAATAGCCTTCACCTTCTCCATAGAATCCCTTAACAGATCAGTCCCCCAAGGTCTAACTTCAAAGGCGTCAAACCAACCAATGGGAGATCTACACCTCCTCCCATACAATGCTTCAAATGGAGCCATATCAATACTGGAGTGATAGCTATTATTGTATGAAAATTCTGCCAAGGGTAAGAAGCTATCCCAATGGCCACCAAACTCTATCACACACGCGCGAAGCATATCCTCCAACACTTGAATCGTTCGCTCAGACTGACCATCGGTCTGAGGATGAAACGCAGTACTAAGGTCCAACCTAGTACCTAATTCAGCATGTAAGGTTCTCCAAAACTTAGAAGTAACTGCGTACCTCTATCAGATATGATTGAGAGTGGAAACCCCATGCAATCGAACGATCTCTGAGATTAGATTTTTGCTAACTTCTCTGCATTGTAAGTCACCTTGACAGGAATGAAGTGAGCAGACTTAGTTAACCTATCAACAATCACCCAAATAGAGTCATACTTACCCAATGTCTTGGGAAGACCAACCACGAGTCCATCGCGATCTTCATCTCCTCCACTTCCATTCAGGAATGGGCATTCTCTGAAGTGTTCCTCCGGGCCTTTGGTGTTCATACTTTACTTGTTGACAATTTGGACACTTGGCAACAAACTCAACAAATATCTCGCTTCATTCTACTCCACCAGAAGTGTTGCTTTAGGTCGCGATACATCTTGGTTGCACAGGATGTAGATAAATCCGGAACTATGAGCTTCTGTCAGAATAGTGGCGATCAATTCATCGATGCCGGGTACACATACCCTTCCCTTATCCTCAGACACCTTCCCCATCGATTATTGCTTCCTTAGCCTCTCCTTGCAACACTTTATCTCGAATTCGCCTTAGTTTCTCATCATCAAACTGTTTCCCCTTAATCTGATCAAGAAAGAGGATTTTGCCTCTACCAAGCTAACAGTCCTCCCTTCTCGTTTATTTCTAACCTCATAAGGTCATTAGCAAAAATCTGCACTTCTCTAGCCAATGGGCGTCGGAGAAGCTTGCAAATGAGCTAGACTTCCCATGCTTCCGGCCTTTCTACTCAAGCATCTGCCACAAACATTCGCCTTCCCCGGATGATACAAGATAGTGATGTCGTAGTCCTTCAGTAGTTCCATCCATCTCCTCTGTCTCAAGTTTAAGTCTTTCTGAGTGAATACCTGTAGACTACGATGGTCCGTATAGACCCTCACCTTATACCCCATATAAGTAATGTCTCCATTGCTTTAGTGCAAACACTACCCGCGGCCAATTCCAAGTCATGAGTTGGATAGTTACGTTCATGCACTTTTAATTGTCTTTAAGCATAAGCAATCACATTCTTCTCTTGCATTCCACTGCACCCAACCCAGAATAGGATGCATCACAGTAAACAATGAAGTCTTTACCTCTATTGGCAAGGTAAGAATTGGTGCGGTAGTCAACAAAGTCTTAAGCTTCTGAAAGCTTTCCTCACACTCATCCGACCATACAAATGGGACGTTTTGCTTAGTCAAGTTCGTCAATTGGGAAGCAATGGAAGAGAATCCCTTGACGAATCGGCGGTAGTAGACTAGCTAACCCCACAAAACTCCTTATTTCTGACACGTTTGTAGGTCTTACCCATTCTTCACTGTCTCAATCTTAGATGGATCCACCATCACTCTCCATCCTTAGAAACCACGTGCCCCAAAAGACACTGATCTAGCCAAAACTCACACTGGGAGATTTCGCATAAAGCTTTTTCTTCCTTAGCAACTCTAACACCATTCTCAAATGCTCCTCATGTTCCTTCTTACTCTTGGAGTATATCAGTATATCATCAATAAACACGATCACAAAGAGGTCCAAGTATGGCTTGAAAAATCCGTTCATCAAGCTCATGAAGGCAGCAGGGGCATTCGTAAGACCAAATGACATTACCACAAATTCATATGCCCATACCTAGTTCGAAAAGCAGTCTTTGGCACAATCCTTGCTCGTATTTTCCAATTGGTGAAACCGGACCCAAGTCAATCTTTGAGAAGACACAAGCACCTTGTAACTGATCGAACAAGTCATCAATGCGAGGAATGGGGTACTTGTTCTTAATAGTTACTTTGTTCAACTGTCGGTAATCTATGCACATTCGGAAACTCCCATCCTTCTTCTTCAAAATAGCACCGGAGCACCCCAAGGAGATGCACTTGGTCTAATGAGCCTTTGCTCAACAACTCTTGAAGTTGTGCCTTTAACTCTCTTAACTCTGCGGGAGCCATTCTATACACGGGGGTATAGAATGGGGCGAGTACCCCGGGTTCCAAATCAATGCAAGTCTATATCCCTATCTGTGGCATACCGGGAAGATCTGCAGGGAACACGTCCAAAAACTCACAGACCACTGAACCGACTCGATCGAAGTACTTGGGTAGTGTCATCCTTGAGATGTGCCAAGAAAGCTAGACAACCCTTACTAACCATCTTCTGAGCACAATAAAGAGATGATACGCCCGGATTGGGAGTGTAGTAACCCTCCCACACTAACGGATCTGCCCCAGGCTTGGCTACGTTACCGTTTTAGCATTACAATCCAAAATCGCAAAGTTTGGAGAAAGCCAAGTCATACCCAGAATTACGTCAAGTCACCCATTTCTAAAATAACCAGTCTACATAAGTGTTTCTTCCTCCCTCCAAAATTCACCAAACAAGACCTATACACTTTTTCGACTATCACAGACTCACCCACCGAGTAGAAACACGAATAGGCATGTCAAGTATAATTCCAATGTAAATTTAGACCATTAGCAATGAGGAAGATACATATGAAAACGTGGAGCCAGGTCAAATAATACAGATGCCATGCAATCACAAACCAAGATTACCTGTGATAACAGCATCAGACGCCTCCGCTTCAGACCTCCCAGGGAAAGCATAACAATGGGCCCTATCATTCGTCTGTCCGTTGCCCTCCTACCATGTTGTGTAGTAGTGGCTCCGTTTTGCCCATCACCTCTGCCGTTTTGGTGACCGCCATTACCTCGACCACCACGTCCCACAAGAAAACGGCCTCTACTATGACCACCCCTACCTCTAGCTAGTGGGGCTCTGTACTCTGTTTTTGGACATTCCTTCCTACTATGTCCAATCTCACCCATCCATAGCACTCTCTGGAGTCAGGCATAGTCTCTTCGGAGTTTGTGTTGACTTTCTGAGGCGGACCCCCCAACTACAGTCTGTAGTGAAGACTGAATTGGTCGATTTGAGTGACCTCCGGAGTTCTGTCCTCTAGAATAAGAACCATAACTCACCTCCCCTTCGAAATCTCTTTGATGTCGATGTCGTGGTGAAGTCATCTGGCTTCACTCCTTCCACCTCTATCACAAAGTCTACCACCTCTTGGAAGGATGTTGCTGTTGCCGCTATCTGTAAGGCTGAAATCCGCAATTCTGACCTCAACCCTTTCACAAAACTGCGGATCGTTCTTGTGGACTGAAACAGAGTTGGGTGGCGTATCGGATAGTGCGCGAAATTTAGCCTCGTATGCATAACCGTCATTCTCTATCACTCTTGCTCAGACTCATAATTCATCCTCTTTCTATATCTCTCAAAGTCCTTGGGATGTATTTCTCCATGAATAGGGTAGAGAATGATTCCCAAGTCATAGGTGGTGCCTCTGTTGGTTGACACTCAACAATGTGAACGCCACCACATTTTGGCGTTACCTTGAAACTGATAGCTCACGAACTCGACACCAAACCTCTCTACTATCCCCATCTTGTGTAGTAGCTCATGACAGTCAACCAGAAAATCATAAGCATCCTCAGATTCTGCACCCTTGAAGACTGGAGGTTTCAATTTCAAGAACTTACTAAAAAGTTCGTGTGATCGTTTGTCATAATAGGCCCAGTAGTCGACGTGGAAAGGTGCCTATTCCCAATGTTGCATCCATGCGGAGCCATAGTAGCCGCATGTCGTATTTCTGAAACCGGAGGTTTGGTGCAGAAACCACTTGGAGGTGCTTGCCCTGATCAGACAAACCCGCTAAGATAAGCAAGTACTTGGTGATCATCTCTGGGGTAGGTTGGGGTGGATTTCATTTCATTTCATTCCCTTGTTTCGGTTTCCCTTCCTCACCCTCTCTTACTGCATCCTCAGTCGGTGGAGGAGTCACCGCCCTAGTATCAGATGGGCTAGGGGCTCGTCCTCTTCCCTAGAGGACGTCCTCCCACGACCTCTTCCACGGCCTCTTGCCGCTGTTCCTCCTCGAGCACAGCCCCAGTGGCTGGCTCAGTAGTTTCATGTCTTTCCGTTGTCGCTGCTGGTGCGTCGTTGCTCTAGTTCTAACCATCTGCGAAATAGAATGAAGATGGTCAGATACCAATTTTTGTATCACCTAGATACCAATTGGACTCAAGTAGTAGCACGAAAGAAAGAATGAAAGAATGGAATTTTCCTAAAGTCTTATAGCCTCTCAAGGAAAAGTAAAGGCGTCCCCCTACCGTTCCTTAAGACTCTACTAGACCTGTTCTTGTGTGATGAGACCAATGAACCTAATGCTCTGATACCAAGTTTGTCACGACCCAAATCGGGGACGCGACTGGCACCCACATTTACCCTCCTATGTGAGCGAAACAACCAATTTAACCCTTAACATTTTAATACAATATCGACAAAAGAAATGCGGAAGACTTAACTCATTAATAAAACAAATCAAAAACTATTATTATTATCCCCAAAATCTGGAAGTCATCATCACAAGAACATCTATCTCAATTTACTAATCTAAGAATGTCTAAAAGCTAAAAACAAGTAAAACTAGTCCATGCCGGAAGTTCAAGGCATCAAGACTTGAAGAAGAAGATCCAGTCCAAGCTAGACGCATTAGCTCACCCTGAATTTCCGATGGAGTGAAGACTGGCTTGATCTACTGCTGAGTCGAAGTTGACGGAACGTTTTCTGCATAACACAAATAACAAGAGGAAAACATAAAGTAGGGGGTCAGTACAACCACACGTACTGAGTAGATATCATCGGTTAACTCAAAATAGGCGATAATACATATCAAGTAATATTATAAATCAACTATAAACTCAACATTAGCAACAAGTAGTATAATCGTCAATAAATACCATCAAGTTCATCCATGAGGACTCAAGCCTCAATACCATACTCATTTGGGGGATTAAGTTCATTATGTTGAGTATATTAACATCTTTCGAGATTCATTATCTTTCTTTCTTCCTCTTGTGTCGGTACGTGACACTCCCGATCCCCTACTACTATGTGTCGGTACGTGACACTCCGATCCCCTATATGTGTCGGAACGTGACACTCCGATCCCCTATATGTGTCGGAACGTGACACTCCGATCCCCTATATGTGTCGGTACGTGACACTCCGATCCCTACATCTACGTGTCGGTTCGTGACACCCGTCCCACTAATACTATGTGTCGGAACGTGACACTCCGATCCACTAATTCTATGTGTCGGAACGTGACACTCCGATCCACTAATCTCATTATATCCGTTCATCAAGCCTTCTCTATACCAAGGCATCAATCAATCCCAATCACTTTAATTCATCAAGCCTTCTTTTATACCAAGGCATTATCATTAATATCATAGATTAAAGTTTCTTTAAGATTTGGGATTCAATGGTTTTCATCATGCTTGTTTTATCAAAATCACATAATCATGTTCAATGCAAGCATACAATTAAGCATATAGACAGGTTTACAATATCATCAACACATATTATTCACTATTAAGAGTTCACTACGAGTATCGTAATATAAACCATAACCTACCTCCACCGAAGAATTGAATCAACAACTATCTTCTTCGTTTCTCTCTGTCCTTCGTTCGACTCTCTCTCTCAATCTGTTCTTTCTCCTTTGTTTTATTCAAACCCTCTTTCTTTTACCTAATTAATCATATAATTAAGTGTGAAAAAGGACAATAAAACCCCTAATTCACTTAAGGTTACCCCTTTTTAACCCTAAGTAATTAGACTTATTAATGTTACCCCCCTCAATCTTTATAATTAAGGAAAGAATAGTCAAAAACGACCCTTAAAAACGTGTGGAGAAATCCTAAACTGCCTGGATTTGCGTGACCTGTGACGGGGCCGTCGTGCCTGCGACGGTCCGTAACAGTGGTCGTCGCAGCTCCCTCGAGCTCAAGTGGCCTGTGACGGCCCGTCACAGCCGTGACGGTCCGTCCTGTTCCTCCGTCATGACGGTCAGAAACTCGTTTTCTTGCACCAAATTCTCAAAAGTTGAAGTGTTTTGCAACGGGACTCACGACGGTTCGTCGTGGATGTGACGGCACGTCCTGCAGGTCCGTCACAATTTACAGAGAGTCGATTTTCAGTACCCAATTTCAAAATTCCAATTGCATGGGACGACACTGGACCTCGACGGGACTCCCTCGACGGGCGTCGTGACCACGACGGTCCATCGGGACACACGTCTTCTCTGGCAGTTTTTCCAGAAATGCACTCTGTTGCTCAAAACGACTAAACAGGTCGTTACACATAGGCTACTACTTTCTCATGTTTCATAAGGACACACCCCAAGCCCACTCCGGATGCATCACAATATACTATGAAGCCCTGGGTACCCTCCGGTAAAGTCAACACCAGAGCGTAGGTAAGCCTATCTTTCAAAATTTGCTAGTTTCTTTCACATACCTCCGACCACTAAAATTTCACATTCTTTTGTGTCAAGGTACTCAAAGGGGAAGCAATGGACGCAAAAACATCCAATAAACCTCCTATGGTACCCGGCTTGACCTAAGAAACTCCTAATGTCGGTTGGAGTCAATGGTCTAGGCCAATTTTTAACCGCCTCGGTTTTCTTTGGATCAACTTTAACTCCCTCACTAAAGATGATATGACCAAGAAACGCCACTGACCTCAATCAAAACTCACACTTGCTATACTTGGGAAATAGGTGGTGTTCTTACAGCACTTGTAATACCACTCTCAAATAGTCCATGTGTTCATCATCATTTTTTGAATATACCATGATGTCTTCGATAAGGACAATGACAAATGAATCTAGGTAATTCTGAAACACCTTATTCATGAGGTCCATACAAGTTCGGGGCATTAATGAGACCAAATGAAATTACTAGGAAGTCATAGGGACCATATCTAGTTCGAAATGCCATTTTAGGTATATCCTCACCTCTCACCCTATGTTGGTGATACCATGATCTCAAGTCAATCTGAGAAAAGTAGCTTGCCCCTTAGAGTTAATCAAACAAGTTGTCAATATGAGGGAGAGGATACTCATTCTTAATGGTGACTTTATTGAGTTCGCGATAATCAATGCACATTCTAAGGTACCCATCCTTCTTCTTCACAAACAATATCGTAGCACCCCATGGGGAAATACTAGGTCTAATGAAGCCTTTGTCTAGTAAGTCTTTGAGTTGAGACTTCAATTCTTTCAATTTGGCCGGAACCATCTGATAAAGAGGAACTGAAATGAGGTTTGTATTAGGTAGCAAGTCAATACCAAAATCAATTTCCTGTTTGGAGGAATTCCGGGAAGGTCATTAGGAAAAACCTCTGGAAATTCCCTCACTATGGGGAATAACTCAATGTGAGGATTTTTGGAGTGAAAATTATTGACCCTTATAATATGGTATAAAAACCCTTTAGATATCATTATACAAGCCTTTAGACAAGAAATAATACTGACTCTAGGAATAGAAATACCCCTTTTCCACTCTAAAACGGGTTCATTAGGAAAATTGAACTTGATCATGCTTGTCCAACAAACTATGGAAGAACAACAATCATGTAACCAATCCATTCAGAAAATGACATCAAAATAAACCATATAAAGTTCAAATAATTTAAAATGAGTAACTCTATTAGGAAACATTGTAGGACAACTTTTATACACTTTCTTTGCAACTACCGAATCACCTACTGGGGTAGTTACATAAAAGGTTCATTTAGGACATAGAGAAACATATCAAACTTTCTAGATAACAAAGGAGTAACAAAATATAAAGTACCATCGGGATCAAGTAAGCATAAACATCAATAGAGAAGGCTTGTAACATACCGGTCACCACATCGGGAGAATTCTCTTGTTCTCTCTTAGAGAGAAGAGCATAAAAGCAATTCTTTATTAAATCATAAACATTAGAACAACTTGATTTAGATTTACCACTCCCTTTGTCTTTCCCCTTCATATTTGGGCAATCTCTAATTTTCTGTCCACTCTTGCCACACCCAAAGCAATTGTCCGTCCCAACTAGGCATTCACTCATATGTTTCTTCCCGCTCTTTCAACAAGTTCTTATTATTTGGTGAACTAGTACCTCTTCCTTTTTGAGACTTAGGGTTATAAACCTTATCATCATAAGCCTTGGGAAATTTGGAAGGAACTTGGTTGGAGAACCTCTTCTTGAATGTAGGCTTGTCTTGGATTTCCATCCTTTCCTTTGAAGAACAAACCTCATAAGACTTGACCCTCTTGGCATCTATATTATTCCTCCTTAGTCTACTTTCTTCCACTTGATGAGTATGAACCATTAGAGGAGAGATATTAATATTATCATGAAGCACAGCCTAACGACATTCTTCCACCAAGTCATCGGACACTCCCTAAATAAAATGACTATTCTCATTACATGGGTTAGACACCAAGGATGGATCATACTTAGACAATTTATTAAACTTCAAGGAGTAGTCAATTACACTCATACCTCCTTGACAAAGTTTGATGAATTCTTCCACTTTAGCTTCCCTCAACTCTCTAGGGAAGAACCTATCAAGGAAGGCTATTTTGAAGATCTCCCAGGTCATCAAACTACCTCTTAATACCCTATTAACCCTTTATTAGGTGTACCAAGTGTGGGCCATATCTATGAGTTGATAGGTCGCGAACTCGACTTTCTAATTAAAGTCACACCCATAGAAGAGGGTATTCATCCGCTTTTGACCCGAAGAACATAGTTTGGTTTATCCTAGTAAAGTCTCTCAAACGAGAAGCCATAGTGCTAGCATGTGGAGGCATACGGGGTCTAACCTCCCGATTCACTTAGGTCGTCATAGCTTGGACTTGAGAAGTGATGGCATAACTTGAGAGGCCATGGCTTGTTCCAAACTGAGAAAAGTCGACCTTATCTGTCCATTTGTCATAGATGGAGGAACAATCGGGACTTGACCACCTATAGGAATATGTTCAAGTGGAAGTACTTGGTTGTCTTGTGGAGAAGCTTTGTTGTCATGAGCTCCCACATTAGCAATCCCTTTTTCGACCCTTCATGCGGCTGCCCTTCTAGTAGTCATACCTATAACAATAATAAGAGGTTTAGGTGATATAACACATAAAGTAATACTCTAGAGGCATGACATAGGAGTACAAAAATATGAGAATTTCGTAAGCATGACATAGTCTCTCATTCATAAGTGTGGCGCACTTCACAATTACTAATAAGAATATACATGAACGTGGTTAAATGAGACATCGATCCTAAACATATTCAACATCATGCTCTGATACCAAGTGTGTCACATCAAGGGAGAACCCCGTCGACGTAACATGTGTAGTCATCTCGGAGAGTACTAAGACTAGCCTCTTAGCATTCATCATTAAATTTCATAGGTTAAAAAGTATAGAAAAATTAGAACTTTTTCATATACTTCTAGATCATGAGGTTTACATAGACCTTGTAACGCCCTAAAATGAATTAAGGTAAAATATAACCTCATGAAATTAGTGTTCTTAGGCAGTGTGTGAAGTTTGGTTTAGTTTGGAGGTCAAACGACCAAGAACGTCCATGACGTCCGTAAGGTATGCTTTAGATAGTGTTTTTGTGTCTTGAGGTATTTGAGTGAGTTTTACGTGTTTGTTTTAAATCAAAATTGTTGTGGGATGTTCCTAAGACCTAGATGACTATGTTTAGGGGTTTAACATTTGGGTACGACCCCACCTAGGATCCACGAGGGTCCCTAGAAGAGAACCTCACCTCTTGGGAAGAAACTGCGAAACAGTGACCAAACGACGACCCAAGGGACGATCCGTTGGTCAATCAACGGTCCATCAACCATGGACGTTGATTGGACCTGAAAGGAAGGATGAACTAATCCTTATTGAGGCAAAGTCTCGACCAACGAGACCCCACCAATGGGCCATTGGTTGAAAAATGGTCTGTTGGTTGGTCCGTCTGCGAGACTGCCTCAAAAGTTGTCAACTCACTGTAATGACTTGGGGTTTTTGGTAAATTCACCCCAAGTCTTTTATGAGACTAGGAAGTTATATTTAGGGTCTATTAGGTATATTAAAGTATTTAAAACCCTAAGACCTAATTTTAGACCTCATTTCCTAAAACCAAAACTCCTCTCCCTTAGAACTTTCTCTCAAGTCTCTTTGGAAGCTAGAAGTCAAGAAGAGCTAGGAGGGCTGTTGATGGCCAAGTTATTCATCTGAATAATTTGAGTTTATCTTATCTAAGGTATTGTATCCTTCCTTGAACTCTCTTCCATTCAAGGAGTCCCTTCTAATGGATTTTCAAAAAGTTCTTCTATAATCAACTCTAAATATGGGTATTGCATGAAAACATTTTGAATGAATTAGTAATGATGTTTATAATGTTAGTTGATTATTTTAAGATAAAAACTTTAATGAAAACATGTTAAAGCTTTTCATCATATGTTTGCTGAAGAAATGGGTTAAATGATCTTATTTTTGTAGTCTTTGAGATTTGCTTTACTTATGTTGTTATTAATTTTTAGCTACTTCCCTAAGGGATAATTTATGATGAATTATTGAGTACAAATTCTATGGGTTATGGAAGCTAGGATTAAAGGGTAAGTTGGTTATGTTGTTTAAGCTTTAATTATGAAATGCTCTTGAGTGGTATGGTCCACCTTCTTGGTGGCAGTGTTTACTTGATAAATTTATTATACTTAGTATGTATTATGAGTGTTGCTTTGATGTCCTAATATATGAAATAAATTTATAATATAGATGGTTCTTGTGTTGTGTATTATGAAGCTTGAATTGCATGTTTGACTTAGATTACGCCTAAATGAAGTATATAATTTTGTGAATCATGTAAGGTGTGTGAATTGATAAATGAATGCCTAAAGCATGTATAGAAGATAACATAAATGGAATGATGCTTATATGAAAGATGTACTCACAAGTATACACACACTTAAATGAATTTATGATGTTAAGTTGAGTAAATAGAGGAGATTTGAGGTGGACACTCTTCATTAGTTGAGATGAAGTGTTTAGTATCAACCTCACTACATCCTAAGATCTTTCTAAGAGAGGTCGAAGGATGAATGGCCTTCGTGAGTTTAGATGTGGTTTCACTATTTATCCTTAACCTATAGTATATAATGTTTAGAATCCGTGAGGGTTATGCCTAGCACCGAGAGGATATGATGAAGAAGTAGTTACACTTCGTGATTAGAGATGTTGTATTTTGATGTACCTCTTGATATGAGTACTCCTCATTAGTATAGAATGAGTTACTTCGTAGCAATCTCCTTATCCCTTAACTATGCACCCGCAGAGGTGTAGCTATTCGGCAAGCCATGTAAAAGCTAAGAGAATGACCTTACTCTAGGCAAGTGAGGATCCCTTATCCTATAGGGGTTAATATCAGGATTCCATGTCTAGATCTCATGGTCTATTTCTGATAAGCTAACTCCCACAAAAGTAATGAATATGCTAAGTATTCTAAAAGAGTGTGCTACTTAGGTTAGGTAGTGGAATGGGATGCTATTTATCCATTGCATTAAGTAGGCATTCCGAAAGGGAAGTTTTGGTGAGTCGTGTATGAATTAAAGGAACTAAGTCTCCTAAAAGAATTTACTACTTAGGGTAGGTGGTGGTATGGGATGATATCTATCCATTGCACTAGGTAGGACCTTCCGAAAGGGGAGTCTTGGTGTCAAGCCTTCTAAAAAAGAGTGTACTACTTAGGGTAGGTGGTGGTATGGGACACCATATACTCATTGCACTAAGTAGGCATTCTTAAAGGGAATTCTTGGTATGTTGTTTGGGTGTTCTTCTATTTTATTTCCATTGAGTGGGGGCTTGTTCTCCCGAGGTGAGTATGTCAAAAAGGAGGTAGTCTTGAGGATCGCTTTGGTGTGTATTGAAAAAGGCATATGTGTACTTCCTTCATGTCTTACCTTACTGAGTCTTAGAATGACCTTAGTTAGGGGAACTCTGAAAGAAATGAGTTTACTTCCTTATTGGCTATACCTTGGAAGTTCACTACATTTGGAGTCATTTTAGTTCAATGTAATGTCACATGAAGCTTACTCAAAATGCTATCTAGGTTACTGTAAAGTTTGGAAAGGTTACTGTGAAATGCTTTCTTTTGTTAAAATCTTGGAAATCCTTATCTAGGTGTTAAATAATGTTTCTAAATTGTTTTACCTCTATATTTCTGAATGTTTTACTTAATTGACATGAAAATGTGTTCTTACTAAAATATCCCTTTTTGCATGTTTTTGCATATGCCATACTTAGTATATTTTTTTGTACTAACCCCATACTCTTCTATACTCTATAAGTATAGGTTGGAAGCTTTATAAGATTTAAAGGTGAAGCTCGGGAAAATCTACTCTCTCAAGATTTGGTATGCCCTCATGTATTCAAGGACATAGTCTATGTTTCCTAGTTTTATTATTAAGACTTATTATGTATGTTTCTTTCAATGTAAGGGTCGTGTCGCTATGATATTATATCCTATCTTTAAGTTGGCTTTTGTTGATGCGATTTTCTTAGTATTTATGAAAGATTTCCTTTTATCAATTCATCCATGAAATGTTTTAAATTCCGCACTATTTTTCATGTCTTATGTAATGAACGATAGTTAAACTGCCTGTACTAGACCCCAAAGGGTCAAGTAGTCCGGTCATGATCCAAGTGTTCTCCCTAACTTCTAGGGGTACTTTCGGGTTGTGAAAAACCTCTCGCTTACACATATTATATATCGGGAGTTTACTTAGACTCCTCGCATAGGAAGCTTACATAGGATTCTACTTTTATGCTACATATACAATATACAACATATAGTCTAATAGGGATGTCTCATATAAAACCATCTACAATGAATTAGAACAATTCGTGCATAGCCCTTACATAATGTATAATTTTCATGTCTTATGTAATGAACGATAGTTAAGGGCTTGTACAAGACCCCAAAGGGTGGTTAAGTATGCCTTGCCACGGACCGAGGGTTCTTCCTATCTTTTTGGGGTTACTTTCAGGTCGTGAAAGACTTGGTACCAGAGCATAAGGTTATGGAAAATAGTTTAGGGTCCAAAAAGTCTCACAAGCCACGTCTAGTAGTATCTTGGTCATTGGTGTGAGTCGCAAACACATCCATGGACAAAAGGCTATACGAAGATAGAGGTTTCACTTTCTTCTCTATTATAATGTCGTTCCTTAGACTTGAGTCGTATAAGGTGTCTTTTCTAAACCTCTTCTATTTGTGTTTATAGGACATGAATACGAAGATATCAACCGCTATAAGGGAGGAGGAAGGTGTAGCTAATGAGAGGATCCCTCCCCGTGTTGGCCAAGTTCCTAATTTTGGCCTGGAGGAAGAGAATGAGGAGGATCCTATTCAAGAACCCCAAGTGCCTCCTGAACCTTAAGAGCCTCAAGTGCCCTAAGTGCCTCCTATGCCTCAAGATCCTTTTATTAAAGGAGATATGACTAATGCGGAGTTGATGGATGCCCTAATGAACATGACCCAACACATGACAACTCAAGCTCATGTCGTCAATAATCACTTTGTTGCCCAAGCTAATCAAGGAGTGGGACCCCAACCTAATGCTAGTACTCCCGCTTCTAGAATTCATGATTTCATGAGGATGAACCCTCCCACTTTTCATGGAACTAAGGTGGATGAAGATCTACATGGTTTCATATATGAGGTTTTCAAAGTGGTAGATGCTATGGGTGTGACCCCTAGGGAAAAATCGGAGTTATCTGCTTATCAACTCAAACATGTGGCTCAAGTGTGGTTTGAGCAATTGAGGTTTGAGAAACCCTTAGAGAGAGGTCATGTATATTGGGGAGAATTCAAAGAAGCTTTCCTAGATAGGTTCTTTCCCCTTGAATGGATGGAGAAGAAGATTGTTGAATTCATGAACCTTCATCAAGGGGGAATGAGTGTGCAAGAGTACTCTCTCAAATTCACCCAACTCTGTAAATATGCCCCAAAAATGGTATCCAACCCTAGGGCTAGGATGAACAAATTTGTGATAGAAGTGTCTATATTTGTGGAGAAAGAGTGTTATACGGCAATGCTTCTTAATGATATGGATATCTCTAGGATCATGGTCTATGCACAACAAATTGAGGAGTCCAAAATTAGGGAGATAAGGCAAGAGGTTAAGAGACCTAGGTTGGATGATTCTAGTCACCAAAAACCTAATAAGAGGTTCTATCACCAATATTCTTCCATGGTAAACAAGGAAAAGGCTCCAACCAAAATTTCCAAGGTGGTGGCCATAATTTTGAAAGGACTAGGTGCCCTACTTGTGGAAAGCAACATGGGGGTAGTGTCTTGCCGGAACGGATGATTACTTTGCATGTGGTAATAAGGGACACAAGATGAGGGACTGACCTAACATAAAATCAAGATGTAAAGAGGTAAATCAAGCTTCCCTAGACCCTAATGCTCCAAAGAAGAACCCTCCCTATGGGATGGGAGCCAGAAAGGTTAACTAATCTAGAGTTGATAATCCCGGTAAGTCTTAACCTTTTATGATTTTTGTTTTTATGGTATTAAAGGATTTTATATGGTTTTATAGTTCATTTGATCAGGTCATCTTGATTAATTTCTCAAAGAATGGACTTTTACAAAATTTGGCATGCTTAACAGTTGATATAGTGAATGCTCACTGTAAAAATTCTCATTTTTGAAGAAAATTGTTTTTCCTTGAATTGAAGTTTCAATGTGTTTAAAATAATTTTATATGAACATTTTTAATGTTGAAGAAGTTAATTCATCAATAAAAGAAAGAAAATGGTGAATTTTGAACTTGTGAAGTTTTGCTAAGTGCTAATGTTGCAAAGTGCTTGAAAGTGTGAAATTGTGCTCCTTGTTAGTTGATGCTTTGATTTTCAATGTTTTGGAATTGAATTATAATGTTTTATGTGATTCTAAGTAATTCCTTGTTGTTCTTAAATTTTTCGTGTCATTCGAGGACGAATGTTATTCAAAGTGGGGGAGAATGTAATGCCCTTAAATGAACTAAGGTGCACTAGACCTCATGAGTGTTTATTTAGTTATTTAAATTTAAAATGAGTTATATAAGTAATCTTAGTAAGTGTATGAATTTTGGTTATGTTTGGAGGTCAAAGTCCGAGAACGCCCATGACGTTCGGAAGGTGTGCCTTAGATAGAGCTTGTGTGTCTTGAGGTGTTTGATTTAGTTTTACGTGTTCTTTTTAATCAAAATTGATGTGGGATGTTCCTAAGACCTATAAGACTATGTTTAAAGGTTTAACGTTCAGGTACGATCCCACCTAGGACCCACGAGGGGCCCTAAAAGAGGATCCTACTTCTTGGCAAGAAGCTGCCAAAGCAATGACCAAACGACGACCCAAGGGAATGTCTGTTGGTTAACCAACGGCCCGTCGACCATAAGAGTCGATTTTCCCTGAAAGGATAGCCAAGCCTGAACATGGAGTAGTTGCAGTACCAATCGACGGACCCCACCAACAGGGCATCGATTGGGAGGACGGTCCGTTGGTGGTGGGGGTATAGGTGGTCACTGTAAAAGCTGTAATTTCTTGCTTTGGCTTGGGGTTCTTGGTAAATTCACCCCAAGTCTTTTATGACCCTAGGAAGTTATTTTTAGGGTTTATTAGGTATATTAAAGTAACCCTAAGACCTATATTTAGACTTAATTTCCTAAAACCCTATTCCCTTAGAATTCTCTCAAGTCTCTTTGGAAACTAGAAGTCAAGAAGAGCTAGGAGGTCTGTTGGTGGCCAAGTTCTTCATCAAAATCTTTGGAATTTCTCTTATCTAATGTATGCTATCCATCTTTGAACTCTTTTCAATTCAAGGAGTCCCTTCTAATGGATTTTCAAAAAGGATTTTCAACCCTAGTTTATTCTATCTTCAACTATATTTATGGGTGACTTAATAATGATGTTTTTAATGTTATTAGATAATGGTTAAATGAGCTTAGTTTTGTAATCTTTTAGCTTTGGTTTTCTTGTGTTGTTAATATGATTTAGCTACTTCTCTAAGGGCCTTATTATGATGAAATATTGAGAAAATGATTATGGGTGGTGATGGCTTGGTTAAATAGTGAGGTTCTTATATTGTATGATTCTTATTATAAATTGTTCTTGCAAGGTATGATCCAACTTCTTGGTGGAGGTGTTTACTTGATGAACTTGATGTTATTTAGAATGTATTGTGAGTGTGGCTTTGAAGGACTAATATGTGAAATTAAGTGATGTTAAATATGGGTCTTGTATTGTGTTTTCTGAAGCTTGAATTGCATGGCTTAAATTATGCCTAAATAAAGTATATGATGATGTAAAGAATGTAAAGTGTTTGAATCGATGAATGTAGGTTTAAAGCATGTAAAGAAGTTAATGTAAATTAAATGATGTTTATACCCAAGATTTGATCACAAGTTCACACACACTTAAATGTATGTGTGAAGCTAAGTTGAGTAAATAGAAGAGTTTTGAGGTGGACACTCTTCGTGAGTCGAGATGAAGTGTTTAGTAGCAACCTCACTACATCCTAAGAGCTTTCTAAGATAGGTCAGAGGATGAATTCCCTTCATGAGTTGAAATGTGTTGTTCACTACTTATCCTTAACCTATAGTATATATAATGTTTAGAATCTATGGATGGGGGTTATGTCTAGCACCAAGAGGATATGAGAAGAGGTGGTTACACTTCGTGAGTTGAGATGTTGTATTCCAATGTACCTCTTGAGATGGGTACTCCTCATTAGTAGAGAATGAGTTACTTAGTGTGCATTGAAGTAGGCATATGCGCACTTCCTTCATGTCTTACCTTGGTGAGTCTTAGGATAACCTTGGTAGCGAAACTCCTACTGAAATTAATTCACTTCCTCATTAGAAATACCTTGGAAATTCACTATTTTTGGAGTCAAAGTGGGCTCATTGTAATGTTCTAAATAGTTCATTGTAAAATTAGAAAGTTGCTGTAAAAATGCTTTCTTTTGCAAAAATCATGGAAATCCTTCTCTAAGTGTTAAATGATGTTTATTATATTGTTTTACTTCTATATTTATGAATGTTTCCTTAATTGGCATGAAAATGTGTTTTTACTAAAATGTCAATTTTGCATGTTTTTGCATATGCCATTCTTAGTACATTGTTGTGTACTTACCCCACAATTTGCTATACTCTATAAGTATAAGTTTTTTTAAGCAAGGTTGAAGACTAGAAGGTGAAGCTTGGGAAAGTTTCTCTCAAGATAAAGTATGTTCTCATATATTTGAGCGCATAGTCCTTTTCTTACTTTCTTATTTAAAGACTTACTTTGAATTTCTTTTTAATGTAAAGGGCCATGTCCCTAAGATATTATATCGTGTCTTAAAGTTGGCTTTTGACGATGAGATTCTCTAAATATTTATGAAAGATTAGTTTTATTAAATCTCTTGAAAAGTTTTAATTCCACATTACTTTTCATGTCTTATGCAATGAACGATAGTTAAGGGCTCTTACAAGACCCCAAAGGGTCATGTACGCCTTGCCACGAACCGAGGGTTCTTCCTAACTTCTAGGTGGTACTTTCAGTTTGTGAAAAGTTCCGAGGATAGAGCCACTCATCAAGCCTTATTAGTTTTGTCTATGTTTTGAGACAATTATTCCATTCTCATGTTGAGACTTTCTTGTAGCCTATATGGGCATATTGTAATAGACTAAGGTATATGCCCAAACTTTTTTCATTCACTTTATAGATCGTTTAATGTGATACAAAGTATTAGAATAAATTCCTATATGTTGGTTATGTTGTCTATGCGAGAAGCCTAAGTAAACTTCATTATGAAAAGTTTTAAATTTTTCAGTATTTTTGACCTATGATGTGTGTATGCTAAAGGCTTGTCTTAGTCCTCATCGAGGGCAACGACGCTCGTAACGACTAGAGTATACTTTGGGTCATTACAAAACTACACAAACCATCATCATATATCAAGTAGTGTGGACAAGGCCATGATCATCATAATACATAAAGTAAACAGGCGAGGCCACATAATTCACAAGTAAAACACATAGCACCGCCACCATAAGTGGACCATACCAATCACAACATAAATAAATATCTACATTACATAAAATAAATAGAATTATGGAAGCGTACCACCAATCCATTCTCACCACTTCAATCCATAGCTAAATCATCCAATACGATACAAAAAGTCCTTTACCCATGGCCATGATCATCAATCCAATACAAAAATCACAACACTTAATAAATCTAAATCAATTCAATATAAATTTATCAATCTAAGACAGCCTATGCATCAATCCAATACAATTCTTATATCATTCAATAGCCCAAAGAAAACTACACTAGAATTCATAAGCATTGAGACACAATCACTTAACCCATAAAATAGTCAAAACTACGATTGCATGGTTTGCCTGAGTTCATAGAGTTTTTAGGTTAAAATCATCAAATTAACATCCATTAAATCATAATAGAATGATTAAAAATGTTTCATGCAAGAAAGCATGGCTAGATCACAAAATTGGAGAATTCATGTTCTTAATCATCTTTGAAAAATCACAAGGAATTGACTCCTTGAAGAAAGAGATTCAAGGATGAAGACCATACCTTAATATAGAAGATTAACCCACGAAATTTATGGAGGAAAACTTGTAAAATCAGTCTTCTTCCTTGGAGCTTCAAACCTTCATCAATGGAGTTTCGAAGAGAAGAATGGAGAGGTTTTGTTTTGAGTTGAGAGTTTAGCTTTGATTGGTGTGTTTAGGGGTATAAAAAGACTCAATAATCGTCAATAAGTCATCCCCAAATTACTAAAAAGACCCCTGCACTTATTAGACAATTTAACAAATTCAAATTTGACTAAAAAACAACGCGACCAAATATGAGTTTATTGCGCGTCGTGGAGGCATTTTCAAATATTGTTTCTGGAAAATTTCAAGGCAGAATGGTTCGTGACAGACCCGCGTTTCAGGGAAAGAATTTTTCCCACTCAGTTTCAGTTGTGCGACGCGCAGCCACTGCCAGATTCTGGCTGGCACGGCAGCTTGGCTGTCCCATGTTTGGGTCCTCTTTGGGGACCCTTTGGCTGGTCCCCAAGGCGTCATTCTAGAAAGTTTCGACCCTTTGCATGTCATACTACGTGAAACAACCATCCGTACACAATTTGACCTCAAACAATCCCCCAAAACATCACTACAAAATACTACGTCACACTAGTTCAACTTCGACTAGTTTACGGACATGCTTGGATGTTTGACCTCCAAACACTTCCAAACTTCATATATTTCCTATAAACACCATTATTAAAAATTTTAAGACTTTAAAACATCATTAAACACATGTTAGGCTCTAGTTTAACCTAGATCATTTTTAGGGTGTAAAAATACTCCCCCACTTGGAAACATTCATCCTCGAATGACACTTGCTATTCTTTAGGAAATTTCAAGAGATAAGAAACTCAAGAATTGCAGCAAATAACCATACTTTACAATATAAAATACACTCATATAGTATAAACATCAATTTCACAGCATTAATAAACTCAAAACAGAACAAGAATATAGAATACTACTTCTACAACTTATCATGCAATAAGACTCACCTTCTTCATTTCAAATAGCAAGAAATCATTTTTTAAATTCATTATCATAATCATAAACATCAATTATATACAAAACATAACATTTTTTCATGAAAGAACAATTTTGTCAAAATTTCAAAATCGTTACATTAAGATGCCAGGTATTTAGTGAACATGCTTCAAAATTTCAAAAATGCAACTTTTTGCAATTGATGATAAAAAGCATTAAAATATGATAGAAGAAACCATATAAACTAAATTTACAACCTAATCATAACTTTATGGAATGAACAATTAAAGGAATCAATGAAATTCAATTCCAGCAAGACTCCTAAACACCATGCAACAATGAAACATACTACTATGACCTTCTAACTCCTCTACTAACCATACTCCCCCACTTAGAAGGAACTCATAACACTAAAGATATAAATACAAGGAATTACCATCATCATCCAACTTTAATCCTCTAGTCTGGAGTGCATATAAATGATTCTTCTTTGGAGCATCACCTTCCGGGGCATTTGGAGGAACTTGCTTACCCTCTCCTACTCTAGAAGAATTAGAAGGACAATCCCTCACTATATGTCCATCTTTACAACATCCAAAGCAACTCTCTATACCCAATAACCATTGCCCGTAGTGCCTCTTCCCACAAGTAGTACATGTAGGCTTACAAACTTTAGAACCACTACCCTTCTCAAGTTATACCTTAGCACCCCTAGGTTCATCTTAAGTTGAAAACTTCTTATTGAACCTAGGTTGGATTTGATCAGTTGACCCACTTCTATTCAAGTTTTTAGCAATCCTACCAAACTAAGACTCCTCATTTGATTGAGCAGAAATCATGAGTCTAGATAGGATCATATAATCATGGAGCATGGCCGTATGACATTCTTCTTTCACTTGGTCAACAACCCCGAACACAAATCTACTCATCTCACCCCTAGGGTTAGACACTAATGATGGGGCATATGTAAACAACATAGTGAAATTCAAATATTACTCCTCAACACTCATATTGCCTTGCTTGAGATTGATGAATTCTTCTGCCTTCACCTCCCACCTCTCACGGGGAAATTACTTTCCTAAGAAAGCCTCTTTAAATGCCTCCAACTCAATAGGACCCGGCTCAACCGGCCCATTATCCTTCCATTGAGTGTGCATACCTATATTGGTATGAATCTAACTCTACATTCTCCCTAGAAGTCACCCCACGGAAATCAACACCTTATAAACACCATCTAGGAACTCTTGGGGATCCTCTCCCACCTTAGATCCAAGAAAGATGGGAGGATTCATCCTTACAAAATATCTCAATCTAGTTGTCATAGTGCTCTCCACAACATTCACTCTAGGATCAATACCCCTATTCACATGGTTAGTCATGCTTCTGGATAAAGCAACTAAAGCCTCTCTAAAATCCCCATTAGTCATTTCTGGGGGAACCACCAGAACAACATTACCTTCTTCCACAATTGGGACTTGAGAATCTCTAGCACCTTGAGAACCTTGAAAAACTTTCTCAACTTTTTCAACTTGAGGTTGAATCTCCTCATTCACATCATTCTCCTCAACTCTCCTAGTCGGTGTCCTCCTCATATTCATCTCCAATAACATAACGAAAACCGTAGGAAAAGAACACTCATAACTTCTAAATATTTATGGCACAACATAGGAGTGTAAAAGAAAGGAAACTCTATCGTCCTATAGCTTCTCGCTCATGATGTGTCGCGACTCACACCGATGATCGAGACTCTACTAGACGTGACTTGATAAGACTTTTTGATTCCTAAGACCACTTTCATAAAATATGATCTAATACAATGTTTTTACGACTCGAGAGTACCCCCTAGAAGTTAGGGCATTCTCGAATCAGAACACGGCGTACTTGACCTCTTGGAGGTCTTGTACAATTCCTTGCTACCTTGTCATTTGTTACTCCGTTGGTAGCTAGAAAGTTTGATATATTGCCCGATATGTTAATTGAACCATTTTCGGTTACTAACCCAGTGTGTGACCAAGTTATTGCTAAAAGAGTCTATAGGAATTGTCTTATATTGTTGCCCAATAGATATACTTATGTTAAATCAGTAGAACTTGATATGGTTGATTTTGATGTCATTTTGGGAATGGATTTGTTGCATGCTTGCTTTGATTCCATAGATTATATGACAAGGGTAGTCAAATCAATTTTCCAAATGAACCCATCTTAGAGTGTAAGGGTCTAAACTCAATCCTTAGAGTTCAAATCATTTCTTGTCTTGAATATTATAAGATGATCTCCAAAGGGTGTCTCTACCATGTGGTTAGGTTGACATATCTTGAATTCGAGATTCCTCCTATAGAGTTTGTCCCCATAGTGAAGGACTTCCCAAAAAACTCTCCTGATGACTTTCCCAAAATTCCTCCCAAATGGAAAATTGAATTTTGTATTAACTTATTACCAAATACGAAACCCATTTTAGTTCCTCCTTATCAGATGGCTCCGACCGAATTGAAACAGTTGAAGGTCCAACTCAAAGATTTACTAGACAAAGTTTTTATTCAACTTAGTATTTCTCCATGGGGTACTCCGGTTTTATTTTTGTAAGAGTAGGATGTGTCTCTTACGATGTGTATTGATTATCGGAAACTCAATAAAGTCACCATAAAGAACAAGTATCCTCTCCATAGGATTGATGATTTATTTTATCCACTCCAAAGTACGAGTTACTTTTCAAAAATTGATGTAAGGTCGGGATATTACCAACTTAGGGTGAGAGGTGAATATATTCCTGAAACGGTTTTCCGAACTAGATATAGTCATTATGAATTCCGAGTAATTTCTTTTGGGTTAACTAATAACCCGGCGGCTTTTATGGACCTTATGAACAGAGTTTTCAAAAATTACCTTGATTCCTTTGTGATTGTCTTCATTGACGATATCTTGGTATATTCAAAAAATGAGAGTGAATGTATGGACCATTTAATAATAGTATTGCAAGTCCTTAAGGAACACGAACTCTTTGCCAAGTTTAGTAAGTGTGAGTTTTGGTTGAGGTCGGTGGCGTTTTTTGATAATATTATCTCAAGTGAGATATAGTGGTTGATCCATAGAAAACTGAAGCGGTTAAGAATTGGCCTACACCTTTGACTCCAACCGATATTAGAAGTTTCTTGGGTTTAGTAGGGTATTATAGGAGGTTTGTTGATGGGTTTGTGTCCGTTGCTTCTCATTTACTACCTTGGCCCAAAATTATTGTTAAGTTTGAGTGGTCGGAGGCTTGTGAAAGAAATTTTCAAATGTTAAAATTTAGGCTTACCTCCATTCCGGTGTTAACTTTATTGGGGGTTACCAAGGGCTTTGTGGTATATTTTGACTCTTCTAGAGTGGGTTTTGGTTGTGCCCTAATGCAAAATGGGAAAGTGGTATCCTATGCCTCTAGAACACTCAAGGTGCATGAGAAGAATTATCCAAGTCATGATCTTGAATTAGAGGTTGTAGTGTTTGCTTTGAAAATACAGAGGCATTACTTGTATGGTGTGCATGCGGATGTTTATGCCAACCATAAGACTCGTCAATATGTGTTTACTCAAAAGGAGTTGAATATCTCATAAAGAAGATGGTTGGAATTATTGAAAGATTACGACATGATGTTCTTTACCACACCGGCAAAGCCAATGTGGTTGCGGATGCTCTAAGTCGTATGACCATGTGTATTATGTCTCATGTAGAAGAAGTTAAGAAAGACCTAGTGAAAGATGTTCATAGGTTGGCTCGATTGGGTGTTTGGTTGGACGATTCCCCAAATGGTGGTAGTATGGTTTATATAACTCCGAGTCATCTTTAGTGGTTGACGTGAAGTCTAAGCAACATCTTGATCCACTATTGATGGAGTTGAAGAAATTGGTACTTAGAAAGTTAAATGAGTCATTGTCCCTAGGGGGATGGGATGATAAGGTACCAAGGTAGATTGTGTGACCGGATGTTGATGAGTTGAGGAAAAGGATCTTGGAATAAGTTCATGCTTCCCGATATTGTATTCATCCGATTGCCACCAAAATGTATCGTGATCTTAGAGAGGTATATTGGTGGGATGGCTTAAAAAGGGACATTGTTATGTTTGTAGCGAAATGTCCAAATTGACAACAAGTTAAAGTCGAGTGCTTTGACCCAAATAATGGAAGTCCCTACTTGAAAGTGGGAGAATATTAATATGGACTTTATTGTTGGGTAGCCTTGAACTCGGAGGCAAAATGACTCAATATGGGTTATTGTAGATAGGTTCACGAAATCTTCTCACTTTATCCCCGTCAAGTCTACTTATTCGGCGAAGGATTATGAAAGGATCTATATTGATGATATTGTGAGTCTTCATGGGATACCTTTGTCCATCATATTGGATAGAGATGCACAATTCACTTCTCGTTTTGGAGGTCTTTTCAAAAAGAGTTGGTTAATCAAGTGAAACTACGTACTATTTTTCATCCTCAAACGGATGGTCAAGTGGAACGTACCATTCAAATCTTAGAAGATATGTTAAGAGCTTGTGTGATTGATTTTAAAGGAAATTGGGATAATCACTTGCTATTGATTGAGTGCTCGAGTGGTGGATGGGTGGGTGGGGGATCGAGCGTAGGGGTGAATAATAAAATTTTGAAGTTGAAATATTTTTTAAAAACAAACCTAATTGTTTTTTTGGGGGGTGGAGGGGAAGATGGTTGAGGATCTGGATTAAAAATAAATTTCGAAGTTGAAAATATTTTTTAAAAATAAACTTAATTTTTTTGGGTGGGGGGGCTAGCATAGGGAGCGTCAATATAGGGGTGAAAATAAAAAATTTAGTTGAAAATGTTATTTAAAGAGGGGGGGTGTGCTGGTTTGAGGGTAGAGACAAAAATAATGATTTTTAAACCAAAAAAATTGTAATTTGAAGTTTAAAGAGAGTTTTGGAAAATGTTTTCCATATGTTTTGAATGGAAGTTATTTTCCTAAAATTTGAGGAAAATGAGTGTTATTTGGAAAATATTTTCCAAAGCATTTAACCCAATCAAACATGAGAAAATTGAGAAACATTTTTTGGAAAATATATTCCTTCATACCAAACACACCCCTATTCTCATGGTTAATGTAGAATTGATATAGAATTGTTCTTGTATGGTTTGATCCACTTATGATGGAGGGGTTTACTTATCATATTTAATGTTATCATGGCCTTAAAGGTATTATATGATGAATTGGTGTTGTGTCAAAAAGTTATATATGGAGGTGAAATATGAAGGTTATGTATGTGATTCTAAAGGTAGAATGATGATCTTATGTATGATGTGAATTTAATGTGATGAAAATTATATTATTTTTTTATGTTCATGTGTAATGATGATAGAATGTGAATGATCTCTATGATGTAATGTTTTCCCTTGGAATTGGTAGGCTTAGGTAACCTTTCCTTGAGTAATTAATGAATGTTTAGAATCCACTAGACCTAACGATGATTCCCTTTTCTATGAATGAGTAAAGAATAATTCTAGGCTATGTCTCGAGTCAGCTAGACCTAAGCATGGTGCCCTTTCATGAGTCTTGATTCCTTAGTGAATGTGAAACCTTGAAGGGGTGGACCTAAGGGTGATGACCTCCTTCTTGTGTGAAATTATAGTTTAGACATTGGTGGGCCAGAATGGTAGAAATCATCTCTAATAAAGTCAATAAGTTATCATTAATGAACCTTGATTGGATAGACCTAAGCATGATGCCCTCTTGGTAAAAGTACTACTTGTTGGTTAGACCTAATGTTGGTGCCTTGAATGGAATTACACTATAGGCACTAAGGCTAGCATCAAATGGATATGGTTAAGATGGTGTCTCATCCAGTAGAAAAGGCAAGAGTCTAATGAACATCTTTAGATATCCCTTAAACCATGTACCTACATGGGATGTGTACTAGCTCTATCCTTTGCAAGCATAACATCCTCCACGGCACTGGACTTTATGACGTCGTATTCCATGCCTAGCTAGTATGGTCGATGTCGGTTAATGCCCTTTCCCATCATATGGGATGTGCACTCTAGTTGTTGGACTGTTTCTACAACGTGTAGGTAGTATTATTGGATGCTATCTGCACATGGAACAAGTAGGCTTTAAAGGTACTAAATTGAGTTCCCTAAGCCTTAATGGCTAATTTATGAAGTCCTCTAAATACATGGATATGTCCTAAATGACTCTAAATAAGAATGTTGACTTGTTATTCTTATAGTATATTGCATGTCTCTCTTATATTATGGAATGAACTATTTAATATGTTATGTTAAAATGTAAATGTTCTTGTTTATGGTAACCTTAAGGAACACTTACTGTGTTAAACAGGTTGTATGGGCGACCACTTTATGTCTCACTCAAGTGTGTCTTAGGGTAACTTTAGATAGAGACTATAGGATGTTAACTTGTATCTCACTTGGTGTACATGTTTATGTGTTGCATATTGATACTTGTGAAGCATCATTACTTGGGTTGAAGTATAAATGTGAAGTAAATGCTTTATATGTTGGATCTAATGTAAACTATACCTCTATTGTTCATGACTTGTAAGATTTCTCAAAATAGCATATGCATGGGTTTCCAACCAAAATATCCATTTAAAAACATTTTTTTTCATGGTCATCACACTTGGTGATTAATTGTTCTATTCCATATTTTCTGTATAATTCTACAAAGTGTAGGTGTGGGGAAGTGATTGAGCTAGTTAGAGTTGGATCTTGGGATTAGAGTTCTCTAAAGACCTCTTTGGTATGTCCTAATATGTTCAAGGACAAGGAGTTTATGTTCTAGCTTTTATGTTTTAAGAATCTTGTAATAAACTTAAGTAATTTCGATTGTATATAGGGACGTTACGCTATCTTGTTATGTTTGTCTAAGGATGGTCATATGAGGCTTAGTCTTTCTGTATGTCTTTTGATAGATGTTTTAATGAGATTAAAATAGTTTGGTTTGAATGAACTTTTAAATTCCTTACTATTTTCTATGTTGATTGTTGTGAATGTTAAGGGCTTGTATAAGACCACTTTGAGGTCTTGCATGCCATGTTACGACTAGGGGGTGCTCTCGGGTCATGACAGGTTCTTTTCTCTCAAATTTGAACTTTGACTCCATTTCCTTAAATTTGTTTTTCTTTTTCCTAACTATAATTTTTCTCGAACAAATGACAGGTACAGACTCACCCTATTGGGTGCACTCATCATAATACATTAATAATGAAAACTTAACTATAGTTTTTAACCACAAATTGCCTTTCACTCATTTTATGAAATCACAATTAGAATTACGTCATGGGTCCCACAACTCAAGTCATGGTGTTTAGCCAGTCATGATTTCACGTAAACAATCAGAAACATAGAATGAAAACATGTAAGAAAGTACTTAAGAGAATAAGAAAATTAACAATCACTTCGATATTTCTATAACCGAAAAACCGAACTTTAAACTTGATCCAATATCCAAAACTGAAAACCAAAAGCTAAGATTAATGGAAACTTAATTTTCTTCCTAGGTACGATAAGAATAAACATAAAAATTACCTAATTAATTTAAATAAGTGTTTTAAAATTGAGTCTTGCTCAAAGTAGGACTGGAGTGTCAGGCCCTTCACGCCTATTTCTACGGCTCATCAAGGTCTTCACAGTCCGTGAAAACCTTTGTGGTCTTCCCTTGGCATTTCTCATCCTTTCGTCTTCAAGGCTTGAACACTAAATCATGCATCACAAACGTCACCACGGGTCGTGCACTGACCATGATCCATAGAGGTGCCCATGGTCTTCACTTGTTCACTTCCCATTTAGCTCCTCGGGGACTTGGTACTGGATCATCTTCACGATCACCACCATGGGCCATTATAGTGACCACGGTCCATGAAACTTTTCGTAGTCTTCATTAGGTTGCGTATGTAACCCATCTTCTTAAAGGTTAGGCACTTATTCAACTTCATGAGCACAACCATACACTGTTATGATGACCACGGTCTGTGAGGTTGGTCGTGATCTTTACATGATCGTACCAAATCTAAACTCTTCAAATCGGAAGCACTAGATTAGAATCATGACTCACACCACGATCCATAGTGAAGACCACGGACCGTGAGGTCATTTGTGGTCTTTACTATCCTTCAATTCACCTACATTTATTTCTTCTTCTTTTCTATCTGCTTTCACTTTCACTTGTTTCACCTGTACAACACTAACAAACACATTATATACATAAAAATACACTCGATTCTAGTCTTCATCCTTAGTTTTAAGCATCAAATGTACCATGGTTTTGCAACACATATAGGTCCCCGATGATCCCGCTTCTAATCTGTTTTTATTGTTGTGTCCCATGTAGCGTTGAAGATTGTACTGACTCATTAACCAGTATTCATTTTAACGACATCTTTGTGCTTCCCAATCATTCTACCGCATGTATTTTCTCTTACTTTACATACATAAGTTGAGTTGTTACACCCTCAAAATGAGCTAGATTGAATTAGAGCCTAACATGTTGTTATGAGCTCATTAAGTCCTAAAATGAATAATAATGGTGTTAAGAGTTAGTATGTAAAGTTTGTAAGTGTTTGGAGGTTAAAGGTCCAAGACGTTCGAAAATTAGTCGAAGTTGAACTAGTGTGTCGTAGTATTTTATAATGGAGTTTTGGGGTATGTTTTGAGGGTGAAATTGATTATTGATGGTTTTTATACATATCCTGAAATGTAAAAGGTTGAAACATCTGAGAAAGACGCCCCGAGGACAGGCCTAAGGGTCACAAAGAGGACCCAAACATGGTCCAAGCAAGCTGCCGCGCCAGTCTATAATAGGCAGTGGCTGCGCGTCGCGCAACCTGCACTGAGATGGGAAAATTTTGCCATGCAACGTGGGGCCTACATGAACCATTTTGTCAAAATTTTCCATAACAAAGAAGAAAAAATGAGGTTTTCAAAATCACCGCTTAATTTTAAAAGGAAAATTAAGAAAAATAATTTTTTTCACAAGATTAAAAAAGAAATCTAATAAAAACAATAAAAGGGGTTCGGGTTCATATTAGCATTTCGGCAAGGGTTTGAAAGCACCCGAAATATCCGCTTATGTCTGGCTATCAGATAGTTAACTATTTCGCTAAATAATGCATACTTGAATAAATAGAGAAAGCAAATAATCTTTGAATTCACTTTTCTTAGGGAGAGGAGATGAGGATGTTACTTAAATAGAAAACACTAGATGTTTTAAAATCAAGTGAAATAGAATATACTTATTTAATTTAAATATTATGGTTAAATCCTCTTTTGGAGATTGAATCAATGAAAACCTTATAATTAACTATAAAATAAATAATTAAACCAATATGAAAAACGAATAAAATAGAGAGAGAGGATGTTGGGCCCAAGTCTGGTTTCATGTTCGTGTGGACCAGTACTTGGTTCTAATTTTGTTTTGGGTCTTTGTCCTATTTAAATCACTGGTACGTGTCATAATTTAACATAAAATAATATTACATAAACTGGAAAACATCCCTAAGTTATTAGGAAATTAAGGTATAGTTTAATTTGTTTACGGTCAGTAAATATAGTTTCAGTTTTTTTGTCATTAATAATGGGACTCACAACCTCTTAATTGTTACCAAATTGTGTATGATTTTATACAAAATTAGTTTTATCTCTCCTATCCTCATTTCCTATTTTTCTCCTAAAATTACTCTTTCACTTCCCATTTGAAATTCGAATTTCAGCTCCTCCTTCTAATGGTGTTTTCTATTTTCATAGAAAATCGCCAAAATTGGGGGTGAATCTTCTTTCTTCTTTTTTTCATTTTTCAACAATTGTATATTTATTATTCTTATAAAAATTCCCTAATTACTTATCAGACTATGAGTTTTTCCAAAACAAAATGGATGAATCTATTGAAGAATTGAGATCCAAGAGAAAAAATGACTCAATTGCACTCCATGAAGTTATTAACAAAGTCAAAACAAGCAACATTAAAATTATTGAAGGAGGAAGCAAGAGGAAAAATCATTCGAGAAAGAAATAATGAGGTAGTGTGCGGTTAATCAGAACAAATCAGAAGAACATCAAGTATGTGTATAAAACACAATTGTATATAAAGATTTTTATATTTTATTAATCATATACAAAACTGTTTGATGCATACATACATTTTTTGTATATTTATGAATTATATTGAATTTATATAACTGAAAGTGTTTATGTATACAAATATTTTGAATACAAAATATTTGTGTTTGGCTCATCAATTCAAGACAAATTTGAAGTATTTGTATCAAACAGAATTGTATATAAAGATTTTTATAGTTTGTTAGTTATATACAAAATTGCTTGAGGTATGCCTATAAGTTTTTATATTTAAGTATTATATTGGATTCATATAATTAAAAGTTTTTTTGTATACAAATATTTCAAATACAAAATATTTGTGTCTGGTTCATCAATTCAAGACAAATTCAAAGAGCATTAAGTATTTGTATAAAATAAGAGAAAAGACATAAAGTGAAACTTGAAGTTATCCCGAACTTTTAAAAAGACATCTTAACTATGTGGGCATTCTATTAACCCCCTAAACAATTCTAATAATATATTATTACATCATTTTTCAACCAATACAGATTTTAAATAGCAAGTGGTTATAACACACCAATCATTGTGACACGTGTTAATTAAATTTGAAATATATATTTTTTTAATTTTAACTTTTCTTTATTTCTCTCTTTTACTTTTCGACTTAATTTTAATTTTATGCTTTAATTTTAATTTCACTTTAAATTTTTCGTCTTTCACCCCTACTGTCAAGTTGCCCCTCCCTTCATATTTTTTTTCTTCTTCTTCACCTCCCACCCTCACCTCAGCCACCCCTACTCAAGTTGAGCCCCTCCATTTTTTTCTTCTTCTTCGGTCAAGTTCCTTTCTTACAAAATTATACTATTTTCTAGTATTTGTGTTATTGATAATAATACTAAATATTTTTCTAAGAAAAGTCAAAATTTTGAAGGTATCATCAATAAATTTATATTATTTCGTATAACTTCAAAACTAGAAATGATAATTTTGAAAGAATCAGAATTCTCCAAAAAATGAAAAGGTTAAGTGAAATTTGGATTTTTAAAAATAAATATACCTACTAATCATCTTGAGATCTAATGGGTTATCAAATTGATCAAAATATAATAAAATATTTAAATATAATTTTAAAGTTGAAAAGAGTTAAACTAATAGTAGTAAAACAGGGAGGTGGAGTTGTAATAAAAAAATGACATTGAAAGTGAGACGTTACAATGAAAATGACAATGAATTTTCGAAGAACAAGGAAAAAAGAAAAAGAGAAAATTAATAAGGAGAAAGAGTTAAAATAATAAGAAAAATAAGTGTAACGACCTGTTTAGTCGTTTGAGCAGCAGATTTTAATTCTGGAAAAACTGGTCAAATGTCCAAATTGTCCAAATTGTCAGAATGAAGCGTGATATCGTTGACTTTATTGCCAAATGTCCAAATTGTCAACAAGTAAAGTATGAACACCAGAGGCCCGGAGGAACCCTTCAGAGAATGCCCATTCCTGAATGGAAGTGGGAGAGAATTGCAATGGACTTTGTGGTTGGTCTTCCAAAGACAATGGGTAAGTATGACTCCATTTGGGTGATTGTTGATAGGTTAACTAAGTCTGCTCATTTCATTCCGGTCAAGGTGACTTACAATGCAGAGAAGTTAGCAAAAATCTACATCTCAGAAATCGTTCGATTGCATGGGGTTCCACTATCCATCATATCAGATAGAGGTACGCAGTTTACTTCTAAGTTTTGGAAAACATTGCATGCCGAATTGGGTACTAGGTTGGACCTTAGCACTGCATTTCACCCTCAGACTGATGGTCAGTCTGAGCGAACGATTCAAGTGTTGGAGCATATGCTTCGTGCATGCGTGATAGAGTTTGGTGGCCATTGGGATAGCTTCTTACCTTTGGCAGAGTTTTCATACAATAATAGCTATCACTCCAGTATTGATATCGCCCCATTTGAAGCATTGTATGGGAGGAGGTGTAGATCTCCCATTGGGTGGTTTGATGCATTTGAGGTTAGACCTTGGGGTACTGACCTCTTGAGGGAATCGTTAGATAAGGTGAAGGGCATTCAAGAAAAACTTCTAGCGGCACAAAGTAGACAAAAGGAGTATGCAGACCGAAAGGTTAGAGACTTGGAGTTCATGGAGGGTGAACAAGTCTTGTTGAAGGTTTCACCCATGAAAGGGGTGATGCGGTTTGGTAAAAGAGGTAAGCTAAGTCCAAGGTATATTGGACCATTTGAGGTACTAAAGCGAATAGGGGAGGTGGCTTATGAATTAGACTTGCCCCCAGGGCTGTCCGGAGTGCATCCGGTATTTCACGTATCCATGTTGAAAAGATACCACGGAGATGGAAACTACATCATCCGTTGGGATTCAGTTTTGCTTGATGAGAATTTGACTTATGAGGAGGAACCAGTTGCTATTTTAGATAGAGAGGTTCGCAAGTTGAGGTCGAGAGAAATTGCATCCATCAAGGTCCAATGGAAGAATCGACCGGTTGAAGAAGCTACTTGGGAGAAGGAGGCAGATATGCAAGAAAAATACCCACATCTGTTTACAGATTCAGGTACTCCTTTTCGCCATTGTTTTTCTTCTTTTGATCATTCGGGGACGAACGATGGGTAAATTGGTATCTATTGTAACGACCTGTTTAGTCGTTTGAGCAGCAGATTTTAATTCTGGAAAAACTGGCCAAGACCACGGGCACTGCGACGGACCGTCACAGGCACGACGGCCCGTCGAGGGTGCATCGTTTCAGCATACTTAGAATTCTGAAATTGGATACTGAAAATCGACTCTCTGTAAATTGTGACGGACCTGCAGGACGTGCCGTCACATCCACGACGAACCGTCGTGAGTTCCCGTTGCAAAACACTTCAACTTTTGAGAATTTGGTACAAGAAACGAGTTTCTGACCGTCAGGACGGAGGTGCAGGACGGACCGTCACTGGTGTGACGGGCCGTCACAGTTCACCTGGATTTTGGGAGGCTGCGACGACCATCGTGACGGACCGTCGCAGGCATGACGGCCCGTCACAGGTTGCGCAAATCCCAGGCAGAATAGGATTCCTCTACACGTTTTAAGGGTCGTTTTGGACTATTCTTTCCTTAATTATAAAGATTGAGGGTTAATATTAATAAGTCTAATTACTTGGGGGTTAAAAGAGGTAACCTTAAGTTAATTAGTGGGTTCTATTGTCCTCTTTTAGTCTTAATTATATGATAATTAGGGTAAAGGAAAGAGGGTTTGAATAAAACAAACAGAAAGAACAAAGAGAAAGAGAGGGATCGATCGAGAGGGAGGAGAAAACGCAGCTTGAGGATTAGCTTGTTTGATCAATTCTTCGGTGGAGGTAGGTTATGGTTTTCATGCTACTTGTAGTAAACTCTTAATAGTGAATGCTATGTGTTGATAGTATTGTAAACTCTACTATGTGCTTAATTGTAAGCTTGTATGAATATGATATATATATATATATATGTGTGATTATATGAGCATGATGAAGTTTTGAACCCCAAATCTTGAAAGCAACCCTAATTCACTTGTTGATGATGATGACTTAGTGTAAAAGAAGGCCTGATGAATTAGGGGATCGGGTGCCACGTTCCGGTACCAGGATAGAATGAATATGAGGATCGGAGTGTCACGTTTCGACACCAGGATAGTAAATGGATCGGGTGCCACGTTCCGGTACCAGGATAGTATATGAGGATCGGAGTGCCACGTTCCGGCACCAGGATAGAAATAGAGGAGCGGAGTGTCACGTACCGACACAAGAGGAAGAAAGATAATGAATCTTGAAAGATAATGAATATACTCAATCTAATGAACTTAATTCCCAAATGAGTATGGTATTGAGGCTTGAGTCCTCATGTGTGAACTCGGTTGTAGTTATTGATGAATTCATGTTGTTATTGCTACATGTTGAGTATTGTAGTTGATTTACATTATTATTGATATATACTGTTCCCTATTTTAAGTTGGCCGATGATATCTACTCAGTACTTGTGGTTATACTGACCCTCTACTTTTATGTTTTCTTTCTTTGTTATTTATGTAATGCAGCAAACGTTCCGTCAACTTTAACACAACAGTAACTCGAGCCAGTCTTCACTCCGTCGGGAATTCAGGGTGAGCTAACGCGTCTAGCTTGGACTGGATCTTCTTCTTCAAGTCTTGATGCCTTGAAATTCCGGCATGGACTAGCTTTTATTGTTTTAGCTTCTTAAACATTCTTAGTTTAGTAATTTGAGGTAGATGTTCTTGTGATGATGACTTCCAGATTTTGGGGATATTAATAATAGTTTTGAATTGTTTTATTAATGAGTTTAAGTCTTCCGCATTTCTTTTGTTGATATTGTATTAAAATGTTAAAGGTTAGGTTGGTTGGTTCGCTCACATAGGAGGGTAAATGTGGGTGCCAGTCGCGGCCCCGGTTTTGGATCGTGACAAACTTGGTATCAGAGCATTAGGTTCATTGGTCTCATCACACAAGAACGAGTCTAGTAGAGTCTTAAGGAATGGTAGGGGGGCGCCTTTACTTTTCTTTGAGAGGCTATAAGACTTTAGGAAAATTCCATTCTTTCATTCTTCTTTCGTGCTACTACTTGAGTCCAATTTGTATCTAGGTGATACAAATTGGTATCTGACTATCTTCATTCTATTTCGCAGATGGTTAGAACTAGAGCCACGACCGCACCAGCAGCAACAACGGAAAGACAAGAAACGACTGAGCCAGCCACTGGGGCTGTAGCTCGAGGAAGAGCAGCGGCAAGAGGCCGCGGTAGAGGTCGTGGGAGGACGTCCTCTAGGGGAAGAGGACGAGCACCTAGCCCATCTGATACTAGGGCGGTCATTCCTCCACCGACCGAGGAGGTGATAAGAGAGGGTGAGGAAGGGGAGAATGAACAAGTGCAAAATGAGGAAATGCCACCCCAACCTACCCCAGAAATGATTAATCAAGTTCTGGCCTACCTTAGCGGTTTATCTGATCAGGGTCAGGCACCTCCAGTGGTTTCTGCACCAACACCTCTGGTTTCAGAGATACGACATGCGGCTACTATGGCTCCCCGCATGGATGCATCATTAGGAATAGGCACATTTCCACGTCTGACTACTGGGCCTATTATGACAAATGATCAGCATGAACTTTTCAGTAAGTTCTTGAAATTGAAACCTCCAGTCTTTAAGGGTGCAGAATCAGAGGATGCCTACGATTTTTTGGTTGATTGTCATGAGCTACTACACAAGATGGGTATAGTAGAACGGTTTGGCGTTGAGTTCGTGAGCTATCAGTTTCAAGGGAACGCCAAAATGTGGTGGCGATCACATGTTGAGTGTCAACCAACAGAGGCACCACCTATGACTTGGGAATCATTCTCTACCCTGTTTATGGAGAAGTATATCCCAAGGACTTTGAGAGATAGAAAAAGGGATGAGTTCTTGAGTCTCGAGCAAGGTAGGATGACGGTTAACGCATATGAGGCCAAATTCCGTGCATTATCCAGGTATGCCACCCAACTTTGTTTCAGTCCACAAGAACGGTCCGCCGTTTTGTGAAGGGGTTGAGGTCAGAATTGCGGATTTCAGCCTTACAGATAGCGGCAACGGCAACATCCTTTCAAGAGGTGGTAGACTTTGTGATAGAAGTGGAAGGAGTGAAGCCAGATGACTACCCCACGACATCGACATCAAAAAGGTTTCGAAGGGGAGGTGAGTTTAATGGTTCTCACTCTAGAGGACAGAGCTCTGGAGGTTACGCAAGTCGACCAATTCAGTCTTCACTACAGACTGTAGTTGGGGGTCCACCTCAGACCGGTCAACATTTCTCTGAGGGGCCGATGCGTGAACCCAGAGAATGTTATGGATGTGGGGAGATTGGACATATTAAGAGGTATTGTCCGAACCAGAGTTACAGAACCCCACTAGCTAGAGGTAGAGGTGGTCATGGTAGAGGCCGTTTTTCTGGAGGACGTGGTGGTCGAGGTAATGGTGGTCACCACAACGGCAGAGGTGATGGGCAAACTGGAGCCACTACGACACAACATGGTAGGGGCAATGGACAGACGGGTGATAGGGCCCATTGTTACGCTTTCCCTGGGAGATCTGAAGCGGAGGCGTCTGATGCTGTTATCACAGGTAATCTTTTGGTTTGTGATTGCATGGCATCTGTATTATTTGACCCTGGCTCCACGTTTTCATATGTATCTTCATCATTTGCTAATGGTCTAAATTTACATTGTGAATTACTTGATATGCCTATTCGTGTTTCTACTCCGGTGGGTGAGTCTGTGGTAGTTGAAAAGGTATATAGGTCTTGTCTGGTGAATTTCGTGGGGAGCAACACTTATGTAGATTTGGTTATCTTAGAAATGGTTGACTTCGATGTAATTCTGGGTATGACTTGGCTTTCTCCGAATTTTGCGATCTTGGATTGTAATGCTAAAACAGTGACGTTAGCCAAGCCTGGGACAGATCCGTTAGTGTGGGAGGGTGACTACACTTCCAATCCGGTGCGTATCATCTCCTTTCTTCGCGCTAAGAAAATGGTGAGTAAAGGGTGTTTAGCTTTCTTGGCACATCTCAAGGATGACACTACCCAAGTACCCTCGATTGAGTCAGTTTCGGTAGTCCGTGAGTTTTTGGATGTGTTCCCTGCAGATCTTCCTGGCATGCCACCGGATAGGGATATTGATTTCTGCATTGATTTGGAACCGGGTACTCGCCCCATTTCTAAACCCCCTTATAGAATGGCCCCCGCGGAGTTAAGAGAGTTAAAGGCACAACTTCAAGAGTTATTGAGCAAAGGCTTCATTAGACCAAGTGCATCTCCTTGGGGTGCTCCGATTTTATTTGTGAAGAAGAAGGATGGGAGTTTTTGGATGTGCATAGACTATAGACAACTGAACAAGGTAACTATTAAGAACAAGTATCCTCTTCCTCGCATTGATGACTTGTTCGATCAGCTACAAGGTGCGTGTGTCTTCTCAAAAATTGACTTGAGATCCGGTTATCATCAATTGAAAATACGGGCAACGGACGTGCCAAAGACCGCTTTTCGGACTAGGTATGGGCATTATGAGTTTGTGGTGATGTCCTTTGGTCTTACAAATGCCCCCGCTGCTTTCATGAGCTTGATGAATGGGATATTTAAGCCGTACTTGGATCTCTTTGTGATCGTATTTATAGATGATATACTGGTATATTCTAAAAGTAAGGAGGAACATGAGGAGCATTTGAGAATTGTGTTGGAAATGTTGAGGGAGAAAAAGCTTTATGCCAAGTTCTCTAAGTGTGAGTTTTGGCTAGATGCAGTGTCCTTCTTGGGGCATGTAGTTTCTAAGGAAGGAGTGATGGTAGATCCTTCTAAGATTGAAACAGTGAAGAATTGGGTGAGACCCACTAATGTGTCAGAAATACGGAGTTTTGTTGGGTTAGCTAGCTACTACCGCCGATTTGTCAAGGGATTCTCTTCTATTGCTTCCCAATTGACGAACTTGACTAAGCAGAATGTTCCATTTGTATGGTCGGATGAATGTGAGGAAAGCTTTCAGAAGCTTAAGACTTTGTTGACTACCGCACCCATTCTTACCTTGCCAGTAGAGGGTAAAAACTTCATTGTCTATTGTGATGCATCCTATACGGGTTTGGGTGCAGTGCTAATGCAAGAAAAGAATGTGATTGCTTACGCTTCAAGACAATTAAAAGTGCATGAACGTAACTATCCAACTCATGATTTGGAATTGGCCGCGGTAGTATTTGCATTGAAGCAATGGAGGCATTATTTGTATGGGGTTAAGTGTGAAGTCTACACGGACCATCGTAGCCTACAGTACGTCTTTACTCAGAAAGATTTGAACTTGAGACAGAGGAGATGGATGGAACTACTGAAGGACTACGACATCACTATCTTGTATCATCCGGGAAAAGCGAACGTTGTTGCAGATGCTTTGAGTAGAAAGGCCGGAAGCATGGGAAGTCTAGCTCATTTGCAAGCTTCTAGACGCCCATTGGCTAGAGAAGTGCAGATTTTGGCTAATGACCTTATGAGGTTGGAAATAAATGAGAAGGGAGGATTGCTAGCTTGTGTGGAGGCAAGATCCTCCTTCCTTGACAAGATTAAGGGGAAGCAGTTTGACGATGAGAAACTGATTCGGATCCGAGATAAGGTGTTGCGAGGAGAGGCTAAGGAAGTAATAATTGATGAGGAAGGTGTTTTGAGGATTAAGGGAAGGGTATGTGTACCCCGAGTTGATGATTTGATCAACACTATTCTGACAGAAGCTCATAGTACAAGGTATTCTATACATCCGGGTGCAACTAAGATGTATCGCGACCTAAAGCAACACTTTTGGTGGAGCAGAATGAAGCGTGATATCGTTGACTTTATTGCCAAATGTCCAAATTGTCAACAAGTAAAGTATGAACACCAGAGGCCCGGAGGAACCCTTCAGAGAATGCCCATTCCTGAATGGAAGTGGGAGAGAATTGCAATGGACTTTGTGGTTGGTCTTCCAAAGACAATGGGTAAGTATGACTCCATTTGGGTGATTGTTGATAGGTTAACTAAGTCTGCTCATTTCATTCCGGTCAAGGTGACTTACAATGCAGAGAAGTTAGCAAAAATCTACATCTCAGAAATCGTTCGATTGCATGGGGTTCCACTATCCATCATATCAGATAGAGGTACGCAGTTTACTTCTAAGTTTTGGAAAACATTGCATGCCGAATTGGGTACTAGGTTGGACCTTAGCACTGCATTTCACCCTCAGACTGATGGTCAGTCTGAGCGAACGATTCAAGTGTTGGAGGATATGCTTCGTGCATGCGTGATAGAGTTTGGTGGCCATTGGGATAGCTTCTTACCTTTGGCAGAGTTTTCATACAATAATAGCTATCACTCCAGTATTGATATGGCCCCATTTGAAGCATTGTATGGGAGGAGGTGTAGATCTCCCATTGGGTGGTTTGATGCATTTGAGGTTAGACCTTGGGGTACTGACCTCTTGAGGGAATCGTTAGATAAGGTGAAGGGCATTCAAGAAAAACTTCTAGCGGCGCAAAGTAGACAAAAGGAGTATGCAGACCGAAAGGTTAGAGACTTGGAGTTCATGGAGGGTGAACAAGTCTTGTTGAAGGTTTCACCCATGAAAGGGGTGATGCGGTTTGGTAAAAGAGGTAAGCTAAGTCCAAGGTATATTGGACCATTTGAGGTACTAAAGAGAATAGGGGAGGTGGCTTATGAATTAGACTTGCCCCCAGGCTGTCCGGAGTGCATCCGGTATTTCACGTATCCATGTTGAAAAGATACCACGGAGATGGAAACTACATCATCCGTTGGGATTCAGTTTTGCTTGATGAGAATTTGACTTATGAGGAGGAACCAGTTGCTATTTTAGATAGAGAGGTTCGCAAGTTGAGGTCGAGAGAATTGCATCCATCAAGGTCCAATGGAAGAATCGACCGGTTGAAGAAGCTACTTGGGAGAAGGAGGCAGATATGCAAGAAAAATACCCACATCTGTTTACAGATTCAGGTACTCCTTTTCGCCATTGTTTTTCTTATTTTGATCGTTCGGGGACGAACGATGGGTAAATTGGTATCTATTGTAACGACCTGTTTAGTCGTTTGAGCAGCAGATTTTAATTCTGGAAAAACTGGCCAAGACCACGGGCACTACGACGGACCGTCACAGGCACGACGGCCCGTCGAGGGTGCATCGTTTCAGCATACTTAGAATTCTGAAATTGGATACTGAAAATCGACTCTCTGTAAATTGTGACGGACCTGCAGGACGTGTCGTCACATCCACGACGAACCGTCGTGAGTTCCCGTTGCAAAACACTTCAACTTTTGAGAATTTGGTACAAGAAACGAGTTTCTGACCGTCACGACGGAGGTGCAGGACGGACCGTCACTGGTGTGACGGGCCGTCACAGTTCACCTGGATTTTGGGAGGCTGCGACGACCATTGTGACGAACCGTCGCAGGCACGACGGCCCGTCACAGGTTGCGCAAATTCCAGGCAGAATAGGATTCCTCTACACGTTTTAAGGGTCGTTTTGGACTATTCTTTCCTTAATTATAAAGATTGAGGGTTAATATTAATAAGTCTAATTACTTGGGGGTTAAAAGAGGTAACCTTAAGTTAATTAGTGGGTTCTATTGTCCTTTTTTAGTCTTAATTATATGATAATTAGGGTAAAGGAAAGAGGGTTTGAATAAAACAAACAGAAAGAACAAAGAGAAAGAGAGGGATCGATCGAGAGGGAGGAGAAAACGCAGCTTGAGGATTAGCTTGTTTGATCAATTCTTCGGTGGAGGTAGGTTATGGTTTTCATGCTACTTGTAGTAAACTCTTAATAGTGAATGCTATGTGTTGATAGTATTGTAAACTCTACTATGTGCTTAATTGTAAGCTTGTATGAATATGATATATATATATATATATATATATATATATATATATATATATATATATATAATATATATATATATATATATATATATATATATATATATATATATATATCTATATATATATATATATATATATATGTGATTATATGAGCATGATGAAGTTTTGAACCCCAAATCTTGAAAGCAACCCTAATTCACTTGTTGATGATGATGACTTAGTGTAAAAGAAGGCTTGATGAATTAGGGGATCGGGTGCCACGTTCCGGTACCAGGATAGAATGAATATGAGGATCGGAGTGTCACGTTCAGACACCAGGATAGTAAATGGATCGGGTGCCACGTTCCGGTACCAGGATAGTATATGAGGATCGGAGTGCCACGTTCTGGCACCAGGATAGAAATAGAGGAGCGGAGTGTCACGTACCGACACAAGAGGAAGAAAGATAATGAATCTTGAAAGATAATGAATATACTCAATCTAATGAACTTAATTCCCAAATGAGTATGGCATTGAGGCTTGAGTCCTCATGTGTGAACTCGGTTGTAGTTATTGATGAATTCATGTTGTTATTGCTACATGTTGAGTATTGTAGTTGATTTACATTATTATTGATATATACTGTTCCCTATTTTGAGTTGGCCGATGATATCTACTCAGTACTTGTGGTTGTATTGACCCCCTACTTTTGTGTTTTCTTTCTTTGTTATTTGTGTAATGCAGCAAACGTTCCGTCAACTTCAACACAACAGTAACTCGAGCCAGTCTTCACTCCGTCGGGAATTCAGGGTGAGCTAACGTGTCTAGCTTGGACTGGATCTTCTTCTTCAAGTCTTGATGCCTTGAACTTCCGGCATGGACTAGCTTTTATTGTTTTAGCTTCTTAGACATTCTTAGTTTAGTAATTTGAGGTAGATGTTCTTGTGATGATGACTTCCAGATTTTGGGGATATTAATAATAGTTTTGAATTGTTTTATTAATGAGTTTAAGTCTTCCGCATTTCTTTTGTTGATATTGTATTAAAATGTTAAAGGTTAGGTTGGTTGGCTCGCTCACATAGGAGGGTAAATGTGGGTGCCAGTCGCGGCCCCGGTTTTGGGTCGTGACAATAAGAAAATATATTTTATAGCAAAATACTTGCAAAATAAAATAATATTTATTTTTTATAGTTTGTTCACGCTATTTAAGAGAAGTGCATACTCTCTATGCCTGTTGGACAAAAAATGATGTAATAATATCAGTTCGGATTGTTTAGGGGGGTAATAGGACATTTGCATAGTTTAAGTGTCTAACTGAAAATTCGAGACAACTTCAAGTGTCACTTTATGTTTTTTCTCTATAAAACAATTATGTATATTTTGTTGGTATATACAAACTTGTTTGTTTTTTTGTATATTGAAGTATTACATTCATATAGATATGCTCATATACATATAAAGTTTCTAATTATATACAAATCGTTTTTACAATACAAATGTTTTATACTTGTATAAAAGCATATAATTATACAAGTATAACAAATTTATATATACAGTTAATTAACAAAACAACTTATCAAAACAAAGCATACCATTTTTGTCAATAAATATACAAGTTATGTATACAAATTATGTCATTCAATTTTTCAAATCAACAATTAGAATAGAATCGTTGATATACAGTTTCTCTATTTTTGTACAAAATAAACACATAATTGCAAACCATTCCAATAAATACAACAATAAAAATTCATTTTTGAAAATTTTAATTTTATAATAGACAAATCAGTAGTATACTTTTTTTGCCATTCAAAGCTTGAAGGTTCCAAGTAACGTTAATATTCAAGAATTTTGACCTACCAAAAATAAGCATTGTTGTATCCATTTATTAAAATAATAAAATATTGTATGAAAAAACAACAAAAAATGTTATATTTATAATTAATGTTCCGTAGCAAACAAAACTATATCCATAAATGTAAATAGATAAACTATACTCATAAAATATTATTTTATCAATTTAATTTACCATATATAAAACTTTCTCTTTCTGAAATAGTGACTTATTTTGGTCTCTTTTTTTTTTGTGACTTATTTAGATTTCGAACTCCATTTCGTCCAACACGCCTTGTTGTTTGCTTTTCATTGCTGAAGTTGACTTTTTGACAACATTGGAGCTATTGCTGCTGCTGGGTCTTGGAGGATTGTGCTTCCGGATTTCTGTTGTTGATGAAGAGATTAGGCCGGGTTTGGGCTGTATTAGAATTAATATGAGAACAAGGAAAATGGGCTCAAAATGCCATCTTGTGTACATTAAGTTGAAATTTATGCAAGTCTCCCATCTTCAAATGCCATGGATGGGGATTGTGGGCTGCAGAGTTTTGTTTTGGGCCAAATTTCTCTTGAAATGGTAGCAATGTGGTTGATGAAAATCTCTAAATCGGAATATAAGTGAGAGGATAGGTAGCAGCTATGAAATTGATGACAGAAAAATTGGATGGTTCCTACCAGGGGAAGATACTCCTGGCTTGCAATCACCATGAGGTCATGGACTATGGAGGACTAGTTCCTACCGGAAAAGTTTTGGGTAGGTGGATTGTGTAGGATTAATTTTTGTTTGTTTTCTATTTTTTTTTTAGTTTTCAATATTTTTAATAAATTTTTGAAACTAAATGACATGTCATAATTTAACTCGTTATTGTGCCATGTCTTTGGAAGTGCATCTCACACACTTTAAATTTTTGGCAAATTGTCAAATAAGTCTGAATTTGAAGTGATGGAGGTGTTCAACTTGTAAAAGTCTTAGTTAAGGTATTCAAATGAATTATCAGGTAACATTAAGTAGTTGTGAATGATTTAAATATTTTTTATTTTGTATGCAGTAATGACTCCGTCTCATCAAAATGTTGATTAAAGTCAATACTTACTAACAAATACCATATTTGTGTGCAATAATGATTTCCGTCTCATCAAAATGTTGATTAAAGTCAATACTTACTAATAAATACCAAGCAAAATACTAAAAGTCACCAACTCATCTCAAAAGCCATTAAAACCAAACCAAAAGTCGTTCTAGATGAAACTCGGCATTCTCAATCTAACTACATTGACATAATTTTCATCCAAATGTGTGTGTAAAGTTATACTTTTGTCAAAACTCAAAAGCTAAAATATTTAATGACACAAACTCAAAATGAAATAATTCAAAACCTAGAGAAACAATCTCTTCAGATCAAAATTACCCTTCCTTTTGACTTAAGTCAACTCTTTCATGCCAAAAGTGTCTGGAAATGGAAAAAAGAAGTCAAAATCACCCAATCACCTGAGGAACCATTTCATCCAATCTATCACCCTAAAGCTTTAAAGAAGCTATGGAAAAGAGAAGAACATTTTTTTTTGGTAATAAAAGAGAAGAACATTAAAAGTATACAAAATAGAAAAATGACCTCAAGGTTCATTAATGTTGATTAATATTTCTAACTGCACTTGAAATGAACTAAAAATCACTTCGGTAAGCGTGTCATCAAATCCATCACCCTACAAAGCTTTAAAGAAACAACGGAAAAGAGAAAAACATTAAAAGCATACAAAAATTTACTTCACCTCGAGGTTCACTAATATTGATTATTATTTCAAAAATTGCTCCAAATAAACTAAAAGGTACAGTAAACAACAAATTTTCAAGTCCAGAAAGATAAATAATCAAGACAAGAAAATAGACGTAATAAAATATAGTATTTAATTTCAAAATATAGTGCGTGTTACAATCTCTAATATATTTCCTCTTATTCATCAAAATAATATGAAATATGTAGGAATAGAATTTGATTTAGAGTCAAGGGCTTGAATAGCTTGATCTTGAATTTTGAACTTTGAACTTGAGTGTGAATTATTCGTCATGAACAATTGTACAGTTGTGACGAATAATTAACATTAACAAGTAACTTGATCTTGAATCTTTGAACTTTGAACTTACAGCTTGTAGAGAATTTGTAGCTTTTGATCCATGAGCTCTCTTCTTGCTTCTTATTCTTGAAAAAACTCCCCCTCTGAATAATGAGGACCCTTATTTATAGTAGTAGGGAGTGATCTACTGGTGTGATTTGATTGGTCGTTTTGAACCGATCAATATTGCTCCGTGTAAAGCTTTGATCTGATTGTTCAGAACATGTCACCTTACACATTTCATTATTCTAGTGGCTCATTTGATTTGACTTAAAATGACAGATAACCTTGACATGTGACATGATTTTAGTGACTGATTTAATTTGACTTGAATTGCCACATTATCTTGACATGTGTCATGAATTTAGTGACTTATTTAATTTTAGTTGGATTGTCACATAACCTTGACATGTGGCATGATTTTACTGACTTATTTAATTTGACTTGGATTGTGATATAACCCTCCACTATTTTCTTGGATTTAATATAATCCAAATAAATTTACAGATTTAAACTCAATAAAATCTTAATGCTTACAAATGCATTCTACTTCAACTCTTGTCAAAATATTTCTCTTTTAGACTAGGCATGAAGTACTTAGTGAAGATGTTCTTCAATTTATAGAGAAATTTATTGGATCAAGGATGAATTGCTCTATTTTAAAGGGGGATAATCGTTGTACCAAATTAGGTGGATTACGCAAAAACTTGATGAAGAAAGCACATGATTCTGCTTGAGCTGAATATCCGGGTGTTGAAAGAATGTTGGCTCTACTGTCTCATGTTATTTCTGGTCAAAGATGGAAGATGACATAGAGGCGTATATAAAGACTTGTCATGTCTGTCAAGTAAACACCATTAAACGTAAAAAGAAAGCAAGTCTGCATAAAATATAATTAAAAAAATAATAAATAATAGCGAAAATGCACAAGTACCCCCTCAACCTATGCCCGAAATTCCAGAGACACACTTATACTATACTAAGGTCCTATTACCCCCCTGAACTTATTTTATAAGTAATTTTCTACCCCTTTTTAGCCTACGTGGCACTAGTTTGAAAAAAAAAGTCAACCATCGTTGGGCCCACAAGATAGTGCCACGTAGGCTAAAAAGGGGTAAAAAATTATTAATAAAATAAGTTCAGGGGGTAATAGAACCTTAGTATAATATAAGTGTGTCTCTGAGATTTCGGGCATAAGTTGAGGGCGTACTTGGGCATTATCCCTAAATAATAACAATTTGAACCTTAAGTGACCCTATTATTCTTATGTATGGACCAAAAAACAAAAATAATTATAATAATAACAATAAATATAAAATTTCCTTTATATTTAAGATTCTATTAAATTTAATAACTTAAATACCTTAAATATAATGAGAGAATTTGACTCCTTGTAAGATTAAATTTTGAGAAAAAATATTATTTTCTTATCCCAAAATATTTGACCTATTAAATATTGACTTTGTTTTGGATTAACACTTGAATATCCTTTTCAAATACTCAATAATTAGTAGTCAAACCCATTCACATTTTCTCCAAGAAATCTTGAAGACCAACTATTAATTATCCTGGTAAACTTCTTGAATGCCTCCTCATCTTTTTTTTTTTTTATCTTTTTTTTTCCGTTTTTTTTTCGCCTACAACATTCTGTAAACTCAAAAAAAAAATTGGAGTTGAATGTTGAACTTCTAGTAATAGTAATAAATCAGCCACTTTTGTTGACTTCAAAAGAAAATATATTTTTAATTAAACAAGTACAATGTACTTAAGTGAAAGTGACTATATAGTTTCTTTTTTTACTCTTTCTTATGTTTTTCTTCATTGTATCCATGAAATCACGTTGGCGCTTGTGTTTTCTAAGATGAGTGATACTACTTCTCGTTTTGCTCAATGGCGAATCGACAATTTGGCTTCTTGCTTTCCCAGCGTTTTTTTTTATATATATATTCCTCATACACAAATCAACTTTTTAATGCTTCTACTTCCACTGTAAATGGGTATTTTTTTCTTGTGGGTATGGACCCAATTGTGTGAAGATTTTGGACACGCAAGAGGGTCTCTTGATATTGCTTTACGCCATTGATAGTGAAGTTTTGCAGAGAGGTTTTGGTTTTGGTTCTGTTTTGAGGAAGGAGAAAATAAATTGGGAGACAGAGAAACGATTTTTATTCTTATTTTGTGTGATTCGTTTGGCTTCTTCTTGCTTATGTTTTTTTTTTAACCTTAGTAACTGAAACATGATTGCTCCCACAACTAATTTGTTAATAACTTAAGTAAATCAATAGGCACAATATTGGTGACTCATAATTCAAGTAACTTATTAATCAAAATTCAATCTACTATGCTTGTAACTATGATATTTTTTCCCTTTTTTATTACTCTTTGAGCCAAAATGTATTACTTTCGTGCTTGAGCCGACAATTTTAAGATTTCTTTGATGCCAAAAAGTGTCACACTCATGTTTGACCCGATAATTTTACATTTCTTTGAGGAAGACTTTACACGGTTTGAGGTAAAAAAATTATATTGTTCGAGACAAAGACTTTACACCGTCTAAGATAAAGACTTTACCACTACTAAAAAAAGGTCAAAATGAGACCTAGAAAAGAGACATCACGAGGTCTCTTTTCGGAAAAAAGAGACCTCAACGCTAGGTCAGTAAAATGCAGGTCACTTTTTTACAGACACCTCATGAGGTCGCCAAACGGAGACCTCACGAGGTCAGCAACAAATAATCTGATTTTTTACAAAAAGGAGACCTCACGAGGTCACTATTGTATTATTTAATTTAATTTTATATTTTTTATATAGAGACCTCATGAGGTCACAATTTTATAATATTATTTAATTTTATATTTTAATAAAGAGACCTCATTAGGTCGCTAAGATATTATTTAATTTAATTTTATATTATTTTAAAGTAGAGACCTCATAAGGTCTCTTTTCTGCATTTATATTTGGAGACCTCACGAGGTCTCCATAATGAAATTTACGGAAAATATAATACAGAAAAGAGACCTCATGAGGTCTCTTTTCTGCATTTATAAAATGTTAGTTAGAGACCTGATGAGGTCTCCATTATGAAATAGCTGAAAAAATTAATACCAAAGGGAGACCTCATGAGGTCTCTCTTCTGCATTTATAAAATAGAAAATGGTAAATAGAGACCTCATGAGGTCTCTATTGTGAAATATCTGGAAAAATTAATGCAAAAAAGAGACCTCATGAGGTCTCTATTATGAAATATCTGGAAAAATTAATGCAAAATAGAGACCTCATGAGGTCTCTTTTTCTGGAAAAAAACTGGCAGAAAATTATTATTTCTGCGGCTTCTCATCACTTGTCATTTTAATTCAGTACCCAAATCAAACTCAAAGAGCTTCAAAAACTCAATTGAAACAATACATTTACTAAATATTCTCTTAGCAACTCAATTGCAACTCACTTCAACATAATTATATATTAACAAAAACCATGATATCCATAAGTTATATAATAAATTCCAACGTTATCATGTATTCACAAAACAAATAATTCCCATCACAAAATTATAAAGTTAACAAAATGATCCATAAGTTAACTATCACAAGTCTAAACTTCACTAATGTGGTAGTGTGTTTGCCACATAATCATCACTTTCTTCATCACTACTCTCATGGGTCATATTTCTTTGTTGACCATACATTGGATATTGAGTAGGTTGAGATTGAGGAGGTCGAGGAGGGAAAGTGACATCACCAGAACAAGGGGGAATCCCTCCTGAGGAAGTAATGCATCGAATTGAGCCTTAAGACCCGCAAACTGTAATTCCAACCGCCTTTCCCTAGCCCGTGATTCTTCGGCTTGGCTAGATAGCTCAACAATCTTTTTCTCCATAGCCAAATTTTTCTTCATTGATTCATCATGATTTGAACTATTTAGGCCTTCAAACTCAGAAGAAAATTCACGAAAGGTTTTATGCGGCATTCCATATGCATACCCATATCTACTCGGCCCACAAGTCAAGTCTAACCAAACTCTCTCATCCTGTTCTTGAGTAAGTGGCATACCTCGATTTTCTTCAGGTAGAGTTTTTGTAAATCCTCCAAAGCTTGAAGATATCGATTCTAAATTAAATGTTATCATATGAGAATATAAATTTAGAAAATAAGTAATTATTTTTAAATTAGAGGCTTACATAGGTCACTTCAGCTCGCGGTTCAACCCACACGTCTGGATCTTCAGGATTTTTCTTCTTTCTAATGTGTGTTGCCTTAAATGCCTCAGCTTGAGTTATCGGTCTTCCTAGTTCCTTTTCCTACATAAAATAATAAAGTTGTAATCAAGAGTAATTAAATATTAATACATAAAATATATAAACACAAAGAAAAATGATACACACCAATTTCCTCCTCACACTTCCTTGACTTTGAGCCCCACTTGTGTGTACAGAACCACCCTTAGTAGATGATCTTGCCTTTTTATCGATCTCACTCATCTGCTTAAATCTTGGATCATATTTCCAATGCACGAGTAATTTTGCCCAATCCTCCGGTAGAACCCAGCTAGGTTTGCTATTATCTCTACGAGCTTTATTAAACAAACTAGCAAGAGTATGCGTAGCTTTCTTGTGAAAGTTTGCACAAATTTTGGCCTCATGTTCCGGACGCCAAGCACATTTTTTCTACAATCAAAGCATAAATTATTTTATTTGATAAGTATTAATGAAGACAAGTATTTTAATAGTGTTAAACAAATAAATTCGAATATACCCTGAACTCCAAAAATATTTGTCTCTTGAGATTGCTAGGGAACTTGCCCCATGTAGGATAAGCATCTCTATAGAGTTCTTATTGTCTGAGAAATGATCCCCACAGCATCATCTGGATTGAAACTGTAATACAAAGTTTTAACATTTACAAGTTAAAACAAATAGAATTAAATCATATAATAATAAACATACCATATTTTTTTAAAAAAAACTTACGTGTAGCCTTCAGGCTCAATGACAAGTCTATTATGCATGTCCCTCATGCCAACTTGTGTATTTTCATGACCAGGTGTATCTGACTGATTTGTGGTAGGAGTGTTAGGCTCAGAACTATTACCTTGAATGCGAAGACTCGACATCATAAGTTGTGAAGCAGATGATGATGATGGTTGTGAGTCTGCAGGGTTGTGAGTATTAGTGCGAGAGACACTAGACGTTGGTCGATTATCCTCTTGAGGCAAAACACTGTATCCCTGTGGGGTAGCATTCCCTGATGTGGTCATCATCAAAGGTACCTGAGGGGGCGGCTGAGTATATTCCAGTGGTGGATGCATATAGGTCGAAGGAGAAATAATACGTGGAGGCACGGTCCGCCTAGAATAGCTATGTGGCTGAGTGTCTTTTGGTGGGAGAGATGCTGTGTTGTCTGATCTTATATGTATACCTGTCTGTTGTCTACTAACCATACCTTCTTTCTTTTTTTTCTTTTTGGGGCCATTATCAATATCTTTATTCTTACATTTACCTGTCATCTAAATAGTAACAAAAACATTCAAGTCAAAGGTTGTTAGATATTGAAGATATGAGAGACAAACATCATGCAGTAGCTTATCTAGCAGTTCATCACTTTTTAAAATAAAATAAAGCCACAACCACAAGTACAAAATAATATCGAAAACAACATCCAACAAAAGGCACACGAGAACATATGAAGTTGAAGTTATTGAAATTAAAACAAAAGGCACACAAGGATAGATTAATAAATTACTCTTTGTATCATTAATAAATCTATAAAGCAATCAATACAGAGATACAATGGTAATTACTAATCCTCCTCGTCCTCATCCTCATCCTCATTCTCATCCTCATCCTCATCCTCATTCTCATCCTCATCCTCGTCCTCGTCCTCATATTCATCTTCATCCTCATCATCATACTCAAACTCATCCTCATGAATTGTTGCATTTGCCCCTTCATTTGTTATTTCTTCCATATCAACCTCTTCTAATATGTGTTCAGGATGCTCTAAATCATTTTCTAATTCAATATCGATGGTATGGTGAACAATTGATGAATCATCATTTTGGTATGCAACATCCAACACGTTTTCAACTTCCACACGGCCCATGGGTTTGGTTTTAATAACCACCCACCAATCAGCTTTATCTGGACGCAAGGGATAAGGAACATAGTACACTTGCTTAACATTTTGTGCAATAATAAAAGGATCATAAGCTTCATATTCCCTTGTGTGCTTTACTTCAATGATATTATATTGTTTGATTTCTCTCGTACCTCTTTGGGGGTTGGATCAAACCACTTGCATCTAAATAATATAATTTTTTTGTAGGCCAACCGGAATACTCCATTTCCAAAACCTCCTTGAGTACCCCATAATAATCAACTCCATCTAGATTTCCATCACCACCTTTTACCCAAACACCACTATTGTTAGTTTTTTTATATTTGGAGTATTCTTCAGTAGTGAATTTAAAACCATTAACAACATACTTATTCATTGAATAAGTCTTGATAGGTCCCCAAGAAATGTCCTTCAAAAATTGGTCAAATTGACCATTTTTTGTGTCATAAATCTATCTATAATTTTAAAAAGTAAGAAATTAGCATCAATTAAATATAAATTTATTTAATAATAATAGTATTATGAAAATATTATAAGGCTTACGTAATCTTGAAACCACATTGAGAAATTCTCAAATACTCTTTCATTGCCATATAAATGCACAAAGTAACTGTCAAAGAAGATGGATATTGAGTTAATTGTTTTGTCTTGTAATTACATATTTTAGTGAGAAAAAAAACTTACTCAACAAATGGTTTAACTTGTGGGCAATTCAATAAGACATGTGTAGATGCAGACTGCAACTCAATGGCACTAAGATTCCTCCTTGTGCGTTTTTTTGAACCTTTGCCTGGTTGATTGAAGATTGATAGTGGCTTCATAGTCTCACCACCATCGTCATGGTAGTTGGGTCTATTTTGAAAGCATGACACAATTCTTTTAAAGTAATAAGAACCAAAATTAGTTCTCTCCCTACCAAGATGGAATTGAACCATTGAGCCTTCAACTCTATGATTTTGTTTCATGCCCCGTTTAGACTTTCCAATAGTCCTACATTATACATTGTTATCATTGATTTAAACAACATATTAATATAAAAATATTATTTGTTAAATATTTACCTCTCAAAAGGATACATCCATCTATATTGAACTGGACCTCCAAGGCGTGCTTCATGCACTAAATGTACAGGAAGATGCTCCATCACATCGAAAAATCCAGGTGGAAGAATCTTCTCCAACTTATTCGTAATTACAGGAATATTCTGATCCATCTGAACTAGGTTGTCTTCCCTTAACGTATTAGAACACAAGTCCTTGAAGAACAAACTGATTTCAGTCATAGGTTTCCAAATTCTATCAGGCAAGCCACTAAATGCAACGGGGAGTAATGTTTCCATGAAGACATGACAATCATGACTTTTCATACAATGTAATTTTCCATGCTCCATATCAACACATTTTCCTAAATTTGAAGCATGTCCAGCAGGCATCTTAAGTTGCTCGACCCATTCACAAATTTTACGCTTTTGATCCCTTGTAAATGAATAACTAGCCTTAGGCTTGAAGAACTTGTTGTTCTGTTTCTCTTGCAACCATAGCTCTTTTTGCCTGCAATATTCAGGTAAGTCCATTCTAGCTTTAACACTATCTTTTGTCTTGCCAGTGACATCCATTACTGTGTTAAATAAATTATCAAAGTAATTTTTTTCAATATGCATGACATCAAGATTATGTCGAAGAAGATTGTCCTTCCAATACGGTAACTCCCAGAATATGCTTTGTTTTGTCCAGTTATATGCAACACCATATCCATCAAATTTATAGGGTTGTTCTTTTGCGACCTTTGAAAAGTTTTGAACCCTCTCCCAAACTTGTTCTCTAGTTAAGATTGGAGGAGGATAACCTTGTTCAACAGAATTCTTTCTGAATGCATTTTTCATACTCCTAAACTCATGATCCATTGGCAAGAACTGTCGATGACAGTCAAACCAAGAATTTTTACGACCATGTTTCAAAGTGAATGATTTAGTATTTTCCATACAATAAGACAAGCTAACTTTCCCGCTGTCATCCACCCTGACAACATTCCATATGCTGGAAAATCATTAATAGTCCACATTAAGGCAGCCCGCAAATTAAAATTCTGCTTAAGAGACACATCAAATGTTTCAACCCCTTGAACCACAATTGTTTCAACTCATCAATCAAAGGTTGCAAGTATACATCAATCAATTCTTTTGGATTCCGAGGGCCAGGAATGACACAATTGAGAAATATATATGGACTGGTCATACACATCTCGGGTGGAAGATTATATGGTGTTACAAATACAGGCCAACAAGAATATGGTGCAACAGAAACAGAATGTGGCGTGAATCCATCTGAAAATAAACCCAATCTAATGTTACGTGGTTCAGCTGCAAATTGTGGATGTGTTCTATCAAAATGCTTCCAAGCCTCTCCATCGGATGGATGACACATAACTCCAGGTGGTCTTCTATGTTCATGGTGCCATCTCATATGAGGAGCAGATCTATTAGACGCATACAACCTCTTTAACCTTGGTATAAGAGGTAAGTAATGCATTGCCTTAATAGGAACTTTCTTCCCACTAGCTGTCTGCTTATAACGACATTTTCCACAAAACTTACACGATTCTAGATCAATATCATCCTTATAGTATAACATGCAACCATTTTCACAACAATGAATTCTCATCGATGACATTCCTAACTTTGATACCAACCTTTTGGCCTTAGAGAAATTATCAGGTATCTCTAGATTTGGGTCAACTAAATCATGAATAAGGTCAATCACAGAGTTCATTGCCCCTTGAGGAACATTCCAATCTGATTTTGTAACGACCTGTTTAGTCGTTTTAAGCAGCAGATTTTATTTCGGGAAAAACTGGCTAAGATTACAGACACCACGACGTACCGTCATAGGCACGACGGCCCGTCGAGGATGTCTCGTTCCAGAACACTTAGAATTCTGAAATTTGGGTATTAAAATCGACTCTCTGTAATTTGTGACGGACCTGCAGGACGTGCCGTCACAGCTACGACGAATCGTCGTGAGCTCCCGTTGCAAAACACTTCAACTCTTGAGAATTTGGTACGGGGAACGAGTCTCTGAACGTCATGACGGAAGTGCAGGACGGACCGTCACATGTGTGACGGACCGTCACAGACTCCTTAGTGAAAAATGGACTTCTGGTCCTTGCGACGACCTTCGTGACGGACCGTCGCAGGCACGATGGCCCGTCACAGGTTGCGTAATCCCAGTTGGAGTCGGATTTCTGGTTAAGTTTTAAGGGACGCTTTGGACTATTCTTTCCTTAATTATAAAGTTGAGGGTTAATATTAATAAGTCTAATTACTTGGGTTTAAAAGAGGTAACCCTAAGTTAATTAGTGGGCTATTATTGCCATCTTTATTCTTAATTATATGTTAATTAGGGTAAAAGAAAGAGGGTTTGAATAAGAAAAAGGGAAAGAACAAGAGAGAGGAATCGATCGAAAGGGAAAAGCACAAAGCTTGGGAATTTGCTTGTTGAATTCAATTCTTCGGTGGAGGTAGGTTATGGTCTTTACGATATTCGTAGTGAACTCTTAATAGTGAATGATATGTATTGATAGTATTGTAAACCCTGCTATGTGCTTAATTGTATGCTTGCATGATTGTGATTATGAAATTGTGAATAAATAAGCATGGTAAAGCTATTGAATCCTAAATCTTGAAAGAAACCCTAATTCACTTGTTAATGATGATGCCTTGGTGTAAAAGAAGGCTTGATGAATTATATAATGAGATTGATGATGCCTTAGTATAAAAGAAGGCTTGATGAATTATATAATGAGATTGATGATGGCTTAGTATGAAAGAAGGCTTGATGAATTAGGGGATCGGGTGCCACGTTCCGGTACCAGGATAGAAATAGAGGATCGGGTGCCACGTTCCGGTACCAGGATAGATAGAGGATCGGGTGCCACGTTCCGGTACCAGGATAGAATGAGGTTCGGAGTGTCACGTTCCGACACCTGGATAGAATATGGATCGGGTACCACGTTCCGGTACCAGGATAGAATGAGGATCGGAGTGCCACATTCCGGCACCAGGATAGAATATGGATCGGAGTGTCACGTTCCGACACCAGGATAGTATATGGAGCGGAGTGTCACATACCGACACACGAGGAAGAAAGATAATGAAATCTTAAAAATGATAAATATACTCAATCTAATGAACCCAATTCCCAAATGAGTATGGTAGTGAGGCTTGAGTCCTCATGGATGAACTTGGTGGTATTTATTGATGATTTAATATTTGTTGTTGCTACATGTTGAGTATTGTAGTTGATTTACATTATTATTGATATATACTGTTCCCTATTTTGAGTTGGCTGATGATACTTACTCTGTACCCGTGTTTTGTACTGACCCCTACTTGTTTGTTTCTTTCTTTGTTATTTGTGGAATGCAGCAAACGTTCCGTCATCTTCAACTCAGCAGTAATTCTAGCCAGTCTTCACTACATCGGAAATTCAGGGTGAGCTAATGCGTCTAGCTTGGACTGGATCTTCTTCTTCAAGTCTCGATGCCTTGAACTTCCGGCATGGACTAGCTTTTTAATTATTTTAGCTTCTTAGACATTTTTAGTTAGTAATTCGGTTATAGATGTTCTTGTGATGATGACTTCCAGATTTTGGGGATATTAATAATAGTTTTGAATTGTTTTAAGTCTTCCGCATTATTTTCTGTCGATATACATTGAAATGTTAAGGTTTAGATTGGTTGGTTCGCTCACATAGGAGGGTAAATGTGGGTGCCAGTCGCGGCTCGGTTTTGGGTCGTGACAAACTTGGTATCAGAGCATTAGGTTCGTTGGTCTCATCACACAAGAACAGGTCTAGTAGAGTCTTAAGGAACGGTAGGGGGACGCCTTTACTTTTCCTTGAGAGGCTATAAGACTTTAGGAAAATTCCACTCTTTCTTTCTTTCTTTCGTGCTACTACTTGAGTCCAATTGGTATCTAGGTGATACAAATTGGTATCTGACCATCTTCACTCTATTTCGCAGATGGTTAGAACTAGAGCAACGACCGCACCAGCAGCGACCCCGGCAAGACAGGATGCGTCAGAGCCAGCCACTGGGGCTGTAGCTCGAGGGGGATCAGTGGCAAGAGGCCGTGGTAGAGTCCGTGGGAGGACGTCCTCTAGAGGAAGAGGACGAGCACCTAGCCCATCTGGTACTAGGGCGGTGACTCCTCCACCGACTGAGGAAGCGATGAGAGAGGGTGAGGAAGGGGAGAATGAACAAGCACAGAATGAAGAATTGCCACCCCAACCTACCCCAGAGATGATCAATCAGGTTCTTGCTTATCTTAGCGGGTTATCTGATCAGGGTCAGGCACCTCCAGTGGTTTCTGCACCAACACCTTCGGTTTCAGAGGTACAACATGTGGCTACTATGGCTCCCCGCATGGATGCCTCATTGGAAATAGGCACATTTCCACGTCTGACTACTGGGCCTATAATGACAAATGATCAGCATGAACTTTTCAGTAAGTTCTTGAAATTGAAACCTCCAGTCTTCAAGGGTGCAAAATCTGAGGATGCTTACGATTTCCTGGTTGATTGTCATGAGCTACTACACAAGATGGGTATAGTGGAGAGGTTCGGTGTTGAGTTCGTGAGCTATCAGTTTCAAGGGAACGCCAAAATGTGGTGGCAGTCACATGTTGAGTGTCAACCAACAGAGGCACCGCCTATGACTTGTGCATCATTCTCTAGCTTGTTTATGGAGAAGTATATCCCAAGGACTTTGAGAGATAGAAAAAGGGATGAGTTCTTGAGTCTAGAGCAAGGTAGGATGACGGTTAATGCATATGAGGCTAAATTCTGTGCATTATCCAGGTATGCCACCCAACTTTGTTTCAGTCCACAAGAACGGATTCGCCGTTTTGTGAAGGGGTTGAGGTCAGAATTGCGGATTTCAGCCTTACAGGTAGCGGCTACGGCAAAATCCTTCCAAGAGGTGGTAGACTTTGTGATAGAGGTGGAAGGAGTGAAGCCAGATGACTTCACCACGACATCAACATCAAAAAGGTTTCGAAAGGGAGGTGAGTTCAATGGTTCTCATACTAGAGGACAGGGTTCCGGAGGTTACTCAGTTCGACCAATTCAGTCCTCATTACAGACTGTAGTTGGGGGTCCACCTCAGACCGGTCAACACTTCTCTGAGAGACCTATGCATGAACCCAGAGAGTGCTATGGATGCGGGGAGATTGGACATATTAAGAGATATTGTCCAAAACAGAGTTATAGACCCCCAATAGCTAGAGGTAGAGGTGGTCATGGAAGAGGCCGTTATTCGGGAGGACGCGGTGGTCGAGGAAATGGTGGTCACCAAAACGGCAGAGGTGAAGGGCAAACTGGAGCCCCTACAACGCAACATGGTAGGGGCAACGGACAGACAAGTAATGGGGCCCATTGTTACGCTTTCCGTGGGAGATCTGAAGCGGAGACATCAGATGCCGTCATCACAGGTAATCTTTTGATTTGTGATTGCATGGCTTCTGTATTGTTTGATCCTGGATCCACATTTTCTTATGTATCTTCCTCATTTGCTAATGGTCTAAATTTACATTGTGAATTACTTGATATGCCTATTCGTGTTTCTACTCCGGTGGGTGAGTCCGTGGTAGTTGAGAAGGTATATAGGTCTTGTTTGGTGAACTTTGTGGGGAGTAACACTTATGTAGATTTGGTTATCTTATAAATGGTTGACTTTGACGTAATTCTGGGTATGAATTGGCTTTCTCCGCAATTTGCGATCTTGGATTGTAATGCTAAAACAGTGACGTTAGCCAAGCCTGGGACAGATCCGTTAGTGTGGGAGGGTGACTACACTTCCAATCCGGTGCGTATCATCTCCTTTCTTCGTGCTAAGAAAATGGTTAGTAAAGGGTGTTTAGCTTTCTTGGCACATCTCAAGGATGACACTACTCAAGTACCTTCGATTGAGTCAGTTTCGGTAGTCTAGTCCGTGAGTTTCTGGATGTGTTCCCTGCAGATCTTCCTGGCATGCCACCGGATAGGGATATTGACTTCTGCATTGATTTGGAACCGGGTACTCGCCCCATTTCTATACCCCCTTATAGAATGGCTCCCGCGGAGTTAAGAGAATTAAAGGCACAACTTCAAGAGTTGTTGAACAAAGGCTTCATTAGACCAAGTGCATCTCCTTGGGGTGCTCCGGTTTTGTTCGTGAAGAAGAAGGATGGGAGTTTTCCGATGTGCATAGACTACAGACAACTGAACAAGGTAACTATTAAGAACAAGTACCCCATTCCTCGCATTGATGACTTGTTCGATCAGTTACAAGGTGCTTGTGTCTTCTCTAAAATTGACTTGAGATCCGGTTATCACCAATTGAAAATACGAGCAACGGATGTGCCAAAGACTGCTTTTCAAACTAGGTATGGGCATTATGAATTTGTGGTAATGTCTTTTGGTCATACGAATGCCCCTGCTGCCTTCATGAGCTTGATGAACGGGATTTTCAAGCCATATTTGGACCTCTTTGTGATCGTGTTTATTGATGATATACTGATATACTCCAAGAGTAAGAAGGAACATGAGGAGCAGTTGAGAATGGTATTGGAGTTGTTGAGGAACAAAAAGCTTTATACCAAATTCTCCAAGTGTGAGTTTTGGCTAGATTCAGTGTCCTTCTTGGGACACGTGGTTTCTAAGGATGGAGTGATGGTGGATCCATCTAAGATTGAGACGGTGAAAAATTGGGTAAGACCTACTAATGTGTCAGAGATAAGGAGCTTTGTGGGGTTAGCTAGATACTACCGCCGATTTGTCAAGGGATTCTCTTCTATTGCTTCCCAATTGACGAACTTGACTAAGCAGAATGTTCCATTTGTATGGTCGGATGAGTGTGAGGAAAGCTTTCAGAAACTCAAGACTTTGTTGACTACTGCACCAATTCTTACCTTTCCAGTAGAGGGTAAAAACTTCATCGTTTATTGTGATGCATCCTATTCTGGGTCGGGGGCAGTGTTAATGCAAGAGAAGAATGTGATTGCTTATGCTTCGAGGCAATTAAAGGTGCATGAACGTAACTACCCGACCCACGATTTGGAGTTGGCCGCGGTAGTATTTGCACTAAAGCAATGGAGACACTATTTGTATGGGGTTAAGTGTGAGGTCTATACGGATCATCGTAGCCTACAATATGTCTTTACTCAGAAAGATTTGAACTTGAGACAGAGGAGATGGATGGAACTACTGAAGGACTACGACATCACTATCTTGTATCATCCGGTAAAAGCGAATGTTGTGGCGGATGCTTTAAGTAGAAAGGCCGGAAGTATGGGAAGTCTAGCTCATTTGCAAGTTTCTAGATGCCCATTGGCTAAAGAGGTGCAGATTCTGGCTAATGACCTTATGAGGTTAGAAATAAATGAGAAGGGAGGATTGTTAGCTTGTGTAGAGGCAAGATCTTCTTTTCTTGACAAGATCAAGGGAAAACAGTTCGATGATGAGAAACTAGGTTGAATTCGAGATAAAGTGTTGCAAAGAGAGGCTAAAGAAGCAACAATTGATGACGAAGGTGTTTTGAGGATTAAGGGAAGGTATGTGTACCCCGCATCGATGATTTGATCACCACTATTCTGACAGAGGCTCATAGTTCCGGATATTCTATACATCCTGGTGCAACCAAGATGTACCGTGACCTAAAACAACACTTTTGGTGGAGTAGAATGAGCGCGACATTGTTGATTTTGTTGCCAAATGTCCAAATTGTCAACAAGTAAAGTATGAACACCAGAGGCCCGGAGGAACACTTCAGAGAATGCCCATTCCTGAATGGAAGTGAGAAAGAATTGCAATGGACTTCGTGGTTGTCTTTTTCCAAAGACATTGGGTAAGTTTGATTCCATTTGGGTGATTGTTGATAGATTAACTAAGTCCGCTCACTTCATTCCTGTCAAGGTGACCTACAATGCAGAGAAGTTAGCAAAAATCTATATCTCAGAAATCGTTCGACTGCATGGAGTTCCACTCTCCATTATATCAGATAGAGGTACGCAGTTTACTTCTAAGTTTTGGAGAACATTGCATGCTGAATTAGGTACTAGGTTGGACCTTAGTACTGCTTTTCACCCTCAGACTGATGGTCAGTCTGAGCGAAACGATTCAAGTGTTGGAGGATATGCTTCGTGCATGTGTGATAGAATTTGGTGGTCATGGGACAGCTTCTTACCTTTGGCAGAGTTTTCATACAATAATAGCTATCACTCCAGTATTGACATGCTCCATTTGAAGCATTGTATGGGAGGAGGTGTAGATCTCCCATTGGTTGGTTCGATGCATTTGAGGTTAGACCTTGGGGTACTGACCTCTTGAGGGATTCGTTAGATAAGGTGAAGTGCATTCAAGGAAAGCTTCTAGCGGCGCAAAGTAGGCAAAAGGAGTATGCAGACCGAAAAGTTAGAGACTTGGAGTTCATGGAGGGTGAACAAGTCTTGTTAAAGGTTTCACCCATGAAAGGGGTGATGCGGTTTGGAAAAAGGGGTAAGCTAAGTCGAAGGTACATTGGACCATTTGAGGTACGTAAGCGAGTAGGGGAGGTGGCATATGAATTAGCCTTGCCTCCAGGGCTGTCCGGAGTGCATCCGGTATTTCATGTGTCCATGTTGAAAAGATACCATGGGTATGGAAACTACATCATCCGTTGGGATTCAGTTTTGCTTGATGAGAATTTGATTTATGAGGAGGAACCGGTTGCTATTTTAGATAGAGAAGTTCGCAAGTTGAGGTCGAGGGAGATTGCATCCATCAAGGTTCAATGGAAGAATCGGTCGGTTGAAGAGGCTACTTGGGAGAAGGAGGCAGATATGCGAGAAACATACCCACATCTGTTTACAGATTCAGGTACTTCTTTTCGCCCTTGCTTTTCTTCTTCTTGATCGTTCGAGGACGAACGATGGGTAAATTGGTATCTATTGTAACGACCTGTTTAGTCGTTTTAAGCAGCAGATTTTATTTCGGGAAAAACTGGCTAAGATTACGGACACCACGACGGACCGTCATAGGCACGACGGCCCGTCGAGGATGTCTCGTTGCAGAACACTTAGAATTCTGAAATTTGGGTATTAAAATCGACTCTTTGTAATCTGTGACGGACCTGCAGGACGTGCCGTCACAGCTACGACGAATCGTCGTGAGTTCCCGTTGCAAAACACTTCAACTCTTGAGAATTTGGTACGGGGAACGAGTCTCTGAACGTCATGACAGAAGTGCAGGACGGACCGTCACATGTGTGACGGACCGTCACAGACTCCTTAGTGAAAAATGGACTTCTGGTCCTTGCGACGACCTTCGTGAAGGACCGTCGCAGGCACGAAGGCCCGTCACAGGTTGCGTAATCCCAGTTGAGTCGGATTTCTGGTAAGTTTTAAGGGCGCTTTGGACTATTCTTTCCTTAATTATAAGTTAGAGGGTTAATATTAATAAGTCTATTACTTGGGGTTAAAAGAGGTAACCCTAAGTTAATTAGTGGGTATTATTGCCATCTTTATTCTTAATTATATGTTAATTAGGGTAAAAGAAAGAGGGTTTGAATAAGAAAAAGGGAAAGAACAAGAGAGAGAGGAATCGATCGAAGGGGAAAGCACAAAGCTTGGGAATTTGCTTGTTGAATTCAATTATTCGGTGGAGGTAGGTTATGGTCTTTACGATATTCGTAGTGAACTCTTAATAGTGAATGATATGTATTGATAGTATTGTAAACCCTGCTATGTGCTTAATTGTATGCTTGCATGATTGTGATTATGAAATTGTGAATAAATAAGCATGATAAAGCTATTGAATCCTAAATCTTGAAAGAAACCCTAATTCACTTGTTAATGATGATGCCTTGGTGTAAAAGAAGGCTTGATGAATTATATAATGAGATTGATGATGCCTTAGTATAAAACAAGGCTTGATGAATTATATAATGAGATTGATGATGCCTTAGTATGAAAGAAGGCTTGATGAATTAGGGGATCGGGTGCCACGTTCCGGTACCAGGATAGAAATAGAGGATCGGGTGCCACGTTCCGGTACCAGGATAGAAATAGAGGATCGGGTGCCACGTTCCGTACAGGATAGAATGAGGATCGGAGTGTCACGTTCCGACACCAGGATAGAATATGGATCGGGTACCACGTTCCGGTACCAGGATAGAATGAGGATCGGAGTGCCACGTTCCGGCACAGGATAGATAAATATGGATCGGAGTGTCACGTTCCGACACCAGGATAGTATATGGAGCGGAGTGTCACGTACCGACACAAGAGGAAGAAAGATAATGAAATCTTGAAAAATGATAAATATACTCAATCTAATGAACCCAATTCCCAAATGAGTATGGTAGTGAGGCTTGAGTCCTCATGGATGAACTTGGTGGTATTTATTGATGATTTAATATTTGTTGTTGCTACATGTTGAGTATTGTAGTTGATTTACATTATTATTGATATATACTGTTCCCTATTTTGAGTTGGCCGATGATACTTACTCAGTACCCGTGTTTTGTACTGACCCCTACTTGTTTGTTTGTTTCTTTGTTATTTGTGGAATGCAGCAAACGTTCCGTCATCTTCAACTCAGCAGTAATTCTAGCCAGTATTCACTACATCGGAAATTCAGGGTGAGCTTATGCGTCTAGCTTGGACTGGATCTTCTTCTTCAAGTCTCGATGCCTTGAACTTCCGGCATGGACTAGCTTTTTAATTATTTTAGCTTCTTAGACATTTTTAGTTAGTAATTCGGTTATAGATGTTCTTGTGATGATGACTTCCAGATTTTGGGGATATTAATAATAGTTTTGAATTGTTTTAAGTATTCCGCATTATTTTCTGTCGATATACATTGAAATGTTAAGGTTTAGATTGGTTGGTTCGCTCACATAGGAGGGTAAATGTGGGTGCTAGTTGCGGCTTGGTTTTGGGTCGTGACAGATTTGATACTTAATAATCTAACCGCAATAGACAACTGTGAGTGTGGACTCCCCTCATATAAAGGCCGACTAGCAGATTCCAATTGTTCAAAGAAAATTTTACATTCAACATTAGGAGTTTCTTCACCTTGATTAGCAAAATCAAAATCAGAATGCACACCAAAAGCATCTTGAACCATGTCATCAATTCTATAATTTTGGCATTAGAATTCACATTGCTACTACTTTCACCAGGAACATAATGTTGGAATACATCAAAGTTATTATCAATTTCTCCATGACTAGTCCACACAGTGTATTCTTTTTTAAACCCCATTCGATAGATATGAAGCTCAACAGCATCTGGTTTTTCATAATTCAAACATTGACATTTATTACAAGGACACTTAATCATACCACTACGTTGAAAATGATCTAATGTCTTTGCATACTCCACAAAACCAATGACACCTTCTACAAATTCAGGTCTTAGCCCCATTCGACCAAAATTAGTCATACTTATTATACATCCAACTACGATCCATCTACATAAGAATCATAAATTAAATTGTCAAGCACTAACCAATAGTTACAAATTTAACTTATTAACCAACTTAATGAATTTCTAAGTCTAATTAGTCTAGTTAGTTTTAACTAAATTCTAATACTATAGTAACAAGTTTAACTTATTAACTAACTTAACAAATTTCTAAGTTTAATTAGTTTAGTTTAACTTAATACTAACACGATAGTTACAACTTAACAATAATTATTTCTAAAATTTAAGCTAAGTGTCACAATAGATGGACACTAATTGATTTTCAAAGACAATCAATTTTGTCATCAATAGGATCAACTAGTGTGTGGTACTTATGCTTAACAAATAATTTTTTAAAAAAATTTAAAGCAAGTGTCAACACTAGATGGACACAAATTGATTTTCAAAAGAAAATCAATTTTGTATCACAATAGGATCAACTAGTGTGGGTACTTATGCTTAACAAATAATTATTTCTAAAATTTAAAGCTAAGTGTCAACACTAGATGGACACAAATTGATTTTCAAAAGAAAATCAATTTTGTCATCAATAGGTCAACTAGTGTTGGTACTTATGCTTAACAAATAATTTTTTAAAAATTTAAAGCTAAGTGTCAACACTAGATGGACACAAATTGATTTTCAAAAGAAAATCAATTTTTGTCATCAATAGGATCAACTAGTGTTGGTACTTATGCTTAACAAATAATTATTTCTAAAATTTAAAGCTAAGTGTCAACACTAGATGGACACAAATTGATTTTCAAAAGAAAATCAATTTTGTCATCATAGGATCAACTAGTGTTGGTACTTATGCTTAACAGATAATGATAGGAACACTTTGTTTTTATTATGTTTCAGAATATTCAAAATTATATATTGTATATCAACTTGCAATATATCAAATTAAGTAAACATTCATGCAATGAAAATAATCAACATAGTACATGACCTAGTTCAGTACTTTCCTGGGGAACATTTCGTGAGTGTCTTCCTGCTTAATTATAAATGAGTTTCTTATTGAGTATTACTTCAATAACTTTGATATCATTGAGATCCTTAAATTAGTTATAATTAGGTCAAAAGATTTCTTGATAGTCACCTTTTTATCATGTTTACTTGGTGCTTGAATTGAAAGAACATTTTTCAGCTTATTAGATCAAGGTAGTAGTATCACACACATTTTACCAATAGGTTCTTTTCATTAAGATTCTTAACAACATAAGTATATGTGCAAAGTTACAATATCACAATGAGATATAAAATATAATAATACAATAAAATTAACCTCAAACACCTCCTCAATGATCTAACACATTTAGTTTCAATAACCAAAAATAAATAAATTTACCTCGAGATTGAGGCACTGCTGATGCGACTGCTGCTGCTGCGAGAGCTGGCGGCGGAGAGGGTCGCAAGGGCAGTGCTGCTGCTGCGAGAGCTGGCGGCGGAGAGGGTCGCGAGGGCAGTGAGAAAGAGAGAGAGGCGGTCGCGAGGGCAGTGAGAAAGAGAGAGAGGCGGTCGCGAGCAGTGAGAAAGAGAGAGAGGCGCGAAGTCGTGACCAAAAATTAAGAGAGAGGGAAGAAAGAGCTATTTTAATTTTGGCTAGGTTTTTGGTGTTGTTTAAGAGACCTCATGAGGTCTCTAAATTTTTAAATATTTTAAATTATTATTTTTATTTTTAATTTAACAAGTAGAGACCTCATGAGGTCTCAACTTGTTAAATTAAAAATAATAATTTAATTTAATTGAATAGTTAAAAAATTAGAGACCTCATGAGGTCTCCAATTTTATGAGAATTAGATTAAAAATTTAAAATTTTTAAATAAGTCAGATAAAAAAAAATTATTCATTATATTGACCTCACGAGGTCTCTTCTACATTAAAAAAAAATTTTAAAAGATATTAATTTAAATAGTGACCTCATGAGGTCTCTTATTATTGACCTATTTTTGAGGTCTCCATTTCTAGGTCTCTTTTTGGCCTTTTTTTAGTAGTGTACATGGCTTGAGCCAAGGGCATAATGTCGTCTGAGCCAAGGATTTTACATCGTCTAAGGCAAAGCATGTCATTTGAGCCAAGGATTTTACACCGTCCAAGGCAAAGATTTTACATGGCTTGAGATGATGGCATTATGTTGTCTAAGCCAAGGACTTCACACCGTTTAAGGCAAGGACTTTACATGACTTGAGCAGAAGACATTATAACGTCTGAGCCAAAGATCTTATATCATATAAGGCGAAGATTATATGTTTTAGTTTGAAGGAATCACATCATCTTGACCCAAAAACTTTACACCCTTTGGTACTAAGACTTTGCATGAGTAAATAGGATCTTACATTGCCTAATTTGCGCTTAAAGGAGTAGTTACTCGTTGTCTAGATTTATAATATTCATTATTGAATTATTAATTTAAGTTCTAATAAAACACTTGTCCTTTCCCCCCCCCCCCCCCCCCCTTTTTTTTTTGGAGTTCGAATCATGATTTACTTCAAAGACTTAACATCTTCTTCTAATTCAAGATATCTTGTAATATCGAATCATAAGAACAGTGAAGTGGAGACCAAATTACTTGTACAGAAGCCATTAGGTGGTTAGCATGCCTCTCCATGGCCTTCTCTAGGGGAACTTTCCGGTCTAGATGATTGGACTTTAGAATATAATAGTCATCCGCCCAAGACATGGGAACTTTGATCTCCTAATCATCCTACCAAAAATATTGCAAGTTCTTTACCATGTTTGGGCCGGCGAATCATAAATAGAGAGACTCGATGTCAAGATAAAAATTAATCATATTTTCTTATATTAACGTTAATAAGATCGATAAGTGTTATTCTTAAATGAATGTGTAATTTATTGAAGAAGGTTAAGGAACAAATAATAAAGAATACCTTTTACTTATCATTTCTTAATATAGTTACATGATAAAAATGGGATTGCTAATTCTATATAGGGGAAGGAAGTAATTTGAAAATTCCTTTTAAGATAATCATATCACTATATATAGTTCTAATAAATAATACATAGATAGATGGGTTTTGTTGAGTGGTATATATGTATACACACACATATGAAACTAGACTAGAGAAAAACAAGACAAAAGTAATGGTAAAAGTTGGTGTAATGAAGTATGTTAGACGAATAGAATTTCACAACCCCCATGCTATGTTTGGTACGGTATATAGTAAGAAATAAGTGGAAAGTCATACGTATTTGTATAATAATCTTTTGTTTAGTACAATAATATATTAATTACATTACATGATATGACAAAATTAAAGGGAAAAAATAATATATATTATTATTACCAGTGTCCCATAGAATCAAGGTGTTCCTGTTTAGGTAATTGTGAGTTGGGGGAAAAAGGCAAAGGAAAAGGTTGATCTGTTGGAACAAATGAAGTTTGGGGAAGAAGGGGTGTAGGAGAATATACAGTAGTAGTAGTGTTGTATGAAAAATTTGGCTTGATCTGATCTGCAGCATGTTGTTGTTGTTGTTGGTTAACGTGCTTTGGAACATTTAGCTTTTCACCTTCTAATTCTCTATATTTGTTAAGATATTGTTTAAGAGGGAGAACGTAATCTTCAAACCCGAGAATTGTGATGGCCCATATAATGTCATCACCATTGATTGTCTTTCTCTTCTCACGCTGACATTTATCAGATGCTTCTCCAGTAACAAAGCTTATAAATTCTGATACACACTCTTGAACCGTTTCTTTTGCATCTTTCGAGATCTTTCCATTTCCTGGGATTACCTTCTTCATGATTCGACCCACATTAGCTATAGGAAGGAACCGATCTTGTTCTTTATTCATTGGCATTGGCATTGGCATTGGCATTAATGTACTACTACTACTTTCTGCACAATTTCCTCCCCTTTCATCCTCCATCTCCTCTATCTCTACCTTTAATTTTCAAACAAAAAAATAATATATTTTAATATATCATATAACATAACTGGCATTACTACCAATAACTTAGGCATCAAAATTGGAAAATTATAAGGTCCAACATCAATTTCCACTTGTCTACACCCTCAGACTCGTTCTAGTCTCACTTCTAAAATCATGATAATAATTATTTAAAAATACAAAATATTGTGTAATTATAAAGAGTTGTGATCTTTCCTAAAGATTATGATTTTTTCAAAGGTTTGTGACATTTTCGGTAAAGCACAATAAGAACTTTTTCAAACAACCCTCTGTTTTCTATAAATAGACGGATTTTCTCTCATTTAAAAATAACGAAATTTTTGGACTTTTTTTACTACTACTAAATCTAGTATTCTAAGTGTACTTTACTGCCGTTGAGTGGCTCGCTAACACCAGCGTTTTGGGTATCAACACGCTGGTGATTGAGATCATTCTATCATGAGAGGACATACTCCAAATCAAACATCGAATACTAAAGGAAAATAATTTCCTTAAGGAGACACTGTGCATTCAATGGACTTGATCTTCATTTTGATTTTCCAGATTCTAGTATGTGTTACAGATTTTATATTTCTGAATTAATTTATGTTCTACTGTTATTGACTGGTTCATTAAACTTTGGTAACTTTGTGTTTCTGCAAAGTTTGTTGGAATCAGTAAGATTCTTCAAACATAGATTGACAACAATTCTTCTTTAAAAAAATATTTCATGTTATTTTTCTAATATGTTTCTGATTCTAGTTTCTCCACTAGCTTTAATTTTCTAGTTGTGAAAACGTTCTTAAACTTTGTTGTGTCTTACCAAATTCTTCACAGTTTTGTTCTAAGTATTTAAGAATACAAGATGAACAACATTCTTAAGGAAATTATTATATTGTTGATATTTCTTGTATTCTTTGATTGAGAGAATCTGAACATGGAAGTAGAAGATAAATGCATTACTTCTCCATACTTCGGTGCTTTGTTCTGCAAGGTCGAAGTGAGAATGTACCAGAAATATTGGTGGTATTCCGATTAAAAATTACACCATGTAACCTTCTTATTATTTATCTAAGGAGGAAAATAGTTTCTAAATGCTAACAAATTTGATATTTATTAGTGTGTCGTTGTAAAAAGTTCTGCAAATCGTATGTTTTTGAATGAATTTTTGTTGGCAAATAGTGTTGCCTTTAAAATTCACTAATTTGCAGAATGAGAGATGTATATTTTTGTTTGATAAAATATTATGTTGAAATGTTAGAGTTGGAAGACTATTTGAAAAGAAAAACATTTCTACGTGATATTCTAAGAATATGTTTTATTCTGTTTGGAGACAAAAAACTTTTGTAGTTTTGTACTCCTTGTGAATTTGATTGTATCTGATTGTTGTGGACTAAAAACTTTTGTAGTTTTCTACTTTGAATAAATTGGACTGTGCAATTGATTTGAAGAATATGAAATGCAATTGGTTTCAAGTTCTTATTTCCCTATTAGCTCTGGGTAAGCTTCGGACACTTCGATTAGTTCTTTACAACTCTCGAAGGTTGTGGTAATATTGTGAACTTCATGGGATCCTCTTCCTTCATTTAAAATATCCCTTCTTTCCCCTTGTCGGGCTTATCGGAGCCTGTTCGGGTTTTACTTTCATATTTTGCACGAGCTTACACGTCGGATTATGGAAGCCCGATCGGGTTCGCTTAGTTACTTCCTTCTCTTTGTGTGTGAGTACGTTGTGTATATACATATTAGATGTTCTGTCATGCTTATTTTTATTAGTATGTTAGATTCTCGCATTTCATATTACTTTTGTCTTTCTTGCTCAGTCGACCTATGATGTTTACATGGTACCTGTCGTTTTGATACTCATACACTCTGAATCTGTTTTCGCGATGCATGTCCGAGCACTATCTATCATCGTTGATTTCGAGCCAGCTGCATTCATACTAGGAGGTGAGGGTGAGCACATAGTGTCCTGGATTTTCTCGTTCTGTATTTATATATTGACTTGTCTTTTGCTTTTGAGACAGTTTTGTTTCTGTGGTCCACTTTTGGGACTTGTACTCATTTTTTTACTAGTTCTATAATTGTGACTTTTAGGTTATGGGAGGGATCTTTGATTTATATAAAGTTATGGCTTATTCCACCTTCCATTTCTAATTCATGTTGTTATTATTATTGTGTTGTTGGGTTAGTTTTCTACCCTCAATTCCATTACTAGCAGTTCCGGGATATGGGTTAGCTTGCCTAGTAGTGGGTGTCATAATGACTCGATGAATTGGTTCGTAAAAAACAACTCAAAAAGTCTCAAACCACACCAATGACCTTAGTATATCGAAACAAAAAAGATCAAAAATTTTCTTATTTCGTGGCTGTCTGAAAAAAAATAAGTTTTCCTCGTAAATGTAGGAAACACATAAAAAATAAGAAAAGTACATCAAAATAACTCAAAAAATTCATAAACTGCACCAATGACCTAAGACTATCGAAACTTAAAAAATGAGGAAAAATTTACTCTTTTTCCAAACTTTTTGAAAAAAAAAATTATTTTCCCATGTAAATGTCCAAAATATATCGAAATAAAGAAAATTACATCAAACACCTAAAAAAATTCTCAAACTACATCAATGACCTTTTAATATCAAAACTAAAAAAAGATCAAAATTTTACCCTTTTTCATAAATGTCCAAAAAACTAACAAAAAATCATTTTTTCCTCGTAAATGTCTGAAAAATACAAAAATCAAGAAAAGTACATAAATACAGCTCAAAAAATTATCAATCTGTACCCATGACCTTAGAATATTGAAACAAAAGGATGATCAAAATTTTACTCTTTTTCCTACATGTCGTATAAATAACGAATATTTGATTTTTCCTCGTAAATGTCTGAAAGATATAAAAATCATGAAAAGTATATCAAAACACCTCAAAAATTCTCAAACTACACCAACGACCTTAGAATATTGAAACAAAAAATGATCAAAATTTTACTCTTTTTTCGAAATTGTACGAAAAATAAAATAAAAATTATCCTAGTAAATATCTGAAAGATATAAAAATAAGAACAGTACACCAAAACACCTCAAAAAAATCTCAAACTGCACCAATGACCATAGAATATCGAAATAAAAAATGATCAAAATTTAACTCTATTTCATAACTTCTCCAAAAATAACAATAATTTTTTTCATCGTATTGTCCGAAGGATATAAAAATCAAGAAAGTACATCAAAACACCTCAAGAATTTCCAAACTGCACCAATGACCTTATAATATAAAAAAAATGATCATATTTTTACAGTTTTCATCACAGTCTGAAATAACAAACTAATTATTTTTATCGTAAATATATGAAACATAAAAAAAACAAGAAAAGTACATCAAAAACACTTCAAAAATTCTCAAACTGGACAAATGACCTTAGAATATTGAAACAAAAAATTATCAAAATTAAACTCTTTTTCGTAACTGTCCAAAAATAACAAAAAAATTGAATTTCCTCGAGAATGTATGAAATATATGAAAATCAAGAAAACTACATCAAAATATTCCTTGAACTGCACCAATGACCTTAAAGTATTGGAAGAAAAAAGTGATCACAAATTTACACTTTTTCGTTAATGTCCCAAAAACAACCAAAATTTTAATTTTTCCTCATAAATGTCTAAAATATATTTTTTTTTTTAAAAAAAAAAGTTAAATCAAAACACCTAAAAAATTCTCAAATTGCACCATGACCTTTGAATATGAAAACCAAAAAGAACAAAATTTTATTCTTTTTCCTAGCTATTCGAAAAATAAAGAATCTTTTTATTTTTCCTCATATAAAAAATATAAAAATCAAGAAAAGTACATTAAAACATCTCAAAAAATTCTCAGACTAGACCAATGACCTTAGGATATCGAAATAAATTTGTGATAAAATTTTATACTTTTTCGTAACTATCCGAAAAATAACACAAAAAAACAATTTTCCTCGTAAATATATAAAATAGAAAAAAATCAATAAAAGTACATCAAGATACCTCAAAAAATTCTTAAACTGCACCAATGACCTTAGAATATTGAAACAGAAAAATGATCAAAATTATACTCTTTTTTGAACTGTCCAAAAAATAACAAAAGATTTAATTTTCCCTCGTCAATTTCCGAACGATATAAAAATCAAGCAAAATACATGAAAACACCTCAAAAAATTCTCAAACTACACCAAAGACCTTAGAATATCGAAACAAAAAAATGCTTAGATTTTTACTCTTTTGCGTAATCATCCGAAAAATAATAAAAATTTCATTTTTCCGTGTAAATGTACGAACATATAAAGTTCAAGTAAAGTACATTAAAACACCTCAAAAAATTCTTAAACTGCACCAATGACCTTAGAATATCGAAAAATAACAGAAAATTTATTTTTTTTCTCGTAAGTGTACGAAACATATAAAAGTCAAGAAATGTACATCAAAACACCTAAAAGAAATTCTCAAATTGCGCCAATTGACATAGAATATAAAAAAAAAACATTAAAATTTTACTCTTTTTCATTATTGTCTCAAAATATCAAAAATATTCCTCTTGAATGTTTCATCAAAACCCCTCAAAATATTCTCAAACTACATCAATGACCTTGGAATATAAAAAAAAATGATCAAAATTTTACAATTTTTCTTAATTGTCCGAAGAATAACAAAAAAAAATAGTTTTTACTCGTGAACCCACGAAACATATAAAAATCAAGAGAAGTACATCAAAATTTATCAAACTGCACCAATGACGATATAAAAAAATGATCAAAATTTAACACATTTTCATAACTGTCCAAAAAATAAGAGATAATAAATTTTTCCATGTAAATGTCCGAAAGATATAAAAATCAATAAAGTACATCAGATCACCTCAAAATATTCTAAAACTGTACAATTGACCTTAGAATGGTGAAACAAAATGATAAAAAAAAAATACTTTTTTTCTTAATTGTCCGAAAAATAACATAAAACTTAATTTTCTTTGTAAATGTATGAAACATATAAAAATCAAGAAAAGTGTATTAAGAAACCTCAAAAAATTCTAAAACTGCACTAATGACCTTAGGATAACGAAAGAATGATAAAAATTTTACACTTTTTCGCAATTATCCGAAAACTAACGAAAAATTATTTTCCTCGTAATGTCTGAAAGATATAAAAATATAGAAAAGTACATCAAAACACCTCAAAATTTCTCAAACTCAACGAATTACCATAGAATATCGAGAAAAAAATGATTACAGTTTAACCCTTTTATCGTAACTGCCAGAAAAATAACAAAAACATTTAATTTTTCTCATAATTGTACGAAACATTCAAAAATCAAGAAAAGTATATCAAAATACCTAAAAATTTCTCAAACTGCATCAATCACCTAAAAATATCAAAATAAAACATGATCAAAATTTTACTCTATTTCGTAACTGTTTGATAAATAACAAAAGAATTATTTGTTCCTTGTAAATGTACGAAAGATATAAATATGAATAAAAGTACGTCGAAATACCTCAAAAAATTCTCAAACATCACAAATGACCTAAGATGATAGAAAACAGAAAATGATCAAAATTTCACTTTTTTTTTGTAATTGTCCGAAAAATAACAGAAAAATTAAATTTTTCTCTTAAATGGACGAAACATATAAAAATCAAGAAAAATACATCAAAACAACCCAACAAAATCTCAAATTTCACCAATGCCCTTAGAATATCGAAACAAAAAATGATCAAAATTTTATTTTCTTTCGTTACTGTCCCAATAATAACAAAAGAATTATATTTTTGTATAATGTCCAAAAGATATAAACATCATGAAAAATAAATGAAAACACCTCAAGAAATTCTCAAACTGCACCCATGTCTTTGAATAACGAAACAAAAAATGAACAAAAATTCACTCTTTTTTGTAATTGTACAAAAAAAAAACACAAAAACAATTTCCTCGTAATTTCCAAGAACTTTAAAAATCAAGAAAAATATATCAAAAAATCAAAAAATACTGAAATTGCACTAGTGACCTTAGAATATCGAAATAAAAAAATGATCAAAATTTAACACATTTTCATAACTGTCCAAAAAATAAGAGATAATAAATTTTTCCATGTAAATGTCCGAAAGATATAAAAATCAATAAAGTACATCAGATCACCTCAAAATATTCTAAAACTGTACAATTGACCTTAGAATGGTGAAACAAAATGATAAAAAAAAAATACTTTTTTTCTTAATTGTCCGAAAAATAACATAAAACTTAATTTTCTTTGTAAATGTATGAAACATATAAAAATCAAGAAAAGTGTATTAAGAAACCTCAAAAAATTCTAAAACTGCACTAATGACCTTAGGATAACGAAAGAATGATAAAAATTTTACACTTTTTCGCAATTATCCGAAAACTAACGAAAAAATTATTTTTCCTCGTAATGTCTGAAAGATATAAAAATATAGAAAAGTACATCAAAACACCTCAAAATTTCTCAAACTCAACGAATTACCATAGAATATCGAGAAAAAAATGATTACAGTTTAACCCTTTTATCGTAACTGCCAGAAAAATAACAAAAACATTTAATTTTTCTCATAATTGTACGAAACATTCAAAAATCAAGAAAAGTATATCAAAATACCTAAAAATTTCTCAAACTGCATCAATCACCTAAAAATATCAAAATAAAACATGATCAAAATTTTACTCTATTTCGTAACTGTTTGATAAATAACAAAAGAATTATTTGTTCCTTGTAAATGTACGAAAGATATAAATATGAATAAAAGTACGTCGAAATACCTCAAAAAATTCTCAAACATCACAAATGACCTAAGATGATAGAAAACAGAAAATGATCAAAATTTCACTTTTTTTTTGTAATTGTCCGAAAAATAACAGAAAAATTAAATTTTTCTCTTAAATGGACGAAACATATAAAAATCAAGAAAAATACATCAAAACAACCCAACAAAATCTCAAATTTCACCAATGCCCTTAGAATATCGAAACAAAAAATGATCAAAAATTTTATTTTCTTTCGTTACTGTCCCAATAATAACAAAAGAATTATATTTTTGTATAATGTCCAAAAGATATAAACATCATGAAAAATAAATGAAAACACCTCAAGAAATTCTCAAACTGCACCAATGTCTTTGAATAACGAAACAAAAAAATGAACAAAAATTCACTCTTTTTTGTAATTGTACAAAAAAAACACAAAAACAATTTCCTCGTAAATTTCCAAGAACTTTAAAAATCAAGAAAAATATATCAAAAAATCAAAAAATACTGAAATTGCACTAGTGACCTTAGAATATCGAAATAAAAAAATGATCAAATATTTTCTCTTTTTCATAATTGTCCGAAAAACATCCAAAAAAATCATTTTTCCTTGTAAATGTACGAAACATATAAATATAAAAAAAAGTACATCAAAACAACTCAATAAGTTCTCAAAATCCACCGATGACCTTATAATATTGAAGCAAAAATGATCTAACTTTTACCCTTTTTCTTAACTTTCCGAAAAATAACAAAAAATTTATTTTTTGTCGTAACATATATAAAACATATAAATGAAGTACATCAAAATACCTAAAAAAATTGTAAAATTGCACCAATGACCTTAGAAAATTGAAACAAAAAAATGATTAAAATTTTACACTTTTTCGTAACTATTCAAAATATAAAACAATTTGATTTTTTGGTGGTTATGTCCTGAAGATATAAAAATCAAGAAAAGTACATCAAAACACCTCCAATAATTCTCATGACCCTTGAATATCGAAACAAAAAAATAATTAAAATTTTACTCTTTTTATGACTCTGAAAAATATTTAAAAAACAATTCCTCGTAAATGTACGAATCATATAAAAATCAAGAAAAGTAAATCAAAGCAACTCAAAAAATACTCAAACTGCACTAATGACCTTCGAATACAGAGACAAAAAATGATCATAATTCTGTACTTATTCTAACTGTCCGAAAAATAACAAAATAATTATTTTTTTCTCGTAAATGGACTAAACATAAATATCAAGAAAAATACATTAAAACAACCCAATAAAATGTCAAATTTTACCAATGACTTAGAATATTGAAAGAAAAAATGATCAAAATTTTACTCTTTTTCGTATAAGTCCAAATAATAACAAAAAGAAAAAAAATTCTCATAAATGTTTGAAAGAAATAAAAAGGGATAATGCACAAGTACCCCCTCAACCTATACTCGAAATCTCAGAAACACACTTATACTATACTAAGGTCTTATTACTCCCCCTGAACTTATTTTATTAATAATTTTCTACCCCTTATCGGCCTACGTGGCATTATCTTGTGGGTCCAATGTTGGTTGACTTTTTTTTTTCAAGTTTGTGCCACGTAGGCCGAAAAAGGTTAGAAAGTTACTTATAAAATAAGTTCAGGGGGGTTATAGGACCTTAGTATAGTATAAGTGTGTCTCTAAAATTTCGGGCATAGGTTGAGAAGGTACTTGTGCATTTTCCCAAATAAAAATAAAGAAAAGTATATCAAAACAACTCAAAAAATTCTTAAGATGCACCAATAACCTTAGAATATTGAAACGAAAAAAATGATCAAAATTTTATATTTTTCCGTAACTGTCCAAAAAAAAGATATTTTTGCTTGGTAAATGTTTGAAAGATATAAAAAATGAAGAAGAGTACATCAAAAAACCTCAAAAAGTTCTCAAACTACACCAATGACCTTAGAATATCGAAACATAAAAATGACCAAATTTTACTCTTTTTCGTAACTATCCAGAAAATAACAAAAACTTAATTTTTCCTAGTAAATGTTCGAAAGATAATAAAATCCAGAAAAGTACATCAAAACACCTCAAAAAATTCTCAAACTACATTTTATCACCCTAGAAATTTTTTGAACTATGACTCGTACCATCCTTTGAAGTGAGTAATTTACCTAGAAATAAATTTCTTTAGTTTTAAGTTTCCGGTAACTAGATGTAGCACATTCAGTTCTTAAAAGAAGTAAATTGGAAATAAAAAATTCTGTAATTTGGAGAGTTAAGCTAAGTATGAGTTTTGGATCAACTTCAAATGATCATAACTCCCAGCACAGGATGGGTTAGGTGTGCTACAACATACCTTAGAAAATATCTTTGAATTATCTTTCCAAATCCACTGAGTTTTCTAAGTTTCTAGTTTGGATGAGTGAGATAGGACCTTTTGAAGTTGGGCTGCCAGTTAAGGAAAGCTAGCTGAAAATAGTGAGGGGTATTTTGGTCTTTTCCTTACCCAATCAGAACTAATTCATTTTTAGTAATATTTTAAGGGTCTAATCCTATTAGGTTCAATTTTATAATCCTAAAATACGGCTAGGGTTTTAGTTGGGAGTTCAAGAAGAGAAAAGAAGAGAAAGTGGAGAGGATCAAGCGTTCGTCGAGATTCTTGCATCTTGTTGCGGAACTTCTCCATAGCTTTAATCCCTAAGAAGTATGTAAGCTTCCATAGTGTTGGGTTTGTTCACCCACATTCCAATCATGTTGATTTCACTGCAATTTCATTCTTAAAGTTGAAAGATTAGAGTTCTTGAAGTTTCATTAAGTTTTGATTTAAGATTCTACTTGGTCAACTTTAAACTTCCATATCTATTAGAATATAAAGAGTTACGTCAGCCATAAGCTATCCAATTATTCATAACCTATCCAATTAAATGTAACTGTAATTTTCTTTGGACTAGTTCGTCCTCACGCTCTACATCTACTTTCAGATCAGTAAAACAATAATCTAGGATACTTTCCCTAGATTTGAGTATTCTTGATATAAGTTGATTTTGAGTTCTTGAGTTCATATTTGTTTTGAAAGACCATTCCCTAATTATCAAATTGCAATATTGTTATTGAGATCGTCCATGTCATGAACCAAAACTCTTGAATTCATAATTCATATATAAGAGAGAGTTAAGAGTAGAGTTCAACCTTTAAGTTCATTGTGAATTCTTTGAGATCCATCATTGATTTGAACTATGTCTTGAGGAAGTAAATAACAGAATGAGAAGAGTCATGTACATGAGTTCCATGTAGTAAGTAGACCTTCGAGTCGAGTCGTTCATGCCCATACATTTCGCATGGACTTCACAAATTGAATATCTTTGAGAGGAGTAGAATCTTCAAGTTATGAGGCTTGATTTATAAGTTTATAACACATTTAAGTTTATATTTTTATAATCGTGGGACTATAATAGGTTACCTATGAAGCGCATGAGTTGAATTGTTCATGCCCATAATTCGGCATCAACCCTCCAAGTTGAACATCATGAAATCATCCATAAATATGAGATCATGAACCTTGAATCCATACTCAATTCAAGGAAAGTTAAGAGTCAAGTCTAGATGTTAAGGAGCAAGTCAAAGAGAAGTATATAATGTTTTCAAACGTCTTTCATCAACGTTTTCACTTTGTTTTAAAGACTTAAAAGTTCAAATCGAGTAAAGCATAAAGATTGAAGTCATTTCTTCAAAAAAGTATATGGGGACTATGTATTAAATGTCTGAAAGATATACAAATAAAAAAAGTACATCAAAACACCTTAAAGAATTATTACTCATTTAATTTTCGTTACCGACCAAGAAATAACAAAAAAGTAATTTTTCCTCGTAATTGTACGAAACATATAAAGTACAAGAAAAATACATCAAAACACCTCAAAAAACTTCAAACTGCACCAATGACATTACAATATCAAAACAAAAAATTATGATCACGATGTTATTCCTTTCGTAATTGTCCAAAAAATAACTAAAAATCAACATCTCCTCGTAAATGTCTCAAAGATAAGAAAATCAAGAAAAGTACATCAAAAACACCTCAAAAACTTCTCAAATTCCACCAATGATCTTAGAATATCGGAACAAATAAATTATCAAAATCTTACTCTTTTTCGTAAATGTATGAAAAATAACAAAAAAAATTATTTTTTCCTCGTAAATGTACTAAACATATAGAAATAAATAAAGTGCATCAAAACACCTCAAAAAATTCTCATACTACACCAATGACCTTAGAATATCGACACAAAAAAGATTAAACTTTACTCTTTTTTCGTAATTATCCAAAAAATTTAAAAAAATGTATTTCCTCCTCGTAAATATATGAAACATGTAAAAATCAAGAAAAGAACATCAAAACACCTCAAAAACTTCTAAACGTGCACCAATGACCTTAGAATAACAAAACAAAAAATGATCAAAAGTTTACTCTTTTTTGTAACAGTCTAAAAAAATAACAATAAAATAAATTTTTCCTCGTAAATGTAAAATTAAGAAAAGTACATCAAAACACCTGAAAAAATTCTCAAACTACACCAATTTAGAATATCGAAACAAAGAAATCATCAAAATTTGACTCTTTTTCGTAACTATCCAACAAAATATCAAAAAAAAATAATTAATTTTTCCTCTTAAATATACGGAACATATAAATATCAACAGAAGTACATCAAAACACCACAAAAAAATCTCAAACTCCACCATTTACTTAAGTATATCGAAACAAAAAAAATGATCAAAATTGTACTCTTTTTTGTAATTGTCTAAAAAATAACGAAAAATTTAATTTCCTTGTAAATGTATAAAACATATAAAAATCAAGAAAAGTACATTAAAACACCTCAAAAAAATTTCAAACTGACCAATTGACCTTAGAATATCAAAATAAAAAAATGATCAAAATTATACTCTTTTCCGTAACTGTCTAAGATAACAATATTTTAATTTTTTCTAGTGAATATTCTGAAGATATAGTTTCAAGAAAAGTATATCAAAACACCTCAAAAATTTCTCATACTACACCAATAACCGTAGAATATAGAAAGAAAAAAATGATGTGAATTTACTGTTTTTCGTAAATGTTCACAAAATAAAAAAAGATTGTTTTTTCACGTAAATATACGAAACATATAAAAATCAAGAAAAGTATATCACAACATGTCACGACCCAAAACCGAGTCGCGAGTGGCACCCACACTTACCCTCCTTTGTGAGCGAACCAACCAATACAAAACCCAACATTTCAATATAATATCAACAGAAAGTAATGCGGAAGACTTAAAATCATTAATGAAAAATCAATTCAATAACTTCTAAACTCGACATCTATTATTCCCCAAAATCTGGAAGTCATCATCACAAGAACATCTATGATCAAACTACTAAACTAAGAGTATTCTAAGAAGCTAAAATAAATAAAAGCTAGTCCATGCCGGAACTTCAAGGCATCAAGACATGAAGGAGAAGATCCAGTCCAAGCTAGAAGCTATAACTCACCTTGAAATCCGATGTAATGAAGACTGGCTAGAATTGCGGTTGAGTTGAAGACGACGGCACGTTTGCTGCACTCCACAAATAACAAAGAAAGAAGCATACAAGTAGGGGTCAGTACAAAACACAAGTACTGAGTAGGTATCATCGGCCAACTCAAAATAGAAAACAGTATATATCAGTTAATATCATAAATCAACTACAATACTCAACATGTAGCAACAACAAGTACTATAATCATCAATAAGTACCACCAAGTTCATCCATGAGGACTCAATCCTCAATACCATACTCATTTGGGAATTAGGTTCATTAAATTGAGTATATTTCACATCTTTCAAGATTCATCATCTTTATTCCTCTTGTGTCGGTACGTGACACTCCGATCCCCTACTACTATGTGTCGGTACGTGACACTCCGATCCCCTACTTCTATGTGTCGGTACGTGACACTCCGATCCCCTACTTCTACGTGTCGGTTCGTGACACCCGATCCCCTAATACTATGTGTCGGAACGTGACACTCCGATCCCCTAATTCTACGTGTCGGTTCGTGACACCCGATCCCTTAATACTATGTGTCGGAACGTGACACTCCGATCCCTTAATACTATGTGTCGGAACGTGACACTCCGATCCACTAATCTCATTCTATCAATTCATCAAGCCTTCTCTTATACCAAGGCATTATCAATCTCATTACTTTAGTTCATCAAGCCTTCTTTTATACCAAGGCATCATCATTAACAAAGTAGGTTAGGGTTTCTTCAAGATTTAGGATTCAATAGCTTCATCATGCTTATTTTATCACAATTATGTAATCACATTCATGCAAGCATACAATTAAGCATATAGAAGGGTTTACAATACTACCAATACATATCATTCTCTATTAAGAGTTTATTACGAATAGTATAAAAACCATAACCTACCTCCACCGAAGATTCGTGATCAAGCAAGCAATTTCCCAAAGCTTTGTGTTTTCCTCTTCGTTTCTCCTCTCTCGATCGTTTCTCTTTCCCTCTCTTTGTTCTGTCTATTTTTCTTATTCAAACCCTCTTTCTTTTACCCTAATTAGCATATAATTAAGTATAAAAGATGAGGAATTAACCCACTAATTAACTCAAGGTTATCTCTTTTAACCCCAAGAAATTGAGTTATTAATATTAACCCACGAAATTTATAATTATAGCAGGAATAGTCCAAAACGCCCCTTTAAAACTTAAACAGAAATCCGACCCAGCCTGGGATTACGCAACCTGTGACGGTCCGTCATGGCTGTGACGGTCCGTCCTGCAGGTCCGTCGCAAAGTTCAGAGACTCAATTTCCTTGAAGAGTCTGTGACGGTCCGTCGTGCCCACGACGGTCCATCCTGCAGGTCCGTCACAAAGTTCAGAGACTTAATTTCTGTAGAAGATGTGTGACGGTCCGTCGTGCCCACGACGGTCCGTCTTGCCCACGACGGTCCGTCCTGCCATTCCGTTACGAAGTTCAGAGAGTCGATTTCAGTACTCAAATTTCAGAATTCTAAGTGTTTTGGAAGGAGACACTCTTGACGGTCCGTCGTGCCCATGACGGTCCGTCATGGGTTTTGTCGACTCAGACAGTTTTTCCAGAAATAAAATCTGCTACTCAAAACGACTAAACAGGTCGTTACAATAGATACCAATTTACCCATCGTTCGTCCTCGAACGATCACAAGAAGAAAAACAAGGGCGAAAAGGAGTACCTGAATCTGTAAACAGGTGTGGGTATCTTTCTTGCATATCAGCCTCCTTCTCCCAAGTGGCCTCTTCAACTGGTCGATTCTTCCATTGAACTTTGATGGATGCAATCTCCCTCGACCTCAACTTGCGAATTTCTCTATCTAGAATGGCAACAAGCTCCTCCTCATAAGACAAATTCTCATCAAGCAAAACCGAATCCCAACGAATGATGTAGTTTCCATCCCCATGGTATGTTTTCAACATAGACACATGAAATACCGGATGCACACCTGACAGCCCTGGAGGCAAGGCTAATTCATAAGCCACCTCCCCTACTCGCTTAAGTACTTCAAATGGACCAATATACCTTGGGCTTAGCTTACCTCTTTTACCAAACCGCATCACCCCTTTCATGGGCGAAACCTTTAGCAAGACTTGCTCACCCTCCATAAACTCCAAGTCTCTAACCTTTCGATCTGCATATTCCTTTTGCCTATTTTGCGCCGCTAAAAGCTTCTTTTGAATAGATTTCACTTTCTCTAATGAATCACTCAAAATATCAGTACCCTAAGGTCTAACCTCAAAGGCATCAAACCAACCAATGGGAGACCTACATCTCCTCCCATACAATGCTTCAAATGGATCCATGTCAATACTTGAGTGATAGCTATTATTGTATGAAAACTCCGCTAAGGTTAAGAAGTTATCCCAATGACCACCAAATTCTATCACACATGCACGAAGCATATCCTCCAACACTTAAATCGTTCGCTCAGACTGACCATCGGTCTGAGGGTGATATGCAGTACTAAGGTCCAACCTAGTACCTAATTCCGCATGCAATGTTCTCCAAAACTTAGAAGTAAACTGCGTACCTCTATCTGATATAATGGAGAGTGGAACTCCATGCAATCGAACGATTTCTGAGATATAGATTTTGGCTAACTTCTCTGCATTGTAGGCCACCTTGACCGGAATGAAGTGAGCAGACTTAGTTAATTTGCCCAACATTACCCAAATAGAATCAAACTTACCCAATGTCTTTGGAAGACCAACCACGAAATCCATTGCAATTCTCTCCCACTTCCATTCAGGAATGGGCATTCTCTGAAGTGTTCCTCCGGGCCTCTGGTGTTCATACTTTACTTGTTGACAATTGGGACATTTGGCAACAAAATCCACAATGTCGCGCTTCATTCTACTCCACCAAAAGTGTTGCTTTAGGTCATGGTACATCTTGGTTGCACTAGGATGTATAGAATATCCGGAACTATGAGCCTCTGTAAGAATAGTGTGGATCAAATCATCAACACGAGGCACGCATACCCTTCCCTTAATCCTCAAAACACCTTCCTCATTAATTATTGCTTCTTTAGCCTCTCCTCTCAACACCATATCCCGAATTCAACTTAGTTTCTCATCATCAAACTGTTTTCCCTTGATCTTGTCAAGAAAAGAAGATCTCGCCTCCACACAAGCCAAAAATCCTCCCTTATCATTTACTTCTAGCCTCATAAAGTCATTAGCCAAGTTTTGGATTTCTCTAGCCAACGGGCGCCTAGAAACTTGCAAATGAGCTAGACTTCCCATGCTTCCTGCCTTTCTACTTAAGGCGTCTGCCACAACATTAGCCTTTCCTGGATGATATAGAATAGTGATATCGTAGTCCTTTAGTAGTTCCATCCATCTCCTCTGTCTCAAATTCAAATCCTTCTGAGTAAAGACATACTGTAGGCTACGATGGTCCGTATAGACTTCACACTTAACCCCATACAAATAGTGTCTCCATTGCTTTAGTGCAAATACTACCGCGGCCAACTGCAAATCATGGGTCGGATAGTTACGTTCATGCACCTTTAATTGCCTCGAAGCATAAGCAATCACATTCTTCTCTTGCATTAGCACCGCACCCAAACCAGAATAGGATGCATCACAATAAACGATGAAGTTCTTACCTTCTACTGGCAAGGTAAGAACTGGTGCAGTAGTCAACAAGGTCTTGAGCTTCTGAAAGCTTTCTTCGCACTCATCCGACCATACAAATGGAACATTCTGCTTAGTCAAGTTCATCAATTGGGAAGCAATAGAAGAGAATCCCTTGACAAATCAACGGTAGTAGCTAGCTAACCCAACAAAGCTCCTTATTTCTGACACATTAGTAGGTCTTACACAATTCTTCACTGTCTCAATCTTAGAAGGATCCACCATCACTCTATCCTTAGAAACCACGTGCCCCAAGAAGGACACTGAATCTAACCAAAACTCACACTTGGAGAATTTGGCATAAAGCTTTTTCTTCCTCAACAATTCTAATACCATTCTCAAATGCTCCTCATGTTTCTTCTTACTCTTGGAGTATATCAGTATATCATCAATAAATACGATCACAAAGAGATCCAGATATGGCTTAAAAATCCCGTTCATCAAGCTCATGAAAGCAGCAGGGGCATTTGTAAGACCAAAAGACATCACTACAAATTCGTAATGCCCATACCTGGTCCGAAAGGCAGTCTTTGGCACATCCGTTGCCCGTATTTTCAATTGATTATAACCGGATCTCAAGTCAATCTTAGAGAAGACACAAGCACCTTGTAACTGATCGAACAAGTCATCAATGCGAGGAATGGTATACTTGTTCTTAATAGTTACCTTGTTCAACCGCCGGTAGTCTATGCACATCCGAAAACTCCCATCCTTCTTCTTCACAAATAACACCGGAGCACCCCAAGGGGATGCACTTGGTCTAATGAAACCTTTACTCAACAACTCTTGAAGTTGGGCCTTTAACTCTCTTAACTCAGCGGGAGCCATTCTATAAGGGGGTATAGAAATGGGGCGAGTACCCGGTTCCAAATCAATGCAAAAATCAATATCTCTATCCGGTGGCATACCAGGAAGATCTGCAGGGAACACATCCAGAAACTCCTGGACTATCGAAACTGACTCAATTCAAGGTACTTGGGTAGTGTCATCCCTGAGATGTGCCAAGAAAGCTACACACCCTTTGCCAACCATTTTCTTAGCACGAAGAAAGGAGATGATACGAACCGGAGTGGAAGTGTAGTCGCCCTCCCACACTAACTGATCTGTCCCAGGCTTGGCTAACGTCACGGTTTTAGCATTACAATCCAAGATTGCAAAATTTGGAGAAAGCCAAGTCATACCCAGAATTACATCGAAGTCAACCATTTCTAGGATAACCAAATCTACATAAGTGTTGCTCCCCACAAAAGTCACCAGACAAGACCTATATACTTTTTCAACTATCACAGACTCACCCACTGGAGTAGAAACACGAATAGGCATGTCAAGTAATTCACAAGGTAAATTAAGACCAGTAGCAAATGAAGAAGATACATAAGAAAATGTGGATCCGGGATCAAACAATACAGAAGCCATGCAATCACAAACCGAAAGATTACCTGTGATAACAACATCAGATGTCTCCGCTTCAGATCTCCCAGGGAAAGCGTAACAATGGGCCCCATTACTTGTCTGTCCGTTGCCCCTAGCATGTTGTGTTGTAGTGGCTCCAGTTTGCCCATCACCCCGGCCGTTTTGGTGACCACCATTACCTCGACCACCACGTCCTCCAGAATAACGGCCTCTACCATGTCCACCTCTACCTCTAGCTATTGGGGGTCTATAACTCTGTTTTGGATAATTCCTCCTAATATGTCCAGTCTCCCCACATCCATAACACTCTCTGGAGTCAAGCATAGGTCTCTCAGAGAAGTGTTGACCGGTCTGAGGTAGACCCCCAACTACAGTCTGTAGTGAAGACTGAATTGGTCGGACTGAGTAACCTCCTGAACCCTGTCCTCTAGAGTAAGAACCATTAAACTCACCTCCCTTTCAAAACCTTTTTGATGTCGATGCCATGGTGAAGTCATCTGGCTTCATTCCTTCCACCTCTATCACGAAGTCTACCACCTCTTGGAAGGATTTTGCCGTAGCCGCTACCTGTAAGGCTGAAATCCGCAATTCTGACCTCAACCCCTTCACAAAACGGCGAATACGCTCTTGTGGACTGAAACAAAGCTGGGTGGCATACCTGGATAATGCACGAAACTTAGCCTCATATGCAGTGACCGACATCCTACCTTGCTCTAGGCTCAAGAACTCATCTCTTTTCCTATCCCTCAAAGTCCGGGGGATATACTTCTCCATAAACAAGCTAGAGAATGATGCCCAAGTCATAGGTGGTGCCTCTGTTGGTTGACACTCAACATGTGACCGCCACCACATTTTGGCGTTTCCTTGAAACTGATAACTCACGAACTCAACACCAAACCGTTCTACTATACCCATCTTGTGTAGTAGCTCATGACAGTCAACCAGAAAATCGTAGGCATCCTCAGATTCAGCACCTTTGAAGACTGGAGGTTTCAATTATAAGAACTTACTGAAAAGTTCATGCTGATCATTTGTCATTATAGGCCCTGTAGTCAGACGAGGAAACGTGCCTATTTCCAATGAGACATCCATGCGGGGAGCCATAGTAGCTGCATGTTGTACCTCCGGAACCTGAGGTGCTGGTGCAGAAAACACTGGGGGTGTCTGGCCCTGATCAGATAACCCGCTAAGATAAGCAAGAACCTGATTGATCATCTCTGGGGTAGGTTGGGGTGGCAATTCCTCATTCTGCACTTGCTCATTTTCTTCTTCCTCACCCTCTCTTACCACTTCCTCAGTCGGTGGAGGAGACACCGCCCTAGTACCAGATGGGCTAGGTTCTTGTCCTCTTCCTCTAGAGGACGTCCTCCCACGACCTCTTCCACAGCCTCTTGCCACTGTTCCTGTCCGAGCTACAGCCCCAGTGGCTGCCTCAGACGCATCCTGTCTTGCCGGTGTTGGTGTTGGCGCAGTCGTTGCTCTAGTTCTAACCATCTGCGAAATAGAGTGAAGATGGTCAGATACCAATTTGTATCACCTAGATACCAATTGGATCCAAGTAATAGCACGAAAGAAAGAATGAAAGAATGGAATTTTCCTAAAGTCTTATAGCCTCTCAAAGAAAAGTAAAGGTACCGTTCCTTAAGACTCTACTAGACTCGTTCTTGTGTGATGAGACCAACAAACCTAATGCTCTGATACCAAGTTTGTCACGACCCAAAACCGAGTCGCGAGTGGCACCCACACTTACCCTCCTATGTGAGCGAACCAACCAATACAAAACCCAACAGTTCAATATAATATCAACAGAAAGTAATACGGAAGACTTAAACTCATTAATGAAAAATCAATTCAATAACTTCTAAACTCAACATCTATTATTCCCCAAAATCTGGAAGTCATCATCACAAGAACATCTATGATCAAACTACTACACTAAGAGTATTCTAAGAAGCTAAAATAAATAAAAGCTAGTCCATGCCGGAACTTCAAGGCATCAAGACACGAAGGAGAAGATCCAGTCCAAGCTAGAAGCATTAGCTCACCCTGAAATCCGGTGTAATGAAGACTGGCTAGAATTGCGGTTGAGTTGAAGACGACGACACGTTTGCTGCACTCCACAAATAACAAAGAAAGAAGCATACAAGTAGGGGTCAGTACAAAACACAAGTACTGAGTAGGTATCATCGGCCAACTCAAAATAGAAAACAGTATATATCAGTTAATATCATAAATCCACTACAATACTCAACATGTAGCAACAACAAGTACTATAATCATCAATAAGTACCACCAAGTTCATCCATGAGGACTCAATCCTCAATACCATACTCATTTGGGAATTAGGTTCATTAAATTGAGTATATTTCACATCTTTCAAGATTCATCATCTTTATTCCTCTTGTGTCGGTACGTGACACTCCGATCCCCTACTACTATGTGTCGGTACGTGACACTCCGATCCCCTACTTCTATGTGTCGGTACATGACACTCCGATCTCCTACTTCTACGTGTCGGTTCGTGACACCCGATCCCCTAATACTATGTGTCGGAACGTGACACTCCGATCCCCTAATTCTACGTGTCGGTTCGTGACACCCGATCCCTTAATACTATGTGTCGGAACGTGACACTCCGATCCCCTAATTCTACGTGTCGGTTCGTGACACCCGATCCCTTAATACTATGTGTCGGAACGTGACATTCCGATCCCTTAATACTATGTGTCGGAACGTGACACTCCGATCCACTAATCTCATTCTATCAATTCATCAAGCCTTCTCTTATACCAAGACATTATCAATCTCATTACTTTAGTTCATCAAGCCTTCTTTTATACCAAGGCATCATCATTAACAAAATAGATTAGGGTTTCTTCAAGATTTAGGATTCAATAGCTTCATCATGCTTATTTTATCACAATTATGTAATCACATTCATGCAAGCATACAATTAAGCATATAGAAGGGTTTACAATACTACCAATACATATCATTCGCTATTAAGAGTTTACTACGAATAGTATAAAAACCATAACCTACCTCCACCGAAGATTCGTGATCAAGCAAGCAATTTCCCAAAGCTTTGTGTTTTCCTCTTCATTTCTCCTCTCTCGATCGTTTCTCTTTCCCTCTCTTTGTTCTTTCTATTTTTCTTATTCAAACCCTCTTTCTTTTACCCTAATTAGCATATAATTAAGTATAAAAGATGAGGAATTAACCCACTAATTAACTCATGGTTATCTCTTTTAACCCCCAAGAAATTGAGTTATTAATATTAACACACGAAATTTATAATTATAGCAGGAATAGTCCAAAACGCCCCTTTAAAACTTAAACAGAAATCCGACCCAGCCTTGGATTACGCAACCTGTGACGGTCCGTCATGGCTGTGACGGTCCGTCCTGCAGGTCCGTCGCAAAGTTCAGAGACTCAATTTCCTTGAAAAGTCTGTGACGGTCCGTCGTGCCCACGACGGTCCGTCCTGCAGGTCCGTCACAAAGTTCAGAGACTTAATTTCTGTAGAAGATGTGTGACGGTCCGTCGTGCCCACGACGGTCCGTCCTGCCATTCCGTTACGAAGTTCAGAGAGTCGATTTCAGTACCCAAATTTCAGAATTCTAAGTGTTTTGGAACGAGACACCCTCGACGGTCCGTCGTGCCCATGACGGTCCGTCGTGGGTTCCGTCGACTCAGACAGTTTTTCCAAAAATAAAATCTGCTGCTCAAAACGACTAAACAGGTCGTTACACAACAACTAAAAAAGAAATTCTAAAACTTCACCAATGACCTTAGAATATACAAAAAATGATCAAAATTTTTACTTTTTTCGTAACTATTCAAAAAATAAAATAAAAATTATTTTTTTCTCATAAATATTCGAAAGATGTAAAAATCAAGAAAAGCACATTCAGATATCTTAAAAAATTCTTAAGTTGCACCAATAATCTTAGAATATTGAAACAAAAAATGTTCAAAATTTTATACTTTTTCATATCTAACCGGAAAATAAAATTTATATTTTTCCTAATAATTGTTTGAAAGATATAAAAATCAGGAAAGTACATTAAAACACCTTAAAAAATTCTCATACTGCACCAATGATCTACAAATATCAAAACAAAAAATTGATCAAAATTTTATTCTTTTTCGTAACTGTCCGTAAAATAACAAAAAAAGTTTTCCTTGTAAATGTCTGAAAGATATAAGTATCAAGAAAAGTACAAGAAAAAACCTTACAAAAATTCTCAAACTGCACCAATGACCTTAGAACATCGAAACCTAAAATTACGAAAAAATTCATAATCGTATGAAAACTAACAAAAATTTATTTTTCTTGGTAAGTTTCCGAATGATATAGAAATCAATTAAAGTGCATCATAATACTTCAAAAAAATTCTCATACAACACTAATGATCTTAGAATATTGAAACAAAAAATGATTAAAATTATACTCTTCTTCGGAACATTCCAAATAATAACAAAAAATAGATGTTTCCTCGTAAATGTCTAAAAGATATAAAAATCAATAAAACTAGGCCAAAACACATCAAAAAAATTCTTAAATAATACAAATGACCTTAAAATATCGAAACAAAAAAATGATCAAAATTTTACTCCTTTTTCATAACTATCCGAAAAATAACAAAAAAATTAATTTTCCTCGTAAATATACAAAACATATAAAAATATAAAAAAGTAAACAAAATACCTAATAAACTTCTCATACTACACCAATGACCTTAGGATATCGAAATAAAAAATGATCAAAATTCTACTCTTTTTCGTAATGTCTGAAAAATAACAAAAAATAATTTCCTCATAAATTTACGAAACATATAAAAATCTAGAAAAGTACATCAAACACCTAAAAAATTCTCATGCTGCACCAATGAACTTAGAATATCGAAACAAAAAAAATGATAAAAATTGTAATTTTTTTCTTAACTGTTCGAAAAATAACAAAAAATTAAGTTTTTTCTAATAAATGTCCGAGAGATATAAAAATAAAAAAATACATTAAAACACCACAAAAAATTCTCAAACTACACCAATGACCATACAGTATCGAAACAAAATATGGATCAAAACTTAACTATTTACCGTAACTATCTGAAAAATTACAGAAAATTGATTTTATTCTCGTAAATGTACGAAACATATAAAAGTCAAGAGAAGTACATCAAAACACCTAAAAAATTCTCAAACTGCTGTAACGACCTGTTTAGTCGTTTTGAGCAGCAGATTTTATTTCTGGAAAAATTGGCCGGGACGACGGACACCACGACGGACCGTCATGGGCACGACGGACCGTCAAGGGTGTCTCGTTCCAAAACACTTAGGAATTCTGAAATCTGAGTACAGAAATCGACTCTCTCAACTTTGTGACGGACCTGCAGGACAGGCCGTCACAGATACGACGAACCGTCGTGAGCTCCCGTTGCAAAACACTTCAACTCTTGAGAATTTGGTACGGGGAACGAGTCTCTGAACGTCATGAAGGAAGTGCAGGACGGACCGTCACAGGTGTGACGGACCGTCACAGGTGTGACGGACCGTCACAGGTGTGACGGACCGTCACAGAATCCTTAGTTAAAAACAGAGTTCTAAGATGTTGCGACGACCTGCGTGACGGACCGTCGCAGGCACGACGGGCCGTCACAGGTTGCGTAATCCCAGTCAGAATCGGATTTCTTTACACGTTTTAAGGGACGTTTTGGACTATTCTTTCCTTAATTATAAAGTTAGATGGTTAATATTAATCAGTCTAATTACTTGGGGGTTAAAAGAGGTAACCTTAAGTTAATTAGTGGGTTATTATTGTCATCCTTTACACTTAATTATATGTTAATTAGGGCAAAAGAAAGAGGGTTCGAATAAAAGAAAATAGAAAGAGCCAAGAGAGAAAGAGAGCAATCGAACGAGCAGAGGGAATATCAAAGCTTGGGAAATTGCTTGTTGATTCCAATTCTTCGGTGGAGGTATGTTATGGTTTTTACGTTATTCGTAGTGAACTCTTAATAGTGAATGATATGTATTGATAGTATTGTAAACCCTGCTATGTGCTTAATTGTATGCTTGCATGATTGTGATTATGGAATTGTGATAAAATAAGTATGATGAATCTATTGAATCCTAAATCTTGAAAGAAACCCTAATTCACTTGTTAATGATGATGCCTTAGTATGAAAGAAGGCTTGATGAATTAGGGGATCGGGTGCCACGTTCCGGTACCAGGATAGAAATAGAGGATCGGGTGCCACGTTCCGGTACCAGGATAGAAATAGAGGATCGGGTGCCACGTTCCGGTACCAGGACAGAATGAGGATCGAAGTGTCACGTTCCGACACCAGGATAGTAGATGGATCGGGTGCCACGTTCCGGTACCAGGATAGTATATGAGGATCGGAGTGCCACGTTCCGGCACCAGGATAGTATATGGATCGGAGTGTCACGTACCGACACAAGAGGAATAAAGATAATGAATCTTGAAATATGTTAATATACTCAATCTAATGAACCCAATTCCCAAATGAGTATGGTATTGAGGCTTGAGTCCTCATGTGTGAACTTGGTGGTATTTATTAATGATGATAGTATTTGTTGCTACATGTTGAGTATTGTAGTTGATTTACATTATTATTGATATATACTGTTCCCTATTTTGAGTTGGCCGATGATACTTACTCAGTACCCGTGTTTTGTACTGACCCCTACTTGTTTGTTTCTTTCTTTGTTATTTGTGGAGTGCAGCAAACGCGCCGTAGTCTTCAACTCAACAGTAGATCTAGCCAGTCTTCACTCCATCGGAAATTCAGGGTGAGCTAACGCGTCTAGCTTGGACTGGATCTTCTTCTTCAAGTCTTGATGCCTTGAACTTCCGGCATGGACTAGCTTTTAGTTGTTTTAGTTTCCTAGACATTTTTAGTTTAGTAATTTGATCATAGATGTTCTTGTGATGATGACTTCCAGATTTTGGGGATAATAATAATAGTTTTGAATTGTTTTTATTAATGAGTTTAAGTCTTCCGCTTTATTTTCTGTTGATATACATTGAAATGTTAAGGGTTAGATTGGTTGGTTCGCTCACATAGGAGGGTAAGTGTGGGTGCCAGTCGCGGCTCGATTTTGGGTCGTGACAAACTTGGTATAAGAGCATTAGGTTCATTGGTCTCATCACACAAGAACGAGTCTAGTAGAGTCTTAAGGAACGGTAGGGGGACGCCTTTACTTTTCTTTGAGAGGCTATAAGACTTTAGGAAAATTCCATTCTTTCATTCTTTCTTTCGTGCTATTACTTGAGTCCAATTGGTATCTGGGTGATACAAATTGGTATCTGACCATCTTCCCTCTATTTCGCAGATGGTTAGAACTAGAGCAACGACCGCACCAGCAGCAACAATGGCAAGACAAGAAACGACTGAGTCAGCCACTAGGGCTGTAGCTCGAGGAGGATCGGTGGCCAGAGGCCGTGGTAGAGGTCGTGGGAGGACGTCCTCTAGAGGAAGAGGACGAGCACCTAGCCCATATAGTACTAGGGCAGTGACTCCTCCACCGACTGAGGAAGTAGTGCGAGAGGGTGAGGAAGGGGAGACTGAACAAGTACAGAATGAGGAATGTCCACCCCAACCTACCCCAGAAATGATTAATCAGGTTCTGGTCTATCTTAGCGGTTTATCTGATCAGGGTCAGGCACCTCCGGTGTTTTCTGCACCAACACCTCCGGTTCCAGAGGTACAACATGCAGCCACTATGGCTCCTCGTATGGATGCCTCATTGGAAATAGGCACATTTCCACGTCTGACTACTGGGCCTATAATGACAAATGATCAGCATGAACTTTTCAGTAAGTTCTTGAAATTGAAACCTCCAGTCTTTAAGGGTGCAGAATCAGAGGATGCCTACGATTTTCTGGTTGATTGTCATGAGCTACTACACAAGATGGGTATAGTAGAACGGTTTGGTGTTGAGTTCGTGAGTTATCAGTTTCAAGGGAACGCCAAAATGTGGTGGCGGTCACATGTTGAGTGTCAACCAACAGAGGCACCACCTATGACTTGGGCCTCATTCTCTAGTTTGTTCATGGAGAAGTATATCCCCCGGACTTTGAGGGATAGGAAAAGGGATGAATTGTTGAGCCTAGAGCAAGGTAGGATGTCGGTTAATGCATATGAGGCTAAGTTTCGTGCTTTATCAAGGTACGCCACTCAACTCTGTTTCAGTCCACAAGAGCGGATTCGCCGGTTTGTGAAGGGGTTGAGGTCAGAGTTGCGGATTTCGGCCTTACAGGTAGCGGCTACGGCAAAATCCTTCCAAGAAGTGGTAGACTTCGTGATAGAGGTGGAAGGAGTGAAGCCCGATGACTTCACCTCGACATCGACATCAAAAAGGTTTCGAAAGGGAGGTGAGTTTAATGGTTCTTACTCGAGGGGACAGGGTTCCGGAGGTCACTCAGTTCGACCAATTCAGTCTTCACTACAGACTGTAGTTGGGGGTCCACCTCAGATCGGTCAACACTTCTCTGAGATACTTATGCATGAACCCAGAGAGTGCTATGGATGCGGGGAGATTGGACATATTAAGAGATATTGTCCAAAAACAGAGTTATAGACCCCCAATAGCTAGAGGTAGAGGTGGTCATGGAAGGGGCCATTATTCTGGAGGACGCGGTGGTCCAGGTAATGGTGGTCACCAAAACGGCCGAGGTGATGGGCAAACTGGAGCCCCTACATCACAACATGGTAGGGGCAACGGGCAAACAAACGAAAGGGCCCATTGTTATGCTTTCCCTGGGAGATCGGAGGCGGAGACATCTGATGTTGTTATCACAGGTAATCTTCTGGTTTGTGATTGCATGGCTTCTGTATTGTTTGATCCTGGATCCACATTTTCTTATGTATCTTCCTCATTTGCTAATGGCCTAAATTTACATTGTGAATTACTTGATATGCCTATTCGTGTTTCTACTCCGGTGGGTGAGTCCGTGGTAGTTGAGAAGGTATATAGGTCTTGTTTGGTGAACTTTGTGGGGAGTAACACTTATGTAGATTTGGTTATCTTAGAAATGGTTGACTTTGATGTAATTCTGGGTATGACTTGGCTTTCTCCGAATTTTGCGATCTTGGATTGTAATGCTAAAACTGTGACGTTAGCCAAGCCTGGGACAGACCCGTTAGTATGGGAGGGCGACTACACTTCCAGTCCGGTTCGTATCATCTCCTTTCTTCGTGCTAAGAAAATGGTTAGTAAAGGGTGTTTAGCTTTCTTGGCACATCTTAAGGATGACACTACTCAAGTACCTTCAATTGAGTCGGTTCCGGTAGTCTGTGGGTTTTTGGATGTGTTTCCAGCAGATCTTCCTGGTATGCCACCGGATAGGGATATTGACTTCTGTATTGATATTGAACTGGGTACTCGCCCCATTTCTATACCCCCTTATAGAATGGCTCCCGCAGAGTTAAGAGAGTTAAAGGCTCAACTTCAAGAGTTGTTGAGCAAAGGCTTCATTAGACCAAGTGCATGTCCTTGGGGTGCTCCGGTGTTATTTGTGAAGAAGAAGGATGGGAGCTTTCGGATGTGCATAGACTACAGACAACTGAACAAGGTAACTATTAAGAACAAGTACCCCATTCTTCGCATTGATGACTTGTTCGATCAGTTACAAGGTGCTTGTGTCTTCTCTAAAATTGACTTGAGGTCCGGTTATCATCAATTGAAAATACGAGCAACGAATGTGCCAAAGACTGCTTTTCGAACTAGGTATGGGCATTATGAATTTGTGGTAATGTCTTTTGGTCTTACGAATGCCCCTGCTGCCTTCATGAGCTTGATGAACGGGATTTTCAAGCCATATTTGGACCTCTTTGTGATCGTGTTTATTGATGATATATTGATATACTCCAAGAGTAAGAAGGAACATGAGGAGCATTTGAGAATGGTGTTAGAGTTGTTGAGGATGAAAAAGCTTTATGCGAAATTCTCCAAGTGTGAGTTTTGACTAGATTCAGTGTCCTTCTTGGGGCACGTGGTCTCTAAGGATGGAGTGATGGTGGATCCATCTAAGATTGAGACGGTGAAAAATTGGGTAAGACCTACTAATGTGTCAGAGATAAGGAGCTTCGTGGGGTTAGCTAGCTACTACCGCCGATTTGTAAAGGGATTCTCTTCTATTGCTTCCCAATTGACGAACTTGACTAAGCAGAATGTTCCATTTGTATGGTCAAATGAGTGTGAGGAAAGCTTTCAGAAACTCAAGACTTTGTTGACTACCGCACCTATCCTTACCTTGCCAGTAGAGGGTAAGAACTTCATTGTTTATTGTGATGCATCCTATTCTGCGTTGGGTGCAGTGTTAATGCAAGAGAAGAATGTGATTGCTTATGCTTCGAGGCAATTAAAGGTGCATGAACGTAACTATCCGACCCATGATTTGGAGTTGGCCGCGGTAGTATTTGCACTAAAACAATGGAGACACTATTTGTATGGGGTTAAATGTGAGGTTTATACGGACCATCGTAGCCTACAGTACGTCTTTACTCAAAAAGATTTGAACTTGAGACAGAGGAGATGGATGGAACTACTGAAGGACTACGACATCACTATCTTGTATCATCCGGGAAAAGCAAATGTTATGGCGGATGCTTTAAGTAGAAAGGCCGGAAGCATGGGAAGTCTAGCTCATTTGCAAGTTTCTAGACGCCCATTGGCTAGAGAGGTTCAGAATCTGGCTAATGACCTTATGAGGTTAGAAATAAATGAGAAGGGAGGATTGTTAGCTTGTGTGGAGGCAAGATCTTCCTTCCTTGACAAGATTAAGGGAAAGCAGTTTAACGATGAGAAATTGATCCGGATCCGAGATAAAGTATTGCGAGGAGAGGCTAAAGAGGCAATAATTGATGAAGAAGGTGTTTTGAGGATTAAGGGAAGAGTATGTGTGCCTCGTGTTGACGAATTAATCCACACTATTCTTACAGAGGCTCATAGTTCCGGATATTCAATACATCCTGGTGCAACAAAGATGTACCGCTACCTAAAACAACACTTTTGGTGGAGTAGAATGAAGCGTGACATTGTGGACTTTGTTGCCAAATGTCCAAACTGTCAGCAGGTGAAGTATGAACACCAGAGGCCCGGAGGAACACTTCAGAAAATGCCCATTCCTGAATGGAAGTGGGAGAGAATCGCAATGGACTTCGTGGTTGGTCTTCCAAAGACCTTGGGTAAGTATGACTCTATTTGGGTGATTGTTGATAGGTTAACTAAGTCTGCCCACTTCATTCCGGTCAAGGTGACCTACAATGCAGAGAAGTTAGTCAAAATCTACATCTCAGAAATCATTCGGTTGCATGGAGTTCCACTCTCCATCATATAAGATAGAGGCACGCAGTTTACTTCTAAGTTTTGGAGAACATTGCATGCGGAATTAGGTACTAGGTTGGACCTTAGTACTGCGTTTCACCCTCAGACTGATGGTCAGTCTGAGCGAACGATTCAAGTGTTGGAGGATATGCTTCGTGCATGTGTGATAGAGTTTGGTGGTCACTGGGATAACTTCTTAACCTTAGTGGAGTTTTCATACAATAATAGCTATCACTCCAGTATTGACATGGATCCATTTGAAGCATTGTATGGGAGGAGGTGTAGATCTCCCATTGGGTGGTTCGATGCATTTGAGGTTAGACCTTGGGGTACTGACCTCTTGAGGGATTCGTTAGATAAGGTGAAGTGCATTCAAGGAAAGCTTCTAGCGGCTCAAAGTAGACAAAAGGAATATGCCGACCGAAAGGTTAGAGACATGGAGTTCATGGAGGGTGAACAAGTCTTGTTGAAGGTTTCACCCATGAAAGGGGTGATGCGGTTTGGAAAAAGGGGTAAGCTAAGTCCAAGGTATATTGGACCATTTGAGGTACTTAAGCGAGTGGGGGAGGTGGCTTATGAATTAGCCTTGCCTCCAGGGCTGTCCGGAGTGCATCCGGTATTTCATGTATCCATGTTGAAAAGATACCATGGGGATGGAAACTACATCATCCGTTGGGATTCAGTTTTGCTTGATGAGAATTTGACTTATGAGGAGGAACCGGTTGCTATTTTAGATAGAGAGGTTCGCAAGTTGAGGTCGAGAGAAATTGCATCCATCAAAGTTCAATGGAGGAATCGACCGGTTGAAGAGGCTACTTGGGAGAAGGAGGCAGATATGCAAGAAAAATACCCACATCTGTTTACAGATTCAGGTACTTCTTTTCGCCCTTGTTTTTCTTTTTTCGATCGTTCGAGGACGAACGATGGGTAAATTGGTATCTATGGTAACGACCTGTTTAGTCGTTTTGAGCAGCAGATTTTGTTTCTGGAAAAATTGGCCGGGACGACGGACACCACGACGGACCGTCAAGGGTGTCTCGTTCCAAAACACTTAGGAATTCTGAAATCTGAGTACAGAAATCGACTCTCTGAACTTTGTGACGGACCTGCAGGACAGGCCGTCACAGATACGACGAACCGTCGTGAGCTCCCGTTGCAAAACACTTCAACTCTTGAGAATTTGGTACGGGGAACGAGTCTCTGAACGTCATGAAGGAAGTGCAGGACGGACCGTCACAGGTGTGACGGACCGTCACAGAATCCTTAGTTAAAAACAGAGTTCTAAGATGTTGCGACAACCTGCGTGACGGACCGTCGCAGGCACGACGGCCGTCACAGGTTGCGTAATCCCAGTCAGAATCGGATTTCTTTACACGTTTTAAGGGACGTTTTGGACTATTCTTTCCTTAATTATAAAGTTAGATGGTTAATATTAATCAGTCTAATTACTTGGGGGTTAAAAGAGGTAACCTTAAGTTAATTAGTGGGTTATTATTGTCATCCTTTACACTTAATTATATGTTAATTAGGGCAAAAGAAAGAGGGTTCGAATAAAAGAAAATAGAAAGAGCCAAGAGAGAAAGAGAGCAATCGAACGAGGCAGAGGGAATATCAAAGCTTGGGAAATTGCTTGTTGATTCCAATTCTTCGGTGGAGGTAGGTTATGGTTTTTACGTTATTCGTAGTGAACTCTTAATAGTGAATGATATGTATTGATAGTATTGTAAACCCTGCTATGTGCTTAATTGTATGCTTGCATGATTGTGATTATGGAATTGTGATAAAATAAGTATGATGAATCTATTGAATCCTAAATCTTGAAAGAAACCCTAATTCACTTGTTAATGATGATGCCTTAGTATGAAAGAAGGCTTGATGAATTAGGGGATCGGGTGCCACGTTCCGGTACCAGGATAGAAATAGAGGATCGGGTGCCACGTTCCGGTACCAGGATAGAAATAGAGGATCGGGTGCCACGTTCCGGTACCAGGATAGAATGAGGATCGGAGTGTCACGTTCCGACACCAGGATAGTAGATGGATCGGGTGCCACGTTCCGGTACCAGGATAGTATATGAGGATCGGAGTGCCACGTTCCGGCACCAGGATAGTATATGGATCGGAGTGTCACGTACCGACACAAGAGGAATAAAGATAATGAATCTTGAAATATGTTAATATACTCAATCTAATGAACCTAATTCCCAAATGAGTATGGTATTGAGGCTTGAGTCCTCATGTGTGAACTTGGTGGTATTTATTAATGATGATAGTATTTGTTGCTACATGTTGAGTATTGTAGTTGATTTACATTATTATTGATATATACTGTTCCCTATTTTGAGTTGGCCGATGATACTTACTCAGTACCCGTGTTTTGTACTGACCCCTACTTGTTTGTTTCTTTCTTTGTTATTTGTGGAGTGCAGCAACGCGCCGTAGTCTTCAACTCAACAGTAGATCTAGCCAGTCTTCACTCCATCGGAAATTCAGGGTGAGCTAACGCGTCTAGCTTGGACTGGATCTTCTTCTTCAAGTCTTGATGCCTTGAACTTCCGGCATGGACTAGCTTTTAGTTGTTTTAGTTCCTAGACATTTTTAGTTTAGTAATTTGATCATAGATGTTCTTGTGATGATGACTTCCAGATTTTGGGGATAATAATAATAGTTTTGAATTGTTTTTTATTAATGAGTTTAAGTCTTCCGCTTTATTTTCTGTTGATATACATTGAAATGTTAAGGGTTAGATTGGTTGGTTCGCTCACATAGGAGGGTAAGTGTGGGTGCCAGTCGCGGCTCGGTTTTGGGTCGTGACAACTGCACCAATGACCTTAGAATATCGAAAAAATGATCAAAATCTAAAACTTTATCATATCTATCAAAAAATAACAATAACATAAATTTATCCTCGTAAATATCCGACAGGTGTAAAAATCATGAAAAGTACATCAAAAAACCTCAAAAAAATCTCAAACTGCACCAATAACCTTAGTATATATATAAAAAAAATGATCAAAATTTTACTGTTTTTCGTAACTGTCAAAAAAATTACAAAACATTGAATTTTCTCATAAATGTACAGAACAAATAAAAGTCAAGAGAAGTACATCAAGTCAACTCAAAAAATTCTCGAATTGCACCAAAGATCTTGCAATATTAAAACAAAAAATGATCAAAATTTAACTCTTTATCGAAAAAATAACAAATAAATAAATAAATTTTTCTCGTAAATGTCTAAAGATATAAAAATAAAAAAAGTACACTAGAACACCTCAAAAAATTCTCAAACAACACCAATGACCTTAGAATATTGAAAAAATGATCTAAATTTTACTATTTTTTTCATAACATTCTAAAAAATAACAAAAAAGAATTATTTTCCTCGTAAATATAGGAAACTTATAAAAAATCCATAAAGTTCATCAAAATACCTTAAAAATACTCATATTTTACCAATAACCTTAGAATATAGAAACAAAACAAATCATCAAAATTTACACTTTTTCGTAAATGTTTGTAAAATAACAAAAAAAATATTTTTCTCGTAAAGGCCGTAAAGATATAAAAATCAAGAAAAGTATATTAAAACAACTCAAAAAATTCTCAAACTACACCAATGACCTTAGGATATAGAAATAAAATGATTAAAAATTGACTCTTTTTCATAACTCTTTGAAAAATTCCAATATTTTTTTTTCTTGTCAATGTCAAAAAGATAGAAGAATTAAAAAAAATACATCAAAATAACTCAAAAAATTCTCAAACTGCACCAATGACCTTAAAGTATCGAAAAAATAATTTAAATTTAATTTTTTTCATAATTGTCCGAGAAATAACAATAAATTTGATTTTTCCTCGCAAATGTATGAAATATCCAAAAATCATGAAATTTGCATCAAAACACATAAAAAAATTCTCAAACTGCACCAATGACCTTAGAATATCTAGACAAACAAATGACCAAAATTTTAATCTTTTTCGTAAGTTTCCAAAAAATGTCAAAAAAAATTAATTTTTTCCTCGTAAATGTACGAAACATATAAATACCAACAAAAGGACATTAAAACACCTCAAAAAATTCTTAAGCTCCACTGGTAACCTAAATATATCAAAATAAAAAAATAACCAAAATTTGACTCTTTTCAGTGACTGTATGAAAAATAACAAAAAAATAAATTTCCTCATAAATGCATGAAATATTTAAAAATCAAGAAAGTACATCAACACACCTCAAAAGATTGTTAAACTGCACAAACGACCCTAGAATATAGAAACAAAAAAACGATCAAAATTTTACTCTTTTTCGTAAATGTCCGAAAAATAACAAAAATTACAAAAAAAAAAATTACTCAATCTCATACTTCAGTTAAAAACAAAAATAAAATTAATGTTTCCTAGTAAATGTCTAAAAGATATAAAAATCAAGAAACATACATCAAAACACCTCAAAAAATTCTCATACAACAACAAAGACTTTAGAATATTGAAACAAAATATGATAAAAATTAAACTCTTCTTCATAACGTTTTGAAAAATAACAAAAATTAAATTTTTCCTCGTAAATGTGTGAAAGATATAAAATTCAAGAAAAGTGTGTCAAAACACATTAAAAATTTCTCAAACAACACCAATGACCTTAGATTATCGAAACAAAAACTGATCAAAATATTACTCTTTTTGCTAAGTGTTCGAAAAATAATAAAAAAATAATTTTCCTCAAAAACTCTAGAAAAGTAAAACAAAACACCTCAAAAAATTCTCATACTGCACCAATTACCTTAGAATATCGAACAAAAAAATTATAAAAATTGTACTCTATTTTCTAAATGTCTGAAAAATAACAAAAATATATATTTTCTTTGTAAATGTCCGAAAGATATAAAAATCAAGAAAATATCAAAACACCTCACAAAATTCTAAAACTGCACCAATGATCATAGAATATCAAAACAAAAAATAATCAAAATTTAATTATTTATCGTAACTGTCTGAGAAATTACAAAAAAATAATTTTTTTCTCGTAAATGTACGAAACATATAAAAGTCAAGAGAAGTACTTCAAAACACCTTAAAAAATCTCGAACTGCACAATGATCCAAGAAAATTAAAACAAAAAAATGATTAAAATATTTAAGTCTTTCTCGTAACAATCCGAAAAATAACACGAAAAGTAATTTTTCCTATTAAATGTGTGAAAGATATAAAAATCATGAAAAGTACACAAAAATACCGCAAAAAATTCTCAAACTGCACCAATAACCTTATATATAAAAAAATGATCAAAATTTTACTATTTTCAGTAATTGACCAAAAAATTAAAAAAAAAATTCCTAAAGGTAAGAAAGATATATGTCAAGAGAAGAAAATCAAAACACCTCAACAAATTCTTGAACTGCACCAATGACCTTAGAATATCGAATTTTTTTTATCAAAACTTAACTCTTTTTCATAACTATAAAACAATAACAATTTTTTTCTTCTCGTAAATGTCTGAAAGTTATTAAAATCAAGAAAAATACATCAGAATACCTCAAAAAATTCTCATACACCACCAATGACTTTCGAAAATCGGAAAAAATGATCAAAATTTTATTATTTTTTCGTATCTATCCAAAAAATTTAATTTTCCTCGTAAATATGAGAAACATATAGAAATCTAGAATAAAAGATAAAAACTCCTCAAAAATACTCATACTACACCAATAACCTTAGAAAATCAAAATAAAAAAATCTTCAAAATTTTACTCTTTTTTGTAACTGAAAAATATTTTTTTCTAGTAAATGTACGAAAGATATAAAAATCAAGAAAAGTACATCAAAACACCTCAAAAAAATTTCAAACTGCACCAATCACCAAATATTGTAAAAAATGAAAAAAAATTTAACTCTTTTTCGTAACTGTTCGAATAATATCAATTAATTAATTTATTTTCTTGTAAATGTCCGAAAGATATAAAAATCAAGAAAAGTACATCAAAACACCTCAAAAAATTCTCAAACTGCACCAATGACCCTAGAATATCGAAACAAAAAAGATGATAACTACTTCTCGTAACTATAAGAAAAATTACTCAAAACTAATTTTTCCTCGTAAATGTGTGAAAGATATATAAATCAACAAAACTACATTTGAAGACCGTAAAAATTCTCAAATTGCACTATTGACCTTAGAATATCGAAACAAAAAAAGATCAAAATTTTACTCATTGTCGTTATTGTTCGAAAAATAACAAAAAAAAATAATTGTTCCTCGTAAATGTACGGAACATATAAAAATCAAGAAAAAGATTTTAAATCACCTCAAAAAATGATTAAACTGCACCAATGACCTTAGAATATTGAACGAAAAAAATGATCAAAATTTCACTCTTCTTCGCATTTGTCCAAAAAATAACAAAAACAATACTTTTTCCTCGTAAATGTCGAAAATATTTCAAAAATCAAGAAAAGTATATCAACACTCCAAAAAATTCTCAAACTCCAGCATTGACCTTATAATATGGAAACAAAAAATTATAGAAGGTTTAGTCTTTCTGTAACTGTCCGACAAATAACAAAAAAATTTAAATGTCCACATAAATACACGAAACATTAATAAATCAAGAAAAGTATATCAAAAAAGCTAGAAAAGTTCTAAAATTGCACCAATGACCTTAGAATATCAAAATGTTACTGTTTTCCTTAAATTTCCAAAATTTAACAAAAAAAATTGTTCTTTTCTCGTAAATGTACAAAACACATTCAAATCAAGAGAGTACCTCAAGAAACCTCAAGATTTCAGACTCTACCAATGACCTTAGAATATCGAAACTAAAAAATGATCAATATTTAACTCTTTTTCATAACTGTCTGAAAAATAATAAAAAATTAGTTTAGACTCGTAAATGTCCGAAAGATATATAAATGAAGAAAAGTATATAAAAACACCTCAAAAAGTTTCAAACATCATCAATGACTTTATAATATCAAAACAAAAATGATCAAAATTTTACTCTTTTTGTAATTGTGCAAAAAATAACAAAAAATTTATGTTTTCCTTGTAAATGTTAATATAAAAATCAAGAAAAGTACGTCAACACATCTCACAAAATTATAAGACTACATCAATGGCCTTAGAATATTGAAACAAAAAATATGATCAATTCTCTTTTTCGTAACTTTTCGAGAAATAATAAAAAACTATTTTTTTAAATGTGTGAAAGATGTAAAAATCACGAAAAGTACATCAAAACACCACAAAATTTATTAAGCTGAACTAAAGACCTTAGAATATCAAAGAAAAATGCTGAAATTTTACTCCTTTTCGACATTGTCCGAAAAATAACAAAAGAATATTTTTTCCTCGTAATTGTCTCAAAGATATTGTAACGACCTGTTTAGTCGTTTTGAGCAGTAGAGTTTATTTCTGGTAATAACTGTCTGGGTCGACGGATCCCACGACGGACCGTCATGGGCACGACGGACCGTCGAGGGGGTCTCGTTCCAAAACACTCAGATTCTGAAAATTTGGGTACTGAGATCGACTCTCTGAACTTCACGACAGAATGGCAGGACGGACCGTCGTTGGCACGACGGACCGTCACAAATCTTTCCACAGAATTAACTCTCTGAACTTTATGACGGACCTGCAGGACGAACCGTCACAGTTGTGACGGACCGTCACGGGCTGCGTAACCTTGACTGAGTCGGATTTCTGTTAAAAGTTTGTAAGGGGCATTTTGGACTATTCATGCTTATAATCATAAAGTTAGTGGGTTAATGTTAATAATTCAATTACTTGGGGGTTAAAGGAGATAACCTTGAAATAAATAGTGGGTTATTTTTATCATCTTTTATACTTAATGATATGAAAATTAGGGTAAAAGAAAAAGGGTTTGAATAAGAAAAATAGAAAGAACAGAGAGAGAAAGGGAGAACGAACGAGCGAGAGGAGAGAGAACGAAGAAGAAAGCAAAGACTTTGAGGAGTAGCTTGCGTGATCACGAATTCTTCGGTGGAGGTAGGTTATGGTTTATACTATCTCATATTAAACTCTAAATAGCGATTGATATGTATTGGGTAGTATTGTAAAGTCTTCTATATGCTTAATTGTGTGCTTGCATGATGTGATTATGTAATTGTAATGGATTGGAAAGATGAAGCTGTGAATCTTAAATCTTAAATCCACTTTGTTAATGATGATGCCTTGGTATAAAAGAAGACTTGATGAACTAAAAGAATGAGACTAGGGGATCGGGTGTCACGAACCGACACGTAGAATTAGGGGATCGGAGTGTCACGTTGCGACACCAGGATACTAGAGGATCGGAGTGTCACGTTTCGACACCAGGATAGTAGAGGATCGGAGTGTCACGTTCCGACACCAGGACAGTAGTGGATCGGAGTGTCACGTTCCACTTAGGGCACGTAGTTTCTAGGGATGGAGTGATGGTGGATTCTTCTTAGATTGAAGCAGTGAAGAGTTGGGTAAGACCTACTAATGTTACAGAAGTAAGGAGCTTTGTTGGTTTAGCTAGCTATTACCGTCGATTTGTCAAGGGATTTTCTTCGGTTGCTTCCCAATTGACAAACTTGACTAAGCAGAATGTTCCATTTGTATGGTCGGATGAATGTGAACAAAGCTTCCAGAATCTCAAGGCCTTGTTGACTACTGCACCAATTCTTACCTTGCCAGTGGAAGGCAAGAATTTCATTGTTTATTGTGATGCATCCTATTATGGTTTGGGTGCAGTGCTAATGCAAGAGAAGAATGTAATTGCTTATGCTTCGAGGCAATTAAAGGTGCATGAACGTAATTATCCGACCCACGATTTGGAGTTGGCTGCGGTAGTGTTTGCATTAAAGCAATGGAGACATTATCTATATGGGGTTAAGGTGAAGTCTATACAGATCATCGTAGCTTACAGTATGTCTTTACTCAGAAAGATTTGAATTTAAGACAGAGGAGATGGATGGAACTACTGAAGGACTATGATATCTCTATCTTGTATCACCCGGGAAAAGCTAATGTTGTGGCAGATGCCTTAAGTAGAAAGGCAGGGAGCATGGGAAGTCTAGCTCACCTGCAGGTTTCTAGACGCCCATTGGCTAGAGAGGTTCAGACTCTGGCTGATGACTTTATGAGGCTGGAAGTACTAGAGAAGGGAGGATTTTTGGCCTGTGTGGAGGCAAGATCTTCCTTTCTTGACAAGATTAAGGGAAAGGAGTTTACTAATGAGAAATTGATTCGGATCCGAGATAAGGTGTTGCGAGGAGAGGCTAAAGAAGAAAAAATCGATGAGGAAGGTGTTTTGAGGATTAATGGAAGGGTATGTGTGCCTCGTGTTGATGATTTGATCCACACTATTCTTACAGAGGCTCATAGTTCCGGATATTCTATATATCCTGGTGCAACCAAGATGTACCGTGACCTAAAGCAACACTTTTGGTGGAGTAGAATGAAGCGTGACATTGTTGATTTTGTTGCCAAATGTCCAAATTGTCAGCAAGTAAAATATGAACACCAGAGGCCCGTAGGAACACTTCAGAGAATGCCCATTCCTGAATGGAAGTGGGAAAGAATTGCAATGGACTTCGTGGTTGGTCTTCCAAAGACATTGGGTAAGTTTGATTCTATTTGGGTAATTGTGGACAGATTAACTAAGTCTGCTCAGTTCATTCCGGTCAAGGTGACTTACAATGCAGAGAAGTTAGCAAAACTCTATATCTCAGATATTGTTCGATTGCATGGAGTTCCACTTTTCATCATATCAGATAGAGGTACGCAATTTACTTCTAAGTTTTGGAGAATATTGCATGCTAAATTAGGTACTAAGTTGGATCTTAGTACTGCCTTCCACCCTCAGACCGATGGTCAGTCTGAGCGAACAACTCAGGTATTGGAGGATATGCTTCGTGCATGTGTGATAGAATTTGGTGGTCATTGGGATAACTTCTTACCCTTAGCGGAGTTTTCATACAATAATAGCTATCACTCAAGTATTGATATGGATCCATTTGAGGCACTGTATGGGAGGAGATGTAGGTTCCCCATTGGTTGGTTTGATGCATTTGAGGTTAGACCTTGGGGTACTGATCTTTTGAGGGATTCATTAGAGAAAGTGAAATCTATTCAAGAAAAGCTTTTAGCAGCTCAGAGTAGGCAGAATGAATATGCAGATCGAAAGGTGAGAGACTTGGAGTTCATGGAGGGTGAACAAGTCTTGCTGAAGGTTTCACCCATGAAAGGGGTGATGCGGTTTGGTAAAAGAGGTAAGCTAAGCCCAAGGTATATTGGACCATTTGAAGTACTTAAGCGAGTAGGGGAGGTGGCTTATGAATTAGCCTTGCCTCCAGGACTGTCAGGGGTGCACCCGGTATTTCATGTGTCTATGCTGAAAAGATACCATGGGGATGGAAACTACATTATTCGTTGGGATTCAGTTCTTCTTGATGAGAATTTGTCTTATGAGGAAGAGCCTATTGCCATTCTAGATAGAGAAATCCGCAAGTTGAGATCAAGGGAGATTGCATCCATCAAAGTTCAATGGAAGAATCGACCAGTTGAAGAGTCCACTTGGGAGAAGGAGGCTGATATGCAAGAAAGATACCCACACCTGTTTACAGATTCAGGTACTCCTTTTCGCTCTTGTTTTTCTTCTTGTGATCGTTCGAGGACGAACGATGGGTAAATTGGTATCTATTGGAACGACCTATTTAGTCGTTTTGAGCAGTAGAGTTTATTTCTGGTAATAACTGTCTGGGTCGACGGATTCGACGACGGGCCGTCATGGGCACAACAGACCGTCGAGGGGGTCTCGTTCCAAAACACTTAGATTCTGAAAATTTGGGTACTGAGATCGACTCTCTGAACTTCACGATGGAATGGCAGGACGGACCGTCATTGGCACGATGGACCATCACAAATCTTTCCACAGAATTAACTTTCTGAACTTTATGATGGACCTGCAGGACGGACCGTCACAGTCATGACGGACCGTCACGGGCTGCGTAACCCTGACTGAGTCGGATTTCTGTTAAAAATTTTTAAGGGGCGTTTTGGACTATTCATGCTTATAATTATAAAGTTAGTGGGTTAATGTTAATAATTCAATTACTTGGGGGTTAAAGGAGATAACCTTGAAATAAATAGTGGGTTATTTTTATCATCTTTTATACTTAATTATATGACAATTAGGGTAAAAGAAAAAGGATTTTGAATAAGAAAAATAGAAAGAACAGAGAGAGAAAGGGAGAATGAACGAGCGAGAGAAGAGAGAACGAAGAGGAAAGCAAAGACTTTGAGGAGTAGCTTGCGTGATCACGAATTCTTCGGTGGAGGTAGGTTATGGTTTATACTATCTCATAGTAAACTCTAAATAGCGATTGATATGTATTGGGTAGTATTGTAAAGTCTTCTATATGCTTAATTATGTGCTTGCATGATGTGATTTTGTAATTGTAATGGATTGGAAAGATGAAAATGTGAATCTTAAATCTTAAATCCACTTTGTTAATGATGATGCCTTGGTATAAAAGAAGGCTTGATGAACTAATAGAATGAGACTAGGGGATCGGGTGTCACGAACCGACACGTAGAATTAGGAGATCGGAGTGTCACGTTCCGACACCAGGATACTAGAGGATCGGAGTGTCACGTTCCGACACCAGGATAGTAGAGGATCGGAGTGTCACGTTCCGACACCAGGATAGTAGTGGATCGGAGTGTCACGTTCCGACACCAGGATAGTAGTGGATCGGAGTGTCACGTTCTGACACCAGGATAGTAGAGGATCTGAGTGTCACGTTTCGACACAAGAAGAACAAAGAGAATGAATCTTGACTTATGCTAATATACTCAGATTTTAAAGAAACCTATTTCCCAAACGAGTATGGTGTGGAGGCTTGAGTCCTCATAGATGTGTTTGGTTTGTGCAAATTATTCTTATACTTGTTCCTATCACCTGTTAAGTATTTGGTTGGTTTTATCATTCCTTCTGTTTATTGTCAAATCATGATGATTTTTTTCCATCTACTTCTAAGTTGGCATGTAGATTTAGAAATCCCAACTTCTGTTGGCTTTATTGTTTTTGCATAACCCATGGTAAAAAAACTATGGATCCTAGTGGGTCTACAGTCGGCTACCACTTATGTCTCATACAAGAGACGCCGGCGATGATTTTCTTTTGTTCATGAAATAGTGAAAATAGAGAGAATTCGAAATGTCAATAATAAATTAAAATGTTACTATTTTATATTTTATTAAATAATTTTGGTTAATAATTTTTAGAAGTAGTTATGAAATAATTATGATGTGACATTAATATATCCGACGTGGATATGACATGTCAATTATATAAAGGAAAGTGAGCTACACACATGGTTGGAGGGGGTTAGAAGCATCATTTTAATTGAGTTTAAGGGTCCAGATGACAAATGGGTAAGTAGAATGGTTCAGAACACAAACTGATAAAAGTATGAGGGTCCACCTGACCATTTATACAAACATATAAATCAAGAAAAGTACATCAATACACCTACAAAATTCTCAAAGTGCACTAATAACCTAAGAATATCGAAACGAAAATTATTAAAATTTTACTCATTTTTCATAACTGACCGACAATGTAACATCCCGCTATTTGAAAGAGCTTGAATTAGAATCATTTTTGGAAAGATTTTAATTTTGAAATTTTGGTAAGTTTTTTTAAGTATGAGTTTGGGGTCAACTTCAAACGACCATAACTCTTAGCAGATGATGATTAGGTGAGCTACAAGATATCAAATGAAAGGTCTTTGATTTATCTTTCCAACATTGCCAATGTTGCTAATTTTTGAGTTAATTTGAGGGAGATATGCCCGTTTGAAGTCGAGCTGTCTAAATAATTAAAGTCACCCAGATTTAAGAGGGGTATTTCGATCTTTTGCTTACCAAATAAAATTAATTCGTTTGTAGTATTTAATTAGAGGTATAAAGTGATTTGGTTTAGTTTATGCAATTCAAATTAACGCCTAGGGTTTGAGAATAGTGCAAGAACAAGAGAGAAGAGGAGAAAAAGGAGAAAGGTCAAATTTTGTCAAGTTCTTGCGATTTTGGTTGCGAATTTCGCCAAAGGGTTTATCCCTAAAAAGGTGTGTGAAATCACATAGTGTTGGATTTGTTCACTCACACACCAATCATGTTAATTTAGCGTAATTTTGTCCTAAAAAGCTAAAGGTTTGCTGTTCTTGAATTGTGTTCTTAAATTTGCTTTCAATCTTTAATAAGGATGGGATTGATGCGTTTCTTGAGATAACTGTATAGATTTTAAGAGTTTTTTTGAGTAGTTCTTGGGTACATGTATAGGGTAACCAAATCTTGAGAGAAATCAAGAAAAAGAATCGAATCTAGTCGAATTAAGGTCAAAAAATGAGAAAAAAAAATTTGTCGAAATGTTTTGGGGAGGAGTTGGGGCGATGCACCCCAGATTTGCTAGAAGGTCTGGGGCGACGCAACTCTGATGTTCTAGAAGGTATAGGGTGATAAACCCCCATGCGCCAGAAGTTCTGGGGAGGCGCGCCAACAGTAAACTAGAAATAGGTCTTTGAACTTTAGGGGCTAGTGCCCCATGCCAGCAGTGCACTCAGGATGTTTGCCTCCACATGTTTTCCATTGTTTAACCCGTTTGAGTCCTTCTAAACTGTACTAACACTTCATATCAATCATTACTACTTTAAATGACTTATAAACATCTACAAATCATCCATAAACATAAATCATAACCTTCAATCCATAAATTCAATTTCAAGGAAAGTTAAGAGCCAAGTCTAAAGAGTTCTTAGAGTCATTTCAATAGTCTTTTATAAATGTTTTAAACTTGTTTTGAGACTTGCGCACTAAGTAGAGTAAGAGTAAGATTGAAGTTCATTTTCTTTAAAAGATTATATGCTAACTAAGTATTCCTGAAAGAGTAAATGTTTCACATTTAAATAAGAAGAGAAACACCGATTTCCAAGAGAGCTTTAGTGCTAGTTTTTGTGAAATAATCTCAAAGCATAGAGAAAGAATTATGTTTTTAAACATACGAGTTGAGTATATTTTAGTATAGTATTGAGAATCGATATAGGGATGAGTTCATAATAACTCAAGTCACCTTAAACCATGTAGCTAACGTGGATACAAAGGATCATACTTTGTAGATGATTCAATAATGCTTTTAAGCACAACTTAGTGGATCCACTTAGTTAAGGCTTTCTATATCGCTACAAGTTATAGGACAGTTCTGGTAGCGTGGGCGAGATGTTGTGTCATCACATAGATCATAGTGATGGTTGTTGGTTAGAGAAACTCTCAAATATAATTTATTTTTGTATTCTTATATACAACTGAGACATTATTGTATTTTCCAATACTTTGAGGTGTTATATACATTTTTAAATGCTTTATATAAACTGCATCGTTACTAGTGTTTATTTCTGTATTGAGTTGATCATCCATGTGTTGAGTAAAGTAAGAGTTTCTTTTGGATTCCAGTTTAGGCTTATCTGTTGTTTAGATTTACCTCACATTCTTTAACATTCAATGCACTTACTACATTTGTCTTGCATCATTTTATGACGCAGATACAAATAACAAGGATCAACATCCAGTTTAGAATTTCAGAGTTATTTTGTGAGCCTTCTTTCTTTATGAAGGATCTCCTTTTATATTGTTTTAGTATTTTAGTTGCTAGGATGGTTGGGGGTCTTGTCCCGGCATCCCTCATAATATTAGAGGTTTCATAGAAAAATATTTGAAGTTCTCTAGACTTTGCATTTCTGTTATTTTGTTTTAAGACATGGTTGCCACTTTGGTTTGTTGGATATTTAATTCTAAAAAGATTCATATTATTTTGAGACACTTGATAAATTCACATTTGTTTTCTTTTATTAATGCATAAAGTCTTTCATTGAGAGTCTAGATAGGCCAAGGGTTCTTTTGTGGCTAGCAATGGTTCTCGAGTTCCAATTTCACCTAGGGTGTAGCCTCGGGGCGTGACAAACTGGTATCAGAGTTAAGAGTACAAGAGTCCTAGGAAGTCTATGAAGCCGTTCTTGTACATTCCTAGGTATTAGTGTGAAGTGCGCCTAAAATTAGGAGGCTGCAACATTTAGTAACTACTTCACTTCTTTCATACTCATTTAGTGCGATAGAGTTTATCACTAAAAGTTTCTTCTAATTCATGCTTGTGTGTATCTTTCAGATCATGCCTCCACAAAGAGTTGTCAAAGGTTATCTGGCTAGGAGGAATGTTGGATCACAACATCAAGGGTTACCTAATGCACCTGAAGTGCAACCCTAAGGAGAGGTCACAAATGTTGAGTTTCGGGAAGCTATTCGGATGTTGAGTCAAGGTGTGACCAATCAAGTTGGACATAAAGAAAATTAACAGGAAGTGATTGATACTTCTAGGATCTGTGAGTTCTTAGGATGAATCCTCCAAGCTGCACTAGTTCAAGTGTCACTGAGGATCCAAAAAACTTCATTGAAGAGATTTAGAAGGCTTTTGAGATTATTCACATTGTTGATGCTGAGAGGGTGGAAGTAGTTGCATTCCAATTGAAGGGTGTTGCAAGAATCTGGTTTGATCTATGAAAAAAATAGAGTGAGGGTGAAACACTTGTGAGTTAGCCTATATGTTTGAGGAGTACTTTTTAGGGTATTTCTTTCATCGAGAATGGAGAGAAGTAAAAGTACAAGAATCGTTACTATTAAGCAGGAATCTATGAGCATGCAAAACTACAATCTTAAGTTCACCCAATTTTCCCGTTATGCTTCATATATAGTTGCTAATATGAGGAGTAGAATGATCTATTTGTTTCTGGGTTTTCTTGTTTGTCAAGTAAAGTAGGTAAGGCAAATATGCTAATATGTGATATGTACATATCAAGGTTGATGAGGACAAGCTGAGGGATAGAGATGAATTTAAAAATAAGAAAGCTAAGACAGGGATCAGTCCAGTCAACAAAAGAGTAATGCCAACCGATTATCTTTCCACCATTTGCAAAAGGGACTTGCTCCATCATCTTCTTGTGCACATGCACCAAAGAAGATAAGTGAGTTCTCTAATCAGAATTTGCAGAATTTCAGAACTAGACCTGCACAGTCTCTAGGTAGTAAGGCACAAGGAGGTAATTGGCTCCTACATGTGCTAAGTGTGGTAGGAACCACCCAGGAATGGGTCACGATAGCTCAACTATTTCTTTCATGTGTGGTCAAGAGGGTCACTTTATGAAACAATGTTCTAAGAAAAAGCAGGGCAATAAAGCCCAATTTTCTGTAGTTGCTCCACCAGACAGAGTTGCACCTAGAGAAGCTACTTCAGGAACAGGCGGAGGAGATAACCATTTATATGATATCACTAGCCGCCAAGAGCAAGATAATTCTCTAGATGTTGTGACTAGTTTGATAAAATTATTTACCTTTGATGTTTATGGTTTCGTAGATCCAAAAGCGAGTCTATCTTTTGTGACTCCTTATGTTGCTGTGAATTTTAACATCCTTCCTGATCAACTTCTTAAGACCTTTAGTATTTCACACCTGTTGGTGATTCTATTTTAGACGAGAGATTTTATCATGATTGTACCTTTTTAGCAATAACAAGAGCACCATGCCTGATAATAGTTGAGTTAGACATGGTAGATTTTGATGTCATCCTAGGTATGGATTGGCTTCATGCATGTTATGCCTCAGTCAATTGTAGAACTCGGGTCGTTAAGTTTCAGTTTCCTAATGACCTAGTTATAGAGTAGATTAGTAGTTAAGTAATGCCTAAGGGTAATTCATTTCGTACCTTAAAGCGAGAAAGTTAGTTTCGAAGGGTTGTGTGTATAAATTAGTATGAGTTAATGACTCTAGTGCTGAGACACCTTTTATTTAGTCAGTGTCATTAGTAAGAGAGTTTCTAAAAGTCTTCCATGATGATATGTCTAGAGTCCTTCTTAAGATATGTATTTAGTCAAAAAGAGCTTAATCTCATATAGAAGAGGTGGTTGGAGTTACTCAAGGATTATGATATTTGTATTCTCTATCACCCAAGTAAGCATAGTGTTGTTTTTGATGGCTTGAGTAGGTTGTCTATGGGTAGTACTAGTACCGCTCATGTTGAGTAAAACAAGAGAGAGTTAGCAAAGGATGTGCATAGACTTGCACGACTAAGAGTTCGATTGATGGATTCCAATGAAGGAAATGTGGTGGTGATGAATGGGGCTAAATCATCATTAGTGTCTGATGATGAAATACAAACAAGACCAAGATCCTATTTTGCTTTAATTGAAGTCAAATGTTCATACACAAAAACTAATGTCTTTTGAATAAGGGGGAGATTGTGTATTAAGGTATCAAGGTAGGTTGTGTGTACCAAGGGTGGATGAAATCCAAGAGAGTATCATGGAGGAAGTCATAGCTCTAGATATTCTATCTATCCGGGCTCCACAAAGATGTATCGTAACTTGAGAAAAGTATATTTGTGGAATAGTATGAATAACAATATCATTAAGTTTGTTGTTAAGTGTCTGAATTTTCAAAAGTTAAAGTAGAGACCCAAATGTCAGATGGCATGTCTCAAAATATAAATATTACATAAAGGAAGTGGGAGATAAATATGGACCTGATTCTATTTGGGTAATTGTTGATGGAATTACTAAATTAGCCCACTTTTTGCTGGTAAAGATTACTCATTCAGCAGAGGATTATGCCAAATTATATAGTCAAGAGGTAGTAAGACTTCATGGAGTAGCAACGTCGATTGTTTTTTATAGTGCTGCATAATTTAGTACACAATTCTAGAAGTCTTTCCAGAAATGTTTGAGTTCAAAGGTTAATTTGAGTACTGTTTTTCATCTTCTAACTAATGGTAAATCAGAGCGCACTATTCAGAGTTTAGATAATATTTTGAGGGCCTGTGTGATAGATTTCTTGGGTAACTTTGATGACCACCTACCTCTCATTGAATTTGCCTATAACGATATTATCCCTCTAACATCCAGACGACTACTTATGAAGCTCTTTATGGTAAAAGATGAGGATATCCTATTGAATGGTTTGAAGTTGGTGAAGCTAGGTTGATAGGACCAGAAAGTTCATAAAGATATGGATAAAGTGAAAGGTATTCAAGAAAGGTTTAAAACAATGAAGAGTTTTCAAAAATCCTAAATTAATTTTATGAGAAGAGACTTAGAGTTTGAAGTAAATGATTGGGTTTTTTGAAGGTTTCACTATGAAGGCTTTTATGATATTTGGTAAAAAGGGAAGCTTAGTCCCCGATATATTTTTCCTTACCGAGCATGTAAGAGGGTTGGTAATATAGCTTATGAGTTGGATCTACCACAAGATTTAGAAACAATTCATCTAGTGTTTTAAATTTCTATGTTGAGGAAGTGTATGGTCTATCCTTCACTTATTATACCTACTAAAGATATTGGTATTAAGTATAGCTTGCCTTATGAGGAGATCCCTGTTCAGATTCTATATCATCAGGTTCACAAATTGAGAACCAAGAAGGTAGCTTCAGTCAAGGTCTTATAGAGAAATCTGATTGTTGAGGAAGCAACTTGGGAGACTGAGGAAGGTATAAAAAACAGATACCATATGTCTTTGAATGATGAGAAATTCCATATCAAGGTACTAATTCTCTTCTCAGTACATTTTATTTGATATACTGAATGTGTTAGATTTGCTTGTTTGATGTTTGATCTAAATGTTAAATGTTACGCCCTTAGTGTAATTAGAGTGATATCATTCAAGGACGAATATTCCCAAGGGAGAGATATTGTAACATCCCACTATTTGAAAGAGCTAGATTTAGAAAAAACCATTTTTGGAAAGATTTAAATTTTGAAATTTTGGCAAGTTACCTAAGTATGAGTTTTGGGTCAACCTCAATTGACCATAACTCTAAGCAAAAGATGATTTAGGTGAGATACAAAATATCAAATTAACTGTTTTTGATTTATCTTTCTAACGCCACTGAGTTTGCTAATTTTTGAGTTCATATGAGGGAGATATGTCTGTTTGAAGTCGGGTGTCTGAATAAGAAAAGTTGCCCGGATTTAAGAGGGGAATTTTGGTCGTTTCCTACCCAATTAAGTTAATTGTTTTTAGTTAGTAATTAGGGGTTTAAACTGATTTGGTTCAGTTTATGTAATCACAATTAACGCCTAGGGTTATATAATGGTTCAAGAAGAAGTGAATAGAGGACAAAGCTCAAGATTCATCAAGTTCTTGCAATTTTGGTTGTGATTTCACGAATGGTTGACCCCTAAAGAGGTATGTGAGTTAAGATAGCGTTAGGTTTGTTCACCCACACTCCAATCATGTTAGTTTCATCCTAAAAAGTTGAAGGTTTGATATTCTTTAATTGTGTTCTTGAATTTGCTTTCAATCTTGAATTAGGATAGGATTGATGCATTTCTTGAGATAATCGTATAGATTTTAAAAGCTATTTTTCAGTAGATTATTGGGTACATGTATTGGGTAACTGAATCTAAAGAGAAATTAATAAAAATAATTATATCTAGTCGAATTAAGATCAGAAAAGAGAACGAGAAGAAAAATTTTTCGAAATGTTTTGAGAAGGTGATGGGGTGACGCCCCCTCCCAATGTGTCAGAAAGTCCGGGGTGGCACGCCAAAAATGCACAAGAATTAGGTCTCTGAACTTTAGGGGTTGCCGCCCAGTGCCAATAGTGCGACCGGGACATTTTCCCCCATCCATTTTTTGTCGTTTATCCCGTCCGAGTACTTGTAAAGTGTACTAAAACCTCCTATAAATTCTAACTAATCTAAATAAATTCTAAACATCTAAAAATCTATAACGCCCAAAATAATCTAAGGTGAACTAGAGCCTCGTGTTTGTTTCTTGAGTTGATTTTAAGTTAAACTAAGTTAGTTTAGTGACCTTAGGCAGTGTGTGAAGTTTGGGTAAGTTTGTAGTTCAATCGACCAAGAACGTCCATGACGTTCAAAAAGCATGACTTAGAGTGTACTAGTGTGTCTTGTTGTGTTTAGATGAGTTTTACATGTTCGTTTTTTGCATCGGATGTTCCTAATACCTAGAAAACTTATTTTAGGGGCTTAACGTCCGGGCACGACCCCACCTAAGACCCACAAGGGGCTCAAGATGAAGGGCCCAAGACTAGGGCAAAATCTACCAAAAAGCAGTGGCCATCAACGACCCTAAGGACGGTCCGTGCTCCATTTGGATCTAAGTATCCACCATCGGTCCATTGTCTCAACGACGGTCCGTTGGTGAAGGTTCGTCTGTGAGGCCTGCCAATTCTGTGAAGTTGCTGCCAACTTGGGGTGTTTTATGTAAGTACACCCCAAGTCTTTTTTGATCCTAGGTGTATAATTTTAGTGTTTTTAGGTTATATTAAAATATTTTTAAACCCTAGACCTAGACAAGATCCCTCTCTTCAAAATATTCAAACTCTCTCTCTCTCTCTCAAGACTCCATTGAAAGCTAGAGGTCAAGGAAGGATAGGAGGGCTGGTTGGACGTGTCTCTTCATAAAACACTCTTGTATTTTGCTTCCTTAAGTGACGTAAAATATCCATTCTTGGATATCTTTTCGTTAAAGAAGCCAACTTCCAAAAAGGTTTTCAAAAGGGTTTCTAAACTCAAACTTCTTCTAACTTTGATTTGTAATAGGGGTCTTCTTGTATTTAAGTTCTAATGGTTTAAATGTATTTAGTTATGGTTGAATTGATGATTTTAATGTTAAAACTCTAATGAACCTCTTGTTTATGCATACTTAAACTTTTGGCTTAAAAATGGGTTATGTGAGCATGATTTGAGTAGGCTATGAACTTGGGTCTTCTTGTATTTGTCATGTTGGTGTAGCTACTGCCCTAAGGGAATTAATATGGTGAAATATTTATAACTTTCTCATGAGTGATTATGGTTTGATTTGATGTTGAGTTGCTTTCATTATATAGTTCTTATTATGAACTGATATTGAGTGGTATGGTTCATCTTATGAATGGCAGTGCTAATTGAGGAACTTGATATTAGTTAGTATGTTTTGAATATGTAATCTTAAAGGTCTAAAATGTGAAATAAAGAGATATTGGAAATGGGTCTTGTATTGTGTTTGGTGTAGCTTGAATTGGATGTTTGACCTAGTTTAGGTCTAAATGAAGTATATGATTATAAGAAGCATGTAGAATGTGTAACTTGATAAAACAAGGTTAAAGTATGTGTAGATTTTGATGAGAATGAAATGATTCTTATATGCAAGGTGTGCACATGTACACACACACACTTTAAAGAATGCATTATAACAAGTTGAGTAAAAACGCGAATCTTGAGGTGGACACACTTCGTAAGTTGAGATGTGGTGTCTAGTAGCAACCTCTCCATTCCTAGTGAACTTTCTATGATAGACTACTATGTTGAGAAATACATGGGGAGTTATGCCTAGCAGCGAGAGGATACAGAGGGGGGTGGATTACACTTCGTGAGTTGAGATGTTATAGTGCAAAGTACCTCTTGAGATGAGTACTCCTCGTTAGTAGAGAGTGAGTTACTTAATAAAAATCTCCTTATCCCTTAACTATGTGACCGCATAGGTGTAGCTATTGGAAAAGCCATGTAAACGCTAAGAAGCATGACCTTATACTAGGCAAGTAAGGATCCCTCATCTAATAGGGGTTAATATCGGAATTACATGTCTAGCTCTCATGGTCTATATCGGTTAAGCTAATCCCCCCACAAAGAATTGATTGAACTAAGTCTTTTAAAAGAACGTACTACTTAGGGTAGGTGGTGGTATGGGACGCTATCTACTCATTGCACTGACCTTCCGAAAGGGAAGATTTTGGACCAAACCTTCTAAAAGAATGTACTACTTATGGTAGGTAGTGGCTTGTGACGACGAGATTCTCTAAGTATTTATAAATACTGTCTTTTATTAATTATTCGTGAAACGTTATAAATTTCCGCACTACTTTTCATGTCTTATGTGATGAACGATAGTAAAGGGCTTGTACAAGACTCCAAAGGGTCAAGTACGCCCAGTCACGAAACGAGGGTTCTCCCTAGCTTCTAGGGGGTGCTTTAGGGTCGTGACAAAATCATCCATAAACATGAATCATAACCTTGAATTCATAAATTCAAATTCAAGGAAAGTTAAGGGCCAAGTATACATAGTTTGTAGAGTCATTTCAAGAGTCTTTTATAAATGTTCTTAAATATTTTTAAGACTTGAGAATTGAGTCGAGTAAGAGTAAGAGTGAAGTTCATATTCTTAAAAATATTATATGTGAAATAAGTATTCCCAAAACAGTAAATGTTTTCACTTTTAAACAAGAAAAAGGAAACACCGACTTCCAACAAAGCTTTTGAGTAACAATATCAAACAACATATAAAGAATTATGTTTTTAAATATATGAGTTGAGTATATCTTGGATTAGTATTGAACATCGATATGGGGACGAGTTTATAATAACTGAAGTTTCCGTAAACCATGTAGTCAATGTGTGTAGGAATGATCATCTTTATAGATGATTCATTAATGCTTTTAAGCATAGCTTAGTGGATCCACTTAGTTGAGGCATTCTATATCCCGACGGACGGTTCTGCCAGTGTGGGAAAGACGTTATATCATTACGTAGCTTATAGTGATAGTTACAATGCCCGATCGGCGTATTTTTTTGTTTTATGCCCGTAACTCTTCCTACTACTACTAGTACTACTACTACTACTACTACTACTACTACTACTACTACTACTACCACTACTACTACTACTACTACTACTACTAATACTACTACTACTACTCCCTTTGCGTGGAGCCAACTCATTGGCCTCATCCCTGATGAGGCCGATATCAACAGTGCCCAGCGGAGTCTTGAGCTGATCAATGTGCCAGATGGGCACACCTGCATAAAGAAAATATCATGCACGGAAAAGGGTAAGTAGTTGTACCTTAAAAGCCATCTCGTTCATGACCGCCTGTAGAAGTCAAGCAACGTCCACCTCAAACCCGACTATCATCGCCGCCATTAGAACTGCACGATCCCATGTGACAATATTATCAACGGCCGTGGGAGAAAGGCAGTGGAAGACAATAAACCATAAGAACTTAGCCGTGAAGGTCAAGTTAGCCTTCTTGATGGCTCCCTTCGGCTCTGTAACCCTGTCGGCACCCTCTCCATCAACAGACAAGTGCAGGCTCATCCACCTCTTGGTGGTCTCTCTCAGCGATGTCTCACCCAAGAATTGCCAATCTTTGACAATTTGCCACCGGTAGTCGAACTCGGTGGTGAGAGGGGTCCAGTTGGCATCAACATCCTCGCCGAATAGATACCGGCGGATGGAAAGCAGGGAGATATCGACCTGAATGCCACGTACTCGAACATGCTTATGTGGGGCCTGTTTGGCGGGGGCCACCCGCCTATCAATCTATGATTTGAGAGTAGCCACGTAAGAGGCGTAGAACTCTCAGACCAACTCTTCACTAGAACGGCCCAAAGAACGCGCTGTCCACTCCAGTCGATGTCTTGTGAAGAGATTATGGATCTCTGTTATAATAGGGAGATTTCCCGTAAGGACCCGCCTCTCCAGTGTAAGTGCCCGTGTCTTGACTCCTTTTTTATTCAGAAACTTTGTGTCTGAATAAACTTGATATCCGTCGACACACCACCTGTTGGGCTGGTCGGCAACTGGGGTGATAGCATGAGTCTGTGAGCCAGGAGTGGAATCAGAACTGTCAGCCTCATCAGACGAGGAAGACTGTGCAGCTGTGGCGGGTGCAGGGACTTCTGTAGACCTATAGTCTTTCTCTGACCACGAAACTCCTAAGGAGCCAAACGCTCCTTCTTCATGAGTAGCTGACCCAGAAGGTGTGCCGGTTAGTGTGCACTCCTCATCAGACTGGGAGGCAGTGACTACGCCGGACGCCACATTTTTGGGTGTAGCTCTGGTAGCACGTGCAACTCATGATGGAGTGGCAGTGCCTGGGGGCACGTACTCGGGGTCACGCTCATCATCAGAGCCATTGACCAGGCAAGAAGACGGGGCGACAAACTTTGATAGCCCACGTGTGTATACTTGATCTTGTTTTGGTTCCATAAGAGATAGTACCTATAAAGAATCAATATTAGTACGAGAAAGAGCAAACAAGACGAGAGAAAAAAAAAATGAAACAAAATAAGTATAAGAGCTAAGCTGTAATGACTTTTCTGCAATAACAGTGAAACACGACGGACCAGGTGACGACTCGTCATGAGTACTATGGACCGTCATGGGGTCCGTCATGTCTTACTTCAACTATGTTGATGTGTAGACCCCTGAAGGAAAGTCTCTGAAAAGTATGACGGATAATCAGCACGGACCGTCGTGACAATGATGGTCCGTCGTCGATGTCCGTCATGGAGACCCTTAGGGGAGGGGTCTCTGACTGACACGATGGTTGTACAAGACGGACCATCGAGGGTATGACAGTCCGTTGTAGATATCCGTCAGAGGACACTTGGAAAAAGTGGGAGACCCTTAGGACAGGGGTCTCTGACAACCATGACGATTATGCACAACGGACCATCGTGGTAATGACGGTCCGTCGTAGAGGTCCGTCAAAGGACACTTAGAGAATGTATGGAGACCCTCAGGAGATGGGTCTCTAACCGTCACGACGGTTATGCAGGACGGACCGTCGAGGGTATGACGGTCCATTGTAGATGTCCGTTAGAGGACACTTAGAAAAAAAGTAGGAGACCCTTAGAAAAAGGGTCTCTGACAACCAGAACGGTTGTGCAGGACGGACCGTCATGGGAGCAACGATCCATCGTAGATGTCCGTCAAAGGACACTTAGAAAAAGTGGGGGACCCTTAGGAAATGGGTCTCTGACCGTCATGACAGTAGTGCAGGATGGACCATCGTGGGAGCGACGGTCCGTCGTATGTATCCGTTGGTGGACACTTGGAGAAACATACAGTGGGATGTTGGTACAATGGTCCGTCATTGGGGTCTCGATCTGTCATTCAGAACTGGGGATGCCACAATCATCCCTATGACTCACATTGAATACTTAGTGATGACATATATGTTTCTAACCCAAATACCTAGTAAACTAGCAATGCTAAATCACCTATTTCTAGAGTTTTAACAAGGCAATTTTGAGGATTCTCAACTTACGTCAGACAAAATTTGTATTAAAGAATGAACCCATCAATAAGAAATAGGCTAATACTAATTGATAAACAAAAATGCGATGTAAATAGGTAGAAATCAGAGACACATAGCTGAGAATTTGAGAAAAACAAGCGAGGAAGGAACTTGGTGATCAAGAAGAGAATCACAACAGCAGAGTCCGACCAGTAGAAAGGAGATATCCGGAATTAGGGAATTTGGGAAAAACGATCGGTTGATAGAGAAGGGGGGGGTATGAAGGTGGAAATTGAAAAGGGAGGGAAAGTGGGAGAAAGAGGGAAGTAAATAGGTGAAATGAAGGGGTGGGTTTTTTAAAGGTTTCCAATTTTGTAAATTACCCCAACCGGGTCGGGTTTGGAACACTCATTAAAGACGCAACGAGTCCCCGACGATGGTCCATCGCAGATGCGACGGTCCGTCATTGGTTCCGTCACGTGTGCCCTAGTTTGAAAATAACTAACAGACGTACCTGGCACCACAGACTCATGCGACAGTCTATCGCGTGCGTGATGGTCTGTCGATGTGTCCATAAGTAAGTGTTTCAGAGTGATTTTCTACAAAATTTCTTGGTGATGTGCCTGCAACTTTAATAACCCATTAGTAGAAAATGCCACCATTGCTATAAAGAAAATTATAAGTATTGGGTTGCCTCCCAACAATCGCCTGATTTAACATCGCAGCACGACTAAAGGCACTTGATTACTCAGACTTCATCAAGATGGTATGCCTTGATTACTTCATTTACTGATTCAGCAATGCCCGAAATAGATTTTTATGCATTGTTCATTCACCTTGAACCGCACACCATCCTTAGTTTCCAACTCAACTGCTCCATGAGGGAATAGTTGGGTAACCAAGTAAGGACTAGTCCATTTGGACTTGAGCTTGCCCGAAAACCAATGTAACCTAAAATTGTCTAAAAGAACCAAATCCCCAACCATAAACTCTCGTTTTTCAGTTTTTAGGTCATGGTCCTTCTTCATCTTTTCTTTGTAGGATATAGCATATACCGATTGGAGCTCATCACTCTGCCTCATGGACCTACAAATGTTGAAGGTCGCTTCTTCATTGTTCAACCAAAATATCATCTACCCCTTTTTCATATCAACTAAGGCTCTACCCGCAGCGAGGATGGCCTCCTAAGAATAATAGACACTTCAAAATCGACTTCACAATAAAAAATAACAAAATCTGCCGGAAATATGAACTACTCCACTTTTACTAGCACATCATGGAGTATCCCTATAGGCCTTTTCACTGTTCGATCGGCCATCAGTAGCCGCATCATAGTGGGCTTTGGGTCACCCAAATCCAACTTCTTGTAGATCTAGAGGGGCATGAGATTTATGCTTGCCCCAGATCACATAATGCTTTCGCAAAATGTAATGACCCCACTGTACAAGGAATAGTGAATGCCCCAGATCTTTTTTCTTTTGTACAAGAGATCTTGTAGCAATAGCACTACAATGCTTCATTCTATCATCATCCTTGAAAGTGACCGATCTTTTCTTTGTAACCAGATCTTTCATAAACTTTGCATAACCGGGCATTTGTTCTAGAGATTCTAACAAAGGGACATTGATAGAAAAGCTTCTTTAACATTGTTATAAAACGCTGATATTTACCATCCTCGGTCTTCTTCACTAATCTTTGAGGAAAGGAGGGGTGGTGGTCTAGGCATGACAATTACCTTTATAGGCACTTCAGCATCTTTTCCAGGGTTATCTTCTACTTCACTACTACCCCCTACCACCTTATCATTATCTTTTATCACCTTTTCCTCCTTAGACGGCATAGGTGGTTCAATGGTCTGCTTACCACCCCGAGTAGTGATTGCCATACAGTGTCCTTCATTTTTCAGATTTTCGATAGTATTGCTAGGAAGAGTGCCCGGTTGCCGTGTGTTCACAGCCGCAGATAATTGGGCCATTTGCAACTCAATCTGCTTAATCGATATTGTATCTGTATTGACTTTCTGCCCAATACCCGCTAAATCGCTCCTTAAATCTTTAATGTGCTCATCATTAGCATCGAACCTCCTCATCATTCTGTGCAATTCTTCAACTCACGCCATACTATCTCCACCATCCCTAGGAGTAACTTCACGATTTTTAGGAGGGACATAGGGCCCATTCCTATCATTTATGTTATCAGAATTACCCCTGTTGAAGTTGTTGTTGCAGTTGTAGTTTCCATATCAGACATAATGACCCTCACGGTTATAGTTACCATGGATCCAACCTTGGTTTCCTTTACCTTGGCGCCAATTTTCCTGATTTGAGCCTTGGGCACTCGGTCAGAAACCCCCCGTCTGCTTATTTACCGTATAGGAATCCTCCGTATAATAGCATTCATCATTTGGTGGTGGTGGTTTAGACAAATAGTTAACTGCATTTATCTTTTCTGCACCCCAGTGATATGTTTTAATACCAACCCAAGCTCAATTCTCATCTGAGCCATCTCTTCACGAATCTCATCTTTGGCTGAATTGTGAGTGGATTGCACTGCGAAAGTATTTCTCCAAGTATCTGACTTCCTAGTACTCCAAGTTTTATTGTTCTGGGAGATTTTCTCTAACTTTTTAACAATCTCAGCAAAAGGACACTCCCCATAGGATCCACCCGCTATAGTATCCAACACTTCTTTATTATTATCATCCTGTCTCCAATAGAAGTATTCCTTCAGTGACTCATCATCTATGCGGTGATTGGGGACACTTCTCAAGAATGAGGTCAATCTATCCCAAGAACTACTAACTGACTCTCCTGGTAGTGCCACAAAGTTGTTCACTCTGTCTTTGTGGTTTAGTTTCTTGGAGACCGGGTAGTAGCGTGCTAAGAAAACGTCCCTTAGTTGGTTCCAAGTGAAAATTGAGTTATAAGGGAGCTTAGTGAACCAAGGAAAGACTCTTAGACCTATTACATCCAAATCCAAATCAGGCCTCCCTACACAACTTTTACACACTTCCTTTACCTTAGCTATATGGGCATGTGGATCCTCAGAAGGTAGCCTTGAAAACAAATCTCTGGCAGTGAGCATTTACATCAGGCTACTAGTTACCCCAAAGGTGTGGCCTGGTGTTAGAGGGGGCAAGACAAGTGGCCCATCAGAGTCTTCTATATTGTCATAGACTCTGTAGTATTCTTGGGGACGTTGAGCGAGATTTTGTCCCCACTGTTGGTTTTCACCCAGAGCATCGGGTAATAACTGACAATGAACATCAAACGGAGCTGGGATGTTCTGGTTTGGATCATCATCATTAATACCCAAGTTTCGATTCATGTTGCGTAGTCTACACTCTAATTCGTGATCCTAGGGAAAAAAGGGTTCTCTTCCTCTCCGTGTATTTGGCATACAAGGAAGATAGTTCTGCAAGAATAAAAAAACAATAAACAAAGTAAAATTATGAAAATATCGACTAAACTATAGTAATAAGTTTAAGTTAATCTAAAAGCTACTTTCTGAGGCAGCGGTGCCAAAATTTGATACGCTCAAACTTACTTCTCAATTAAGAAGTAAAGCGGTCGTATCAAGTAAAGAACCCAACTAATGAGGTTGGGATCGTTCCCACAAGGAAAATAGTTCAGACTTAGCTTCAATCTATTATTACTATTATTTAGTAATTATTTCCTTAGAAAACAAAGACAATAAAAGGGGGGGTTTTTATTGCTAAATTAATGAAAATAACTAGCTAACTTAAAGTAGACAACTAACAGATTCAAATGTTGGAGTTTAATCAATTAATAAAAGTAACTAGGGTTTACGTGTTCCCCACAGGTTCCTACCTTGATAATTCTAACTATAACAATTCTTTCCTAGTATTTTGTATGTAAAGTGATAAGTTATGTATTTCTAAATCCTTGGTCCGGCATCTAGAAAATTTCACTCCGCACCTTGGTCCGGCTACGTGTGTTACTATACTAACCGTTACCTTTACCTCATATTAAGTATTGTATTCGATATTTGACTAACTTGTTACCTCATACCAATCAATACTAGCCTATTAGATAGTATACACTAAATCTATGTTGATAATTCTTTTCCTATTATCTACCTCCTTGGTCCGGCAAGTAGCATTAAGGCGAGTTCTAACGTTGGCCATCCGTTAAAAAGACTTCTAAACGAAAGACTTAGTAATACATTCAAGACACTATTCTAGAATTGTTATTTTAGTTAGGTTTTACCTCATTATTCGCCTATGGTTCCCACAATCCTAGTTATGGAGTTCAGTTACCCATAGTCATAATCACAATAGTTATATAGATGATATAAGAATTCATGCACTTATTTCAATGAGAAAGAATAAAATCCAGAAATTTGCTTGATTAGTCGACAAAATCACCAACAATCAACTCCAGAGAATAGTGAAACAATCCAAAGTCTAATAATCAAAATAATATCTTAAAAAAGAATCTAACATAAAAGTGTCGAATCACCAATAGTCTCACTATATGAAAGTCTAACTATCTGAGTGTCTAACATAAAAGTGTCAACCACCAAAGTCTAACCCCAAAAATGAGATTTTTACAATTATTTATAAAAAAACAAAAACCTAATAAAAGAAGGACTCTAATTGCTGAAAATCTGTCAAAACGCGGTTGGGTCGACGGACCTCGTGACGAGCCGTCGTGGTCATGACGGTCAAACATGGATTCAATCGTCCCATACTTTGCAAACTCTTCTACTGCTCTCTTCATTACCCTTTACGGAAGGTATGAAAGACCGTTCCAAGCACGACAGTCCGTCAAGGGTCTCTGTTCCATAACTCTTAAACTCTTGGAATTTGGATACTGGACTACTTCTCCGATCATCACGATGAACCAGCAGGACGGACCATCATGGCTACGACGGTCCATCATGCACTTCGTAACCCCACACTTGGTCAGACTTCCCCATCTTCCTTCAGCAGCTTCACTTTGATGCCACCTACGGACCGTCACAGGCACGACGGACCGTTAGAAGCTCCGTAGGTGGTAACTTTTCTGCATTTATTGCTCAAAAACATCCGCGTTCATCTTCAGACAGATTCCCTGCAAATAAAGAGAAACTTACATAAAAATTAATACAAAAAGGCTTTTGGACACACACTAAACTTAAGGAAAAAACATTAAAAATACGGTGAAACCACGGTATATCAGTTAATAGGCTCAAATTGAGTACAATGACATAGTTTAAGTGTAAAACAACGTACTTTAGGTCCCCAACACATAGGAAAAAGACCTAAATAAACCTAAGTTTAAAAGTTGACAAAGGCCACCCATGGAAGGACCTATGGTCCATGATTGACCTACCAACATTAGGTAGGAGTCGTCACTCAAGTCTTTTTGACAAGGCCTCATTAAAACGTTCATAACATTTTGCGTGGAGATGGAACTTTAGAAAACTTGGTGTCACTAGAAAGAGAATTTAATTATCTTTAATTTGATAGGTCATGGGATACCTAATTCCTTTTATGCTAACAATTGTACGTTTGAAGTTGACCCAACAACAATTTCCCTCTAATTAGTTGTTGACCCTGACCTATTATCCTTAAGGTTAACCGCGAAATGTATTGGTCGACTGTGGGTCAGATCAAACACTAAAATATTTGGTCCTTAATGACTGAACCTACCTAAGGTTCGTGGTCCTACTGACGGCCTGTGGGTGCCTTTTGTTTTACTGGCACCAGTTTTTCTAAAAACAAGGATTTTCTTCATTTTGAGATCCGAGATTTTACATTTACCAAATTTGTTACAGTCACACCCCGAGCCTACATCGTAGGCAAGACTGACGCTCGGAAACCATTGCTGGTCCCAAGCAAAACTTTGGCCTGACTTTCTTACTCAACAAAAGATTTTAAAACATAAACACAAAGATTCCGTGCATCTCTACTCAACTTCTTAACAAAATACTTAACATATAAAAATGAAACATTAAACTTGGCCAAAATAAATCTTAAGTCTTTAAACAACATTCGAATTAAGAAAGTAATGACAACTAGCTGCTAACTATCTATGAAGCCTCTAACAAAAGAAATATGTTGGGACCGAACCCCCGATGCAATACTGAAAAAATGATAAAAAAGTCTTTCGGAAGAAAGGAGGCTCACCAAAATACTTGAAATGCTCAACTTGATCAGCAGTGCACTGGATCCTGATCTTTGTTACCGAAGTTTGCATCATAAGACGATGCAGATAAACTGACATCAGTTCATTGAGTGTACGAGTATGCGAGTTGGCATGCTAAATACAACTTTAATCTTGAAAGAAATCTAGAAGAAATATTTACCCTGGCTTCATTGAACTCTTGAACAACATAACACAATATACAACAATAAAAACACATGCAATATATAGAAAGCTTCTAAAACTATAGAAAACAACTTAGTTCGTTAAAGAAATGCAATAACAATCTCAACTGTACTTGTATAATAAAGTAATATAGTTTCTGTGAGAGATTCTCTAACCAACAACCACCACTATGAGCCTAAGTTATGAAACAACGTTTGACCTCACGCTGCCAAGGACCATTCTATACCTTCCAAGGGGTATAGAACCTAACTCACTAAGTGGATCAACAAGTCATTGCTAAAAAACACTAATGAATCATCTAAAAAGTATGATCCTTTACTACCCATGATAACTACATGGTTTATGGAGACTTGCGTTATTATGAACTAGCCTCTCTATATCGGTGCTCAATACTACTCCCAAAATATACTTAGCTCATATGATTTAAATCAAAACTTTTTTAACTTTTTGAGATAATTATTCAAGACTTAGCTAAAAATCTTTCTTTGAAATCTCAGCTTTCTCTTTTGTTCAAATGTGAAAACAATGAATCTTTAGGCACATATAGTCCCGATATACTCTCTTGAAGAATGAACTTCAAATGTTTACTCTTTTCTTGACTTGAAACTTAATTCTCTACAACAAAGTTAAAACGTTTGTGAAATTTTTTTGAAATTTTGTAAAGAATTTCATTTGACTTGATTCTTAAGATATAAACATTACCCTCAACCCTCATTGAATTGAATTATTGATTCAAGATTATTATTCGTGATAGGAAATATCTCATGATGTTTAGAAATGATTTTGGATCGCTAAACATGTGAAAAGATCAAAATATCAATGCGTGAGGGTGGGTCCACAATGCAAAGAAACATTTAATTTTTTTCTTTTAAAACATTTTTTTGGCAGAAAGGTCCATTACCGCTCCGTGACGCTAAAACATAATTTTTCTAAGCAGTCGAATGTATCTGCGACGTGGAGGCATTCCCAAATTTTGTCCAATTAAAATTCTTCTTCCTTTTTCATATCCTAAACCCTCTAAAATCCATCGGGTCTCTTCCCAAACACTTATAAATCGACTATATGTTCAAAGTACATCATATTCAACTCAAAATTACATCTGGAAACATTATTCATATATCAAGAACACCTCAACAGCACAACCCACAAGAATTCAAACAAATATGATCAATTACTCAAAGTATTTGCTTACAAAGCAATATAACTTGCTGAATTGAATAATGATTGGCGCGTGGGTGAACTAACCCAACTCTATGTGAACTCAAATACACTGTAGGGATCACCCATGACAAAATCCACAAGATACTCTTCATAAACTCGACGATCATGTCTCTTTTTTCTCCACTTCCCTTGCGTTCTTTCTCCAAACCCTAACCTTTTCAAAAAGCGTAAAATTGACCAAGTTAAGTTTAGAACTTTAATAAAATAACCTAAAACGAATTGATTAAATTGGTGTTAAAAATACCAAACTAACCTTCAAAAATCCGGATATACTTTCCTTATTCCAACCCAACTTCCAAAGGGCATAAATCACTCATACAAACTTGGAATCGCGCAATCACTTTTGAAAGATCATTTCAAATGATTTCCTACTACATCTGAAAGGAATCCTAAATCGTCTAGAGATAAAAGTTATGGCCGTTTTAAATTTACAAAAAAAAAACACTTTTTCCTAGCACAAGTAAATTTTAAAATTTATCATTCTTTACGGAAATGATCATTTTCAATTATTGGCTTCCTCCTATTTATTTAAAATTACAAGATGTTACAATATCTCCATGTTGGAACATTAATTCACGAATGATATTACTCATATTAAGATAAAAGTGTAACATTCAACATTCAGTTGAAGCACACACAAGCAAATGCAAAACAATTTGCCAATTTGTAAACAACAACTATGAAAGGATTATTACCTTGATTTGGAACTTCTCTGGATTCGAAGAGAAGTGGATATGTCTTTTTTATATCCTCCTCAGTTTCACAAGTAGCTTATTCAACAATTGGATTTTCAAAGGATCTTGAGTGATGCTACCACTTTTGTTCTCAACTTGCTTACTTGGCGATCTAGAATTTGAACAAGAATCTCTCATAAGAGAAACCATCCTTGATCATAATATCTTCAATTGGTGTTAACAAAGAAGGATTGGCCATGCATTTCTTTAGCGGATCGCCCATGCATTTCTTTAGCATGGAGACGTGAACTACAAGATGAACCGCTACTAAGTCTTGTGGTATCTCCAACTCATAAGCTACATTACAAATCCTCTTGGCTATTCGATTAGGTCCAATATGCCAAGGACTATGTTTCCCCTTCTTACCAAACCTCATAACACCCTTCATAGGTTAAACCTTTAAATAAACCCAATCATAAACTTCAAACTTTAACTCTGTTCTCCTAACAGTAGTATAGGATTTCTGACGACTATGTGTCATTGTCAACCTCACTTGAATCACCTTCACCTTCTCCTTCTCCACAACTTGATGAACTAGATCTGAACCTATCAACCCATCTTCACCAACTTCAATCCATCCTATAGGAGATCTACATCTTCTCCCAAATAGAGCCTCATAATACATTTGGATGCTAGAGTGGTAACTATTGTCGTAAGAAAATTCAATATGTTATCATCCCAATTAACTTTGAAATCAATCACATAGGCCCTCAATATATCTTCTAATGTTTGAATAGTGTGCTTTGATTGTCCATCTGTCTGAGGATGAAAGGCAGCACTTAAGTTCACCTTTGTGCACCTCTATCTGAATTATTGGAGACTAGGAATCCATTGTCTTACCACCTCCTGAATATATAACCTAGCATATTCTTTTGTTGAATGGGTATACCTGCAGAAAATTGGCTTATTTTGTCATACTATCGACAATCAACCAAATAGAATTATGTTGCCTCTGACACATTGGCAAGCATGTGATGAAATCCATATTACTCATCGCCTACTTCCATTCCAGAAGTTCTATATTCTGATCCAAACTACCAGGACTTTGGTGCTCTACTGTAACTTGTTGGCAATTTGGGCACTTAACAACAAATTATGTTATTCCCTTCTTCATACAACTCAAACAATAGATTTCTCTCAAGTTGCGATACATCTTTGTGGAACCCGGATGAATGGAATATTTGGAGTTATGAGCTTCCTCCATGATTCAGTTTTGGGGTAAATCCACTATTGGTACACACAATATACCTTGATACCTCAATACACCATCATCCCCTTGTTCAAAAGCAATTACTTTTTTCTTAAGAACATTTGCTTTCAGTTCAAGCAAAACTGGGTCTAGGTATTGCTTTCCTATCACTTGTAATACAAATGAAGATTCATCTCCATTCATCAACACTACTCATCCTTATGTGTAATCCATTAGTCGGACTCCTGAGAGTGGATGTCTATGCACATCTTTGGCTAATTCATTCTTATCTTCATCAATATGGATGGTACTACTCATAGACAACCTGCTCAATGCACCTACAACGACATAAACCTTACATGGGTGGTAAAGAATACTTATATCATAATCCTTAAGTAATTTTAACCACCTTCAATGTTTGAGATTATTCTCTTTATAAGTGAACACATACTAAAAGCTCTTGTGGTTTGTGAATACATCAACATGGATACTACAAAATTAATGATGCCATATCTTCAAAGCAAGCACTACAACAACCAACTCTAAGTCATGGGTTGGGTAATTGTTTTCATGAACTTTCAACTATCTGGAGGCATAACCTATTACTTCCCATTATGCATTAACACGCAACTCAAAGTAACTTTAGAGGCATCACAATAGACAACAAAGCCTTGTATACCTTCTGGTAAGGTCGAAACTGGAGCAGTAGTCAAACTCTTTTTCAATTCCTTATAACTTTTCTCACAAGCTTAGACCATTGAAACTTCACTATTTTGTGACTCAACTTGGTCAAAGGAGATGAAATAGACGAAACCCAGTCTAAGAACCTTCTATTATAGTCAGCAAAACCTAAGAAACTCCTAATATCAGTTGGAGATGTGGGTCTAGGATGATTTTGCACTGCCTTAATTTTTTAGTATCAACTTTAATACCCTCTCCAGACACAATGTGGCCTAAAAATACCACCAATTCAAGCAAAAACTCGCACTTAGAGAGATTGACACATAACTCTCTACACCTTTCAAAGTCTGGAGAACTATTCTAAGATGAGTAGCATGATATTCTTCATTCCTCAAATATACCAGCGTATCATTAATGAAGACAATGACAACCTTATCTAAATAAGGTTTGAAGACTCTATTTATAAGGTCCATGACCGCTACTGGTGCATTAGTTAAATCGAATGATATGACTAGAAACTCATATTGACTATAATGTGTCCTGAAAGTTATCTTTGGCATATCACATTCTCTTACTTTAACTTATGGTAACCAAATCTGAGGTGTATTTTCCATAAAAAGGAAGTACCCAGAAGTTGATAGCAAATATTTTCAACTCTTTGATGAGGATACTTATTCTTTATGGTAACCTTATTCAATTTATGGTGCTATATACACATCCTAAGGGAACCATCTTTCTTTCTCAAAAATAAAATTGGAGCGCCACAAGGTGAGACAATTGATAAAATGAAACCCTAATCTAGAATATCCTTCAATTGCTCTTTAAGCTTTTTCAACTTTGTTAGTTCAATTCTATATGCAGGAATAGAGATAGGACGAGCACCATGAAGAATGTCTATACCGATGTCTATATCTCTTTTAGTAGGGACTTCGGGTAGATCATCTAGAAAGACTTCAGAAACTCTATTATTGAAGGAACTGACTTAATGGGAGGTATCTTAACACTAGAGTCAATAGATATGACAAACTTATAGATACAAACCTTTGAAACTAACTTTGTCGCCTTAAGGTATTAAATGAAATTATCCTTAGGCACTGCTGAACTACTACTCCACTCTATGAATAGATCATTAGGAGTCTAGATCTTGACGACTCGAGTTTTACAATCTATTGATGTAGAACATGCATGAAGCCAGTGGATACCGAAAATGACATCAAAATCCACAATTTTTTAACTAAACTAAATCAAACATGGTGTTCTTATTATTGTTGGAAACACGATAATAAAAAAAGACTCTTTTTGCTAGAATAGACTACCCAATAGGTGTAAAACACAGAAGGATTTACAAAGGTTTTTAGGAAGGACAACAAACTTATTTGTAACATAAATGGTTACAAAAGATAAACTTTTTCCTGGGTCTAGTAAAGCATATACATCAAAAGTAAAGACTTCAATCAATATAGTGACAACATCTAGAGAATTCTCTTATTTTTGACGACTAGTGATCACATAGATGTTGTTTGCTCCTCCGCCAGTACAAGAAGTAGATCCTTAAGCTGCAGTCATGTCCGATGGAGCAACTGATGAAGATTGGGTTCTATTGCCCGAATTTTCTCTACCTTGTTTTTTCTTAGGTCATTTTTTCATGAAATGACCCTCTTACCCATACTTGAAACAACTTGAATGGACATCACGACACTTACTTGAGTGGATTCTACCAAAACTAGAAAATGCAAGAGCCTAGTAAACTCCTTGTCCCACAATACCTTGAGAATGCACAGGTCTATCCCTGAAGTTCTATGTATATTGACCACTATACTCATCATTATTTCTCGGTGCAGGTGACTAGTAGATGATAGATCAGGTCCCTTTTGATTTTGTTGAAATGATAAACGACTCACACTACCCTTACGTTGCCCTGACACATTTCCCGTATTAGCTTTTTTATTTTTAAACTCTACCCTGTCCTCAGTTTTTCTTCTACAACATGTTGCACATCATTATCAGCCTTGCAATGCCTATGACACCTGATAGCATGGATGCCTTACTTTCCTTACTTGACAAAAGAGAAAATCCAACAACGAATAAACTCATCCAACTCCTCATGTGGGCAACCATATCTTTGCTTATCTTAGCTCACACAAAAGAAATGCCTCATGAAGACACTTTAAAAAAAACCCAACTCACAATTGGTTAAGCGTAATCACGAGAAAGTGTATAGAGATGACATCTATCACAAGAAGTGAACATGAAAAAAGTGAGGAATTTCTTAAATATTGTAGCCTCCGAATTAGAGATGTGGTGCACTTCACATCAATAAGTAGGAATCTACAAACACAGCTTCATAGAGTTCATAAACTCTTGAACTCTGTGTTCTGATACCAATTTTGTCATACCTTGAGTATACATCCTGGGCTAGATTCTCACTAAAAGACCATTATTGGTGTAACATCCCATATCCCAAATAGACCAGAAATCAGCTTTTTAAAAATCTGCAGGTGAAATCAACGGTAACCATCAATTGACCATAGTCTAATCTATGACCCATAAAATGCATTCATCGTTTGCCACTAAAGCTCTCTCTAAACTCAGTTCAGAAATTGACTAAGGGTTGAACACGGAAAGCCCTATTGTTCGTAAGTATAAGTACGGTCTGTGTTCTATGCCCGTCGATTTAGACTCAAGTTACCCAGCCTCTGACATGAACTATGGATGACTATCATGGACTTTGGTTCGATCTATGGTCCATATGTGATGTTTAGTTTTAGTTAAGGGGAATATGCTGATAGGATCAAGTTCAAATGGTCATACAATTAGCAGAAAATGGATTAAGTGCTCCATGACCTATAATATAACAGATAATTTAATTAGCTTTCCATAGCCACTGAGTTTGCTAAATACCGACCTTCGAGTAAAAAGTTATGCTCGTTTTAGTGAAGGTCCGTCAAGCGAACCCAAACGACACACTGTCGATTGAATGATGGCACGTCAGTCCAAGTCATCGATTGGTCCGACAACAATTATTTTAGGGATATTTTTGTCTTTTTCTAGTTTATTTAACCCTTAAAATATGTCGTTTCAATCCTAAATCATAAGATTTTAGTCATTTTAAGCCTAGAAACATATGAACTTACCTAAGCAAAAATCATAAATCAAAACTTAGAAAATTAGAAGCAAGAGAGGAGAAAAAGGTCAAGAACCCTAGTTCAAGAACGCAACAAGGTTCCACCAGTTCTAGCCCCAAAATCTAAAGATGCTCCATGGATTTCATCACTAGGTATGTGGAATTTTACTAGTGGGTTCGTTTTACCCATTAGGTCCCTAATTTTTAGTCAGTTCTCGATTCTCTTATCATGGAAAGACTTAGGATTTCTAGAATTACAACAGATCATCACGAATTAGTTAGATATATGTTCCAAATAATATTGTAAAGTTATTATTCAGTTTATGGCATGTATTTCAGAACCCTAGCTATGCATTTCTTTAGTTATTGATTACACATGGTAGGTCAGAAATTTTAGTTACTTCAGATATACATGCCTCAATTGTTTATTCATAATTATCATATTATTTGTTGTCTTCTCAGTTTTCATGTTTAGTTTTGAGATATCTAATATTTATAAAAATTCAGTCATAATGTCTTAATCACTTTTGAATAGCATAATACCGAGTTGGACTATGATTCAGCGTACCCAAATCGTCACAAAAGAACAAGCCACGTAGGTTATAAGTACCCTTTATGGGAATCACTTTAGTGATCACCCATCATGCCTTTATACCTGTGGCAGGGTATATTGGGTCCTCTCGATGGGGCATATACATCAGACTCCATATTTATCTCATGTGGTTTTATTATCGATTATTAATAGCTTTCATAGTTCAATCAAACTCTATTTCATTGACCATATTTACTGTTCAGTCAGTATTCAGTCTCAGTATGTTATAAATTTGAGCATTGCTTCAAGTTAGCTCAGAATTAAGTATATCATGTTCAAAATATTATACTTGGTGCTTATTCAGTTATGTATTATTTCAGTTTAACTTTATCCTACAGGCTTAGTACCTTTTAACTACTAATGTATACGTGTGATACATTTTCTTGTGATATAGGTTTAGGTTCTCAACATCCAGATCACGCTTAGATCATTTTTTGATCTCCAGTTCAGCAGAATCAGTGGTGAGTTCTCATTCTTCGAGGACAATATTCATAAGTTTTTCTAGTATTTTAGTCCTTGAGTTACAATTTTTGTTAGATATAACTGGGCTAGTCCCAACACTTCTTGTCCATTATAGGCTTATTTCATACATAGTTTCAACTAAGCATTGAGTTAATAACTTGTATATATTAAATTCATCAATGATCATATATCTTTGTTTAGCATATGGGTATTCCCCATATTTTCATCTTTATTATGATTTAGATTCCACATCAGTTCATTATCTTTAGTATTCTCATGATCATGCCAGTCGGGTTAGCTTGGGATCACTTGTAGTCCTAGGTCCCGTGTCCGCGTCTCGGGGGTAGCTCGGGGTGTGATAAACTTGGTATCAGAGCACTAGTTTTAAGTGCCCTAGGTTGTCTCAAAACCCGCACTAAGTAAAGTCTATTTCATGGGTGTGAAGTGCACCATATTTAATGAGAGGGAGGCTATGAAGTGTTTTAGGAAAAACATCACTTTCTTGTTACTATTATGGTGCGTAAGGTATGATCTAATCCTATTCTAACTCGACGTTCTATGTTTAAGATCATGCCTCCTCTTAGATCTAACGCTAGGAATGTAAATAACAGGAATGCAAATGCAACTCCTCCAGTCCCATATCAGGAAGTCTCCAATGTTGATTCAGGAACACCGTTCAGATGTTGTCTTAGAGTGTGGCTGACAAGAAAAATTGGGTTCATGACACTATGAATGCTAATGGTGGATCAACGCAGAAAGGGTCCGTGACTTTGTTAGGATGAATTCACATAAGTTCTTAGGATCGCAAACTAATAAGGATCCCCAAAATTTCGTACATGAGACCAAGAAGATCTTTGAGGTGATGCATGTCACTGGGAATGATCGGGTTAAGTTGGCATTATACAAGCTGAAAGATGTGGATCATATTTGGTACACTCAGTGGAAGGAGAATAGGGGTACAGATGCAACTCCTATTACATGGGATTGCTTCCGTAAGACATTTTTTGATAGATTTTTCCCTATAGATTTGAGAGAAGCGAAGAATTGGGAATTCATGAACTCAAGGCAAGAAGACATGATGGTCAAAGAGTATGAGCTCAAGTTTAACCAACGCTCTAGGTATGCTCCTCACATAGTTGCTATTACAGGGCTTTGATGAATAATTTCTTGTATGGAATGCCAGATTTGGTGAAAATTGCGTGCATAAATGCTATGTTACGAAGAGATATTAACATCTATAAGCTTATGACTCATGCTCAGTAGGATGAGGGTGATAAGCTTAGGGAACATGCCTAAGAGAAAAGGAAGGCTAAGACTAGGAACTGTGAATACTCTCAGCAGAAATCGGGTGGTGGAAATCGCTCGCAGAGTCGGCTGAAATTATTAACTCCAACTCGTTAATCAGCTAGTGTTGCATCCACCAGAACAAGTACGATTAGAAGTTAGGGCACCAGACTTTAAGTTCAAGGAAGTGTTTCAGGCACCAGTACATACCCCACTTGCCCTAAGTGTAGTAAGAACCATCCAGGCGAGTGCCTCACAGGAAAGGAAGGATGCTTTAGGTGCGGTCAGTCTGGTCACATGTTGAGGTATTGTCCTTCTAGACAAGGTCTAGGAGGTGGTTTTGGTAGAGATCAATCTACAACTTTAGTAGCACCAGCAGGTTGCCTGACTCAACAGGGTAACTCATCTGGTACCAGTGGCGGTCCGTGCAAGAACATGTTGTATGCTCTTATGGCCTGCCAGGATCAGGAAGGTTCTCCTGATGTCGTCACTGGTACGTTACGACTTTGACCTTGAAGTTTATGCATTGTTAGATCCAGATGCTACTCCTTTTGTAGCTCCTTACATAACATTCCAATTCAATGTCAGTCCAGAAACTCTCTCAGAACCTTTCTCAGTTTCTACTCCAGTCAATGACCCAGTTATAACTAGAGGAGTATACAGAAATTGATTTATCACAGTCTCTCAAAAAGTCACCTCAGCAGACCTTGTAAAGTTAGAAATAGTAGAATTCGATGTCATTCTAGGCATGGATTGGTTACATTCCTATTATGCCTTAGTCGATTGTAAAACTAGGATTGTTCGCTTTCAATTTCCAAGCAAACCAATCTTAGAATTGAAGGGTAGTTTCTTAGCGCCTATGGGACAATTCATTTATTACCTTAAGGCTACAAAGATTATCTCAAAGGGTTATCTCTACCATTTTACTTGGCTTAAGTATTCTAGCTATGAAACCCCAACTCTAGAGTCAGTTCCAGTAGTTAGTGAGTTTCTAGAAGTGTTTCTAGAAGATCTTCTCAAAGTCCCTCCCGAAAGGGAAATTGACTTTGAAATTGATCTCCTTCAATATACCCAACCTCTTCCTATTCCTCCTTACATAATGGCTCCAGCTGAGTTTATGGAATTGAAAGAGGAACTCAAAGACCTTCTAGATAAAGGCTTCATCAAACCAGTGTTGTTCGTAAAGATGAAAGATGGTTCTCTAAGAATGTGCATTGAATATAGATAGTTAAACAAGGTCACAATCAAGAATAAGTATCCCATCTCCAGGATTGATGACTTGTTTGACCAAGTTCAGGGTGCTAGCCATTTTCGAAGATAGACCTCAGATCAGGTTATCATCAACTTAGAGTTAGAGATATTGACATTTCGAAAAAATCCTTCAGGACTCGGTATGGTCATTATAAATTTGTAGTTATATAATTTGAACTAACCAATGATCCCGCGGTTTCATGTATTAGATTAATAGAGTTTTCAAACAATACTTTGACTTGTTCGAAATCGTCTTTGTTGATGATATCCTTATTTACTCAAGGAATAAGGAAGAACATGCGATTCATTTGAGATTTATTCTGCTGACCCTCAAAGATCGCCAGGTATTTGCTAAGTTTAGCAAATGAAAGTTCTGGTTGCAGTCTGTTGCTCTTTGGTCACATTGTATCTAGCGAGGGGATCCGAGTGGATTGGCAGAAGATAGAAGTTTCATAGATCTTGTGGGTTATTAAAGAAGGTTGGTGGAGGGATTTTAATCCATAGTCTCTCCATTCACTAGGTTGACTCAAAATATGGTAAAGTTTCAACGGTCAAATGATTATGAGAAAAGCTTTGTAGAATTAAAACTAGACTGACTACATCTGTTGTCTTGACTCTACCAAAGTGTTGAGATGGTTATGTGATCTTTTGTGATGCATCCAGAATTGGCCTAGGTTGTGCATTGATGCAGAGAGATAAGTTTATAGCTTATGGTTCTAGACAACTGAAGGTGCATGAGAATAACTATCCCACTCATGACCTCGAGCTTGCAGCAGTGGTGTTTTCGCTCAAGATATGGAGACACTACTTGTATGGTGTTCATGTGGATGTGTTCACTGTCCATTATATCCTTCACCCAAAAAGAGTTGAATCTTCACCAGAGGAGATGGCTTGAGTTCATTAAGGATTATGATATGAGTATGCATTACCATCTTGGTTTGGGGAATGTAGTAGCAGATGACCTTAGCAGATTATCTATGGGTAGCGTAGCCCATGTTGAGGAAGAAAATAAGGAGCTAGTGAAAGATGTTCACAAGTTTTCTCTTTTGGGAGTTCACCTTATGAGCATATCTAACAGTGGTGTAACAGTTCAGATGGGCCAGAATCTTCTTTCATAGTGGTGGTTAAGGAAAAGCAAGACAGTAATCCAATCTTGCTTGAACTTAAGGGTGCAGTCCATAATCAGAGAGTGGAGGCTTTCTCCCAAGGGGGAGTTGGTGTACTTCTCTACCAAGGTAGATTGTGTGTTCCTGATGTGGGTGTGTTGAGACAACATATTCTTGCTGAATCTCATAACTCCAGATATTCTATTCACCTAGGTTCCACTAAGATGTACTGAGATCTACGAGAAGTCTATTCGTGGAATGGCATGAAGAAAGATATAGATGATTTTGTGAGTAAGTGCCGAATGGCCAGCATGTCAAGGTAGAACATAAAAAACAGGCGGTATGACTCAAGAGATCGACATTCCTACTTGGAAGTGGGAAGTAAAAAATATGGATTTCATTACAAGGTTACCTCGAATTCGCAGACAACATGATTCCATTTGGTTGATATTTAACAGGATTAGTAAGTCTTCTCGCTTTTTGGGGGTCAAGACTACATATTGGGTAGAGGACTATGCCAAGCTTTAGATTAATGAAATTTTGAGGTTCCATGGGGTTCCTTTGTTTGTTATCACAAATAAAGGTCCTTAGTTAACCTCTCATTTCTAGAAGTCATTTCAGAAGGGTCTTGGTACTCAAGTTAACCATAGAACATCATTTCATCCGCAGACGAATGGATAGGCAGATCGTACCATTCGGACCATAGAAAAAATGTTGAGAGCTTGTGTGATTGATTTCAAGGGTAGTTAGGATGATCACCTCATCTTATTGAGTTTTGCTACAACAATAGCTAGTAGTCCAACATTTAGATGACCCCTTTTGAGGCATTGTATAGGCGTGGGTGTAGATCTCCTATTGGGTGGTTTGAAGTAGGTGAAAGATCTTTGATATGTCCATATTCAGTCTTTTATGCTGTGGAGGAAGTGAAAATCATTAGATACAGACTTAAGACAACCCAGAGTCATGTGAAATCTTATGCAGATGTAAGGAGAAAGGAACTAGAATTCCAAGTTATTGATTGGGTTTTCCTAAAAATGTCACCTATGAAAGGGGAGATGAGATTTGTCAACAAAGGGAAGCCCAGTCTTAGATTCGTAGGCCCTTACAAGATCTTGAAAAAGGTTCGAAAGGTGGAATATGAGTTAGAGTTGCCAACATAACTAGCAGCAGTGCATCTAGCCTTCCACATCTCGCTATTAATGAAATGTGTGGGTGATCCAGCCTCCCTAGTGTAGTGTAGCGGTGAAAGATAGTCTTTCTTATGAGGATGTACCGATTGAGATTATTGACCATCATGTTAGAAGGTTGAGAAAAAATTAACTCGCTTCACTCAAGGTTCTGTGGAGGAGTAAGTTTGTAGAGGGAGCTACTTAGGAAGCACAAGCACCTATGAAAGCCAAGTATCCTCACCTCTTTCCTTCCGATTGCACTCCATCTTGAGATAATAGTTCCTCTTCAGTTTTGGGTCATTCTTGCGTGAATTCAATCTTAGAATCATGTTCCCTCAGTTTGCATTTGCATTGTTAGCGTATTTTCATGTTCTTGGAACTCAATTAAGTTAGAAACTCAGTTCTGAGTGTCTAGTGGTAGGGATTGCATATCTCTCCCTCTATTTCAGCTAGTTTAGTCTTTATTCAAGGACGAATGTTCTCAAGTGGGAGATAATGTAACACCCTGTTTCCAAAATATACCAGAAATTAGCTTTTCAAAAATCTGCAGGTGAAATTGACTATTACCATTGATGGTCCGTAGTCTCATATACGACCTGTACTGTGCATCCATCGTTGGCCACTGAAGTTCTCATAAAACTCATCCTAGAAAATAGACTAAGTGTTGAACCACAGAGACCTACGGTACTTAATTCGGAATATGGTCCGTGGTCTGTGTCCGTCGATTGATACTCAACTTACACCATCCTCTAACATGAACTAGGGATGACCAGAACAGACCGTTGTTCAATCTACGGTCTGCAGGTCTGACCGTAGGTTATGTTTAGCGTTTAGTTAAGGGGTATTTGTTGATAGGGTTAACTTCAAATGGTCATAACTTTTAGCACAAAATGAATAAGGTGCTCCATTACCTATCATATAATAGATAATTGAATTAACTTTACTTAACCACCGAGTTTGCTAAAGACCAACCTCCGAGTAAAATGTTATGCCAATTTAGTGATGGTCTGTTGAGCAGACCCAAACAAAAGATCATCGATTGAACAACAACCGCTCGTTAATTGGTCCGTCAATAATTAGTTCATGGGTCTTTTGGTTTTTCCTAGTCCATTTAATCCCAAAGATACGTCGTTTAAGACATAAATCATTAGATTTTAGTCAGTTTAATCCTAGAAACATAACAAGAAATTACCTAAGTCAAAATCATAAATAAAAACATAGAAAATTAGAAGCAAGAGAGGAGAAAAAGGTCATGAACTCTAGTTCAAGAATGCGTAAAGGTTACACTAGTTCCAGCCCCAAAATCTAAAGATTCTCCATGGATTTCATCACCGGGTATGTGGAATTTTACTAGCGGGTTTGTTTTACCTATTAGGTCCCTAATTTTTAGTCAGTTGTCGATTCTCTAATCATAAGTAGACCTAGGATATCTAGCATTACAATAAATCATCACGAATTAGTTAGATATATGTTCCAAATCAGATTATAATGTTATTATTTAGTTTATCACATGAATTTCATAACCCTAGCTATATATTTCTTTAGTTCTTGAATTACACAGGCTAGGTCAGATTTTCTAGTTACTTCATACGTACATGCCTAAATTATTAATGCATAATTATCATATTAATTGTTATATTCTCGGTTTGCATGTTTAGTTTTGAGTTATCTAGTATTTATAGAAATTCAGTCATAATGTATTAATCACTTAAATCATTGGGAGTATCATAATATAGAGTTGGACTAGGGTTCAGCGTACCCAAATAGTCCCAGACTACTAGCCACATAGGTTGTAAGTCCCTTCTGCGGGCATTGGTTTAGTAATCACGTGAACATGCCTTTATACCTCTCTGGCAGGGTATATTGGTCCTATAGATGGGAGCGTATAAATCAGACACCACATTAACCTCATGTGGTTCTATTATCGGTTATTAATAGCTCCACAGTTCAGTCAGACTCTACTGCATTGACCATATTTAAAATGCATTAAGTATTCAGTCTCAGCATGTTTTAAATTTTGTCATTGCATCCAGCTAGTTCATAATTCAGTGTATCTTGTTCAAAATATTATACTTACTTTTGTGATTGTTTTATTATGTATAATTTCACCTTTAATTTATCCTACATGCTCAGTACCTTTCAAGTAGTGAAGCATATGTCCGCTACATTTTCTTGTGATGTAAGTTCAGGTTATTAGTATCCATATCATGCTTAGGTCGGTTTTCGATATCTAGTTCAGTAGAATAAATGGTGAGTTCTCATTTTTCGAGGACAATATTCATGAGTTATTTCTAGTATATTAGTCCTTTAGTTTTAGTTTTTTCTAGACTTAGCTGGGGCCTTTCCCAGCATTTCTAGTCACTTAGAGGTTTAATTCTGACATAGTTAATTTTAGCTTAGAATTGAGTTAATAACTTCTTTATATTAAACTCATTAGTGTTCATGTATATTAGTTTTAGCATATGTGTATTCCCCATATTTTCATACTTATTATTATTTAGCTTCCGCATCAGGTCATTATCTTTAGTATGCGCATGATCATGCCAACAAGGTTTGTTTGGGATCACTTGTAGTCCTAGGTCCCGTGTCCGCATCTCGGGGGTAGTTCGAGGTGTGACAGTTTGTCCTAAGAAAACCCTTTACCTATATTACTTACTTAACTGAACACTTAAAAGCATAAATACAATGATTCAATGCATATCTACTCAACTACTTAACAAAATACTTAGAACATTTAAAGATTAAACATTACACTTGACAAAATGGCAACATAAGTCTTTAAGCAACATTTGAATTAAGAATGTGAAGCGAACTGACTACCAACCATCTTTCAAGCCTCTAAAACAAAGAGATATGTCGGGACATGATCCCTGATTATCCTAACAATGCAATACTGAAAAAAAAGATAAAACAGTCCTCCAGACGCAAGGAGGATCACCAAAAAAATAAGAATGCTCAACTAGATCAACGGTGCACTGGATGCTGATCCTTGTTACCTACGTCTAAATCGTACGGTGATTCAAGCCAGAAGGCATCAGTACATTGAATGTACAAGTATGCAAGTAGGAATGCTAAATATAACTTTAAGCTTGAAAGAAATCTGGAAAAAATACTTACCTTGGCTTTATTCAACTCCTGAACAACTTAACTCAATATAAGAAAATAAAAACACATGCAATTTATAGGAAACTATTAAAACAATAGAAATCACCTATGTTCATTAAAGAAATGCAATAACAAACTCAATTATACTTGTATAATAAAGTAATATATTTTATGAGGCAAATTCTCTAATCGGCAACCACTCATATGAGCTTAAATGATTACAACGTTTTACCTCACACTGTCAAGGACCGTCCTATACCTTGCTGGGGGTATAAAACCTAACTTAGGAATCAATAAGTCTATGCTAAAAATCACTAAGGAATCACCTAAAAAGTATGATCTTTTTCTACCAATTGATGGTTGCATGATTTATGGAGACTTGAGTTGATATTAACTTACATCCCAATATCGGTGCTAAATACTACTCCCAAAATATATTTAGCGCATCAGATTTAAATCAAAATTTCTTTCTTTTGTTTGAGATAATTACCCAAAACTTAGCTTAAAAACTCTCTTAGAATTCTTAGTTTTCTCTCTTGTTCAAATGTGAATACACTAAATCTTTGGGAAGACATAGCTCCGATATAATTACATGAAGAGTGAACTTCAAATCTTTACTCTTCGCTTTACTTGAAACTTAAGTCTTTAAAACAAAGTTAAAATATTTGCGTTTTTAATTTTTTTAAAGAACTTCACTTGACATGCTTATTATCTTTTAATCTTGACTCTTAACTCTCTTGAATTGAATCATGGGTTCAAGAATTATGATTTGTGATAGGAATGATCTCCTGATATTTAGGAATGCTTTTAGATAGCTAAACATGAAAAAAGATCAAAATGTCAATATATGAGGGTAGGTCTGCAATACGGAGAAGTATTTAATTTTTTTTCCGAAACAAAATATGAGGCAAAATAGTCTGTGACCGCTCTGCAACGCGAAAACAAAAATTTCCAAAACTGCAGTGCGGGTCCAAAATGTGGAGGCACTCCCAAATTTCGTCGGACAAAAAAAATATTATTAGTTTTGAAACTGTAAACCCTCTAAGCTCCATTGGGTCTTTCCCCAAACACTTAAAATCGACTATATGTTCAAAGTACATCTTATTAAACTCAAAATTACACTCGGAAACATGAGTCAAATCTCAAGAACACGTCAACAACACAACCCACAAGAATTCAAAGAAATATCATCAAGAACTCAACGGATTTGCTTTCAGAACTATATAACTTGCTGAATTGAATCATGACTGGCGCATGAACTAATCCAACTCTATGTGATCTCACATACCATGTAGGGATCACCGCCGACAAAATCCACAAGTTGTTCTTGACTAACTCGACGATCTTGGCTCCTTTTTCCTTTCTTCTTCCCTTGCGTTCTTTCCCCAAAACCCTGGCCTTTTCGAAAAGCGTAATACTGACGAATTTAATTTTAGACCCTTAATAATATTACCTAAAACAAATTTATTAAATTGGGTGTGAAAAAGACCAAACTACCCTTCTAAAATCTGGAACGACTTTCCTTATTCAAACAACCCAACTTTCAAAAGGCATAACTCACTCACACTAACTCGGAATCGCGCAAACTCAATGGCTTGGAAAGATAACTCTAGAAGCTTTCCTACCATATCTGGAAGTTCTCATAATTCAACCTGATCTAGATGTTATGTCAGTTTGAAGGTTACCAAAGACTCCCTTTTTTCCTAACTTAAGTATATTTCCAGATTTTCCTTTTTCCCAAAAATGACTATATCCAATTATTAGCTTCTTTTGTTTTATTTTAAATTGTGAGATGTTAGAGTTAATTTCTTCTCTATAACTTCTAATAATTGGTCATTCATACTAATTGACGTTCTGCATAATCAGAATCCCAAAAGTTATTCTTTTTTAGTAACGAAAAGTACCAAAACGAGGAAGATACTTTCTGTAATTTAATGTAAATATATAAAAATTAAATCATAAAAGTAATCATTATTATATGTCAGACAAGACCAAATGTTTTTAAAATGTAAGAACATTTATGCTAAATTATCAACGTCAATAGACCGAGCATCACATAGCTACTTTGATGTTATATTGTAAATAAATGTAAATATACTACTAATGGAGTTAAGCATATGTACTCTGGAAAAGAAGTGAAGAAGCTAAAGAACTTAAAAATATAAAAATTAGTAGACATGCAGAGCATATCATGTATAATATATTTTTACAGAGAGTACACAAGTAAATTGAGTTTACATTTAGATCCTACAAAAGTAACCACCGAATGGAACTTCCTAACTGGTTTATACACTTGGACATTACAAATCAAATATAGAAAACACAGAGTAGAATTGTTGTGATGAAGAAGCCAAAAACATAAAAATACAAAAATACCACTTGGCATCAGTAGACATTGTAAACATAGTCCAACTTCTGCACTATTGAATATACTCAAGAACAAATAGTCAGCATAAGATCCTTGTAGGTGTATGAACTTTAACCGCATATTTATTTGAAGAAGGTTAATGAATAGATTCATATCAACGGAAATATATAGCTGAAACTCTAAATCAGCCATTACTTATTCATTATTATTGTTATGTTTGCTTGCAAACCATTGAGGGAATCTTTATCAAGTCATCATTCCTCAGAACACTTAACACAATGTATTCTAATTCAGTTAAAAAATAATAATGAATAATGCGCCTTCAAAATAGAGGTCGAAAAACTAATATAAAACTCATTAATGTAAGCTCAATATAAAATAATTTCTAGAATAACTTAAAAAAGACCTGTTGAGACAAACTCAATTCCTCCATACTGTAACACGCCAGATTCTAAAAGGAAAAAAATACAGATCTCTAGAAGTGTAGGTGGGACCTCAATCTATGGACCACGTCTGTAGAACGTTGTCCATAGAAAAACCCTAGAAAACCCCGATCATAGGCGGAACCAGGGTCCATGAACTAGGTTTTTGGAACGTGGTATGTATAAAAAACCCTAAAAACTCTGACCATAGGCGGGACCACAATCCGTGGAACATGGTTCGAAGAAAACCCCCCCAGAAAATCCTGACCCACGACCATGACCTATGGATTGTAGGTTGTACCATACTCCGTGTAAGTGGTTCGCAAAATCCGTCCTCTGAAGCTGAAAGACAGCTGACCTGGATGGACTATAGGGTTGACCATGGTTTGTGGATCATGTCTATCGGCTGATCCCGACAACTTTCATGTCAGGGTCATTTAGTCTTTTCCCTACGTGTTGGACCTCTAAATTGTATCTTTTAACGTCTAAACTATGTCATTTTTGTAAAATTAAGACAAGTAACTTAATTAGAATCTACACTAAGTGTTTCATTCGCTAAAATTCATGAAACTTAGAACATAAAGCGGAGAAAGAGGTGAACAAACCCTTCCCAAGAACGCAAGAATTTTCCTTTAGTTTCAGCCCCAATATCGAAAGATTTCTCCTAGAATTTTATCACCGGTTACGTATGATTTCACTCGTGGATTCCATTCATCCATTAGGTCCCTAGTTTTTAGTCAAATTCTCAATTCCTTGATATTATTTAGACCTAGGGTTTCTTGAATGTTAGATATTATTAGGAGTTAGCTGTTAGTATGATCCAATCATATTATCACATTGTCGCTTAGATTCTAATTGCATCATTTTTATAAGACTTGCTATGTAGTTCTTTTAGTTCATGAATTACACATGCTAGGTCAAATTTTTCAGATACATACATACATGCCTCAATTATCAAGTGTTTGGTTATGAATATATTATTGTTGCATTATCAGTTAACATGTCAGTATTTTGAGCTATCCCGTATTACATAAATTCACTCATAACTTATTAATTATATAAAAATTTTGAGTAGCTTTATAACGAGTTTGACTAGGGTCAGTCACCCTCAATTCCCAGAAATATATGCCCGTCTGCTTGTAATTCCTCTAGTTTGCATCATTTTAGTTATCAAGCAAGTCAGCATCTATACCTTTGTCATGGTATATTGGGTTCTGTCGATGGGGCGTATACATCAAACTCCTCATTTTGCTCATGTGGTTTTATGTTGATTTTTAGTATCTCCCACGGTTCAGTCAGATCCTATTGAATTTACCATGTTATCAGTTACTGTCAGATTTTAGCATCAATAACTTGGGATATGTCATTCAGTTGTTTTATTTTCTATATTCTCAGTATAGTTTTTTTCTTATATCATAGCATTGCTATGTTATATGATTTGGTTAAGTTATGTTTATATTTCAACTCTACCTTATCCTTCATGCCTAGTACCTTTCAAGTACTACACATACTATGTACTACACCTTCTCGTGATGTAGTTCCAGGTCTTCAGTGGTCCAATCACGATTACACTGGTTCCCCCGATCTTCAGTTCAACATGTATAGTGGTGAGCCCTTATTCTTCAAGGACGATTGGCATGATTATATTTGCTTTTAGTCTTAGTTCCAGTTTTGCTAGATTTAATTAGGGAATGTGCTAACACTTCTGATAAGTTAGGTGTAATTTTTACTTATTGTTTCAGCTTTAGCATCCGAGTTTGAATTTTCAGTTGTTGTGAAGCTCTTAATAATTTTATATATTCAGATAGTTATGGGTGTTGCCCATCATTTTGGTATATCTCATGATTCCACTTCCGCATAGTATTTCTTTGATTTAGTTTATTTAGTATGTTTATGATATGCTAGTAGAGTTAGCTTTGGTTCACCCGTGATCTTAAGTCCCATGTCCGTGTCCTGGGATAGCTTCAGGGCGTGTCACAAACCTTTTTCTTGATTGTATTAGCTATGAAGTCTTCTCGTGGTTCTTTTAATTTCACGTAATGCCTCATTACTGATCGTTATGGAAAATACAATGTGTTTTAATGAACTCGAAGCTTTCACAAGATTCTCAGAGTTACTTATCTAAGCAAGACTTACAACTCATTTCTTTTCAGCCCCTTAATGTTTTCTTATCAGAACTAAATAGGCATGAATACTTGAAATCTAACAATAAGCCAAATTTCTTCTAGACATATTTAGTAATATCATACTGCTACTTTTAAGGTTAATTTAAATATCCTTTAAGAAAAGGAAAAAAAGACCAACTGGTCTTTTTAACTTCACTTACAACTGATAGTCTGCAGAGCAATTTAGTTGTCCACCATAAAATTACTGAAATCTACCTTAATAATAAAAAAGAAATTGTCAAACTTAACAAAATACCTATTTAACTTTGGCTAAGCAAGTTGACCAAACCATAGCCTGTTTTGAAGCCCAGTATACGAATGTCGGAGTAGGCAGACAACTAACATTGAACTAACACTTCTCATACTGAATCAAGAATAAACTGGATAAAAACATAATTATACCTAACCCTAACTAATATCTTTTGCAACTTCACATAATGCAGAGGAATAGAGGCTTACATGACTGATGACAACAATAACATACCGAGTGCAACCCCACAATTGGGGTCTAAAAAACATACTTGATTTAATTGAAATATATTCTAATCAACCCAATTGGAACTAATACATTCCGTAAAATGCATAAATAGAAGCTGTAATAGTACATATTTCACATAAAAAATTAGAAAAAAACAACTAAATTTAATAATAAAACACGAAATTCATTGTAAATTAAAGCTAAAAAAATTGTCACTATATCATTGCGCTAAGGCTCTCCATCAAATCAAACCAAATTATAGGAGTTAAGGAAATTACAACATGCTGCCGCGATATTGCAATGTATATGGATCACTTTCAAATGACCGATCAAAATGACAATGAACATTATGCTTCCCCTTACCACTCTGATCAACGAGAATTATTATAACGAAGTCCTAACATCGTTACCTTCATTCGCCAACACAACAAAAAGTGACACATACAAATGGGGCTCAAAAGGGGGATAACTTTTCAAAAATAACAATAGAAAGGATTATACAAAATGGATTTTTTTTCTTGCGCGAAAGCTTTCTTACTCTCATTGTTACATTTTACATTTGCTGAAATTTAGCCCTTTACCAATACTGAACCTCAACTAAAGAATATAGACAACACAAAGACCAATATTTTTTGATGTTACACCAAGTGTTTGATGAGAATATATTATATAGTACACATAAATTTGAACATATAAGTCAATGGGTTTGAAATTGTCTACTTAGTAAAAGAAAAGAAATCATAAAAGTAACCCAAAAATAAAAAATGAAGGCTTATTATCTAAATAAACATTCACAACTTCTTGATTGGCGTGGGTGGTTCAATCGAGGTACCTCTGCTAGAAGATTAAAATTAAGCAAATGTTGCTTTCATCTCTACCTTACTTGCATAGAATGACTTAGACTTTTTAATGCTCCCCCCACTAGTGCTTGGTAGAGATACAAGTTCTTTTTGGATGTAGGAAAGAATTGTTAGACTCAGTTGAGTAACATTGGAGTTTATCCATGATGATTTCCACAGTTAAATATGCAATAGTCTCTTCGAAAATATTTTTTGGGTATACACACTAAAACATGTATTGTTGAATCAATTAAATTGGGTCTGTGAAAGCTTTGCCTTGAAATACATAACTATGTTATTGTTCACATAAATTGGCATGCCCAGGGGTTTGATCAGGCGATCTAACACATAGAATTTATTTCCCTGGATTTATAAAATACAATAATATGAAACTGCAGTTACATTAGATTACTTACTACTTAAAACTAATCAACACTTTAGGACTTCGGTAATAGTCCAATACAGACCTAAAACGTATAATCTGATTCTATGCATACATTAAACACAACATATTGAAATAAAAGTGGTAGTGACACAACATGCAATTGAAGCAAATAAAAGCTTGAAAAATATCCACGTATTTATTTAATTACGAGTTACATTAACTACTTAAATTTTCAAAAATAGATGACAAATAGCCCCAAATAGAATCAAGGTATTCAATGTATATTAATATGCTACAGTATAATAATTTGAAAAGTATTTACTCTATTATAGACATTCTTGTTCAACTTACACAACATTCATATGAATACAAACTATTGTCTACCATACATTGAATACAACAATACGATAATTGGTTGAATAACATAGAAGTATTTATGAATAAATGTATGACTGAGATCTAAATTGAATACAAAACCTAATATAATAGAAGCAACAAGTGTATACTTATTCCACATTACATAATTTAGATATAATATATAGAGACCTCAATTTCATCACCTCGATATTCTTGTAAAACGTTTCCAACATTGCTACTAGAAGCAACATTTTTTACTTTTCGTCTCTTGTCAAGAATGTTTTTCTCTTTTGTTAGAACTTTTTCTGTCCATGTTATTTGCCCATTGAGTTATACCATCCTGTTAAAAGTATAGAATATTTACATTTGTTTGCCCGTTATCATTTCTAAACAACCCATTGAAATATGACATTTGAAACTAGTACACTACAAGTACACATGTATACACGTATTCTACAATGTAAAAAATTGAAAAGTATACATACCTCAATTTTTTCCCTTCCTTCTTCATCTTCTTCATCTTCTTCATTAACTACATTTTTGCCACTCTAAACAGAAAAAACATCTTCGACTTTTCTCCTGTTATAAGTTTTTTCATCCACCGTAGGCTTTGATCCTTAATTCCTCTTGGAAGAATTTTCCCTTTCTGGTTCATCATTAAGATACAATATTATAGGGTCATTCATAAACTTTGGTTGCTTCTCGATCTCCATTGCAAAAAACGTAGATTGAAATATGTGCTTGCATTTAAGTTATACACAAGTAAAATGAACGTGATCTTTCATGCCCCGAGCCTACACCCAGATGTGGCTAGAACTCGAGAACCATTGTTGGACCCAACCAAACCCTTCGTCTGGCTTACTACTCATAGGAAGACATAAAGCATTAATAACATGAATCAAATACACTTAAATCAACTTGTCTCAATATAAATTAGAATGTTTAGTAATGACATTCATCTAGCTAAAGTGGAAAATGAAGTCTTAATATCAACAACTAAAACTTGAAAGACTAAATAATCTATAACTATCCAGCTATGATGCCTCTAAAATTGATAGGGATGTCGGGACAAGACCCCCGATTATCCTAACAACTGAAATAAACAAGCAATAAAATAAAACATAGCCAAAGGTATCATTCAAAAAGCAAGGAAGCTCACCAACTGACTCTAAGTGCTTAACTGGATCAATTCAGCGTTGGATGTTGTACATGTATATGTATATAATAAGATGCATACAACTTTACATCAGTACATTGAATGTACGAGCATCTAAGGTTAAATACCAAACATGACATAAGCTTGAAATAAATTTTGAAAGGAACACTTACCTTGGATTTTCTCAACTCAAATAAAAAATATAACAACAGTTGAAGTGCAGTTTATATAAAGCATTTAAATAGTGATAAGAACTCAATTTACTTATATGGTAAAGTAATTTAATTTTGTAGGAGTTTCTCTAACCAACAACAATCACTATGAGATAATATGATGATACAACCTCTTGCCCACGATGCCAGAACTGTCTTATAACTTTTCGAGATATACAATGCCTCAACTAAGTGGTCCACTAGTCTATGCAAAAAAGAATTATGGAATCATCTAAAAAGTATGACCCTCTCTACCCATGTTGGCAACATGGTTTATGAAGACATTGAGTTGTTATGAACTCATCCCCACATCGGTGTTCAATAATACTCCCATGTACTCAGTTCATATGTTTTAAAAAAGGTCCTTCATGTTATTTGAGATAATTACTCAAAAAAGAGCTCAAACGCTCTCTTTAAAATCATTGTTTCCTCACTTGTTTAAATGTGAAAACCTTTAGTCTTGAGGAATACATAGTTCAATATATTCTTTTTGAAGAAATGAACTTCATTTGTTACTCTAACTTTACTCAAAACACAAGTGTTAGAACAAGTTTAAATGGTCTGTAAAAGATTTCATAAAATGATTGGAAGAACTGGTTAGACTTGTCTCTTAACTTTCTTGAATATGAATTTATGGATTTAAGGATAGTGATTTTGTAACGACCTGTTTAGTCGTTTTAAGCAGCAGATTGTAATTCTGGGAAAACTGGCTGGGACGACGGGTGTCACGACGGACCGTCGTGGTCTCGACGGCCCGTCGAGGAGTTTTCGTTCCATGACACTTAGAATTCTTCAATTGGGATATTAAAATCGACTCTCTGTAAATTGTGACGGACCTGCAGGACGTGCCGTCACATCCACGACGAACCGTCGTGAGTTTCCGTTGCAAAACACTTCAACTTTTGAGAACTTGGTACAAGAAACGAGTTTCTGACCGTCATGACGGAGGTGCAGGACGGACCGTCACAGGGGTGACGGGCCGTCACAGCCCACCTGGAATTTGGGGAGGTTGCGACGACCACCGTGACGGACCGTCGCAGGCAAGACGGCCCGTCACAGGTTGCGCAAATCCCAGGCAGTTTAGGATTTCTCCACACGTTTTAAGGGTCGTTTTGGACTATTCTTTCCTTAATTATAAAGATTGAGGGTTAATATTAATAAGTCTAATTACTTGGGGGTTAAAAGAGGTAACCTTAAGTTAATTAGTGGGCTCTATTGTCCTCTTTTAGTCTTAATTATATGATAATTAGGGTAAAGGAAAGAGGGTTTTGAATAAAACAAACAGAAAGAACAAAGAGAAGGAGGGATTGTACGAGAGAGGAGAAACGAAGAGGAATAACACAAGCTTGGGAAATTCTTGCTTGATCACTAGTCTTCGGTGGAGGTAGGTTATGGTTTATGTTACGATATTTGTAGTGAACTCTTAATAATGAATGTTATGTGTTGATAGTATTGTAAACCCTGCTATGTGCTTAAGTTGTATGCTTGCATGATTATTATTATGAAATTGTGTTTTTGATGAAACAAAGCATGATGAAGCTATTGAATCCCAAATCTTGAAAGAACCCTAATTCGCTTGATATGTTATATAATAAGATTGATGATGCCTTAGTATGAAAGAAGGCTTGATAAATTATATAATGAGAATGATGATGCCTTAGTGTAAAAGAAGGCTTGATGAATTAGGGGATCGGGTGCCACGTTCCGGTACCAGGATAGAATGAATATGAGGATCGGAGTGTCACGTTCCGACACCAAGATAGAATATGAGAATCAGAGTGTCACGTTCCGACACCAGGATAGAATATGGATCGGGTGCCACGTTCCGGTACCAGGATAGAATGAATATGAGGATTGGAGTGTCACGTTCCGACACCAGGATAGAATATGAGGATCGGAGTGTCACGTTCCGACACCAGGATAGTATATGGATCGGGTACCACGTTCCGGTACCAGGATAGTATATGAGGATCGGAGTGCCACGTTCCGGCACCAGGATAGAATGAATATGAGGAGCGGAGTGTCACGTACCGACACAAGAGGAAGAAAGATAATGAATCTTGAAAGATAATGAATATACTCAATCTAATGAACTTAATTCCCAAATGAGTATGGTATTGGGGCTTGAGTCCTCATGTGTGAACTCGGTTGTATTTATTGATGAATTAATATTGTTATTGCTACATGTTGAGTATTGTAGTTGATTTACATTATTATTGATATATACTGTTCCCTATTTTGAGTTAGCCGATGATATCTACTCAGTACGTGTGGTTGTACTGACCCCCTACTTTATGTTTTCTTCTTGTTATTTGTGTAATGCAGCAAACGTTCCGTCAACCTCAACTCAACAGTAGATCTAGCCAGTCTTCACTACCTACGGAAATTCAGGGTGAGCTAACGCGTCTAGCTTGGACTGGGTCTTCTTCTTCAAGTCTTGATGCCTTGAACTTCCGGCATGGACTAGCTTTTATTGTTTTAACTTCTTAGACAGTTTTAGTTTAGCAATTTGAGATAGATGTTCTTGTGATGATGACTTCCAGATTTTGGGGGTAATAATAATAGTTTGAATTTTTTTATTAATGAGTTAAGTCTTCCGCATTTCTTTTGTTGATATTGTATTAAAATGTTAGAGGTTAGATTGGTTGGTTCGCTCACATAGGAGGGTAAATGTGGGTGCCAGTCGCGTCCCCGATTTGGGTCGTGAAAGATTTGTGATAGGAAAGATCACATTATGTTTAGGAGTGCTTTTAGATACTTAAACATGAGAAACAATTAAGAAATTACTCTGAGGAAACAAGTCTTTGACAGAGAGATACATTTAGTTATATGATCCCATTATAAATTTTGACGCAAAATGGTGGGTGACCGCTCCACAATATGAAGATGATTTCCCTAAATTTGAGGAACAAGTCTACTTTGTGGACATGGTGCCCAGATTCCCCTGAATTTTTCCGTCTTCGTTTCTAACACCAAATCACCTAAAATCTACTATTTTTCTCATATTCTCTTTGATTCAGATATCCAATATATGTACACAAGATTATAACTCTAACAAGACAAGGAAACACCCCTATATCATAAAAAAAAAGAACTTTTAAATTTTGTGTGATCAATTTCAAAAGTAGTTGGGATGATCAACTTCCTCTTATTGAGTTTGCCTACAATAATATCCACTATTCTAGCATTCAGATGGCCCCTTATGAGGCTTTATATGGGCGTAGATGTAGATCTCATGTTGGTTGGTTTGAAGTAAGTGAAGCAACTTTAATAGGGACAAATTTAGTCCTTTATGCTATGGAGAAAGTATAACTCATTAGAGATATATTTAAGACAGTGCAAAGTCTTCAGAAATCTTACGCAGATGTAAGGAGAAAAAAGATAGAGTTCCAAGTTGATGATTGGGTTTTTCTGAAAGTGTCACCAAGGAAAGGGGTGATGAGATTTGGAAATATATAGGTCTTTACAAGATCTTGAAAAGGGTTGGCAAGGTGGCAGATGAATTAGAGTTGCCAGCAAAATTAGCAGCAGTGCATCCGGTCTTCCACATCTCACTCTTGAAAAAGTGTGTGGGTGATCCAGCCTCTGTATTGACTTTAAAGAGTGTGGCAGTGAAATATAGTCTTTCTTATCAGTATGTACCAGTTGATATTCTTGACCGTCAGGTTAGAAGTTTGACAAATAAAGAAATCGCATTAGTCAAGGTTTTGTGGAGGAGTCAGTCCATAGAGGGAGCCACTTGGGAAGCAGAAGTAGCCATGAAAGCCAAGTATCCTTACCTCTTTCATTCCGATTCCACTCCAGCTTGAGGTAATAGTTCCTCTTCAATTTTACAGTCATTCATGCGTAAATTCAGTTTTATAATCATGTTCCCTCTGTTTGTAATTGCATTTTCAGGGTAATTTCATGTACTCAGAACTCAATTCAGTCAGAAACTCAGTTCTCATTGTTTAGTAGTGGGGTTTGCAACTCTCTCCCTCTATTTCGGCTAGTTTAGTATTCTTTCGCGGACGAATGTTCCCAAGGGGGAGATAATGTAACACCTTGTAGACAAAATAGACCAAAAACTAGTTTTTTCATAAAAATTTGCAGGTGCTACCAACGGTGGCATCGACGGACCGTAGCCTGAACCACGGTCCTTCCTGCACAACCGTCGACGGGATCAGAAACTCCCAAAAATTTCAGCCTAGAAAAATTGGTTAAGTCTTGGACGACGGAAGTACTTACGGTCCGTAGGTCAGACGACGGTCTGTAGTCCGTGACCGTTGATGAAGACTCCCTTCACCCACTCTCTGACAAGAGCTAGGTATGACCAGAACAGTCTGTAGGTGGAAAATTTGAAGACAGTTAAGGGGAAATGCAATTCGGTCAACTTCAAATGATCATAAATCTTAGCAAAAAATGAATTAGGTGTCCCATGACTTACCCACATATTGATAATTGAATTAACTTTCCATATCCACCGACGTTGATAAAATCAGATCTCCTAGTAAAACATTATGCCCATTTTAGTAAAGGCTTGTCGAACAGGCATTGACGAGAGACCCAACGACGGGGCATTGGGCAGATGATGGACCGTCAGTCCTGGCCGTCATTTGGTCTGACAGCAACCTTTCCAGGGTCTTTCGGACCTTTCCCACTCCATTTAAACCCTAAGTTACGTCATTTTGACCCTAAATCATCATATATTAGTCAGTTTAACCCTAGAAATATAATTAAAACATATCTAAGTCAAATCGTTAAATCAAATGTTGGAATACTAGAAGCAAGAAAGTAGAAAAATCTTAAGAACCCTAGTTCAAGAATAAAAAAAGTGTCCAGCTGTTCCAGCCACAAAACATAAGTATTTTTCCGTGCATTTCATCACCAGGTATGTGGGATTTCACTAATGGGTTCCTTTTACCCATTGGTTCCCTAGTTTTCAGTCACATTCTTGATTCTCTTGTTATGATTATACCTAGGGTTTCTAGAACTTTGATAGAACATCATAAATTTATTAAATCTATGTTCCAAATCAGATTATCATGTTATTGCTCAGATTATCACATGAATTTCAGAACCATAGCTTTGTATTTCTTTAGTTCTTGAATTACACATGCTAGGTCACATATTTCAGACACTTCAGATATACATGCCTCATTTATAAATGAATAATTTCTAAGTTAATTGTTGCATTCTCAGTTTGCATGTTCAATTTTGAGCTATTCAGTATTTACAGAAACTCAGACATAATTAGTTAATTTATCGAATTCATTGGGAGTAGCATAATACCGAGTTGGACTAGGGTTCTACATACCCAATTAGTCCCAGAACTACTAACCAAGTAGGTTGTAAGTCCCCTTTGTGGGCAATCAGTTTAGTGATCACGCCAACATGCCTTTGTACCTTTGACAGGGTATATTGGGTCCTCTCGATGAGGCGTATACATCAGACTCCATATTTAGTTCATGTGGTTTTATTATCGGTTATTAGTAGCTCCCACAGAGCAGTCAGACTCTCTGCATTGACCATTTATCAGTATATTCAATATTTAGTTTCAACATGTTATAAATTGGTCATTGCATCCAGTTAGCTCATAATTAAGTTTATCATGTCAGATTATTATACTTGCTTTTATGCTTGTTCAATTATGTTTTATTTCAGCTTTACTCTATCCTACATGCTCAGTTCCTTTCAAGTACTGACGCATACGTGCGCAACATCTTCTTGTGATGTATGTTCATGTTCTCAGCATCCAGATCACGCATAGATCAATTTCTCGATCTCCAGTTCAGTAGATTCAGTGGTGAGTCCTCATTCTTCGAGGACAACAGTCATGAGTTTCATTTAAATCTTTAGTCATTTAGTTTCATATTTTGCTAGATTTAGCTAGGGCTTGTCCTAGTATTTCTAGTCAAGTTTAGAGTCTTATTTCAGACATAGTTAGATTCAGCTTTATTATTGAGAAAGTAAAAGGAGGTTATTCAGTAGCCATCGCAGGTTTCATTACTTTTCTTCCATTCCGCCGCAGAAGGAAAAGGATATTGAATAATCAATTCACCGTTGAAAACATTAACCCCAAAAAGAAGAATATTGTGGTCTTCTAACACAAAAAGAAGAATATTCTGGTCTTTGAAGGAATGAAAAAAAGGAGAGACTGGTAGAGCTCCTCTTTGTCAGCGGCAGCATTATCCCTTCTATTGAGTTAATATTTCTTTTGGATAAAACTTATTTTTTTCAAATATCCAACTATAGAATATGGGTATTCCCTATCTTTTCATATTTAATTATGATTTAGATTCCTCGTCATTTTATTATTCTTTAGTATGCTCATGATCATGCCAGCAGGGTTGGCTTGGGATCACTTGTGGTCCTAGGTTCTGTGTCCGCGTCTCGGGGATTGCTCGGGGCATGACAGAATTAAACAAGTTTGGCATGTGGGTGAATGAAACCAACATTATGAAAGTCTCACTTACCTTGTAGAATCAAATGTTTGATGAAATCTGCAATCAATTCCTCATGAAGATAATGAATCTTGACTTTCCTCCTCTTTTTTCTCTTACATTCTTCTTTTTAAAACCCTAACATGAATTTTCCGTTGTGTAAATTGAGCAAATTCAATTTTGACCCTAACTAATTCACTAAAACTAATTCAATCAATGCATGGTTAAGACAAAAATACCCTTTTAAAATCAAGTTTTGACTTTCTTTATCTTGAAATCCCAACTTTAAATGGGCATATCTCCATCATAACAATATTTTACCTAAGTTAGAATCATAAATCAAAACATAGAAAATTAGAAGCAAGCGAGGAGAAAAAGGTCAAAAACCTTAGTTCAAGAACCCAACAAGGTTCCATAAGTTCCATCCCCAAATCTAAAGATTTCTCTGTGGATTTCATCACCATGTATGTGCTATTTCACTAGTGGGGTCCTTTCACCCATTGGATCCCTACTTTTCAGTTAGTTGTTGAATCTTTTATCATGAATAGACTTAGGATTTCTAGAATTACAGCAGATTATCATGATTTAGTTATATATATGTTCTAAATTAGACTGTAAAGTTATTATTCAATTTATCATATTAATTTCAGAACCATAGCTATGAATTTCTTTAGATCTTGAATTACACATGGTAGGTTAGATATTTCAGCTTCTTCAGATATACATGCCTCAGTTATAATGCATCATAACCAAATTAATTGTTGCATTCTCAATTTACATGTTCAGTTTGAGCTATCAAGTATTTATAGAAACTCAGTCAACCAGTTTCATTGGGAGTAGCATAATACCAAGTTTGACTAGGGTTTAGTTTACCCAAATAGTCCCATAACTACTACCCAAGTAGGTTGTTAGTCCCCTCTATGGGCATCAATTTAGTAATCACGCCATCATGCCTTTATACTTCTAGGAGGGTATATTGGGTCCTATTGATAGGCGTATACATCGGACTCTGCACTTAGCTCATGTGGTTTTATTATCGGTTATTAGTAGCTCCCACAGTTCAGTCATACTCTATTGCATTGACCATATTTTTAGTTCAGTTAGTATTCAGTCTCAACATATTATAAATTTAGTCATTGTATCTAGTTAACTCAGAATTCAATATATCATATTCAGAACATTATACTTGCTTTTGTGCATGTTTAGTTATTTATCATTTTAGCTTTGCTCTATGCTACATGCTCAGTACCTTTCAAGTACTGACGTCTACATCCAAAAGTGAATTCTGGTTGCAATCGTTTGCTTTCCTTGGTAACATTTTATCTGCAAGGAGATTCGAGTGGATTTGCAGAAGATAGAACAAGTGAAACAATGGTGACCTACCTCTGCTACAAGATTAAACATTTCTTTGGTCTTGTGGGTTATTGCAGAAGGTTTATGGAAGTATTTTAATCCATAGCCTCACCATTGACTAGGTTTACTCTGGAGATAGTCAAGTTTCAATGGTCAAATGATTGGGAGAAAAGCTTTGCAGAATTGAAAATTAGATTGACTGTAGCTTCTTTCTTGACTCTAGCAGAGTGTTCAAATAGTTATGTGATCTATTGTGATGCGTCCAGAGTTGGCCTAAGTTGTGTGTTGATGTAGCGAGATAAGTTTATAGCTTATGCTTCTAGACACTTAAGGTGCACGATAAGAACTATCAAACTCATTACCTAGAGTTTGCAGCAATGGAGTTTTCACTGATGATCTGGAGACACTACTTGTATGATGTTCATGTAGATGTGTTCACTAACCATAAGATCCTTTAATATGTGTTCACCTAGAAATAGTTGATTCTTTGCCAGAGGAGATGGCTTGAGTTCCTTTAGGGTTATGATATGAGTTTGCATTACCATCGTTGTAAGGGGAATGTTGTAGCAGATGCTCTTAGCATTATCTATGGATAATGTATCCAATATTGAGGAAGAAAGAAAGGAACTAGTGAAAGATATTCATATGCTTGCTGGCTTGGGAGTCACCTTATAAGCGTATCAGATAGTGGGGTAACAGTTCAGAATGGAGCAGAATCTTCTTTGGTAGTGGATGTTATGGAAAGTAAGACAGTGATCAAATCTTGCATGAACTTAAGGGTGCAGTTCACAATAAGAGAGTGGAGGTTTTCTCCCAAGGGGGAGATGGTGTACTTCGCTACCAAGGTAGATTATGTGTTTCTGATGTGTGTGAGTTGAGGCAACATGTTCTTGTAGAAGCTCATATATCCAAATATTCTATACATCCAGGTTAAACGGAGATGTACCGTGATATGCGGGAAGTCTATTGGTGGAATGGCCTGAAAAAAAATATAGCAGATTTTGTGATTAAGTTTCCCAATTGCTAGCAAGTCAAGGTAGAACATAAGAAACCAGGGGGTATGACTCAAGATATCGACATTCCTATTTGGTAGTGGGATGTGATCAATATGGATTTCATCAGTGGAGTACCTCGTACTTGTAGACAACATGACTCTTTTTGGGTGATAGTTGACCAGATGACTAAGTCTTCTCACGTTTTGGCGGTCAAGACTAAAGATTTGGTGGAATACTATACCAAGCTTTACATTAATGAAATTATGTGGCTAAATGGGGTTCCATTTTCTATCATCTCACATAGAGTTCCTCAGTTTACGTGTCTCATTTCTAAAAGTCATTTAAAGCGGTCTTGGTATTCAGGTTAACCTTAGCACAATATTTCATCCGCAGTTAGATGGAATGTAAGAGTGTACCATTCATACCCTAGAGTATACATTGAGAGCTTGTGCGATCAATTTCAATGGTAGTTGGGATGATCACCTTCCTCTTATTGAGATTGCCTACAACAATAGCTACTATTCCAGCATCGCCTTATGAGGCGCTGTATGGGCGTAGATGTAGATGTCCTATTAGTTTGTTTGAAATAGGTGAATGAGCTTTAACAGGTTTGGATTTAGTACTTTATGCTATGGAGAAAGTGAAACTCATAGAGAAAGACTTAAGGCAACCAAGAGTCGTCTGAAATCTTATTCAGAGGTAAGGAGAAGGGAATTACATTCCAAGTTGATGATTGGGTTTTCTTGAAAGTATCACCTATGAAAGGGGTGATGAGAGTTGGCAAGAAAGTGAAGATTAGTCCTAGATATGTAGGGCCTTACAAGGTGTTGAAAAGGGTTGGTAAGGTGGCATATGTATTAGAGTTTCCAGGAGAACTAGAAAGCAATGCATTTAGTCTTCTACATCTCGTTCTTGAAGAAGTGTGAGTGTGACCCAGCTTCTGTAGTGCCATTAGAAAGTGTGGTGGTGAAAGATAGTCTTTCTTATGAGGATGTACAAGTTGAGATTCTTGACAGTCAGGTTAGAAGGTTGAGAACAAAGAAGTCACTTCAGTCAAGGTTTTGTGGATGAGTCAATCTGTAGAGGGAGCTACTTGTGAAGCAGAAGAAGTCATGAAAGTGAAGTATCCTCACCTCTTTCTGTAACGACCTGTTTAGTCGTTTTGAGTAGCAGATTTTAATTTTGGAAAAACTGGCTGAGACGACAGATCCCACGACGGACCGTCGAGGGGGTCTTGTTCCAAAACACCTAGAATTCTGAAATTTGGGTACTAAAATTGACTCTCTGAACTTCGTGACGGAATGGCACGACGGACCGTCGTGAGCACGACGGACCGTCACACATCTTCCACAGAAATTAAGTCTCTGAACTTTGTGACGGACCTGCAGGACGGACCGTCACAGCCATGACGGACCGTCACAGGTTGCGTAATCCCAGGCTGGGTCGGATTTCTGTAAATATTTTAAGGGGCGTTTTGGACTATTCCTGCTTATAATTATAAATTTAGTGGGTTAATATTAATAACTTAATTTCTTGGGGGTTAAAAGAGATAACCTTGAATTAATTAATGGGTTAATTCACCATATTTTATACTTAATTATATGGTAATTAGGGTAAAAGAAAGAGGGTTGGAATAAGAAAAATAGAAATAACAAGAGAGGGAGAAGAATGATTAGGAGAGAGGAGAAACGAAGAGGATAACAAAGCTTTGGGAAATTGCTTGCTTGATCACGAATCTTCGGTGGAGGTAGGTTATGGTTTTTATGATATTCGTAGTAAACTCTTAATAGCGAATGATATGTGTTGGGTAGTATTATAAAACCTTCTATATGCTTAATTGTGTGCTTACATGATGTGATTATATAATTGTGATAAATAAGCATGATGAGGCTATTGAATCTTGAATCCTAAATTTACTTTGTTAATGATGATGCCTTGGTATAAAAGAAGGCTTGATGAACTAAAGTAATGAGATTGATGATGCCTTGGTATAAAAGAGACTTGACGAACTAAAGTAATGAGATTGATGATGCCTTGGTATAAAAGAAGGATTGATGAATTTATAGAATGAGATTAGTGGAGCGGGTGTCACGAACCGACACGTAGAATTAGGGGATCGGAGTGTCACGTTCCGACACATATTATTAGTGGATCGGGTGTCACAAACCGACACGTAGAATTAGGGGATCGGGTGTCACGAACTGACACGTAGAATTAGGGGATCGGAGTGTCACGTTCCGACACATAGTATTAGGGGATCGGGTGTCACGAACCGACATGTAGAATTAGGGGATCGGGTGTCACGAACCGACACGTAGAATTAGGGGATCGGGTGACACGAACCGACACGTAAAATTAGGGGATCGGAGTGTCACGTTCTGACACATAGTAGTAGGGGAGCGGAGTGTCACGTACCGACACAAGAGGAATAAAGATAATGAATCTTGAAAGATGTTAATATACTCAATCTAATGAACCTAATTCCCAAATGAGTATGATATTGAGGCTTGAGTCCTCATGGGTGAACTTGGCGGTACTTATTTATGATTATAGTACTTGTTGTTGCTACATGTTGAGTATTGTAGTTGATTTATGATATTATCTGATATATACTATTTCCTATTTTGAGTTGGCCGATGATACCTACTCAGTACTTGTGTTTTGTAATCACCCCTACTTGTATGTTTCTTTCTTTGTTATTTGTGGAGTGCAGCAAACGTACCATCGTCTTCAACTCAACCGCAACTCTAGCCAGTCTTCATTACACCGGATTTCAAGGTGAGCTAATGCTTCTAGCTTTGACTGGATCTTCCTCTTCATGTCTTGATGCCTCGAAATTCCGGCATGGACTAGCTTTTACTTATTTTAGCTTTCTTAGATACTCTTAGCTTAGTAATTTGATCATAGATCTTCTTGTGGTGATGACTTCCAGATTTTGGGGAATAATAGATGTTGAGTTTTTAGAAGTTATTGAATTGATTTTCATTAATGATTTTAAGTATTCCGCATTGTATTTTGTTCAATATATTTGGGTTTAGATTGGTTGGTTCGCTCACATAGTAGGATAAGTGTAGGTGCCACTCGCGGCTCTGTTTTGGGTCGTGATTAACTTGGTATCAGAGCATTAGGTTCGTTGGTCTCATCACACAAGAACGAGTCTAGTAGAGTCTTAAGGAACGGTAGGGGGACGCCTTTACTTTTCTTTGAGAGGCTATAAGACTTAAGGAAAATTCCATTCTTTCTTTCTTTATTTCGTGCTATTACTTGGATCCAATTAGTATCTAGGTGATACAAATTGGTATCTGACCATCTTCACTCTATTTCGCAGATGGTTAGAACTAGAGCAATGGCTGCGCCAACACCAACACCGGCAAGACAAGAAGCGTCTGAGCCAGCCACTGGGGCTGTAGCTCGAAGGGGAGTAGTGGCGAGAGGCCGTGGAAGAGGTCGTGGGAGAACGTCCTCTAGAGGAAGAGGACAAGCACCTAGCCCATCTGGTACTACGGCGGTGACTCCTCCACCAACTGAGGAAGTGGCAAGAGAGGGTGAGGAAGGGGAGAATGAACAAGTGCAGAATGAGGAATTGCCACCCCAACCTACCCCAGAGATGATCAATCAGGTTCTTGCTTATCTTAGCGGGTTATCTGATCAGGGCTAGACACCTCCAGTGTTTTCTGCACCAGCACCTCAGGTTCCGGAGGTACAACATGCAGCTACTGTGGCTCCCCGCATGGATGCCTCATTGGAAATAGGCACGTTTCCTCGTCTGACTACAGGGCCTATAATGACAAATGATCAGCATGAACTTTTCAGTAAGTTCTTGAAATTGAAACCTCCAGTCTTCAAGGGTGCTGAATCTGAGGATGCCTACGATTTCCTGGTTGACTGTCATGAGCTACTACACAAGATGGGTATAGTAGAACGGTTTGGTGTTGAGTTTGTGACTTATCAGTTTCAAGGGAACACCAAAATGTGGTGGCGGTCATATGTTGAGTGTCAACCAACAGAGGCACCACCTATGACTTGGGCATCATTCTCTAGCTTGTTTATGGAGAAGTATATCCCCCGGACTTTGAGGGATAGGAAAAGAGATGAGTTCTTGAGCCTAGAGCAAGGTAGGATGTCAGTTACTGCATATGAGGCTAAGTTTCGTGCATTATCAAGGTATGCCACCCAACTTTGTTTCAGTCGACAAGAGTGGATTCGCCGTTTTGTGAAGGGGTTGAGGTCAGAATTGCGGATTTCAGCCTTACAGGTAGCGGCTACGGCAAAATCCTTTCAAGAAGTGGTAGACTTCGTGATAGAGGTGGAAGGAGTGAAGCCAGATGACTTCACCATGGCATCGACATCAAAAAGGTTTCGAAAGGGAGGTGAGTTTAATGGTTCTTACTCTAGAGGACAGGGTTCAGGAGGTTACTCAGTCCGACCAATTCAGTCTTCACCACAGACTATAGTTGGGGGTCCACCTCAGACCGGCCAACACTTCTCTGAGAGACCTATGCTTAACTTCAGAGAGTGTTATGGGTGAGGGGAGACTGGACATATTAGGAGGAATTGTCCAAAACAGAGTTATAGACCCCCAATAGCTAGAGGTAGAGGTGGTCATGGTAGAGGCCATTATTCTGGAGGACGTGGTGGCCGAGGTAATGGTGGTCACCAAAACGGCCGGGGTGACAGGAAAACTGGAGCCACTACAGCACAACATGGTAGGGGCAACGGGCAGACATGCGATAGGGCCCATTGTTACGCTTTCCCTGGGAGATCTGAAGCGGAGACATCTGAAGCTGTTATAACAGGTAATCTTTTGGTTTGTGATTGCATGGCTTTTGTATTATTTGATCTTGGCTCCACGTTTTCATATGTATCTTCCTCATTTTCTACTGGTCTTAATTTACATTGTGAATTGCTTGACATGCCTATTCGTGTTTCTACTCCGGTGGGTGAGTCTATGATAGTTGAAAAAGTATATAGGTCTTGTCTGGTGAATTTTGTGGGGAGCAATACTTATGTAGACTTGGTTATCCTAGAAATGGTTGATTTTGATGTAATTCTGGGTATGACTTGGCTTTCTCCAAATTTTGCGATCTTGGATTGTAATGCTAAAACTGTGACGTTAGCCAAGCCTGGGACAGATCCGTTAGTGTGGGAGGGCGACTACACTTCCACTCCGGTTCGTATCATCTCCTTTCTTCGTGCTAAGAGAATGGTTAGTAAAGGGTGTTTAGCTTTCTTGGCACATCTCAGGGATGACACTACCCAATTAACTTCAATTGAGTCGGTTTCGATAGTCCGTGAGTTACTGGATGTGTTCCCTGCAGATCTTCCTGGTATGCCACCGGATAGGGATATTGACTTTTGCATTGATCTGGAACCGGGTACTCGCCCCATTTCTATACCCCCTTATAGAATGGCTCCAGCGGAGTTAAGAGAGTTAAAGGCCCAACTTCAAGAGTTGTTGAGCAAAGGCTTCATTAGACCAAGTGCATCTCCTTGGGGTGCTCCGGTGTTATTAGTGAAGAAGAAGGATGGGAGTTTTCGGATGTGCATAGACTACCGACAGTTGATTAAAGTAACTATTAAGAACAAGTATCCCATTCCTCGCATTGATGACTTGTTCGATTAGTTACAAGGTGCTTGTGTCTTCTCTAAGATTGACTTGAGATCCGGTTATCATCAATTGAAAATACGGGCAACGGACGTGCCAAAGACTGCTTTTCGAACCAGGTATGGGCATTACGAATTTGTAGTGATGTCTTTTGGTCTTACGAATGCCCTTGCTGCACTCATGAGCTTGATGAATGGTATTTTTAAGCCATATCTTGATCTCTTTGTGATCGTATTTATTGATGATATACTGATATACTCAAAGAGCAAGAAGGAACATGAGGAGCATTTGAGAATGGTGTTGGAAGTATTAAGGGAGAAAAGGCTTTATGCCAAATTCTCCAAGTGTGAGTTTTGGCTAGATTCAGTGTCCTTCTTGGGGCATGTGGTTTCTAAGGATGGAGTGATGGTGGATCCTTCTAAGATTGAGACAGTGAAGAATTGGGTAAGACCTACTAATGTGCCAGAAATAAGGAGCTTTGTTGGTTTAGCTAGCTACTACCGTCGATTTGTCAAGGGATTCTCTTCTATTGCTTCCCAATTAACGAACTTGACTAAGCAGAATGTTCCATTTGTATGGTCGGATGAATGTGAGGAAAACTTTCAGAAACTCAAGACCTTGTTGACTACTACACCAATCCTTACCTTGCCAGTAGAGGGTAAGAATTTCATTGTTTATTGTGATGCATCCTATTCTGGTTTGGGTGCAGTGCTAATGCAAGAGAAGAATGTAATTGCTTATGCTTCGAGGCAATTAAAGGTGCACGAACGCAATTACCCGACCCATGATTTGGAATTGGTCGCGGTAGTATTTGCATAAAAGCAATGGAGGCACTATCTGTATGGGGTTAAGTGTGAAGTCTATACGGATCATCGTAGCCTACAGTATGTCTTTACTCAGAAGGATTTGAATTTAAGACAGAGGAGATGGATGGAACTACTAAAGGACTATGATGTTACCATCTTGTATCACCCATGAAAGGCTAATGTTGTGGCAGACGCCTTAAGTAGAAAAACAGGGAGCATGGGAAGTTTAGCCCACTTACAAGTCTCTAGACGCCCGTTGGCTAGAGAAATCCAAAACTTGGCTAATGACTTTATGAGGCTAGAAGTAAAAAATAAGGGAGGATTGTTGGCTTGTATGGAGGCGAGATCTTCTTTTCTTGACAAGATCAAGGGGAAACAGTTTGACGATGAGAAACTAAGTCGAATTCGGGATATGGTGTTGCGAGGAGAGGCTAAAGAATCAATAATTGATGAGGAAGGTGTTTTGAGGATAAAGGGAAGGGTATGTGTGCCCCGTGTGGATGATTTGATCCACACTATTCTTACAGAGGCTCATAGTTCCGGATATTCTATATATCCTGGTGCAACCAAGATGTACCGTGACCTAAAGCAACACTTTTGGTAGAGTAGAATGAAGCGCGACATTGTTGATTTTGTTGCCAAATGTCCAAATTGTCAACAAGTAAAGTATGAACACCAGAGGCCCAGAGGAACACTTCAGAGAATGCCCATTCCTGAATAGAAGTGGGAGAGAATTGCAATGGATTTCGTGGTTGTTCTTCCAAAGAGATTGGGTAAGTTGGATTCTATTTGGGTAATTGTGGACAGATTAACTAAGTCTGCTCACTTCATTCCGGTCAAGGTGACTTACAATGCAGAGAAGTTAGCCAAAATCTATATCTCAGAAATTGTTCGACTGCATGGAGTTCCACTCTCCATTATATCAGATAGAGGTACGCAGTTTACTTCTAAGTTTTGGAGAACATTGCATGCAGAATTAGGTACTAGGTTGGACCTTAGTACTGCATTTCACCCTCAGACCGATGGTCAGTCTGAGCGAACGATTCAGGTATTTGAAGATATGCTTTGTGCATGTGTGATAGAATGTGGTGGTCATTGGGATAACTTCTTACCCTTAGCGGAGTTTTCATACAATAATAGCTATCACTCCAGTATTGACATGGCTCCATTTGAAGCATTGTATGGGAGGAGATGTAGGTCTCCCATTGGTTGGTTTGATGCATTTGAGGTAAGACCTTGGGGTACTGATCTGTTGAGGGATTCAATAGAGAAGGTGAAATCTATTCCATAAAAGCTTTTAGCGGCTCAAAGTAGGCAAAAGGAATATGCGGATCGAAAGGTTAGAGACTTGGAGTTCATGGAGGGTGAACAAGTCTTGCTGAAGGTTTCACCCACGAAAGGGGTGATGCGGTTTGGTAAAAGAGGTAAGCTAAGTCCAAGGTATATTAGACCATTTGAAGTACTTAAGAGAGTAGGGGAGGTGGATTATGAATTAGCCTTGCCTCCAGGACTGTACGGAGTGCATCCGGTATTTCATGTGTCTATGTTGAAAAGATACCATGGGGATGGAAACTACATCATTCGTTGGGATTCGGTTCTGCTTGATGAGAATTTGTCTTATGAGGAGTAGCCTGTTGCCATTCTAGATAGAGAAATTCGCAAGTTGAGGTCGGGGGAGATTGCATCCATCAAGGTTCAATGGAAGAATCGGCAGGTTGAAGAGTCCACTTGGGAGAAGGAGGCTGATATGCAAGAAAGATACCCACATATGTTTACAGATTCATGTACTCCTTTTCGCCCTTGTTTCTTTTCTTGTGATCGTTCAAGGACGAACGATGGGTAAATTGGTATCGATTGTAACAACCTGTTTAGTCGTTTTGAGCAGCAGATTTTAATTCTGGAAAAACTGGCTGAGACGATGGATCCCACGACGGACCGTCATGGGCACGACGGACCGTCGAGGGGGTCTCGTTCCAAAACACTTAGAATTCTGAAATTTGGGTACTGAAATCGACTCTCTGAACTTCATGACGGAATGGCAGGACGGACCGTCGTGAGCACGACGGACCGTCACACATCTTCCACAGAAGTTAAGTCTCTAAACTTTGTGACGGACCTGCAGGACGGACCGTCACAGCCATGACGGACCGTCACAGCCATGACGGACCGTCACAGGTTGCGTAATCCCAGGCTGGGTCGGATTTCTGTAAATATTTTAAGGGGCGTTTTGGACTATTCCTGCTTATAATTATAAATTTAGTGGCTTAATATTAATAACTCAATTTCTTGGGGGTTAAAAGAGATAACCTTGAAATAATTAATGGGTTAATTCATCATCTTTTATACTTAATTATATGCTAATTAGGGTAAAAAAAAGAGGGTTGGAATAAGAAAAATAGAAAGAACAGAAAGGGAGAAAGACGATCGAGAGAGAGGAGAAACGAAGAGGATAACAAAGCTTTGGGAAATTGCTTGCTTGATCACGAATCTTCGGTGGAGGTAGTTATGGTTTTTATGCTATTCGTAGTAAACTCTTAATAGCGAATGATATGTGTGGGTAGTATTATAAAACCTTCTATATGCTTAATTGTGTGCTTACATGATGTGATTATATAATTGTGATAAATAAGCATGATGAGGCTATTGAATCTTGAATCCTAAATTTACTTTGTTAATGATGATGCCTTGGTATAAAAGAAGGATTGATGAACTAAAGTAATGAGATTGATGATGCCTTGGTATAAAAGAAGGCTTGACGAACTAAAGTAATGAGATTGATGATGCCTTGGTATAAAAGAAGGATTGATGAATTGATAGAATGAGATTAGTGGAGCGGGTGTCACGAACCGACACGTAGAATTAGGGGATCGGAGTGTCACGTTTCGACACATAGTATTAGGGGATCGGGTGTCATGAACCGACACGTAGAATTAGGGGATCGGGTGTCACGAACCGACACGTAGAATTAGGGGATCGGAGTGTCACGTTCCGACACATAGTATTAGGGGATCGGGTGTCACGAACCGACATGTAGAATTAGGGGATCGGGTGTCACGAACCGACACGTAGAATTAGGGGATCGGGTGTCACGAACCGACACGTAGAATTAGGGGATCGGACTGTCACGTTCCGACACATAGTAGTAGGGGAGCGGAGTGTCACGTACCGACACAAGAGGAATAAAGATAATGAATCTTGAAAGATGTTAATATACTCAATCTAATGAACCTAATTCCCAAATGAGTATGATATTGAGGCTTGAGTCCTCATGGGTGAACTTGGCGGTACTTATTTATGATTATAGTACTTGTTGTTGCTACATGTTGAGTATTGTAGTTGATTTATGATATTATCTGATATATACTGTTTTCTATTTTGAGTTGGCCGATGATACCTACTCAGTACTTGTGTTTTGTACTGACCTCTACTTGTATGTTTCTTTCTTTGTTATTTGTGGAGTGCAGCAAACGTACCGTCGTCTTCAACTCAACCGCAACTCTAGCCAGTCTTCATTACACCAGATTTGAGGGTGAGCTAATGCTTCTAGCTTGGACTAGATCTTCCTCTTCATGTCTTGATGCCTCGAAATTCCGGCATGGACTAGCTTTTACTTATTTTAGCTTTCTTAGATACTCTTAGCTTAGTAATTTGATCATAGATGTTCTTGTGGTGATGACTTCCAGATTTTGGGGAATAATAGATGTTGAGTTTTTAGAAGTTATTGAATTGATTTTCATTAATGAGTTTAAATCTTCCGCATTGTATTTTGTTCAATATGTTTGGGTTTAGATTGGTTGGTTCGCTCACATAGTAGGATAAGTGTGGGTGCCACTCGCGGCTCAGTTTTGGGTCGTGACACTTTCCTTCCGATTCCTCTCCATCTTATGGTAATCCTTTTCAGTTTTTTTAGTCATTCATGTGTGCATTCTTCCTTAGAATCATGTTTCCTTGGTTTGTACTTGCATTTTCGTCGTATTTGCATGATCTTAGAACTCAATTTTGTCAAAATCTCAGTTCTCAATGTTTAGTGGTTGGGATTGCATCTCTCTCCCTCTATTTCAGCTAGGTTAGTCATCATTTGAGGATGAATAGTTCCAAGGGGGAGATAAAATTATACCCCGTATCTAAAACAGGCCAAAAAAATGTAGATTTTCAGAAATTGCAAGCGATGGAGCAATCTACAGACAGTTAGTCCACTTACAGTCCATCAATCCACTCCGTTGACGGACCAGCTGACTCTTAGTTCTAAGTCACAAACGATAGTGGACCAGTAAGGACTGTCAATTGACTCCGTCGATTGATTAGCTTACTTCCAGTTCTGAGGAACGAAAGACGATCGGTAAGTATAGATCATCAATTGACTCCATCGATTCGCCATCTAACTTTCAAATATCAGTCAAAAATGATGTTCGACAAATACAAATCATCAGTTGACTTACGGTTCGTCATTTTACTCAGACGGTGACTCTGATAGTTAGTAAGTTAGGTTTTTTTGGTCTTTTCCTTGTGCGTTTAGCCCCTAAGCTATGTTGTTTAGACCCTAGATCATGAAATTTTAGTTAATTTACGCTTATATACATAAAAAGAACTTACCTAAGTCAAAATCATAAATCAAAACTTAGAAAATTAGAAGCAAGAGAGGAGAAAAAGGTCAAGAACCATAGTTCAAGAATGCAACAAGGTTCCATCAGTTCCAGCCCTGACATCTAAGATTTGTTCTTGGATTTCATCACCAGGTATGTGGGGTTTCACTTGTGGGTTCCTTTCACCCATTGCGTCTCTAGTTTTCAGTCAGTTCTTAATTCTCTTATCATGAATAGACATAGGGTTTCTAGCTAGAATTATAGCAGATCATCATGAATTAGTTAGATATATGTTCCAAATTACATTGTAAATTTATTATCTAGTTTAGTTCATGAATTTCAAAACCCTAGCTATGTATTTCTTGAGTTCTTGAATTGCACATCCTAGGTCAGATATTTCAGTTACTTCAGATATACATGTCTCAGTTATTAATGCATCATTACCAGATTAATTGTTTCATTCTCAGTTTGTATTTTCAGTTTGAGCTATCCAGTAGTTACATAAACTGAGTCATGATAATTTAACTACTTAATTCATTGGGAGTAGCATAATCTCGAGTTGAACTAGGGTTTAGCATACCCAAATAGTCCTAGAACTACTAGCCAAATAGGTTGTAAGTCACCTTTTTAAGCATCACTTTAGTGATCAAGTTAGCATGCCTTTGTACCTTTGGTTTTGTATATTGGGTCGTCTCGATGAGGCATATACATCAGACTCCACATTTAGCTCATGTGATTTTATTATCGGTTATTAGTAGCTCCCACAGTTTAGTCAGACTCTATTTCATTGACAATATTTACAGTCCAGTTAGTATTTAGTATCAGTATGTTATACTCAATGTATCCAAACAATTCAGAATTCAGTATATCATGTTCAGGACATTGTACTAGTTTTTGTGCGTGTTCATTTATGTATCATTTCAGCTTTATGTTATCATGCATGATCAGTACTTTTCAAGTACTGACGCATACTGTGCTACATCTTCTCGTGGTGTATGTTCAGGTTCTCAGCATCCAAAAAACGCTTAAGTTGATTTACGATCTCCAGTTCAGCCGAATCAGTGGTGTGTCTTCATTCTCCGAGGACAATATTCTTGAGTTATTTTTAGTATTTTAGTCCTTTAGTTTCAGTTTTTGCTTGACTTATCTGGGGCCTTCCTTAGCATTTCTTGTTAGTTAGAGGCTATTTTCAGACATAGTTAGTTTCAGCTTAGTATTGAGATAATAACTTCTTTTTTTTAAACTCATCAATTGTTCATATATCTCAGTTTTAGTATATGGGTATTCCTCATCTTTTCATCTTTATTATGATTTATCTTCCACATCAGTTTATTATCTTTAGTATGCTCATGATCATGCAAGCAGGGTAAGCTTGGGATCACTTGTGGTCCTAGGTCTAATGTCCGCATCTCGACGGTTGCTCGGGGCGTGACAAGCTTGGTATCAGAGCACTAGTTTTAACTGTCCTAGGATGTCTAAAAATCCGTACTAAGTAGAGTCATTTTCATGGGTGTGAAGTGCACCACATCTAATCAGAGGGATGCTATGAAGTGTTATAGGAAAACTTCACTTTCTTGATATTCTTATAGTGCTTTGGTATAATCTTCTTTCTAATACATCCTTATCCGCTTAAGATCATGCCTTCTAATAGAATTTACGCATGTATGTAATCCTTATGAACACAATGTTAATGCATTTCCTCCAAACCTAGATCAGGAGGTTTCGAATGCAGATTTTTGAAATGCCAATTCTGCTTTGGGCTCATAGTATGACCAACCTGAACGATTAGCAGGTTCTAGTTCCTACCAATCGAAATGATGGATCAGTGGTAGCTAGAGTTTGAGATATTTTTAGGATGAAACTACCTGAATTTTAAGTTCACAAGTTAGTAAGGACCCACAGAACTTCATTGATGAGGTTAATAAAATCTTTGGAGTGATTCAAGTGACTGAAAATGATAGGGTGAAATCGGCATCTAAAAAGCTTAAGGATGTGACTCGCATATGGTTCACTCAATGTAAAGACAACATATACCACTTAGTCTTTTGTAACTCAGCATAGTAATAAACTTCATTGTTAATCCAAAAACTCTGTCCAAACCATTCTCAGTATCTACTCCAGTCAGTGACCAAGTTATTGCTATACGGGTATACAGAAATTTCCCTGTCACTGTCTCACAAAAAGTCACCTCAACAAATCTTGTAGAGTTAGAAATAGTTGAATTTGATGATTCTTCACACCTCTTTTTAGGACAAATCTCGAACTCGCATCTTCAGCCTCCGTCACCATTTAAGTCGGGTCAGCAAGGACAATAATAAATTGTTGACTACTTGTGATAGTTTTGATTTCTATCTCATGAACTCGCCACAGAAGGTTCACCGGTCAATAATGAAGAACTTGTGGTGAGAATATTTAGTGGCCTTGGCTTGGAGTTCCTCGAGATTTCGACAGCAATACGCGCACACGATTCTGCGGTCAGCTACACTTAACTTTTTGATGAACTTCTTGATCACTACGTTTTCCTCAAACATGTGGACCTAAAAAGGACCACCACTCAAATGGCCGCTGCAATTGCTCAACATGCCACATATTCGCAATCAGCCTCACGCAATACTCGACGCCCACCCAATAACAAGTAGCATCTCCAAACTAGACAGCCCACTCACAAAACCACTCCCCAAGATTTGAACAACAGTTCTCAATGGAGTAATTTCCTACAGCAACCCTCACGAGTCCATTGTCAGCTTTGTGACAACTTTGGGCATAAAACAAATGTATGTAGGTCCCGATCCCATAACTACTTTGACGAAAAGGATAATTTTGTAGCCCATACAGTTTCACATGACCCCTAGATTTTCAATTTGAGTGCATCTCACAACATTACCTCCAATCCACCTCCATGCATAATGTTCAGGACTTCAAAGGGATGGAGGACGTGATGATGAGTAATGGTAATGTGATTCTAATTTCTCCAACTAGTAATACTCATTTGTCTGCATAAAATAATGAATTTACACTCTCTACTGTTTATATGCTTCTGCTATCAAGCGCAAGCTTCTTTCAGTTTCTCAATTTTGCAAAGACAACATAACCTCAACATATTTTTTTCCTTTGAATTTTCTTGTGAAGGATCTGACTATAGGAACTCCTCTTTTGTGAGTCCCAAATAAAGCAAGACTGTACGAATGGCCATCGCCAACCATCAATATTGTTATTACCAATCCTTCCTTATATCTGTAGCATCGAAGATTGGGTCAGCCCCATTCTCGAGTTTTATTTTGCATTCTCAATAATTTCAGTCTTTCTTATTCTTGAAAGATAAATTCAGTTATTTTAGTTCGTGTTGTGCAATGAAGCCACCAGATTTCCATTTTCTTCAAACAAATTGTTAAGCAAATAGCCACTAGAAACGCTCTACATTGATATGTGGGGACCTTCCCTAGTGCTTTCAATTGATAAAAACATTATTATTGTATTTGTGTCGATCAGTATAGCAAGTACATTTGGTTATACAAACTAAAAAACAAAATTGAAGTTCAACTAATGTTTCACCACTTATATCCCATTCTTCAAAAAACATATTGATACAAAAATACTCCCTCTTTACATTGATGGAGGAGGCGAATATCAAATACTTCACTCATATTTTCATTCTAATGGCATACAAAACCTTGTTTCTCCACCATATACGCTTCAACGGGTTGCCATGGCTGAAAGACGCCATCTTTATCTAGTTGAGACAACTAAATCATTACTTCATCACGTATCCTTACTATTAGATCTTTGGTTGTTTGCCAGTCATCGTGTCACATATCTCATCAACCATCTAACCACCAGCACCATTAATAATACGCCACCATTTGAAGATCTCTTTAATGACAAACCAACTTATGCATATCTCTGCATTTTGGTTGTTTGTGCTACTTGTGGCTTCGACCATATGCCCAAAATAATTACAATTGTGCTCCAAAACTTTTGTGGATCTATTCTTCTCCATTAATCATCATTCCCATCAATGTCTTGACCCTACCAGTTCCAAACTTTTTCTCTCTCGAGATGTAAGTTTTTGTGAAAATGATTTTTCATTCGACTGTATGTTTTTCACTTGAATTAGATATTTTTTTTTTGCTTTAACGTGGGAAAATATTTGTTCTCCAGATGAGTCTAACCTTGTATCTCATCCAGACCCTACCTTTCATATTAATACCACCGAGTTTTTCCCTACTATTCCAATAGTGCATAATACACGCAAAGATGCATGCTCAATTTTGCCGCACATGAGAACTACCCGAAGACAAATCACTCCAAGAATCAGGGACAAGAAAATATCCCCGCTACTTTCACACATTCTTCTTCTAATAGACATATATAATCCCCTGCTAGTAACCCTCAGCCTCATTTTGTTTTCCAGAGCCAACCCCCTTTTTACTCTACTTGTCCTATCTCCATAAATCGTCGTCCGCCAATTACTCATGTCTATCGGCGTCGACCACCCTCATCAACTGCTCTGCCACCCTCATCTCCCAGTTTACCTTTCCCATTTGAAATCATTAAAATTCAACCTATAGAACAATGTACTGCGGTAACAAGGTCGCAAATCTTTAAGCAACGAAAAATCATTGACTACACAACCAAAATGAACCAGCTTGCATCATCTATCCCTATAACCCACAAGCAAGTGCAAAAATTGACATATTGGGGAGACGCTATGAAGGTTGAATTTCATGAACAAATGAATAACCAGATTTGGGACTTGGTTCCATCAAAATATGCCCGGACTATTGTCCTTTGTAAGTGGGTTTTTCAAATTAATACTTAGCTAGTGGCTCCATTGACAGGTACAAAGCCCATTTAGTGGCAAAAGGGTTCACTCAAAGACGTGTAGTCGATTTTCAAAATACCTTCAGTCCAGTGTTTCAACCAACCATAATTTGTATGGTTTTTATGCTTATTGTACACATGAATTAGTTACTGCATCAACTAGATGTCAATAATATTTTTCTTCAAGAAAAGATTCAATAAGATGTGTATATGACACAATCTCCTGGAAGACACCGATCATCCGAACTTTGTCTGCCATCTTAAAAAGGTATCCCGTTACAACAAAAAGAAAGAATAACATCATACGTAATATGTATAAATTGTTGGAAATCTCATCAATAAGTTGCTACAGAACATCTGAAAGTGAAGAAGAAGACTTCAGTTTATAAAGTTCAATTTTTCTCATCTGATGTTTCATTACATACTACATACTTATAGATAAAGTGTGAAAATTACAATCACATAATAAGCAAATATCTCATGCCAAACTATGTACTTTTTAGGCTCATTTAGTATTCTATTAAAGCCTACAAAGAGCAAATGAGAATCCAGCCTACTATACCAAGCTGTTGGGGCTTGTTTAAGACCATAGAGAGCCCTTTTAAGTTTTTACATCTTTTCTTCTTCACCTAAACTATAAACCTCCAGGTTGTTCAACATAAATGTCTTCCTCAAGAAATCCGTTGAGAAATGTAGATTTTACACCCAGATGGAAGATATTCAACTTGTTCTGTGCTGCAAGAGCGACTAGAAATCGTACTGTCTCATGTCGCGCAGCAGGTGCAAACATTTATCCAAAGTCCATTACAGGCTTCTAAGAATGACCTTTTACTACAAGTTTTGTTTTATGCATGAATATGGATTACTACAGGTCTAGCTTTATTGTTGAATATGGAGCAATCTGGATTGAACTTTGTACGATAGGCTGATTTGACACTGATAGCATTCTTCTCTTATGGCCTATCAACCAACTCGCAAGTATCATTTTTGTTAATCATGGAAAATTCCTCCTCCATTGCTGATATCCACACATTGTGGTTTGCTGCTTTTTCAAATGAGGATGGTTCAACATGATCAAAATTACATTGCTGATAAACTTCTTCTAGTGATTTGGTCTTTAAAACAAGAGAGTTTGTAGTTAATTCAACATCTGAATTGTTTTTTGTTCCAACACTAGGACGAGAGGAAGTATCACCTTTTTTTTATTTGGAGTTTCAACTGAAGTACTCCCACCTTGGTTCTTCATAATAGTATCTCGATCCCAATCATACGGGCTAGACTCATGCACTACAAGATCTATGCTAACAACACCTTCTTATTACTAAGATTGTACACTTTGTTTTCTTTTGAAATTCTTATATATCCCAACAGAATACACAGTTCTACCTTGCAATCTAATTTGCCTCTTTTAGCATCAGGAACATGTGAATAACATACCGAACCAAATACATTCAAGAGTCTTGCAGACGGATTGATACCCTTCCATATTTTTATGTCTTTGATTGCTCTAGTTTGTAATCTATTTAGCAAATAGACTGTAATATTGACTGCTTTAGCCCAAAAGCATTTAGGCGTCTTCTTTTTTGCCAACATGCATCTTTCCATCTCCACCACCTTTCCGTTCTTCGTCTCAGAATCCCCATTCTATTACGGAGTGTAGCTAATAATGCATTGTTGTTGGATACCCAAATCTTTACAATACTTGTTGAACTGATACGAAGTATATTCATTTCAATTGTCAGATCTAATATACTTCAATTTACAGCCACCCTCCCTTTCTACCTTATCTTTGAATTCTTTAAAAATAAAAATACACTTGAAATTTGCTACTAAGAAAGTAGACCCATGTCATTCGAGTCAGATCATCCAAAAAGAGAACAAAATACTTGTTTCTGCTCAAAGAACATGCCCTCATTTGTCCATATAAATTTGTATGAACCAACTCTATATTTTCCTTAGCCTCCAAAGGCCTCGTTTAGAAATGGATTGTTTATGCATTTTACCAAATTTGCATGACTCGCAAACATCTCTACACAAGTAAATTTTGGGCATTTCAAGCAACATACTCTTTGATTGCATATACATCATTGAGCTAAGATTATAATGACCGAACCTTTTGTGCCAAAGCCAAGTATCACTCAATTCAACATTAAAAGAGCAAGTATCAATAGAATAGCATGAAATTGTAAAGGAATTTTTAATTATGCTAATTTTAGATACTTCACATCCATTAGGATCATAAATGACACATTGTTTATCCTTAAAATTAAGAGTAATTTTTGTAAAGCAATTGAGCAACACTTAAAAAGTTTTAAGTCAATTTTGGCACATAAAGAACATCATTAATAATTTTATACCATCATCAGTAGAAAATTTTACTGACCCTCTACCGTGATCTTCCACCAATGCACCATTTCCAAGATGCACTTTGGTTCTATAAAATCTGTCTAAGGTAACTAACATATTTTCATTAATCGCTATGTGTATTTTTCACGCAAAATTAACATACCATTTACATTGGTCAACATGTGATGTGTGCGAGGCCATGAGAACCTCATCCTCTGATTTTACAACTTAGTGATCATCTGCGAAGTTCACTCGATGGGAAGACTTGCCACTTTGATTTTTTTTTTCCTATAATACTTCTCAATGTGACCATACTTCTTAAAATATCTACATTGAATCGAGACCACTTTGAATTCTGCTAAGAATTCTTTTCTAAGTAGTTTGTATTCTTACAAATGCGAGGGTTTCCACTAGATTTTACCTCTCTAGATTCAACTAGACTTTTCTTCTTTCCTTTTGATGATTTTGAATTATGTTGATGCTTTAAATAAAATTTCTACAATCCCTTCACTTCTCACAATGACCTGTTTTTCACAGACTTAGAGTATGACTAAAGCTCCGTGCTATTTCTACTTACGGTTCAAATTAGGCACTTAATAAGGGGGTAGAATCTAGAGTTGTGAAGAGGTTAGAAGACTCTAGAAACCCTTAAGATAGTTTAAGAATACTTTCGAATATCCTAGAACATGTACCGAGTTGTAGAGAGGGATCAAAGTGTAATTATTAGAGTGACTTGTAAAGTAAATTTTATTTGTACTTTAGCCCGCAGGTTGTAGTGTAAATAGAAGTGACATTCATTTGTAATCCGTCCAAGATTGACGCAAGAAATCCAAACAAAAATGGTTGCTACATATGTAGTGGTTCAGGTAACATTCTGGAAAATCATATGTTTAATGAAAAGCGTGTAAGCCCTTAACATAGCCTATTAGGGGTATATAGGCACCCCAATGCCTAATATTGATAAATACCGAGCATAATATAAAAAAATTGACTAAGGGGTATTAGCTAATTTTCTATATACGAATAAGAAATATACATTTTGGGTTGTCATACCCCAATCCAACATTGATGTTCTATAAGTGTACCTGCAATGAAGACCCTAAGTTAAAAGAAAATCTAGTATGAATAGTTTCACACAAAGTACTAGGCATCCAAGTGTCAAGCCTAGTACCATTCCACATGACCATTTAAAATGATCATGTAAATTAAGCAATGCCCAAGGACATAGTGAGGATGCTTAGGATAATAAGTAAACATTTCCAAAGGAACCATAAATTAATAGTTAGTTAGGAAAGAACCACCAACCCATGTGCAAGCACATGTGCAACACATGTGAAGAAGCACCAAAGGAGGGGACCACCCTAACCGAATACTTTTAGGGTAATTAAGGGGACAAAAACGTGCATAAGAGACAACTCCATGCGGGGACTAACTTCCTAAATAGCTAACTAACCGAATTGGACCCATTAGTCCACCCGACAACCTAGGACCAAAACTGGGTTGACACTAACCTAGTACTAGTTAAAGAGACAACCTAGTACCTAACCTAGTATGGTCAAAAAGGTTAGTTATCGTACTAACAACTTAGTGGTACGTTAGTAATTCCCCTAGGTTACATAATTAATTAATTAATTTAAAAGGTCTAAAACCGAAAATAAAAAGGAAATTTTCAGATTTCAGTTAAGACATCAAAGGGACAACCTAGTACCTAACCTAGGATTGTCCAAAGAGTCAGTTAAGATCCTAAAGAGATAAGGGTACTTTAGTAATTACACTAGGCTAATTAATTAATTAATTTAGAAACTTAATTAAATAATTTAAAGGGGAAAAACTGAAATCACAAAACAATTTCCAAATTTCGGTCAAAACAAGAAAAAGACTACCTAGTACCTAACCTAGGATGGTTCAAAGGATTAGTTATGGTTCTAACGACTTAAGGGTACTTTAGTAATTACCCTAGTTTACTTAAATAATTTAATTAGACATTTAATTAATTAAATAAAAGGGGTCAAACCAAAATTCTTACACTAACCTAGTACAACTCAAGAAACATTTTAGTACTTAACCTAGGATGGTCCAAAAGGATTATTTTTTGTTGCAATGACTTGAGGGTACTTTAGTAGTTACCCCAGTTACCTAAATTAATTAAATTAGGGATTTAATTGAATAATATAAAGTCAAAATTTTGATCAAAACCATAGTCAAACACCAATTTCAAGATTTGACTAAGTGCTATGTTCTCCTATGTTTAGTCAACTTAGGAGGGTTTTTTAGTAATTAGTTAACTAATTTATTTAATTAAATTATTAAACCCTAAGTTGAATAAGTCAAGGTCAGTTCCTAAACCTAAAATCCGCGTTCAAACTCAAACAAATACACGACTAAAACTAGAAAACAATTGTGAGAAAAATGATGAACAAAATGCAAGAACAAAAAATAGAAAATTTCTTAGATGATTTTCAAGGTTCGTTCAAGGTGGTCTTTGATATACCGTGGTTTCACGGTATAATTAATACTTTTTCCTTAAGTTTAGTGTGTCCGAAAGCCTTGTTTGTGCTAATTTTGATATAAGTTTCTCTTTGTTTTGCAGGAAATCTGTTCAAAGCTGAATGTGGAGATTTTGAGAGAAAATTGCAGAAGAGACCACCTACGGAGCTTATGATGGTCCGTCGTGCTTGTGACGATCCGTAGGTGGCAGCGAGAAGCTGCTGAAGGAAGATGGGGAAGTCTGACCAAGTGTGGGATTACGAAGCTTGTGACGGTCCGTCATGGCCATGACGGTCCGTCCTGCAGGTCCGTCGTGAAGATCAGAGAAGTGATCCCAGTACCCAGATTCCAAAAGTTGAAGTATTTTGAAACGAAGACCCTCGACGGACCGTCGTTCCTGTGACGGTCCGTCACACTTGCCGTCGAGGGGAATGAAGAAAAGCAGCAGAAGAATTGCACCCCAGTATGGGATGACGGAGTCCACGACGGTCCGTCATGACCACGACGGTCCGTCGCGTGGTCAGTCGACCCAGCCGCGTTTTGGCAGATTTCCAGTAATTAGAATCCTTGTTTAATTAGGTTTTTATTTTTTTTATAAATAGTTCGAAAAACCTCGTTTTTGAGGTTAGACTCTTAGATTATAAAATTCCATATAGTTAGACTCTTTGAGATTAAACATCAGATTATTAGACTTTGTGTTTTGAGTGTTTGATTGTTGGAGATTCTTACAAGTAACTTTTCGTGATTAATCAAGCAAATTTTTGGACTTTATTCTTTCTCATTAAAGTAAGTACATGAATTCTTGTTTAACATATTTGAATATTGTGTTTATGGCTATGAGGAACTAAACTCCATAACTAGGGTTGTGGGAACCATAGACAAATAATGAGATAAACCCTAGCTAAAATAACAATTCTAGAATAATGTCTTGCATGTATTAATAATTCTTTCGCTTAGAAGTCTATTTAACGGATGATCAACTTTAGAAGTCGCCTTAATGCTACTTGCCGGACCAAGGAGGTAGATAATAGGAAAAGAATTATTAACATAGATTTAGTGTATACTATCTAATAGGCTAGTATTGATTGGTATGAGGTAATAACTGAGTCAAATGTCGAATACGATGCTTAATATGAGGTAAAGATAAGGGTTAGGAAAGCAACACACGCAGCCGGACCAAGGTGCGGAGTGAGATTTTCTAGATGCCGGACAAAGGATTTAGAAATACATAACTTATCACTTTGCATGCAAGATACTAGGAAAGAATTGTTATAGTTAGAATTATCAAGTTATGAACCTGTGGGGAACACGTAAACCCTAGTTACTTTGATTAATTGATTAAAACTCAACATTAAAAGCTGTTAAGTGTCTCTGTCAAGTTCGTTAGTTATTTTTACTTATTAGGAAATACAAACCCCCCTTTATGCTTTTTCTTTTTAAGGAAGTCATCAACCGAACAATAGTAATAACAAGTTGAAGTTAAGTCTAAACTATTTTCCTCGTGGGAACGATCCCAACCTCACTAGTTGGGTTATTTACTTGACGCGGCCGCTTTACTTCTCATTTGAGAAGTAAGTTTGAGCGTATCAAATTTTGGCGCCGCTGCCGGGGAATTTAGCTTTTAGATTAACTTGAACTTCTTACTATAGTTTAGTTGATATTTTCTTGATTTTACTTTGTTTTATTGTTTTTGATTTCTTTTCAGAACTATCCTCCTTGTATGCCAAATACACGGAGAGGAGAGAACCGTTGTTTCCCTACGATCACGAGCTAGAGCGTACACTGCGAAACATGAATCGTAATTTGGAATCAATGATGAGGACCCAAACCAGAACATCCCAGCTCCGGCTGATGTTCATGGTCAGATGTTACCCGATGCTCCGGGTGAACATCAACAGAGGGGACAGAATCCCGCTCCACGGCCCCAAGCATACTACAGAGGCTATGATAACATAGCAGATTCGGATGGGCCACTGGTTTTGCCTACTCTACCCACAGGCCACACTTTTGTGGTAACTAGTAGTCTGATGCAAATGCGCACTGCCAGAGGTTTGTTTTCAGGGCTACCTTCTGAGGATCCACATGCCCATATAGCTAAGGTAAGGGCAGTGTGTAAAAGTTTTGTGGGGAGGCCTGATTTGGATCTAGATGTAATAGGTCTCAGAGTGTTTCCTCTCTCACTGACGGGAGAGGCTGCTATGTGGTTTACTGAGCTTCCATACAACTCCATCTTCACTTGGAACAAACTATGGGATGTCTTCTTAGCACGCTACTATCCGGTCTCCAAGAAATTAAACCACAATGACAGGGTGAATAACTTTGTGGCACTACCAGGAGAGTCAGTTAGTAGTTCTTGGGATAGATTCACCTCATTCTTGAGAAGTGTCCCAAATCACCGTATTGATGATGAGTCACTGAAGGAATACTTCTATCGGGGACAGGATGATAACAATAAAGCGGTGTTGGACACTATAGCAGGTGGATCTTATGGAGAATGCCCTTATGCTTAGATTGCTGAGAAATTAGAGAAAATCTTCCGTAACAACAAAGCTTGGAGTACTAGGAAGTCCGATACAGGGAGAAACACCTTTGCAGTGCAGTCTACTCACAACCCAGCCACAAATGATATTCGCGAAGAAATGGCTCAGATGAGAACTGAGCTTGGGTTGGTACTAAAACATGTCACTGGGGGTACAGAAAAGATTAATGCAGTCAACTACTTGGCTAAACCACCACCTCCAATCGATGAGTGTTATTATGAGGAGGATTCCTATACCGTAAATGAACAGATGGGGGGTTTCCAACCAAGTGCCCAAGGCTCTAATCAGGAGAATTGGCGCCAAGGTCAAGGGAACCAAGGTCGGAACTATGGTAACTACAATCGTGAGGGTCATTATGTCCGAGATGGAAACTACAATCGTGACAACAACTTCAACAGGGGTAAGTATGGTATTAGAAACGACAGGAATGGACCCTATGTTCCTCCTCAAAATCGTGAAGTTACTCCTAGGGATGGTGGAGGTAGTATGTCAAGAGTTGAGGATATGTTGCATAAAATGATGAGGAGGTTCGATGCTAGTGATGAGCACAATAAAGAGTTGAGGAATGATTTAGCGGGTATTGGGCAAAAAGTTGATACACATGCAATATCGATTAAGCAACTTGAGTTACAATTGGCCCAATTATCTGCAACTGTGAACACACGGCAACCGGGCACTCTTCCTAGCAACACTGTCCAAAATCCGAAAAATGATGGACATTGTATGGCAATTACTACTCGCGGGGGCAAGCAAACCATTGACCCACCTATGCCATCTAATGAGAATGAGGTGACAAAAGTCACTGATAAAGTGGTAAATGTTGATGCTAATTTAGAGGATACCAGTGCACAAAATGTTAAAGTGCCTAAAAAGGTAACTCCCATGCCTAGGCCACCACCCCCATTTCCTCAAAGATTTGTGAAAAAGACTGAGGATGGCAAATATCGGCGTTTTATAACAATGTTGAAGCAACTTTCTATCAATGTCCCTTTGGTAGAAGCTTTAGAACAAATGCCCGGTTACGCCAAGTTTATGAAAGATTTGGTCACGAAGAAAAGATCGGTTACTTTTGAGGATGATGATAGAATGCAGCATTGTAGTGTTATTGCTACAAGATCTCTGGTCCAAAAGAAAGAAGATCCGGGTGCGTTCACTATTCCTTGTACAATCGGGCTATTACATTTTGCGAAAGCATTATGTGATCTGGGGGCAAGCATAAATCTCATGCCCCTCTCGATTTACAAGAAGTTGGGTTTGGGTGACCCAAAGCCCACTGCGATGCGGCTACTGATGGCTGATCGAACAGTAAAACGGCCCATAGGAATACTTCATGATGTGCTAGTAAAAGTGGAGTCATTTATGTTTCCGGCCGATTTTGTTATTCTTGATTGTGAGGTTGATTTTGAACTGCCCATTATCCTTGGGAGGCCATTCCTAGCTACGGGAAGAGCCTTAGTAGACATGGAAAAGGGGCAGATGAAATTTCGGTTGAACAGTGAGGAAGTGACCTTTAATATTTGTAGGTCCGTGAGGCAGAGTGGTGAGCTCCAATCGGCATCTGCTATATCCTACAACATGGGTGAGACATTTGAGACACAAATAGAAGAACGTCTAGGTGTCGAAGCATTAGCGGCAGTGATAATGAACTTTGATAGCGATTGCATTGAAGAGTATGAGTCATTAATCGCGGCTCTTGACCGAGGTGATGTTCGGTTTAAACCGAAGAAATTTGAGCTTGATATGAAGAATCGCGAGTCCCCACCCGCGAAACCATCTATAGAGGAAGCTCCAAAATTAGAACTAAAAGCTCACCCACCTCATCTCAGGTATGAATTCTTAGGAAAGGGTGACACTTTGCCGGTAATCATTGCGTCAGACTTGGATGCACAACAGGTTCAGAGTTTGGTGACGGTACTAAAAAGGTTCAAAAGAGCTATTGGGTGGACTATTGCGGACATTATTGGGATCCCTCCCGGTATTTGCTCTCATAAAATCCAACTCATGCCTGATCATAAGCCGAGTGTTGAGCACCAGAGACGCTTGAACCCTCCTATGCAAGAGGTTGTGAAGAAGGAAATCATCAAGTGGTTGGATGCCGGAGTAATATATCCAATCGCTGATAGTAGTTGGGTATGCCCGGTTCAGTGTGTACCTAAGAAAGGGGGAATGACTGTGGTCCCCAACGAAAAGAATGAACTTGTTCCAATGAGACCGGTTACTGGATGGAGGGTCTGTATGGATTACCGTAAACTGAACTCATGGACTGAAAAAGACCATTTTCCTATGCCCTTCATGGATCAGATGTTTGATAGACTTGCCGGAAAAGGGTGGTATTGTTTTCTTGATGGGTATTCGGGGTTATAATCAGATTTCTATTGCACCAGAAGATCAGAGAAGAAAACCACTTTCACTTGTCCATATGGGACCTTTGCGTTCAGAAGAATGCCGTTTGGGCTGTGCAATGCACCCGCAACCTTTCAGAGATGTATGATGTCAATATTTTCTGACATGGTGGAGGATACTATAGAAGTTTTTATGGATGATTTTTCTGTGGTTGGTGATTCATTCGAGCGATGTTTGTCCAATTTATCTGAGGTCCTTAAGAGATGCGAAGACTGCAATTTAGTACTAAACTGGGAAAAGTGTCATTTCATGGTGAAAGAGGGTATTGTGTTGGGTCATCGCATTTCAGAAAAGGGCATAGAGGTTGATCGAGCTAAAGTCGAGGTAATCGAGAGAATTCCCCCACCGATCTCTGTGAAAGGTGTGAGAAGCTTTCTTGGGCATGCAGGTTTTTACCGGAGATTCATCAAAGACTTTTCAAAGATTGCACACCCATTGTGCAAATTGCTGGAGAAAGAATGTAAATTTTGTTTTGATGAATCCTGTCTTAAAGCATTCGGTGAGCTAAAAGAAAAGTTAGTGTCTGCGCCTATCATTATTTCTCCAGATTGGAACAGCCCATTTGAGGTAATGTGCGATGCTAGTGGGATGGCTCTTGGTGTAGTATTGGGACAGAGAAGAAACAAAATCCTTTACCCAATTTACTATGCTAGTAAAGCCCTAAATGAAGCTCAAAAGAACTACACAGTGACTGAGCAAGAACTCCTCGCAGTAGTCTTTGCTTTTGAGAAATTTCGCTCCTATTTGCTAGGTACTAGAGTTATAGTGCATACTGACCATTCAGCATTGCGATATTTGATGGCGAAAAAGGATGCGAAACCAAGGCTGATTCGTTGGGTATTACTGCTGCAAGAATTTGACTTTGAAGTGTTGGATAGAAAAGGGACTGAAAATTAAGTTGCTGATCATTTGTCTCGTCTAGAGGATGAAGCTATGAGAGAGTTAGGGGATAAGACTGGCATTGATGATACTTTCCCCGATGAACATGTATTGGCTGCTTCACAAGACTTGATTCTATGGTTCGCAGATTTTGCGAACTATCTGGCTAGTGATATTGTTCCATCAGACCTGTCCTTTCATCAAAGGAAAAAGTTCATGTACGATGTGAAGAAGTTCTTTTGGGATGAACCATACTTGTATAGGAGTTGTGCCGATGGGCTTATTCAACGCTGTGTGCCAGAATGTGAAATGTTGAGTGTGTTGGAGGCATGCCATTTTTCACCTGTTGGCGGACATCACAGTGGTATGCGAACCGCTCACAAGATATTGCAATGTGGTTACTATTGGCCAACTCTTCATCAAGATGCTCATGGGTTCGCTCAAGCATGTGACAAATGTCAACGAGATGGTGGGATTTCAAGAAAGCAAGAGCTCCCTCTAAACCCCATTCTTGTGATTGAGTTATTTGATGTTTGGGGTATTGACTTTATGGGCCCTTTCGTGAGTTCTCATGGGATGAAGTACATTCTAGTAGAAGTTGATTATGTATCTAAATGGGTCGAAGATAATAGCCCTCGCCAACAATGAAGGGAAGAGTGTCACTGCATTCTTGAAAAAGAATATATTCTCCCGTTTTGGCACCCCAAGGGCCATTATTAGTGATGGGGGCTCCCACTTCTGCAACAAATTGTTCAAGGGGTTATTGGAGAAATACGGTGTTCGCCATAATGTGGTCACTCCTTACCACCCTCAAACTAGTGGACAAGTTGAGGTATCGAATCGGGAGATCAAACAGATATTGTCCAAAACAGTGAATGCTAGTAGAACAGATTGGTCAAGGAGGCTTGATATTGCTCTTTGGGCCTACCGGACAGCTTATAAGACTCCCATAGGTATGTCTCCATACCAACTTGTATATGGGAAAGCTTGTCATCTTCCGGTTGAGTTAGAGCATAAAGCCATGTGGGCTATGAAGAAGTTAAAAATGGATTGGAGCGAAGCTGCAGAGCAACGGTTAAATGGGTTGAATGAACTTGATGAATTTCGCTTGAAAGCCTATGAAAGCTCAGCCCTATATAAAGAAAAGATGAAGAAGTATCATGACAACAAAATTGAAAAAGAGAGTTTATGGTCGGGGATTTAGTGCTTCTATTCAATTCCAGATTGCGCTTGTTTCCAGGCAAACTCAAGTCCAAATGGACTGGTCCTTACACGGTTACCCAACTATTCCCTCATGGAGCAGTTGAATTGGAAACTAAGGAGGGTGTGCGGTTCAAGGTGAATGGACAGTGCATAAAAATCTATCTCGGGCATGCTGAATCGGCGAATGAAGTGATCGAGGCATACCATCTTGATGAAGTCTGAGTAATCAAGTGGCCCCAGTCGTGCCGCGACATTAAATCAGGCGCTTGTTGGGAGGCAACCCAATACTTATCGTTTTTTTTAATAATAGTAGCATTTTTTCTATTAATGGGTTTTAAATTTGCAGGCACATCACCAGGAAATTCTGCAGAAAACTACTCCGCAGTAGCCACTGACGGATATAACGACGGACCGTTGCGCATGCAACGGACCGTCGTATGCATCCATCACACCAGGTACGTATTTCTGTCATTTTTGAAATTAGGGCACACACGACGGAACCTACGACGGGACGTCGGAAGTGCGACGGACCGTCGTCGGGGAACCGTCGCGCGATTAATGAAATCTACCCGACTCGACCCGGACGGACCCTTTTCAAAATTTGACCGTTTATACTCCCCCCCTCCATATTCCACCCCATTACTTCCTTATTCCCCTCATATCCTCTCTCTTTTCAACTTCCACACTTGCCTCACTGATCATTGCCCCCAAAAACGTTATCATTATCATCTACTTGTCGGTGCTGCTGCTGTCGGTGTCTACCTTGCCAGAACCATTCTCCGTTTGTTTTCTTCTCCATTTCCAAGGTATGTGTCTACATTTATACTTATTTATCTTGAATTTTGGTTTTGTAGTTAGTATTAGCTTAGTTCTTAGTCGTATACTGTTTCCTTTATATGCTTATGTCTAAACCTAGGTTCAAAATGTTCGTATGTGCCATGTTGATAACCCTAGGCATAGGTGATTTTGCTTTGGTAATTTCTTAGGTCGTTGGGATAGACACATATAGGTTCACAACACTACACGACCATGTGGGTTCATCGAGATGCGTAGGGTACCCCCAGTTCTAACACTGCTACTCATAACGAAACCCCGATGACGGCCCGTCGCACACACGACGGACCATCGTAGGGTCCGTTGAACAAGCCCTAGCACCCCTGCCCAACGACGCCTGTGACGGACCGTTGTGTTTCACAACGGTCCGTCCTGCACGACCGTCATGGTTGTCAGAGACCCTGTTTCTAAGGGTCTCTCAAAATTTTCTAAGTGTCCTACGACGGACTCTTACGACGAACCGTCGTACCCACGACGGTCCGTCCTGCACGACCGTCATGATGGTCAGAGACCCTGTTTCTAAGGGTCTCTCAAAATTTTCTAAGTGTCCTACGACGGACTCTTACGACGAACCGTCATACCCACGACGGTCCGTCCTGCACGACCGTCATGGTTGTCAGAGACCCTGTTTCTAAGGGTCTCTCAAAATTTTCTAAGTGTCCTACGACGGACTCTTACGATGGACCGTCGTACCCACGACGGTCCGTCCTGCACGACCGTCATGATGGTCAGAGACCCCTCTGGTAAGGGTCTCCAAAAATTTTCTAAGTGTCCTACGACGGACCATCATACCGACGACGGTCCGTCCTGCACGAGCGTCATGATGGTCAGAGACCCCTCTGGTAAGGGTCTCCAAAAATTTTCTAAGTGTCCTACGACGGACCGTCGCACCCACGACGGTCCGTCCTGCTTGACCGTCATGATGGTCAGAGGCCCCTCTGATAAGGTTTCCCAACATTTTCTAAGTGTCCTACGATGGACTCTTACGACGGACCGTCCTGCTTGACCGTCATGATGGTCAGAGACCCCTCTTTCAGGGTTCTTTCTCTATACATTGACCAAGTACAACACGACGGACCTCATGACGGTCCGTCGTATCCACGACGAGCCGTCATCCAGCCCGTCGTGTGATACAGTTTCACTATCACTAACACACTATTTTAAATGTTTTATGTTGTATGGGCTTGCTTGTCTTGTTTGACATTACTCGTACTAATAGTGATCCTTTTCAGGTACTATCTACTATGTCACCCAAGCAAGACCGAGCCTACGCACGCGGGCGATCCAAGTCTGTTGCCCCGTCTGCACGCTTGATCATCGGGTCTGATGATGAGAGGGACCCTGAATATGTGCCCCCAGGCCCTTCCGCACCTTCCCGTGCTGCACGTGCCCCAGAGCCACACCCAAGACGGTGGCGTCCGGCGTAGTCACTGCCTCCCAGTCTGATGAGGAGCGCACACTGACCGGCACACCCTCTGGGTCGGCCACAAACGAGGAAGGAGCGTCTGGCTCCTTAGGAGTATCCTGGTCCGAGGAAGCTTCAGGATCTGCTGAGGTTCCCGCACTCGCCACTGCTGCAGCGTCGGCCTCGTCTGATGAGGCTGACAGTTCAGACTCCACATCTGGCGCACCAGCCCAGGTCCCCACCCCAGCCTCTGACCATCCAAACTGGTGCTGCGTCGAAGGCCAGTTTCAAGTGTACTCCGACGCAAAATTCCTTACTGATAAAGGGGTAATGACTCGGACACTCACTTTGGAGTGGAGGGTACTTACAGGGAGTCTCCCATCGATGCCGGAGATCCACAACATATTCACCAGGCATCGCTTAGAATGGATAGCCCGTCCGTTGGGACGATACAGCGAGGAGGTGGTCCGAGAGTTCTACGCATCCTACGTAGCGACTCTCCGATCACAGATCGATAAGCGGGCTGCTCCCGCTAAACAGGCCCCACTGGAGCAGGTTCGAGTCCGGGGCGTGCAGGTCGACATTTCCCTGCCAGCTATCCACCGGTTCCTATACGGCGAGAGTGCAGATGCTATGCGGACTCCCCACACTGCCGAGTTTGACTACCGATGGCAGATAGTGAAGGATGGCCAGTTCTTGCGCGAGCAGGCACTGAGAGAGACCACCAATAGGTGGATGGCCCTGCATCTATCAGTCAACGGAGAGGGTGCAGATTGGGTTACTGAGCCGAAGGGGGCCATCAAGAAGGCCAACCTCACGTTCGTTGCAAAGTTCTTGTGGCTGCTCGTCCGTCACTGCCTTTCCCCCACAGCTGCTGATAACATCGTCACTTGGGATCGAGCAGTGTTGATAGCGGCGATGATAGCCGGATTCAAGGTCGACTTCGCATGGCTTCTCCAGGCAGTCATGCACGAGAGGGCATTTAAGGTCACCACTACCTACCCCTTCCCGTGTATGATCTTTGCCCTTTGGAGGTCTGCAGGTGTGCCCATATGGCACATAGATCAGTTGAAGACCCCGCAGGGGACAGTCGGCCTCATCAGAGACGAGGCCAATGAGTTGGCGCCACGCAGAGGGCCCCGTCCAGAGCTTCCCCCTCTTGCTGATGATCTTGTGGATTTGGTAGCCCAGGCCCGCACAGCTACACAGGCATCCACGGACACTACCCCGGTCGAGTGTATCCCGGGTAGTAGCACAGCCCCTCTACCGACACCGGCCCCGCTTGCTCGAGTCCAAAAACTGGAGGCACAAATGGCCACTCTTCTGCATCATATCCAGTCGTGGATGCAGAAGTCTATTGCTGAGTCTGTAGCGCGTATGGACAGGCAGATGCAGCGGAAGATTGCTGAGGTTAACCAGCGCCTCGATGCCTTTGAATTGAGAGTATTAGCTCGACCAGCCCCTCCGGTAGATGTGTCGAATCTTCAGGCTGCAGTCGACAGTCTTCGTGCAGACATCGACACGATCCTAGAGGCAAGAGTGCCGGAGTCTGTCGAGCCTGCTGAGGATACTGTATTGGCGGCCCTGTTTCCTACTCAAGACATTCCCCCACCCTCCCCTCGAGAGAGTGCCAAGAGGCGTAGGGGTCGATCAGAGGATGAGGCGCGAGCGAGGAAGAAGGAGCGCCGCGAGATGGAGGCCGCGAGGAGAGCCTCAATTGCTGAGGCGGAGGCACACCAGATCAGAGCATCGCAGATAGCGGCTGGGGCGTCTAGCTCCCGTAGTGTAGAGACCGCAGGAGGCACTGAGGGTGCGGTTGTTGCTGAGGACACCACTGAGGGTGTCCAGATTGCTGAGGACACCACTGAGGGTGTCCAGATTGCAGAGGCTGTGGGTTCCGGGAAGCCGGACCCACCAGCTTGCTGATCGACGGCGCTATGCGCCACAGGTTTGCTTCACCTACCCCTCTAATCTTTAGATTTTTTTATGCATTGGGGACAATTGCATGCTTTTTGTTGGGGGTGGGTAAATGGAAAGTGAGTGTTAGGGTGAAGTCTGAGTAGCCCAACTCACTATCCTCTTTTGGGGTTTTCTTGCCTGTGTTCTTTTTCCCCAAAAGACTGATTACTCTTTTCTGTTGAACCGGCACGTTATATCTTTTGTACATAGTTTAACTCTGAAGCATGATGGCTAAAATGATATCCCGATAAAACTGGAAAATGTTGCATGACTAGGCGTAGTAACTGATAATTGTGTGGCTCTAAACATGAAATAGTGTTACACCATTGCATTACCCTAAATCTTCAAGTCAAACTAGGTGTCTGATAATCTGGTATAGTGATGAGATGTCAAGTGAGTGTGAGGAAAGTTGAATAGTCCACTATTGGTACTGAGCTAGAACTTGCCTGGTTAGTCCTGCTAAAAGTAAGCTGTAACAAACAATTAGGAAAGGATCATAGGCCCTTATTCAATATAGCCCATTTTTAGCCTTAATAAAAGAAACCAAATGAAAGTTATCCTTCTTTGATCCAAATAATTTGAGCTTAAAAAAAAAAGTCCTTTCTTTTTCACCCCAACTGATCTTTTCTGGGAACAATATGTTGGCCCTGGTCCCTCCTTGGACATGTGCACCTCAGCTTATGCCAAAAGCATAAGTTGAGGGTGGCTAATGTATAAACAACCTTCGTTATGGCCCTGACCCGACTTTGGGTATTGTGTACCTTGACTCATGGCAAAGCCATGAGTTGAGGGTGGCTGTTTTGAGGGAATGCTCTGGAAAGTGGGGTTGAAAGAACAAAGAGAGAGAAACAACAAAAGTAAAGTGACTCAAGAACTCGTTGAAAAAAAATATATTCAAGAATTACAAACAAGAAAAGAAAAGAGTCACTTACACAAATGAAGAAAGAAGGGAAACAGAAAGGTGAAAGAATAGGAGAAACTGGGCGAGATAAAGTGATATAGAATGGAAGGTTTAGCCGATATGTCAAGGAGGGCAAAAAGTCACTAAAGTATACCTAAATATACCCTACCTTACTCTGAGCCTACGTTACAAGCTAAAAAAGTCCTATTGTGATCCTAAGGGTTGTATAGCGAACTTAAGGCAGTGAAAATAAGGGCAAGCTTATGGCAATAGGTATGAATGAGTGTGACTTTGTTTTGAGAGCGAGTGTTGAAATGTAATCCTTATACTCAAACTGAAATCATTGTGTGAAAAATGAGGATTTTGTTCTAAAGTGAGGACACTAGTTGCAATACCGGAATTGTTAGCACCTCAGTGAGAAATTGAAGAGGATAGGTGTTAGTGCATGGTGAGTCTGTGTCATGTTCGAATCCCACAAAATTCAAGCCTAATAGTGATAGCATGCATAGATTTGATGGGATTAATCGGGATTGATAGACAAATGATTGCAAAGGATAAAACATGAATACTATTGTACAAAGATTGTGTAGTGAGTCATAGTGCGTCGCTTGAGGACAAACAACGAATTTAAGTTGAGGGTGTTGATATACCGTGGTTTCACGGTATAATTAATACTTTTTCCTTAAGTTTAGTGTGTCCGAAAGCCTTGTTTGTGCTAATTTTGATATAAGTTTCTCTTTGTTTTGCAGGAAATCTGTTCAAAGCTGAATGTGGAGATTTTGAGCGAAAATTGCAGAAGAGACCACCTACGGAGCTTATGACGGTCCGTCGTGCTTGTGACGGTCCGTAGGTGGCAGCGTAGAGAAGCTGCTGAAGGAAGATGGGGAAGTCTGACCAAGTGTGGGATTACGAAGCTTGTGACGGTCCGTCATGGCCATGACGGTCCGTCCTGCAGGTCCGTCGTGAAGATCAGAGAAGTGATCCCAGTACCCAGATTCCAAGAGTTGAAGTATTTTGAAACGAAGACCCTCGATGGACCGTCGTGCCTATGACGGTCCGTCACACTTGCCGTTGAGGGGAATGAAGAAAAGCAGCAGAAGAATTGCACCCCAGTATGGGACGACGGAGTCCACGACGGTCCGTCGCGTGGTCCGTCGACCCAGCCGCGTTTTGGCAGATTTCCAGTAATTAGAATCCTTGTTTAATTAGGATTTTATTTTTTTTATAAATAGTTCGAAAAACCTCGTTTTTGAGGTTAGACTCTTAGATTATAAAATTCCATATAGTTAGAGTCTTTGAGATTAAACATCATATTATTAGACTTTGTGTTTTGAGTGTTTGATTGTTGGAGATTCTTACAAGTAACTTTTGGTGATTAATCAAGCAAATTTTCAGACTTTATTCTTTATCATTAAAGTAAGTACATGAATTCTTGTTTAACATATTTGAATATTGTGTTTATGTCTATGAGGAACTAAACTCCATAACTAGGGTTGTGGGAACCATAGGCAAATAATGAGATAAACCCTAGCTAAAATAACAATTCTAGAATAATGTCTTGCATGTATTAATAATTCTTTCGCTTAGAAGTATTTTTAACGGATGATCAACGTTAGAACTCGCCTTAATGCTACTTGTCGGACCAAGAAGGTAGATAATAGGAAAAGAATTATTAACATAGATTTAGTGTATACTATCTAATAGGCTAGTATTGATTGGTATGAGGTAATAACTGAGTCAAATGTCGAATATGATGCTTAATATGAGGTAAATATAAGGGTTAGGAAAGCAACACACGCAGCCGGATCGAGGTGCGGAGTGAGATTTTCTAGATGCCGGACCAAGAATTTAGAAATACATAACTTATCACTTTGCATGCAAGATACTAGGAAAGAATTGTTATAGTTAGAATTATCAAGTTATGAACCTGTGGGGAACACGTAAACCCTAGTTACTTTGATTAATTGATTAAAACTCAACATTAAAAGTTGTTAAGTGTCTCTGTCAAGTTCGTTAGTTATTTTTACTTATTAGGAAATACAAACCCCCCTTTATGCTTTTACTTTTTAAGGAAGTCATCAACCGAACAATAGTAATAACAAGTTGGAGTTAAGTCTAAACTATTTTCCTCGTGGGAACGATCCCAACCTCACTAGTTGGGTTATTTACTTGACGCGACCGCTTTACTTCTCATTTGAGAAGTAAGTTTGAGCGTATCAGTCTTCGTAGATTAAGTTCTACTTAATGTATGAGTTTTCTCTCATGTAATTCTTTCTCCAAGAGGGTTTTCAAACGTGTCAAACTCATGTATTTTGAAAGTAGGGTTGTTTCCCAATGATATTGTTGAATGTCCATCTCCCTAGTTATCCTTGTTTTTTATTTTTTAAGTATATAAATGTAATCTTGAACATGTTGTTGGTATGTGGTTCTAACTGATTTTATAAGTTCTTGATTTATTAATGATTAATGTGGTCTACAGATTAAATTCAGATGATTGAGTGATTAGTTACACAAATTGAGGAATGAGATAATGCTTAGTTTTGTGCTTGAGAAAGATGTAGTTGCTATGAGTTTCTTAGGAAGTTGAGTCTACTATTATAGTCTGTTCATTGAATGATAATTATAAGTTAGTTGAATGTAAAAAGGTTGGCTTACAACAAATGAAGTTTAAATGACCACCATATGTGAAAGTTTTGTTTATGCCAACAAATTGGCTAGTAAAACTATGTCCAAATATTATCTCCCAAAATGTGTGAAGTTATACTAACAAAGTGATATCAATCTCTATATCACTGAACTCATAACATAGGGTATGCCAATCAATGGGACAAGTCCCAATATAACCTATCCACACGAACTTGTGAACGTAATAGCATTGAATAAGTAGTTGTAACTTTTATAAAGAATCAAAGCTAGTTCATGAATCTATAATGCCAAAATAACTTCATAGCTTGGCCAAACAAGCATTCAATTGTTCTTGTAAGTTAATCAAAGATTAAAATTTCAAGTGTAGTGAAAGTTTGGCTTATGCCAAATAAATTTGTCTACAACATTATTTTCAAAAAATGTAATAGAATTGGCTAATGATTCCATGAAATTATACTTGAATGAATTGCCTGCCTTATGCCAATAAAATGGCTAACAATGCATCGTCTAAGAGTGATAAATGAATTAGCTATAATTTTATCTTTAAATAATTAAAAGATTACCTAATGTCTAAGGTATATCAAACTAAACATGAAGGAGTGTAGCTTTGGCTTGTGCCGATAAATTGACTATGAAGTGAGTTTTCAATTTTTCTAGGCCAATTCTAATTTTGTGCCAATTATATATAGCAAAAGTATTGAAATTACAATATAAGAACATCTAAGGAAATTCAATGAATCCATATCCAAAGGCACGCCAATCAGTGGGACAAGTACCAACATGCCCTAACCAAATGAACTATGAACATATGTAATTCATTGAGTGAAGTTCTCATTGTCCATAAACGGTGATATGAAGCTATCAAACGATAGTAAGTAAGTAACATGAGTAATAATATAACTAATGATGTCTAAGTTAAGAAAGTTACCAGAATGAGGTGTTAAAAGAAGTGAGACAAGCCTCACTTACCTAAGCTACTACGTTAAAAATACTCACGAATGAAGGCGTTAGAATGTGTGAGACATCTCATTAACACCCAAGATGTTATGTAAGGAAATTCACATGTCATCAATGTAATGAAAAAGATGACAAGTAACCAATAGTGTAAGTAAATGTTACAAAAACATACTCACCTATGAGAGTGTAAAGCTAATGAAGAGACCATTCTCTATGCACACTCTAATGAAACTATTCAAACTGATGTATACTTAATACTAATGATGATATCAGAAATCATCTATTGATCTATGATGTCCTCATAATAGAAGCCAACTTCCATGACGTATGAGTTGAATGAAATGGAACTTTATATTGAGCACAAATAGACTAGCTATGAGCTGTGATGCCTTCTTTTGGGAAGGGTGCAGGTTCACATAACTCTCAAAAGATGAGACTGTTCGGTATGCCGGGTGTGGGTCTCCTTATATCTTTTAGTCTTTGAACCTATACTACCAATATAGGGATCTAGCGGGGTTCAATTCCTATGTACGCTAGCATGTTTTAGGTCACATTGGCCGGTGATTCCACCTCTTTTCAATGTAGGGTAGACACTAGATTTCATGATGCTCACATGATATATGCCGGTTAAGGTTGGAGTTCCTCAATGTAAAAAATATAACGAAACGAATGATACCGGAGGTGTTTGTGCAAGACAATCAGGAGGTGAAATTAGATTTAAGTAATGACATTAGGTCATTCTTGGTCATTGCAGTTCATGATCCCGATGAGAGTCTTAAACTTCATCCTAGGTTTAGCTGGTGTTTACATCAGTCTACGAATGAATGAAATGAATAATATGAATTATGAATGAACGAATGAAGCATACTCTGTGTTTGTTAAACAAGGCCCTCGGGTTCAGATCCAATATGTTGGGCCCTCATTTGAGATGTCTTATGCTACATCAACGATTCCGAAGTATCATGTATATGAAATGTATAATATATAAAACATAAAATTAATGAAGTCAATGGCATGATCAATATAGAATTTCTTATGAAAGGTAATGGATATATAGTGTAAAGAATGACTCACTATAAGGTAGGGAAATCATTCCTTAGTCCTTGAATTACTTACATCAATTCATTATGGGTATAGGGCTACAATTAGTCATTGAACTTGTAAGTAAAACATTGGACCAAAGGAATTATTGAACTACACAACAACAAGAAAAAAAATAACGGAAAAATAATCTAAGTGTACAAAGAGGAGCTCTCGTCCTAAGAGGATCAAAATCTCAAATCTTCACCCGAGTTGTTCTAGAATTATGTTGATGATACTAATATATTGTAATCATATATAAAATGAGTTGTGTGCTTTTAATGCATTAAAACACATCATATTCATACCACAATTCACAACCAATGAATTAAGAAAGTCTAGTGACTAGACTTTCCAGAAATAGCATGTCATTTCGGAAGAGCTTTCATTGATTATACAAAGCTTTATGTGTATGTGTGCATACAACCATACTTAGTACAAGTGGTGTACTAACCCCCTACTATTTACTATTTTTATAGGTGCAGGTTAGAGGAAAGGTTGACGACACTTGCAGCGGTTTGGACTTCAGCGTTTCTCCAAACCATTTGGTACGTCCTCATGATATCGAGGATCCAACAGATTTAGTCTAGCCTTACTTTTAGACATAGCTAGTGGATGTTGTCCCTAGCATTTATTGTGCACCTTCGTTTCGAATCTTTGTAATAAGGCCATATTTGGCAAACTATTTATGATATATTCATCTTCAGTTTTGAATTGATTCTTTATGTTAGATGGTTGTTCTCTTAAGTTGAGCTAGTATATGATGTATCTATTTAATAATTATATGAAGTCTATGTATACTTCATACATATAAAAAGTTTTAAATTTTCCGCAAATTTAACTAGATGAATGTGATGAATGCAAGATGAGGCTTGTCTGCGACCTCTGAGAGGTCAATGACGCCAGTTGCGATCTGGATTCCAGAATTAGAGTCATGATAAACTTGGTACAGACCATGACTTTAAATTACCTAGGATCTAAAGCTCAACACAACCACGTTACATAGTTTCTAGCTTATGGTTGTGAGCCCACAATCATGGCTTAGAGACTACGCGATGATAGAAATTCCACCCTTCTTCTACTCTTTATCGTGCTATCAAGAGCTTTGACACTTTTTATCAATATAAGTGTCTAACTTTCTTATTGTATGAATGCGTAGAAATATATACACAATAATTAGGATGGACAAGTGGTCTAAGGCACTAGACTCAAGATCTGGCCTTCCCTGGAAAGGGCCATAATGGAAATGCCCAACATGGACGAAAGACGTGTGGTGAGTGTGGTTATTTGCATACAGCTGAATGCATAGTAATGTCTAAAAGCCAGCTATGAGTATCAATGAGGAGGAGAAGGCTAAGTTGGCTGCATATCAACTCATGAATATGGCTTATACATGGATTTGCTTCATAAGTGTTATTTTATAATTGACTATAGAAACAGGGTAGTAAGGCTTCAGTTTCCAAATATGTTAGGCTAAAATGAGAAGGGTGTGGTTCAAATCCAATAGGCCAAGCAGATGCTCAACCTCGGCAAAATTCTGTAGCTGAACCCCCCAAGAGAAACCGGTTTTATGTGTTGAAAGGAAAAGATGAACAAGAGAAGTCCATGGATGTGGATAATGGTAACTTGTTTGTCTCCTCATTTCCTGTTTATGCATTATTAGATCGAGGATCTACCTTGTCTATGATAGCTCCTTTTATGGATAATCAATGTGACTTACTTCCAGAGATCTTACATGAACCGTTTCTAGTTAGTACTCCCATGGGAGACAGTGTTAAGGCTGAAGGGGTATGTAGAGAAGTAGAAGGCATAGTGGCAAGTCCCTTTGAAATTAAGTTGGGTGTCATTAGGTTCAAATCATAAGGCCAACAAGATGTTATCTAGGGGTTTAGATATACTCTTCCTAAGTCTGGTTTATGTCTAAGAAACTCTAAGTTCAAGTGATTTAGTCGATTTGGTGTAATAGGTCACTAATCGTATGTCTTATAATAGCACTATGTGAGTAAAATGATGTTAGGTTTGCATTTCATGTGCTGTTTTTGTGTAGCATAGACTTGTTTCCTGTGTTGCATGATTTGCGATGTGCATTAAGTTAAGTGTGATTTAGAATAAAAAATTCCTCAATCAAAAAAAAAAAGAGGTTCAAATAATCTTGAATTATATGCATCATTCAAGTAAGTGTGAATTAGATATTTACAAAACAGAAACGTTTAAGTACGACAAACTGAGTCACCCTTTTTGTTTAAATGATATATAAGTGTCATTCGGGGATGAATGTTCCTAAGGGGGAGATAGTGTAACATTCTGGAAAATCATATGTCTAATGAAACGCCAGTATGCCCTTAGGATAGCCTATTATGGGTACATAGGCACCCCAATGCCCAATATTGAGAAAAATTGGGCATAATATAGAAAAATTGGCTAAGGGATATTAGCCAATTTTCTATATACGAATAAGAAATATACTTTTTGGGTTGTCATACCTCTATCGATGATTGATGTTCAATAAATGTACCTGCAATGAAGACTCTAAGATAAAATAAATCCATTATGAATAGTTTCACACAAAGTACTAGGCATCCAAGTGTCAAGCCTAGTACCATTCCACATGACCATTTAAAATGATAATGTAAATTAAGGAGTGCCCAAGGACATAATGAGGGTCCTTGGTAAAATAATGAAAAATTCTTATAGGAACCATAAATTAATAGTTAGTTAAGAAAGTACAACTAAACCATGTGCAGGACATGTGAAGAAACACCAAAGGAGGGGACCAGCGTAACCGAATTTGGTTAGGGTAATTAAGGGGACAAAAACGTGCATAAGGGACCACTACATGTGGAGCCTAACTTCCTAAAAATTTTTAGACACTAACCTACTACCCAAATAGCTAAATAACCTAGGACTAACCGAATTTCACCCATTAGTCCACCCGACAACTTAGGACAAAAATTGGGTTGACATTAACCTAGTACTAGTTAAAGAAACAACCTAGTATCTAACCTAGTATCGTCAAAAAGGTTAGTTATTGTCCTAACAACTTAGGGGTACTCTAGTAATTCCCCTAGGTTACCTAATTGATTTATTTATCAAATAATTAAGTAATTTAAAAGGTCTAAAACCGAAAATAAAAAGGAAATTTTCAGATTTCGATTAAGACAAGAAAGGGACAACCTAGTTCCTAACCTAGGATGGTCCAAAGATATAGTTAAGATCCTAATGACTTAAGAGTATTTTATTAATTACCCTAGGATAATTAATTAATTAATTTAGAAACTTAATTAATTAATTTAAAGGAGCAAAACTGAAATCACAAAACAATTTCCAGATTTCGGTTAAAATAAGAAAAAGACGACCTCGTACCTAACTTAGGATGGTTCAAAGGATTAATTATGGTTATAAGGACTTAAGATTACTTTAGTAATTACCATAGGTCACTTAAATAATTAAATTATACATTTAATTAATTAAATTAAAGTGGTCAAATAAAATTTTTTGCACTAACCTAGTAGAACTCAAGAAACATCCTAGTACTTAACCTAGGATGGTCCAAAAGGGTTAATTTTGGTTCCAATGACTTGAGGGTACTTTAGTACTTACCCCAGGCACCTAAATTAATTAAATTATGGATTTAATTGATTAATATAAATTCAAAATGTTGACCAAAGCCTAGTCAAACATCAATTTCCAGATTTGACTAAGGGGTATGTTCTCCTATGTTTAGTCAACTTAGGAGGGTTTTTTTAGTAATTAGTTAATTAATTTATTTAATTAACTTATTAAACCCTAAGTTGAATAAGTCAAGGTCAGTTCCTAAACCTAAATTCCACGTTCAAACTCAAATAAATACACGACTAAAACTAGAAAACAATCGTGAGAAAGACGATGAACAAAAAACAAGAACAAAAAATAGATAATTTCTTAGATGATTTTCAAGGTTTCTGCGAGGTTTCTTCAAGATTCATTCAAGGTTGTCTTCGTAGATTAAATTATACTTAAGGTATGGTTTTTATCTCATGGAATTCTTTCTCCAAGAGGACTTTCAAACGTTTCAAACTCAAGAATTTTGAAACTAGGGTTGTTTCCCAATGATATTATTGAACGTTCATCTCCCTAGTTATCCTTGTTTTTGATTATTTAAGTATACAGATGTAATCTTGAACATGTTGTTGGTATGTGGTTCTAACCAATTTTATAAGTTCTTATTATTAATGATTAGTGAGGTCTATAGATTGGATTCGGATGAGTGAGTGATTAGTTACACAGATTGAGGAAGGACATAATGCTTAGTTTTGTGTTCGAGAAAGATGAAGTTTCTATGAGTTTCTTATGAAGTTGAGTCTACTGTTATAGTCCGTTCATTGGATGATAATTATAAGTTAATTGAATGTAAAAAGGTTGGCTTACAACAAATGAAGTTTAAATGACCACCATATGTGAAAGTTTGGTTTATGCCAACAAATTGACTAGTAAAACTATGTCCAAATATTATCTCCCACAATGTGTGAAGTTATAATAACAAGTGATACCAATGTCTACATCAATGAACTCATAACATAGGGTATGTCAATCAATGGGACAAGTCCCAAAATACCTTATCCAGACGAACTTGTGAACGTAATAGTATTGAATAAGTACTTATAACTTTCAGAAAGTATCAAAGCTAGTTCATGAATCTATAATGCCAAAATAACTTCATAGCTTGGACAAACCAAGCATTGAATTGTTCTTGTAAGTTAATCAAAGATTAAAAGTTCAAGTGTAGTGAAAGTTTGGCTTATGCCAATAAATTTGTCTACAACATTATTTTCAATATATGTAATAGAATTGGCTAATGATTCCATGAAAATATACTTGAATGAATTGTCTGCCTTATGCCAATAAAATGGCAAAAAATACATCGTCGAAGAGTGATGAATGTAATTATCTATAATGTTATCTTTAAATAATTAAAAGATTAGCTAATGGCTAAGGTATACCAAACTAAACATGAATGACTGTAACTTTGGCTTTTGCCAATAAATTGGCTATGAAGTTAGTTTTCAAATTTTCTAGGCCAATACTAATTTTGTCCCAGTCATATATAGCAAAAGTATTGAAATGATAATATAAGAACAACTAAGGCAATTCAATGAATCCATATCCAAAGGCACGCCAATCATTGGGACGAGTCCCAACATGCCCTAACTAAATGATCTATGAACATATGTAATTCATTGAGTGAAGTTCTCATCATCCATAAACGGTAATATGTCTACACTTCAATCCTTTGATTTTGTTTATGTATTTAGTGATGCAAAACAGAATTAGGAACTCTATGATCTTAAGATTGTAAGTGGTATGAAAAAATGTGGGTGCTATATTAATATAAAAACTATCATACTTCTTGAATCTTGATAGTATAGGAAGTCCATGAGGCAGGAAGCCGAATGCAAAACACTTCTTTTGGTTCTAATTTTAGTGCTCAATATTCAAGTGTTTAGGAGATTGAATGAGTGATTGCTCAGTTATCATGTTTGATGAGATTCTACAAAAATATTTTTGCGCCAGTTTTGTATCTTTCAAAAATGCACTGGTTGTGAAGAATTCGACGGACATTCTTTAATACTATTGAGGAGTCTTAGCCACATAGAGTATCACTCGATTCCCACCGAAGTGACAAAAATACAATACGATTTTATATGCATAAGCTTTTTGAAGTCCCCATCTTAAGTACTAACTAAAATTTGAAGGTCATTTTTAAAGCACTATCATGAGTCATATACACTTAAGTCATTTCAGGTAAATTAATGTTTAATGCAAGATGGAAAAAGAGAAGAGAACAACCAATCAGAATAGAATATTAAAGAAAAATCAATTCCTAAACAATGAGAGAAAAATTAGTTATAATATTGTCTATTTTGAGGAAGCAACAAAACTCATTACAATTGCTTGTTTTTTCTTATTTGACAGTATAATCTATCATATTAATAAGTCATTATATTATGTATTGATGCTTACAAAATGAAGATGCATGTATTCTGTTGTTGTTGTCCAAGCTGTTACACTGAGAAATAAAAGAGGATAAAATCAAGAGTTCCTTCAGAGCAATGGCAAAAGACACTGAAATCAGAACTCTCCAAGAACTTTGAACAAATCATTGAGTACAAGACTACTGTAATACAAGCTTAACATTATACTATTATATATAAGCTTCACAATATTTACAATATACACAAGTGTGTTGTGCAGATACACTGATCACAAGTGTTGTTGTTGTACTAATAGTGATAATACAACCCAAAAAGTGAAAGTGTTGGGAGTTTTTAGTTAAAAGTTGACTGTATATTAATCTAGAACAACAACAAGGTAAAATTGGAGTCAAGGTAAGTTTCTCCAGTCCCAGAATTTATGGCATAGCAAGATGTCAAGGCATCTAAAGTGGTATAATGTTATTATTGTAGAATGGTAGAGATATTGAAATGAAAGTGAGAAAATACTATAAAGAACAAATGAACCAGAGTTTACTACATTATTTCAACAATTCTACTACCAAAAGGTGATAATTTTATGTGAAGTTATGTTAGAAATGAATATTTATCTAGATGAAGGTGTAACACAATATACCTAATTGATTGTTGCAAATCCACTTGACGCAAAATCTGAATCACTGAGACAGCCCAAAATTTTGGAAAAGTTGTCTACCATCTTTGTTACTTCCTCCTCCCTAACTTTTAATAATTATTGGTCATTCATACCAATTGAGGTTCTGCAGACTGAGAGTCCCAAAAGTTATTCTTTTGTGGTAACAAAAAATACCAAAATAATGATGATACTCTTGTAATTAAAAGTATATACATAAAATTCAATCATAAAAGTAACCATTGTTATAGGTCAGCAACACGAAATCTTCTAAGAATTTAACATGTAAGCTCAATTGTCTACATCAATAGACATTCAGAGCATCACATAGCTACTTCGATATCATATTATAGATAAATGTAAATATAAAACTGAATGGAGTTAAGCGTGTATACTCTGGAAAAGAAGTGAAGAACCTAAAGAACTTTAAAATATAAGAGCATGGCATATATAACCTCTTATTACTGATAGTACACAAGTGAATAGAGTTGACATATCTATCCGACAAAAGTGACCACTGAATGGAACTTCCAAATTGATTTGTACACTTGCCACCAATGAGAACACAAATATACACAACACAAACTAAAACTACATAAATGAAGAAGCCAAAAACTTGAAAGTACAATAATACTACTTGGTTGCAGTCTAAGCATAGCCCAACTTCTTCACCATTCAATGTACCCAACCACAAATAGTCACGGTAAAATCCTCGTAGGTGTGAACTTTATTATTTCCACTGATCACATATTTATTTGAAGAAGATAAATAAAAAGGTTCAGATAAAAGAAATATATAGCTGAAGCTCTACATCAGCCATTGGTTATTCATTATTTTTGACATGTTTGCCTGGACACAGTTGAGTGAACCTTTACAAGTCATAAACCTTCCGAATTCTTAAAACTATGTAGTCAAATTAAATTAAAATGCATAATAATAAACTAATGAGCCTTCAAAATAGAGGTCGAAACACTTACATGAAACTTATTAATGTAAGCTCAATATGAAATAAAGGCTCGAATAACTTAGAAAATGATTTTATGCTTCAATTGTTATATTATTTATCATGTATTTATTACACAATAGATAAATGATTTTAAAAGGAAGTTTTGATGTTGAAGTTAAAATATGAAGAAACAAAAACTCTTTAGATATGCTAACAGTTAGAAGTAACAACAAATAAGTATTTTTGATAAAGTGTAAAAATAAAAATGAACTACTGAAATTTTGACAACTTTTAATCATTTTTCTATAATAAGATTTTTATTACATAAAGATCCAAGGATTAAAAAAAATATCGTAGCAAAGTGTTTTATTTTTAACATGAAAAAGACAAAAAGTTATTTGTGCGATGGTTCATTTGCATTCACTTCTAGGTTAATGATTCGACTAAAAATTTACAATTCATCTTTTCTTAAAGATAATTTTATTCTATTTAAAAATTATTGTTTGATCGTAAAAATTCTAAATCTAAATTGGGATTAAAATTATAAGTTGTTGTTTCACTCATTTTAAAAATTCTACTACATTCAGATATGAATCTTATTTCACATTTACCTTGACTCCAACTTTATACATTCAAATTAAAAATTACTTATATTGTTGAAACAGATTCTAGTGATCATAGTTATGGAGGAGTTTTAAAATATAGATATGAAAAAGAAAAAATAGAACACCATTGTAGATACTATTCAGGATCTTATACAGAAGCACAAATAAAATGGGAAATAAATAGAAAAGAATTATTTGCATTATATAAATGTTTATTAGCATTTGAACCATATATTGTTTACAATAAATTTATTGTAAGAACAGATAATACACAGGTAAAATGGTGGATAACAAAAAAATTAGAAGATTCAGTTACAACAAAAGAAATAAGGAGATTAGTATTGAATATATTAAATTTTACATTTACAATTGAAGTAATTAAGACTGAGAAGAATCTTGTTGCAGACTACCCATCAAGAAAAAGGAACTCAAACTGAACCAGATACAATGGAAGAGATACTCAAAGCTATTACTACACTTTCTGCGAAAGTAGGAAGTATGGATAAAGAGCTACAAAAAATAAGTCAGCAGCATGACTATAAATATGCGGAGCTATGTCAATCGGAAGACACAAAAATTCCAGAGCTAGAAGGAGACGATGGGAAACTCCAAAAAACCCATAACAAAGTTTGTTTAAATACAGCTGCAGGTACAAGCAAAAGAGATAGTGAGAAACCAAAAAATATGAATTTAAACCAACTATTCATAAAACCATTTATCCAAAAACCACAAATACAGCTACCCGTAGAACCACAAACATCTACATATGCAGTTAGTCTACAAAATGACAAAAAGAGATACAACTATATTACGCAGTCCTACATCGAAAACATATACAAAATCCAGACATATTTAAACCTAAACCCAAGATCTACACAAACAAAAAATCCCGAAGAAGACTATATAACCCAAAAATTACAAGGATATAACCGACTTATAGCACAACCCAAAACTAGTCCAAATTTAGTTAAAACATGTTACAGCTATGGACTACTAAATACAGTATATACATACGACGGAGAAGAAATAATTGGAATACCAGAATTACATAAAGCATTTATGACATATAAAAGAATTACAAAAGGAAATCTATTTTTTATAAAATTCTATACAGCACCAGCAGAAATATTATATGAAGAGATAAAGTCGCCAATACAAGTTATAAAGATAGGCCTAACTAGAGATATGATCATACCATAAGAGATAGAAAAACAAGCTGAGATACCAAAGATAGAGATACCGAGCTTTTATGCTAATAAAAGAATAATCGTAGTAACTTGCACTTATATGTATGTGTAAAGTTGTCTCTATGAGATCTGTAGGAGCATGTTGATTTCATGGTAACTCTTGATGTTCATGTTGAGCTCATGTTTATATTGAGAATGTATTTCCTCATTATGTAATATGAACTGTTAAGGTCTTAGATGTGGTAAATAGTGATTTGAGTTGCTATGTGTAATGTTATGTCTAAAGTGTTGAATGGAGTGGTGAAGTAATCCTATGAGTTGTGACTAATAATTTTATGTTGTTGGTGGTGGTGGTGGTTGGAGTGCTAGTATTGAGCCTCCTTCTCTCCCTATAAAAAGACTTGGGTGTCATTTGGAGACGAATGTTCCTAGGGGGAATAATCTAAAAGTCCATGACTTAGTCTAGAACTTCACTTGATGAACTAAGACTCAAAAAAATGTTATATGCCTAAATTAATATAATGAAACTAATTTGGAAGTGTCAGAGTCAAAATGTCAAGAAACGACCATGACGTCCAGAGGTTTGTGAAAGATGAGATAGTGTACGTTAGTGTGTTTCAAGGGGTTTAAAGAGTCAAATTCAAGTCAAATTTGGTGGAAAGTTTGGGAACACATATTAGAGTGTGTTTCAAGTCGACTCCCCAAGGACCATCCGAAGGGTCCTTGAGAAGGACCCTACATTTTGACCTCAAAACTATATTTTGGACAGTGTGCAACCACGAGACCAAATGACAAGCCGTAGTTTGAATGAAGCTCCGTCAATGGTGCTCATCGGTTGAAACTTTGTGGATTTCCCAAGATCCTCCAAAAAGGACTCTCTTATCCAAACCACAAATGACCAAGACAGTCTTTGGATGGATCGACGCGCCGTAGACGGGGTTCCTTCGTTTGGAACACCACTTCACTGTCCTATTTTGGTTGACTTAAGTCTAATAACATAATTAGTTAATGAATTATTTAGGGGTTAATGGTTGTTCAATTAAGTTACTTGGGGAATATAAAAGAGCTAAACCTCATTAAACTAACTCATCACGTCATAATTTCCCCAAACCCTAGCCTCTGCAACTTCTCTCTACTTTCTCTCACTACCCAAAGACCCCCATTGGAGACCAAGATTCGATATTGATTAGGTATCAAGACTCACTTTTTTATCCATCATTATTCAAGGAATCTCAATGAATGAAAGATATTCACTTTTGGTATCGGTTTCCCCATGAGGCTCTTCAAAATTGGGTTCCAAAGGTGTCTAAAACTTGGGTTTACATCCAATTTCGTGGTTCCTTATCAAATTGATTTAATGCTGTATTTTATTGATTAATATTGATAAAATATGATTTTTTTAGATTGGTTAATTGTTGTATTTCATAGTAATTGACCTAGTTCCATGAATTCACCCTTTTCCCTAACCCTAGGTTATGAATTGAGTTGATTGGTGAATATGGATGATGAAATTGATTTATTTCTTGTAAAATTTACCATTGTATGATGATGTTGAGTGAACTAATGGATAAATATTGTGATATTGATGATGAAGTCTTGAAGGAGGTTTTCGAAGCTATTGGTAAGACTTTTATGGCAATGAGTTCTCTACTTCAATAATGATGGTTTATTCTTGATAATGATGTTCAATTGAAGAATGATTATGTGAATGAAATAGGAAGATGATGATATGATGAATTTGATGGCATGTTATGGATATGTTGAATTGTGAGATCATGGTAAGGGTATGATGATGCAAGGTTGAGGGTGATTCTCTTGTGTGCCTAATATTAGAACTATGATGTGTTGATCTCAGTGACGATTGTTTGTGACGAAAGGAAGTTCTCATTCTAAATATAAAAAGATAATAACATGATTATTCAAGGGGTTAGTCTCCTATGGCCTATATCAATATTTGCTTATTAATAAAGGCTTAAAGACATTTCAAAAAGGGACTTTAGCTTAGAAACAAATGAGCTAGATATGAGAGGTGTCCTTTCACAATGTGGAAAGGTAGGTTCACAATGATTCTCATGAGATAGAGAGTAGCATCCAATGTGCATACATGAGTTTATAGTATATTTACTTGTTCCTTAACTATGTTTCCCCATAGGAAAACTAGCTAGTAGATCCAACTAGAATTCTATGTTCATGTTTGGTTCTATCTTGGCTAGTAGAGCACTTTCTTTCGGTGAAGGGTTTCATGACACCAGATTCCATGTTTAGCTCATATGGGTTAAGATAATTTTTCCCCAAAGTAAAATGAATGAATAAAGTAATAAATATGAACTCTAACTAGGGTGACTTAAGGGGTTCTACTGAGTGTAGGTAAGGGTATGGGACATTACCTACGCATTTCACAAGTTGACCTTGAGGGGAGTCCTAGAAGGATGTTCTTATGCACTTGTATTATGAATAATATGCTAAATGTATTTTTAACATGATGTTGATCTTATATGGTGTTGACTTCATTGATGAACAAGATATTGGTCTAAATTGCTATGTGTGATGTTAACTACACATGATATGATGATAATGTTATATAAAGTATAAACATTGTTTGTGGTCTCTTTTATAGTTTACTTGATTATGTGGGGTTATGGGGCTTCACATGAGCATTGCACTTCTATGCTTTTTATGTGATTGTTGGTAAGGGTCTTGTATGATTTGATGATATAAACTCTTCAACACGAAATGTTAATATAACTTCATGATGATGCTCTTTATGTTGATATGACTTTATGATAGTGTTGTCTTGTATATGGATATGAACTTGTCTTAAGTGATGCTATGATCATTGACTTGTATATGCTCTAATGTGTGCATAAATGGCTTTAAAAAGTGACTTAGCATGGTTTTGAACAAAATGTCCCTACAATGATGTTCAATTTGTTCATTATCATATCTATCCTTTAAAACTCCTCCATTACTATAATTACTTGAGTCTGTTTCTAATATATATATAAATCGTTTTTCTTCATCTTGAAAATATAGTTTTGGTAACTTTTTGCATAAATTCTTGATACGTCTTATATGATCTTTATCTTTATTATCAAAATAATATTCAACATCTTTCCTAAGTTTTTTATGTAATGGTTTTAGGTATTCTGCTAATTTTGGTATGTATTCTCTTACCTGATTAGATAACACCATACCATTACTTTATAACAGGGATAATAGACCAAAAAAGATACTAATAGACCAAAAAAGATATAAAATTTTGACAAATACCTGACAAGAAGAGAATTATATAACGAGAGAATTAGTGTTAGAAACAGAAATTATAGAAACAAGACACTTATGCCCCGTACCCCCACAAATAAATACTTACAAAGCCAGTCTAGATTTACAAAAACAAACATATAACCACATTACCAGAATGTATATAGAAAATATATACACGATACAAACTTTGTTAAACTTAAACCCTAGAGCAAAAGATACCAAAAATCCAAACGAAAATTATATCACCCAATACCTACAAGGATACGACAAACTAATAGCACAACCAGGAACAAATCCAAATCTAGTAGCAACTTGCTACAATTACGGGCTAATAAGCACAATATATACTATAACTGGATACGAAGTAGCTAAAATACCTGAGCTACATAAGGCATTTCTGCAATATAAAAGAATAACAAAAGGAACATTATTTTATATAAAGTCTACATTGTAATTTTTTTTGGGTGGGAGGTGGAATGAAATTAACGGGTATATGGTTGTAAATATTATACTCCTAAGGGTTATTTGCTTGGTTTTCCCTCTTATTTTCTATTTTTTGTTAACTTGGGCAAGCCTTCTAAACTTTTTTTGGTATAAATAAATAAAATGTCTCATGTGGTCATGCCAATTATTTATCTTTTTAATAAACACATGAAAATATTATACATTTGAATTTAAATTTATCGCACATGTTTTGGTTAAATTTATGATTCTCCCTTTATGTTCTCTAGAATGAAGCCAATTTTTTTTTGGCTCTATGTGTTTCTCATTTTGATACTTTTTTTCCGGATCAATCCAACAAAGGAAGAAAAAGATATAAAGAACTCACCTAAAGGAAGGCAATAAATGAATCTGCAAATGGAATTTCTTTAGGGGAAAAAATAGTGGTATTGCCTATATATTATATATATATTTAAAGCAATAATTCAAAATTAAATTTTGATCAAATACTCATAGTGAATGTGTAGAATCTGTCAATAAAATAAAAGTATTAATAAATGCTTCTAACTTCGGATAAAGAATCTTTTTTTAAAAAAATTCAGTGAAATTTATAAATTGAAAAACTATGTAAATATATTATAACTCACCATTATTGATAATTGAAAATATTTATAAAATAACATGAAAAATATATTTTGCAAGGATTTTGAGATGAATGCTTAATCAGGTAGGATCAAAAAAGCAAGGATTAATTTGGGAGATTAGATATAAGTTGGTTGGAGTATATAAAGTTTGTATAATCATCACCACATAAAGCATTTTAACATTAGATACCTCAGTTCACATAAAAAAAATAGAAGTTTTGCTTAGTTTACATATATTCTGCATAGGATCAGGAGATGAATCGAATTTAATATCCAACATATTAATGGTTCAGAACAGTTTTCTCGAGTCTACCTTTCAATCATGTTTTTTTGTTTATGTATTTAATGATGCAAAAACACAACTAGAAATGCTATGATCTTAAGATTGTAAGTGGTATGGAAAAATGTGTGTGCTATATAGATATAGAACTACCATACTTCTTGAATCTTGGTAGAGCACGAAATCCAGGAGGCAGGATATCAGATACAAAACACTTTTTTGTTTATTTTTAGAGCTTACAATTGATATGTTAGTGTTTGAAGATTGGATGAGTGATTTTTTAGTTATCTATGTTGATCAGATACAACAAAAACGTTGCTACACCAGTTTTGAATCTTCCGAAATTGCACTGTTGGGAAGTAGGAGAACAAATAAAGTAGTTTTGATTATTGATAAAGTGAAGGCATGGTGTCGTATGCGTACAATTATGAGAGATTGCGGCGAAGAAGAAAAAGTATTGAGGCAAAGAAGAAAAAGTGCATAATTGTAAAGAAGGAAAAGAAGGAAACAAATATGGAAATAAATAAAGAAGGAAAGAAATAAAAAAGTAGCAATTCAAGTCAAAGAAGGAAAGGAATAAAAAAAGTAGCAATCCAAGCCAAAGAAGGAAATAAATAAAAAAGTAGCAATTCAAGTCAAAGAAGGAAAAGGATTTGTAATTCCTTTCCTTGTAGAAGTTGAAGCCAAATCGAATCTATAAAAGAATCAAGAAGTTGAAGAAAAAAAGCAGTTTTGCATAAACGAAAATTGAGAGAATTTATCAGCAAAGCCAGAAAATTTTGAGGACGAAAACATTGCGTTAATGACCAAAAGGTTCTTAAGAATGTTAAAAAAGGGACAGGTGCACCACAAGAGGAATAGTTCAGAAAAAGAAAAGGAAATCAAGAATGATAAGTACATTCCCACAAACAGAAGAATGACCAATCAAGAAGCAGTTCTTTCAACGAGAAGAGCCTTTGCCGCTATAGGGGACTTATCTGAAGTAGAATTTGAGGATGAAGGGTTTGAAAATCAGTCACTACTTGCAATAGAACAATCAAATAAATATGATTTTCTTGCACTCATTGCTGAAACAGATTCTGAAGATGATGAAGAAGATGACAAACAAAGCAAGGTAAGTTTTCATCACATCAAAGTAAATAATGAATCATATTCAAAAAAGGAACTAGAGTCCTTATTGAGTACTCTTATAGATGCATATCAGTCTGTCAATTCTGAAAGAGAACAAGTGATGGAACACTATGAATCTTTAGGAGAAGTCAATGACATTCTTGAGAAACACAATCACTTTCTTCAAAAAAAATTAAAAGAACTGATTAAAATCTTAGAGTTAAGTCACAAGGGCAAAAACTCTGCTAGTGAACTTCAATTAGCTCTAGAAGAAAAAAATAAAATTGTTAACCATAGAATGTCAAGCTTTAACAGAAAGGAATAGGTTGTTACAAGAAAATCTTGATAATACCAAACTGGATCTGGAAAGAAATCTTAGATGGACCAGGTCCTCTGAAATTTTAACTAAGATTCAAGAAAGGCAAACCACTAGTCGAAGTGAGATAGGTTTTAAAAAACAGAATAATCTTGTGTCACATACTATTCACATGTCTAAAAGTTTATGCACTCATTGTGGAAACTCATGTCATTTAAAGAATCAATGTAAAGCTTTATTTAAGGCTTTCCAGAAAAATGTTAAGTTCACCAAAAGGGAAAAGACTGATACGGCTAAGAACCTGGTTCGAAATAAAAATGCTCCAAATAAAAGGTTTTCTTTGCCTTTATGGGCTAGAAGAAATCTTATTCATCCTTTTAATCACATAAAGGGGCCCAAGCTAATTTGGGTTCCCAAGACTAATCTTTGACTAGTGTTTCAGGTGAAGGTGAGAGGGAAAAAGCCAACTTGGTACAGAAATAGTGCATGCTCCAAACATGTGCTAAAAATGGTAGAAAATTTCCTCTCGCTCTTTGATTTTCAAGGAGACAGTCTATTCCTTGAAAAGGATGAAAAAAAAAAGTTGAACAAAGTTACATGATATCAAACATCTTTGATGATGCAAATTTAGGGAATACTGCATATGAACCTGGTTCACAGCTAACAATCATTGATGCACCTGCAACATGAATTACTACTAATCTATGGTTCTGGAGATTGGGGGAATATTAGATCAATCGGGACAGTAAGAGTACGGCACACCTTCAGGGGGAACTTCGTTGTGTGAACCTGGTCCTTGTTGTTCATTGGAAGGTACACAGTCAAATCACATCTCAAACAATGTTTAGAAAGTCTGCGGATGTTATCTCTTCTCTTTGCTAACACCATTAAGTAAATCATGAAGAAACACAAAAAAAGGGGGAACCTGGTTTCTCTGTAATACTCAGGTATGTACCATCCTTTTTCAATGCATTAATTTCCTGAGTTTGGGTCAAACATAAGCACTAATGAACCTAGTCGATCATCAAAAATTTAACTTTCTTAAAGATCACCAAGAACCCTCTTTGACAATAAGCATCGTTAAATCTCAAAACTGCTCTAATGATGAAAATCTCAGTATTGAAGTGACTCATGCTTTAATTTAGGGGGAATCTTGATTTACCACCCACATCTGAACAAGGTTCACAAACTCCAAATTGATATTTCATCCATTCCAAGTGTATAACTTGTCTATCTCTCAAGGGGAACAATTCTCACATGAATAAATTGTTGCTTGCTTTCATTATTGATAAACACATCTCTTTGTGCACCAAAATGTGATGAATCTCTTACTGCTAGTTGGTACTCATTCAAAGTTGTCATCAAGAAAAAGGCTATAAAAAAAAGGTGATGATGTATCTCATGTTTCTCTTGATGAAATTTCACATTCTAAGAAAACTGATCAGAATAAAGAAGCTGGTGCACAATGGGCATACTGAAAAAAATTTATCAATGGCAGTAAAAATCCCTTTCTTCTTCACTTAAATATTCTTTGTGCCAATCCTTATCCTCAAATTTTAGACTCTTTTGACTCTTTGATGTGCTTATGTCTGTCTCATACTCATGTTATTATATGTTTTTGATTAAGGGCATAAACTGGTACATATTTGTTTATTTCGTTTCTCATTTAAGATCTTAATTGTATGAGTTTAAGATGACTAATATCCTCAGATTAACTAACCATTTTGTTAGCAGAAGTGTACTTGAAAGTGTTGCCCAAGTGGCTATGAGTTAAAAATGATATTGCACTCATTGAATGTTATTCGAGTTCTTTTGTTATTGGTTTTCAATGATGCCAAAAGGGGGAAACTATATAATGTGGATAGACATATGCATAGTTTGTCATCATCAAAAAGGGAGAAATTGTAATGAGAAAACATGAAGTTCGTAGTTTTGATGGATGACAAAGAATTGAAGTTTTGATCACTAACAAAGAGTCTTGATGTGTAACAAATCATTGGTTATCATTATCAAAAAGGGGGAAAATGTTGGGAAGTAGGAGAACAAATAAAGTAGTATTGATGATTGATAAAGTGAAGGCATGGTGTCGTATGTGTACAATTATGAGAGATTGCGGCGAAGAAGAAAAAGTATTGAGGCAAAGAAGAAAAAGTGCAGAATTGTAAAGAAGGAAAAGAAGGAAACAAATATGGAAATAAATAAAGAAGGAAAGAAATAAAAAAATAGAAATTCAAGTCAAAGAAGGAAAGAAATAAAAAAAGTAGCAATCCAAGCCAAAGAAGGAAAGAAATAAAAAAGTAGCAATTCAAGTCAAAGAAGGAAAAGGATTTGTAATTCCATTCCTTGTAGAAGTTGAAGGCAAATCAAATCTATAAAAGGATCAAGAAGTTGAAGAAAAAAAGCATCTTTGAATAAACAAAAATTGAGAGAATTTATCAGCAAAGCCAGAACAATTGCCATTGCATATTCACGAAATATATCATCTTGAGAGCAATATTTTCTGGAGAAAAAACGCAGGCCTTCGTCACAAAAACGCAAGGACCAGGTTCACCTTCATTACAACAAAATCAGGACCAGGTTTACGAAACCTATTCTACTCAGAACTATTGGATATTGAAGTTTGATCAATTAAAGTCTAAGGTTATCAGTCTTTGTTGATTTGTTCTAGGTTTATTATTGAGTTTTAATAATTCCTAGATTTGTAACAAGAAGTGGGTTTGACTTCTTGGGAGTTGAGTCTTGAGAGATTTGTAACAAAAGGTGGGTTTGGCCTTTTGGAGAGATTGATTGTAAGTTACGATCTATTGTACAAGGGGTGGGTTTGTCTCTTTGTAGGGTTGAGTTTCAGTGAGGGTTGTAACAAAAGGTGGGTTTGGCCTTTTGAGAGTAGAAGTCGATTGTAGTCAATCGAGAGAGGTAGTAGAGATAAGGCATTTTGATTATTGAGTTGTAATCACAAGATCTTATAGTTGAATTAATAAAACGAGGTTTTTCCTTCCTTGAGTGAGGAAGGTTTTTAATTTAATAAGTGTTTGTGTCTTTACTTAAAAGCAACTTACAAGAACCTGCTTCTTGTTCTGGGGTAAGGTTTCTTCATGCACTACTTGTAATGGATCCGACACGCACCTATTGATGTTATTGAAGAGTCTCATCCATATATAATATCATTCGGATCCCACTAAAGTGATGAAATACAATACAATTTATATGTATAAGCTTGTTGAACATGTCATCAATAATTAATTACTAACTAAAACTTAAAGTTCATTTTAAAGAACTATCATGAGTCATATACATTAAAGTAATTTCATGTAAACCAATCTTTAATGTTACTATTTTAGTGTAAAGGTGAAAATGCAGGATAGAAAAGGAGAAGAGAATAGCCAATCATAACAGAAGGTAAAAGGAAAATCAATTTCTAAACAATCAGAGAAAAAAATTATCTATAATACTGCCTTCTTGGAGGAAATAACGGAACTTGTTACAGTTTCTTATTTTTTCTTATTTGAGGAAACAATTGAACTTAATACAATTTCTCATTTTTCTTATTTGACGGTAAAATCTATCCGATCTTTCAGATTAGTTAGTCATTATACTATGTATTGATGCTTACAATATGAAGATGCATCTATTTTTTTGTTAATGTCCAAGTTGTTACACTGAGAAATAAAGAGCTTTGAACAAATGATTGAGCACAAGACTACTGAAATACAAGCTTAATATCATACTATTATATATAAGTTTCACAATATTAACAATAGATACAAGTATGTCGTGCAGATACACTGATTGCAAGAGTTGTAGTTGTAGTAGTGATAATACAACCAAAATAGATAAAGTGTTGTGAGTTTTTAGTTACAAGATGAAGATATCTTAATCTAGAACAACGACATGGTAAAATTGGAGTCCACGTAAGCTTCTCTAGTCCCAAAATTTATGGCGCAACAAGATGTCAAGGTCCCTAAAATTTGAATATTATTGTTATTGAATGGATATTGGCAAGGAAGTGAAAAAAATACTATCGGAAACAACTGAAACATAATTAATTACTACATTAATTCCACAATTTTACAGCCAAAACATGACAATTTTATGGTGAAATTATGTCAATAATGAACATTTACCAAGACGAAGGTGTAATATAACATACCTAATTGAGTGTGGCATATCCACTTGAAGCTAAATATGAATCACTGAGGCAACCCATAAACTTGAAAAGGTTGCCTACCATCTTTGTACTTCCTTTTCCTTAACATGAAATAACTCGTCCTTCACACCAATTTAGGTTGCGCAAATTGAGAATCCCAAAAGATATTCTTTTTGTGTAACCAAAAGTACAAAAATGATAAAGATACTCCTTGTAATTAAATGTAAATATATGAAGTACAATCATATGTAAATATACAATTGAATAGAGTTAAACATATGTAGGAAAGAAATGAAGAAGCTAAAAAGACTTAGAATATTAAAATCAGTAGATGTTGTGTCCAAAAGCACATACAAGTGCACGTGGTCACTCAAGTAGAACAACGATTCTTCGAAGATGGAATATTAAACCCAAAGGACTTCAAATTAACAAATAACAACTCTATTATGCCTAAAATAAATTTACTTTTATGGCAGACAGTTTTAGAAATTTGTTATATCTACTAGGTTGAACATACTCAAAAATTAATTACTATAATCAAACAGTTTCAAACAAGATAATTTCACAATTTAGGAAAGTATTTCAGGGTTGTAGCATAAACCTATTTCTTACATAATATTTAATTTATCCTAGAATTCGACAGGTTAACCTCATTATAAATTTGCAAGGTTCATTTTAAGATAATAATCTCCCGACCTTTATTCGCCTACAACCATCGACAGTCTAACTACATCGTTCAGCGGGGATAGGCATGAACCAATGGCAGAGTATTAAGCTATCATCTTGCATATTAATCAAGTTCGGTAGATATAAGATTATCATATATACGAAACACTTTAAACTTTACCCTATAATGAACACACTTCTCACATTTTTTGGTGTATCCTTCTATTCATCTTCCGAATTAAAAATGGACAATGACTTTATTTTAATGTTGTTTGGTCTTTAATATAGTTAAACAAAAATGTAAGCAGAAATCACAAGAAACCCCATCTCATACTTGAAAAAAATACCATTACACCATTAATTGTAGCTACAACACTAGAATAAGGGAAATTAGTTACTTATAAAATAAAATATCATCAAGTAATGTTTATGGATCATAAAAGGTTTACCAAAATGAAGGATTATAAGAAAAACCCTAGAAAATGTTAGCAAAATTGCCCAAATCGATATTTTCCTGTCTTTTAAAAACTAGATAATGATAAAATAACTCAACTAGACTATTTATAGTCTGAAATAAAACACGTGACTTAAGTCAGGTGTCCAGGTACGCAACGCAGACATGTTCCCTCACATCATTTTGTGCACAAAAGGATCTCCTCCGCGACGTGCTTTTGAAGCGCACTCCCCTGTTAAGTGAAATTCCTTTTCTGCATGCAAGTTACAGCTCCGTGACGCAAAGCTTCTCTCTCCTAGTGAATTTCCCAACATCCGGGACATTCTCCTCCACAACTTTGTCTTCCATTTTTCGACCTTTTTTCAGGTGCCCTTTTTTAGCTCATTTTTGTTTTCTTTTCACCCTGAAACATCTAATCATATTGCTTAGAGGAAGAAACATCAAAAGACTCTCAAATTTCAGTTTCAACGAAGAAATAGCTCTCAAACATAGCTATATATACGAGATAAATTGGTTATTAGGCGTATAAATATGCCTAGATTAGTAGACATTCATAGCATATCATGTATAATCTCTTATTACATAAAGTACACAAGTTAATGAAGTTGATATTTCGAAATGACAAAAGTGACCACCGAATGGAACTTCTTAAAAGATTTGTACACTTGCCCATCAGAACTCAGATATAGACAACACAGAGTACAACTACTTGATGAAGAAGACATAAAGTTAAAATACAAAAATACTACTTGGAGACAGTAGACATTTTAAGAATAGCCCAACTTCTTCACTATTAAATGCACCCAACCACAAATAGTCAGCCTAAGATCCTCGTAGGTGTATGAAATTTATTATTTTTATTTACCACTGATCGAATAATGTTATCATAGATAGTTAGTCCAGTTCTAAGAGTCAACGATCGTTAATAAGTATATAACTCAACCAATTGGGTTGAGATCGTTCCTACATGGAGCGGTACGTGCTTAAGATTCAATGGGAAAGTACAAATGTGCTCAAATCAGCTATAGGAATAAACATTATCGAATAAAGACATAGTGTAAAATAGGGGATGGCATGAATTTCAATTAACAGAGGGGTTTTGGTTTGAAACTATCAACTACAACTACAACAAATAACAAAGAAGTAACAATAACAAGATGGGTTCAGAAGTAACAATTACGAGATGGGTTCTTGGGATGTGATTCGATTATAGGCTAGTATTGACAATGGGTAATTGCAATTGTTAGGAAATAGATGTAAATAAACAATACTTTAGTCGAGATAAACCTTCTCTCGAACAAATTTCTTTGAATCAAGTTGATTCATCTCAAATATCAAGCGTGCAAGTATAAACACCATACGCTTTAGTTCATTCACTCTCTCGAGCTGAATGTGTGGAAAAGGGTTTAAGATTCACTCTCTTGAGCTAAACCTATGACAACACAATACCCACAGACCATCAATCAAGAACTTTGGTTTTAAAACGTCTCTCTCAAGCAAACAAAAAAAACGAAGGTAGAACTGCACTTACAACTACAATTATTTAAATTAAACCACAATTAACAATTGAAATCACTCCCTAAGAGTATTGAAACTAACAATTAGCAATACCCATAAGTTAAATCAGCCCATGATCATATAATCACACACAAGAAGTGGGTTTTTACCTAGACATCATAAAAAGATAAAAATCGTTACCAGACTGAGTTTCACTACAAGAAAATAGGATTTTAACTAGGGAAAATATAGTCGTTTAATGTCTAAATCCGATTGTTATAAGTCAATAGAGATCGGAAAATATCTATTCTTCACCGATCGTGAAAAGCTCTGTTGTTAAATGTTAACGACCAGATTCTAATTTGGGCGTTAAAGTTTCTTTAGCGACGACATATATTTCGATTGTTATACCTAATTTTTTTGCAACAAGATTTTCCCTTCGCTAATTTGTCATCTGGTCGTTAAAAGAGATTATAGGAGAAATTTCCTTCGTTAATTGTATGTTATTTTAGTAGTCACATTTTCTTTTACTAATGCTCATTCTACTATTTGTAAAACTTTTTGTTGAAGAATTGTAACAATAAAATTTCCTTATGCTAAAGTAAAATTTCAACAAATATAAAAACCAAAATAACACATCCAAAAATAAATTAAAGAAAATATATTTATATAAAATTTCTTTGTTAATACAATTAACTAGGCCAATCCACATGGGATAACATCATTTTTATGACTGCCTAAAAGAGAGAGAAAATGATCTATAGATGTACATAAGATCCTTGTACAGCTTGCTCAGCACTTTCCTCACGTACAGGTTCTTCAAATTTTATATTCTTTATCTGTAAAGGAAAAGAATACATTAGCTTAGTAGAATATGATTTTTATGCAATTAGTTAAAATGAATTGAATAGAGAAGAAAAGTTTATAAAATATACCACCCTGTGCCAACAACAGGACAACAACAAGCCACCAATAAACATAGATCGGAGGGCCACTTTAAGCACTACCAAAGAACAAAAATGAAACCCTCTATGTACTAACATATGATACAATTTGCTTCACTTAGCACAAGTCACTAAAAAGGTGAAAGATTTTTTTTGAGATATCTGCTTAATGGGACAATAATAAAGCAAATACAAAATCTATAGTTTCTCACATTCTTCACAATTGAGGGGTTCTAGGGGTTACATGAAGCATAGCTAATCCCAGGAGTTTATCCACAGTGATCATAGAATTGAAATATAGAAAAATAATAAGCTACAAGTAACTACAAAAGAAAATTTAGTAATAACCTCATGATTAAGCAGCTTCCACAGGAGGTAAAAATCTATAATGATAACGGTCTGACAAACATATGCAACATATAAATTATCAATATCTTCCGCTGATGGAACACTGGTATACTAGATAAGGGTAGCTGGTGGGTCTGTTAGAAGGTGATACTACTGATTTAAAAAGAACCTAATGAAACACGAAGAGTCAGTCAACTTAAGCTAATTGAAAAAACAATTGAAAAAAATTGATGATAGTTTGACGAGTACAGTTGGACAGCTACAAGAACCTAACTGTTGTTTAAACGACTTTTATTGAGTAGGATACATTTTTTCACCTTATATTACAAAACATATTTTCCATTAGGTGTATGCAAAGGAACATGTATTCAACAAAATCATAAACATTCACTTTGTTGAACAAATAGTGCTAATCCATAAGTACCTTATATTTCCAAAATATCAAATGCACTTGCACTCAAAATTGCTTCTACACATGGCATTTAGAAGCATTCACTCTATCGCACCAACAAGGTTAAGAACCAAAAGAATTTTAAAGTTACTGTTCTACGTGAAAAGGCCTAACCATTTCTTAAATATAAAACAATAGACTACGTGATAGATTTATTGGTTTGAAGATCCCCAGTCACTTCATTGTCCACGGAACGAAAACATGATTGTACAAAACTGCACGAGAAAATTCAGAATCCTAGAGAACCTAGGAAAAATTCACTAGATGGAACAAAGCCTTATTGCTAGTATTATTTCAGTTAGTAAGAAACTATGCTAACACAGATCTGAAAAGTCGAAACAAACTAGAAGCTCAAAAGAGAAAATTCCATTAAAAATTATGTGCCCGTAAGCATCTTAAAAATTGTGACAGAAGAAAATTGAGTTAATAAGATCTAAAGGAACTTTAAAATGATGGGAGCTTACTTGCAAGTCCATAGTAGCATACTTCAAATGCCCGTTCTCACTAATCAACTTCACAATTTCCTGAGCTTTCGCCTGAGGAAAAAATAATAACATGTCATCTCAATAAATGATTATATTAATGAACAAGAGCTGAAATTTGGGTCCAACACACCAAGTGAACTCTCTTTTCAAGAAGTTAAGAACACAAAGGGAGAAATTGTTGAATGCCTTGAATAGGTTTTGGTTGTACGGCTTACTATCACGTCAGTGAAGGTAAGTTAGAACCAAGAGCTAAAAAGGGAGTATTTGTGGGCTACGGAGATGGAGTGAAAGGTTTCAGAATCTGGTCTCCAGCAGAAAAGAGGGTTATTATGAGCAGGAACGTTGTCTTTGATGAAAGTTCTCTGCTTAGAACCATTGTGAAGCCTACAACTACGTCAGAGACTGGGGGTCTTGATAAACAGGTGGAGTTTCAAGTCATTCAGAATCAGAGCGATTTGAAAGAACCTGAAGAGGAGGATCAAGAGCCACAGATAGAAACTGATATTCCAGAATCTATGCCATCAGATATCCATCGGAGTATAGCTCAAGATCGGCCAAAGAGGGTTGGAGTTCGGCCATCTACGAGGTATGGTTTTGAGGACATGGTGGGTTATGGACTACAGGTTGCTGAAGAGGTAGATACATCTGAGCCGTCCACTTACAAAGAAGCCATTTTCAGTGCTGATTCTGAAAAATGGTTTGCTGCTATGGGAGATGAGATGGAGTCCCTACACAAGAATCAGACATGGGATCTGGTCATACAGCCTTCGGGGAGAAAGATTATTACTTGCAAATGGGTTTTCAAGAAGAAGGAAGGGATATCACCAGCAGAAGGAGTCAAGTATAAAGCCAGGGTTGTTGCCAGAGGTTTCAACCAAAGAGAGGTAGTGGACTACAATGAGATCTTCTCACCAGTGGTCAGACATACTTCCATCCGAGTGTTACTAGCGATAGTTACACATCAGAATCTGGAACTTGAACAACTTGATGTGAAGACAACGTTTCTACATGGAGAGTTGGAGGAAGAGATATACATGACTCAGCCGGATGGTTTCCAAGTTCCAGGGAAAGAAAATTACGTCTGCAAGTTGAAGAAGTCCTTATATGGACTTAAGCAGTCTCCAAGGCAGTGGTACAAAAGGTTTGACAGCTATATGGTGAAGTTGGGCTATACTCGGAGCTCATATGATTGTTGTGTCTACTACAATAGGCTCAAGGATGATTCATTCATCTATCTGGTGCTTTATGTAGATGATATGCTGATAGCTGCAAAGAAGAAGTATGACATTCAGAGCTGAAGGGTTTACTTAGTGCTGAGTTTGAGATGAAGGATCTGGGAGCCGCTCGGAAAATTCTAGGGATGGAGATCATTAGAGACAGATAGAGAAGGAAACTTTTCTTGTCACAGAGAAGCTACATTCAGAAGGTCTTGGGGAGGTTTGGCATGTCTTCATCTAAGCCTATTGATACCCCCAGTGCCTCCAATATCCATCTCACTGCCATGTTCGCTCCACAGTCAGAAGAAGAGAAAGAGTATATGTCGCGAGTCCCTTATGCCAGTGCTGTAGGAAGTTTGATGTATGCTATGGTCTGTACAAGGCCAGATTTAGCACATGCAGTCAGTGTAGTGAGCAGATTCATGGGACAACCAGGAAGAGAACATTGGCAGGCTGTAAAGAGAATTTTCCGATACCTTAAAGGTACATCTGACGTTGGTCTCATTTATGGAGGTGATACTCAGTGCTTGGTTACTGGCTATTCTGATTCTGACTATGCTGGAGATGTTGACACAAGAAGATCAATGACTGGCTATGTGTTTACCCTTGGAGGATCTGTCGTCAGTTGGAAGGCAACTTTGCAACCTACAGTGACTTTGTCTACTACGGAAGCGGAGTACATGGCCTTGACAGAGGCTGCAAAAGAAGGGATTTGGCTGAAAGGGCTGGTTAGTGATCTTGGTCTGCATCATGATCAGGCTACGGTGTATTGTGACAGTTTGAGCGCAATTTGTTTAGCCAAGGATCAAGTCCATCATGAGAGAACCAAACATATTGACGTGAGGTATCATTTTCTGAGAAGTGAGAAGAGAATCAAGGTGAAGAAAGTAGGAACTGCTGATAATCCTGCTGATATGTTCACAAAGCCGGTTCCACAGAGCAAGTTTCAACACTGTTTGGACTTGCTCAACATCAGAAGCTATTAATTGCCCTGCGGGGCAATTCTGAGGAAGAGGGGGAGGCTTGGCACCGTCATAGTGCATCTGAAGAATCTGTTTGGAGAATTCAAGTCAAGGTGGAGATTTGTTGAATGCCTTGAATAGGACCCGTTACAACAGAAAGGACGGGGGTCTCGCTGCCCGGTCAGCGAGTCGGGGGGTCCAGGGGGGCGACGCGCCCCCTGGCCTGGGGGTCCGGGGGGGGGGGCGGAGACGCCCTTGGCCCGACGGTATACAATGTTGTTGTATTGGGCCCTTAATTATCTGTCAATTCTGTATGTTGGGCCCAATCCTGTTAGGGCGTAACCTAGCACTATATATAGACGCTAGGGCAAACCCTATTCTGTAATTTCTGTTCTTGCCTCTCCATAATAAAACTGCTTCCCCTCTTCCCGTGGACGTAGCCAATTTATTGGTGAACCACGTAAATCTGTTGTCTTGTTTTTCGCGTTTATATTTTCTCGTATTATATCGAATTCCGCATAACAGAAATTATTCCTAATCACTCAAAAACCTGAAATATATCTATTAACTTTAAAATAATCTTCCTTCATAATAAGAAATTGCTTATTATACAACTAACGTATGAAGCTACACCTTTTTATCTTCTGATCTTTAGGCAAATGTGGACATCTTGTGCCTTAACAATAATAACAACATACCCAGTGAAGTCCCACAATTGAGGTCTAGAGAGGGTAGAGTGCGTGTAGACCTTACCACTACCTCATACAGTTTAGACTGACGGTTTCAGAAGTTCGAGTGCAGTAAATTCATCAATTAACAAAAAGGAAAAAATATCATATTGACAATAAGTAGATAAATTCTTCCTACTATATTAAACCTGAACCTCCAGCTAGCTTCCTATTGAGTGATTGTTATAGAACCTGGCCATTCCACTAAGGCATGCCCATCACTAGGGACAACGAAAAGATGAAGGGTTTCAATTCATACACACAACCGGTTCATAAATAGCCAGTAAGCTATCACACATTCCAATATCACTATATTAGGATAGTTTTGATCCATGTTTAGTAGAGGGATATCATGTCTATCTTTAACATTGTATGGTAAAGGTTTCAGTATTTCCATTGTATAACATGTCACAAATATACTAAATCAACTTCATAAACTGAATCAGATACCCTCTTTAGACCTTCATATATGTTTTAGTCACAAAGAAAGCTTCTGATAGAATGTTTTTTAAGACTTCCACCTTCACTAGGAGTTACAGAATCTTACAAAGAAGGTCTCTGACTATTTTCTTGATCATTTGATTCATCTATGGTTCACCTGGAGAAATTTCCTTTGTGAATTCTTTCTTATGTTCCCTGTTTGGAAATCCCTCAATGACTTCTTTTTTGAACTCACTGTCAACATCGGTATTTTCTTTTGAATTAACAAGCAGCAGGGATACATAAGTAAAATTTTATATTACAAATCGGACCCATAATTAAAAACCAAATGTGTATTGAAAATTCAACTATTTTTGGGTCTAATTGACAAATTTACAGAAGTTATTTCAAGATTTAATCATCCAACTAAAACTTACCCTATAACTATCACCATAAATCATGAAAACACAACTGAGAGTTTTCCAACTGATTAATAAAGATACAAACTTTACACTGGAAAGAACATGCGAAGAATTGAAAAAAGTAGCTGCCTGATATAAAAGCTACGAAGTGGAGTGACTGACCTTGTTATGGATTAAATCAGTGATGTATGTATTCAAAACTCATGAAGACATAAAATAGAATAGTTTTTACCACCACAGGGTTATTGGGGACTCAGGTACATTGTCTTTAGTGATAGGAGAAATCACTTTTACTTGAAAACATCACAGGCTGAGTAGAACCACCAGATCGAGCAGGACATCCTAATAATTCAAAATAGTATTGGCAATTAACTGTTTATTTTGAAAAGTAAAAAATAATAATGAAATAAAATATGGAAAAAAAATACTAAAAAGGCTATAAAACCATAACCTCCACTCACCTGTCCAACATAATTGAGAAACATAACATTAGAACTTTCAGTTTTAAAATGAAAAATAAACCTAGATACAATAACACTCTACAAAACATTTCACAAACTAGAAGAAGCCTAGAATTTCTATTGACTGTCAAATCAGTAGTAGTAAAAATTTGTATACCTTATACACTAACTTGTAGAAGAAACTTACTCTGGCACTTGCAGTAAATTCTTTAAGTTGTTACAGCTTTCTTCTATCTAACTATGGAATGTAAATTATGCTTTAACCCTATTCCATTAAAATATATTTACTGGGAAAAAAAAGAAAATTATTCCACACTCACCTAAACGAAATTGAAAACATGTACAATTACAAATTTTTTGCATATAATAGCAATGCCCTAATTGAAATGGGAAATTTTAGAAATAAAAAGATCAAAAGACTTAGAGAAGGGAGCACCTTACTTATGGTATGGGCATTGGTAAAATTCATAATGTAATTTGATCACATATAGTGAGTTAACCGGATGACATGTCTTCTAGCAACCGATTATTATCCTTTCGTAATTCTTGTAGTGTTTCTATCAACTAGGTAAGATTAATTTCGTTTTTACAAAGTCCTAAATTAAAGAATCTCAAAGATCCACAATCTTGACGTAGGTTGTGTCAAATATGTCTTTTGTTTTCATGGAGAGAAGTTTTTCAGCAAGATCACCAGAAATGAAGGCGATAGTTAAACCATTGTCATCAATCATATCAATTCGTAAGGTACACCTACAATCATATTGTGTAAATATTTGAAATTTTCATTTGTGTATGTCATATTTTACCGCAATAAATTTATGTATATAGCATAAACGTAACACCGAAGAACTAATCTTATCTTTCTTTGACATTTGTGCTTTTTCCTATTTCCAGTCCAAACACACTAGCATGCAAAACTACTAAGGTTGAGACAATATCATTTATGTTGCACATTCTGGCAACTTTTCGTGTCAAAGTGAATGTAGTCGTAAGTCTTTTGGTGACTTGTTCACCACCCGTCAATTTAATGAATGTTTTGTATGGTACCAAATTTCTGTGATGAAGTAAGATCATAGGTTTTTTGTGACCTCATCTTACAGTCCATATGATGAAAAATACACATTTCTCAGCAATTAAGAGAGTATAATTAGGGATATTGAAAAAAGGGATTAAGAAAAGTAAATATACAAAGAACACTAAAACAAAGTTTGATTTAGGGCCAATTTGGCCATGCGATATGATATCATGATACAATATCATGATATGGAATCATGAGAAGAAGGGTAATCAAGTTAGCCTCAAAGAGTGATGATTTTATATGATTAATAATTGAGAGTGCTATGATGTTTGGATTCTAGAAGTAATATTGAACAACATGCTATAACAAATGTCTTGGTTGCAATAGCGTAGCCTCCACTTACTAATGCACACAATTTGCAATATTAATTAGTTTTGAATGATAAGTTGGATACTTCCATCAATCAAAGATATCCCAACATCTGTTACACTAAAAATATTAGAGAACTAAAATGTAAACACCTTCAGGAATTTAGGTGCATGGGATTAGCTTTTGCCTCTTATAAACGTGTTTGCATATCCTTAATCAGGAATGAGTTTGTTGGGAGATTAAAGATTGGTTGTGTCACTCCTTGCCAAGGAGTCCGTGGTGTAACACAAATCAACTGTGATCAACTATTCATTTTTCTTTTTGGGAAAATACCCAAGTACCCCCTCAACCTATGCCCGAAATCCCAGAGACACACTTATACTATACTAAGGTCCTATTACCCCCCTGAACTTATTTTATATGTAATTTTCTACCCCTTTTTAGCCTACGTGGCACTAGTTCGAAAAAAAAAGTCAACCATCGTTGGGCCCACAAGATAGTGTCACGTAAGCTAAAAAGGGGTAAAAAATTATTAATAAAATAAGTTCAGGGGGGTAATAGGACCTTAGTATAGTATAAGTGTGTCTCTGAGATTTCGGGCATAGGTTGAGGGGGTACTTGGGCATTATCCCTTTCTTTTTAGAGGGGTATACTTTAGCGCTTTTCTTATTTTTCTTTTCCTTTTATTCTCCTTTTTGGGTTATCTTTCCTTGCACAACTACAGTCTCTACATATTACTCTTTTTTTTCTTCTAAAATTGGTTAAATGTCATATCATCAGCACTCAAAATATATGCCAGATATATTGTTAGACAATTGGCATTTTTTCCAGCTTATTATTATTATTACTGTTTTACTTATTTAAGTTTAGTGCTTCCTATTTCCTAGCTAGACTTCGTCAACTTTAGTTGCTCAACTTCTTGAAATTAGTGGCCCCATTTATTGCTGTTAGTGGCCCTTTTTATGGTAGTTAGTGGCACATATTCTTGTTTAGTTTTAATGTCTAATTATTTTCTTGTATAAATTCAGACTTTCTGTTGATTACTATATAGTTGGAATTTCATAAGTTCACTCCATTTTTATTTTTCAAATCAGTTTCTTGAGTACTTTTTTCTAAAGTGGCATCAGAGCCTCAAGTAGATCTTACAGGACCAAAAATATTTTACCTACAATACAAATGGCATCCAACAACCTACCTTTAAATCCACCATTCACTTTCACTGTGAAAATACCAAATATGGTCTGTGAAGATGCAATCTTTTTTTGGAAACCTATGAACTTTGGGAAACTGTGACAGAAGATAAATCACTTGCTGCTCTACCAGCAAATACTACGTTGGCTCAGATAAAATCCAACAATGAAGAGAAGGCAAAGAAATCTAAAGCCAAGTCGCTTATGCAGAATGATGTGGCATATTCTGTATCATGGCTTGCAAAACTAAAAAAGAGGCTTGGGATAGGTTGAAAGAAAAATATCAAGGCAGCGATAGGATACGTGAAATCCAAGTGTGAACTAGAAAAGAGAGTTTGAGTCCTTGAATATGCAAGAGGAGGAAACTATCAGTAAGTATGCTCATCGAATCTCCTTAATTGTTAATAACATTAGACTTCTTGGTGAAGAATTTACAGACAAACGAATTATGGAGAAGGTTCTTGTGACTCTCCCTAAGAGGTTTGAATCTAAGATTTCCTGTCTTGAAGAATCCAAGTAACTGGGCAAACTTTCATTAGGTGAACTAATGAGTGCTCTTCAAGCATAAGAGCAAAGGAGGACTATGAGACGGGAAAATTTCAGTGAATGAGCTTTCTATGTACAAAAGCAAAAAGGAAAACAACAATTCGACCAAATGAATAATGCAAGCATGATGGAGGAAACAATAGGGGAGATGTGAAGCAGAAGTTACGTCCTTGCAAACATTGTAAAAGATATACACATCGGAAGAAGTATTGTTGGTGGAGAGTCGATACTATATGCGGAAACTGTAAGCATACGGGACACATATGGAAGGTCTGCAAATCAAGAGCAAAGGCCTCTAGTGCTTTGCAACCACAAGTAGTAGAAGCTGCCGATGCACATGCGGAGCAACTCTTTACAATTTCATACTTTTCAATAAGTGAATCTTCTGATTCATGGCTTCTTGACGGTGGTTGCACACACAACTTGTGCAATGATGTTGAACTATTCAAATTCCTCGATGATACTTACAAATATAAAGTAAAAGTTGGAAATGGTGAGGCAGTACAAGTCAAAGGCAGAGGTACAATGTCTATCTCAACAATATCAAGTATCAAAACTATTCTTGAGGTTTTGTACACACTTGATATGAGTAAAAATTTGTTGAGTGTTGGATAAATGATTAAAAATTATTATTCTCTGCATTTTAAGAATCGTGAATGTGTTGTTTCTGACCCTTATTGAATAGAGTTATTTTCTGTCAAGATGAGCAACAAAATGTTTTCAATTGAATGGGAGAAAATAACTAAGCAGGCTTACTCTATTAATTCACAAACATGTACAAACCAATGGCACAAAAGGTTTGGTCACTTTAATTTGAGAAGCATCACAGAGATGAAAGAAAGGATAAAGTAGAAAATATGCCTGAATTTCTTTCTTATGCTCAAGTTTGTGAAACTTGCCAACAGGGAAAGAAAACAAAATTGTCATTTGAAGCAAAATCAAGTGCGGAGAGATAACTAGAAACATCAGCTCATTCATAGGGATGTTTGTGTCCCAATGAAAACAGATTCATTGAGTGGTAACAAATACTTTCTCATCTTTATTGATGACTACACGAAAATGTGTTGGCTTTATTTCATAAGACTGAACAGTGAAGTCTTTGATGTTTTTAAAAAATTTAAAGCTATAATAGAAAATCAATGTAATCTTAGTATTAAGGCTTAATAGGTCTGACAATGGAGGAGAATATACTTCCTCTAAATTTGGAGTTTTGTATTAGCACAGGTATTGAACGCCAATTACCATATACTCTGCAACAAAATGGCATGTCTGAAAGGAAGAACAAGACAGTAATGGAGATGGCCAGATGTCTTTTGCTCGAAAGAAAGATCCCTTATCAGTTTTGGGATGAGGCAGTCAATACCTCTGTATATTTGCGGAACAGATTGCAGGACATGACTCCATATGAAGCTGTGGGAACAAACCATCAATACACCATCTCAGAATCTTTAGGTGTATATGTTATTATCGAGTTCTAGAAACAAAGAGGAGTAAGCTAGACAACAAGGCTCATAAAGTCATATTTATGGGCTATAGTTCATCCAGAGATTACACGAATATTTGCTATAAATCAGAACAACTAATTCTCAGATGAGAAGTGAAGTTTTATTAAGAAGCTGGCTTGGCTTGCAAAAATCAGAAGACCTCTTATTCTGATTTATTTTCAATAGAGCAGCCTCAACTTTCAGAAGATGAACTAATGGATGATGTACAAGTTAGGGGAACTCGATCCTTAAAAGATATCTATCACCGGTATAACTTGGTTACCTCTAACCCAACAAGATATGATGAAGCACAAGGTTCTCAGGCATGGGGGAGAGCTGTGCAAGAATGACTGAGAAGAACGCAAACTGGCAGCTTGTTGACAGACCTAGAAATTGAAAGGTGATTGGTGAAAAATGGATTTTCAAGACAAAACTCAATCCTGATGCAACAATTTGCAAACATAAGGCTGGATTGGTGGTGAAGGGATACGCACAACAATATGGTGTAGATTACCAGGAAACATTTGCTCCTGTAGCAACGTATGACACAATCAAGCTTATTCTTGCATTTGTATCCCATAGTTCCTGATAGATTCATCAACTTGATGTCAAATCAACTTTCTTGAATGGTTTTCTTGCTGACGAGACTATGTAGATCAACCTGATGGTTTCTCAACTCCCAGAAAACAAGATCAAGTTTATCTCTTATCGAAGGCCTTGTATGGCCTAAAACAAGCCTTAAGAGCATAGTATGAGAGGATGGACAATCATCTCATCCAACTTGGCTTTAGTAGAAGTCAAAGTGAAGCTACTTTGTATGTGAAAGTCACTGCTGCAGGTGAGTTCTTAATTGTCTCATTTTATGTGGATTACATGCTTGTGAAACGGAGCAAAATTGAACTAATCCAAAGGTTTAAGGATTAAATGGAGAAAAGCTTTCAAATGACTGATCTTGGAGTCATGAAGTACTTTCTTGGCATGGAAATATTGCAGTCCACTAATGGAATTTTCATATGCCAGCAAAAATGCATTTAGGATATTCTAAACAGGTTCAAAATGCAAGATTGCAAACCCGTGAGTACTTCAATATCTACTGGTGTGAATCTTGGCAAGGATGTGGATTCCGAAAAAGTGGACGATAGTATGTATAGAAGCTTAATTGGCAGTCTTCTAGATCTAACCGCAAGCAGGCCTACCATTCTATTTGTTGTTAGTTTGCTCTCTAGGTTCACGTATTCGCCTAGAAACACACACCTCAGAGCGGCTAAAAGAGTTTTAAGGTATATTAAAGGAACTAGCAAGTTTGGAATTTTTTCCCAACATCTGCCGAAGTAACTATGAACCTGATCGGGTACTCTGATAGTGATTGGGGTGGTGGAGTTGATAATTCCAGAAGCACCTCTAGATATCTTTTCTGTTTGGGGACAAGTTGTTTTAGTAGGAGCTCTAGAAAACAAGAAACTACAATTCAATCAACAGCAGAAGCTGAGTACATAGCTGTTGCATCTACTGTGAATCAAGCTATCTGGCTAAGGAAGATGATGAAGGACTTAGGACATGAACAAACATCAGCTACCAACATCATGTATGACAACAATTCAGCAGTTTCAATCTAAAAAAATCAAGTGTTTCATGGTCGAACTAAGCATATCAAGAACAAGTTTCATTTTATTAGAAAAGTCCAGCAATCTAATGAAGTGTTGCTTGTTCATTGTTCATCTGAGAACCAGCTAGATGACATTTTCACCAAGTCATTGCCCAAGGAAAGGTTTGAATTATCTAAGGCAAAGAATTGGTGTTCTTCACAAAAATGTCAAGGAGGAGTGTTAGGCAATTGGCATTTTTTCCAACTTATTATTATTTTTTACTATTTTTACTTATTTCGGTTCAGTACTTTCTATTTTCTAGCTATACTTATTCAACTTTAGTTGCTCAACTTCCTGAAGTTAGTGGCCCATTTATGACTGTTAGTGGCCCCTTTTATGGTAGTCAGTGCCACATGTTCTTTTTTAGTTTTAATGTCTATGTTTTTTCCTTGTATAAATTTAGACGTTCTGCATATTAATATATAGCTGGAATTTCATAAGATCACTCTAGTTTTATTTTTCAAATTAGCTCTTGAGTATTTTGTTCTAACGTATATCATATTTACTGTTACACCCCCTAACAAAAACTTATTGTTAGGCAAAAACGTCTAGTAATGATTCTGCACCATCTACTGACTCTTCTTAATACCATAATAAGAAGAGAAATGCATGAACTCTTAATGATCGAGATTGAACTGCTCTTGCCTTCTAACATCTAGCATTCCTCTCATACAAAACTGTCCACCATATGCAAGCTGGAACAATCTTTCACTAATCTTTGTGACTATATGCTACTTTCTTGTTTGGCAAGTGTTTGTGTACTTCTTACTGGAGCTTATAGTCTGCAAAACCTTGAAGATAAAAATAGAGAACTGGGGGAGGCATATGGAGAAAACAAGTCTTTGAAGTACTCAAAACGCGTTAAAGAAAAGGCAGTTGAGGAGGTAATCATGTAAAAAGAATGCATATAGCTGTACCTAATACAGAATAAATCTATCTAATTGCAAAATTCATGTCTTTTTTAATTGAATTGAGCTATTACTTTAGTCTCCAATAGATTTTCCGCTCAACCCACTGAATTTGAATATTCACCTATTCATTTAGTTTGTGACAATAATAATGTGCACTTCACAGATAAGAAAAGTTTTAGCTCACTTTATACAAAATAAGTTATTGTATGGATCTTGTGCACTATACATACAACCTTATCTCTAGTCCATTCCTTGTAGAACTATTATTGAACTTTTTGCTAAATTCTTCTCAACTCCTCTATTGATTCTACATTTGGCAGACAATTAACTTTATGTTTAAACCACCTCTGACTAACTTCCAGAATAAAAACTAAAAGTATAGTTCTTCCCTATGGTAAATAACCAAGGTTACTTACAGAAAATTAGAAGGAACAAAAACCAGTGTGAAATTAAACTCTTTACTTTTGACCTAACAGTGGAAAAATGGTCTAATAAAAAAAAGTAGAAAGAATGTTTGTGTATGGTTAATTTAAGTAAACCATTTAGAGTATGGTCCATCCGTTATATTTAAAACCTGCACCTATGTCTGCTACTTCATATCAAAGAAATCATCGACGATTATTTGACTCAATTCTAATAAGACATAACCTATTGAGATATCTTTATTTTTCATCATCTTAGGTATCTGAACCTTTATCAATGTTTTATGAAGTGTTGCATCGTAAAGCTCTTATAAATAAATTACCTCATTACAATGACCATTTTGATAATTTGTTCCTTTCCTTTCTTATGGAGTCTTACGTTTGGAATCGACTGTTCTATCATTGTTTTAGCGTATAATAGACTCTGTTGAGTTCTTCATGTAAGGGTCTTGCGAATGAGTATGGTTATTTGTTGATTTTGTGTGGATTTTCATTGTAATTGAGTTGGGTTTATGATCCCAAAGGAGTTGTAAGGAAATAATTCAATTCTAGATGAGTTAGGTCTTGGAACTAAGAAGAAAAATTCATCAAAAATCTGGACATGAGGGTGGGGCAGCGCACCACCACTTTGCCTGAACTATTGTTCAGTTTTTTAGGGCCTGGTGTGGCACGCCAGGTTCTCCAATTCCCCTACTGATAAAGTTTCAAATACACCTCATTCAATTCCTGGTGCAAAATGATCGTTTATCAGTATATTACCCAACAAAACATTCGAGTTGAATCTCACAGAGAGTGGTACATGTTCAAATTCAATTACGAAGTATACATTTAATATTATCAACCATATAAATAAAAATTATTGAAAAAGACATGAATCAATTTTATAAGGGGTGACAAGTTTTTCAAATGGGAGTTTCAGTTTGCACTTATTAACTACTAAGAAATAATTTAAAATATCAAATGGGAGAGGGATTATCAGGATGTGATTAATTAGAGGCAAATTTTCGATATATGGATAATTGAAACTAATAGTAAACCATTGAAAAATAGTGAGTAAGATAGACCATAAGGGAGATAGATTTCTCTCAAACAACTATCCCAAATAAGGTGATTTATTTCGAATATCAACAAGCATGACAATGAAGAACAACATACACCTTAAGTCACCCACACTTTCGATCAGCTTGATGGGTAGGATTGGGTTAATGACTCACTGTCTCGAGCTAAGCCCAGCTCAACTCAATGCCTGCAAATCATTAATCAACAATCTTAGTTGTAAAACCTCTCTCTCAATCAAGACAATAACAGAAAATTAGAACTGCATTTACAACTATAAGTCATAAATTAAAACCATTATTAATGATTAAAGTGACTTCAATTTAGCATATAAACTAGTATTTACTAATACCCAGAAAATAATTCAACCCATAATCACATCATCGCACCCTGAAAATTGTGGTTTTAGCCAAACATCATAAAAAAGTAAAAACTATTACCAAATCGATTAGCCATCAACTAGGTAAGAAATATTTAGTCTTTATAATGCTCAATTTGAAGAATATTTGAAAACCATGTCCAAAATCTCCAAAGAAAATCACTATAATTCTTCAAAAACTATTGAGAAAAGTGTTCTAGACTAACTTAGCATTTTCTAGCATAAATCAACTATGTCCAAACTATTAAATTAATTGTTCAAAATATAATTCATAGTAGAAAAAAAAAGCCATAATGGGCTGTTTGGTGAAGTAAGTCGGGCTTGCCGAACCACTCAATGAACCACTCATTGATCTCTTCCATTGCCTTTATGCCTTGACTCTCAACACCGTTCTGTAACTTTAGGCTGTCTCTATTTACATTGCAGAATTGCTTGATGATACGCCGACTTCCTCTTTATGTCGATGAGTTGGTTTCTACCTTCAAGGGCTTGACACACTGGACTTTAGGCGGCAATAGTATCCTCTTGGAGACACACCAAGTTCTCTTGGCGATCCTCAGGCTCGCCCTTCTTCACTTCTTTAGTTTGTTATGTTCCTTTTTTCCTATGAGCGTCCTTGGTTTCCTCTTCAATTCATATACCTTAAAATCAAGGGTTTAACATCAGTTTATGGCACAAATTATGTATTTAAGGACCTAAATCTATATAAATAAATCCCTGATTAGTCCGAATCAAGTTTTGATCAACACCCAAAAGTTAAATTTTTGTTTGTCCTCAAGTAAAACTCAAGATCTGTAGTACAAAAAAGATGTGTGAAATAGTGATGCATCCAATTCAACATGAATGCACACAACAAGACTAAATTTAGTCATGCAATGATCAATTGTGCATTCAAAGATTCAAATTGTGACTCACCATTATCAAAGATTCTCAAGTTCACAATACTTGCTTCAAATGCAAGTTAAAGTTAAACAAAGGTACTCAAATGCCCACAAAAGAAAGATGATTCCCTATTCACAAAAAATTCTTCAACAACTCTCACACTCACAAATATGAACAAAGGCATGAATTCATCAATAGTTTGCCCTTATTTTCCAATAAACATTCGTTTCAACGCACTCGATATCACAAAGGTCTTTTCCAAGGCTTGTAACACAACTAAGTGTAAAGGTATAGTCATTTAGGATATGGGGATGGTATCCTCATGAAATGTGGTCTCAACATCACTTTCTTCCTTTTATTTAACCTTTTGATCATTCTCATAATTCACCCTATTATTCAACTTCAGATGGACTACCCGCTACCCCATATCGCTTGCAACTTTCACTACTTTATTTTACAACTTTTTCAGTTTTTTCTTACTTTCTTCTTTTATTTTTTTATGTGGAGAGGTTCCATTTTGTTCAAAACAATTACTGAAAGACGGGAGTTGACATACTTCTTGATTTCCCTTCTCTTTTCACCATATCCCAACTTAGTATTTTTGACAAAGCTGACTATTCAAACAAACCACACTTCATAAGGGTTATGGGTGAATGGATAAAGAGAGGTCACAATTGTTCATGTTTCTTCCAAGAAAAGTATAAGGCTCAACATTGTTCAAGAAAGGTTCAAACATCTCACAAGGTTGGCGCAAAAGAGGTATATTGTAAAATTGTTTCACTCTTCAAAACTGTTGCCTACGATCATTTAAAGTGCTTGCATCAGTTAGTCAACTGGACCAATAGAGAAAATTTTAAGTGTCATAACACACTATGTTCAAGGTAATCTCATCACACAAGGCATTATCACCAATGCTAAACAAGAATCCATACGTTCAAGATAGTGTGCAGTGTTCATCACAAGAGACTTATTCAATAACCTACTAGTAACATCAAGGAGCTAAAAGTTCACACATTGTGTATGCACTTCACTTGGCCTCATCGTAGCCACACATATATTGTGTTCAATTAAGGTAACTATTTAAGTCATTGATATTGATGATAACAAATACTCAAATTTGCACAAGAACAAGCACAATCACAAACAATAGTGGTGGTACAAAATTTTATAAATTGGTCAAAACCATTTCCATTCAAAATAAGGAGTCATAAGCTCAAACATTCACAAGATTACGATCATACACAATCCAAACACAACACACACACACACACACACACAGATATATATATATATATATATATATATATATATATATATATATATATATATTACAAAACCAAATATTCTCACAAATTAAATCTAATCACAAGTGGTAGGTATTGAAATACCTCACCCTACCCACAAAAACAAAATCAATTGTCCTCAAGTAAATGTAATTAAACAAAAATAATCAATAAAAACAACAAAGAGGGAGGTAAATATGATCGCGTCTACTTAACCGCTCCATCTGTTCGGGCATTAATGCCTGAGGTAACACTCTAGGACTGGTCATTAGTGCCATTGCAACATCAACGATAGCTCCACTAGATCCTGTCATAGAAGGACCTCTCAACGAGGCCTGTTGGGCATTCTTAAACATGACACTCTCTAAGTCGGCCTGATTCTCATACATGACTGTATATAACTCCCTAAGCTGCTCCTCATCGGTCTATGATGTTTTCATATTATATACGGGCAATAAACGAACAACTTCTAATGTAATTGTTTTACAATTGTGCAATAGTATAGTAACCCAACCAAAGGTTAGGATTGTTTCCATATGGAGTTGTTTTGAGGATTAATAGAAAAATAAAATTAAGTTCTAACTAGCTATAGATAAAGACATTAACAAATACAAACATATTAAATCTAATGGGATGACACAAGCGTCAAATATTAATAGGGGTTTGTCACAAGTAAGTAAAAACAACGAAAAGTATAAAAGAGTACTAATATGGGAAGTGCAATTCTTGAGATGTGATAGGGGATATATGCTAGGCTGAACTCTTTGGTACATGCTTTTAATGATAGACTTGTTGAACATTTGTGACTAGGAGGGTAAGCTCTCTCTCGAGCAACCTATCCCGGATCAAATGGGTACCTCTCGAACACCCCCTTGACGCATGAAGAGCCACCTCTACATTAGAGTACTCATTCTCTCAAGCTGAGCGTGCAGGAAAAGGACTAAGGTCCACTCTCTTCATCTGAAACTCATTTCGACCCATTCACACCGACCATCAACTTAGTAGTCTTGGTTTTAATACCTCTGTCTCGATCAATACAAAAACACGGAGGTGGAATTGTATTTGCAACTACAACCCTATTAATTTTATACACAACTAGTAAGGGAAATCATATTTAAACAACAAATAAACCTTAAACAAGCAAAACCCAATAGATAATCTAACCCATATTCAAAAAATCACTCCCCAATAATTGGGGTTTTAGCTAGACATGTAAAACACATAGAAATTTATACCAATATGAGTTTTCATTCAAATGGGTATGAATATTTAAGTCCCTCTACAAGACAAAAGTCAAAAATCCAAGAGACCCAAGCCCAAATTCTTAGAGGTGAAACCCTTTGAATCTTCAAGTTCTTCAAAACCCTCTTCAAACTTACAACTTCAAAATTAAATCTAAAAATTGGATATGATGATAAAACTTGATACTAAGTTAAAACTACTAATGAATATTTATATTTTTCATAAATTTTTTCTGCAGCGGATTACTCGGCGCAGTTAGTCAGGATCAACGATCAATTTGGTTATCCAACCTTTGGTAGATTCATCGTTGTCTTGTGACAACCTACAAAATCTTTGTGTTTTGGATCAGTGGGAGACACAATACTGCTTCACGGAACTATGCAATGACACTCCGACTGCTCTTTTTCTCCATTAATTTGATCCTTTACTTTAGAGCTCAACACACTAGAACAAAAGACGATCTACAGACCTATCGACGACTTGAAAACTGTACTCTGCTATCTTCAAACCTTCATTTCTTCATTCTTTTCAACCTTTGTGTTCTTTCTTCCATGTAGTGTCCATGCTTTTCCTTAAACTCAAAATACCAGAATATCAAGGTTATTCATTAGTTATTGAGACAAATATTTATTTAAGGACACCAAACATATCAAAATAGAGACCTAAATGAATCAAATTTGTGGACTCATCAATCTCAGCTGTAAACCTAGCACTAACAGCATCCTCCATAATATCAACTTCGATAGTGGCCGAAGTTACCTCAGCACAAGACGGAATCTCAACACTCGAATAATCAGGAACCTCTATTGACTAAAATAGTGAGGTGAAGTCTGTGGACTTTAGATGGTCCACAAACTTACTCAACTCGGAATCCTCGACTTTTAAAGACGTAAACTTAGTGGTAACCTCCCATCTTCACATATTTATTATCTCACTGTGAGTGCATCAACGTAAGTCTAGAGAGGTTCTAAAGAAACTAAATGGATCAATCAATCATCAAGGTCACCTTAGACTCTAGCTGGAAAGATTGTACATCTATACAATGGGCTTGGTGCCCCATCTTTAGGAGCATGGTTTGAGTGATCAGAGTCCTTGAGGATGTGGTACCTGAAATAGCTCTAGGAGGCTTGAGGAAGTAGAAGAACCTGGGGCCTAAGAATGAGTGTAAGTATATGTACTTTAAGGCTAGAGTATGGGAATTAGCCTCTACATGTATAAAATCAACATCAACCTCAGGGATATGTCCACCAGAGCTGCTCTCTTCCTATATGCCTCATTTCCTGTGTGATGTACCTCTACGTACTGTATGTCGGTGGTGGATATAGTTGTTACATCAAAATCACTATTTTCATTAAGAGGAATTACAACACGTCGACACAACTCTTTAATAAGCGTTGGGAATTGAAGGGATGTCTGGTGCTAGTTGGCCCTCGTGGCAATCTGCTGCTCTGTAATTAGCCCCAAGTTCAACCTCTTCCAGGATATGATCGATCTGAGGCAGACCGCCTTTAGGTGGAGGAGGATGGGCTCATTATATGATGACATGATAAAGATATTGATGAACCCAAACCAATACCAAGCTTCTATGTTCAAGTCCTTCTTTTCAATAGGTATCCGGTCTTTATCCACCTTTGGGTGGTACAAAATTAGGGGATCTAGCCATCCCTTGAGGTCATCCAGAATTTGTGTGGTGGTCATTCTCATATTATCGTTGTTGCATTTCCCTGTTTTCCCACATACCATCACAGACTCCATGGTCAAAAAGTACTGGTCTTCTTCTTTCCTCAGGGTACCAAGTCACCATATACAAAGTAGAATTCTTGGACTCAGGTGGGAAAGTATGTACCACGGCGCCTGGTGATGATATCAAACCTGTGGAACTGGAGTGTGTATCGGCCTTTACCGGTTGATTAACTGAGGAAGAGGACCCTGAACAGGTGGTGCTGGAACCATCGTTTGTGGCGGAGCTGGCTAGTATCTGTAGTAGGAGGGGTAGACTTCAAAATCCTAGACGTATCTTGACGAGCATTTGCATGAATCTATATTTTCTGGATTTGTAGAAATTGGTCATCCTCAGGCTCAGAGAGTGAGACATGAGAAAAATAAGACTCCATCCATATCACTGCAAAAGTTGTGCTCCAATCTCTCACCTACGAGTGCTTTGCCCTTACCTTTCTCTCCCTTTGAAGGTTATTTCTTGCCCTTTTTGGTGGAAGTAGTTTCTCCTTCATTTATTGCAATACCTTGTGCTCCATTTTGGGGAGGCATGCCAATTTCATCTAGCCATATCTGTAAAATGCATAAAAGATTGCTAGAAATCGTAAAAAAAGTTATAGAAAGATGAGATCAACCAAGACAAATAAAAAAGTTAAGGGTGATCAAAGAGGGACTTTGGCGAATCGCAGAACCGTTCGGTCAGCTCGATGACCCAGCTCGCCAAATAGCCCAACATGCCAATCTTCAACCCTATTTTCCAAAATCAAGCAAGCAGCCTCTTCAATAAAGCCTGCAACCTCGGAAATCAAAATCAAACACACACAACACTAAATTAAAATAATACCTATTTGACCTACGTCTCTTGGGTACTCAAACTTTCCTCGATTTGCAAAAGTTGGAAATTTGATGACTTTTCCCTTACGAATAACGTCAAACATTCCATCATTGGAAAAATTACGTCATTTGGTAAAATTTGGGGTTATGATCAAGCTAGACCCAATACACAATAACTACGACGCAACAATTTAGTGCCAATTTTAACACACAAAACACGAGAAATCATCTGTTAAGAATTTAGGCACAAGTTGAAACACAAAAACAAGCAATTTGACACATAAAACTCGACAATTCCCCTAAATATTTTAAACACATATTTACCAAATAACAGTTGAGTTCAATCTCTAATCAAAGGTACGGGGTCTGGAAAACTAACTTTTATGCCGAATTGATAATTTGAAAAGCCATGCAACAAAGTATAAAAATTCATAGTACGTGATCACAAACAAAAAGAAAACAAAATAGTTATACATAGAATCTAAAGTGTGGAAGAGAGTATACAGGGTTAGAAATGAGAGAATATAAAAGATTTAGTAATTTTAAATTTTTTGGCCTTTTATAGTCTTTCAAATCGCGACCCTTTTGGCGATATTAGCCGACAACGTTGAAACACTCGGCTACGGACTGAGTGGTAACTTATCTGGATGAGTATTAAAGGAAATCTAATCAATTTGGTTGTCCAAACGACAAACAAAATTGGACTCGCTGACTTCTTTGGCGAGTCACTGATCAAGAAACTCGACCACCAAGTTTTACAGATATCCACTTCATGTTTTGTGGGTCCAACAATGGTTCAAGTCTGACTCATTGACCTCTTCCATTAATTACTGACAAGACTTTTGGCTTGCCAAACTGCAAATTCTCAACCACTCTCCACTTTTCAACCTGCACAATCAACCCCTGTTATTCAAAATCAAACTTAAAGAATTAAAATTTTGGTTACCTCCCAAGAAGCGCCTTAGTTAACATCATGGAATGAAACAAGTACAATATAAAGTTTAATTCTTGGGGTTTACATTGTATCACTAGAAACCCCACATTGTTTTATTAAATTGAAATGTGATGAAATTTGACCCATTTGGGTCTTCGACTACTTAATAGAGATTGAGTGCGTAAAACCTCAGAAATGACCTAGGTGAAGCTAGAGCCTACCATGGTTGTCGTGAATGTCTAAGGTTCTTAAATGGTTTATAATGTGGGTTTGAGGAAGTGTGTAAGAGCTTAGGTGAATTGGATGTCAAACGTCAGCGGACGACCAAGACATTCGACAACTAAGTGACCTATGTGCCTCATATGATGTTTTATGTTTTTATATGTGATTCATGATGTTATAAGTTTCTTAAATAAGTTATATTGTATATAGGCAGTGTTTCAATTATTGTGAAGTTTGTAGGTGAAACGTCCATGACGTTTAAAAGGCTTGCCTTGAGACGACCTTGTGTTTCCATGCAAGTTTCGTTAAGTTTTACGTGTTTGTTTTGGATGAAAATTATGTGAAAGGTCCTAAAATTGTATTTGGGTTGGAAATATTCAGGTACGACACCATGTAGGACCCGCAAGGGTTCCTAAAAGAGGACCCTAACATTGGACCTCAACACTGCCAAGCAGTGGCAATCGATGACCCAAACGATGGCCACTCATCCAGGCAACGTCCTGTTGATGGGTCTTGTCGATAGATCCATATGACCTTCATGTTGATTAGTTGCAGGTGCAAACAATGATACCCCATCGACGAAGCATGGGTGAGACCACGGACCGTCGATATGGGCGTCGATGGTGCAGTCTGTTTTCTTGTAAACTTTTTGTTAAGTTGAGGGGTGAACTTGTAAATTCATCCCAAGTACTATTAAGTCTTTGGACGGTTGTTTTGAGTGTTTATGGTTATTTCAATAGTATATAAGCTATTAAAATTTCAGTATAACCCTAACACCTAAATCAAAACATATTCCCTCCAAAAGTTCTCCAAAAACCTCCTTGAGAGTTCAAACTGAAGATGGAGCTTGAAGATCATTCTTCAATGGATTTTATTACTCAATTCTCATTGGTTTCTTCAAATAAGGTATGATAGTTCTTAATCTAGGGCTTTCTAACACCTTAGATCCAATTGCAAAGATGATTTTCAAAGATTTCAAGAGATAAAAAGTTTAATTTCTACTCTATGTCTTGGGCTTTTGCATAAATGATTTTCAAACGTTAAGATATGATATTATTGATGTTTAATTGATGTTTTCAAATTAAATTAGCCATGAACCCTTGAACTTCACAAATCTTTCAAATTTGACTAAAATATGGTTTATGTGATCATGCTTTGAGAATGATGAATTCATCTGAAGATTTTTATGGGATTTTGATTCATGTAAGTATTAATATTGATTGGTTTATAGGCTGTTTCATTTTGATCAATTTAGTATTGAATATTCTTAGATCTTTTGACCGTTAAGCCTATTGAATTGATATTGACTTAATGCTTATGATTATAATGTAGTTTTCTATGGGCTAATGAATAAAGTAAGTCTTGTATTCAATTGACGTCTAATTTGTCTTGTATTCATAAATATATATTTAATTGACTTAGATTCATTGAGTATTATGGTTTATGTATTGATTTTTGGTTATGGCTATGGTAAGGGTCTTATGGAACAAAATTTGATGAATTAGCTTTAATATTGCAGTTTTAAGATGGAGTGGGGGTGTGATGACCTAATTCCTTTTATTTTATGTTAATTATACTTCAATTATGTTGTGATTGATATGTTCCACTTATGGTGGCGGTGCTATGTGAATTGATGTGGATTTATCGGTGTTACTTTATGTAATATGATGATCATGAACTTGTCAGAACTACTTGAAATCTAATGATGATTTGTGTAGTTGATTTATGTGAACTATGAGCATTATATATCTATATCTGAAGTAATGGACAAGTATGTGTGCTTTCTATGTATGTTAGGAGATCATGTAGACTATGACTATGTTCTTATATGTGTAGTCATAGATGTTGATATATGATTGTTCCTACTTGACTATATGAGTTCTGATGGTTATATTGATGATGATATAATGATGTATAGGATGAAATAAAGATGATAAGGTTCATTGGTAAATGCTTTAAGGAATGATATGCTATATGTGATAAGGTGAAAGAATGTTGTGTTTTGTGTGTTAGACTTGTGTTCCTTACTTGATACATGTATTAATGATATGTGAATATGAGATGTCTTGACTAGGTAGGATTATTTCACCCTTATGATGTATGAATGAAAGATATGTGTGACCTTATAAAATGTTAAGAATGTCATGTACGTGGAAACAATTATGATATGGATGTTGATGTTGAGAGCCGTAATGGTATCGTTTTTGTATAGGAATTATGGAATTAAGGTTGACTGAATGGAACAACATCATATCATCCTTAGGAAAGTCATAAAGAGCTATCTTATTCTCCATTGAAGGTTAGCCCTTGTGGACCTCTTTGGTAAGGTGAATGTCATTGGGATACGAACTAGAGAAGGAACCCTTTTCATGGGATCCTTTAATGTCAATTACTCTATGACAACCAAGGCTAGCACCGAGTGATTATGCAATGAGATGTTTCTCTACTTGAGAATGAGACTAGAGTACAGAGTACCTCTACTTGAGAATTAGACTAAAGAACATAAAAGCCCTTCATATTCCTTAACCATGTGCCTACATGGGATGTGTCCTAGTTCTACCCTTGTAGGTAAGAACTCTTGATTCCATGTCTAGCTATCATAGTCTATGTTGATTATTGCCTATTCTCATCTTGTGGATACTTATTAGAATTAGAGAAGTTCTATGAAGTTTAGGTAGTGGTATGGGATGCTAGCTAGACATTGCACAATAGGTTTTGAAGGTGTTAGTTATAGTCCTTAGGTCTTGTCTAAGACCATTACTTCAAATGTCCTTTATGTGATTAATGAGTCTTAAATGAACTAATGAATGTAATAACTCAAGTTAATAAAGATATTCAATGAATGAGTACTTACGTGGAGTAATTAAGGGTAGTCTCATTTAGGAATGAAAGGGGCATAGCAATGGTCAGTTCTTATCTTACCTAGATAAGTCTTAAGAATGAATCTAGTAAGGGAAGATTATTGTTCACGTGGACATGATCAAAACTTAGGAAGTCTTAAGGATTATTTAGGTAGTCTTGAAGAGGTCAATCATGGAAATTATCTTCTTGATCTACTTAAGTAAGTCTTTTGATAGCCTTTGATGAGGAAATGTCATATCATATTTATATTGATGTATTAAGTAATCATTGTTCTATCTTCGGTAGTCTATATGATATGTTAAGTGTGTGTGTAAGGGATTGTATGAGCGGTCTCTTCACAACTCACTCAAGTGAGACTTTGAAGTACCTTTGGTTGGAGATTCTCATGTTGATATGTTAATGTCTTGTAGGTGTGTATGTGACTCATCATAAGTAGTCCTGAGGATCATTTAGGCATGCCTAGAGGGTTTGTATGGGTAGTCTCTCTTTGTGTTTCTTAAGTGAGTATTAGGATAGATTTAAGTTGGATAATTACATGCTAGAAAATGTATAAGTGAAGTGGAAAAACTTCACGGTAACAATGAATTGAGTTCACTGTACAGTGAAGTGAGTTTACTGTACAGTGAAGTGAGTTCACTAGAAAGTGTTCCTTAAATGTGGCTTTTTGCTTAGATTATTTCTTATTTGTTTTCTAAGTTGTGAAATGTTGTTTTTATGCTTATAGTATGTTGTTTTAATCAAAATTTATGTAAAGCATGTTATTCACTGAATGTTCCTTTTTCATAGTTTTTGCATGACTTTCATACTAAGTTGATCTAATGTGCTAACCCCTTCTTTTTACTTTTTGACTAAAGTGTAGGGAATTAGAAGTCTTGATGTGCCACGGAGGATGCATAGGTTTCTAAGTCTTGAAGATGAGGTATTGGTTAGTCTTCATAGATTCGAGGACAATATTCACATGTCCCTTATGTCAAAGTCTTTATTTTATTGTCTTGTATGGTGTTCATCCCAAGTGTTGTATACTCAAGTTAAGATGGTTCAAGTATATATTGTAAAGATTCAATGTTTTGAATGAAAGTCTTCTTCTTGTATAATATTTATGAAAGATTTCTTCTTGTGTGATGTAAAATTTAAATTCTTACCTATTTTAGTATGTTTATTATGCAATGAATGATATGAGCGGCTTAGATAAGACTTCTTGAAGTCTCATTTGCCGTGTGATGACGCAAGGATTCCATAACTACTAGGGTGTACTTGCGGGTTGTGATGGAGTTTGTATTAGAGCATATCTCATTTGCCGTGTGATGACGCAAGGATTCCGTAACTACTAGGGTGTACTTGCGGGTTGTGACGGAGTTTGTATCAGAGCATAAGGTTTCGGTAGTATCTTAGTTTTCGTATGAACCACATCTAGTGGAGTATTTTTTATAATGTGAAGCGCGCCATATTATGAATAAGAGGCTATTGGGTGCTAGGAAAGGTTCACTTCTTTATTCATCTAATCATTCCTAAGAGCTTTATATATGGTGTTTTCCCTGGTTTCCCTTATGTTTTGGTCCCTTGAGGGTGACTTTATAAAGTTTGGGTTGAAGGAGAGAAAAGATGAAATGTAACTTGTTGTATGAGGTATGATAGAAGGTGGTTTTGACTTAGATTGGTGTGGTTACCTTGTAAAGGGTAATAATTTGTAAAGAATTGTACGGTATAATGTTAGAGAATGTAAAGAAGTGTTTGTTCACATAGTTTGAAGTTGTTAAGACCCCAACCATAGGAAGGGAGGTGGTGAGTTTTTAAGAGTAAAGGTGAGTTCTCCTAGTAAGGGGGATGTAGTAGTTAGATGATGATACCTTTGAGAGTCTTTAGTATTCATGAAGTAGACCTTGGTAATAATGTATTAGTAAGGTGTAAGGTGCCTTGAGGGAGTTCCTTATAATGGATGTTATGTTGACCTTAGAATGAGTTTATCCTAATTGGGGGAGTATGATGAAGAGTATGGTTATTGGGAGTGAAGTACCCTTAACTTTTCTTTATGTGTTTATTCAAGCCTAAAACAAAGAAATCTTGGTAACTTGAAATGGTAGGAGTCTTTTATAGAAGATGAGTTCCTAACATTCTCCTTATTATATGCATATTTTTATTGATGCTTCATTGAATGAGAAAATATGTTTTCATGTATGGTATCTTCCTCATTTTTCATGTGCATCTAGTAGGTTGATAATTGCTTCATATATTTGAAGGTTGAGCATGCCTATGTGGTTATATGAGACCACGTGACCTATGTGCCTCATATGTGGTTTTATGTGTTTATGTGTGAATAATGATGTTATAAGGTTATTAATTGATTTATTATAATGTATATAGAAAGTGTGTCTAGTTTCATTAAATTTTGAGTTCAAACATCCAAGAACGTTTATGACGTTCGAAAGGCTTGCCTTGAGACGACCTTGTCTGTCTATGCATGTTTTGCGAGTTTTGCGTGAACGTCTTGGATTAAACTTATGTAGTAGGTAGTAAACTCATATACAAACATATTTGGGTTTGAAACGTCCGTGTACGCCTCCATGTAGAACCCGTAAGGGGCCCTAATAGAGGACCCCAACATAGGAGCTCAACACTGCCAGACAGCGGCAATCGACGATCCATACGACGATCAGTCAACCAAGCAACGGGCGATGGGTCTCGACGGTGGAGTCATAGGGTAAGAAGGTTGAGGATTTTCAGGGGCAAACCATGAGACCCCATTGACGGAGCGTGGGTGAGACCACGGACCATCGATGGCGGAGCCTGTTTTCCTGCAAACATTTTGTTAAGTTGAGGGGTGAACTTGTAAATTCACCCCAAAGTCATATTAAGTCTTTCGACGACTGTTTTGAGTGTTAATGGGTATTTTAAGAGTGTATAAGTCATAAAACTCTCATTATAACCCTAACACCTAAATAAAAACATATTCCCTCCAAAAGTTCTCCAAAAACCTCCTTGAATGTTCAAAGTGAAGATGCAGCTTGAAGATGGTTCTTCAACGGCGTTTCTTCCTCAATTTTCATAAGTTTTTTCAAATAAGGTATGGGAGTTCTTAATCTAAGGCTTTCTATCACCTTAGAGCCAATTTCAAAGATGATTTTCAAAGATTTCAAATTATGAAAAGTCCAATTTCTACTCTAAGTCTTGGGTTCTTGGATAAATGATTTTCAAACGTTAAGATATGATGTTATTGATGTTTTCCAATAAAATCATCCATGAACCCTTGATCTTCACAAATCTCTCAAATTTGACAAAAATATGGGTTATGTGATCATGCTTTGAGAATGATGAATTCATGTGTACATTGTTATGGACTTTTTATTCATGTAAGGATTAAGATTGATAGGTTTATAGACTGTTTAATTCTGATCAATTGAGTATTGAATATTCTTAGATCTTTTGACTATTTATCCTATTGAATTGATATTGACTTGATGCTTATGATTATAATGTAGTTTTCTATGGGCTAGTGAATAAAGTAAGGATTATATTCGATTGATGCTAATTGGTCTTATATTGATTAATTTATATTTAGTTGACTTAGATGCATTAATTATTATTGTTTATGTATTGAATTGTTGGTTATAGCCAAGGTTAGGGCCTTATGGTATCAAATTCGATGAGTTAGCTTTGGAATTGAAATGGTAAGATGGATTGGGGGTATGCTTCCCTAATTTATTTTATTTTATGTTAATTATACTTCAATTATATGGTGATTGGTGTGTTCCACAGATGGTGGAGGTGCTATGTGAATTGATGTGGCCTTGTCGGTATTAGTTTATGCAATATGATGATCATAGCCTTGTCGGCACTACTTGAAATATAATGATGATTTGTATAGTTGATTTATGTGAAGTATGAGTATTATCTATCTTCATGTGAAGTAATGGACAAGTATGTGTGCTTCCTATGTATGTTAGAGATCATGTAGACTATGACTATGTTCTTATATGTGTAATCTTAGATGTTGATACATGATTCTTCCTAATTGACTATATGAGTTGTGATGGTTACATTGATGATGATATAATAATGTATAGGATGACATAAAAATGATAAGGGTCATTCCTAATTGCTTTAAAGAATGATATGCTATATGTGATAAGGTGAAAGAATGTTGTGTCTTGTGTGGTAGACTTGTGTCCCTTACTTGATACATGTACGAATAATATGTCAATATGAGATGTATTGACTAGGTAGTCTTAGTGCACCCTTATCATGTATGAATGAAAGATATGTGTGATCTTAGAGGATGTTAAGTAGGTGATGTACGTGGAAAAGTTTATGTTATGAATGTTGAAGTTGAGAGTCTTAATGGTGTCCTTCATGTAGTGGAATGATGGCATTAAGGTTGATTGGATGGAACGACATCATATCAGCCTAAGGAAAGTCATAATGATCTATCTTAGTCGCCATTGAAGGGTATCCTAGTTGACCTCTTCTATAGGGTAAATGTGATTGGATTATGAACTGGATTAGGAACCCTTTTCATGTGATCCTTTAATGTCAATTACTCTATGAGAACCAAGGCTAGCACCGAGTTATTATATAATGGGATGTAGCTCTACTTGAGAATGAGACTAGAGTACTTTGTACCTCTATTTGAGAATTAGACCAAAGTACATAAAAGCCCATCATATTCCTTAACTATGTGCCTAGATGGGATGCGTCCTAGTTCTACCCTTTACAAGTAGAACACCCTCATCGGAGTAGATTAGAACTCCAGATTCCATGTCTAGCTATCATGATCGATGTCGGTTATTGCCTATTCCCATCTTGTGGGATACTTAGTTGCATTAGAGAAGTTCAATGAAGTTTTGGTAGTCGTATGGGACTCTATCTGAACATTGTACAATAGGCTTTGAAGGTGTTAGTTCGAGTCCCTAGGTCCTGTCTAAGAACATTACTTGAATGTCCTTTATGTGATGAATAAGTCTTAAATAAACTAATGAATATAAAGACTCAAGTTAAGAAAGTATGTCGAATGAATGAGTACTTACCTAGAGTAATTAAGGGTTGTATAGTTAATGCATGAAGGGGGAATAAGTATGGTCACTTCTTATCTTAGCTAGATAAGTCTTAAAAATGACTCTAGTTAGGGAAGATGATTATTTATGTGGACATGATCCAAACGTAGGAAGTCTTAAGGATTATTTACGTAGTCTTAAAGAGGTCAATCATGGACATTATATTCTTTATCTACTTAAGTAAGTCTTCTAATAGCCTTTGATGAGGAAATAGTATATCATATTTATGTTGATGTATTAAGTGAGCATGACTCTATCTTAGGTAGTCTATCGGATTTCTCTAGTGTGTGTGTAAGGGATTGTATGGGCGGTCGCTTCACAACACACTCCAGTGAGACATAGAAGTACCTTTGGTAGTAGACTCTCATTTTGATATGTTGATGTCTTGTAGGTGTGTATGTGACTCATCATAAGTAGTCTTGAGGATCATTTAGGCATTCCTCGAGAGGTGTTATTGTTGGTCTCTCTTTGTGTTTCTTAAGTGAGTCTTAGGATAGCTTTATGTGGGATAATTACATGCTAGAAGATGTCTAAGTGAAGTGGAAGAACTTCACTGTAACAGTGAATTGAGTTCACTGTAAAGTGATGTGAGTTCACTGGAAAGCGTTCCTAAAATGTTGCTTTTTTGCTTAAATGATTTCTTATGTGTTTTCTAAGTTATTAAATGTTGTTATTATGCTTATACTATGATGTTTTGATCGAAATTCATGAAAAACATGTTATTTACTAAATGTCCCTTTTTCATGTTTTTTGCATGGTTTTCATACTTAGTACATCTAATGTGCTAGCCCCTTCTTTTCCCTTTTGGACTTAAGTGTAGGGAATTGGAAGTCTTGATGTGCTATGGAGGATGGATAGGTTTCTAAGGCTTGTAAATGAAGTATAAGTGAGTCCACCTCAATTCCAATACAATATCTACATGTCCCTTATGTCATAGTATTTATTTTATTGTCTTGTATGGGATTGATCCCAAGTGTTGTATAATCTAAAGTTTAGATGGTTCAAACAGATGTTGTAAATATTTAATGTTTTAAATGAAAGTATTCCGCTTTTGTAATGTTTATGAAAGTGTTCTTCGTGTGTGAAGAAAGATTTTAATTCTTACCTATTTTAGTATGTTTATTATGCAATGAATGATACCAGAGGCTTAGATGACACTTATTGAAGTATCATTTTCTGTTTGACTACACAAGGATGTCCTATCTTATAGGGCGTACTTGCAGGTCAAGAAAGAGTTGGTATTAGAGCATAAGGTTTAGGGACTGTCTTAGTTGTCGTATGAACCACATCTAGTAGAGTCGTTTTTATAATGTGAAGCTCGCCACATTATAAAAAAATGGATGTTGGGTGCTAGGAAAGTTTCACTTCTTCATTCATATAATCGTGCCTAAGAGCTTGGTATATGGTGTCTTTCCCTTGTTTCCCTTATGTGTTGGTCCCTTGAGAGTGACTTTATAATGTTTGGGTTGGGGGAGAAAAAAGATGGGATGTGACTTGTTGGATGAGGTATAATAGAAGGTGGTTTTGACCTTAGATTGGTTTGGTTACCTTGTAAAGGGTTGTAAGTTTGAAATAATGGTAGGGTATATTGTTAGAGAATGTGAAAGAGTGTTTGTTATAATAGTTTGATGTTGTTAAGACTTCAAACATAGGAAGACAAGTGATGAGTTTTAAAGAGTAAAGGTGAGTTCTCCTAGTAAAGGGGATGTAGTGATTAGATGATGAGACCTTTGAGAGTCTTATGTCTTCATGAGGTAGACCTTGGTAAGAATGTTTTTTTAAGATGTAAGGTGCCTTGAGGGAGTTCCTTATAGTGGATGTTATGTTGACCTTTGAATGGGTTTCTCCTAAGTGGGTGTGTATGGTGAAGAGTATTTTTATTGGGAGTGAAGCACCCTTAACTTTTCTTTATGTGTTTATTCAATCTTAAAACAAAGAGCTCTTGGTAACTTGAAATAGTAGGAGTCCTTTGTGGAAGATGAGTTCCTACCATTCTCCATATGATATGCATGTTCTCATTAAAACATCGTTGAATGAGAAAATGAATTTTCATGTATGGTATCTTCCTCATGATTCATGTGCATCTAGTGTAGGTTACTAATTGATTCATATAGTTGAAGGTTGAGCATGCCTAAGTGGCTATATGAGAAAACTTGTTGAACATTTGTAAGGAATTTGTTAAGTTTTGCATTGTTAGATTATGAAGCAATGATTATGTTGTAAGATGTATTTATACGATTTTACTTTTCATAATTGCATGTTTATATCATGAATTGACTGAAAGTTGGATTGTTAAAAATTTTGCAAAAAATTATTGTAGCTTTGGACAGTTCATTGTTAAATTTTGTGAAAAGTGAATAATTGATTCTTTGATCTCAAATTGTTGTAATATGGTTAGAACTGATGTATATGAGTATGATATTGAATATAAAATTAGTTTTTTCTATTTAGGATGAAGCATGGGATTTTATAGCATAATGAGTTATAAAATGCCTTCTAGTTTCTTGTTGTGTTGTGAATCTCTTGACTATGTTCTATATGGTATGTTCATGAGTTGCTAATTAAATTTCTAGTCTTGGAAGTGTTCGGAGAGTGGCAAGTGTCATTCGAGGATGAATGTTGTCCGAGTAGGGGAGATTGTAAGACACCAAAAATGACCTAGGTGAAGCTAGATCCTAACATGGTTTTCGTGATGGTATAAGGTTCTAAAATAGTTTATAATGTGGGTTTGAGGAAGTATCTAATAGTTAAGGTGCATTGGAAGTCAAACGTCAAGGGACGACCAAGACGTTCGACGATTGAGTGACCTATGTGCCTCATTTTTTGTTTTTATGTGTTTATATATGATTCATGATGTTATAATGTTCATACATGAATAACTATAGTGTATATAGGCAGTGTGTAAAGTTTCATGCAGTTTGGAGGTCAAACGTCCATGACGTTGGAAAGGCTTGTTTTAGACGACCTTGTGTGTCTATGCATGTTTTGTCATGTTTTACGTGTGCGTCATGGATGATACTTATGTTATAGTTCCTAAACTCGTATACAAACATATTTGGGTTGGAAAAGTTTGGGTAATACTCTATGTAAGATCCGCAAGGGGCTCTAAAAGAGGACTCCAACATTGGAGCTCAACACTGCCTGACAGTGGCTATCGACGACCCCAATGACGGCCAGTCAACCAGGAAACAACCTGTCGATGGGTCTCATCGATGGATCCATCTGACCTATAGGTTGAGGAGTTGCATGTGCAAACCATGCGACCCCATCGACGGGGCGTGGGTGAGACCATGGACCGTCGACATGGGCGTTGATGGTGCAACCTGTTTTCTTTCTAGCTCTTTGTTATGTTTAGGGGTGAAGTTCTAAATTCACCCCAAGTCCTACTAAATCTTTGGATGGTTTTTTTGAGTGTTTATGATTATTTTAAGAGTATATAAGTCATTAAGCTCTCATTATAACCTTAACACCTAAGTATCATCATCTTTGATGGAGGGAAAAATCTCTCTTGGGATATTGTGATCATCTCTATCCATAAACACCCAAACCACTAGATTGCCTCGCCCATCAAAGAAAATGGGAGAAACCTCACATAAACTGATTCTTGCGATATGTTTTTAAAAGAGAGCATTTCACATGCATCACAAATTTCTAAAATGATCAGGGGATCCTCATGAGCCATCCCCCCAAATAAACCCTTCAGTTGTAGGAGCTGAAGCATGGTGCTTGTGATGTGAAAAATAGCGTTTCCTTCGGCGGGAGGTAAAAGAATTTCCCCAACACCAGCCATTTGGATTGGTTCATTGACATCATTGTGGTTTCTTACATCATCTTCGTGTCCCACTTAGCTACCATTATTCTCGCTAATGCTCATATCCTTCTCTGTTTAACACAAGTAACACAAAACCAAAACTAAAAAAATTTAAAAAACAAAACACCCATGCAACACTGTTTTTTATTAATTTTTCATATACAACTCATCAAATTCTAGCTGGAACGATTGTTAGTTAGTATATAACCTAATTAAGAGTTCAGGTTGAATCCCACATACAACGGTATATGTTAAAATTCATATAGGAAGTACAAATGTTGTCTTATCATCCATGTGTAAATAAATTATTGAAAAAGACATTAATCAAATTAAAAGGGGTCACACTAATGTAAGGTAGGGATTTTGGTTTATAATTATCAACTAATAAGAAGTCACAAGCAATTCAAAATAACAAAAGGGAGAGGGATTCATGGAATGTGATTGATTATAGGAAAATTTTTATATATGGGTAATTAAAACTACTAGTATACAACTAAAAATCAGTCTGTAGGCTAGACATTATGAAGATGGCTTTCTCTCGTCGAATCATGTGGCTTCATTCGAACATCAACAAGTATAACAATAAAGAACAAGTCACACCTTGATTCACCCATTCTTTTGAGCTACATGGGTAGGATTTGATTTAGGATTCACTCTCTCAATCTAAACCCAACTCAACAAAATATGTATGAATCATTAATCAATAATCTTAGTTCTAAAGCATCTCTCTTCTGCAAGTCAACAACACAAAACAAAAACTGCATTCGCAACCATAATTCATAAAATAAACCACAATTAATGATTAAACTCACTTTAAGTTACCATTTAAGCTAGTAATTAACAATACCCATAAGCTAATTCAATCCATTATCACATCCCAAGAATTGAGCTTTTAGCTAAACATTATAAAAAATTAAAAACGATCAGCGAATCAATTATCTATCATCTGGGTAAGAAATATTAGTTTTTACAATGCTCTATTTGTAGAATATTCAAAACCCACATCAAAAATATCAAAATTGAATCTCCAAAATTTTTCAAAAACTATGAAAAACTACAGAGAAAAGTGTTCTAGACATTTAGAGTTTTCTAGCATAAATCAACTATGTCCAAACTATTAAAATAATTGTTCAAAAATCTAATTTGTAGTCTCAAAAAATAATCCACAAAGGTCCACTTGGAGAAGTGAGTCAGGATCTCGAACCACTTGGCGAACCACCTATTGGTCTCTTCCATCACCTTTTTTCCTAAGCGCTCAACATCCTCAAGTTTTGTAACTTTGGGTGATTTCTCTTTGAATCGAGGAACTACTCGTTAATACGCCGATATCTCCTTTATGTTGCCAACTTGGTCTATTTTTTAGGTCTTGGCACACGACACACTAAAACTTTAGGCGGTCAAAGTACCACTCGACGACATGCCAAGTGCTCTTGGCGATCCTCAGGATCGCCCTTCTTCACTTCTTCTGTTTTTTGTTCCTTTTTTCCTTTTAGTGTCCTTGATTTTCTCTTCAATCCATATACCTAAAAAAGGTCTTCAAAATAAGTTTATGGAACAAATTAAGCAACTAAGGACACAAAATAAATATAAACAAAGACAAAACTGAGTAGAAATCTAGTGTCTTGGCACACGACACACTAAAACTTTAGGCGGTCAAAGTACCACTCGATGACATTCCAAGTGTTCTTGGCGATCCTCAGGATCGCCCTTCTTCACTTCTTCTGTTTTTTGTTCCTTTTTTCCTTTTAGTGTCCTTGATTTGCTCTTCAATCCATATACCTAAAAAAGGTCTTCAAAATAAGTTTATGGAACAAATTAAGAAACTAAGGACACAAAATATATATAAACAAAGACAAAACTGAGTAGAAATCTAGGGCACATCACCTACCCTTCCATCTATATTAGACTAAGAGTTCCCTCGAATCATACCTATGTCATGTTCTTGATTCTCATATTTAAAATCTTTATGAATCATTGACATATCCTATATTTTATAATCATACTTCTTTAATTCACAGTCCAAGTTCAACGTAAAGTTAAAAGGAAAGTTCAAAAAAGTCCTTTGAGTCTTTTTGAGAACTATTTTGTAATAATTTATAAACTGTTTTGAGATTTAAGTGAAGGAGTATGAGAACAAGGAAAGTTTAGTTTCATGTTTCAAAATGTGTATAAGGAAACTATTATTATCAAGCATGTAATACTTTGACATTTAAATTAGAAAAATATAATTTCTAAATAAGCTCATGGGGAGTTTTGAGCGTTGCCTCTTTTAAGAGAAGTTTTGAGTAATTATCTTAAATTAAGGAGCAGTTATGTTTTCCTTATAACATATGCACATTATTATATATGTCACGTCTTGAGAGTACTCCTTAGAATGACACGACTTACTTGACCTCGAAGGGGTCACATACCAGCCCTTAGCATACTTATAACATAAAATCATCGAAAAAATCGGAGAATTTAAAGCTTTCTTTAAACCTACAATTGGAAAGCGTTTCATGAAAACATAAGTCTTTCTAACATCTTTGCCTGACAGATAACATGAATAAAAGTCAATGGGATGCCGCCCATAAAAAAGTCGAAAAGATAAGAAAAAGACATAAACAAACATAAATGGGTTAATCCTCAAAGCTATAAGGACTAACCAAATCTTCAAGTCTTCTTGCACTTATGAACCTAGACTCCAAGCAACTCAATCTACCAAGACCCTACATTTGAATAGAATGTAGGCAATATATGTTAGAACAAAATGTACCAAGCATGAAAACTAACATACCAACATAAGAAATCTCAATGCATTAATCAACATAAGAAATAATCATAACATAAATTCCAATACCAGCATCATATTAGAAAAATTCAACATAAGACATGCATAAGTTCATAGTTCAACCCTTAGTTTTTCATATTCAAGTGAAATACATCACAAGCCATGTCCAAGCATACTTGTGCAAGGCCAAGGTAGCATCCCTTAATACTACCAAAGCTAAGTACCTCTCTTTTGTCATTCTTGGTCATGGTCCACTCTCATAGTTAAGGCCTATGTTTTCATGAAATAAGAGCACTAAACTCCCTAGTAACCTCAAGGCACAATTGTTCAATGTATGTGGGTCATCCAATAATACCATACACTAAGTATATCTTGAAGCCACCCTATCCATATTTACCATTTCTAGGTGTCACTATAGGCATACTTCATATTGGCAAGGAACTTGTCAACTTAAATCAATCATATCATGGAAGGAAACTATAACAACTATCCAAGATAGGAGTACATCACATAAGGGGACACATTATAAGTAGCTTCAAGTCATACTTCTGCCATGTATGTGTCACATCTAAGGAGCACCCTCTTGACGTAGCTGGCGTTGTCATCCTCGAAGAGGACTAAGACTAGCCTATTAACTTACATCATTACATTCATAGGTTAAAAATGAGGAAAATTTAAAACTTTTCTTCTATCTATCATGAGGTTTACATAGACCTCTAGCATACCCATTATATATATATATATATATATATATATATATATATATATATAATATATATATATATATATATTCATATCGAGTATACATAGATCCTTCATATAAAAAGATTACATAGTCTTATACTTTATGGCATAGATAAATATATAAGATATGACATAGTATTAAAAAGGATGTAAGGATGTCTCATCTCACAACCATCTAAACAAGAGTATAACAATTAGGCATAGCCTATACATCAATGCAATAAAATCCACATATAGGTTGTACAATCTTTAGCAAATGAAACGAAATGAAGATAGTGTATTTATGACTAATAAACATCCAATGCAAGAAAGTGGCATTGCCCTCGAAGTGGTGAGGACCTACCCAACTTGGAGAATGATAATCCAAGTGTTCCTTCAAAAGTTCACAAAAGCCCTTGAACGACCGGAACCTAATATGTTAGGTAAAAAAGGTAGAAATGAGGTTAGCACATCACTTGTACTAAGTATAAGACCATTTGCACACACAACATAAAATCATGCTAAAATGGGACATTTCATTAAAGCATGCAATTTATTTTGAAAAGTCTTATGCACATTGAAGCCACATAAGGCGTTGCTTCCTAACAAGTCCTATTCTCTAAATAACTTTCCTAACTAACTAAATAACCTAGGATTAACTCAAATAAACTAACTAGTGTACCAAAAATTCTAAAACCTAACCGGGTGAGACTAGTCGGGTAACTAACTAAAGAAACATCGTAGTACCTAACCTAGGATGGTCCAAATGGGTTGGATATGTTCCTAGTGACTTAGGGGTAGTTTAGTAATTACCCTAGGTCACTTAATTAATTAAATTAGCAACTTAATTAATTATCTAAAAATTCTAGTCAAAGCCGAAACCCTAAACAAATTTCAGATTTGGCTAAGTCAAATGCTCTCCTAGTTTTAGTCTATTTATGAGGGGCGTTTCGGTAGTTTAAGTGGAGGGTCTTTTGGGTAGTTAATGGGACGACTATATATGTATATTAGGTCAGTTTTAGACCACTTTTACACGTCCCAAATCAGATCAAACGAAAATTATCTCAATCTCTCAAGAACGCTCTCTTTTCCTAACTCAATTGATGAACAATAAAACCTCAAGGAAGAAGACGAAGGTTTCGAAGTTTACAATAAGAGTTTCGTGGATTATTCATCTATAAGGTATGTGTTTTTAACTCTCGGGATTCATTTCCCCAAGAGTTCCTTTTAAGATATGTTTTCAAGAACTTCAATATTAGGGTTTTTACTCTACAAAATGGATTTTCTTCCTAACCCTAGATTTATGATTTCCAAGAAAAAGTAAATGTTATCCATATCTAATTTCACACAAATTGTTGATTATTTGATTGATAATGTTTGGATTATGTGTGACACATGATATTTATCTAAGTGATGGTTTCAAATGGGTTGTTTATTGTATTTAATAACGTGTAAGCGTTAGGATTAGGATTAAGACTAGAATGAGCTTTTAACGACCCGTTTCCCTTCTCCTACGCTATGCATTGATCTTGTAAATGATTTGATGAGTTGTTCTTGATTATTTTATTGAGTATTTCACTAAGTATGATTATGAATAGTGTAAGATGAATAAGGTTCTTGGAAGCAAGAGGTAAGTCTTCAAAAGCTGTGATTACTCTATAGTGTTTCTGTTAGCCTATGAATCACGATGCTATGTTATGAAAGTATGTATGATGTTTTTATGTGTATATGATGGGCTAAGAGATGTTAAATGTGAGAAAATGATAAGACTACATAAATGTAAGCTATGATATTCTCTTGTATGCTTTAAACAAGATGACTATATTATGTTAATCTCATATATGAAGGGTTGCGATTAAAGAAATTCTCAGTTAATCCTAAAAGTGCTCATGATTATGTTTATACAGGGAGTTAACCTCTTACGAATTATGATATGTTATGAAGAAAGAAAACTTAGAGGTTATTTCAAGAAAAAGGACTTAAGCTAAGCACCGATGGACTAGATATGACAAGTGTCCCTTCGCAAATGAAAGGTATGTTCACAATGATTCGCATGAGATTGAGGCTTCCATGTAATGTGGAATAATGGTTCTTTAATATATCTCCTAGTTCTTGAACTATGTTGCCACCATAGGATACTAGCTAGTGGATCCACCTAAAAAGCTATGTCAAGTAGGTTTTATTTTGGGCGGTAGACAACCTCTTTTCGGTGTGGGAAAGACATCGGATTCCATGTTTAGCTCACATGGTCTCTGTCGGTTAAGGAAAATGTTCCTTCATGAAAAAAGAAAGACAAGTAACTGAACGTTTACTAGGGTGACTTGAAAAGTTTTTTTATTATAGGTATGGGTATGGGACTATACCTAGACATTGCACAAGTTGACTCTGAGGGAAGTCCTAGGAGATTTTTCTTATGTAATATGACGACATGAAAGATATATGTTATGATACATGATGTTACTCTTATATGATGTTAGTTATCATGATGAACATGCTATTGGTTTATATTGATATATGAAGTGATGACTACTTATATTACAAGTTATATGAAGCAAACCTTTAATTATGGTTTCCTATCTTATCTACTTTATTGTGTGGGGTTATGGGGCTTCACATGACCATTGAACTTGTAGGTTGGAGATGGGATCATTGGTGAGTGTTTTGTACGCTATGCTATATGATCCATTGAATGTGAAAAGTTATTATGACTCTATGGTAATGTGTCTTCAATTATGATCATGATTTAAGTTGATGGAATCCTTAACTTTTATATTATATATGGTATGTGTATCAAATACTTTCACATGACTTAGCATATTTTCTAATGAAATGATAAATGATCCTTTTTTATTCATGTCCTTATGTGTTATGTGCGTATACCCATACTTAGTACATGTGGCGTACTAACCCCATTACTTTATATTACTACAACTGTAGGTTCCGGCTATTGAAGTTTAAGCAGGTCGATTTGAAAAAGCTTGGAACTCTTTCTCCAAGTATTGGTAGGTCCTCATGTTCAGGGATTGTATCTTCCATTTTACAGATTTATGAAGACACTAGTAGAATTTAAGAGTACTAGATTTGCGTTTATGTTCTTTGGATTTTGTTGTATTAAGGACTATATGGCATATTTACTGTTCTTGGCTAAGTCCAGATTTGTACTCTTAGATGGTTTTATATATGTGAGACAATTTCTTAGAAGATCGTATGGTCTATGAATGATAGTATGAAGTCTAAGTATGCTCCAATAGTATGTTAAATTTTTTAATTTTTCCGCATTTTTTGTTGATCACATGTTATGACGAATGCTAAGGAATTGTCTGAGTCCTCTAAGAGACGACAAAGCCGGTTGCATCTGGGGTATGTTCTCCGGGTGTGAAAATCATATAGTGTCATTAAAATGTAAGATCATTATATACAGTGTCATTAAAATGTAAGATCATTATATATATATCATTTACATTTATAAGCATATACATACATAATAACATCCTTGTAAGAATCCGTCAATGCCAACTTTTGCATTGTATAGGTAGAGTCCCATACCCCTACCTAGATTAAGTTAAACCCTTTAGGTTATCCTAGTTAAAGTTCACTTCATTACTCCATTTTACCTTTTGGGAACATGTTAACTTAATTTACATAGACCACATGAGCTAATGTGGAATCCGGTGTAATGGACCACGACACCGAAAGAAGGAGGATAACTTTCCAAAGTATTACCAAAACATGAACATAACATCTATGTGGATGCACTAGTTAGTATTCCTATAAAGGAAACATAGTTCAAGAACTAAGAGATGTAGTTGGGACCATCTTTATGCTACATGCGTTATAGTCTCCAATATCATGAGTACATTAGTGATCCTACCTTCCCATATTGGAAGGGACACTCCTCACTCTACTTCACTAGGTGCTAAGCTAGAGTCCCATTTGAAATGTCTTTAATGCCTTTATTGATCATCATTACTTAATGTAGGTCATAGGGTCTATCCCTTATATAATCTTTATCATAGATCAATAAGAATTGCATGGGTATTGCCCTTTTATTACAATTCATACATGTGAGGTTAGCACATTTACATAGTCACATCATGATAAGACGCATTGGTAAATTATCACCATCCTTATAACATTTACATCTTAGCCTACAACTCAAAAACAATAATTCAAGACATTCCAATTCAACATCATAGCAACTCTATCAATCTTAACATAAGTTATACTTAAATATAACTTCATCACTTAGTCACAAGTAATCATAGTTGAAGTAAAGAATTAAGGTCACAAGACTTACCCAATTTCCTTCACAATGCCATCATAAATGTCTTACCATCAACCATCAAATTCAACCGAACAATGGGTATAATATAATCACATAATAGTAAACAACAAAATATAGAAGTCAATTTAATCACTACACAACAATTCATCACTATTTCATAGCCTAGGGTTAGAGACTTAGGTCAAATTCATGATCTACTTCACAACCTAGGTCAATTATTCAAGGACTAGTATCATTGGATTACAATTAATAAAAATCTACTCATAAATTGGCATAGTAACAATATATATAAGTAATTCATACATTAACCTAGCCAATTGTACAAATACTATAAAACTCAATTCAAGATCCCAACCTAGGGTTAAGGGGAAAATGTCACCTTCCTCAAACTAGGTCAATTCATCGAGAAGTAGTATAATGGAATCATAATAAATGTTAATCTACTCATAATAACCATATGAAATCATAAACAAAGCAATTCAAAAGATCAATTTCGTTGTGGAAGAAAATCAATTTGAATTTCATATTTTTGAAATAAACTTGGTGGAACCCTTTTGGGAATAAGATTCCAAAGGTGAAAGAATCCGATACCTTAATAATTTACAAAGTTTGATGGAGAAAAAATGATATTTTAAAGCCCTATAACCCTCCTTTTCTTGGTATTCTATGGAGTTTCTTTGGGAGAGATAAAGAAGAGAAAAGGAAGAGCAATTGAGTTTTGGGAATTATTAGAGTTGGGTTTAGTATAATTAGGTTAGGTATTTATATAGAGGTCCTTAATTAACTTAATTAGACATTAATTAACCCCTAAATAACTAAATAAACACTTCATTAACTAAATGAATTAATTAAAACGAAAGAACAAAATAAACATGTACTATGAAACCCTGACTGTAGGTCAGTAGACGGGAAGTGTGGCTTCTGTGCTGCACATCCATGGTTTTGGTCAGGGATTTGCCAAAAATGACTTCCCCTGAAATTTCTAACTCTTAATAGACTGAGGAATCTAATACCCGTCAATTCATCAATGGATCTTTGCCTGCAGTCCGTCGATTGACACTGCCTCATGGTAGCATTTTGACTAATTGCAAGGGTCCTCCTCAAGGGACCTTGGTTGGTCCTTGGGGAGTTGTACCCGTATGTTTCGACTATAAACCAACTCTAATACGTGTTAGACACCTTACCACCAAATTTCAACATTTTCCAACTCCTAAAACTGTCTAATAGGCTAAGGCACATTAACACCTCTTGAACTAGTTTCCGGACGTGATGGACGTTACTTGATGTTTCGATTCTTAAACTTCCTAAATAACTTATATACGTTACAATTGGCTTCAAAATAGGTTTAAAACTTTTAGACTCTCATGTTATGCTATAGACATGGCTTTAGACTTTCGGTGTATTACATTATCACCCCCTTAGGAACATTCGTCCCAGAATGACACTAAAATTCCTTTAAAAGGAACGAATAGACTCAAGACTAGAAGCCCAACCAAAAACATATCAAAACATGAGTTATGATCAAAAGCATCATAACCACATAACCTTTTTCATAATGCAACTCAAAGCATCTTTTCAACTCTTAAGACTTCAACATTTATTGCATGCTTAATCGTTATGCCAAAGCTTTCTTCAACACATATCAACATGCTCAATACAATTCATCAAGGAAAAATATATAATAATGCACAACATAAAATTAAAAAAAAGTAAAACGCATCAGTTTCATTTTGTTGGCATAGAATTCAGTGTGATTCACTGTAACATGTACATTTTTGCACAACTACACCAAAAATCAAGGCAATTTAAGATAAACTCATTGTTTTCACTATAATTAGGAATAACTAACATTAGGTATCAAATAGATGAGGCTAACGGGACTTCATGTCGGCCTCGGCCTCCCATGTTGCACCCTCAACGAGGTGGTTCTTAAATTACAACTTTACGGAAGCCACCTCTTTGTTCCTTAACTCCTTTACTTGTCTATCAAGGATTTCTGCTGGAACCTCCTCATTGGAGAGTTCTCTTGAACACCTAGACCTTCAATAGGAAGAATGACCCGGGATCTCCCATACACTTCTTAAGCATGGAAACATGGAACACCGAATGAACTGAAGCCATTTGACTAGGTAACCTCAACTCATATGTAAACTAACCATTATTTCGCAAAATTTAATGAGGACCCATATAACGAGGACTCAATTTCTTTTTCTTTCTGAATCTCACCACCCCTTTCATAGTTGAAATTTTTAGATACACTTTATCACCTTCTGCAAACTCTAAATCTCTTCTACTATGGTGGCATAAGACATTTGCTAGATATTTGTTGTTTTCAAGCGATTCCTTATAATATGAACCTTCGATAAAGTCTTATAAATAAATTTGGGACCCAAAAGTGAAGACTCACCCACTTCAAACCATCCAATTGGAGATCTACATCTCCTACCATACAAGGCTTCATAAGGAGCCATAGATATAGATTAATGGTAACTATTGTTGGAAGAAAACTTAATTAAAGGCAAGTGTTAATCCCAATTTCCTTGAAATCAATTATACAAGCTCTAAGCATATCCTCAAGGGTTTGATAGTACGCCCCGCTTGACTATCCATTTGAGGATGAAAACTAGTGCTTAACTTTACCTTTGTACCCAACCCTTTTTGTAATGACCTCTAAAATCTAGATGTTAATTGTGCATCCCTATACGACATGATGGATAACAGAATATCATGGTGACACACAATCTCATCTATAAATATTCTTGATAGTCCTCCGCCGAGTAATTGGACCTGACGGGAATAAATTGAGTAGATTTGGTCAACCTATCCACAACCACCCATATGGAGTCATATTGATTTTGTGTCCGAGACAAACCTACCACAAAATCCATATTAATGTATTCTGACATCCAAGTAGGAACTTGGATTTCTTTAAGTAAACCACCCTTATTTTGGTGTTCGGTTTTCACTTGTTGGCAATTTGAACACTTAATAACAAATTCTGCTACGTCCTTCTTTAAGCCTTCCTACAAAAACACTTCTCTAAGGTCATGATACATCTCTGTAGAACCCGGATGAATGGAGTAACGGGACACATGGGATTCCTCATGAATCGGGTTCCTCAATCCATATACATTGGGAACATACAACCTTCTTGGGACCTCAAGACAACATCCCCTCCTTAGGAGAATGACCTATTAAGCATACCAATAACCAACTAATTAAACTCCATCAATGGTTGATCAAGGTGTTGTTTGGACTTCACCTCACCATCAAAGATGATTTGGAGTTATGATGGACCAAATCACCATTCATAGCATATTCCAATGTAACACCTAAATGAGACAACCTATGCACAACTTTCACTAGGTCTTTTTTGACTTCTTCTACATGAGACACACTACCCATGTTCATACGTCTTCGATCATCTGCAACCACATAGGCCTTGCCGGGGTGGTAGAGAACACTCATGTTGTAATTTTTCAACAATTCCAACCACCTTCTTTGTCATAGATTCCACTCATTTTGAGTAAGCACTTATTGAAGACTCTTGTGGTCAGCATACACATCAACATGGACCTCATACAAGTAATGCCTACATATTTTTAAGGCAAATACCACGGTCGTTAACTCAAGATCATGTGTTGGATATTTATTCTCATGCACCTTAAGTTCACTATAGGCATAGGCTACTACTTTCCCATGTTGCATAAGCATACACACCAATCCCACTAGGGATGCATCAAAATATACCATGAAGCCCTTGGTACCTTCCGGTAAAGTCAACACTGAAGTAGAAGTAAGCCTATCTTTCAAAATTTGGAAACTTCTTTCACATGCCTCCAACCAATAAAATTTCATACTCTTTTGGGTCAAAGTATTAATGGGACATGCAATGGACGCAAAACCATCTACAAACTTCCTATAATAACCCTCTAGACCCAAGAAATTTCTAATGTCCATTGGAGTCAATGGCCTAGGACTATTTTTCACCGCCTCAGTTTTCCTTGGATAAACCTCAACTCCTTAAGTAGAGATGATATGACCAAGAAAATCCACCGACCTCAACTAAAACAGAAATTTGCTATACATGGCAAATGATTGATTCTCCATAAGCGCTTGTAACACAACCCTCAAGTGATCCATGTTTTCACCCTTATTTTTTGAATATACCAAGATGTCGTCAATGAAGACAATGACAAATGAATCAAGGTAACGTCAAAACACCCTATTCATGAGATCCATAAATGACTTCGGGACATTAGTGATACCAAACGATATTACTAAGAACTCATAGTGAACATATCTTGTTTGAATTGCTATTTCTGGTATATCATCACCTCTCACCTTAAGTTGGTGATACCCCGACCTCAAGTCAATATTAGAAAAGTAGCTTGCCCCTTGATTTGATCAAACTACTCATCAATCTGAGGGAGAGGATACTTGTTCTTAATAGCGTATTTATAGAGTTGGCGATAATTGATGCACATTCTAAGGGACCCATCCTTATTCATCACAAATAAAACAAGAGCACCCCATGGAGAAATACTAGGTCTGATGAAGCCTTTGTCTAGTAATTCTTTGAGTTGATCCTTCAACTATTTCAATTCGACCGGAGCCATCCGATAAGGAGGAATTGAAATATATTGGTATCCGGTAGCAAGTCAATACCAAAATCAATTTCTGGTTCAGGAAGGATTCGGGAAGATCATTAGGAAATACCTCCGGAAATTACCTTACTATGGATACTAACTCAATAGGACGATTTTCGGGGTATAAATCTTTGACTCTTACAATGTGGTATGGACACCTTTTTGAGATCATTTTTACAAGCCTTAAGACAAGATATAATAGACCTCTAGGAATAGATTTCCCCCCATTCCATTATAAAATTGTCTCATTTGGAAAATTGAACTTGACAATTCTAGTTCTATGCTAAATGAAAGCAAAACAATCATGCAAAAAATCCATCCCCAAAATTACATCAAAACCAACCATATCAAGTTCTACTAATTCAACATGAGTAGCTCTATTGGACAACATTATAGGACAATTTCTATACACCTTCTTTGCAACCACTAACTCACGTACCGTGTTAGTTACCATGAAAGGTTCATTTAGAATATCGGGCAAAATATAAAACTTCCGATATATAAAGGGAGTAATAAAATATAATGTAGCAACCGGATAAAGTAAAGCATATACATGAATATAGTAGAGTTGTAACATACCAGTAACTACATAAGGATAACTCTCTTGTTCACCCCTAGAGCGAAGTTTTTGAAAGAGATTATTCTTTGGTGGATCCAAATTAGAACCACTAGCTTGAGATTGCCCTCTACCTTTGTCTTGTCCCTTCAAATTTGGGCAATCCCTAACCTTGTATCCGCTCTTTCCACACCCAAAGCAATTGTCTATCTCAACAAGGCAATCACTATAATGTTGTTTGCCAAACTTTCCACAAGTCGACTTCTCTCTTGGTGAGTTTATATCTATTCCCTTTTGAGACTTAGGGTTAGACACCCTATCATAACGAGCCTTGGTAAATTTGGTAGGAACTTAAAGAGGAACCTCTTTTTGAACCTAGGCTTGTCTTGAATCTCAAGCCTACACTTTAAAGAACTACTATCATAAGACTTTACACTCTTGGAATTCCTACTCTTCCTCCTAACCCTCGTCTCTTCCACTTTTTGAGAATGAACCATAAGACGAGAAATGTTCATATTATCATGTAGCATAGTCAAACGACATTCTTCTTTTAAATCTTCTGACATCCCTGCCACAAAGTGGCTCATTTCATCCATAAGGTCAGAAATCAAAGAAGGACCATACTTTGACAATCTAGTAAATTTCAAAGAGTAGTCAAGTACACTCATACCTCCTTGATGAATATTGATGAATTATTCCACTTTGGCTTCCCTCTTCTCCCAAGGAAAGAACCTATCAAGAAAAGCCTTATTGAAAATCTCCTATGTCACCGATCAACCCCATAAAGGGCTATTGCCTCTCCATTAGACGTACCAAGTTTGGGCCACGTTTTTGAGTTGGTAAGTGGGTAACTCGATCTCCTCACTAGTAGTCAACCCCAAAGCATATAGAATCGTGTAGGCTTCATCAATTAACTCTTGGGGGTCTTTCTCAACTTTGTACCATAGAAATTAGGGGGACTTATCCTTGTGAAATCCCTCAAACGGGAGGCCATGGTGCCAACATGTTGGTTTCCTCGGGGTACCACTTCTCGATTAGCTTGGGACATCATGGATTCATATTGAGTAGTTATGACTTGTACTTAAGTAGTAATGGCTTGGGACATTTGGATAAAGCTTACCCTTATGTCGCGATTCGTCAAAGGTGGAGGATTGACCGCAGGTTGATAATCATTAGAAACTTCTTCAAGAGGAGGGACTTGATTACCTCGGGGAGGATCTCAAATATTGGTAATCTCTTCATCAAGTACTTGATCGACTGTTCTTTGAGTATTTATTGCCAATAATCACAATAAAAGGATAAGATTCTAAGGGTACATAGAGTCAAGACTCTCAAGGCACGATATTGAATTTCCAAGAAAAAGAGAATTTCCTAAGCATCATATATTTCATATTCATCAGTGTGGAACGCTTCACAATTATGAATTAGAATCTACTTAGACATTGTTAAATGTGATGTTGACTATAAACATAAACTCATGCTCTGATAACAAGTTTGTCACATTCGGAGATCACCCCCTAGACGTAACCGGCATCGTTGTCCTTGAAGAGTACTAAGACTAGCCTCTTAGATTACATGATTACATTCACAGTTTAAGAATGCGGAAAATTTAAAAATTTCTTCTATCTAACATGAGGTTTACATAGACCTCTCGCATACCCATAATATAGATATTCATATAGAGTATACATATTTCCTTCATGTAAGAAGATTACATAGTCTTCTACTTTTATGACACAGATAAATATATACGATAAAACATAGTCTTAAAAAGGATGTAAGGATGTCTCATATTATAACCATCTATACAAGAGAATAATAATTGGGCATAGCCCATACATCAATGCAATAAAATCCACATATAGGCTATACAATCTTTAGTACTCAAATGAAAGGAAATGAACATAGTGTTTTATGACTAAAAAACATCCAATGCTAGAAAGTGGCATTGCCCTCGAAATGGTGAGGACCCACCCGACGTAGAGAATGAAAATCCAAGTCTTCCTTCAAAAGTCTTCACAAGTCCTTCAAAGACCGGACACTAAAATGTTGGGGAAATAGGGAGAAATGGGGTTAGCACGTCACTTGTACTAAGTGTAGGACCATATGCACACACAACATAAAATCATGTTAATAAGGGACATTTCATTAAAACATGCAATTACTTTAAAAATCCTTATGCACATTTAAGAACCCATACAAATCAATAAGACATATTCATAAAGTCAAGACCATGTACATCACAAGACCAATAATACTAAGTCTATTCAAGTACATACACATATCAACATAATTGATCACATAATCAGGACAACCCTATAATCAAGTTATAATATCAACAAGCATGTATAAGAGTTCACAACATCATAACCAAAGAAAGACCATTATTCATGAACCTCCGTTAATTCCACTAGTGCAATGAATAAACAAAACCCCATAACCTTACTTAATCAAGTAAACCTAAAAATAACCATAAACGATGGCATATCATTTAGAGTATATAACATCATATTTTAGCAATAGAGACCAAACACATGTTCATATGTGAAACAAACATCATATAGTGTCTTTAACATGTAAGATCATCACATACATATAATTTACATTTATAAGCATATACATACATAAGAACACCCTTCTAAGAATTCTGTCAAGGCCAACTAGTGCAATGTATAGGTAGAGTCCCATAACCCTACCTAGACTAAGCAGGTTATCCTAGTTAGAGTTCACTTCATTACTTAATTTTTCTTTTTGTGAACATCTTTCTTAACAGACATAGACCACCTGAGTTAATGTGGAATCCGGTGTCATGAAACCCTACACCAAAAGAAGGCGGTCTACCTGCCAAGGTAGTAACAATACATGAACATAACATCTATTTGGATCTACTAGCTACTATTCTTATAGGGGAATCATAGTTCAAGAACTAGGAGATTTAGTTGCGACCCTCTTTGTGCTACATGCATTATATTCTCCAACATCACGAGTACAATAGTGATCCTAACTTCTTTATATAGAAAGGTACACTCATCACTCTAGTTAACTCGGTGCTAAGCTAGAGTCCCTTTTGAAATGTCTTTAATGCCTTTATTATTGATCATCGTAGTTTAATGTAGGTCGTAGGGTGTTTCCCTTATATAATCATCATCATAACTCAATAATTATTGCATGAGTATTGTCCTTTCATTACAATTCAATCATGTGAGGTTAGCACATTTACATAGTCACATTATAATAAGGCAAACTAGTAATTTATCACAATCATTATAACATTTACATCTTAGGCATTAACTAACAAACCATAATTCAAGAAATTCAAATTCAACATCATAGAAACCCCATCAATCTTGGAATAAGGTATACTTAAATAAAACTTCATCATTTAGTCACAAATAATCATAATTGAAGTAAAGAATTGAGATCACAAGACTTATCCAATGTCCTTCACAATGTCATCATCAAGTTCTTATAATCAACAATCCAATTCAACCCAAAAATTGGTGTAATACCATCACACAAAAATTAATTAATATAATAATGAAGTCAATTGAATCACTCCACAACAATTTTTCACTAGTTCATAGCCTAGGGCTAGAGACTTAGGTCAAATTCATGATCTACATCACAATCTAGGTCAAGTAATCAAGGACTAGCATAATTGGATTACAATACATCAAAATATACTCATAAATTGGCATAATAACAACATAGAATAGTAATCCACACATTAACCAAGCCAATTGTATCAATACTATACAATTCAATTCATGATCCCAACCTAGGGTTAAGAGGAAACTGTCATCTTCCTCAAACTAGGTCAGTTTATCAAGAAGTATCATAATGGAATAATAATACATGCTAATCTACTCATAATAAACATGTTAAATAATAATCAAATCAATTCACAAGATCAATTTCGTTTTGGAAGAAAACCAACTTGAATTTAATATTTATGAAATCAAATTGGAGAAACCATGTGGAAAAAGAGATCCCAAAGGTGAAAGGAATACCATACCTTACTAATTGCTGATGTTTGATGGAGAAACCTTGATCTTCTGCAGACCTAGAACCATCCTTTGTTTGGTGTTCTATGGAGATTCTTTGGGAGAGAGAAGGAAGAGTAATTGAGTATTGGGAATTATGAGAGTTGGGTTTACTCTAATTAGGTTAGGTATTTATATAGAGGTCCTTAATTAACTTAATCAGACCTCCCTTTACAACTAAATAAATAAAAAAATCACTTAATTAACTAATTGATTTAATAAAAATGAAACAACAAAAATAGACCTAACCTACAGACCCCGACTGAAGGGCCGTAGGCTTGTCGGCAGGAAGTGTGGCCTCCGTGCTATACATCTATTGTTTTGATCATATATTTTCAAAAAATAACTTCCCACGAAATTGGATAAGTCTTCATAGACTAAGGAATCGACGCACCATCGATTTACCAATGGCTCGTCGCCTACATGTCTGTCGATGGACACTGCCTGTCACATCTGGGTTTACCCCTTAGACGTAATCGGCGTCATCATTCTTTTTAAGGACTAAGAATAGACTCTTAGTCTCATTTCAATACATTCATAGGTTTAAAAATGCAGAAAAATTTAAAACTTTCATTATCACTACTTGGAGGTTTACATAGACCTCTATATACACATAATATATATTAATATCGAGTATACATAGACCCTTCATATAGGAAAGTTACATAGTCTTCCACTTTTTTTGAACATGCATATACGTAAAATATAGAAATAGTCTCAACAATTTTCTCATCTCATACGATCTAAACAAATATTACAATATGGGTATAGCCCATGTATATGTCATAAGAAAGTACAATATTAAATTTAAAAGTAAAGGAATGAAACTGTCAATAAGCTCATTACAAAATTCGTAAGGTAGAGGATGGCATTACCCGTGAAAGTTTAGGACCTACCCTACTTGGATGAAAGGATTAATCCAAGCCTTCAACAATGTTGCCTTCCAAACATTTCAATGACCGGAACCTAAAATGTTTGGGAAAAGGGAAGAAAATGGGGTTAGCATTCCACAGGTACTAAGTATGGGATCTTATACACACACACAAGAAAAACATGCTAAAAGAGCTTCTTAGTCAAACAAGCCATTTTACCCCTTTAGGGACCTAATGCAAAGTAAGGTAAGTCACATCAACCAACCAAACATGTTTACTATCTTAAAAAGTAATACTTATCCCAACATACTTGAAACCATGATTTACTACAACCCTAACATCAAGGAATAATATCACAAGAATGAATAAGAGTCAAACATATCATAATAAGCAACACAACTACTTACAAGTCCCTATTAATTCAACAAATGCAATGACCAAGCAAATCCCCATAACTTTACTCAATCAAGTACCCTCAACAAGAAAACAAACCAATTTCAAACTTTACTTATTATGCGTTTAGGTTTACATTTAATCATATATTATTATTTTAACCCAAGGCATATTCATAAATGAACTAATCAATGTATAGTATCAACAATGTGCCATGGTAATCATATGTACATCATATATTATCATAACATAAACATATATAAGAATCTCCTCATAAGACTCACCTTAAGCCTAACTAGTGCAATGTTTAGGTAGAGTCTCATACCCCTAGCTAGACTAAGCTAGACCCCTTATGCTATCTAAGTTATAGTTCATAATGTAGTGTGTAATTCGGTATCATAAAACCCTACACCGAAAGAAGGCGGACTACTTGCCTAAGTAGTACCAAAACGTGAAACATAGCAACTATGTGGATCCACTAGCTAGTATTGCTACGGGGGCAACATAGTTCAAGAACTAGGAGATATAGTTGAGACCCTCTGCTCTATGCATTATAGTCTCCAATCTCAATAGTAATGTAGTATTCCTCCCTTCCCTATGTGGGAAGGGACACTCCTCTATCTAGTTCACTCGGTGATAAGCTATAATCCCTTTTTGACATGTCTTAAGCCTTTAATTATCAATGCTAGATTAATTTAGGCCATAGGGTCTACTTCTTGTATAATAATCATCATCAATAGCTCAATAAGAATTGTATGAGTAAGTCCTTTCATCACAACTCATATAAGTGAGATTAACACATTAGTATTTCATAACATATTGAGGCACATTGATATTTTTAACCATCTTTATATGACTTACAACTTAATCAACCTCACACACAGTCAAGACATTTAAATTCAACATCGAACCACCCTATAATCCTAGTATAAGACATAAACCAATTTAAACTCATGACTTAACAACAATTAATCACAATTGGAAGTAAATATAGAGATTCTAAGACTTACCAAGTCTTTTTTCATAGTATATCATCAAGGTATTACAATCAACCCATAACTCGACCAACTTGGGGTGTAACATCATCACATAATAATAATAAGTAGAATAACAAGGCCAATTTCATCTCTATAAAACAATTATCTTTAGACCACAACTTGAGACAAGATATATAGCCTTATTTCACATTATACTTCATAACCTAAATCACATATCAATAAATAGCATGATAGTCCTATAATTCATCATTATTTAATCACAATAACACCATAGTATAGTAATCTAATCAAGAACAAACTCAATTGAATGATCACAATACAATATAGGTCAAGATAACTACCTACGGTTAGGGATGAAGGATAATTTTCTTTAATTTACACCAAACCATCAACAATTACCATAAACAAGTTGAATAACATGTTAATCTACTCAATATACCTAGGTAAATCATCAATAACTCAATTCATAACCTCAATTTCGTAATTGAATGAAAGCCATAAGAAAACTCAACTTTTGAAATCTATTGTGAAGGAACCCTTTGAGGAAAGAATCTCAAAAGCAAAATAGAACCCATACATTAATGTTTTGTTGACAATTGAAGATGAATCCACCCTTTTTCAGACCCCAATTAACCTCCCAAGGTAAGCTTCTTGGAGTATTCTAATTAGAGAGAGAAAGAAGAGAGAAGGAAGAAAGTTTACTTGAGAGTTGTCTTTAGGTTAATGTGGGTTGAGAGTATTTATAGTGGGACTTAATATACTTAATTAGTATCCCTTTAATCCAGAAAGTAACTCCTACAACAATTAATTAATTAAATGAAATCATTTAAAATTTTGGCAGTGAAAATCGACCCTGACAAACGAGACTCCAAACGGCTGGCCGTTTGTGAGTCGACAGACATCTCCTCCTCCGTGGTGCACTCCATCGTCTTGGTTAGAGATTGTGAAGTCAAGGGCTTCGTCCAAAAAGCCCGGTCGATCCACACACGGGCCGTCTTTTGTCCCGTCGATGAACACTACTAGGCAGTGTTGCATCAAACTATAACGGTCCTCTTCAAGGGCCCTTCATTGGTACTTGGGGAGTCATACCCAAACGTTTCAACCATGAAACAACCAAACCACCTATTATATACCTTCACACCAATTTTTGTATATTTCCAACTCATAATAGTTAGTCAAATAGGCTAAGGCACACTAACATCCCTTTGAATAAACTTCCCTGACGTCATGGACGTTTTTGGAAATTTTGGTTCTTAAACCACCTAAATGACCTATATTCATAAAAATGGACTTAGAAATAGTTCATATAACTTATGAAACCTATGTTAGGCTTTAAAATGTTTCTTTGATTTTCAAGGTGTTGCAGTGCCCCATGGCAACGTTTCGCCAAATTACAAGGGTTCGCTTAAAGGGACCTTGGTTGGTCCTTGGGAGTCCTTCCTGGAAGTTTTGACTAAAAACAAACTTTTATATGTGTTATACACCTTAATACCAAATTTCATCAATTTACGACTCCTAAAACTTAGTCAAATAGGCTAAGACACACTAGCACCTCTTAAACTAGTATCCAGACGTAATGGATGTTCCTTGAAGTTTTGATTATAAAACTTCCTAAATGACTTATATACATTATAATTGGATGTAAAAAAATATTAAAACTTTTATAATCTCATGTTAATCTATAGACTAGGCTTTAGACTTTCAGAGTTTTACAGTATGAATGACATCCCATACTACCATTTACACAAAGTAATCCTTTAGGATTCCTTTACACTAACCTAATCATTGCTAACTATATTTCATTCTAATCTAATCAAAGATTAGCATAAAAAAATTCTAGGACTAACTGCCTTTGAAAACATCATATCATACAATCCAAGCTACCATAGGAAGGATACAAGTATGCCAACCTAAACACTATGAAACCATTCAATAAGACATAAGCAATCCTAAGTATCAAATGATATCTCTATCCTTAGCTACGATTAAATGGTCTTGGACTAACCAAGTAAATATAACATGAAGGTATTCTAACCATGCTACTTCAAACTACCCATGGGAGAGTATAGATCCTTAATCCTAGGCTACAAAGCCTATACTAATGAAAGTTACCATTAAAAACATCTTACCAATGCTAGGTCAAGCTAACCTTAGGAGAGCTTAATCCCTTAATCTCAATATACCACGAGACCAACATAATCCAAATATCCATGAAGGAATAATAAGACTGAACCTCAAGATATTCTATTCTATCAAGCATTATTCATTTTAGGTATTTTACATTTCACATCCTATATATATGTAAGATATGTCATTATAATAGACTTAATCTTTAAGCCATAATGATCAACATTATGAATTTAAGAACTATATTATGTCTTTACTCCACAATCACCATACTAGTCTAGATCACAACGCATACAAGTCATAAGCTTTAGGTATAAGTAATTCTAAGCATAACTCATCAAAGCTCCCAATTATAATCATATAAAATCATATTCTATGATACATACATAAGTCTAGTTAGTTCATGAATTTCATATGAATAATCTTGAATGAGTCCTAGTCATGGCAATAATCCAAGGGAACCTACCAAGAATCTTAAATTCCTCACAAAAAGACACAAACCCATATACTTTAAAATTTTTGGGTTAATCAAGGCATTCACATAAATTCTTAATAACTTCATGAATCAACACTAAATTAATCATATATTAGTAGTATCCAATCTTATGGAATCATACCCACCTAAAACCCATACATTGGAAGTAACCCTAGCTTGATTGGAGTTCATCTTCACAAAATATGGGAAATTCTAGGGGACTCTATGGGTGGAAAAAACTCATATATTGAAATATGAGCATACCTTAAACAATGCCCTAGCGCAAACTTTTAGTAAATTGAGGCTTTATTCTTGACCTTAACTTCAACCCTAGCTTCTTCATTAATGGAGGTTCATAGAGAGAATTATTTGAGGAGGGGTGATTTGGGTTTTTGAATTGATTCTAATGTGAAGTGACTTTTTTTGCCGGAAAATGACTTAAAATATTCTACATAGGCGAATAAAAGACATACAAAACGACCCCATTAAACCTAGTCGAATAAGAATTAACCCAAATGTCACGTACTTAGAGCCCCATCCCATGCACCACAACAAGTTGGACGGTCCGTAAAGGGAACCACGGTACGTGGTGGAACCCTTGGTCCTTATAAAAGTATCTTCCCCATATTGCCTTGACCCTAAAACACCCTAAAATTTAAGGCACTTCACAAGCACGTTGACCGGCCGTGATCAAGGTAACAACTCGTGATTTTCCTCTTTAGTTTGATCCTTATTGCTTTTAATCTATATGGAATCATCTATGAAGTATGATCCTTATTGATTTTAGATGAATTTTAGTGGATCTATTTAGTTGAGAATGTCTTATACTCTGGTAAGGTGTACGACAAATTTGGTAGTGTGGGCGAGATGATGTATTATCACATAGCTCATATTGATGGTTATTAGTTAGAGAATCTCCCAAAGAGTAAAGATTTTAGTATTTTATAGTTTTATGTACATTGAGTTTTTATCTATCGTTCTAAAATATTTCAATATATGAAATCTTTATTATTGCTTTCATATTGAACAACATTGTGTATTCTTGAGTAGAATTGAGCTAAGTTGAGATGTGTATGTTTTCCTTTTATCAGTTCAATTTTATATTTATGTTAAGAGTTCCCCTTAAATGCTCATACATTTAATGTACTGACATCCTGCCTCTTTCATGATTCAGAAATATGTATTCAGATGCATCAGCAAGTTCTCTGTAAATACAAATTGTAGTCCCAGTTAACTTTTGTTAGCCTCCTTTCTTTCAGAGGATACCATTTTTACTTGAAGTTTCTTTTGGATGTCGTGGGTGTTCTCTTGACTTCCATCACACTATTTTATAGGATTCATAGACAACAATAGTTTAGGAGTTTTTTTTTTCATTTTTCCCCGTTGATGTTTTGAAGACGTCGAGTTGACACTTACATTCAAATTGTGTATCTGTGATTTTAACTGCATTCTTTGTTACTCCTTATGTGTTGAGATTGTTTTGAGATTTATATTTCAACTTTGTATGTCTTCCATGAGTAGTGAGCCAGACCAAGGGTTTGCTTGGGAGCAATAATGGTGCTCGAGTGTCGGCTATGTGCATAATGTAGGCTCGGGGAGTGAAAAATATTTCACAAATGAATTATCTCTTCAACTTCAAACTCTCATATTTTTTATGAGTATCTCGATAATTCATTCCACAAATAGTTATCCGCTGCTAAAGATATCGCCCCTTAATGTTAGAAAGTTTAACATTTACACTAACCTCCTTTGGGGATTCATCTACGTGCGTGGTGGAGCAAAAAAATCATACATTCCACATTAAATTATTAGACGAAAATTATTTGGTTTCTCATGCTAAATCAATTATGATGGCAGAACCTTGTTTGCTTGATGCATACATGTTAAATAAACTCATCACTTACCAAATTTTATTTGAGATATTTTGCTAATAATCTATGGTCTAGCTAAAATAAGAGGCATAAAATTTCTGCTAAACCAACAATGATTATCGACATAATTTTATAGTTTGGAACTTTTCTTGTAATTTAACAATTTGAGCAAACAACCTTAAAAAAACAATTTTGTAAGTTGATACAAATACACATGTGACCATACCGTACATGTATCTATTAAATCATAATAGTAAGAAGTCCACATAAAAGGTGAACATACCCATATTCACCTTTCTATATATTCCAAATAATTTCAAGGGATACACTTTTAACCTTAGATAGTACATTGTCACTTTATAATGAGAGCAAGAAACGCAAGAGAATTCTTGAAGAATTTCTTATTCTTCAAATATATCACCGCATGAATTCTTGATTTCTATTATGTCATATTTGAATCGGAATGGACAATAAGTTATTCAAATTGATATATATTCTCGTTAAATTTCAGTTGATGTTTGTATGTGATTCCTAAATCATGCCCTTATATTTATACAACAAATAAGAGAAAGGTGGGTAATCTTTTGCAAAAATATTGACATGTGATTCCTTAATTTTGCCGATATATTTGTACAACAAATAAGAGAAAGGGGGTAACCTTTTACATAAATATTTGTTATGCCCTTTGATTGTAGTTAATTAAAGATCTTTAATATTTCAATAATTTATATTTTCAATATAATATTTTTTTGAATTTATCCAAAACGTAAAGATATCTTTTGAGACTTACTACAACCCCATTATTATTTAATTTTCTGGATAGTAACAAAATAATCCTTCCAAAACTCTCGATTAATTTTTGATATTTCCACAAATTTCATAACACCGTTGTTTTGTCGACCAACTTCTTCAAGTACAAAATTATTATTATTGTCATGGATAAAATTATTACTTGCAAAACTTATTTCTTGACAACTACTGAATAATTTTGTCGCCACACAACAATATTTATTTTGGTAATAACCACAACCTTTATAGAAAAGAATTGTTTCTTTCTTTTGTCCTCCAATAGTTCATAATAAAACATATCATAATATTTGTATAGTTTTCTGATATGCTCAAATTTACTTCTCAAAAAGAAGTATAAGCGGTGGTATCAAATAAAGAACCCAACTATGAGGTTGGGGTCTAACCCACGCGAAAAATGATTTATACTTTACTTAACCTATTATTACTTCTATTTAGTCAATTCCTTTCCAAGAAATAAGTAACAAAAGGGGGGGGGGGGTTTAAGCAATAACTGTAATTAGCTATTTCTAATTAAATAAGTAACAGGTTCAAAAATTTGATTTTTATCAAGTAATGAGAGTAACTAGGGCTTAATTGTTCCCCACAATTCATAACGCGGTAATTCTAGCTATTATAATCCTTTCCTAGTACCTTGAATGCATAGTGGTAAGTTATGTATCCCTAAGTCCTTGGTTTGGCAACTAGGAAATTTCACTCCGCACCTTGGTTTGACTACATGTATATGCTCTAATAAACCTTACCTTTACCTCATATTATTAATCATAAATTATATTTGGCTTAGTCGTTAATTCGCACCAACCGACAATAGCCTATTAGACAGTGTATACTAAATCTACATTTATAATTCTTTTCTATTATCTACCTCCTTGGTCCGGCAAGTAGCAATAAGGCGAGATCTGACGCGTGCACTCGTTAAAAAGACTTTTAAACAAAAGAATTATCAATATATGCAAGACACTATTCGAGAATTGTTATTTTAGCTAGGTTTTACATTGTTATTTACCCATGGTTCCCACAACCCTAGTTATGTATTTTAGTTACCCATATTAATAATCAAACAATTCATATTAATTAGATAAGAATTCATGCACTTACTTTGATGAGATTGAGGAAAATCCAGGAAATAACTTGAATTAGTCCAAAAATTGCAACAAATGATTTCGGAAAATAAAGTAATTTTCACAAAATCAAAAAATTCAATACTTTAGAAAAAAACTAGAAAATATCCAAGAGTCTAACCCCTAAAACAATTTTTTTACAAGTACTTATAATAATAGAGCCCTATTAAAAGAGGGAAAATTTTTTAAGAAAAATATGCCCAAAAACGCGTTTGAGTCGATTACTAGAGCGACAGAACGTCGAGGTCATGATGGACCGTCGAGGCCCTCCATCGTTCCATACTTTAACTTCTTTTTCTTCTGCTTTCTTCACAAACCTTTTGTTACCAACGACGGATATGGATGACGGTCCATTGCGTGCACTACGGTCTGTCGATTGCTTCCGTTCTTACATACTTAGAACCTTTTGAAGATGGGCACTGGGCTATTTTATATTAACATTGATGTATGTACAAGCCGGTCCGTTATGGCTATGACGGTCCATCTAATGCCTCCGTAGCCCCCACACTTGGTAAAAATTCCCCAACTTCCTTTAGCAGCCTTTTTCTTCGTAGGGCGGTTGCCACCTATGGACCGTCGAGGTTGTGTCGGACCATCGATGGCTCCGTAAGTCGTCACTTCTGCAAATTTTTAGCACAATACTCCCACGTTCTCCTTCTTTACAGATTTTCTGCAAACAAAGAGAAAACTACATTAAAACCAATAAGAAAAGGACTTAGACATACTAAAGTTAAGGAAAAAGCGTTGAAAGTACAGTGAAACCATGGTACGTCAACACCCTCAACTTAAATTCGTTTTTTTCCTCAAGAGATGCACTATTACTCACCACAATATCTTTGTACAAAAGTATCCTTCTTTTATCTTTTTGCAATCATCTGTCTATCAATCCAAATTATTTTTCAAATTTATTTATGCATGCTATCACTATTAGGCTTGATCATGTGGATAAGACCATGACACAGACTCACCACACACCAACACCTATCCTCTTTAATCTGTCACTAAGGTACAAACTTTCTGGTATTGCAACTTGTTTCCTCACATCAAAAAAGCATCCTCAAATTTTCACACAATCATTTCAATTTGAGTATAATGATTATTTTTCAACACTCACTCTCAGAAAAACTTCTCACCTCATTTCTACTGGTTGTCATAGGGTTGCCCTTATTTTCACTGCTTTAATTTAATCATATTGCACTCTTAGGATTACTATAGGACTTTCTCAGCTTGTAACTTAGACTCACCGACAGGTAGGGTACATTTGGATATTTTTAGTGACTTGTTGCCCTCCTTGACATAACAACTAATCGTCCTACATTTTTATGGTTTTATTCCGCCCTTTTTATCAATTTTCTTTACCCTTGCTATTCTCCCTTCTTTTTCCTTTTGTATAAGTGACTCTTCTCTTATCTTATATTTAATAAATGTTCAATTTTTTCACTTTGATTTCAACTTTTCTTTAGTCACTTTTATTTTGTTCTTTCTCTCTCTTTATTCTTTCAATCCCACTTTTCGGAGTACTCCTCATAATAGCCACCCTCAACTCATGGATTTGCTATGAGTCAAGGTACACAATACCCAAGGTTGGGTCAGGGCCACGATAAGGTTGTTTTCTACATTAACCACCCTCAACTTATGCATTTCACTTAAGTAGAGGTGCACATGACCAATGAGGGACCAGGGCCAACACATTATTCCCTGAAAAAATCAGTTGGGGTTAAAAGTAAAGATCTATTTTAAGCTCAAATCATTTGAAACAAGAAAGGATTAATTTTTTTTTATTATTCAGAATAAAGATAGGCTATATTGAACAAGGGCCTATGATTCTTTCCTAATTGTCTATTACGACTTACTTTTAGGAGGACTAAAACAAAAAGTATTAGCTTAGTACAAATAGTGGATTATTAAAATTTTCCTCACACTCACTTGACATCTCATTACTCTAAAAGATTATCAGACACCTAGTTCGAGTCTTAGATCTAGGGTCATGCAGTGGTGTATCTCAATGTCATGCTTAGAGCTACACATTTATTAGTTACTGTGCCTAGTCATGCAACATTTCTTTAAATCAGGATATCATTTTGTTTATCCATCATGCTTCAGATTCCATTTCTATACTATGTACAAAATATATCAACATGTCGGTTCAACAATAAAAATAACTAGTCTATTTGGAAAAAAGAATACACGCAAGAAAACCCCAAGAGATGATCGTGAGTTGGGCTACTCAGACTTCACCCTAGCACTCACTTTCCATTTACCCCACCCCCAACAAAAAGACATGCAATCGTCCCTAATGCATAAAAGTATATAAAATAAGGTGGTAGGTGAAGCAAACCTGATGTGCAAAGCGGCGGCGATCAACAAGATGGCATGTCCAGTTGCCCAGAACTTGCTCCTTCTGTAGTCGGTACCCCTCAGTAGTGGCCTCAGCAACAACAACACCATCATTAGTGCTCATCTTAGCCTCATCAACTCTTGAGCAAGACGCCCTAGCAGCCAACTCTATAGCCCTCAACTGGCGGGCCTCCTCATCAATAAGCGAGGGTCTCCTCACAGCTTCCAACTCATGCAGAACCTTATTTTGAGCCAGAGACTCCTCCTCATCTCCAACTCGGTTCATCATAGCACGCTCTCGTGGTGGAGGTGGTGGCAATGTGGCATTGGAGAACAAGGAAGCCAACATTGTGTCCTCAGCAGGCTCTACAGAAGGGGTATTAGACTCGAGCACCCAAGCCTCTAGTATAGTATCTAAATCTGCTCTAAGACTTTCCACATCAGCCTGGCGAGCCATCACATCCACCGTAGTGGCTGGTCGGGCAAGAACCCGCAGCTCAAAAGCATCCAAGCGCTGGTGGAACTCCATGACCTTGCGCTTAGTGTGCTGGGCAATCTTCCTCTCTAAGCGCTCCTCTGTCTCAGCAATAGACCTCTGCGTCCAAGACAAGCTGTGGTGCAAAAGTGTGTCCATTTGGTCCTCAAGTTTCTGAACCCTAGCTAGCGAGACTAGTACAACGGATGGGATAGTGCGGGAGGATCTTAGAGCAGTGCTACCACTCAGGATAGACTCGATCGAAGTCGTGTCAGTAGGCTCAGATGTAGCCAGATTAGACCTTTGGTCCTACTCTACCGTGGCTGCCAGGTTCTCACCTAGTGGTTGCACCTTTATACGGGGCCCTGTGTTGAGAGCCAACTCATTGGCCTCATCCTGAATGAGGCCAATATCTACTATGCCAGACGAGGTCTTGAGCACATGAATGTGCCACAAAGTCACTTCTGCTAATCTGCATTGAGAAAAAACCATGCACGGGAAAGGGTGAGTAGTAGTGACCTTGAAGTCCCTCTAGTGCATCACCGCCTGTAGTAGCCATGCGAAGTCCACCTCGAACCCTGCATTGCATTGCCGCCATTAGCACTACATGATACCAGGTGATAATATTATCAGCGGCAGTGGGGGAAAGGCAGTGTCGGACCAGTAGCCACAAAAACATGGCTGTGAAGGTGAGGTTAGGCTTCTTCATACTTCTGTTGGGCTCCACCACCCAATTGGAAGGATCACCATCGACGGAGAGGTACTGTGCAATCCACCGCTTTTTGGTCTCTCTCAACTCTAGCTCACGCTGAAACCAACCCTCTTTAAATAACTTCCACTGATGTCAAACTCGACGGTGAGAGGTGTCTGGGTGGCATCAACATCTAAGCCATAAAGATACCTATGGATGACCGGCAAGGAAATGTCAACCCACTTGTTGCAGAGTGATACATAATCCAAAGGAGCATGTTTGGTGGTGGCAGCCCACCTATGTAGCTTAGATCGGACAATCGCCACATAGGAGGCATAGAACTCTCGCACCATCTCCTTATTGTAGCAGCCTACATCCTGAGCCATCCACTCAAGCTGATTCTCAGTGGATAATTCATGAATAGCCGGCATGGTTTGGAAACTTCCTGTAAGGATCTGCTGCTCTAGTGTCAGGGTTTGGGTCATGAACCCCTTGTCATTCAGCAGCTTGGTGTCGACGTATACTTGATATTTCCCCTCAACACACCACCGGTTGGGATGATCAATAACCGGGACAGGGACACCATTCAGTTGTGCTAGAGTAGAGTCAGCACTATCAACCTCATCAGAAGAGGCAGGCTGGGATACGGTGGCGGGAACAAAGGCCTCCTAAGACCCGGAGACCTCCTTAGAACCAGAAAGTTCCTAAAAACCGAAAGCATTATCGGAGCCTGATACTTCCTCAGACGGTGCAACAGACCGAGAAGGTGTGCCGGTCAATATGCGCTCCTCTTCAGACTGGGAGGCAGCGACTACGCTAGGTGCCACCCTTGTGGGCGTGGCTCTAGTGGAGCGGGCAACAAGGGTAGGAGTGCGGGTTCTTGGTGGCACGTACTCTGGGTCACGCTCATCATATGAGCCTACGATAAGCCATTTTGATATGGCGGATGACTTGGAAGCCCTCGTGAGTAGACACGGTCGTGTTTAGGTGCCATTTGTACCTGTTGAGAGAAGTAGTTAGTACTAGAGGAAGAAGCAAAGCATAGAAAATAAATTATAGTACAAAAGTACAAAGTGAAGGACGGATCCATCGATGGTTTGCAAAGGCACTACGGTCCGTCATGGGGGTCTGTCGAGGGACACTTAGAAATAATTTTAAAAACATCATAAACAAAGGTTTTTACAATATAGACGGTTGTGTAGCACGGACCATCGAAGGGACGACGATCCGTCATAAAGGTCCGTTGAGAGACACTTAGAATAAATTTTAAAAATGTCAGAAACAAAGGTTCTAACAGCGTTGACGGTCTTGCATGATAGATCGTCCTTGTTTTGATAGTCCTTCAAAGTTGTCCGTCGAGGGACACATAGAGTAAACTAGGAAGGTAGGGTTAACGAATCCCAACAACGGACCATCGAGGGACTAACGGTCTGTCAACGAGGTCTTGTACTGACCTTAAGGACCAGAGTTTTGCAGCAAAACTTTGATACCCAATCATACTAATTTGAAATATTCGTAGAAGTCTATGTTTAATAAACATTTACCTAGTATCCCATCATTCGTAGAGCATGAATTTTCCTAGGTTAGGAACACAACCATGCAAACACACTCTATTTTTTGAAAATACACCCCCATCTTTTTCAGTTTCAGTGTTCTAAGAGACTTAAAACAATTGTGTGGATGTTTTAGCATACTACATGGTCTAAAATTAAGTACCCAAATAATTAGACATCACAGTAATAAGGAATATTAAAAAAAGCTAATATGAGCGGATAAGAATGACATACTTGGCAACTATAGTAGAGGAATAAGAGTATGAACTCTCGGGGTTGAACAACGGCAACAACCACCACGAACACGACCGACAATGGACTGAAGAAACTGGGAAAATTTAGGAGAGAAAGTGACTGTAGGAATATGGGGAAACTGTGCGAAAATCAGAAGATGGAGAAGGAATGGGAGTTAATGGTGATTAAGTGCGGAGAAATGGTGGGAAATGAGGAGATAAACAGTTATGAGGGGTTATGTGAAGAGGTGGCAACTTTAAAAGTGTAAAACTTTTAACATTCATCTGGATAGGCTGGGTCTGGTCGATGGGTAAAGACGCGATGTTTCCCCGTCAAAGGATCGTAAAAGGGTTGACGGTCCATCATCGGGTTCCGTAAAGGGTGCCCTGAATTTGAAAATTTGAAAGACAAACCTGGGCATGACGGGTCCCACCGACGGTCCGTCAATGACACGACGGTCCGTCAATGACACGGCGGTCCGTCGATGGGTACGACATATCAATTTTCTACAGATATCTAGTGATTTGATACCTTCACATTGAACACCCATTAAGCTAATCTTTTTGCATTTTGCACACGGACCCTAATCTATGCTCTAGCCAACACTAGTAATGAAAAAGAAAAGAGCAATCAAACGGAACATTAAATAAATAGAAGCAAAAATAATGCAACTATGTCTAGAAAATCATAAAAAAACTATAATTGGCTAGAGGATACATATTGGGTTTCCTCCCAATCAACGCTTGATTTAACGTCGTGGAACGACGGAGGGCTCTTGATTACTCAGACTTCATCAAGATAGTATGCCTCGATCAATTCCTTCGCCGTTTCAGCATGCCCTAGATATATTCTGATTCATTGATTTTTCACCTTGAACCTCACCCCCTCCTTGTTCTCCAACTCAACCGCACCATGAGGTAATAGTTGTGTGACAAAATAGGGACCAGTCCATTTGGACTTGAGCTTGCCCGAAAACGAACACAACCTAGAATTGAACAAAAGCACAAAATCCCTGACCAAAAAATCGCGCTTCTCAATATTTTGGTAATGGTACTTCTTCATCTTTTCTTTGTATAGGGATGAAATTTCATATATCCATGAAGCGAAATTCATCAACCTTATTGAACCTATTTAACCTCTGTTACACAACTTCATTCCAATTAGTTTTCAACTTCTTCATTGCCCTCATGGTCTTAATCTCTAATTCAACCGGTAAGTGACAAGCCTTCCCATATACAAGCTGTTACGGGGACATACCTATGGGAGTATTGTATGCTGTCCGGTAGGCCCAAAGCGCATCGTCAAGCCTCCTTGACAAATCCGTTCTACTTGCATTCACCATTTTTGCCAAAATTTGCTTAATCTTCCTGTTTTACAGCTCAACTTGCCCACTAGTTTGAGGATGCTAAGGAGTGGCCACATTATGGCGAACCCCATATTTTTCCAATAATACCTTAAATAGCTTGTTGCAAAAGTTGAGATCCGCCATCACTAATTATAGACCTTGGGGTGCCAAATCTAGAAAATATGTTCTTTTTCAAGAACGCGGTGACACTCTTCCCTTCATTATTCATAAAATGCAATAGCTTCCACCCATTTAGACACATAATCGAATGCCACAAGAATGTTCTTCATCCCATGAGAACTCACAAAAGATACCATAAAGTCAATGCACCACACATCAAACAACTAAATCACCAGAATTGTATTTAGAGGGAGCTCTTGATTTCGCAAAATGCCATTGTATCTTTGGCTTCTATCACATGCCTTGGCGAACTCATGAGAATTTTGGTGGATGGTTGGCCAATAGTAGCCATATTGCAAGAGCTTATGAGCAGATAGAACACCACTATGATGCCCACCTACAAGCGAAGAATGACATGCCTCCAAAACACTATACATCTCAACTTCCTGTACACAACGCCAAATAAGCCCATCAGCATGACTCTTATATAAGTATGGCTCATGCAAAAATATTTTTTCACATCATGCATGAACTTTTTTCTTTGATGAAAGGACAAGTCCGGTGGGACGATATCACTAGCCAAATAATTCGCAAAATCTGCAAACCATAGAATCAAGTCTTGGGAGGCAGCCAATACATGATATTCAGGGAAATTATCATCAATCTCAGCCTTTTCACCCAACTCTCTCATTGCTTCATCTTCTAATCAGTACAAGTGATCAACAACTTGATTTTCGGTCCCTTTTCAATGTTTTACCTCAAAGTCAAATTCTTGCAATAGTAATACCCAACGAATCAGCCTCGGTTTGACATCCTTCTTTTCCATCAAATATCACAAAGCAGAATGATCAATATGCACTATAACTCTAGTTCCAAGCAAATAAGAGCGAAATTTCTTGAAAGTAAAGACTACTGCAATGAGCTCTTATTTAGTCACGGTGTAGTTCTGTTGGGCTAAATTAAGGGCTTTAGTAGCAAAGTAAATGGTATGAAGGATTTTGTCCCATACCGAACCAAGAGAAACCCTACTCGTATCACATATCACCTTAAAAGGCTTGCTCAAATCCAGAGAAATGATGATAGGTTCAGACACCAAATTTTCCTTCAACTCACCAAATGCCTTAAGAAAAGATTCATCAATACGAAACTTACACTCTTTCTCAAGCAACTTGCACAAAGGATGTGCAATCTTTGAAAAATCCTTGATGAACATCCGGTAAAACATTGCATGCCCAAGAAAACTTCTCACACCTTTGATAGAGATATGTGGAGGAAGTCGCTCTATCACCTCAGCTTTGGCTCGATCAACCTCTATACCCTTTTCTGAAATCCGATTAACCAATACAATACCGTCTTTCACCATGAAGTGACATTTTTCTCAATTTAGCACAAGGTTGCAATCTTCACACTTCTTAAAAACCTCGTCCAAATGACTCAAACACCGCTCAAAAAAGTCACCAACCACTGAAAAAATATCCATAAACACCTCAATAGTTTCATCCACCACATCGGAGAATATTGACATCATACATCTATGAAATGATGATGGTGCATTACATAACCCAAACAACATTCTTTTGAACTTTAAGGTCACATAAGGAAAAGTAAAGGTGGTTTTCTCTTGATCTTTTGGTGCAACAGAAATGTGATTATAACCCGAATAACCATCAAGAAAACAGTACCACCCCTTTCCTGCAAGTCTATCTAACATCTGATCCATGAAGGGCATATAAAAATGGTCCTTCTCGGTGCATGCATTTAATTTTCGGTAATTCATACATACCTTCAATCCAGTCAACAGACTCATCGGAACAAGCTCATTTTTTTCATTGTGGACCACATTCGTTCCCCCTTTCTTAGGTACACACTGAATATGTCATACCGAACTACTATCGGCGATTGGATATATTACTGAACAATCTAACCACTTAATGATTTCCTTTTTTACCACCCTTGCGTAGGTGGATTTAAACGTCTCTGGTGCTCAATACATGGCTTATGATCGGGCATGTGTTAGATTCTATGTGAACAAATCTCGAGAGGGATCCCAATAATGTCCGCAATAGTCCACCCAATAACTCTTTTGAACCTTTTTAACACCTCCACAAAACTCTCAACATGATGCACATTCAAATATGATGCAACAATTTACGGCAAAATATTACCTTTTCCCAGGAATACATATCCCAGATGAGGTGGTAGAGCCTTAAGTTCTACTTTTGGATTCTCCCTTATTGATGGCTTTACGGGTGGAGAATGGTGATGCTTCGTATGTAATTCTAACTTCTTTGGTTTAAACCGACCATCACCTCGATCAAGTGCCGCGACCAATGACCCATACTCTTCAATTACAACCACTAACAAAATTTATGATCACTGTCGCTAGTGCTTCAATTCCCATACGATCTTCTATTTGTACATCAGATGACTTTGCAACCCTGTAAGATATGGCAGATACCGATTTGATCCCACCACTCTGCCTCATGGACCTAAAAATGTTGAAAGTCGCTTCTTCATTATTCAACCAAAATTTCATTTTCCTTTTCTGCATATCAACCAAGGCTCTACCCGTAGCAAGGAATGGCCTCACAAGAATAATAGGCACCTCAAAATGAATCTCACAACCAGGATAACAAAATCGGCCGAAAATATGAATGAATCCACCTTTACTAACACATCATGCACAGAGGCATGAGATTTATGCTTGCCATCAGTAGCCGCATCGTAGTGGGTTTTGGGTCACCCAAACAAAACTTCTTATAAATAGACAGAGGCATGAGATTTATGCTTCCTTCAAGGTCACATAATGCTTTTGCAAAGTGTAATAAACCTATTGTACATGGAATAGTGAAGTCAGCCGGATCTTCTTTCTTTTGTACTAGAGACCTCGTAGCAAAAGCACTACAATGCTGCATTCTATCGTCATCCTCAAAACTAACCGATCTTTACTTAGTAACCACATTATTCATGAACTTGGCATAACCGGGCATCTTTTCAAGAGCCTAGATCAAAGGGACATTGATGGAAAGCTATTTCACCATAGTAATAAAACATTGGTATTCACTAACCTCTGTGAAAATAGAGGTGGTGGTCTAGGCATGGGGGTCACCTCATCACCTCTTATCACATTTTCCACACCAGACGACAATGGTAGGTTAATAGTTTGCTTACCACCTAGATTTGTGATTGCCATACATTGTCCATCATTTTTTGGATTTTGGACCGTGTTGCTATGAAGAGTACCCGGTTGGCGTGGGTTCACAATCGAAGACAATTAGGCCATTTGCAACTAAAGATGCTTGATATAGATTGCATGTGCATCAAATTTATGCTCAATACTCGCTAAGTCACTAATCAACTCTTTAGTGTGGTCATCACTTGCATCGAACCTCCTCATCAATTTCTGCAACATATCCTCAACTCCCACCATACTACCTCTACCATCCCTAGGAGAAACTTCACGAAGTATAAGCGGTCGTATCAAGTAAAGAACCCAAATATAAGGTTGGGGTCTACCCCACGAGGAAAATTGTTTAGACTTAACTTTTATTGATGATCACTTTTATTTAGTTAAGACCTTTCTAGAAATAAACAATTAAAGAGGTCATTTTTTGTAACAAAAGTTATTAATTAAGTCTAAGTAAACAAGTAGCCAAGTCAAATATTTGATATTTATCAAATGACTAGACAAACAAGGGTGTAAGTGTTCCCTATAGGTTCATAACACAACAACATAGCTATAACAACTGTTTCTTAGTATCTTGCATGCAAATTGTAAGTTATGTATCCGTAATTCCTTGATCCGGCAACTAGTAAATTTCACTTCGCGCCTTGGTCTGGCTACGTGTGTGTGCTTTACTAAACCTTACTTTTTAAATCATATTAAGCATCATAATCGAATGTATGTCTTAGTTATTACTTTGCACCAACCGACACTAGCCTATTAAATAGTGTATACTAATCTACATTGATAATTCTTTTTTTATTATCAACCCCCTTGGTCAGGCAAGTAGCAACAAGGCGAGTTCTAACGTTGGTCACAGTTAAAAAGACTTCTCAACGAATGAATTATCAACACATGCAAGACACTATTCTATAATTGTTATTTCAGCTAGTTCTACTTTATTAGTTACCCATGGTTCCCACAACCCTAGTTGTGGATTTAGTTACCCATGTTAAGAATTACATAATTCGTATTGATTAGACAAGAATTCATGTACTTACTATAACAAGTGTGAAGAAAATCCAGAAAATCACTTGAATTAATCAAAATATTGTAAGAATCAATTCCTGAAAAGTGAAGTATTTTCAAAAACCCAAAGTTCAAAAACCAATAATACAAATCTCAAAATTAACAAATATTCTAACCCCAAAAACAAGGAATTTGGTCCTATTTATAATAAAAGTATCCTAATCATAAAGGGAAACCTAAATAAGGAAAATATTTCCAAAATTACGTCTTGCGTCGATGAGCTGGCTGACGGACCGTCGAGGCAACGACGGATCATTGATGACTCCACAGGTTCATTCTTCAACTCTACTTTCAGTTGATTTCTTCTCCAACTCTCTGTTACAATCGACGGACCAAGACGACGGTCTGTCGATATCCTTCGTTGCTCCACACTTAGAATCTTTTCAAATCGGGTACTGGGTCTACATTCTGTAAACAACAATGGATCACCCCGACGGTCCGTCGATGAGACGAAGAACCGTCATCCCTTCCTTAAACCCACTCTAAGTAAGAATTCCCCGATCTTTCCTTGGCAGCATAACATCTTTATGGCGATGGTTGCGACCTATGGACCGTCGATGGCTCCAAAGGTCATCTTTTTTGCAATTTTCAGCAAATCTTCTGCATTTTCATTCAAGAAAGTTTTTCCTACCCACACAAAGAAATGGACTTAATACCTCATATGGTTACTCAACTATGCACTCTTCTCTCAGAAAGTCACTCAACTTTCAATTTTCACTCAAAAGTCACTCAACTATGCACTTCTTTCTCAGAAAGTCACTCAACTTTGAATTTTAACTCAAAAGTCACTCAGCTATCCAATCTTTCCTCAGAAAGTCATTCAATCTATTAAATTATTTTTTAATTAAAATTTGTTGATATTAATTATTTATATAACAAACCAAAAATTTACAAAATAAATTAAATCATTTAGTGATCAACCCACCTAACCCGACCTATTTAAAAAATATGATATGACCCATTTTATTTTGTCTTTAATCCTAAATTATTCCCTCTTAAACCTTGAATTAGGATTAAAGACAAAATAAAATGGGTAATAGCATATTTTTTAAATGGGTCGGGTTAGGTGGGTGGATCACTAAATGGTTTAATTTTTTTTAAATTTTTTTTTGGTTTGTTATATAAATAATTAATATCAACAAATTTTAATTAAAAAATAATTTAATAGATTGAGTGACTTTCTGAGGAAAGAGTGGATAGTTGAGTGACTTTTCAGTTAAAATTCAAAGTTGAGTGACTTTCTGAGAAAAAAGTGCATAGTTGAGTGACTTTTGAGTAAAAATTTAGAGTTGAGTGACTTTCTGAGAAAAAAGTGCATAAATGAGTGACCATCTGAGGTATTAACTAAAAGAAAAGTATACTAAAACTACTACAAAAAGGCGTTGCACACACTCTATACTTAATCATTTAAAGTACCGTAAAACTATTGTACATCAACACCCTCAACTTAAATTCGTTGTTCATCCTCATGTGACGCACTATGACTCACCACAACACGTTTGTACATAAGTATCCTTACTCTAGATTTGGCAATCATCTGTCTATAAATCCTAATTATTTTCATTATATTCATGCATGATATCACTATTAGGCTCACTCTTGTGGATTAGACCATGACACAGACTCACCACGCACTGACACCTTTCATCTTTTATCTCTCACCAAAGCACCAACTTTCTAGTATTACCACTAATGTCCTTAATTCAAAAACAGTATCCTCCTTTTTAACACAATGATTTTAGTTTTAGTATAAAGATTATTTTTTAACACTCACTCTCATAACAAAGTCAAACCTTATTGATACTTATCGGGATAGGATTGCCCTTATTTTTGCTACTTTAAGTCAAACATATTAGACACTTAGGATCACGATAGGAATTTCTTAGCTAGTAAGTAGTCTCACGGTCAGGTAGGGTACATTTTGGTGTATTTTAGTTACTTTTTTAGCATCCTTGACATAACATCTAAGCATCCTACCTTTTCATCATTTATTCCACCTTATTTCTTAATTTTCTTATATTCTTTTGCCTTGCTTTTCTCCTTTCTTTCTCCTTTTGTGTAAGTGACTCTTCTTTTATTTTTTTTACTTTCAAATTTTGCAATCTTTCTCTCTCTTTATTCTTTTAACCCTACTTTCCTGAGCATTCCTCATAATAGCCACCCTCAACTCATGGCATTGCAATTAGTTAAGGTACACAATAACCAAGGTTGGGTCAGGGCCGCGACAAGGTTGTTTTCTGCATTAGCCACCCTCAACTTATACTTTTGGCATAAGCTAAGGTGCATATGTCCAAGGAGGGACTAGGGCCAACACACTGTTCCCAGAAAATAAGTTGGGGTAGAAAAAAAAGGTTCATTTTAATCTTAAACCATTTGGATCAATATGGGATTGATTTCGTTCAGTTCTCTTTTATCTAGGCTAAAGATTAACTATCTTCAACAAGAGCCTATGATCCTTTCCTAATTGTCTATTATAGATTACTTTTAGCAGGACTAACCGATCAAGTTCTAGCTCATTACTAACGGTGGTCTATTCAACTTTCTCACACTCACTTAACACCTCATTACCCTACCATATTATCAGACAGTTAGTTCAAGCTTAAGATTGAGGGTCATGCAGAAGTGTATCTGTATGTCGTGCTTAGAGACACAAATTCATTATTCACTATGCCTAATCATGCAAGCATTTTCTTTAAATCAAGATATAATTTTTGTTAGACATCATGCTTCAGATTTCATATCAATACTATGTACAAGATATTAAGGTGTTGGTTCAATAGTAAATTCAAAAGCCTCTTGGGGAGAAAGAACACACGAAAGAAAACCCCAAGAAGGGATTGTGAGTTGGCTATTCATGGTCCGTCAGTGGGGTTCCATCGGTAGGCACATAAAAAATTAATTTAGACATTGCGAAACAAAGGTTCTGTTAAAGACGATGGAAATGTAGGACGGACCATCGACGGAACGATGGTCTGTCAGTGGGTGTCCATCGATGGACCCTTAGAAAAGTTTTGAGTAACTTCAGAAATAAGGGTTCTGATAAAGTCTACGATCATTCCCCCGTGGGTAGATAGTTAGACAAATAAGGGGTCTCGTTCTATCTTTCAGGGAAAATTTTTTGGCAGCCATTGTTACCCCCAAATAACAATTTCAGAGCAATCTAAGAAACATTAAGTTCCTCTAGACTTTACACTACACCATTTTAAGCCTAAGGCCACACTAGATCTGGACAACACTTGTAAAGTGTTGCCTAAAACATATTTGGGTACACTTTTGAAGTTTAGGCTTAGTTGTTAGCTTTTGACTACAATAATATTGGCGACACTTGTAGAGTTTGCTCTTTAATGGTATAGACAACACTTTTTAAGCGTTCTGATATCTTGATAAAATTGGCAACACCTATTTACACATGTGACTACACTAATAAAGTGTGTTCTATTTCTATAAATTTAAAAACAACACTTAACAAGTGTGGCCTTGTAGTTTTTCAAAAAAATTTCACTAAAATATTATTTTCCCTCCAACATATATAACTCTCCCTCCAATTTCATTTTTCGCAAAAATAAAAAAGAACTTCTTCAAATATAAAAACACAATTTAACAATAAAAATTAAACACCCATTGTCATTTGGGCCAAATAGCTACTCTTAGATATGAAACCCTAACTCCTACAGTCTTTATTCTCATTTCCCCCAAACAAATAACCATTGTCTCTCCTCTGACTGACAAAATGACAATTTTCTATCCTTTTTTGCCTTCATTCAAATATCTGGAGAACTTTTTTGAAGAAAACATACTTTGCTTGTCGGAATCTGAGTCTATACAAGAAGGATACAAGACACGGCAACGGAGATAGATTTGGTCAGTTCGATTATATAGGCCAGTCATCTTCTTGTAATCAGTATCTCCATGTTGTTGGTACTCAAAAATTATAATTTGTATGAGTACCTCTTCATTTTTTTCCTTTAAAAATGTTTTATACAAATTTAGATCTAAGAAGAATTTCAATTTGAGTATATTACACATAGTATGAACTCAATTTGCATTTAACTTGGACAGGCTTGCACTTTACCTTTGGCCAACTTTGTGATTTCATCAGAAAAATATTCGATTGGTGGGATGCTAGTAATTTTCAGGTTTAATTGTAGTTATATTTCAATAATGTTTGTCCTGCTAATATGCTTGTCTCTGTGTTTGATTCATGGGAATTTTACTGGCCTTTTATGTTTTTTCGATTGTTCTGTTTATTGATTTAAGAGAACTATGCTAAATCAAGTTACTACCACTAGATTGGAGATGTATGAATATTTAGTAGTAAGTATTTTGAAACATTTTAATGGTAAAATGAACTCCAAACAAATTTATATAGTCGGATCACAAAAGCTTCAAGGTGCATGAACTTGAGATCATATATTACCTTGATTTTGCTGCTTCTGATGAATATTGTACCCCATGTGTTATTGAGTGTTTGATAAAATTTTCCGCAAGAACATGCAGTACCCGTTTTGATGGATGTAGGCATGATCCCGTTCAGTTTTATACTATGCATGTTTCCTGCATAAGTAACAATAATTAGAAATGTATGTGGTTAATTTTGTTCGAAAACTAGCTGCTTTTGTTTTTGGTATGGGTTATGTTACAAATGCAACTATTCTTCCTTTTTTTATTGGAAAGGTATAGAGTTAAATAAAGTTATGTTCTTCTTTTGTACTTGGTATAAATATTTGTTTTTTTATTACAGTCATTTGCAGGGAGGATAGATCATCATTGATTATCTAAACCACATCTCTATTCTAAATGTTACTCGAGGTTCTGGATCCACCATAACCGTTTTTCAACATAACAGTAAGTATTCACGAGATTTAATTTTCATTTGAATAATAATTTTCGTTGAGGTGTCCTATGTCATGTCTGTTCGTTAAATTTCCATAATTTCTTTAGCACCATCCACTTGGAGAATGTTTTCAGAGAACATATTGTTGAGGGACAATCTAAAACACACAGACCATGGAAGAAGATAATCGTTGTGGTCGAGGGCATGTACAGTATCGAAGGGATCGTTTGCCAACTCAAGAGATTGTTGCGATATGCAAGAAATACAAGGTAATATAGTGTTTGATGTCTCTTCCTGGAACTTTTTCTTTTACATGTCAATAATCTTTTCACTTTCTGCCCAAAAGTACAATGTACTGAAACAACTGAGTTTGTTCTACTATTGCAGTTAACTTTCTTGAACAAAAACACATATTGATGAAAGAAGTCAATACAAAAATTGATATCTATGTAAAGTTCGACTCTTGTCAGTTAGGTATAAATATGTTTCTTTACTTTTTCATGTATGTTTGTTTATAATGATACATTAGATTTTGTAGCTACTTTTGCAACACTTGAAAAGTGTAGCCTAAAGTTAATGGTAACGGATCTTTGGTCCACCCCCCAAAAAGTGTTGCCTAAAATCAAAAAGTGTAGCCTTTTATCTAAGGCCACCCTTTAAGCTAGTTTAGGCCACACTTTACAAGGGTGTCTAAAAGAGTAAAATGTTGTAGTGTTAAAAAAGAATTTCATCATTCCTAGGGAAGAAATTATCATAGTTTTAAACATAGATTCTCATAAACTATCAAAGCGTAAGTCAGAAACAACAACACTCAAAACACAACAATTATTAGACATTACACCCCCATCCCATTCACTTTCAGTGTGTTGAGAGAGTAGGAATTCGGTTTGAAGATTTTAAGCATGCAACGGTGTCCCAAATTCAATATTCACTATCATATTCAAGCAATTTAGCATATAAAGTAATAAAAGTAAATAGAGCATATCAAAAATACAACCTGTATACTATAGTGTAGGGGATGAGGGGATGAATTCTTACAAGTACGAAACACCAAAGAGCGACTTTGAACATCGACCTGGCAGAAGATAGATGAAGATGAAAGATTGGGAAAGAGAAGGGATTTGAGAAATTCATGTAGATTTGGGGAAGATGAGAATCTGACTGATAGAAATGGGAGTTAATGGGTGAGGAAGTGTGGAACTTGAAGGGAAATAAGGAGGGAAACGATTTTGGTAAAGGTTTTGAAAGGGTGGTAAGCAGAAAAAGTTTAAAAATTTAATATATAGCCGATTGGGTTGGGTTTGGTCAGTGGATAGGAGGAGTCTACCATTCCCCGTCGACAGACCGTAAGTCTGTTGATGGTCCTTCGACGGCTCCATCGAATGTTCCCTAACTTAGAAAAAAATTAAAGAAACAAACCTGGGATCTACGGACCCTACTGACGGTTCTTTGACAGGATCAGGGTCAGTCGATCAGTGCACCAGACCAATTTTTTGCAAAAATCTAGGGATTTGGTCCCTGCACATTAAACACCCAATAAGGTAATCTTTTTGTATTTTCTGGACACTTTGTAGACACGGATTCTAGTTTAATATCTAGCCAACACTTCTAAAAACAATAAAAGTAAACTAATGTGACACTAAGTGAGAAAATTTGAAATAATGCAACTACGGCTATGAAATCACGGAAAAAATTTATTGTTTGGTAGAGGATACATATTGGGTTGCCTTCAAATCAGCGCTTGATTTAATCGCTTCACAACGCAAGAATCTTGATTACTCAGACATTATGAAGATGGTATGCCTCGATCACTTCATTCGCCTTTTCAGCATGCCCAAGGTAGATTTTGATTCTTTTCCCGTTAACCTTTAACCTTACACCCTCCTTATTCTACAACTAAACCACTCCACGGGAGAAAACTTGGCTTATCAAGAATGGACCAGTCCATTTCGACTTGAGTTTGCCCGGAAACAAGCGCAACCTAGAGTTTAACAAAAGCACAAAATCCCCAACTACAAAATCGCGCTTCTCAATCTTTTGGTCATGGTACTTCTTCATCTTTTCTTTGTAGAGGGATGATCTTTCATATGCATTCAAGCGAAATTCATCAAGATAATTTAACCCATTCAACCTTTGTTCCACTGCTTCATTCCAATCCATCTTCTGTTTCTTTATTGCCCACATGGCCTTATGCTCTTACTCAACCGACAAATGACAAGACTTCCCATATACTACTTGGTATGGATACATACCAATAGGCATCTTGTATGCTGTCTGGTAGTCCCAAAGAGCATCATCAATCCACCTTGACCAATATGTTGTACTCGTATTCACCGTTTATGCCATAATCTGCTTGATTTCCCTGTTTGACACCTCAACTTGCCCACTAGTCTGAGGATGGTACGGCGTGGCCACATTGTGGCGATCCCCACATTTCTCCAATAACCCTTTGAACAAATTTTTGCAGAAGTGGGATCCCCCATCACTAATAATAGCTAATGGGGTGCCAAATCTGGAAAAATGTGTTCTTTTTCAAGAACATGATGACACTCTTGCCTTCATTATTTGCAAGTACTAGGCTTCCACCCATTTTGACACATAATCAACCGCCACAAGAATATACTTCATCCCATGAGAACTCACAAAGGTTCCCATAAAGGCAATACCCTACATGTCAAACAATTCAATTATAAGAATGGGATTTAAAGGGAGTTCTTGCCGTCTAGAAACACCCTCATCTCTTTGGCCTATATCACTTGCCTTGACAAACTCATGAGCATCTTGGTGGATTGTTGGCCAATATTAGCCACATTGCAAGATTTTATGGGCTGTCCGTATATCACTATGATGCCCACCCACAGGCGAGGAGTGGCATTTCTCCAAAACACTAAACATCTCGACTTCCGGCACACAACGCCGAATAAGCACATCAGCACAACTACTATATAAATATGGCTCATCTCAAAAGAACTTTTTCAGATCATGCATGAAATTTTTCATTTGATGAAAGGACATGTATGATGGGATGCTATCACTAGCCAAGTATTCACAAAATCAGCGAACCATGGAATCAAGTCTTGAGAAGCGGCCAATACATGCTCATCAGGGAAACTATCATCAATTTCAACCTTTTTACCCAATTCTTGCATAACTTCATCCTCTAGTCTGGAAAAGTGATCGGCAACTTGATTTTCGTTCCCTTTTCTATCTTTCACGTCAAAGTCAACTTCTTGTAGTAGTAATACCCAATGAATCAACCTCAGTTTCACATCCTTCCTTGCCATCAAATATTTTTAAGGCAGAATGATCAGTATGCACTATAACTCTTGTGCCAAGCAAGTAAGAATAAAATTTCACGAAAGCAAAGATACTATAAGGAGCTCTTGTTCAGTCACAATGTAGTTCGTTGGGATTTATTAAGGGCTTTACTAGCACAGTAAATGGGGTGAATGATTTTATCCCTTCTTTGAACAAAAACTACACCAAGGGCAACCCCACTAGAAGCACAAATCACCTCAAATGGCTTACTCCATTACGGGGAAATAATAATCTCCTTCAACTCACCAACTACCTTAAAAACATGATTCATCAAAATAAAATTTACAATCTTTCTCAAGTAGCTTGCACAGAGGATGTGCAATTTTTGAGAAATCCTTGATGAACCTCTTGTAGAAACCCGCATGCCCAAGGAAACTCCTCACACCTTTTTTAGAGATGGGTGGAGGAAGTCTTTCTATCACCTCGACTTTAGCTCAATCAACCTCAATACCCTTCTCTGAGATGTGATGGACAAATACAATACCCTCTTTCACCATAAAGTGACATTTTTCCCTATTTAGCACAAGGTTGCAATCTTCACATCTTTTGAGAACATTGGACAAGTGATTCAAACAATGATCAAATGAATCACCAACAATAGAAAAATTATCCATAAATGACTCAATGGTGTCATCAACATATTTGAGAATATGTACATCATACATTTCTGAAAAGTAGTTGGTGAATTACACAACCCGAAGGGCATCCTCTTGAACGCAAAAGTTCCATAAGGGCAAGTAAAAGTGGTTTTCTCTTGATTTTTTGGTGCAATAGAGATTTTGTTTTAACCTAAATAACAATCAAGAAAACAATACCACCCCTTTCCTGCAAGCCTATCCCATATCTGATCCATAAAGGGAATAGGAAAAAAGTCCTTCTCAGTTCATGCATTCGATTTATGGTAATCCATACACACTCTCCATCCGGTCACCAGACTCATTGGAACAAGCTCATTTTACTCATTAGGGACCACAGTCATTCCCCCTTTCGTGGCCACACACTGAACAAGGCATACCCAACTACTATAAGCGATGGGATATATTATTCAAGCATCCAACCACTTGATAATTTCCTTCTTCACTACCTCTTGCATAGGTGGATTTAAACGTCTCTGGTGCCCAATACAAGGCTAATGATCGGTCATGCGTTTGATTTTATGTGAACAAATACGGGGAAAGATCCAAATAATATCTGCAAAAGTCAACCCAATAGCTCTCTTTAACCTCTTCAACACTTCACCAAACACTCTACTTGTTGCATATTCAAATTAGCTGCAATAATTACTGGCAAAGTGTAAGCTTTCCCCAAGAATACATATCCCAGATGAGGTGGTAGAGACTTAAGCTCAAATTTTGGAGCCTCTTCAATAGATGGTTTCGCGAGTGGAAACTCGCGATGCTTCATATATAAATAAAATTTCTTTGGTTTGAACAGAACATCACCTCGATAAAATGTCGCAAACCATGACCCATACGCTTCGATACAGTCACTCTTAAAATTCATGATCATTGCCGCTAGTGCCTCAACATCAAGAAAATCTTCTATTTGTACCTCGAACGAACTTTCAACCTTGTAGGATACCAGAGATATCAATTGGAGCTCACCATTCTTCCTCATAGACCTACAAATGTTGAAAGTCGCTTCTTCATTGTTCAATCGAAACTTCATGTGCCCTTTATCCATATCAACTAAGGCTCGACCGGTAGCAAGGAATGACCTCCCAAGAATAATAGGCACCTCAAAGTCCACCTCACAATCAAGAATCACAAAATTAGCTAGAAAAATAAATGATTCCACTTTTACTAGCACATCATGGATTATCGTAATAGGCCTCTTCACCATTCGATCGGCCATCAGTAGCCGCATCGCAGTGGGCTTTGGGTCACCCAAACCCATCTTCTTGTGAATAGAGAGAGGAATGAGATTTATGCATGCCCCAAGATCACATTATGCTTTAGCAAGTGTAACAACCCAATTGCACCTGGAATAGTGAAAGCACCCGGATCTTCTTTCTTTTGCACAAGAGACCTTGTAGCAATAGCAATACAGTGTTGCATCCAATCATCATCCTCAAACCTAACCAATCTCTTCTTAGTGACCATATCTTTCATAAACTTTGCGTAACCGGGCATTTGTTCAAGAGTTTCTATCAAAGGGACATTTATGGAAAGCTCTTTCAACAGAGTAATAAAATATCGGTATTTACCATCCTCGTCTTTTTCACAATTCGTTGCAGAAATGGAGGTGTTGTTCTAGGAATAAAGGTCACTTTTTGGGGTGTTTCAGCTTCTTTTCCTGATTTATCTACCAACTCACCACTAACTTCCTCCACCTCATCATCTCCTCTCTTCTCATCTTTGACGCTAGACGGCATAGATGGATCCATGGTCTGCTTACCCCATCGAGTAATGACTTCCATATAATGTCCATAATTTTTTAAAATTTAGACATTATTGCTAGGAAGAGTACCCGGTTGGTGTGGGTTCAGAGTAGAAGACAATTTGGTCGATTGCAACTCAAGATGCTTGATTGGGATTGCATGTGCATCCACCTTTTACCTAATATTTGCTAAATCATCTCTCAACTCTTTGGCATGCTCATAAATAGCATAAAACCTCCTTCTCATATTCTGCAACATATCTTAATCTCGTGCCATACTACCTCCACCCTCCCTAGGAGCAACTTCCCAATTTTGAGGTGGAACATAAGGCCCACTCCGATCTTTTCTGTTATTATGGTTCCCCGGTTAAAGTTTTTGTCGTGGTTGTAGTTGCCATCTCAAACATAGTGACCCTCTCGATTGTAATTCCCATAGTTTTGACCATGATTTCCTTGACCTGGTGCAAATTTTCCTCATTGGAGCCTTGGGCGTTTGGACGGAAACCCGCGTCTGCTCATTCACTGCATAAGAATCTTCTTCATAGTAGTACTCATTAACCGGTGGTGGTGGTTTAGCCAAATAGTTCACCTTATTCACCTTTTCTGCATCCCGGTGACATGTTTTAACACCAACCCAAGCTCATTTCTCATTGAGCCATCTCTTCATGAATCTCATGTGCAGCTGGGTTATGTGAAGCTTGCACTGCAAAGTGTTTCTCCCAGTATCCGACTTCTTGTTTCTTCAAACATTATTATTTCAAGATATTTTCTCTAACTTCTCAGCGATCTTTACATAAGTACACTCTGCATAAGAACCACCCACAATCGCATCAAGCACTGCTTTATTATTATCATTTTGCCCCTAATAGAAGTACTCTTTCAGTGACACATCATCAACGTGGTGGTTTGGGACACTCCTCAAGAATGAGGAAAACATATTCCAAGAACTGCTTATTGACTCCCCTGGTAATGCCAATATCTTTGTGGTTTAGATTTTTAGAAACCAGGCAATACCTTTCTAGGAACACATCCCTCAATTGCTCCCAAGTATAGATAGAATTGTATGGCAACTCAGTAAACCAAATTGAGGCCTCCCCCGTCAGTGAGAGAGGAAACATCCTTAATCCAATTACATCCATGTTTATGTATGGCCTCCCTGCACAACTCTTAAACACCGACCTTATTTTGGAGATGTTAGCATGTGGATCCTCAGATGGTAGCCCTGAAAACAAACCTCTAGCGGTGAGCATCTACATAAAGCTACTAGTTACCAAAAAAGTATGACCATGTTGTAGGGGATGTACCCACAAGTGTCCTATCAGAGTCAATGATGTTAACATTTCTCTTATAGTACTCTTGAGGGCATGGGGTGGGAGGTTTCCTCCTCTGATTACCTTCACCAGGGTTATCAACAACCACTCAATAATGAGCATCAACCAGCGGGGGAAATTCAGGGTTGATCTCATCATCGATATAAGCATGATTTTTTTTATTATTAATTATATGAAGTGTGAGGTTTAGTTTTGAATGAAGTGGAAGTATTGGTTCGCCTCGATTCCTTGTACTTGGCATACACTAAAGCTAGACCTGCGAGAGACAAAAAAAAAACAAAAAAAATCAGGCAATTGCTGACTAAAATTCGGTAATATGCTTAAAGTTAATCTAAAAGCAACTTTCTCTGGCAGCGGCACCAAAATTTGATACTCTCAAACTATACTTCTCTAAAGAAGTATAAGCGGTCGTATAAAAAAAAGAACCCAAATGTTTGGTTGGGTTCGTCCCACGAGTAAAATGGTTTAGCGTTAACTTTAATCTATGATTACTGCTATTTGCTCAAGTCCTTTTCGGAGACAAACGATTGGGGGGGGGGGATTTTGTGACAAAAGTAATTAATTGAGTCTAAGTAAACAAGTAGCTAGTTCAAATATTTTATGTTTATCAAATGATGAGAGAAACTAGGGTGTAAGTGTTTCCCATAGGTTTATAACACAGTAACCATAGCTATAACAACTCTTTCCTAGTATCTTCCATGCAAAGTTGCAAGATATGTATCCCTAATTCCTTGGTCCGACAACTAGTGAATTTCATTCTCATTTTGGTCCGGCTACGTGTCTGTACTTTACTTAACCTTACCTTTTACCTCATATTAATTATCATCATCGATGTTTGGCTTAATTATTACTTTGCACTAATCGACACTAGCCTATTAGATAGTGTATACTAAATCTACGTTGATAATTCTTTTCTTATTATCTACCTCCTTGGTCCGACAAGTAGCAACAAGGAGAGTTCTAACGTTGTCCACAGTCAAAAAGACTTCTAAATAAAAGAATAATTAATAAAAGCAAGACACTATTCTAGAGTTGTTATTTTAGCTAGTTCTACTTTATTAGTTACCCATGGTTCCCACAACCGTAGTTGTGGAATTTAGTTGCCCATGTTAAGAATTACACAATTCATATTGATTTGACAACATTTCATGTACTTACATTAACAAGTTTGAAGAAAATCCAGAAAATCACTTGAATTATTAAAAATATTGTAATAATCGATTTTGGAAAAGTCAAGTATTTTCAAAAACCCAAAGTTCAACAACCAACAATACAAATCGCACGATTAACAAAGAGTCTAACCCATAAAATGAGGTTTTTGGTCCTATTTATAATAAATGGATCCTAAAAATGAAGGGGAACCTAAATAAAGAAAATCTATCCAAAAACATGTCTCGCGTAGATGACCTAACAGAAGGACTGTTGAGGCAACGTCTGATCGTCGACGCCTCCGCCAGTACATACTTGAACTCTATCTTCAGCTGCTTTCTTCTCCAACTCTTTGTTACCATCGACAGACCAAGACGACGGTCTGTTGACAGGATGACGGTCCGTCGATGGCCTTCGTTGTTCCACACTTAGAATCTTTTCAAATCGTGTACTAGGGATACATTCTGTTAACACCATGGATCACATGGACGGTCCGTTGATGAAACGAAAGACCTCTATCACATTTGTAGCCCCACACTTAACTAGAATTCCTAATAATTTCTTGGCAACATAACATCTCTGTTGCGACGGTTGCCACCTACAGACCGTCGATGACTCCGTAAGTCATCTTTTCTGCAATTTTCAGCACATGTTCAACATTTTCAATATGGACAGTTTTACCTGTAAACACAAAGAAAAATACATTAAAACTACTAACAAAAGGCCTTGTGAACACACTAAACTTAACGAAAAAGAATTGAAAGTACCGTAAAACAACGGTACATTAATAATTCTTCATACGTAGTACATGTGGTTTGTACTAACCTACATTTTCTCTATTTCTACAATAATGTAGGATCGTTCCATGAATATATTCAATGCCACATTTCAAGAATCTTGGATATGATCTCCAAGATAGTGAGTCCTCAAGTCTGAGGATGTAACCCACTATTCTAGTTCTAGCTAATTGACTATGCATAAGAAAATGTTCATTTCTAATATTTGTTACTTGTAAGTTGTAAATATAGGCATATTGTAATAGTTTAAGTGCTATATAGCAAATCTTGTACTTATATAATAGACGATTATGTGTGAAACAATAGTAGACTATGTTAATAAATTAGAAGTCTATATAAATTTCATATATGGATAAATGAGAAGTCTATGTAAACTTCAAATATGGATAAATGAGAAGTCTATATAAACTGAATGTTTAATGTTTTGAATTTCCCATATTTTTATACCTATGAAATGCGATGGTGTATGCTAAGGACTTTTTTAAGGCCTCTAAGAGGACGAAGAGGCCGGTTACGACTAGGGGGTGCTCCTCGATCGTTACAAACTTAGTATCAGAGCATAAGGTTGATTATTCTTAGTATTGATGTCTCACTAAACCACATCTTCATGGAGTATTGTTCATAATTGTGAAGCGTGCCACACTTATGAACTAGAGGCTATGTGATGCTTGCAAAATTCTCATCTTCTTTGTATTCCTAGGTCATGCCTCAAGAGTCTTAAGTCTATGTGTCCTTTTCATCTAATCCTTTTCTTATGGTTATATGATATGAATACTAGAATGGCAACCTCAAGAAGAGTTAAAGAGGATATTGCTAATACGGCAGCTCCTCTCCAAGATAACCAAGCTCCACCACAAAGCAATCAAGCTCCTCTTTAAGAACAAGTTCCTTTATGCAACAAAGCTCTGGTCAATCATCCATCTATGATGGATGGAGAAATAAGGTCGACTTTTTTTATATTTGGCTCAAGCCATTAATACTAAAGCCCAAACCATAACTACTCGAGTTTAATCTATGACGACTCAAGCAAATTGGAATGTTTCACATCGTGGGAACCAAAATACTAGTACCATGGATTATTGCATGAGGGACTTCACAAGGATGAAACCTCTCATGTTTTTTAGGTCTAATGTGGATGAAGAACACTAATAATTTCTTGATGAGGTCAATAAGATCTTGTATGCTATCGAGGTGAGTTCAAATGACAAGGCCAAGATAGCCGCTTATCAACTCAAGGTTGTAGATCAGACATGGTACACTCAACGGAAGGACAATAGGGCTTTGAAAGTGGGTTTTATGAGTTGGAAAATATTTAGGAGGGCCTTTCTTGATAGGATCTTGCCAAGGGAGAAAAGAGAGGAAAAGATGGGAGAGTTCATCAACTTTCGTCAAGCTAGTATGAGTTTCAAGAGTATTCCTTGAAATTCACTAAGTTGTCTAAGAATACCTCTTCCTTGGTGTCAAATCAGATGGATGAACCGCTTTGTAATGGGCGTGACTGATGATCTTATGGAAGAATATAGTGCGGCAATGCTTCATGAAAAAATGGATATTTCTCGTGTGATGGTGCATACTGAAAAAGTTGAGGAAAGCAGTTTTAAGAGGAAGAATAAGGAGGCCAAGAGGGAAAGGTCCTATGATGGAGGTAATTCTAAGGGTAAGTTTGAAACCCAACACAAGCCAAGGTTTAAGAACAGATTCTCCAACTAAGTTCCTTCTAATTTCTCCATGGCTAGTAAGAATAGAGTGCCTAATTGTAAGCCCGAAAGGGAAAAAGGTTGTTGATCACCAAGTCAAAAAACCACTTGTGCCAAATGTGGCAAGAACCATGGGGGTAAATGTATAATAGGTACAATACTTGTTTTGGTTGTGGAAATAATGGTCTTATGGTTAGATATTCTACCATTGTCACATCCGGGGATCACCCCATAGAAGTAACATGGCGTACTTGATTTTTCAGAGGACTTATACAAGCCCATAATTATCATTCATCGCATTTGTCATAGTAAATTTAGCGGAAAATTTTAAACTTTTCATAGCACATCATATGCTAGAAACATCATTCATATATATATATATATATATATATATATATATATATATATATAATATATATATCTTATTATATACTTAGAATCTAAGTATCTTTACATCCTAGAATCAACAACATTAGAGTACATTAGGGACACGACCCTTAAAACATAAGACATTAATATATTACTAATTTATACACTTTACTGTAAACCATAGTTTAGGAGATCCTTGGAGCTTTAGGATTCCTTTCCTTTCGATTGGTAATCATCTATCAAGCTCTCCACCATTTAAGAGATCATTTAATCATCCATAACCTACACTTTGTGTAAAAAGTAGAGAAGAATGGGATTAGTACAAGAATTCACGAAGTATGGCAACCATGCAAAAACATGAATTAAAAAGGGACATTTTGTTGAAATCATACTTCACGTTTTTATGAGTATATATTCATAAAACCTTCACACATTAGCATTTATAATATTCATATACTTAATATTGGCATATTAAAAAGTCAACCATCATAGAAAATCACATATAGAATTTAAATCATATTGAGGTCACTTGTTAGTGAGCTCATTTTTCCTTACAGTGATATATCTTTCATTTTATTCACTAACTTCCCAAGTAGCCCTCTAGTGATACTTGGTGCAATGCATTACCTTAGGCCACAAAGAAAACATACATAAACCTACACAAGTCATCACATATCATCATAGAAGTATAGCACATGATAGAACCATTTAAGTAAAAACCTCAGGAATATTAGAGAAAGCTACATCAACTTACACATATACTAACTTTACTTCACACCAATGCATTATAAGACATTACTCATAATACTACTCTAAGAGGGAAATGTATGTGTAAATCCCCATAGCCTCACACATAATTAGTAAACCTATCATAAGACCACAAGATTTAACATTCTATTTCATACATCAAGTAAATGAATACCACACATTCATGTCAACAATCTTCAACATATAGTCATTAAGCTCACATAGTGCATATAAAAATAAAACCTCATCACATAGATTCATACCATACACATCTTTATGAAAAATAGACAAATACTACCATGCTATGAATAAAGATATAATCATAATAATACACATTAGAACGCCTTCCATGAACTTCCTAGGGAGCTACTTTTGCAATATCTAGATGGGTTAATTACTTCCACATATCCTAAGTAACCTCCCTTACGTCATCCTAGTTAGGGTCTTAGTCATCTACTTCCATTGTTCATTTTACCTTAGGAACACTATTGCCTTAACCGACACTAAAACCATGGGTGCTAAACATGGAATTTAACGTTGTAAAGACTTACAGCAATGGAAGATGTTCTTACATAGACAAAGCAGAACATTAACACATTATAGCATATTAAGTGTGTAACATTCCGGAAAATCACATGTCTAATGAAAAGCGTTGTAAGTCCTTAAGAATGCGTATTTGGGATACATAGGCATTCCAATGCCCAATATTAAAAAATATTGGGTATAGTATACAAAATTGGCTAAGGGGTATTAGCCAATTTCTATATAATACCCAAATAAGTAAAATTTTGGGCATATTAGAAAATATTAGCTTAAAGGGTGTTAGCAAATTTTTCTATGTATTAATAAGCTGATTAAAGAAATGTACCTACAATAAGAACCCTAATTTCACGAACATAGTGTATTTGGTAAGACTCCGTGCGAAACTTGACAACTTACTCACGAATCTTTCACGATCTTGAATGCTGAAGTAAGCCCTTTTATACTAATATCGCTAAAAGAATTAAAGGAAAACATAGAGAATTTTTGAAGAAGGCTTATATTGCTTGGAAGATTTCTTAAAACTTTCTTGGTTTGCTTGTTTCAAGCTTGGATGCATTATAAATGAATGTCACCCCCTATTTATACTACCTTATAAGGACCTAAGTTTAAATATTGTTTACTTTACAAGTCCCTCCTTATTTACACTTTAGTCCCTCTCTAAAAAATTCTACACATTCTTAGGATTTCTAAATCTTTAAAAGAAAATAACTAAGTTATTCAAGAGAATTCTAAGGAATTTTAAGGAATTCTCTAGCCTTCTATATTAATCTAGAAGGTTCTAGAGTTCTCCACAAACCTTTAGACAAAAGAGTACCCTTCCACTCCCATATGAACGCAAAATTTAATTGTCATGGGGCTGGATGTGATACTCTTCCCACCTATGGATGCGACGACCGCATCACATTTACACTTCATCAATGACCGAGTCTTGTCTTTTTGTACGCCCAACCAATAGTCCATTTCCTCGATTAATGCACTCACACAACTCTTTCAATTGCTTCTTTATCTCAACTATCTGAGCCTCACGATCTACCTCCTTCCTAGGAGGCAAGTGCCTCAACGGATTCCTTGGCATCACGCTAATATTATCCTTCCTCTTGCATGGAAGCGAGGCCCCTTTGGCACCATTTTCTTCTTTCAAACTTGCAGTGGTGGTTGCGAATGTCGTCCCCTTTTTATTATTGCTTCTCTCGAGTTGCATGGCCGTTATTTGCACTTGTCCTTCCGTATGTAGTGACTTACCTAGGGGAACCATGCATGTTCTTCCTTGATCCATGACCATAAGTCTTTGGAGGTAAGGATCTATCACCGCGTGACACTCCTTGAAGAACTCATGCCCATGAATTATATCAAAGATATCTTAAGGATTGATAGTTAAGTTGGTTTTACCTTGCCACTCGCCTAGCGTGATGCTTACTCCATGTGGGAGTTGCTTGGAATGCAAAAAATCCCCAACCTTGTCGCTTCCATCTAAGTCATGATATTGACATCTTCACCTATGTCGACCATAGCACGAGCGGGTCTTCCATTGATCGTGATGTCGACATACTACGCTCCGCATATTCTCGGCTTCTCTAGTTGCTTAGTGATAGCTCCACATAGTCCTCTCAAGACCAACTGCTTCGTTTCCGTGCCTTATTCTTACTCATTTGCTTCCTTCTCTTTCCCCTCTGATGGATAGCACCAAGGCTCTTCAGTTCAGGACACCTCGCATAGCCATGAGGTCCACCACATACGTAGCAACCAACTCTTTTGGCAACCTTTGTATTTCTCTTTGTGTTGCCATGAAATCCATAGTTCTTGCCATCGTACTTATAGGTATCATTCTTCTTAGGATGTGGTCACTACTCCTCGCCTTTGCTGCAATCTCCCCCACCATGGTCATGATTACGTATTATATCATCTCCTCCGGCATTGTTAGGCTTTCCATTCTTGAAGTCTGTCAAAGCTTCGTCCTGTGTGATGGCTTCCTCAATAGTCTTCATATGTCGGTGTTTCAAATCCGTCTTGGCCAAACTTTGCAGCCCATCCATTAAGTGAAGCAACATATCTTCATCTGTGAGGTTGGCAATATGATGCATAAGGGTGGTGACCTCCTACACATGCGTTTATGTTGCTTGTTTGCTTCAGTTCCCTAAACTTGCACTTTGCCTTATAGATGACGTTGTTAGGGAAGAATGCCTTCTTGAACTCCTCTTGGAATTGCTCCCAGGTGTTAATGGTGCAATGCCTATTCCTTATCTCGGACTCTTTACGCCTCCACCATAGCATGTCCATCTCCGAAAGATACAACACGACAGTGTTGATCTTGTTCTCCTCATTCTTCACTCAATTGCAGTTGAAGTAATTCTCCAAGTTCCACAAGAAATTCTCCACCTCTTCCACATCACAGACCCCTTTGAACATAGGTGGCTTGGAAGCCTCGACCTTGGCCTCCCTATCTCGGTCGAACAACGACAATCTTTCAACTTTCGTTCCTTCCTTAAGTGCCTTCACTTCGGCCTCAGGTTCTTGATTGTGGTAAGCGATTTCGTAAGATTACTCTCCAAGGAAGTGATTGTCTCCTTCACATTAAGAACATCCACAAGCCGACACTCTAAAGAAGTGATGGCCTCCTTCATCTTGAACTCGGTTTGCTGGCGAACCTTTAACTCCTTCAAGATGGTATCGGTCTCCTCAAGGGTGTAGTCCTCAATCGTCTTGAACTTGTAATCGTCCACATTGATGTGCCGGCCTAATATTTCAATAGCCTTCCTTGACACTTCAACCCTTTCGACCCATCCAGCGGTGACGTCTATGGCGTCTTCGCCCATTTCTCTGTCACTTGCTTCTGTAGTCTATGGTGGATGAGATTTTAGCACCTCTCTAGGTGTGAGATCGGGCATCACCTCCTTGTTACCCTTTTGAGTTTTCTTACCTTTTTGGTTCTTCTTTCTACCATCCATACAGACGTTGGTGGTGCTAGCGCCATTTACGTCTCCTTCGGTAGTCATTCCCTTAGTGTCAAACCTGCTCTTATACAACGTTTTCACGGAGTAAGAGTGTTTGCTAAGACTCCATGCGTCACTTGAAAACTTACTCACTAATGTTTCACGGTCTTGTAAGATCAAGTAAGCCCTTTATACTAAGATCTCTAATAGAATGAAAGGAAGACTTAGAGAATTTTGGAAGAAGGCTTATATTTATTGGAAGATTGCTTACAACTTTCTTTGTATGACTGTTTCAAGCTTGAATGTAATGCAAATGAATGTCACCCCTATTTATACACCTCCTAAGGACCTAAGTGTAAATATTATTTACATTACAAGTCCCTCCTTTTTTACACTTTAGTCGCTCTCTAGAAAATTTTACACATTCTTGGAATTTCTAAATCTTTCCAAGAAAATATCTAAGTTATTCTCTAGCCTTCTAGATTAGTCTAGGAAGTTCTAGAATTCTTTGCAAACCTCTCGACAACTCTAGACACTTCCGTTCCCATCCGAACGCAAAATTTAATTGTCATGTGGTGGGACATTACACTAATCTAAATTAATATTTAATTCCTTAACTCACAAATTATGTACAAGGCATCCAAGTGTCAATCTTAGGTACCATAGCAAATGATCATGTAGATTAAGCAGTGCCCAAGGACATACAAAATATCCTTGGGACAATAAGTAAATATTCCCAATAGGACATCACGAATAGTAATGTAACAAACCAAAGTTCACTATGCTAAGCAAGGCTTATCGGATCTAGATATCTAGATTAGACCGGGTTCACACGAATTAATACGTGTGGAACCAGACCTCTGAACCTACGAATTAGCCAATGCAACAAACTTAGTGAGTTAGTTGAGCTAGGAAAGGTTGGGTCCATCCACGTAGGGCACCCGAATATTAAGATTCACCCGGATGTGTCTTAACCAGACTTCAAAGGGGTAATCTTAAGTTTGGATGGTCTAAGGGTAAAATGGTCTTTTCCACGTTAAGGGTAGTATTGTAATTACACTAAATAATTTAATTAAATAATTAATATAAAATTAGGGTAGGTTTGACCCAAATTGACAAATTTTCGCGAGTTAGGCTTCACCCGGGTTCGATCCTTTGTTGAAGTAATGATTGAATTGAATTAATTGGTATTTAATGATTAAGTTGAATTAACTTTACTTAAATTTCTTAGTTAAGTAAGGGAAAATCATATTTTTAATAAAAAATTATTAATAAAATAAATAAATAACAAGGAATCCTTGTTTGACTAAGCCTTCAACAAAAACTCCTAAACTTACTCTTATCTCTCTCAGTTCTAATTTTCACATCTCTCACTCTCATTCTCACGTCCATCATCAGCAAAAAGAAACAAAAAATCACAGCTAATCACTTGAAGAACTTTCACACAAAAACTCAAAAGAACAACTAAACTAAAAACGAAAAGCGAAAGCATTTTTCAAATGGTTTGTGCGTGAGTTATGTTGGAGAAGCATTTGTTTTTCGTGGGTGTTGGAAGCACTTGAGATAATATTTGAAAGGTGTTAACCGACGAAAAAAGGTACCGGATTTCTTCCTCTTGGGATATTTCTCAAGAGACCCCTAAGATTTTGTCCAATTCTAATCCGAAAACTAGGAACGTTCCTCTTTGCATGTCCCTGTCACTAGCTCCCATGGATTGTTGTAGGTTGGGTATGTTTGCTGGTAGAAATTATGGATATAATGTGTTTTTGTGATGATTATATTCATGTATGTATGTTGGGATTTATGTGTTGATGAAAATGTATGCAATGTGTGTGTAGTCGTGTTCTTGGGCATGTTTTGGATCATGAAAATGGTATGTTAAAGCATTGTATTTTTTTGTATAAGATTACTCGGAAAAGATGAACATAATAATCTATGAAATATCCAGTGAATTACCCAAGAATCTAACGTACAAATGATAAAAAAAAATGGACTAAAAACGTGACCAATTTCTAGAAAATCTGGAAATTTGGTCTTGGCTGAGAACCAAGTGAGATGCTGAAATTTTTAATTTTTTAAAGTGTGAGGTCATTATGGAACCCAATACCTCACCGTATGAAAGCGATTCAAAATTCAATAATTGTAACAACCCAAAAATGAATATTCTAAGTAATGTCTAATGTATCTAGAATGCCTAGATTAGACCTGGTTCACACGGATTGATGCGCATAAAACCAAACCTCTCAACCCTTGCGACAGCCAAGCCAACTAACTTGAGGTGTTATTTGATCTAGGAAAGGTTTTGTCGAGTTATGTAGGGTGACCGAATATGAAGATTTACTCAGATGAGTCTTTAACAGACTAAAAAAAGGGAAATCATAAGTTTTGAGTGTCTAGGGGTAAAATGGTCTTTTTCCAGGATAAGGGTAGTATCGAATTACCCTAAATATGTAATTAATTATTTCATCAATAAGGTTGAGGCGCATTTAGGGTAGAAAGGCATAAAATTGCGCATTGAGCAAAATCTTGCTCCACTCGGGTTAGAACCTAGGTGGGAGCAATGATTTAACTTGATTATTTATATTGATGAATTAATTTAACTAATTAATATATAAATATTGATTTAACAAAAAGGAAAATCATATTATTATTATTAATTAATTAATGGGGCGGTTTGGGTCGGGTTGACCCTAAGGGACCTGTTTTTGCGATGGGGACATAACAGGTTCAAACCCCGACGGAAGAAACATTTAAGTGGATAAAATTGAGGTTTATAATATGATTTTGTAAGGGCATTATGGTAATTTCACTACAATAATTAAATCATATTTTCAAAGTTTGAAAGATTTTTAGTTCACTATGTCTAAACTAGTTCATCTAATCCTAAGTCGTGATAATCATTAATGAAGTATTCTACTCTTTGCACATTTACGTTCATTCACTAAAGAATAAAAATAAGGAGGGGAATTAAAGTAACTTAATATATATATTCTAATCTGATTCTATAATTTAAAATATGTTGAATAAGTCAACAACAAACTCCCAAGGAAAGAGGTACACGACCTTAACTAGGAGTGTACTCAGTGGTGCACTCTTAATTCTTTATCTCTTCTAAAAACCTTTTTCAGCGTTATTTTACAATTCAAAAATAGACAAATTAAATAATCTTACTGATTCTAAAGATTTCTAGGTGGCATTATTCAAAAACAAAAAGAAAAAAATTGTATGCCTAAGTTCTTTAAGAAATAACGTAATGAACTTCACCTGGGAGCAAGAATCAATGTTCGGAAGAAAGGTTTGTGTGCGGGTGGAATTGTGTGGTTGTGGCGGGTTTTAAAGGATGAAAAGGTACGATTTTTCTTCTCTCTTGGTCCCTTTTTCCAAGAGTTCCCTAAAGTTTAGTATGTATTACAATCAAAAAAACTAAGGTTATTTCCATTGCATGCCCCTTTCATTAGATCCTCTGAAAAGTGATGCATGCGTTGGTATGTTTGCTGGTAGACAATCTTAGGAACGTTTTTTAATAGTGTGTAATTTGATTTATCCGTATATAATATGATCATTTTATGTGTGACCATATGTATATTTTATCTACACAATAATCTAGTTAACATAAGATGCATATTACAGATTGTTTTCAAGAATGTGGTGAATTAGAATCTATGCATTTGTATTATTATTAACATAGGATGATTAAACCGTGATGTTCATGAACAAGAAAATAAAAGTAAATTCCTTAACGAATTTGTTAAAAATTTATGTAAAACTCTAAGCTAAATGACTAAGCTAAATGAAAAGAAAGTGAACTAAAGACATATGTTAATGGAGTATAGTATCGGCTATTCTCTAGTAAAATGAAGAAAAGCATATGATGCCATTGAGGGTGGAAATAGAGACCTTAAGGTCCTAATACTAAGAGATCACACCTTAAAATAAAAGAAAAGAAAATGGGGTGAGAGAGGGGATTCGAACTTGGTCATCTTGAAAGAAGCTTAGAAATAAAAGAAAAAGAAAATAGTGAAGGAAGGGGGATTCAAACTCGACTCCTTGGACAAGGGTGTGAGATACATAAATATAACACCAAAATAAAATAATGAAAATTGAGGCCACTGGGATTCGATCCCAGATCCTCTTGGCCGAATGAGTGAAGCCATCTAGCACTCCAATTAATTAAAAATTAAGTGCTACCTAAGGGATTCGAACTTGGGTCCCTTGACTGAAATTGTGAGACACATTAAAATGAAATAAAATGAAGCCACTGAGGATTTAACTTGGGTCCCTTGGCTACATGTGTAAAATGCATGTATTAAATAACATATTCTTAGCTTGTCATGAAACACTTAGTCAATCATGAGTAAGTCAAATTGGCTAAGAACATGAGTAAATGGTAAGATGATTAAATTAACATTCACGTAATGAGGTGAGTAATTACATTACACTATGATGGTAATGAAAATATAGACGACAGGACAAGAGGCTAAGATGAATGGATGAGAGAGTTAGGAGAAAAATAAAGGAAAAAAATAAATGTGGTGAGTGGGGATTGAACCCACAACCCCTTTAATAGATGAGAGAGTTAGGAGAAAAAAATAAAGATTAAAAATAAATGTAGTGACTGGGGATTGAACCCACAACCTCATGGATAGGTGAGAAAGTCAAAAAATAAATTAAAAGAAAAATAATGAGCCAATTGGGGATTGAACACACAATTGATGGGAATCAAACTAGGGTCTCCAAAAGTTGAAACATGCATTTATCAAGTTTAAAATAAGATTAAGTGTTGTTCAAGGGATTCGAGATAGGGTTCCCTTTCTCAATTCTGTATGGACACATAAGTCATATGTAAACAAATATTTAATGAATAATGCCTCTAAAGATTGAAATCAATATCTTTGCATATCTACAAAATGCATAAGTCTTTTACCACATAATCTTGGGTAAACATGAATCACTTAGACAAACTGTGAAATAAGCCTCATGGCTTGTATGTGTGTACTCATAAGTCTAGCATACTTTTAAAAATTAGTTATTCAAAGATGTATGTGATAAGATGATGTAACCCAAGAAGGGTTAAGTAACAGTGTGAAACACACTAAATGGCGAAGTGCATATGCATATGATGAAATGAACATTCACGTGAAGGGGTGAGTAATTATTAAAAGCAAATGTGTTAAAGTTAATGGATGAGGTTAAAATATGATAAGAGACTAATGTGAAAGATGACAACAATCTCAAATGAGCCTAAGTAAATGTTACCAGAACGTATTCTCCTATGGGAGTGTAAAATTAATGAAGAGATCAGTCTCTGTGAACACTCTAATGAAAGTATTGAGGTTAATGAATACTTAATACTAATGATGAGAGGATAAATCATCTAATTAGCTATGATGTTCTCATGCTAGAAGAAAACTTCAATGACGTATGAGTTGAATGTAATGGAACTTTATACTGAGCACTGATAGGCTATCTATGAACGGTGATCCCTTCCTTCGGGAAGGACGGAGGTTCACGTAACTCTCATGAGATGAAATAGCTCGGCATGCCAGGTATGGATCTCCTTATATCTCCTAGTCTTTGAACCTATACTGCCTATATAAGGATCTAACAGGATTCAATTCCCTATATACGCTACCATGTTTTGGTTCACTTTTTCCGGTGATTCCACCCTTTTTTACTGTAGGGATTACACACTGGATTTCATGATGCTCACATGATCTATGGCGGTTAAGGTTAAACTTCCCAAAGAAAGAATGAGGCCAGCCTCAATAATTGCACATAACGAAATGAACGATACCAAAGCTGTTAGGATAGGATAATCAAGAGGTGAGCTAGACTCAAGTAATGACACTAGGTTATTGTTGGTCATTGCACAACAAACCCGATGAGAGTCTTAAACTACATCCTAGGTATGACTAGTTATTGCACTATTATATGAATAATTGAAAATGAAGTACGTATGAAAGAATGAAGCAGACTCTATGTAGACTAAACAATGCTCCCTAGTTGAGGTCCCATATGTTGAGCTCTCATTTTGGGAAGTCCTAATGTTAAGTCCATGATTCAAAGGTCTCATGGCATATGAAAGAATGATGTGAACTATGTGATATGATATGTGCTGCTTGCAAAATGATAAGTATGATGATGCATGTTACTCTCATGGCATGACTTTCCTAATTCAAAATTTTGGCAAGTCCACTGACTTGACTTTCCATAAATCAATTGTTTAGGAAAGAGCTATTTTTACTCATGCATGTACTTGGTATGTGCTTTCATATACCCATACATAGTACAAGTGTGTACTAATCCCATTAAACTCTATACTTTTAGGTGCAAGCACAGGAGGACGCTAGAGCTTACGATATGATGCTGTAGCTATGCGAACGTGGAGGATTCATCCGGACATGGTAGGACCTCATGATTTGGAGGACGCTTGCCAATTTTTTTCTAGCTTAGATATAGGTTTGAGTTAGTGGAATTTGTTCCACTAGCGTTTCTTTCCCATTTTATTTAAGACATTGTATTGGTGCCATTTTGGAAAGTATTCACTTAATGCAGTATTGAACTATTTCTTTCATTTGATGAACTCAATATTAGATGGTTCATGGTGAATGTTTATGAGTTTAAGTAAAATGTCTTATATGAATGTTAATTAACAGAAACATCAAATTTTCATCTAAAATTAACCTAGATGAAGTAACGATAATGCATGTAGGCTTGTCTGTGACCTCTAAGAGGTCAAGAACGCCTATATCGTCTTGGGTCTAGACTCCAATCATGACAGAGTTGGTATTAGAGAGTTAGGTTAAATTCCGAGGGTAATAATTTCACATCAACCACATTGAGTAGTTTCTAAGTCATGGTAGTGACTTTCACCACTATCCTGAATTAGAGACTACATAATGTTTAGGAAATTTTCCCTTCTTCTATTCTTATCGTCCCTAATGAAATTTTGATTTATTGGTGTTACGATTGTATCTAACATCAACTCTAGAGGTTCAGAAAGATGAGAGCCTAGTGTTAAGAGAAACAGTGAAGGAGATACACCTCAGGAGAGGCCACCTGTTAGGAAGTGTGGCAAACTGCATGGAGGAGAGTGTATTATGGGCTCTAACGCTTGTTACAACTGTGGAAAACCGGGTCACATGATAAAGGATTGTCTGAATATGAGAGGTCAACAAAAAAGGAAGGAGAAAGTTCAGCCTAATAATCCATGTGAAGAGGCTCCAAGGATGCAACGATTCTTCGCAGTCAAGTATAGGGGTGCAGGGGAAGGAACTTCAAATGATGTCTCGAGTGCGTAGCCTTAATTAGTCTTTTATGTGTTTGACTATGTATGGTTTTATGCACTAGTATGAAGTTAATGTGGTTGAGTCATCATGTTTGGTGCTGATTTGTGTGACTTATGTGTTTACTTATGTTGTATGCTTTGCTGAGACCAGTTTAGGAAAGAGTTCCTTTTCTATTAATGTGAAGCTACTACTAGGTTTCAAGGATGTGCACACTCATGTTAATATCTGAATCAGATATGCACCAATAGATGACTTACTTGTTGCTAGCAAAGGGTAGTGACATTCGGGGACAAATGTTCCTAAGGGGGGGGGGGATGTGACTACCCTTAAATGGCTATGCTAAGTAATGCCTAATGTATCTAGAGTGCCTAGATTAGACTGGGTTCACACGTATTGATGCGCATAGAACAAGACCTCTCAACCCTTGCGACATCCAAGCCAACTAACTTGGGTAGTTAGTTGAGATATAAAAGGTTGGGTCAAGTCATGTAGGGCTCCCGAATATGAAGATTTACTCAAATGAGTCTTTATTGCACTTAAAAAGGGGAAATCTTAAGTTTGGAGGGTCTAGGGGTAAAATGATCCTTTTCCAGGCTAAGGGTAGTATCTTAACTTCCCTAAATATGTACTTAATTATTTAATTAATAAGGTGGAGTCACATTTTGGTAGAAAGGGCCAAAATTGCCCATTGAGGAAAATTATTGTGAGTTAATTTAAGTAATTAATTTTTAAATAGTGATTTAAGAGAAAGGAAAATCAGATTATTATGAATTAATTGAAGGGGCGGTTTGGGTCGGGTCGACCCGGAGCAACCCGTTTTTGCAATGGGGACATCACGGGTTCGAACCTCGAAGGAAGCAACATTTAAGTGGATAAAATTGAGGTTTATAATCTTATTTTGTAAGGGCATTACGATAATTTCACTAAACTAAATAAATCATATTTTAAAAGTTTGAAAGAGTCCTAATTGACTAAGTATAAACTACTTCACCTAATATTAAGCCACGATAATCACTAGTGAAATATTTTGTTCTTTGCACATTCACGTTCATTCACTAGAGAATAAAAATAAAGAGGGGAATTAATATATTGATTATAATCTGATTTAATCATTTAAAATGTGTTGAATAAGTCAACAACAAACTCCCAAGAAAAGAGGTACACGACCTCAACTAGAAGTGTACTCAACGTGCACTCTTAATTCATTATCTCTTCTAAAAACGTTTTTTAGCTTTATCTTACAATTAAAAAACTGAAAAAAAAACTAAGCTTACCGATTCTAAATATTTCTAGGCGAAATTCATCAGAAACAAAAGAAAAAGATTGTACGCCTAAGTTCTTATTAAGAAATCACATAATGAACTTCATCCGGGAACAAAAATCAAAGCTTGGAAAAAAGGATTGCGGTTGGAAACGTGTGGTTGTGGCTGGTTGTAAAGGCTGAAAATATATGGTTTTATTCTCACTTGTTCCCTTTCCCAAGAGTTCCCTAAGGTTAAGTATGTATTCCAATCGAAAAACTAAGGTTGTTCCCGTTGCATGCCCCTATCATTAGATCCTCTTAAAAGTGATGCATGCGTTGGTATGTTTGCTGGTAGACAATCTTAAGAACGTTATTAATTGTGTGTAATGTGATGTATTCTTATATAGTATGATCATTTTATGTGTGACCGTATGTATATTTTATCTACACAATACTTCTACTTATCATGAGATGCAAATTACAGATTGTTTTCAAGAAAGTGGTGAATTAGGTTCTATGCATTAGTATTATTATTAACATATGATGATGAAACCGTGATGATCATGAACAAGAAAATAAAAGTAAATTCCTTAACGAATTTGTTACAAATTTATGTCAAACTCTAAGCTCAATGACTAAGCTATATGAAAAGAAAGTGAACTAAAGACATATGTTAATGGAGTATAGTATCGGCTATTCTCTAGTAAAATGAAGAATAATATATGATGTCACTGAGGGTGGAACTAGAGACCTTAAGGTCCTAATACTAAGAGATCAAACCTTAATATAAAAGAAAAGAAAATGGAGTGAGAGAGGGGATACGAACTTAGTCATCTTGAAAGAAGCGTAAAAATAAAAGAAAAAGAAAATAGTGAGGGAAGGGGGATTCGAACTCGGATCCTTGGCCAAGTGTGTGAGATACATAAATCCCACACCAAAATAAAATAATTAAATTGAGGACACTAGGATTCGATCCTAGATCCTCTTGGCCGAATGAGTGAAGCCATCTAGCATAATTAAAATAAAGTGTTGCCTAAGGGATTCGAACTTGGTCCCTTGACTGAAATTGTGAGACACATTAAAATGAAATAAAATGCAGCCACTAAGGATTGAACTTGGGTCCCTTGGCTGCTTGTGTAAAATGCATAAATCTTAGATATCATATACTTATATTGTCATGAAACACTTAGTCAATTATGAGTAGTCCGAATTGTGTAGGAACATGAGTATATGTTAAGATTTTTAAATCAACATTCATGTAATGAGGTGAGAAATTAAATTATACTATGATGCTAATGAAAATAGTGACAACATGACAAGAGTCTAAGATGAATGGATGAGAGAGTTAGGAGAAAAATAAAGAAGAAAAATAAATGTGGTAAGCGGGGATTGAACCCACAACCTCTTGTATAGATGAGAGAGTTAGGAGAAAAAGTAAAGCAGAAAAGTAAATGTGGTGAGTGGGGATTGAACCCACAACCTCTTGAAAGGATGAGAGAGTTAAGAGAAAAATAAAGGAGAAAAATAAATGTGTTGAGTGGGGATTGAACCCACAACCTCTTAAATAGATGAGAGAGTTAGGCGAAAAAAAATGTGGTGAGTGGGAATTGAACCCACAACCTCTTGAATAGGTGACAGAGTTATGAGAAAAATGAATGTGATGAGTGGGGATTGAACCCACAATCTCATGGATAGGTGAGAAAGTTAAGAGATAAATTAAAAGAAAAATAATGAGCTTGTGGGGGATTGAAACCACAACCTCCTATTCTTAAAATGAAAAATGAGAGGAGAACAAGAAAGAAATATTATGGGGTTGATGGGAATCGAACTAGGGTCTCCCAAATTTGGAAAATGCAATTATCAAGTTTAAAATATGATTAAGTGTTGTTCAAGTGATTCCAAATCGGGTTCCCTTGACCAATTCTGTATTGACACATAAGTCATATGTAAACAAATATTTAATTTATGCTGCCTCTAAAGATCGAAATCAATATCTTTTCATATCTACAAGATGCATAAGTCTTGTACCACATAATCTTGGGTAAACATGAATCACTTAGACAAACTATGAATGAAGCCTCATGGCTTGTATGTGTGGACTCATAAGTCTAGCATACGTTTAAACATAGGTGATCCAAACATGTAAGTTATAAAATGATGTAACCCTAGAAGGGTTAAGTAAGAGTGTAAAACACACTAAATTGCCAAGTGCATTGGCATATAACGGAATGAACACTCACGTGAAAGGGTGAGTAATTATGAATAGCAAATGTACTAAAGTTAATGAATGAGGTGACAATATGATAAGAGGCTAAGTATAAGATGCGATCAATTTGTAATGATCCAAAGTAAATGTTACCAAAACGTACTCACCTATGAGAGTGTAAAGTAAATGCAGACACCAGTCTCTATCAACACTCTATTGAAAGTATTAAATTTAATGAATATTTAATACTAATGATGAGATGAGAAATCATCAAATTAGCTATGATGTCCTCATTCTAGAAGCCAACTTCCATGATGTATGAGTTGAATGTAATGGAACTTTACACTTAGCACCGATTGGCTAGCTAGGAGTGGTGATGCCTTTCTTCGGGAAGGACGGAGCTTCACGTAACTCTCATGAGTTGAGACTGTCCAGCATGTTGGGTATGGGTCTCCTTATATCTCCTAGTCATTTAACCTATATTGCCAATTTAGGGATGTAAAAGGTTTCAATTTCGTATATACACTAGCATGTTTTGGTTCACTTTGGCCGGTGATTCCACCACTTTTCGGTGTAGGGATTACACACTGGATTGCATGATGCTCACATGATCTATGTCGGTTAAGCTTAAAGTTCCCAAAAAAGAATGAGGCTAGCCTCAACGAATGCATATAATGAAATGAACGATACAGAAGGTGTTCGGATAGGATAAATAAGAGGTGAGCTAGACTCAAGTAATGACACTAGGTTATTCTTGGTCATTGCACAACAAACCCGATGAGAGTCTTAAACTACATCCTAGGTATGACTAGTGATTGCACTAGTATATGAATGAATGAAAATGAAGTACGTATGAATGAGTGAAGCAGAATCTGTCTTTTCTATTGAAGGCTCCCTTGTTGAGGGCCCATACGTTGAACCCTCATTTTGGTAAGTCCTAATGTCAAGTCCATGATTCCAAGGTCTCATTGCATATGAAAGAATGATATAATCGACGTGATATGATATGTGCAATACGTTATGTGCTGCTTGAAAAATGACAAGTGTGATGATGCATGTTACTTTAATGGCATGACTTTCCTAATCCAAATTTGGGAAATCCACTAACTTAATATCCATAAATCATATTATTAGGAAAGATCTATTCTTACTCATGCATGTACTTGGTATGTTCTTTCATATACCCATACTTAATACAAGTGTGTAATAATCCCATAAAACTCTATACTTTTAGGTGCAGGCACAGGTGGTCGCTAGAGCTTACGATACAATGTTGTAGATTTTGGACGTGGAGCATTCATCTGGAGTTGGTAGGCCCTCATGCTTTCGAGGACGCTTGCCCATTATATTTTAGCTTAGATATAGGTTTGAGTTAGTGGAGTATGTTCCACTAAGGTTTCTTTCCCATTTTATTTCAGACATTGTATTGGTGCCATTTTTGCAAGTATACACTCAATGCAGTATTGAACTATTTCTTTCATTTGATGATCTCAATATTAGATGATTGATTGTGCACGTTTATGAGTTTAAGTAGACTTTCTTATATGAATGTTAATTACCATAAACTTCAAATTTTCCACTAAAATTAACCTAGATGAAGTAATGATGACGTAGGTAGGCTTGTCGGCGACCTCAGAGAGGTCAACAATAACGGTCTCGTCTTGGGTCTGGACTCCGGTCATGACAATAATAAAAATGAGGTAATGGGGATTTGAAATGGGGTAAGTCTCAAGTGAAGGAACAAAATAGGAAAAGAATTAAAAATAAAATGAGGTTTGTGAGGATCGAACCCACAACTTCTTGGATAGGTGAGGGAGATATGGGAAACATGAAAGAAAAATAAAATGAGGGGTGTGAGAATTGAATCCACAACCTCTCGGATAGGTGAGGAAGTTAGGAGAAAAATTAAATAAGAATAAAATGAGGTTGTGGGGGAACAATTTCACATCCTCTTGGTATCCATCGAAAAAGAGAGTAAAGAAAAACAAAGGAAAAAGAAGTGTAGGTGTTGGGATTCGACCTTAAGTCTCCAAGCTGAAAAATAAAAATCAAAAATTTAATATGAGACTAAGTGTTACTCAAGGGATTCGAAATCGGGTTCCCTTTCCCAATTCTACTGATACATATGTCTTGCGTGAATGAATATTTAAAGAATGCTGCCCATACAAATCGAACTCGAGACATTGGCATACTTGCAAGATGCATAAATCTTTTACCAAATAATCTTGAGTAAGTATGACTCACTTAGATGAATTATAAATGAAGCCTCATAGCTTGTACGCATGGAATCATAGGTCTAGTGTACTTTTATAAGTAAGTGAACCTAAGATGTATGTGATGAATTGATGTGACTCCAAGGGGGTTAAGTAAGAGTGTCAAACACACTAGAAGGCCAAGTGCATTGGCATATGACGAAATGAACATTTACGTAATGGGGTGAGTAATTATGAAGATCTAATATGCTAAAGCTAATGAAAATAGTGACAACATGATAAGAGGTTAAGATGAATGCTGAGGCAAGTCTCAACGAAGCCTAGGAAAATGTTACCAAATGTACTCACCTATGGGAGTTTAGAATGATGTAGAGTCAAATCTAAAGCATACTTCATAAGAAAGTGTTAAGAATGAATTCATAGTTAATAAGCAAAGAATGAGTGACTACTTGAGTATAGGCTAGTGCATGTGAGAGATGCTACATTTACGCCTAATAATCAATGTCACTAAATGAAATTTCTAAGAGAGTATATTTATGGTAAAGGATGAATATTCAAAGAAATAATGGCTACATAAGGATAGACTAGTACAACTGAGACAAGCTGTATCTACGCCTAAAATCAATGCATCTCCATGTAAATTTCAAAAGAGAAAGTATATCTTTTAGGATGAACAAATAATGAAAGGTGAGTAAAGATTAAATAAAAAAATCTTAAGAAAGAACAGGGTGGCACCATCATATGAGGCTAGTGCAAGTGAGACAAGTTGTACCTACACCAATATAAGGTCACCAAAAAGTACTCACCTAAGAGAGTGTTAGATATAAAGACACAAGTATCAATTGAACTCTATATGTAAGTGGAAGGACAATTTACACTTAATACCCAAAGAAGAGATGAGAAATCATCTAATGATCTATGACTACCTTATGCTGGAAGCAAGCTTCGATGATGTATAAGGTTAATGTAAATAAGAAATTTATACTGAGCACCAATAGGCTAGCTATGTGTCGCAATTCCTTCTTTCGGGAATGCAGAGGTTCATGTAAATCTCATGAGATGAAACTGTACATTTAGGAGGGTATGGGTCTCCCTAAATCTCCTAGTCAATGAACTATGTTGCCAAATAGGGAACTAGCCAGTGGTTTTCCATCTAAGTGAGCTAGGGATGTTTTGGTTTAACCTTGGGCACTGACTCCACCTCTTTTCGGTGTGGGGAAGACACCAGATTTCATGATGCATAATGATCTATGTCGGTTAAAGTTGAAGTTCCTCAAAGTATTAAAGATAATGAAATGAATGATACCAAAGTTGTTTGGATAGGAAAATCAAGAGGTCAACTACACTCAAGTTATTACACTAGGTCATTCTTAGTCTTTGCATAGTGAACCCGATGAGAGTTTTACACAACATCCTAGGTATATATGGTGTTCACACCAGCCTACGAATGAATAAAAGTGAAGTACGTATGATTGAATGAAGCAGACTCTGTGTTTGCTAAAGAAGGTTCCCTAGTTCAAGTCCCATATGTTGGTCCCTCACTTTGGGAAGTCCTAATGTTAAGTCCGTGATTCCAAGGTCTCACGGCATATGAAAGAATGATATGTAATATATGTACGTGCTACATGAAATATGTTATGTGCTATGTGCAATATGAAAATTATGATGATGCATGCTACTCTCATAGCATGAGTTTCCTAATCATATTTGGCAAGTCCAACTGACTTGGCTTTCAATAATTTATATCGTTAGGAGAGAGATCTTCTTAATCATGCATGTCCTTGGTGTGTACTTTCATACACCCATACTTAGTAAAAGTGTGTACTAATCCCATACATTATACTATTTTAGGTGCAGGTTCAACAGGGTGTTGATGATATTCATTGTAGCTGTTCGGACATCAGAGCTTTTCATTCAGACTGGTAGGTCCTCATGCATTTGAGGATGCCTGCCGTTATGTTTCGAGCTGAGTAATAGGTTTAGGCTAGTGGAGTATGTTCCACCAATATTTCTTTCCTATGTTGTTCAGACTTATGTAATGGTACCATTTTGGCAATTGTTACTTATGCTATAAGACTATTTATTTCTAGATTAAATGATCCTTTATTAGATGGTTGATACATATGAGAAATGAAATTCTTTATACGCGTAAGCATGTTATAACTATGAACTCTATGTAAAGTTCAAACGAAACAAAAAGTTTCAAATTTTCCATAAAAATTATCGAACGAATGTAATGACGACGTAAGTAGGCTTGTCTTCGACATCTGAGAGGTAAACGACACCGATTTCGACTAATATCTACACCCCGGTCGTGAAAATTTAGTTATGAATGTACAACCATTCCATGTTTAGGCAAATGGGCACGACATGAGAGAAGCTTCCAAGAGGGAACCACCCAAACCGAATTTGGTTAGGGTAGTTAGGGGCAGGCGCGCACATGGGTTCACCCATGCGAGGCCTGGCTATCTAACTAATTCTATGCTATAACCTACTTCCCTATCAAGATAATTAACCTAAGACTAGCCGAAATTGACCAATTAGTTCACCCGACAGCCTAAGACTTAACGGGGTTGCACTAACCTAGTACTAGTTGCAGAGAGAACCTAGTACCTAACCTATGATGGTCCAAAAGGTTGGTTATGGTCCTAAAAACATACGGATACTTTAGTATTTACCATAGGCTACTTAATTAATTAATTTAAAAACTTCGTTAAAAAATTTTATAGGGCAAATCCGAAATCACAAAATAATATCCAGATTTTGGTTAAGACAAGAAAGGGAGAACCTAGTACCTAACCTAGGATTGTCCAAAGAGTTAGTTAAGGTCAAAACGACTTAAGAGTAGTTTATTGATATCCTTAGGTCACCTAATTAATTAAATTAGTCATTTAATTAATTAATTTAAAAGGTAAAAACGAAATCCTTTCACTAACCTAGTATAAGAAACATCCTAGTAAACCTAGGATGGTCCTAAAGGGTTGATTATAGTTCCAATGACTAAAGGATACTTCAATACTTACCCTAGGTCCCTAAATGAATTAAATTAAGGATTTAATTAATTAATATAAAAAAGTCAATTTTTTTACCAAAACCATAGTCAACACCAATTTCCATATTTGGCTAAGTGTTATGTTCTCCTATGTTTAGTCAACTTAAGAGGGGTGTTTTGGTAATTGATTAGTATTTTATTAAATGAACTTATTAAAGCTAAGTTTTATAATTAAATATTATTTCCTAAACATAAAAATGAAATCAAAACGTTGACAGTCACAACGCTAAGGCAATAGGCGACAAACCACAAGAAATCATAGAACACTAAAGAGTACTTAGGCGAATTCAAGGTGTCATTTAAGGTGATCTTCGTAGATTAAATTCTAAATAAGGTATGGGTTTATATCCTGGAATCCTTTCTCCAAGAGAATTTTCTTTCCCATAAATTCAACGATCTTGAAACTAGGGTTGTTCCCGTTCTCGTGGAACTTCTTATCCATAGTATCCTTTTCGATTCCAATGTTTAATAGGTTAGAGATGATGTTGTTAGTATGTAGTGCTGTCTGTTATTAACATTTATTGATCTTGAATGATGAGTTTCCAATGAATGTATAAACTTGTAGCCGCGTAAAGTTAATACTATCATGAAAACTAAAAATCAATGATATGCTAAGAACGTCCGTGATTGTGTAAGGTGATTTATGTGTCTTTGACGAATGTTGACTTACTGTTGTTGTGACATTATGAATATTCTAAAGTCATCAAATATTAATATGCTGCCATCCAATATGTCTTAAAAACGTTTCCCTAAATTCATGAACTAAGATTGGTTAAGAGATTGATACTATGCTAAGATGTGTCCGAAAAACTTATGTATGAAGATGATTACGGTTTGTTGTGCATACCTACTATAAATGTGACTTGTTGATGATATTGTGTTCGTTAAATTATCATAATATGTTGCTCAAGATGTTTAATAATATTATGCCGAAAGTTATGTTATAAGGTTGACTTAAAAGATCTCCTTGAAATCACATTTGAATGAATTGCCTATCTTATTCCAATAATTTGGGCAATAAATTGGTTGTTTAATAGAATTTGCTACAACATTGCTTTCAAAGAATGATGGCAATATTGAATTACTAAAATGATGAGATTAGCTATGGTACCTACATGATATCATTTAAATTGGCCAATGATATTCTCATGACAAATGTATAGTTGAATTATGTTTTGTGCAAACAAATTGGCAAGTAAAACATATGTCTAATCATATTACTTCCAAAACATGAAAATTTATACCAATCTCTATATTAATGAATTCATAACATAGGGTATTCCGTTAAAAGGGACAAGTCCCAACATATCCTATCCACATGAACTTATGAACGTAAAAACATTGAATTGTTCTTGTAAGTTAATTAAAGGTTTAAAGTTCAAGTGTAGTGAAGGTTTGGATTATGCCAATTAAATAAATTTGCCTACAACATTATCTCCAAAATATGTAATAGAATGGCTAATGATTCCATGAAATTATATTTTAATGAATGTTTGGCTTGTGCCAATAAATTGACTATGAAGTTATTCCAAATGTTTAGGCCAATACAAATCATATGCCAATCTTGTGAGAGAGGAAAATCGAGCCCTGCCTCAAGTCCAAATGTGTGAGATACATGAATCTCACAAATAAGCAAAAATTATAGGCTGCCCAAGGGATTCAAGAACAGATCCCGTTGACAGAATGCCCAAAATGTATAAATCTTGCACAATATGCACTTACATGATCATGAAACACTTAGTCAAATATGAGCAACCAGAAAGGGTTACTATGGCATATGATGTATGTTAACGACAAGATGAAGAAATGAACATTCTTGTAATAAGGTGTAATGACCTGTTTAGTCATTTTGAGCAGTACAGTTTATTCTAGTAATAACTGTCTGGGTCGACGGATCCCACGACGGACCGTCATGGGCACGACGGACCGTCGAGTGGGTCTCGTTCCAAAACACTTAGATTCTGAAAATTTGGGTACTAAGATCGACTCTCTGAACTTCACGACGGAATGGCAGGACGGACCGTCGTTGGCACGACGAACCGTCACAAATCTTTCCACAGAATTAACTCTCTGAACTTTGTAACGGACCTGCAGTACGGACCGTCACAGACTGCGTAACCCTGACTGGGTCGGATTTCTGTTAAAAGTTTTTAAGGGGCGTTTTGGACTATTCATGCTTATAATTATAAAGTTAGTGGGTTAATGTTAATAATTCAATTACTTGGAGGTTAAAGGTGATAATCTTGAAATAAATAGTGGGTTACTTTTATCATCTTTTATACTAAATTATATGATAATTAGGGTAAAAGAAAAAGAGTTTGAATAAGGAAAAATAGAAAGAACAGAGAGAAAGGGAGAACGAACGAGCGAGAGAAGAGAAAACGAAGAGGAAAGCAAAGACTTTGAGGAATAGCTTGATTGATCACGAATTCTTCGGCGGAGGTAGGTTATGGTTTATGCTATTTCATAGTAAACTCTAAATAGCGATTGATATGTGTTGGGTGGTATTGCAAAGTCTTCTATATGCTTAAATGTGTTGTTGCATGATGTTATTATATAATTGTGATGAATTAGAATGATGACGTTGTTGAATCTTAAACCTTAAAACCTCTCTATTAATGATGATGTATTGACATAAAGGAAGGTTGATGAACTAGAAAATAATGAGATTAGGGGATCAGGTGTCACGAACCGACACGTAGTATTAGGGGATCGGAGTGTCACGTTCCGACATTAGGATAGTAGAGGATCGGAGTGTCACGTTCCAAAACCAGGATAGTAGAGGATCGTAGTGTCACGTTCCGACACAAGGATAGTAGAGGATCGGAGTGTCACGTTCCGACACCAGGATAGTAGGGGATCGGAGTGTCACGTTCTGACACATAGTAGTAGAGGATCGGAGTGTCACGTTCCGACACAAGAAGAACAAATAGAATGAATCTTGAATTATGCTAATATACTCAAGTTTGAAGAATCTAATTTGTAAGTGAGTATGGTGTGGAGGCTTGACTCCTTATAGATGTGCTTGGCTTGTAGCCAATGGTTATGGTACTTGTTGTTGCCACCTGTTAAGTGTTATGGTTGATTTTATGTTATTATCTGATATATATTTCTTTCTATTTTGAGTTGGCCGATGATACCTACTCAGTACATGTGCCTTGTACTGACCCCTACTTGTATGTTTCTTTCTTTGTTATTTATGGAATGCAGCAAACGTGCCATCAACTTCGACTCGTCCGCAACTCTAGCCAGTCTTCATCACACCAGAATTCAGGGTGAGCTATTGTTTCTAGCTTGGACTGGATCTTCTTCTTCACGTCTTGATGCCTTGAAGTTCTGGCATGGACTAGCTGTTTATTTATTTTAGCTTCTTAAATACTCTTAGATTTAGTCATGTGAGGATAGATGTTCTTGTGGTGATGACTTCCAGATTTTGGGGGTAGCAATTGATAAATTTTAGAAGTTATTAATTGATTTTGTTAATGAGTTTTAAGTCTTCCGCATTATATTCTGTTTATTATGGTTGAAATGTAGGGATTTAGATTGGTTGGTTCGCTCACATTATAGGATAAGTTTGGGTGCCATTCGCGGCTCGTTTTGGGTCGTGATAAACTTGGTATCAGAGCATTAGGTTCGTTGGTCTCATCACACAAGAACGAGTCTAGTAGAGTCTTGAGGAACGGTAGGAGGACGCCTTTACTTTTCTTTTAGAGGCTATAGGACTTTAAGAAAATTCCATTCTTTCTTTCTTTCGTGCTATTACTTGGATCCAATTGGTATCTAGGTGATACAAATTGGTATCTGACCATCTTCACTCTATTCCGCATATGGTAAGAACTAGAGCAACAACTGCGCCTACACCAACACCGGCAAGACAAGATGTGTCTAAGCCAGCGACTTGGGCTGTAGCTCGAAGAGGAGCAGTGGCAAGAGGCCGTGGTAGAGGTTGCGGGAGGACGTCCTCTAGGGGAAGAGGACAAGCACCTGTCCGATCTAGTACTAGGGCGGTTACTCCTCCACCAACTGAGGAAGTAGTAAGAGAGGGTGAGGAAGGGAAGAATGAGCAAGTGCATAATGAGGAACTACCACCCCAACCTACCCCAGAGATGATTAACCAGGTTCTTGCTTATCTTAGCGGGTTATCTAATCAGGGCCAGACACCTCCAGTGTTTTCTGCACCAGCACCTCAGGTTCCGGGAGTACAACATGCAGATGCTGTGGCTCCCCGCATGGATGCCTCATTGGAAATAGGCACGTTTCCTTGGTTGACTACAGGGCCTATAATGACAAGTGATCAGCGCATGAACTTTTCACTAAGTTCTTGAAGTTGAAACCTCCAGTTTTCAAGGGTGCTGAATCTGAGGATGCCTATGATTTTTTGGTTTATTGTCATGAGTTGCTTCATAAGATGGTCATAGTGGAACGATTCGGTGTTTAGTTTGTAACCTATCAGTTTCCGGGAAATGCCAAAATATGGTGGCGGTCGTATGTTGATGTCAACCAGCACAGGCACCACCTATGACTTGGGCATCATTCTCTAGCTTGTTTATGGAGAAGTATATACCACGGACTTTGAGGGATAGGAGGAGAGATGAGTTCATGAGCCTAGAGCAAGGCAGGATGTCGGTTACTGCGTATGAGGCTAAGTTTTGTGCATTATCTAGGTATGCCACCCAGCTTTGCTTCAGTCCACAAGAGCAGATTCGCCATTTTGTGAAGTGATTGAGGTCAGACTTGCAGATTCCAGCCTTACAGGTATCTACTGCAGCAAAATCCTTTCAGGAAGTGGTAGACTTTGTGATAGAGGTGGAGGTAGTGAAGCCAGATGATTTCACCATGGCATCAACAACTAAGAAGTTTTGTAAGGGAGGTGAGTTTAGTGGTTCTTACTCCATAGGGAATAGTTCAGGAAGTTATCCAGCCCGACCTATTCAGTCTTCACTGTAGGTTGTAGCTGGGGGTCCACTGCAGACCGATCAACATTTCTCTGAGTTTGGAGGTTATCCCCAGACTTCGTCGTTCTCACAGAGACCAATGCTTGAATCTAGAGAGTGTTATGGATGTGGAGAGACCGGACATATTAGGAGGTTTTGTCCAAAACAAAGTTACAGACCCCCAATAGTCAGAGGTGGAGGTGGTCATGGGAGAGGCCTCCATTCCGGAGGACGTGGTGGTCAAGGTAATGGTGGTCACCAAACCAACCGGGGTAGCGGGCAAGCCGGAGCGACTGCAGCACAACATGGTAGTGGCAATGGACAGACAGGTGATAGGGCCCATTGTTATGCTTTCTCTGGGAGGTCTGAAGCCGAGACATCGGATGCTGTTATCACAGGTAATCTTTTGGTTTGTGATTGCATGGCTTTTGTACTATTTGACCCCGGATCCACATTTTCATATGTATCTTCCTCATTTTCTACTTGTTTTGATTTACATTGTGATTTGCTTGACATGTCTATTCGTGTTTCTACTACGGTGGGTGAGTCTGTGATAGTTGAAAAGGTGTATAGGTCTTGTCTTGTGACTTTTATAGGGAGCAATACTCATGTAGACTTGGTTATCTTAGAAATGGTTGATTTCGATGTAATTCTGGGTATGACTTGGCTTTCTCCAAACTTTTCAATCTTAGATTGTAATGCATAAACTGTGACATTGGCCAAGCCTGGGATAGATCCGTTAGTGTGGGAGGCTGACTACACTCCCACTCCAGATCGTATCATCTCCTTTCTTCGTGCTAAGAGAATGGTTAGTAAAGGGTGTTTAGCTTTCTTGGCACACCTCAGGGATGATACTACCCAAGTACCTTCGATCGAGTCTGTTTCGATAGTCCGTGAGTTTCTGGATGTGTTTCCTGTAGACCTTCCTGGTATGCCACCGGATAGAGATATTGATTTCTGTATCGATCTGGAGTCGGGTACTCGCCCCATTTCCATACCCCCTTATAGAATGGCTCCTGTTGAGTTAAGGGAGTTAAAGGCCCAACTTCAAGAGTTGTTAAGCAAAGGCTTTATTAGACCCAGTGCATCCCCTTGGGGTGCTCCTGTTTTGTTTGTGAAGAAGAACGATGGAAGTTTTAGGATGTGCATAGACTACAGGCAACTGAATAAGGTAACTATTAAGAACAAGTATCCTCTTCCTCGCATTGATGATTTGTTCGATCAGTTACAAGGTGCTTGTACCTTCTCAAAAATTGATTTGAGATCTGGTTATCATCAATTGAAAATACGGGCAACGGATATGCCAAAGACTGCTTTTCGGACCAGGTATGGGCATTATGAGTTCATAGAAATGTCTTTTGGGCATACGAATGCCCCTGCTACTTTCATGAGTCTGATGAATGGGATTTTTAAGCCATATCTGGATCTGTTTGTCATTGAATTCATTGATGATATACTGGTATACTCAAAGAGCAGGGAAGAACATGAGGAGCACTTGAGAATTGTATTGGAAATGTTGAGGGAGAAAAAGCTTTATGCCAAATTCTCCAAGTGTGAGTTTTGGCTAGATTCAGTGTCCTTCTTGGGGCATGTGGTTTCTAAGGATGGAGTGATGGTGGATCCTTCTAAGATCGAAGCAGTGAAGAGTTGGGTAAGACCTACTAATGTTACAGAGGTGAGGAGCTTTGTTGGTTTAGCTAGCCACTACCGTCGATTTGTCAAGGGATTTTCCTCTGTTGCTTCCCGATTGACAAACTTGACTAAGCAGAGTGTTCCCTTTGTATGGCTGGACGAGTGTGAGGAAAGCTTTCAGAAAGTCAAGACCTTGTTTACTACTGCACCAATTCTTACCTTGCAAGTGGAAGGTAAGAATTTCATTGTTTATTGTGATGCATCCTATTCTGGTTTGGGTGCATTGCTAATGAAAGAGAAGAAAGTAATTTCTTATGCTTCGAGGCAATTAAAGGTGCATAAACGTAATTATCCAACCCACGATTTGGAGTTGGCTGGGGTAGTGTTTGCATTAAAGCAATGGAGGCACTATCTATATGGGGTTAAGTGTGAAGTCTATACGGATCATCGTAGCCTACAGTATGTCTTTACTCAGAAAGATTTGAATTTGAGACAGATGAGATGGATGGAACTACTGAAGGACTACGATATCACTATTTTGTATCACCCAGGAAAAGCTAACGTGTGGCAGATGCGTTAAGTAGAAAAGCAGGGAGCATGGGAAGCCTAGCTCACTTATAGACTTCCAGACGCCCATTGGCTAGAGAGGTTCAAACTCAGGCTAATGACTTTATGAGGCTAGAAGTAAATGAGAAGGGAGGATTTTTGGCCTGTATGGAGGCAAGATCTTCCTTTCTTGACAAGATTAAGGGAAAGCAGTTTCCTGATGAGAAACTGATCCGAATTCGAGATAAGGTGTTGCGAGGAGAGGCTAAAGAAGCAAAAATCGACGAGGAAGGTGTTTTGAGAATTAAGGGAAGGGTATGTGTACCCCGCGTCGATGATTTGATTTACACCATTATTACAGAGGCTCATAGTTCTAGGTATTCTATACATCCTGGTGCAACCAAGATGTATCGTGACCTAAAACAACATTTTTGGTGGAGTGGGATGAAACGTGACATTGTCGATTTGTTGCTCAATGCCCGAATTGTCAGCAGGTAAAGTATGAACACCAAAGGCCTGGAGGGACACTTCAAAGAATGCCCATTCCTGAATGGAAGTGGGAGGGAATTGCAATGGACTTCGTGGTTGGTCTTCCAAAGACAATGGGTAAGTATGACTCCATTAGGGTGATTGTTGATAGGTTAACTAAGTCTGCTCACTTCATTTCAGTCAAGGTGACTTACAATGCAGAGAAGTTAGCCAAACTTTACATCTCGGAAGTCTTTCGATTGCATGGAGTTCCACTTTCCATCATATCAGATATAGGTACGCAGTTTAGTTCTAAGTTTTGGAAGACATTGTACGCTGAATTAGGTACTAGGTTGGATCTTAGTACCACATTTCACCCTCAGACCGGTGGTCAGTCTGAGCGAATGATTCAAGTTTTGGAGGATATGCTTAGTGCATGTGTGATAGAATTTGGTGGCCATTGGGATAACTTCTTACCCTTAGCAGAGTTCTCCTACAACAATACCTATCACTCAAGTACTGATCTGGCCCCATTTGAGGCACTATATAGGAGAAGATGTAGGTCTCCCATTGGGTGGTTTGATGCATTTGAGGTTAGACCTTGGGGTACTGACCTTCTGAGGGAATCGTTAGATAAAGTGAAATGCATTCAAGAAAAGCTTTTAGCGGCTCAAAGTAGGCAGAAGGAATATGCAGATCGAAAGGTTAGAGACTTGGAGTTTATGCAGGGTGAGCAAGTCTTGCTGAAGGTTTCGCCCATGAAAGGGGTGACGCGGTTTGCTAAGCGAGAAAATCTTAGTCCGAGGTATATTGGTCCATTTGAAGTTCTGAAGCGCGTGGGGGAGGTAGCTTATGAATTAGCCTTGCCCCCAGGACTGTCAGGAGTGCATCCGGTATTTCATGTGTCTATGTTGAAAAGATACCATGGGGATGGAAACTACATCATTCGTTGGGATTCAGTTTTGCTTGATGAGAATTTGTCTTATAAGGAGGAGCCTGTTGCTATTTTAGATAGAGAAGTCCGCAAGTTGAGGTCAAGGGAGATTGCATCCATCAAGGTTCAATGGAAGAATCGTCCGGTTGAAGAATCCACTTGGGAGAAGGAGGCTGATATGCAAGAAAGATACCCACACCTGTTTACACATTCAGGTACTCCTTTTCGCCCTTGTTTTTCTTCTCGTGATCGTTCGAGGACGAACGATGGGTAAATTGGTATCTATTGTAACGACCTGTTTAGTCGTTTTTAGCAGTAGAGTTTATTCTGGTAATAACTGTCTGGGTCGACGGATCCCACGATGGACCTTCATGGGCACGACGGACCGTCGAGGGAGTTTCGTTCCAAAACACTTAGATTTTGAAAATTTAGGTACTGAGATCGACTCTCTGAACTTCACGACGGAATGGCAGGTCGGACCGTCGTTGGCACGACGGACCGTCACAAATCTTTCCACAGAATTAACTCTCTGAACTTTGTGACGGACCTGCAGTACGGACCGTCACAGTCATGACGGATCGTCACAGACTGCGTAACCCTGACTAGGTCGGATTTCTGTTACATGTTTTTAAGGGGTGTTTTGGACTATTCATTCTTATAATTATAAAGTTAGTGGGTTATTGTTAATAATTCAATTACTTGGGGGTTAGAGGTGATAACCTTGAAATAAATAGTGGTTTACTTTTATCATCTTTTATACTTAATTATATGATAATTAGGGTAAAAGAAAAAGAGTTTGAATAAGGAAAAATAGAAAGAACAAAGAAAAAGGGAGAACGAACGAGCGAGAGAAGAGAAAACGAAGAGGAAAACAAAGACTTTGAGGAATGGCTTGCTTGATCACGAATTCTTCGGTGGAGGTAGGTTATGGTTTATGCTATTTCATAGTAAACTCTAAATAGCGATTGATATGTGTTGGGTGGTATTGTAAAGTCTTCTATATGCTTAAATGTGTTGTTGCATGATGTGATTATATAATTGTGATGAATTAGCATGATGAGGCTGTTGAATGTTAAACCATAAAACCTCTCTATTAATGATGATGTCTTGACATAAAGGAAGGTTGATGAACTGGAAAATAATGAGATTAGGGGATCGGGTGTCACGAACCGACACGTAGTATTAGGGGATCAGAGTGTCACGTTCTGACACCAGGATAGTAGAGGATCGGAGTGTCACGTTCCAACACCAAGATAGTAGAGGATCGGAGTGTCACGTTCTGACACAAGGATAGTAGAGGATCGGAGTGTCACGTTCCGACACCATGATAGTAGGGGATCAAAGTGTCACGTTCTGACACATAGTAGTAGAGGATCAGAGTGTCACGTTTCGACACAAGAAGAACAAATAGAATGAGTCTTGAATTATGCTAATATACTCAAGTTTGAAGAATCTAATTTCTAAGTGAGTATGGTGTGGAGGCTTGAGTCTCATAGATGTGCTTGGCTTGTAGCCAATGGTTATGGTACTTGTTGTTGCCACCTGTTAAGTGTTATGGTTGATTTTATGTTATTATCTGATATATATTGCTTTCTATTTTGAGTTGGCCGATGATAACTACTCAGTACCTGTGCCTTGTACTGACCCCTACTTGTATGTTTCTTTCTTTGTTATTTATGGAATGCAGCAAACGTGCCATCAACTTCGACTCGTCCGCAACTCTAGCCAGTCTTCATCACACCAGAATTCAGGGTGAGCTATTGTTTCTAGCTTGGACTGGATATTCTTCTTCACGTCTTGATGCCTTGAAGTTCTGGCATGGACTAGCTGTTTATTTATTTTAGCTTCTTAGATACTCTTAGATTTAGTAATTTGAGGATAGATGTTCTTGTGGTGATGACTTCCAGATTTTGGGGGAAGCAATTGATAAATTTTAGAATTTATTAATTGATTTTGTTAATGAATTTTAAGTCTTCCGCATTATATTCTGTTTATTATGGTTGAAATGTTGGGGTTTAGATTTGTTGGTTCGCTCACATTATAGGATAAGTGTGTGTTCCACTCGCGGCTCGTTTTGGGTCGTGACATAAGGTGAGTAATTATGTTAAACTATGTGCTAATGAAAATGGTGACAACAGGATAACCGGCTAAGATGAATGGTGAGAAAAGTTTGAACCAAGCCTAAGTAAGGTCACTAAAATTACTCACCTAAGAGAGTGTTGAATATCAAAAGACAAGTCTCAATCACATTCTGTATGTAAGTGTAAGGACAATCCAAACTTAATTCGTAAACAAGAGATGAGAAATCATGTAATGAGCTATGACTACGTCATGCTAGAAGAAAGCTTCTATGATGTATGAGTTGAATGTAAGTATGAACTTTAAACTGAGCACCGATAGGCTAGTTATGAGTGGTGATGCCTTCTTCTAGGAAAGGAGGAGGTTCACGTAATTCTCATGAGATGAGATTGACCAACAAGGTGGATGTGGTTCTCCCAAAATATCCTAGTCTTTGAACTATGTTGCCACCATAGATAACTAGCTTTGTTCGAACCCAATAAGCTAGCATGTTTAGTTTCACTTTGGCCAGTTAGTCCACCTCTTTTCGGTGTGGGGGACACACCAAATATCATAATTCTCACATGATCTATGTCGGTTAAGGTTGAAGTAACTCAAAGTATAAATATATTGAAATAGACGATACCGAAGGTGTTTTTGCAAGATAATAACAAGGTGAAACCAGATTCAAGTAATGACATTAGGTCATTCTTTGTCATTGCACTTCATGATCCCGATGAGAGTCTTAAACTTCATCCTAGGTATAGCTGGTGTTTACATCAACTTACAAATGAATGAAATGAATAATATGAAGTACGAATGAACCAATGAAGCATACTCAATGTTTGCTAAAGAAGGCCCTCGGTTTGAGGTACCATTTGTTGGGCCCTCACTTGAGATGTATTAATTCTACATCCATGATTCCAAGGTATCGTGGATATGAAATGTATAATATATAAACATGAAATTTATGTTATGTTATCCTATGGGTATATTATATGTGAAATATTCATGGTATGACCTTTGCAATGCGAGTTAGGCAAGTCCAGAGACAAGACCTCCTAAGAAAGCATGCTGATTTGGAAGAGTCATGGCTTATAATGACTTATTATATGATGCCAATAAAACAATGTAGAAATATAATGTTAACTAAATAGCCCATAACTTCCCTAAAACATAAGTAATAAATTCAATGGCATGATCAAAAATAATGAATCTATAGTGTAAAGAATGACACACTATAAGGTCGGTAAATCATTCCTTAGTCCTTGGATTACATACATCGATTCATTGTAAGGTATGAGACTACAATTAATAATTGAACTTGCAAGTAAAACATAGAAATAAAGGAATTATTGAACTACACAACAACAAGAAGAAAAAGACTGAAAGATAAACTAAGTTCAAAAGAAATAGCTCTCGGGTTTGGAGGACCAAAATTTCCAATCTTCGCTCGAGTTGTTCTAATATTATGTTGATTATACTAATGACTTGTAATCATATAGATGAGTTGTGTTCTTTGAATGCATTAAAATACATAATATTCATACCACAATTCACAACTAATGAATTATGAAAGTCTAATTACTAGACTTTCCAGAAATGGCATGTTGCTTACGAAGAGCTTTCATTGATCATCCATAGATTAATGTGTATGTGTGCATACACCAATAATTAGTACAAGTGGTTTACTAACCCCCTACTATTTATTATTTTTATAGGTGCAGGTCAAAGGACAAATTGATGACACTTGTAACGGTTTGGATTTAAGCTTTTCTCCAAACCATGTGGTAGATCCTCTTGATTTTTAGGCTGCTACAGTCTTAGTCTAGATTTGGATATATACATAGCTAGTGGATGTTGTCCCTAGCTTTTCTTTTACATTTCATTTCGAACCTTTTGATGTAAGGCCTGTTTTAGAAACATAATATATTCTATTAATTGTTTGTTTTGAAATGTTCTTGATATTAGATGGTTTTCTATAAATGTTGACCTTAGTATATAATGTTTAATCCGTAATGACTATATGAAGTCTATATAAACTTCATACGTTTCAAAAGTTCTAAATTTTCCGCAAATTTAACTAGATGAATGTGATGAATGCAAGATGAGGCTTGTCTGCTACCTCTGCGAGGTCAACGCCGCCGGTTGTGATTCGAAATCTAGAATCCGCGTCGTGAAAAAATTAGTATCAGAGCATGAGGGTAAATTACCTAGGATCTCAAGCTCAACACAACCACGTTACATAGTTTCTAACTTATGGTTGTGAAGCATGACACAATTATGACTTGGAGACTACGCGATGATAGGAAATTTTCCCTTCTTCTACTCTTTATCGTTCTCTCTAGAGATTTGACACTTTGTGTCATTATAAGAATCTAACTTCCTTCTTGTGTAAACGCGTAGAAGAATACACACAAGAAATAGGATGGCCAAGTAGTATTAGGTGCCAAACTTAAGATCTGACCTTCCCAAAAAGGGGCCATAATGGAAATACCCAATGTGGACGAAAGACATATGGTGAGTGTGGTTGTTGGCATGGAGGTGAATGCATGGCAATGTCTAAAATCCTTCTATAAGTATTGACGAGGAGGAGAACGATAAGTTGGCTGCATACCAACTCAAGAAAATGGCTTAGATATGGATTTGCTTCATAAGTGTTATGCTACAATAGAATATAGACACAAGGTAATAAGACTTCAGTTTCCAAATAAGTTGGATTAAAATGAGAAGGGTGTGGTTAAAATCCAACAGGACAAGGAAGATGCTCAGCCCCGGCCAAATGTTGTAGCCAAAACCCCTAAGAGAAAGTGGTTCTATGCGTTGAAAGGAAGAGAGGAACAAGAGAAGTCCACGGATGTGGATAATTGTAACTTGCTTGTCTTATCCTTTCCTTTTTATGCATTATTAGATCCAGGATCTACCTTGTCTATGGTTACTCCTTTGGTGGCTAATCAATTTGACTTACTTCTTTAGATCTTACATGAACTATTTCTAGTTAGTACTCCCATAAGAAATTGTGTTAAGGGCTAAGGGGCATGTAAAGAAGTAGATGGCAGAGTGTCAAGACCCTTTGAAATTAAGTTGGGCGTCATAAGGTTCAAATATAAGTCCAACAAGATGTTATCTAAGAGGTTAGATATACTCTTCCTAAGTCTGGTTTATTTTTAAGAAACTATAAGTTTAAGTGCTTTAGTGGATTTGGTGTTGTAAGTCCCTAATTGTATGTCTTATAATAGCACTAAGTGATTCGAAACAAAGTTATGTTTGCATTTCATGTGCTGTTTGGTGTAGCATAGACATTTTTTTTCTGTGTTGCATGATTTATAAGGTGCATTAAGTAAAGTGTGATTGAGATGAAAATTCTTCAATCTCAAATATGAAGCTACAGATAAGCTTGAATGATATGCATCATCCAAATAATTGTGAATTAGATATTCACAAAAGAGAAACGTTTAAGTATGCTAAAGTAACCTTCGAAAGTCACCCTGTTTGTTTAAGTAATGTGTAAGTGTCATTTGGGGATGAATGTTCCTAAGGGGAGGGATAATGAAACATTCTGGAAAATGACATGCATAATGAAGATCCCAGTAAGTTCGTAAGAATGCGTATTAGGGACACATAGGCATTGCAATTGCCCAATATTTCTTAATATTGGGCATAGTATTGAAAATTGGCTATGGGGTAACCAGTTTTTATATAATACCCAAATAAGCAAAATATTGGGCATATTGAAAAATATTGGCTAAAAGGGTGTTAGGCAATTTTTCTAAGTAATAATGATCTTTTTAAAGTAATGTACCTGCAATAAAGACCCTAAGATAAATTAATATTTAATTCCTTAATTCACAAATTAGGTACTAGGCATCCAAGTGTCAAGCCTAGGTATCATAGCACATGATCATTTAAAATGATCATGTAGATTAAGCAGTGCCCAAGGATATAGTGAGGATCCTTGGGACAATAAGTAAATATTCCCAATAGGACATCAAGAATATTTAGTTAGGAATGTACAACAAATCCAAGTGCAAGCACATGGTAAAAAAAAGAGAGAAGCGGAAAAGAGGGGACCACCCTAACTTAATATGGGTAGGGTAGTTAGGGGGAAGGCGTGCACATGGGTTCACCTATGTGAGGCCTGTCTCTCTAACTAATTCTAGACTCTAACCTGCTTACCTAAATAGATAATTAACCTATGACTAATCTAAATGGACCAATTACTGCACCCAAAAACCTAAGACTTAAACGGGTTGAACTAACCTAGTACTAGTTGAAGAGACAACCTGTTACCTAACCTAGGATGGTCCAAAAGGTTGGTTATGGTCCTAAAAACTTTGGTATATTTTATTAATTACCATAGTTTACTTAATTAATTATTTTAGCAAATTAATTAATCAATTTCAAAGGGCAAAACCGAAATCACAAAACAATTTCCAAATTTCGGTTAAGACAAGAAAGGGGCAACCTAGTACCTAACCTAGGATGGTCCAAAGAGTTAGTTAAGGTCCTAAAGACATAAACGTACTTTAGTAATTACCATAGGTAACCTAATAAATTAAATAAGAAATTTAATTAATTAATTTTAATGATAAAAAATAAATCCTTTCACTAACCTAGTAAACTTCAAGAAACATCCTAGTACTTAACCTAGGATGGTCCTAAAGGGTTGATTATAGTTACAATGACTTAGGGGTACTTTAGTACTTAAACTAGGTACCTAAATCAATTAAATTAATTATTTAATTAATTAATATAAATAAAAAATATTGACCGAAACCATAGTCAACACCAATTTCGAGATTTGACTAAGTGTTATGTTCTTCTATATTTAGTCAACATAGGGGGGGCGTTTCAGTAATTGGTTAATTTTTTTTATCAAATTAACTTATTAAACCTATGTTTTATAATTAAATATCATCTCCTTAATCTAAAATCATGACAATAACGTTGACATTCACGATGCTAAGGCAGTAGGCGACAAACCGCAAGAAAACATAATACACTAAAGAGTTATTAGACGAATTCAAGGTTTTCTTCAAGGTTTCGTTCAAAGTGACATTCGTAGATTAAATTCTACATAAGGTATAGTCTTATATCCTTGACTCTTTCTTTCCCACGAATTCAATGATCTTGAAACTAGGGTTGTTCCCGTTCTCGTCGAACTCCTTGTCCCTAGTATCCTTTTCGATATCAATGTTGAATAGGTTAGAGATCATGTTTTTGGTATGTGGTGCTAGATGTTTTTAACATGCATTGTTCTAGAATGATGATTATCGAATGAACCTATAAACTTATAGTCGCGTAAAGTTAATCCTATCATGAAAACTAAGAATCGGTGATATGCTAAGAACGTCCGTCATTGTGTTAGGTGATTTATGTGTCTTCAACGAATGTTTACTTGATGTTGTTGTGACGTTATGAAGATGCTAAAGTCATCAAATATTAATATGATGCTTTCCAATATATCTAAAAAATGTTGCCCTAAAGTCATGAACTAAGATCGGTTAAGAGAATGATAATATGCTAAGATGTGCCGAAAATGTTATGTATGAAGATGATTACGGTTTGTTGTGCATACCTGCTGTAAATGTGACTTGTTGATGATGTTGCTTTTGTAGATGTTTAAAAACCCTATGACTAAAGTTATGTTATAAGGTTGGCTTAAAAAATCTCCATGAAATAACACTTGAATTAATTGCCTATCTTATGCCAAAAATTTGGGCCATAAATTAGTTGTTTAATAGATTTGGATACAACATTTCTTTAAAATTATTATGGGAAGATTGTCTTACTAAAATGATGATATTAGCTATGGTACTTACATGATTATAATTGAATTGGCCAATGATATTCTCATCACCAATGTATCGTAGAATTATTATTTGTGCCAACAAATTGTCGAGTAAAACATGTGTCGAATCATAATACTTCCATAAAATGAAAATTCAAACAAATATCTACATTGATGAACTCATAACTTACGGTATGCCAATCATAGGAACAAGTCCCAACATACCCTACCCACATGAACTTATGAAGGTAAAAACATTGAATTGTTCTTGCTAGTTAATCAAAGGTTAAAAGTTCAAGTGTAGTGAAGGTTTGGCTTATTCCAATTAATTGGCCTACAACATTATCTCCAAAATATGAAATAGAATTGGCTAATGATTCCATGAAATAATATTTGAATGAATGTTTGGCTTGTGCCAATAAATTGACTACGAAGTTATTCCCAATAGTTTAGGCCAATACTAATCAAATGCTAATATTCTGAGAGGGGAATCAAAATCGGCCTCATGGCGAAATGTGTGAGATATATAAGTCTCACAAATAATAAAAAATTATAGGCTTCCCAAGGGATTCAATCACAGATTCCTTTCACCGAATGTGCAATAAATGTAAGTCTTGCACAATATGCACTTAGAAGATCATGAAACACTTAGCCAAATTTGAGTAACCTAAAAGGGGTAATTTGAGTGTAAAGTACACTAAAGTCCATGTGCATGGCATATGATGTAAGTTAACGACAAGATGAAGATATGAAAATTCACGTAATGAGGTGAATAATTATGTTAAACTATGATGCTAATGAAAATGGTGACAACATGATAAGCCGCTAAGATGAATGGTGAGACATGTCTGAACCAAGCCTATATAAAGGTGACTAAAAGTACTCAGCTAAGAGAGTGTTTAATATGAAGAGACATGTCTCTATAACATTCTATATGGAAGTGTAAGGACAATTCACACTTAGTGCGTAAATAAGAAATGAGAAATCATCTAATGAGCTATGACTACCTCATGCTAGAAGCAAGGTTTGATGTTGTATGAGTTGAATGTAAATGGGAACTTTAAACTGAGCACCGATAGCCTAGGTATGAGTGGTGATGCCTTTTTTCGGTAAGGGCGGAGGTTCACATATTTCTCATGAGATAAGACTATCTATCAATATGGGTATGGGTCTTCCCTAAATCTCCTACTCTTTGAACTATGTTCCAACCATAGGGAACTAGCTTGGTTCTAAGCCAATAAGCTAGCATGTTTTTGTTTCACTTTGGCCAGTGACTCAACCTCTTTTCGGTGTGGGGGAGACACCAGATTTCATGATGCTCACAAGATCTATGTCGGTTAAGTTTGAAGTTTGTCAGAGTATGAAAGATAATAAAATGAACGATACTGAAGGTGTTTGTGCAAGACAATCAGGAGGTGAAACCAGATTAAAGTATTGACATTAGGTCATTCTTGGTGATTGCACTTCATGATACCGATGAGAGTCTTTAAATTCATACTAGGCATAGCTGGTATTTACATCATCCTACAAATGTATGAAAAGAATAATTTGAAGTACGAATGAAGTAGACCCTGTGTTTTCTAAAGAAGACCCTCGAGTTGAGGTCCCGTATGTTTGGCCCTCACTTGAGATGTCTTAATGATACATCCACGATTCTATGGTCTCTTGGATATGAAATGTATAATATATAGATATTAAATTATGTTATGTAAACCTATGTGTATAATGTGTGACATATTCATGGTATGACCTTCCTATTACGAGTTAGGCAAGTCCTAAGACTTGACCTCCTAAGAAAGCATGTAGATTAATACGAGTCATGGCTTATAATGACTTCTTATATGATGACAATAAAGGGAATTATAAACACAACGTTAATTAAATAATCCATAACATCCCAAACATGAATGTAATGAAATCAGTGGCATTATCATAGAGAATGAATATATAGTGTAGACAATGACTCACTATAAGGTAGGGAAATCATTCCTTAGTCCTCGGATTACTTACATAGATTAATTGTAGGTATGGGACTACAATGAATCATTTAAATTTTAAGTAAAACATAGGACAAAATTAATTATTGAACTACACAACAAAAAGAAGAAAAAGACTGAAAAATAAACTAAGTCCAACGGTAAGAGCTCTCGGGTTTGGAGAACGGAAATTTCCAATCTTTGCTCAAGTTTTTCTAAAATTATATGAATGATACTAATGTCTTGTAATCATATAGAAAATTGATTGTGTGCTTTGCATGCATTAAAATATATCATATTCATACCACAATTCGAAACTAACGAATTAGGAAAGTCTAATGACTAGACTTTCTAGAAATGACATGTTGCTTAGGAAGAGCTTTCAATGATCATGCATATCTGTATGTGTATTTGTGTATACACCCATACTTAGTATAAGTGGTGTAACAACACCCTATAATTTACTATTTTTATAGGTGCACTTTAAAGGAAAGATTGACGACACTTGCAGTGGTTTGGATTTCAACGTTTCTCCAAACTGTTGAGTAGATCCTCTTAATTTTGAGGATGCTACAATCTAAGTATAGCTTTATATATAGACATAGATAGTGTATGTTGTCCTTATCATTTCTTTCACATTTTATTTCAAACGTTTTGATGTAAGGTAATTATGGAAACTTAATATATTCTATTCATCATTTGTTTTGAAATGTTCTTGATATTAGATAGTTTTCAATTGATGTTGAGCATAGAATATGATGTTTAATTGGTAATGACTATATAAAGTCTAAGTAAACTTCATACATTTAAAAAGTTTTAAATTTTCCGCAAATTTAACTAGATGAAATGATGAATGCAAGATGAGGCTTGTCTGCGACCTCTGAGAGGTCAACGACGCCGGTTGCGATTCAGAATCCAGAATCTGGGTTGTGAGAAAGTTAATTCACATGCTAGATACTATGTGGCAATCATAGTTGTTGAACTTGGGGGCATCATGGAAATATTACTCTAACAGCCTTTTGGGTGATGAGGCTATCCAATCCGTGAGGACTATGGTAAACCCTACCTTCCCTCCTTGGGAAGGTACCACCACCTCATCTATAAGTTCACTCGGTGCTAATCTAAGTTCTCTTTATGAAAAGCCATTAGTACATTACTTTTATAAAGTTAGGCTTCAGGTGATTGACTCCCTGTATGCTTAGATCATAGGTCATAGACGAGAGTTCATCAACCAAAATCATATGAGAAACCCTTTCACATGGACATAACATATATCATTAGTATTATCTAGTTTAGGATATATTTGAGCACACCTTTCAAGCTCCTCTATTGACTAGATCATCATTCATATGTGCGTGTGTATATATATATGTGTGAGTAATACTTTCACCTAAATACATTAGCACAACACATGACAATAAATTATTATTCATGCACATAGAACAACAACTAGAAACTAACCTATCAAGGCACAGATATGCAATGCATAGGCACGGTCCCATACCTTTGCCCACACAGTACATCTATCAATTAATCTATAACACCCCAAAATTAGATAGGGTGTCAAGAGCCTAAAAATTTTAATTTAAGGTTATAAAGTCCTAAAAGACTTATAATATGTTTTATATTCAGTGTGTAAAGTTTTGACTGATTTGGAAGGCGAAAGTCAAGGGACGACCAAAACGTTCGACGACTAGTCACCTATGTTCCTCATGTGTCCTTCCTGTTTATAGACTGTATTTCATGATATTATTACTTAATAAAATGATTTATAATGATTTTTAAATATGCTATAGGGATTTTCGAGAAGTTTGGAGGTCAATCAACCACGTACGAGAGATGGCCCTTAAGACGCTCAATGTGTGTTTTGATAAGGCCTAGCCTGTTTGGAGGAGTTGCGGGTGTTTGTTTTTGTAGAAACTTATGTAGAAGGTCTACAAACTTATTAATGCTGTGATTACATTGGAAAAATCCGGGTATGACTTTTAAAGGGCCTCGCAAAATACTCACCACAAGAAGGACACAAGGCTGGTCGAGACACTTCCTTAGCAGTGTCAATCGACGGACAACACGACGGTCAGTTAGTCAACCAACAGTCCGTTTGTGAGGTATCCTGTATTGGTACTTAGCTTGGGCAGATCTCAACCCAAAAATTGGCCAAGTACCAATCGACGGAAGCCAAAGGACGGCCCATAGACTGACCTACGGCCAGTCAATTGCTTTGTCGATGGTGGCCTATAAACTGGTGCCTGCGTCTATTTAATTTAAGGGTTGAATGGGAAATTCACCCCACGTCCTAAACTAATTCTAAAAAGATTATTTTTCTACTTTTGGGTGTATATAAGGGGTTAAAATCGTTATCAACCCCATTCCCAATACAATTCACCAAATTATACTTTTCCCTCCAAAAATATTCTCTCTAGAACCTCCATTGTTGGTGAAGCTCAACAAAATCTTGGAGCTTGAATCATAAAGTTTTAGATATTTTAATATAGATAAAGGTATGGTGATCCTTATCTGTAGTTATTTTTCCATCGATGAGAGTTAATCTCAAAGTTTTCAAAGAAAGTTTATGATCAAAGTTCTTCTTCTTCATTCTAGCCATGGGTTCTTTATTAAATTGAGTTAAAAAGCTTAATTTTAATGTGTTGATGATTATATACTGATTTGGACGCGAATTTCAATCCTATTGCATGATGAACCCATGCTCTTTCACAAACTCAATTTTAGCCTATGTATGGCTTTATGATCTTGATCTTATGCATATCGATTTGTGATTCAATTATGTTAATATAATTATGTATACTGTATAGTATGTATATTGATGGTTAATCATTTATGAATTAACCATGTGAATCCATGTAAGAAGACTTGAACAAAACTAGCCTATGTTCTATGTGTTCACTGTAAATTCGGATTCATGGTGACTGTTATTAGATTTTGATTGGGTAAATATCAAAGTAGATACTGTCTTTAGTGGATATTATGAATAAATTGTGGGTATGAACCGTTAGTGATCGAATCAAAGGAAACTTGGTAAGATTGACCTACATGCTTTAGCCTATAGATTGATGATTCTACCATCCTTATTGTGAGATCTAATTATATTAAAATGATGGCTAGATACTACCTATGATGTAATATGATTATGAATTATATGTAATGGATGTAATGTGGATTAATGCATGATAGTTTGAATAGGATTAACATATATAAATTTATCCTCCATCAATTTCTTATATGAAGCATGTTACATTGATCTAAATATTATTGGCAAATATAGTAGGATTTCGTCCAATCTATGATTTGTTGAAGCTACTGCCCTAGACTGATGGTATTGACGAAATATGACTTATAATCCATGCAAGTAAAGTTTGTTGATGGTCTATATCCTTCTACTTTCTAGAATATTAATGATATGTTATAGTAGTTGTAGCTTGACATTATAGTAGATTATGCTTAACTTCATATATGATTTTGGTACCTTAAGATACTTCCCTATACTTGATTTATTGATAAAAAATTATTAATGGTCAATGATGACCAAATGCTAAAGAATTGGTAAGATTCCTCTACTTTTCCACTTCTCTATTTCTTTATAGTAATGTTGAGGAAGCCTTGTATGGCATTGTGTGGTATGGTCCACTTATGGAGGCTGTGATTACTTTATTTTCATTATAAATGTGTTGATCATGACCTTGAAGGAAAATTGATGAATATATGAACATGTGCTTAGGATGATACTATGAGAAGATTATGCCTACTTTCTTATTCTAGTTGTGATTTAGATTGTATGGCTATTGTATGACATGTGCATATCCATGTTTGGATAATGTATAGGTGCTGACATTAATGAGTAAAAATTGTTAATAATACCTTACCTACATACACCTATGAAAATGCATGAATAGCACAGATTAGGAGTCTGAAGTGTACTATGAAGTTGGCTTGTCTCCTATGCTTTGTGTGTTGTGTGGTTTATGCTTGATAGAGTACTATTGACTAAGAGTATGGCTTCCTCAATGTATTTTTGATAGGCATTATGTGATTATGTTGACCAATGTAAACACACGCTCACTTTACATGCATATTACAACTAGTATAGGTCATGGTCTCTAAATGAAAGGTAGTTCTCATATTCATTAGTACCTACTACTATGCATGTTAAGATGATGTTTATGAAAGCATGATATGTGTTTCCTTAGCTACGATGACTTGATAGGTGTAGTAGTATGAGCAAGGGTGTGGGACTTTGCGTATGCATTGCACATGTGTACCTTGATAGGATAATTCAAGTTTTGGTTTTTATATGTATGAATATGTATGTATGAATATGTGTGTATTAATGTTTTATGTGAAATGTTTGATTACATATATGTATACACACACATGTATGAAGACCGAGTCAAGAGAGGGTCCTTGAATGGTGTGTTCATGTGTACCCTAAACTAGATGGTGCTTTACATATGCTATGTTCATGTGAAGGGATTCTTTACATGATTTAGGTTGATGAACTTTCATCTATGTCCTATGAGTTAAGCATATGAGTGGATGACTCTCCTAAACCTATGTTTTATAAAGTAAAAATATAATAAAGATTTTTAATAAAGGCAACTTAGCTTCGCACCGAGTGAACTTGAATATGACTGTGTGTCCGTTCCTATGATAGGAAGGTAGGTCACCATAAACCTCATGGAATGGATAGCCTCATGACCCAAAAGGGTGTTAGAGTGATGTTTCATTAAGTGAATAACTACAATACATAATCTTGGAATAAAGAGGGTTTTCACATGTACCCCCAAGTTCCATAACCATGTTGCCACCATAGGATACTAGCTAGTGGATCCACCTAGAAAGCTATGTTATGTTTGGTTCATCTTTGGCTGGTAGACCACCCTTTTTTGGTGTGGGGTTTTATGAAAACAGATTCAATTTTTAGCATCTCATGGTCTATGTCGATTAAGACTATAGTTTCCCTAGAGTAAAATAGAGAATGGAAGTAAATGACGAGGACCCTAACTAGAATGACTTAAGGGAGGTTACTTAGGATATTTGGAAGTAATAAACCCATCTAGACATTGACAGGTAGCTGGTTAGAAAGTTCTAGGAAGGTTTTCTAATGCATGTCACTATGTATGTGTTTTTTATGCATGTCATTGTAGTATTTGTCTACTTTTTAAGAATATGTGTATGATATGAGTCTTTTTGCATGATGTTGTCTTGTTGACTATATGATGAAGGTCTTGCTTGACTTAAATAAAGTGGTCCTCTCTTACTATGTTGATATATGATTTGGATGTAATGACTTGTAGTCTCATGATAGGTTTACTAAGTATGTGTAAGTTATTGGCCCTAACATGTACGATGCACTAGTAGATTTAGATTGGGGGCATGAGTTAGGTCTTAAAAGGTTCTTGTCAAATAATATAAGTATATATGCATAATGACTTGGAGTTCACTGTAATGTCCTTTTAGTTTTGACTTATATACGTCTAAGTTGTATTATACTCCTATGATGTTATGTGTTGTCTTGTTTAGATGATATGTATGTTTCCTTGTGGCCTTAAGGTAATGCATTGCACCAAGTATCACTAGAGGGTTACGTGGAAAGTTTATGAATAAAAGGGAAATTAGTTCACCATTAAAGGAACAAGAGCTCACTGTAATGTGACTCAAAAATGTAATAAATCCTATATGTGATCCTATGAAATGTTTGTCCTTTGAATATGTTTATATGATGTATATGAATAATATAAATTCTATTGTTTAAAGTTTTATGATGATTTACACAACAAGGCATGAAGTACGATTTCAAGAAAATGTTCTTTTAAATACATGTTTTTGCATGGTTGCCATACTTGGTGAATTCTTGTACTAATCAAATTCTTCTATACTTTTTACACAAAGTGTAGGTTATGGATGGTTAAAGGATGTCTATGATTAAGGAGCTAAATACGTGATTCCCAATCTCAAGGAAGGGGTCCTTAAGTTCCAAGGATTCCCAACTCATATCTTAATGTAAAATTGGTAAAGATTGTATTTTTATGTCTTTTGTTTTAAGGGTCATGTCCCTAATGTATTCTAATGTTGTTGATGTCTACGATGGCAAAGATACTTAGAGTCTATATATATGTTATGACTTATATTTTATATTTACATGAAGTAATATTTCTAACATATGATGTGCTATGAAAAGTTTTAATTTTTCAACCAAAATTTACTATGTCGATGCGATGAATGATAACTATGGGCTTGTACAAGACCTCCAAGAGGTCAAGTACGCCATGTTGCTTCAAGGCGGTGCTCCTCAGATGTGACAAACGTGGTATCAGAGCACGAGGTTTTTGAAAGTGGTTTAGGATCTAAGAAGTCTAACATTTAAACGTCTAGTAAACTCTTGTATCGTTAGTGGTGAGTCGCTACACATCAAATGGTATGAGAGGCTATAGGACGATAGAGTTTCCCTTCTTAATCATCTCATATCGTGCCTCGGAACATAACTCTATAAGATCTCTCTCTTATGTTTTCTTGTCCGGTGGTCTTTTAGATGTGATTGCTTGGATGAGATTATCTCTATGATTGAGGGAGAAAATGTGAGCTTAAATTCTTATCTTGGTTCTATGGTTTGATTTAGTATGTGTGAAGGGGAATTTTGGCATGTTTTGATGATGTGATGACATTTATGGCTATATATGAAACTTATCTGAAATAGCATGTTATGTTGGAAAAAATGTATGTAATGATATAGTTAAAGCATACTAAAAGTTATTATGGATAGAAAGAGTCTCTTTTCGGGATAACGTCTTACTATATGATTTTGTATGATGGTAGCCTTATGACATGATTTGAACTTGAAATGCATGGTGACTACCTATGGAAGCATGCTACTCTAAGATTTTGTACTTAAAGGTCTTCAATATTTCCTTGTGTATACATGTGGTCCTTGATAAGTTGCAAGGTATCGATTTTAATCTTTTGTATAGACTTGGTCATAAGTGTGATAATAGTATGCTTGTTTTGGTTAAATTTTATATCTCATAGTGTTATGCTTTTCCAATCAATTGCCTAAATGATGCATTTTTGGAATTTGAAAACATGCTTACTGTAATGATAGGCAGATTACAGTGATATTTTTGGGAAACCAACTAAATTGTTCTTTCATTATATGTTGTCGAAATATGTATAGAATTGATGCATATAACGTGATAATGAAAGTAAAAAGGAAAATTGCTATGTGGAATGAAGAATGAGAGTCTTATGGCGTGATGAGTTGTAAAAAAAAAAACTTACTTCTTATTGTGTGGTGATTTCCTTGATGATTGTGGAATTGATTTTTCCCTATAATTGAGGGTAGTTCTCTTATATTTATTTGGTCATGGAGTAGTAAGGTTGTAGATATTTTCAATATTGTCCTTCTATTATTACTTGACCTTGAATCTAATGAATTCTTAGTAAGCTTGTTCATGAATAGAGTCTTGCAATAAAGTATGAATTGCATGAACTTTATATATTTAGTAATTTATTGATTGCCATTACCTTAAATATATTGTGGAGATTCCGAAGTGTATCAAAGAAAAGATTTGATCAAATCAATGTTTTCTAATGTTAAATTACATCTTGATATGCTAGTTGTGCATTTCACTTCATGAGATAAGATACGAAGCATGGTAATAGTCACTTGTGAGGTGAAATGTTTAGCCATATCATGAAAACTTGTGTCTCTTTAAAATGAAATATGTTGAGTCTCTTAAAAACTATGTGATCTTTTATGATTTGGAATGCATGATTGTAGGCTCATTCTTCAAAAGTGAAAGCATGTTTAGCTAACTGCTCATGTGTGTGCCTAGGATTCGTGTGATTCTTCTCAAAATATGCTTACTCTGAAGGTGAGTACTATGTTACAAAATGACATTTTGTGAAGTTAGTTCTTAAATTTTGTGATGTGCTTCGTGTGACTTACCACTTAGACTTTACTAGGAAGGAAACATGAGCATGCCTTGGTTTAAAATTTGAGAATTTCTCCTTTTTAGTGGAAATTGACATTGTACCTCGCTTAGGTGTGAACTCATGAGACATGTAAGTGTGTTGAGGAGCAAGAAATTCCTTTGTAGACACCATTAAGCATGGTATGGTTTGAGTATGATCTTCATGGCACTAGGTCCAACTAATGAAGATCTTAGTTGATTAAATTAACTCAAGTCTATGAGCATTTAAGTATGATTGCCCACTTGTTTTGAGTATTATTTAAATCTGCCTATGTGTGGCCTTTCAAGATTATCTTTGAATGAATTATGGTGTAATGACCATGTTATGATTAGGAGAAGAATGTTCCTCCTCTGAACATGATAAGAGCATTTGTGTTTGATGCATTAAAGAGTGAGTAGAAATGCTTTTTCTTGTTTATGTGCATTGTGTGCTAAAATCATTTGATGTTGTTATAAATGTTATGAACTGCTCTATGATGCATTGAAGACTTGTTGTTAATATAGAGTCCTAAGTGTCATTCGAGGACGAATATTCCCAAGTGCGGGATATTATAACACTCCAAAATGAGATACAGTTTCTAGATACTCACATGTTTTTATTAATTTTATAAGGTCATAAAATGACTTATAATATTGTTTATAGTAAGTCTGTAAAGTTTGAAATGATTTGTAAGTAGAACATCAAGGGACAATCAAAATGTTCGATGACTAGTCCCCTATGTGCCTCACGTGTCCATGTGTATTTATAGACTGTATTTCATGAGCTTATTAAGTATTAAAATGAGTTATAATTATGTTTAAATATGTTATATGGATTTTTAAGAAGGTTGGAGGTCAAACGACCAAGAACGTCTAAGGCGTTTAAAAGAATAACCCTTAAGACGCTCAATGTATGTCTTGATGGGGCCTAGCCTGTTTGGACGATTTGCAGGTGTTTGTTTTTGGTGAAAGTTAAGTTTAAGTTCTAAAACTTGTTAAGGTTTGTAATTACGTTTGAAACATCCGGGTAAGATGTCTAAAGGGCCCCGCAAAAGGCCCCACAAGAAGGACACAAGGCTGGTCGAGATACTGCCTTAGCAGTGTCAATCGACAGACCAAACGATGGCCAGTTGGTCAACCAACGGCAGGTTGGAGAGGTTTCCTATCTTGGTACTTAGATTGGTCAGGTCTCAACCCAAACATTGGCCAAGTATAATGTGACGGAAGCCAATGGACGGCCTGTAGACTGAACTACAGCCAGTTGGTTGCTCCATCGATGGTGGGCTGTAAACTTGTGCCTACGTCTATTCTATTTATGGGGTGAATGGGAAATTAACACCACATCCTAACCTGATTCTAATAGTATTATTTAGATCCTTTTGTGAGTTTATAAGGGGTTATAACGTGATAAACCCCACACCCAATACAATTCACCAAATAACACTTTTCCCTCAAAGAATATTCTATGTAGAACCTCCTTTGTTGGTGAAGCTCAACAACATCTTGGATCTTGGATTTCCATGGATGAATCATCAAGTCTTAGAGATTTCAATTTAGATAAAGGTATGGTGATATCCTTCCATCTGGAGAGTTAATCTCAATGTTCTCAAAGAAAGTTTACGATTAAAGTTCTTCTTCTTCATTCTAGCCATGGGTTCTTTCTTAAATTGATTTTAAAAGGATTATATGACTGTATTGATTATTATATTCTGATTTGGACGTGATTTTAAATCCTATTGCATGATGAACCAATGATGTTTCACAAACTCGATTTTAGCCTATGTATGGCTTTATGATCTTGATATTATGAATTGATTTGTGATCCAATTATGTTAATATGCTTATATATACTTTCTAGTATGTATATTGATGGTCAATCATTGATGAATAACCCATGTGAAGCCATGTGTGAAGATTTGAGCAAAACTAGCCTATGTTCTATGTGTTCACTGAAAGTTCGGATTCATGGTGATTGTTATGAGATTTCTATTGGGTTAGATCATTGTAGCTAATTCCTTAAGTGGATATTTATGAATAAATTGTGGTATAAGCTCTTAGTGATACAATCAAAAGAAACTTTGTAAGATTGACCTACATGCTTTAGCCTATAGATTGATGATTCTAGCATGCTTATTGTGAGATTCAATTACAATAAAATTATAGTTAGCTACTGCCTATGATGTAATATGATTATGAATTATATGTAATGGATCTAATTTGTATTAATGATTGATATTTTTAATAGGATTAACATATGTAAATCTATCCTCCATGAATTTATAATATGAAGCATGTTACAGTGATCTACAATTAATTGTCACATATAGTAGGATCTCATCTAAGGTATTATTAATTGAAGCTACTGCCCTAGATTGTTGGTATTGACTAGATATTACTTATAATCCATTCAAGTGAAGTTGGTTGATGGTCTATGTCCTTGTACATTCTAGCTTGTTAATAATATGTTGTACTAGTTGTAGCATGACCTTTTAGTAGCTTATGCTTAACATTATGTATGATTTTTGTACCTTAAGCTACTGCCAAATGCATTATTTATTGATAAAAGAGTAGTAATGGTCAATGATGATCAAAGGCTAAAGAATTTGTAAGAATTCCCCTACTCTTGTACTTCTCTATTTCTTTATAGTAATGTTGAGGAAGCCTTGTATGTCATTGTGTGGTATGTTCCACTTACTTTATTGTCATTATAAATGTGTTGACCAGGGCCTTGAAGGCAAATTGATGAATATATGAAAGTGTGCTTATGATGATACTATGAGATGATTATGCCTACTTTCCTATTCTAGTTGTGATATAGATTTTATGAATATTTTATGAGCATGTGTATATCCATGTTAGTGTAAAGAATAGGTGCTTCCATTGATGGGTAAAAATGGTTAATAATCTCTTACCTATATACCCCTATGTGAATTCATGAATCACACAAGTTAGGAGTCTTAAGTGTACTATGAAGTTGGCTTGTCTCCTATGCTATTTGTGTTGTGTGGTTTATGCTTGATAGAGTACTATGGCCTAAGAGGATGGCTGGCTCAATGTGTTTTTGACAAGCATTATGTGATCATGTTTACCAATGTAAACACACACTCACTTTACATGCATATTATAAGTAGTATAGGTCACCGTCTCTAAATGAAAGGTAGTTCTCATATTCACTAGATTCTACTATGCATGTTAAGATGATGTTTATGAAAACATGATATGTGTTTCCTTTGCTAGGATGACTTTATAGGTGTACTAGTATAGGAAAGGGTATGTGGCTTTGTCTATGTTTTCCACATGTGTACCTTGATCAGATAGTTCTAGTTTTGGTTTCTATATGTATGAATATGTAAGTATAAACATGTGTTTCTTAATTTGTTATGTGAAAGGTTTGCTAACATATATGTATACACACACATGTATGAAAGACCTAGTCAAGAGAGGGTCCTTGAATGGTGCGTTCATGTGTACCCTAAACTAGATGGTGCTTTACATATGCTATCATCATATGAAGGGATTTTTACATGATTTAGGTTGATGAACTTTCATCTATGGCCTATGAATTAACCATATGAGGGGATGACTCTCCTAAACATATGTTTTATAAAGTAAAAATATAATAAAGGTTTTCAATATAGGGAACTTAGCTTCTCACCTAGTGAACTTGAATATGAGTGTGTGTCCTTTCCTATGGTAGAGTGGTAGGTCACCATAAACCTCATGGGGGGGGATAGACTCATGACCCAAAAGGGTGTTAGAGTGATGTTTCTTTCAGTGAATAACTACAATACATAATCTTGGCAGGTTTCACATGTACCCCCAAGTTCCATAACTATGTTGCCACCATAGGATACTAGCTAGTGGATCCACCTAGAAAGCTATGTTATGTTTGATTCATCTTTGGACAGTAGACCACCCTTTTTGTGGTGTGGGGTTTTATGAAACCAGATTAAACTTTTAGCATCTCAGTGTATATATCGGTTAAGACTATAGTTTCCCTAGAGTAAAATGGACAATGGAAGTAAATGACGAGGACCCTAACTAGAATGACATAAGGAACGTTACTTAGGATAGGTGGAAGTAATTAACCCAATTAGCCGTTCACAGGTAGCTCCTTAGGAAGTTCTAGAAAGGTTTTGTAATGCAAGTCACTATGTATGTGTTCTGTATGCATGACATTGTAGTATTTGTCTACTTGTTACGAAGATGTGTATGATATGAGTCTTTATGCATGATGTTTATCTTGTTGACTATATGATGAAGGTCTTGCTTGACATAAATGAAGTGGTCTTCTCTTGCTATGTTGATATATGATTTGGATGTAAAGACTTGTGGTCTCATGATAGGTTTACTAAGTATGTGTAAGGTTATTGGCCCTTACATGTACATTGCACTAGTACATTTAGATTGCGGGCATGAGTTAGGTCTTATAATGTTCTATGTGCAGTAAAATAAGTATATATTCATAATGACTATGAGTTCACTGTAATGTCCTTAAAGTTTTGATTCAAATATGTATTAGTTGTATTATTATTATTATTAGTATTATTATTGTCACGACCCAAACCGAGCTGCGAGTGGCACCCACACTTATCCTACTATGTGAGCGAACCAACCAATCTAAACCCAAATATATTGAACAAAAATACAATGCGGAAGACTTAAACTTATTAATAGAAGTCAATTCAATAACTTCAAAAATTCAACAACTATTATTCCCCAAAATCTGGAAGTCATCATCACAAGAACATCTATGATCAAATTACTAAACTAAGAGTATTCGAAGAAGCTAAAACAAATAAAAAGCTATTCCATGCCGGAACTTCAAGGCATCAAGACATGAAGAGGAGGATCCAGTCCAAGCTAGAAGCATTAACTCACCCTGAAACCCGGTGTAATGAAGACTGGCTAGAATTGCGGTTGAGTTGAAGACAACGGCACGTTTGCTGCACTCCACATATATCAAAGAAAGAACATACAAGTAGGGGGTCAGTACAAACACGAGTACTGAGTAATTATCATCGGCCAACTCAAAATAGAAAACAATATATATCAAGTAATATTATAAAATCACTACAATACTCAACATGTAGCAACAACAAGTACTATCATCATTAATAAGTACCGCCAAGTTCACACATGAGGACTCAAGCCTCAATACCATACTCATTTGGGAATTATCTTCATTAGATTGAGTATATTAGCATCTTTCAAGATTCATTATCTTTATTCCTCTCATGTCGGTACGTGACACTCCGCTCCCCTACTACTATGTGTTGGTACGTGACACCCCGATCCCCTAATTCTACGTGTCGGTCTGTGACACCCGATCCCCTAATTCTATGTGTCGGAACGTGACACTCCGATCCCCTAATTCTACGTGTCGGTTCGTGACACCCGATCCCCTAAATCTATGTGTCGAAACGTGACACTCCGATCCCCTAATTCTACGAGTCGGTTCGTGACACCCGATCCCCTAAATCTATGTGTCGGAACGTGACACTCTGATCCCCTAATTCTACGTGTCGGTTCGGGACACCTGCTCCACTAATCTCATTGTATCACTTCATTAATCCTTCTTTTATATCAAGGCATCATCAACCACATCACTTTAGTTTATCAAGCCCTCTCTTATACTAAGGCATCATCAATCTCATTACTTTAGTTCATCAAGCTACCAAGGCATCATCATTAACAAAGAGATTAGGGTTTTTCAAGATTTATGATTCAATAGCTTCATCATGCTTATTTTATCACCATTATATAATCACATTCATGCAAGCATACAATTAAGCATATAGAAGATGAGATAATATTACCAACACATATCATTCGCTATTAAGAGTCTACTACAAATAGCATAAAAACCATAACCTACCTCCACCGAAGATTCGTGATCAAGCAAGCAATTTCCCAAAACTTTGTGTTTTCCTCTTCGTTTCTCCTCTCTCGATCGTTTCTCTTTCCCTCTCTTTGTTCTTTCTATTTTTTTCTTATTCAAACCCTCTTTCTTTTACCCTAATTAGCATATAATTAAGTATAAAAGATGAGGAATTAACCCACTAATTAAGTCAATGTTATCTCTTTTAACCCCCAAGTAATTAAACTATTAACATTAGCCCACTCACTTTATAATTAAAGCAGGAATAGTCCAAAACGCCCCTTAAAATATTTACAGAAATCCGACCCAGCCTGGGATTACGCAACCTGTGACGGCCCGTCGTGCCTGCAACGGTCCGTCCTGCTGCTCCGTCAAAGAGTTCAGAGACTCAATTCCATTAAAGGGTCTGTGACGGTCCGTCGTGCCCACGACGGTTCGTCCTGGCATTCCGTTACGAAGTTCAGAGAGTCGATTTCAGTACCCAAATTTCAGAATTCTAAGTGTTTTGGAACGAGACCCCCTCGACGGTCCGTCGTGCCCATGACGGTCCGTCGTGGGTTCCATCGTCTCAGCCTGTTTTTCCAGAAATAAAATCTACTGCTCAAAACGACTAAACAGGTCGTTACAATAGATACCAATTTACCCATCATTCGTCCTTGAACGATCACAAGAAAAGAAATAAGGGCGAAAAGGAGTACCTGAATTTGTAAACAGATGTGGGTATCTTTCTTGCATATCAGCCTCCTTCACCCAAGTGGCTTCTTCAACCGGTCGATTCTTCCATTGAACCTTGATGGATGCAATCTCCCTCGACCTCAACTTGCGGACTTCTCTAGCTAAAATTGCAACAGGCTCCTCCTCATAAGAGAAATTCTCATCAAGCAAAACCGAATCCCAACGAATGATGTAGTTTCAATCCCCATGGTATCTTTTTAACATAGACACATGAAATACCGGATGCACTCCTGACAGCCCTGGAGGCAAGGCTAATTCATATGCCACCTCCCCTACTCGCTTAAGTACTTCAAATGGTCCAATATACCTTGGGCTTAGCTTACCTCTTTTACCAAACCACATTACCCCTTTCATGGGCGAAACCTTCAGCAAGACTTGTTCACCCTCCATGAACTCCAAGTCTCTAACCTTTCGATCCGCATATTCCTTTTGCCTAATTTAAGCCGCTAAAAGCTTTTCTTGAATAGATTTCACCTTCTCTATTGAATCCCTCAACAGATCAGTACCCCAAGGTCTAACCTGAAATGCATCAAACCAACCAATGGGAGACCTACATCTTCTCCCATACAGTGCTTCAAATGGGGCCATACCAATACTTGAGTGATAGCTATTATTGTAGGAGAACTCTGCCAAAGGTAAGAAGCTATCCCAGTGGCCACCAAATTCTATCACACATGCATGAAGCATATCCTCCAACACTTGAATCGTTCGCTCAGACTGACCCGGTCGGGTGAGGGTGAAATGACCGGTACTAAGATCCAACCTAGTACCTAATTCAGCATGCAATGTTTTCCAAAACATAGAAGTAAACTGCGTACCTCTATCTGATATAATGGAGAGTGGGACTCCATGCAACCGAACAACTTCCGAGAAGTAAGGTTTGGCTAACTTCTCTGCATTGTAAGTCACCTTGACCGGAATGAAGTGAGCAGACTTAGTTAACCTATCAACAATCACCCAAATGGAGTCATACTTACCCATTGTCTTTGGAAGACCAACCACGAAATCCATTGCAATTCTTTCCCACTTCCATTCAGGAATGGGCATTCTCTGAAGTGTTCCTCCGGGCCTCTGGTGTTCATACTTTACTTGTTGACAATTTGGACATTTGGTAACAAAATCAACAATGTCGCGCTTCATTCTACTCCACCAAAAGTGTTGCTTTAGGTCACGATACATCTTGGTTGCACCCGAATGTATAGAATACCTTGAACTATGAGCCTCTGTAAGAATAGTGTGGATCAAATCATCGACGCGGGGTACACATACTCTTCCCTTAATTCTCAAAACACCTTCCTCATCGATTTGTGCTTCCTTAGCCTCTCCTCGCAACACTTTATCTCGGATCCGGATCAATTTCTCATCATTAAAACTTATTTCCCTTAATCTTGTCAAGGAAGGAAGATCTTGACTCCACGCAAGCCAATAATCCTCCCTTCTCATTCACCTTTAACCTCATAAAGTCATTAGCAAGAATCTGAACTTCTCTAGCCAATGGGCGTCTAGAACCTTGCAAATGAGCTAGACTTCCCATGCTTCCGGCCTTTCTACTTAAAGCATCTTCCACGACATTAGCTTTTCCCGGATGATACAAGATTGTGATATCGTAGTCCTTCAGTAGTTCCATCCATCTCCTTTGTCTCAAGTTCAAATCCTTCTGAGTAAAAACATACTGTAGGTTACGATGATCCGTATAGACTTCAAACTTAACCCCATATAAATAGTGCCTCCATTTCTTTAATGCAAATACTACCGCGGCCAACTCCAAATCATGGGTCGGGTAATTGCGTTTGTGCACCTTTAATTGCCTTGAAGCATAAGCAATCACATTCTTCTCTTGCATTAGCACTGCACCCAAACCCGATTAGGATGCATCACAATAAACAATGAAATTCTTGCCTTCCACTGGCAAGGTAAGAATTGGTGCAGTAGTCAACAATGTCTTGAGCTTCTGAAAGCTTTCTTCGCACTCGTCCGACCATACAAATGGGACATTTTGCTTAGTCATGCTTGTCAGTTGGGAAGCAATAGAAGAGAACCCCTTGACAAATCGGCGGTAGTAGCTAGCTAAACCAACAAAGCTTCTTATCTCTGTAACATTTGTAGGTCTCTTCAGATTCTTCACTGCTTCAATCTTAGATGGATCCACCATCACCCCATATTTAGAAACCACGTGCCCTAAGAAGGAAACTGAATCTAGCCAAAACTCACACTTGGAGAATTTAGCGTAAAGCTTTTTCTCCCTCAACATTTCCAATACCATTCTCAAGTGCTCCTCATGTTCCTCCTTGCTCTTTGAGTATACCAATATATCATCAATGAATACGATGACAAAGAGATCCAGATATGGCTTAAAAATCCCATTCATCAAGCTCATGAAAGAGGCAGGGGCATTCGTAAGCCCAAAAGACATTACTAAAAACTCATAATGCCCATATCTGGTCCGAAAAGCAGTCTTGGGCACATCCGTTGCCCGTATTTTCAATTGATGATAACCAGATCTCAAATCGATTTTTGAGAAGGTGCAAGCACCTTGTAACTAATCGAACAAATCATCAATGCGAGGAAGAGGATACTTATTCTTAATAGTTACCTTATTCAATTGTCTATAGTCTATGCACATCCGATAACTCCCATCCTTCTTCTTCACAAATAACACCGGAGCACCCCAAGGAGATGCACTTGGTCTAATGAAGCCTTTGCTCAACAACTCTTGAAGTTGGGCCTTTAACTCTCTCAACTCCGCGGGAGCCATTCTATAAGGGGGTATAGAAATGGGGCGAGTACCCGGTTCAAGATCAATGCAGAAGTCAATATCCCTATCTGGTGGCATACCAGGAAGATCTGCATGGAACACATCCAGAAACTCACAGACTATCGAAACCGACTCAATTGGAGGTACTTGGGTAGTGTCATCCCTGAGATGTGCCAAGAAAGATAAACACCCTTTACTAACCATTCTCTTAGCACGAAGAAAGGAGATGATACGCACAGGAGTGGAAGTGTAGTCACCCTCCCACACTAACGGGTCTGTCCCAGGCTTGGCTAACGTCACGGTTTTAGCACTACAATCCAAGTTTTCAAAATTTGGAGAAAGCCAAGTCATACCCAGAATTACATCGAAGTCAACCATTTCTAGGATAACCAAATCTACATAAGTGTTGCTTCCTACAAAAGTCACCAAACAAGACCTATATACTTTTCAACTATCACAGACTCACCCACAGGAGTAGAAACACAAATAGGCATGTCAAGTAATTCACAAGGTAAATTAAGACCAGTAGTATATGAAGAAGATACATAAGAAAATGTGGATCCAGGATCAAACAATACAGAAGCCATGCAATCACAAACCGAAAGATTACCTGTGATGACAGCATAAGATGTCTCCGCCTCAGATCTCCCAGGGAAAGCGTAACAATGGGCCTCATTACTTGTCTGTCTGTTGCCCCTACCATGTTGTGTTGTAGTGGCTCCAGTTTGCCCATCACCCCGGCCATTCTAGTGACCACCATTACCTCGACCACCATGTCCTCCAGAATAACGGCCTCTACCATGACCACATCTACCTCTAGCTATTGGGGGTCTATAACTCTGTTTCAGACAATTCGTCCTAATATGTACAGTCTCCCCACATCCATAACATTCTCTGGAGTCAAGCATAAGTCTCTCAGAGAAGTGTTAACCGGTCTAAGGTGGACCCCCAACTACAGTCTGTAGTGAAGACTGAATTGGTCGGACTTAGTAACCTCCTGAACCCTGTCCTCTAGAGTAAGAACCATTAAACTCACCTCCCTTTCGAAACCTTTTTGATGTCGATGCCATGGTGAAGTCATCTGGTTTCATTCCTTCCACCTCTATCACAAAGTCTACCACTTCATGAAAAGATTTTGCCGTAGCCGCTACCTGTAATGCTGAAATCCGCAATTCTGACCTCAACCCCTTCACAAAACGGCGAATCCGCTCTTGTGGACTGAAACAAAGTTGGGTGGCATACCTGGATAATGCACGAAACTTAGCCTCATATGCAGTAACCGACATCCTACCTTGCTATAGGCTCAAGAACTCATCTCTTTTCCTATCCCTCAAAGTCCGGGGGATATACTTCTCCATAAACAAACTAGAGAATGAGGCCCAAGTCATAGGTGGTGCGTCTGTTAGTTGACACTCAACATGTGAGCGCCACCACATTTTGGCGTTCCCTTGAAACTGACAAGTCACAAACTCAACACCAAACCGTTCTACTATACCCATCTTGTGTAGTAGCTCATGACAGTCAACCAGAAAATCGTAGGCATCCTCAGATTCAGCACCCTTGAAGACTGGAGGTTTCAATTTCAAGAACTTACTGAAAAGTTCATGCTGATCATTTGTCATTATTGGCACTGTAGTCAGACGAGGAAACGTGCCTATTTCCAATGAGGCGTCCATGCGGGGAGCCACGGTAGTAGCATGTTGTACCTCCGGAACCTGAGGTGCTGGTGCAGAAAACACTGGAGGTGTCTGACCTTGATCGAATAACCCGCTAAGATAAGCAAGAACCTGATTAATCATCTCTGGGGTAGGTTGGGGTGGTAATACCTCATTCTGAACTTGCTCATTCTCCCCTTCCTCACCCTCTCTTACTACTTCCTCAGTCAGTGGAGGAGTCACCGCCCTAGTACTGGCTGGACCAGGTTTTTGTCCCTTCCTCTAGAGGACGTCCTCCCGCGACCTTAACCACGGCCCTTGCACTGCTCCTCTTCGAGCTACAGCCCCAGTGTGCTGGCTTAGACGCATCTTGCCTTGCCGGTGTTTGTGTTGCGCAGTTTTGCTCTTTTCTAACCATCTGCGAAATAGAGTGAATCTGGTCGATACCAATTTGTATCACCTATATCCCAATTGGATCCAAGTATAGCACGAAAGAAAGAAAATGGAATTTTCCTAAAGTCCTATAGCCCTCAAAGAAAGTAAAGAAGGCGTCCCCCTACCGTTCCTCAAGACTCTACTGGACTCGTTCTGTGTGGGAGACCAACAACCTAATGCTCTGATACCAAGTTTGTCACGACCCAAAACGAGCCGCGATGGCACCCACACTTATCCTCCATGTGAGCGAACCAACAATCTAAACCCCAACATTTACCAATATTTTCACCATAGTGAACACAATATAATGCGGAAGACTTAAAACTCATTAATATAACCAATAAATAACTTCTAAAATTTAATAAATAATATTCCCAAAATCTGGAAGTCATCACCACAAGAACATCTATCCTGAAATTACTAAATCTACGATTATCTAGGAAGCTAAAATAAGTAAACAAATTTTCCATGTCCGAACTTCAAGGACATCAAGACGTGAAGGAAAGAATCCAGTCCGAGCTAGGAATAATAGCGCACCCTGAAATCTGATTATGCTAAAGTCTGGCTAGAGTTGCGGACGAGTCGAAGTTGTTGGCATCTTTGCTACACTCCACAAATAACAAAGAAGGAAATTACAAGTAGGGGTCAGTACAAGGTACAAGTACTGAGTAGGTATCATTGGCCAACTCAAAATAGAAAGCAATCTATATCAGATAATAACATAAAATCGACTACCATACTCAACAGGTGACAACAACAAGTACCATAACCATTGGCCACAACCTAAGAACATCTATGAGGACTCAAGCCTCCAAACCATACTCATTTGGGAAATAGGTTCTTTAAATTTGAGTATAATAACATAATTCAAGATTCATTCTCTTTATCATCCTGGTGTCGGAACGTGACACTCTAATCCCCTACTACTACGTGTCGGTACGTGACACTCCGATCCCCTAATACTACGTGACGGTTCGTGACACCCGATACCCTAATTCTACGTGTCAGTTTGTGACACCCAATCCCCTAATTCTACGTGTCGGTTCGTGACACCCGATCCCCTAATTCTACGTGTCGGTTTCTTGACACCCGATCCCCTAATTCTACGTTCGGTTCGTGACACACCCGATCCAGTAACCTCATTTTTAGTTCATCAAGCCTTCTTTTATACCAAGGCATCATCATTAATAGAGTGGATTTAAGGTTTTTAAGATTCCACAGTATCATCATTATAATCCATCACCATTTACATAATCTCAACATGCAACAACATAATTAAGCATATAGAAGACTTTACAATACCACCTAATACATATCAATCGCTATTTAGAGTAAACTATGAAATAGCATAAACCATAACCTACCTCCACCGAAGAATTGTGATCAAGCAAGCTACTTCTCAAAGTCTTTGCTTTCCTCTTCGTTCTCTCTTCTCTCGCTCGTTCTCCCCTATTCTCTCTGTTCTTTCTATTTTTCCTTCTTCAAACTCTTTTTCTTTTACCCTAATTATCATATAATTAAGTATAAAAGATGATAAAAGTAACCCACTATTTATTTTAATGTTATCCCTTTAACCCCCAAGTAAATAAGTTATTAAACTTACCCACTAACTTCATACAGTTTGTCATAAATAGTCCAAAACACCACTTAAAACTTTTAGCAGAAATCCGACCCAGTTGAGGTTACGTCGCTCGTGACGGCCCGTCGTGCCTGCAATGGTCCGTCCTGCACGGTCGTCACAGAGTTCAGAGAGTCAAATTCATTAAAGGGGTCTGTGACGGTCCGTCGTGCCTACGACGGTCCGTGCTGCCATTTCATCGCGAAGTTTAGAGAGTTCATTCCCCCTACCCAAATTTCAAAGTTTAAGTGTTTTGGCACAAGACACTCGACGGTCCGTCGTGACCATGACGTTCCGTCGTGTGCTCCGTCGACACAGTCACTTTTTTATCACAGTGATTCTACTGCGCGAAACGACTAACAGGTCGTTACAGATTATTATTATTATTTTTATTATTATTATTATTATATTATTATTATTATTATTATTATTATTATTAGTAATATTATTATTACTATTATTATTATTATTATTATTATTATTATTATTATTATTATTATTATTATGAGTAGTTTTATTACTATTATTATTATTATTATTAATGTTATTATTATTATTATTATTATTATTATTATTATTATTATTATTATTATTATTATTATCTTTATTATTATAATAATAATGTTGTTAGTATTAGTAGTATTATTACTATTATAAGTATTATTATTACTGTTTTTAGTATTATTTTTATTATTCTTATTATTATTATTATTATTATTATTATTCTTATTATTAGTATTAGTATTATTATTGTTATTAGTATATTATTACTATTTTTATTATTATTATTATTATTATTATTATTATTATATTATTATTATTATTAGTAGGAGTAGTATTATTATTGTTATTAGTATTACTATTACTACTAGTATTATTATTATTGGTATTGGTATATTATTCTATTATTATTATTATATTATTACTATTATATTATATTCTTATTATCTTATTATTATTGTTTTATTATTATTTTTGTTTATTATGATTATTATTATTATTATTATTATTATTATTATTATTATAGATTATTATATATTATTATTATTATTACTACTACTACTACTACTACTACAACTACTACTCTACTATTTATTATTATTAGTATTATTATTATTTGTCACGACCCAAATCGAGCCGCGACTGGCACCCACACTTACCCTCCTATGTGAGCGAACCAACCAATCTAAACCCCAATATTTTAAACATAATGAACAAAATACAATGCGGAAGACTTAAACTCATTAATGAAACCAATTCAATAACTTCTAAAATTCAACAACTATTAATTCCCCAAAATCTGGAAGTCATCACCACAAGAACATCTATGATCAAATTACTAAACTAAGAGTATTCTAAGAAGCTAAAACAAGTAAAAGCTAGTCCATGCTAAAACTTCAAGGCATCAAGACATGAAGAAGAAGATCCAGTCCAAGCTAGAAGCATTAGCTCACCTTGAAGATCCGGTGTGACGAAGACTGGCTAGAATTGCGGTTGAGTTGAAGACGACGGTTCGTTTGCTGCACTCCACAAATAACAAGGAAGAAAACATAAAAGTAGGGGGTCAGTACAAACACGAGTACTAAGTAGGTATCATCGGCCAACTCAATATAGAAAACAGTATATATCAAGTAATATCATAAATCAACTACAATACTCAACATGTAGCAACAACAAGTACTAAAATCATTAATAAGTACCACCAAGTTCACACATGAGGACTCAAGCCTCAGTACCATACTCATTTGGGAATTAGGTTCATTAGATTGAGTATATTAACATCTTTCAAGATTCATTATCTTTATTTCTCTTGTGTCGGTACGTGACACTCCGCTACCTCATTATCTTTATTCCTCTTGTGTCGGTATGTGACACTCCGCTCCCCTACTACTATGTGTCAGAACGTGACACTCCGATCCCTTAATTCTACGTGTCGGTTCGTGACACCCGATCCCCTAAATCTACGTGTCGGTTCGTGACACCCGATCCCCTAAATCTACGTGTCGGTTCGTGACACCCGATCCCCTAAATCTACGTGTCGGTTCGTGACACCCGATCCCCTAAATCTACGTGTCGGTTCGTGAAACCAGATCCCTTAAATCTATGTGTCAGAACGTGACACTCCGATCCCCTAATCTCATTCTATCAATTCATCAAGCCTTCTCTTATACCAAAGCATCATCATTATCATTACTTTAGTTCATCAAGCCTTCTCTTATCCAAGGCATCATCATTAACAAAGAGATTAGGGTTTTCAAGGTTTATGATTCAATAGCTTCATCATGCTTATTTTATCACAATTATATAATCACATTCATGCAAGCATACAATTAAGTACATAGCAGGGTTTACAATACCACCAATACATATCATTCGCTATTAAGAGTTTACTACGCATAACATAAAACCATAACCTACCTCCACCGAAGATTTCGTGATCAAGCAAGCAAATCCTCACAATCGTTGATATCCCCTTCGTTTCTGTCTTCTTTCTCGTTCGATCGATCCTCTCTCTGTCTCTTTGTTCTTTCTATTTTTCTTATTCAAACCCTCTTTCTTTTACCCTAATTAGCATATAATTAAGTATAAAAGATGAGGAATTAACCCACTAATTGTCTCAAGGTTATCTCTTTTAAACCGCAAGAATTTGAGTTATTAATATTAACCCACGAAATTTATAATCATAGCAGGAATAGTCCGTAACGCCCCTTTAAAACTTAAACAGAAATCCGACCCAGACTGGGATTACGTAGCCTGTGACGGCCCGTCGTGCCTGCGACGGTCCGTCCTGCTGCTTCGTCACAGAGTTTAGAGACTCAATTCCATTAAAGGGCCTGTGACGGTCCGTCGTGCCCACGACGGTCCATCCTGCCATTCCGTTACGAAGTTTAGAGAGTCGATTTCAGTACCCAAATTTCAGAATTTCTAAGTGTTTTGAAACGAGACCCCCTCGACGGTCCGTCATGCCCATGACGGTCCATCGTGGGGTCCGTCGTCTTAGCCAGTTTTCCAGAAATAAAATCTGCTGCTCAAAACGACTAAACAGGTCGTTACATTATTACTGTTATTGTTATTATTATTATTAGTAGTATTATTATCATTGTTATTAGTATAATTATTAATATTATTATTATTATTACTATTATTAGTATTATTATTACTATTATAATTATTATTATTTTTTATTATTATTATATTGTTATTATTCTTTTATTATTATTATTATTACTATTATTGTATTTATTAGTATTAATTATTACTATTATTATTCTTATTATATACTATTATTATTATTAGGATTATTAGTATAGTTTATTATTATTAGTTTATCATTACCATTATAAGTATTATTATTACTGTTATTTTTTTTTTTTATTATTATTATTAGTATTATCTTATATTGTTATTCTTATTATTATTATCGTAATTATTATTATTATAGTAGTAGTATTGTTTATTATTATGTTGTATTATTGTTATTATTTTATTATTATTATTATTATTATTATAAATATTGTTATTCTCTTATATTATTATTATTATATTAATATTAAAATAATATTTTTTTAAGTATTTTTATTACGATTATTATAATTATCCTGATTATTGTTGTTGTTGTTATTATTATTACTTTTTTGTTCTTATTATTCTTATTATTTTAAGTATTCTATTATTAGGATTATTATTATTCTTATTCTGAGGAGGATTATTTTTTATTATTATTATTATTATTATATTACTATTAGTGTTATTGTTATTAGGATTATAGTAGTATAATTACTTTTATTATTACTACTACTACTACTACTACTACTACTACTACTACTACTACTACTACTATTATTATTATTATTATTATTATTATTATATATTATTATATTATTATTATTACTATTAATTATTATTATTATTATTATTATTATATTATAAGTATTATTATTAATGTTATTATTGTTATTATTATTATCATAATTATAATTATTGTTATTATTATTATTATTATTGTTATTGTTATTATTCTTATTATTCATACTTTTATTACTATATTATTATTATTATTATTATTATTATCTGTCACGACCCAAATCGGAGCCGCGACTGGCACCCACATTTACCCTCCTATGTGAGCGAAACAACCAATCTAACCCTTATCATTTCAAGATATATCAACAGAAAATAATGCGGAAGACTTAAACTCAAAAACAATTCAAAACTATTATTATTATCCCCAAAATCTGGAAGTCATCATCACAAGAACATCTATCCTCAAATTTCTAAACTAAAAACGTCTAAGAAGCTAAAACAAATAAAAGCTAGTCCATGCCGGAAGTTCAAGGCATCAAGACTTGAAGAAAAAGATCCAGTCCAAGCTAGACGCATTAGCTCACCCTGAATTTCCGAAGGTAGTGAAGACTGGCTAGATCTACTGTTGAGTTGAAGTTGACGGAACGTTTGCTGCATTCCACAAATAACAAAGAAGAAAACATAAAAGTAGGGGGTCAGTACAACCACAAGTACTGAGTAGATATAATCGGCCAACTCAAAATAGAAGATAATATATATCAAGTAATATTATAAATCAACTATAAACTCAACATGTAGCAACAACAAGTACTATAATCATCAACAATTACCATCAGTTCATCCATGAGGGCTCAAGCCTCAATACCATACTCAATTGGGAATTAAGTTCATTAGATTGAGTATATTTATCATCTTTCAAGATTCATTATCTTCTTTCTTCTCTTGTGCCGGTACGTGACACTCCGATCCCCTAACACTATGTGTCGGTACGTGACACTCCGATCCCCTAATTCTACGTGTCGGTTCGTGACACCCGATCCCCTATATGTGTCGGTACGTGACACTCCGATCCCCTATATGTGTCGGTACGTGACACTCCGATCCCCTATATGTGTCGGAACGTGACACTCCGATCCCCTATATGTGTCGGTACGTGACACTCCGATCCCCTAATTCTACGTGTCGGTTCGTGACACCCGTCCCACTAATACTATGTGTCGGAACGTGACACTCCGATCCACTAATACTATGTGTCGGAACGTGACACTCCGATCCACTAACCTCATTCCATCCGTTCATCAAGCCTTCTCTATACCAAGGCATCATCAATCCCATCACTTTAATTCATCTAGCCTTCTTTTATACCAAGGCATCATCATTAATAACGTAGATTAAAGTTTCTTTCAAGATTTGGGATTCAATAGTTTTCATCATGCTTGTTTTATCAAAATCACACAATCATATTCATGCAAGCATACAATTAAGCATATAGACAGGTTTACAATACTACCAATACATATCATTCGCTATTAAGAGTCTACTACGAATAGCATGAAAACCATAACCTACCTCCACCGAAGAATTGGAATCAACAAGCAATTTCCCAAGCTTTGTTTCTTCTTCTCGTTTATCCTCTCTCTCAATTCGTTCCTCTTCCCTTTTGTTGTTCTTTCTCTTTTTCTTATTCAAACCCTCTTTCCTTTACCCTAATTAACATATAATTAAGAATAAAGATGGCAATAATAGCCCACTAATTATCTTAGGGTTGCCTCTTTTAACCCCCAATTAATTAGACTTATTAATATTAACATTCTAACTTTATAATTAAGGAAAGAATAGTCCAAAGCGTCCCTTAAAACTTAACCAGAAATCCGACTCCAACTGGGATTACGCAACCTGTGACGGGCCGTCGTGCCTGCGACGGTCCGTCACGAAGGTCGTCGCAAGGACCAGAACTCCATTTTTCACTAAGGAGTCTGTGACGGTCCGTCACACATGTGATGGTTCGTCCTGCACATTACGTCACGAAGTTCAGAGAGTCGATTTTCAGTACCCAATTTCAGAATTTCTAAGTATTTTGGAATGAGACACCCTCGACGGTCCGTCGTGCCCATGACAGTCCGTCGTGTTGACCGTCGTCTCAGCCAGTTTTTCCAGAAATAAAATCTGCTGCTCAAAACGACTAAACAGGTCGTTACAATAGAGACCAATTTACCCATCGTTCGTCCCCGAACGATCAAAAGAAAAAAAAACAATGGCGAAAAGGAGTACCTGAATCTGTAAACAGATGTGGGTATTTTTCTTGCATATCTGCCTCCTTCTCCCAAGTAGCCTCTTCAACCGGTCGATTCTTCCATTGAACTTTGATGGATGCAATCTCTCTCGACCTCAACTTGCGAACTTCTCTATCCAATATAGCAACCGGTTCCTCCTCATAAGTCAAATTCTCGTCACGCAAAACTGGATCCCAACGGATAATGTAGTTTCCATGTCCATGGTATCTTTTCAACATGGACACATGAAATACCGGATGCACTCCGGACAGCCCTGGAGGCAAGGCTAACTCATAAGCCACCTCCCCTACTCGCTTAAGTACTTCAAATGGTGCAATATACCTTGGACTAAGCTTACCTCTTTAACCAAACCGCATCACCCCTTTCATTGGCGAAACTTTCAACAAGACTTGTTCACCCTCCATGAACTCTAAGTCTCTAACCTTTCGATCTGCATATTCTTTTTGCCTAGTTTGCGCCGCTAGAAGCTTTTCTTGAATAGACTTCACTTTCTCTAATGAATCCCTCAAAAGATCAGTACCCCAAGGTCTAACCTCAAATGCATCAAACCACCCAATGGGAGACCTACATCTCCTACCATACAATGCTTCAAATGGGTCCGTATCAATGCTTGAGTGATAGCTATTATTGTATGAAAATTCGGCTAAGGGTAAGAAGTTATCCCAATGTCCACCAAATTCTATCACACATGCACGAAGCATATCCTCCAACACTTGAATCGTTCTCTCAGACTGACCATCGGTCTGGGGATTGAACGCAGTACTAAGGTCCAACCTAGTACCCAATTCCGCATGCAATGTTTTCCAAAACTTAGAAGTAAATTGCGTACCTCTATCTGATATAATGGAGAGTGGGACTCCATGCAACCGAACCACCTCCGAGATATAGATTTTTGCTAACTTTTCTGCATTGTAAGTCACCTTGACCGGAATGAAATGAGCAGACTTAGTTAACCTATCAACAATCACCCAAATGGAGTCATACTTACCCATTGTCTTTGGAAGACCAACCACAAAGTCCATTGCGATTCTCTCCCACTTCCATTCAGGAATGGGCATTCTCTGAAGCGTTCCTCTGGGCCTCTGGTGTTCATACTTTACTTGTTGACAGTTTGGACATTTGACAATAAAATCCACAATATCACGCTTTATTCTACTCCACCAAAAGTGTTGCTTTAGGTCGCGATACATCTTGGTTGCACCCGGATGTATAGAATACCTTGAACTATGAGCCTCTGTCAGAATAGTGTTGATCAAATCATCAACTCGGGGTACACATACCCTCCCCTTGATTCTCAAAACACCTTCCTCATCGATTGTCGCTTCTTTAGCCTCTCCTTGCGACACTTTATCTCGAATCCGGATCAACTTCTCATCATCAAACTGCTTCCCCTTAATCTTGTCAAGGAAGGAGGATCTTGCCTCCACACAAGCTAACAATCCTCCCTTCTCATTTACTTCTAACCTCATAAGGTCATTAGCCAAAATCTGCACTTCTCTAGCCAATGGGCGTCTAGAAGCTTGCAAATGAGCTAGACTTCCCATGCTTCCCGCCTTTCTACTTAAGGCATCTGCCACAACATTCGCCTTCCCCGGATGATACAAAATAGTGATGTCGTAGTCCTTCAGTAGTTCCATCCATCTCCTTTGTCTCAAGTTCAAGTCTTTCTGAGTAAAGACATACTGTAGACTACGATGATCCGTATAGACTTCACACTTAACCCCATATAAATAGTGCCTCCATTGCTTTAATGCAAACACTACCGCGGCCAATTCCAAGTCATGAGTCAGATAGTTACGTTCATGCACTTTTAATTGTCTTGAAGCATAAGCAATCACGTTCTTCTCTTGCATTAGTACTGCACCCAAACCCGAATAGGATGCATCACAATAAACAATGAAGTTCTTACCCTCTACCGGCAAGGTGAGGATAGGTGCGGTAGTCAACAAAGTCTTGAGTTTCTGAAAGCTTTCTTCGCACTCATCCGACCATACAAATGGAATATTCTGCTTAGTCAAGTTCGTCAATTGGGAAGCAATAGAAGAGAATCCCTTGACAAAGCGGCGGTAGTAGCTAGCTAACCCAACAAAGCTTCTTATTTCTGACACATTAGTGGGTCTTACCCAATTCTTCACTGTCTCAATCTTAGAAGGATCCACCATCACTCCATCCTTAGAAACTACATGCCCCAAGAAGGACACTGCATCTAGCCAAAACTCACACTTAGAGAACTTGGCATAAAGCTTTTTCTCCCTCAACATTTCCAATACAATTCTCAAATGCTCCTCATGTTCCTTCTTACTTTTAGAGTATACCAGTATATCATCAATAAATACGATCACAAAGAGATCCAAATATGGCTTAAAGATCCCGTTCATCAAGCTCATGAACGCAGCAGGGGCATTCGTAAGACCAAAAGACATCACTACAAATTCATAATGTTCATACCTAGTTCGAAAAGCAGTCTTTGGCACATCCGTTGCCCTTATTTTCAATTGATGATAACCGGATCTCAAGTCAATCTTAGAGAAGACACAAGCACCTTGTAACTGATCGAACAAGTCATCAATGCAAGGAAGAGGATACTTATTCTTTATTGTTACCTTGTTCAACTGCCGATAGTCTATGCACATCCAAAAACTCCCATCCTTCTTCTTCACAAACAAAACCGGAGCACCCCAAGGAGATGCACTTGGTCTAATGAAGCCTTTGCTCAACAACTCTTGAAGTTGGGCCTTTAACTCCCTTAACTCCGCGGGAGCCATTCTATAAGGGTGTATAGAAATGGGGCGAGTGCCCGGTTCAAGATCGATGCAGAAGTCAATATCCCTATCTGGTGGCATACAAGGAAGATCTGCAGGGAACACATCCAAAAACTCTCGGACTACCGAAACCAACTCAATTGAAGGTACTTGGGTAGTGTCATCCTTGAGGTGGGCCAAGAAAGCTAAACACCCTTTACTAACCATTTTCTTAGCACGAAGAAAGGAGATGATACGCACCGGATTGGAAGTGTAGTCCCCCTCCCATACTAACGGATCTGTCCTAGGCTTTGCTAACGTCACTGTCTTAGCATTACAATCCAAGATCGCAAATTGCGGAGAAAGCCAAGTCATACCCAGAATTACATCAAAATCAACCATTTCTAGGATAACCAAATCTACATAAGTGTTGCTCCCCACAAATTTCACCAAACAAGACCTATATACCTTTTCAACTACCAGACTCACCCACCGGAGTAGAAACACGAATAGGCATATCAAGTAATTCACAATGTAAATTTAGACCATTAGCAAATGATGAAGATACATATGAAAACGTGGAGCCAGGGTCAAATAATAAAGATGCCATGCAATCACAAACCAAAAGATTACCTGTGATAACAACATCAGACGCCTCCGCTTCAGATCTCCCAGGGAAAGCGTAACAATGGGCCCTTTCGTTTGTTTGTCCGTTGCCCCTACCATGTTGTGATGTGGTGGTTCCAGTTTGCCCATCACCTCGGCCGTTTTGGTGACCACCATTTCCTCGACCACCACGTCCTCCAGAAAAGCGGCCTCTACCATGACCACCTCTACCTCTAGCTATTGGGGGTCTGTAACTCTGTTTTGGACAATTCCTCCTAATATGTCCAATCTCCCCACATCCATAACACTCTCTGGAGTCAGGCATAGGTCTCTCGGAGTAGTGTTGACCGTTCTGAGGTGGACCCCCAACTACAGTCTGTAGTGAAGACTGAATTGGTCGAACTGAGTAACCTCCGGGACTCTGTCCTCTAGAGTAAGAACCATTAAACTCACCTCCCCTTCGAAACCTTTTTGATGTCGATGTCGTGGTGAAGTCATCTGGCTTCACTCCTTCCACCTCTATCACAAAGTCTACCACCTCTTGGAAGGATTTTGCCATAGCCGCTACCTGTAAGGCTGAAATCCGCAATTCTAACCTCAACCCCTTCACAAAACGGCGAATCCGTTCTTGTGGAATGAAACAAAGTTGGGTGGCATACCTGGATAATGCACGGAATTTTGCCTCATATGCGTTAACCGTCATCCTACCTTGCTCTAGACTCAAGAACTCATCCCTTTTCCTATCCCTCAAAGTCCGTGGGATGTACTTCTTCATAAACAAGCTAGAGAATGAGGCCCAAGTCATAGGTGTTGCCTCTGTCGGTTGACACTCAACATGTGATCGCCACCACATTTTGGCGTTCCCTTGAAACTGATAACTCACGAACTCCACGCCAAACCGTTCTACGATACCCATCTTGTGTAGTAGCTCATGACAATCAACCAGGAAATCGTAAGCATCCTCAGATTCTGCACCCTAGAAGACTGGAGGTTTCAATTTTAAGAACTTACTGAAAAGTTAATGCTGATCATTTGTCATTATAGGCCCAGTAGTCAGACGTTGAAATGTGCCTATCTCCAATGATGCATCCATGCGGGGAGCCATAGCAGCCGCATGTCGTATCTCTGAAACCGGAGGTGTTGGTGCAGAAACCACTGGAGGTGCCTGACCCTGATCAGATATCCCGCTAAGATAAGCAAGAACCTGATTGATCATCTCTGGGGTAGGTTGGGGTGGCAATTCCTCATTTTGCAATTGTTCATTCTCCCCTTCCTCACCCTCTCTTATCACCTCCTCGGTCGGTGGGGGAGTCACCGCCCTAGTATCAGATGGGCTAGGGGCTCGTCCTCTCCCTCTAGAGGACGTCCTCCCACGACCTCTTCCACGGCCTCTTACCACTGCTCTTCCTCGAGCCACAGCCCCAATGGATGGCTCAGACGTTTCTTGCCGTGCCGTTGTTGCTGCTGGTGCGGTCGTTGCTCTAGTTCTAACCATCTGCGAAATAGAGTGAAGATGGTCAGATACCAATTCGTATCACCTAGATACCAATTGGACTCAAGCAGTAGCACGAAAGAAAGAATGAAAGAATGGAATTTTCCTAAAGTCCTATAGCCTCTCAAAGAAAAGTAAAGGCGTCCCCCTACCGTTCCTTAAGACTCTACTAGACTTGTTCTTGTGTGATGAGACCAATGAACCTAATGCTCTGATACCAAGTTTGTCACGACCCAAATCGGAGCCGCGACTGGCACCCACATTTACCCTCCTATGTGAGCGAACCAACCAATCTAACCCTTATCATTTCAAGATATATCAACAGAAAATAATGCGGAAGACTTAAACTCAAAAACAATTCAAAACTATTATTATTATCTCCAAAATCTGGAAGTCATCATCACAAGAACATCTATCCTCAAATTTCTAAACTAAAAACGTCTAAAAAGCTAAAACAAATAAAAGCTAGTCCATGCCGGAAGTTCAAGGCATCAAGACTTGAAGAAGCAGATCCAGTCCAAGCTAGACGCATTAGCTCACCCTGAATTTCCGAAGGTAGTGAAGACTGGCTAGATCATCTACTGTTGAGTTGAAGTTGACGGAACGTTTGCTGCATTCCACAAATAACAAAGAAGAAAACATAAAAGTAGGGGGTCAGTACAACCACAAGTACTGAGTAGATATCATCGGCCAACTCAAAATAGAAGATAATATATATCAAGTAATATTATAAATCAACTATAAACTCAACATGTAGCAACAACAAGTACTATAATCATCAACAATTACCATCAAGTTCATCCATGAGGGCTCAAGCCTCAATACCATACTCATTTGGGAATTAAGTTCATTAGATTGAGTATATTTATCATCTTTCAAGATTCATTATCTTTCTTCCTCTTGTGCCGGTACGTGACACTCCGATCCCCTAACACTATGTGTCGGTACGTGACACTCCGATCCCCTAATTCTACGTGTCGGTTCGTGACACCCGATCCCCTATATGTGTCGGTACGTGACAATCCGATCCCCTATATGTGTCGGTACGTGACACTCCGATCCCCTGTATGTGTCGGAACATGACACTCCGATCCCCTATATGTGTCGGTACGTGACACTCCGATCCCCTAATTCTACGTGTCGGTTCGTGACACCCGTCTCACTAATTCTATGTGTCGGAACGTGACACTCCGATCCACTAATACTATGTGTCGGAACGTGACACTCCGATCCACTAACCTCATTCCATCCGTTCATCAAGCCTTCTCTATACCAAGACATCATCAATCCCATCACTTTAATTCATCGAGCCTTCTTTTATACCAAGGCATCATCATTAATAACGTAGATTAAAGTTTCTTTCAAGATTTGGGATTCAATAGTTTTCATCATGCTTGTTTTATCAAAATCACATAATCATATTCATGCAAGCATACAATTAAGCATATAGACAGGTTTACAATACTACCAATACATATCATTCGCTATTAAGAGTCTACTACGAATAGCATGAAAACCATAACCTACCTCCACCGAAGAATTGTAATCAACAAGCAATTTCCCAAGCTTTGTTTCTTCTTCTCGTTTATCCTCTCTCTCAATTCGTTCCTCTTCCCTTTTCTTGTTCTTTCTCTTTTTCTTATTCAAACCCTCTTTCCTTTACCCTAATTAACATATAATTAAGAATAAAGATGGCAATAATAGCCCACTAATTAACTTAGGGTTGCCTCTTTTAACCCCCAAGTAATTAGACTTATTAATATTAACATTCTAACTTTATAATTAAGGAAAGAATAGTCCAAAGCGTCCCTTAAAACTTAACCAGAAATCCGACTCCAACTGGGATTATGCAACCTGTGACGGGCCGTCGTGCCTGCGACGGTCCGTCACGAAGGTCGTCGCAAGGACCAGAACTCCATTTTTCACTAAGGAGTCTGTGACGGTCCGTCACACATGTGACGGTCCGTCCTGCACATTACTTCACGAAGTTCAGAGAGTCGATTTTCAGTACCCAATTTCAGAATTTCTAAGTATTTTGGAACGAGACACCCTCGACGGTCGGTCGTGCCCATGACGGTCCGTCGTGGTGACCGTCGTCTCAGCCAGTTTTTCCAGAAATAAAATCTGCTGCTCAAAACGACTAAACAGGTCGTTACATTATCATTATCTTATTATTATTATTATGATTATTATTATTATAATAATAATAATAATAATAATAATAATAATAATTATTATTATTATTATTATTATTTCTATTATTATTATTATTATTATTATTATTATTATTATTATTATTATTATTATTATTATTATTATTATTATTATTATTATTATTATTATTATTTATTTATTTATTTATTCTCTTTGTTTGGACTGAACCGCAGAATAAGGCTTCCTACATATATTGTCCAAGCAAGAATCAGGTTGAACATATTTCAGAAGAAAATGAAATGAACTGAAGAAACTTTTTTCTTTTACATTTTGAGATAAGGAATCTTTTTGTTATTCAAATACTTGAATAAGGACCAGAACATTTAATCATTTAATTGATTATATTCTTTTTTGAATAAGGATCACCAAAATCCGATGAGGGTTGCCTAAGTAACTCATTGAGTTGAGAATGAGGTGTCTAATTCATAATTTTTCAAACAAAGTTTTATTTTGTTGTTTAATATGTTTACAAACTTTTTTAGTTATCTTTATTTCTTTAAAAAAGGAAATAATAATTTGTTTTTTTTAGAAGGATCTTTTATATTATTTAAATATTAATTAATAACATCACAAAATCCTAGCAGAGCTACCTACGTTTCTCAATAATGTGAGAATCAGGTTCGCGTAGTTTGCGAAGTTATTTTTTTATATGTATGTTGAACTCTTTGAGAACTTCTTTTATTTCAAATATCTTGTTGCAAATATGCAAGGACTACAATATTTGAGATTTAGCGAATAATAACAAATATTTATGAAAATAATTAAAATAGAGTTCTGTAAATACGAAAACAAGTAAAACATATTTATGAGCATCTTGGTCGAAGAAAAAGTATTTATCCTAGATGGATTTTACCTATGTGCTGAGCCTCGTTAATAAAAGAAAAATGTGCATGATGCAAATAAAGAGGATCCTATTAGTATAATCATTATTAATGCTTGTTTTACTAAGTTTAACAATCTAGAGCAAAATAAGTCTAGAGTGACTGTAAAAAGAGCAGACTGCTCAAGTCGGGAAGGAATAACTTACTAGTAGAAGGGCTTTCCGGCCTCACTATTAGTCCTTCTCATCCTAAAACATGTACCATTAAAAATATTTCCATGAGCATTGCCACATCTTTAATATTTCAAGACTCGGGAGAGTAATCGCATCTCCGAAAAAAAGTTTCTTACAAGACATACATTGATACACAAAAAAACAATGTATACTCAAATTCAGATAATATCAAAGCGGTAAATAAATGGATAAGTACTAGTTTGAGATAATAAACACAATAAAATAAATAATACTCATATACAAGTCAATACTAGCAAGCTCGAATTCAAGGTATTCCTAGAGTAGTTGCCATCTGTCACATCCCTATTTTTCCTAAATGAAGTTTGAAAAAAGAGTTTTTCAAATTAAAGTGACATTACAAAAATGGATTATTTTACTTTACCATGGTCAGTTGGAAATGAGTTTTTATGTTCCAACTCACCCTATTTACATTCCTAATCAAAAAAAGTAGATTCTATTTTAGTTTTTTTTTATGGTGTGTGAACTAGAAGTCTAAGTAATTAATTTTATTGACCGAGAGAAAGGTGTGAGGCACCCTTTAAATCTCGTGGTTCTATCAGGGTCTCTTTATAATTTTTTGATACATTATATTGGCGAGTCTCAGAAATTTACATATGTCTCGCCTTCTTTGACATATTTTAAACTTACCTTAAACTATCTTGTTTATTAGTCTGTGGTGTACTGATAGCAGCGGTTTCTAGCCTTACAACAAATTACGGATTCATTTATATGTCATCTCTTAAATTAACTTAATTAATATTATTTTAAGACAACCATTTAATGAATGGGTTGCACATGACCATAATGACCTCTTGTGAATATAAGTTTTAAATTAAACAACGATTAGTAGTCATTTTGGATATATTATTATTTCTAACTCCAATTATTTATAGTAAGATTATAATCATAACTATTGATTTCATTATTGCAAATATAATTCTGCATTCAAAATATTTATACAAAATGGATAGTAGTGCATTCATTGTTGTTATTATTATTAGTACTAGCTTCGCGGCACGTATCATATGTGTTATTCCAAGTTGTAAAACCAAATTAATATTGATAGATTAAAGATTTTAATAAATACTTATAATTTAAAGAATATAGTATAAGTGTTATTTAAAGAATATAGTATAAGTGTTTTTATATTATAAAATACATTCAAAGTTCAACTATGGGGAGAAAGTAATATTTATTTAGTATTATTATTATTTACTTCTCTCAATTTAGTAAATAAATCTAACCAATTTTTTTTTAAAAAATATCAGAGCAAAAAGTGTCTCTAATAGTCTTTTCTCTTGATGTTATGAACATAAATTATGGACACCATTTAAGTATAAGATTTCTCTTAATTATTTATACTTGAAATTTAGTTTGTGCACAACACAAATAAAGTTAACAATAAAAAATTTAATATTTTATCTTTATACGCACTAATATCTTTTACCACTTAATATTTCAGTACAACTATCACAAAGAGGTAATTCTACAAAGGTACTTTATTGTTATAACAAATGGTAATTAAATTGAGGTTTGAGTGTAGGTCAAAATATTTAGCTACCAATTTCTTTGTTTTGTATGTACATATAGATTTCAGTAGCATAATTTAATTATAATATATGAACGACATCATCTTTACTTAAAAGTATTTCATTTCTATAAGTTTCTACCATATGTTTTTAGATATGTAGTCTTCTCTATGTTTCTACTGTATATATATCATATAGTTGTTGTCTAATGAAAGTATTTTGTATCTTATAAAAGTTGTATTGTGATATAAAATATTATTATTTTTTGATAATAAAAATTAATAGATGAATAAAATTTAAGCATTGCTTTTATAATTTTTAATTTTATTTAAGATTGTTTTATGATCAATCACATTTTGCTTATCTATTTTTATATAACTAAATAGGAGTGTTGATACAATGCCTATGATGAAGGAAAATGAAATATATTTTCATGTTACATAAACTATAATGTTCCATTTGATTAAAATCTCGTCACCAACACTTAACATTATTCGTTCATATTTACTTACATATCTATCAAAAATAATTATTATCATGTATATTATCATATTATAAGTAAAAGTTTATTTTTTTTGAAATAGTGGATTTAACATCAAAACTAATTATTCAATGGATTGTGTTGATGCCCGATTTTTTAGCAAATTCAAAAAGAAACTGGTTCATTTGAGGGTTAAAAAAATAAAAAACAAAAAACAAAAGAAGAAATATCTCACCCAAATCATATGACTTTGTTCTTATTTGTTTATTACTATTGTCTTTCCCGCAAACTTTTCTTCATTGTTAACGTATGCAAATTGATAGAAAAAATATGATTGTGAATTTATGATTTTTTTACAATTTGTTCACCAACTTTTTCTTATTTGGTACCTAAAATTTTGTTGAATTTTGAATTTAATCAACTGTTGCAAATAACATTGAGATTTTAAAAAAAAACAAGAGTAGACAAGTTTAAAATATCATAGTTTGAAAGTAGAGGAAACCCTCTATTTATATCTAATAAACATTAGTATTAATAGGTTCTAAATATTCTTTATTGAAAAAGTTATAGTCTTTCGAAAAAGTCACTGCTAATCGAGAAAATCACAACTTCTTTCGAAAATCAAAACTCATTGGAAAAGGCACAATCCTTCAAAAAATTCACAACTCATCGGAAAAGGCACAACCCCTCAAAATATTCACAACCATTTATAAAAATTACAATCCTTAAAAAAAGTCACAACTGATAAAAAAGTCAAAACCCGTGAGAAAACTAGCAACCGTTTCAAAAAGTCACAACTCTTTGAGAAAATTACAATACTTCAATATGCAAAGGTATCTACTTTTAATGTAATAAAATAATAAAAATAATAAATAAAATAAAATAGTATTTTTATTTGTGGGTACTATAGTGATTCAACATTCAGTTTAGGAGTTCATGCTTTTAAGGTAGTATAGATTATTATATTAGTAACACAATCATATAATAAGGTTGTGAAGGACTTTGTGAAATTCTTTTTTTTAAAAAAAATTATATTAAGTCGTCTATACCTTGGAAAAGTATAATATGTTTAGTATTAAATGTACCGGATGAATGTAGCTTATTAGATAATTGTTATTGTTATTTTTTTTCTTTTCTCAATATCAACCACAATGATAATCTATACATATGTCAAATTCCTAAAATTATGCAAAATAATTTTATAATTTGAGGTGGATTTAATTGAAAATTTAACTGCAAATAATAAAAGACTTAGTCCCTGGTATGCAGGCCAATACCAAATTATATATGAGTTGGTAAAGTTTCCTATGAGTTTGATTTTCCAAATGAGGTTGCCCCGGTACCCGGTATTTCATTTTTCTATGCTTAAAAGTGTATTAGAGTTGTGGTGTCCATAATTCCCCTACAAAGGTTGGGAGTTGACGAAACTCTTGAAGAGGTTCCCGTAGAAATCCTAGACCGGCAAGTTAAGAGATTGAGAAACAAGAAAATAGGTCCCTGTGATGGTTTTATGGAGGAATCATCTAGCTAAGGTTGCTACATTGGAGGCCGAGGATGACATGAAGTCTCGATACCCTCATCTCTTTCCTTCTACTCCTATTCAAGCTTTAGGTAAGTAGTTCCTTTAGATTTTTCTTGTTTTGGAGGTCATGAGTGATTTATGTGTTTCCAATATTTCCTTCTATTATATGATATACCGTGGTTTCACGGTATTATTAATACTTTTTCCTTAAGTTTAGTGTGTCCAAAAGCCTTTTTGTGCTAATTTTTATATAAGTTTCTCTTTATTTTGCAGGAAATCTGTCCAAAGAGGAATGCGGAGATTTTGAGCGAAGAAATGCAGAAGAGACCACCTACGGAGATTATGACGGTCCGTCGTGCTTGTGACGGTCCGTAGGTGGCTGCGTAGTGCAGCTGCTGAAGGAAGATGGGGAAGTCTGACCAAGTGTGGGGCTACGGAGATCATGACGGTCCGTCGTGTCTATGCCAGTCCGTCCTGCAGGTTCGTCATGAAGTTCAGAGAAGTAGTCTCAGTACCCATATTCCAAGAGTTCAAGTGTTTTGAATCGAAGACCCTCGACGGACCGTTGTGCCTATGACTGTCCGTTATACTTGCCGTCGAGGGTAATGAAGAGAGGAGCAGAAGAAATTATATAAGTATGGGACGAAGGAGTCCATGACGGTCCGTCGTGACCACGATGATCTGTCGCGAGTTCCGTCGACCCAACCGCGTTTTGACAGATTTCCAGCAAATAGAGTCTTTGTTTAATTAGGTTTTTTTTTCTATAAATAGTTCAATAAACCTCGTTTTTGAGGTTAGACTCTGGATCATTATTAGAATTTATGTATTAGTGTTAGATTCTTTATTATCATTAGAATTTTTGTGAGATTATTGATTACTTTGAGATTCTTGCAAGTGATTATTGGTGAGTAATCAAGCAAACTTTTGGATTTTACTCTTTTTCATTGAAGTAAGTACATGAATTCTTATTTAATATATTTGAATATTGTGATTATGACTATGAGTAACTAAACTCCATAACTAGGGTTGTGGGAACCATAGGCAAATAATGAGATAAAACCTAACTAAAATAACAATTCTAGAATAGTGTCTTGCATGTATTAATAATTCTTTCGCTTAGAAGTCTTTTTAACACATGGCCAACGTTAGAACTCGCCTTAATGCTACTTGCCGGAGCAAGGAGGTAGATAATAGGAAGAGAATTATCAACATAGATTTAGTGTATAACTTAGTCAAATATCGAATACGATGCTTAATATGAGGTAAAGATAAGGGTTAGGATAGCAAGACACGTAGCCGGACCAAGGTGCGGAGTGAGATTTTCTAGATGCTGGACCAAGGATTTAGAAATACATAACTTATCACTTTGCATGCAAGATACTTGGAAAGAATTGTTATCGTTAGAATTATCAAGTTATGAACCTGTGGGGAACACGTAAACCCTAGTTACTTTTATTAATTGATTAAAATCCAACATTCAAGCTGTTAACTGTCTCTTTCAATTTAGGTAGTTATTTTCATTCATTTAGAAATAGAAACCCTCATTTTATTGTTTTTACTTTCCAAGGGAGTAATTGACTAATCAAAAGTAATAATAGATTGAAGTTAAGTCTAGACTATTTTCCTCGTGGGAACGATCCCATCCTCACTAGTTGGGTTATTTACTTGACACGACCGCTTTACTTCTTTATTGAGAAGTAAGTTTGAGTGTATCAAATTTTGGCGCCGTTGCCGGGGATTATAGCTTTTAGATTAACTTGAACTTATTACTATAGTTTAGTTGATATGTTCTTGATTTTACTTTGTTTTATTGTTTTTGATTTTTTTCCAGAACTATCCTCCTTGTATGCCAAATACACGGAGAGGAAGAGAACCCTTGTTTCCCTACGATCACAAATTTGAGCGTACACTACGCTATATGAATCGAAACTTGGGAATAAATGATGATGACCCAAACCAGATCATCCCAGCTCCGGTTGATGTTCATGGTCAGTTGTTACCTGATGCTCCGGGTGAACACCAACAGAGGGGACAAAATCCCATTCCACGGCCCCAGGCATAGTACAGAGGCTATGATAACATAGCAGACTCCGATGGGCCACTTGTCTTACCTCCCCTACCCACAGGCCACACCTTTGTGGTAACTAGTAGCCTGATGCAAATGTTCACTGTCAGAGGTTTGTTTTCAGGGCTACCTTTTGAGGATCCACATGCCCATATAGCTAAGGTAAAGGGCAGTGTGTAAAAGCTGTGTAGGGAGGCCTGATTTTGATTTAGATGTAATAGGGCTCATAGTGTTTCCTCTCTCACTGACGGGAGAGGCTTCTATATAGTTCACTGAGCTCCCATACAACTCAATCTTCACTTGGAACCAACAAATGGATGTTTTCTTAGCACGCTACAATCCGGTCACCAAGAAACTAAACCACAAAGATAGAGTGAATAACTTTGTGGCACTACCAAGAGAGTCAGTTAGTAGTTCTTGGGATAGATTCACCTCGTTCTTGAGAAGTGTCCAAATCACCGTATGATGATGAGTCACTGAAGGAATACTTATATCGGGGAAAGGATGATAATAATAAAACGGTGTTGGACACTATAGTAGGTGGATCTTATGGGGAATGTCCTTATGCTGAGATTGCTGAAAAATTAGAGAAAATCTCCCGGAATAATAAAGCTTGGAGTACTACAAAATCCGATACCGGGAGAAACACCTTCGCAGTGCAGTCCACTCACAACCCAGCCACGGATGAGATTCGTGAAGAAATGGCTCAAATGAGAACTGAGTTTGGGTTGGTACTAAAACATGTCACTGGGGGTGCAGAAAAGATAAATGCAGTCAACTACTTATCGAAACCACCGCCACAAAGTGATGAGTGTTATTATGAGGAGGATTCCTATGCGGTAAATGAGCAAACGGGGGGATTCCAACCAAGTTACCAAGGCTCTAATAAAGAGAATTAGCCCCAAGGTCAAAGTAACAAAGGTCGGAAATATGGTAACTACATCCGTGAGGGTCATTATGTCCGAGTTGGAAACTATAACCGCGATAACAACTTCAACCGGGGTAACTATGGTAACAGAAATGGGCCCTATGTTACTCCTCAAAATCGTGAAGTTACTCCTAGGGATGGTGGAGGTAGTATGGCGCGAGTTGTGGATATGCTGCACAAAATGATGAGGAGTTTTGATGCTAGTGATGATCACAATAAAGAGTGTAGAAATGATTTAGCGGGTATTGGGCAAAAAGTCGATACAGATGCAATATCTATTAAGCAACTTGAGTTACAATGGGCCGAATTATCTGCGACTGTGAACACACAGCAACCGGGCACTCTTCCTAGCATCACTGTCCAAAATCCGAAAAATGATGGACATTCTATGGCAATTACTACTCGCGGTGGCAAGCAAACCATTGACCCACCTATTCCGTCTAATGAGAAAAAGGTGACAAATGATAGTGATAAAGTGGTAGATGTTGATGGTGAATTAGAGGATAACACTGTAAAAGATGCTGAAGTGCCTAAAAAGGTAACCCCCATGCCTAGGCCACCACCCCCATTTCCTCAAAGATTATTGAAAAAGACCGAGGATGGTAAATATCGGCGTTTTATAACAATATTAAAGCAACTTTCTATCAATGTCCTTTTGGTAGAAGCTTTAGAACAAATGCCCGGTTACGCCAAGTTTATGAAAGATTTGGTCACAAAGAAAAGATCGGTTAGTTTTGAGGATGATGATAGAATGCAGCATTGTAGTGCTATTGCTAAAGGATCTCTGGTCCAAAAGAAAGAAGATCCGGGTGCGTTCACTATTCCTTGTGCAATCGGGCTATTACATTTTGCGAAAGCATAATGTGATCTGGGGGCAAGCATAAATCTCATGCCCCTCTTGATTTACAAAAAGTTGGGTTTGGGTGATCCAAAGACCACTGCGATGCAGCTACTGATGGCAGATCGAACAGTAAAAAGGCCTATAGGGATACTCCACGATGTGCTAGTAAAAGTGGAGCCGTTCATATTTCTGGCATATTTAGTTATTCTTGATTGTGAAGTCGATTTTGAAGTGCCCATTATTCTTGGGAGGACATTCCTTGCTAGGGGAAGAGCCTTAGATGACATGGAAAAGAGGCAGATGAAATTTCGGTTGAACAATGAGGAAGTGACCTTTAACATTTGTAGGTCCATGAGGCAGAGTGGTGAGCTCCAATTGGTATCTGCTATATCCTACAACATGGGTGAGACATATGAGAAACAAATAGAAGAACGTCTAGGTGTAGAAGCAATAGCAGCAGTGATAATGAATTTTGATAGCGATTGCATGGAAGCGTATGAATCATTAGTCGCGGCTCTTGACCGAGGTGATGTTCGGTTTAAACCGAAGAAATATGAGCTATATATGAAGAATCGCGAGTCCCCACCCACGAAACCATCTATAGAGGAGGCTCCAAAATTATAACTAAATGCTCTCCCACCTCATCTCAGGTATGAATTCTTAGGAAATGGTGACGCTTCGCCAATAATCATTGCATCGAACTTGAATGAACAACAAGTTCAGAGTTTGGTGAAGGTGCTAAAAAGGTTCAAAAGAGCTATTGGGTGGGCTATTGCGGACATTATTGGGATCCCTCCTGGTATTTGCTCTCATAAAATCAAACTCATGCATGATCATAAACCAAGTATTGAGATCCAGATACGCCTAAATCCTCCTTGAAAGAAGTCGTGAAGAAGGAAATCATTAAGTGGTTGGATGCCGGAGTATTCTATCCAATACCCGATAGTAGTTGGGTATGCCCGATTCAGTGTGTACCTAAGAAAGGGGGAATGACTGTGGTCCCCAACGAAAAAAATGAACTTTTTCCACTAAGACCGGTTACTAGATGGAGGGTGTGTATGGATTACCGAAAACTAAATTCATGGAGTAAAAAAGACCACTTTCCTATGCCCTTCATGGATCAGATGTTGGATAGACTTGCCGGAAAAGGGTGGTACTGTTTTCTTGATTGATATTCGGGGTATAATCAGATTTCTATTGCACTAGAAGATCACGAGAAAACCACTTTTACTTGTCCATATGGGACCTTTGCGTTCAGAAGAATGACGTTTGGGTTGTGCAATGCACCCGCCACATTTCAGAGATGTATGATGTCGATATTTTCAGACATGGTGGAGGATACTATAGAAGTTTTTATGGATGATTTTTCTGTGGTTGGTGATTCATTCGAGCGGTGTTTGACCAATTTATCTGAGGTCCTTAAGAGATGTGAAGACTGCAATTTAGTACTAAATTGGGAAAAGTGTCATTTCATGGTGAAAGAGGGTATTGGTTTGGGTCATCGCATTTTAGAAAAGGGCATAGAGGTTGATCGAGCTAATATCGAGGTAATAAAGAGACTTCCCCAACTGATCTCTGTGAAAGGTGTGAGAAGCTTTCTTGGGGATACAAGTTTTTATCGGAGATTCATCAAAGACTTTTCAAAGATTGCACATCCATTGTGCAAACTGCTAGAGAAAGATTGTAAATTTTGTTTTGATGAATCCTGTCTTAAAGCATTAAGTGAGCTAAAAGAAAAATTTGTGTCTGCGCCTATCATTGTTTCTCCCATTGGAACAGTCCATTTGAGGTGATGTGCGATGCTAGTGGGGTGGCTCTTGGTGTAGTATTGGGACAAAGAAAAAACAAAACCCTTCACCCCATTTACTATGCTAGTAAAGCCCTAAATGAAGCTCAGAAGAACTACACAGTAACCGAACAAGAACTCATTGAAGTAGTATTTGCTTTTGAGAAATTTTGCTTCTATTTGCTAGGTACTAGAGTCATAGTGCATACTGACCACTCAACATTGATATATTTGATGGCAAATAAGGATGCGAAACCTAGGCTGATCCGTTGGGTATTACTGCTACAAGAATTTGACTTTGAAGTGATGGATAGAAAAGGAACTGAAAATCAAGTTGCTGATCACTTGTCTCGTCTAGAGGATGAAGCTATGAGAGAGTTAGGGGATAATACTGACATGGATGATACTTTCCCCGATGAGCATGTATTGGCTGCTTCACAAGACTTGATCCCATGGTTCGCAGATTTTGCGAACTATCTGGCTAGTGATATTGTTCCATCAGACTTGTCCTTTCATCAAAGAAAAAAGTTCATGTACGATGTGAAGAAGTTCTTTTGGGATGAACCATACTTATATAGGAGTTGTGCCGACGGGCTTATTCGGCGTTGTGTGCCCGAATAAGAGATGTTGAATGTGTTGGAGGCATGCCATTCCTCACCCGTTGGTGGACATCACAGCGGTATTTGAACCGCTCATAAGATATTTCAATGTGGTTACTATTGGCCATCTCTTCATCAAGATGCTCATGAGTTTGCTAAAGCATCTGACAGATGCCAACGACATGGCGGCATTTCAAGAAAGCAAGAGCTCCCTCTAAACCCCATTCTTGTGATTGAGTTATTTGATGTTTGGGGTATTGACTTTATGGGCCCTTTTGTGAGTTCTCATGGAATGAAGTACATTCTAGTAGCGGTTGATTATGTATCTAAATGGGTCGAAGCCATCGCCCTCGCAAACAATGAAGGGAAGAGTGTCACTGCATTCTTGAAAAAGAATATATTCTCTCGTTTTGGTACCCCAAGGGCAATTATTAGTGATGTGGGCTCCCACTTGTGCAACAGATTGTTCAAGGGGTTATTGGAGAAATATGGGGTTCGCCATAATGTGGCCACTACTTACCACCCTGAAACTAGTGGGCAAGTTGAAGTGTCGAATCGGGAGATCAAACAGATATTGTCAAAAATAGTGAACGCTAGTAGAACGGATTGGTCAAGGAGGCTTGATGATGCTCTTTGGGCCTGCCGGACAGCATATAAGACTCCCATAGGTATGTCTCCATACCAACTTGTATATGGGAAAGCTTGTCATCTTCCGGTTTAGTTAGAGCATAAAGCCATGTGGGCCATGAAGAAGTTGAAAATGGATAGGAGCGAAGCTGCAGAACAATGGTTAAATAGGTTGAATGAACTCGACGAATTTCGCCTGAAAGCCTATGAAAGCTCAGCCCTATACAAAGAAAATATGAAGAAGTACCATGTCAACAAAATTTAAAAACGAGAGTTTATGGTCGGGGATTCGGTGCTTTTATTCAATTCCAGGTTGCGCTTGTTTCCGGGCAAGCTCAAGTCCAAATGGACTGGTCCTTACTTGGTTACCCAACTATTCCCTCATGGAGCAGTTGAGTTGGAAACTAAGGAGGGTGTGTGGTTCAAGGTTAGTGGACAACACATAAAAATCTATTTTGGGCATGCTCAATCGGCGAATGAAGTGATCGAGGCATACCATGTTGATGAAGTCTGAGTAATCAAGTGTCCCCAGTCGTGCTGCGACATTAAATCAGGCGCTTGTTGGGAGTCAACCCAATACTTATAGTCTTTTTAGTAATGGTAGCATTTTTCTACTAATGGGTTTTTAAAGTTGCAGTCACATCATCACGAAATTCTGCAGAAAATTACTCTGCAGCAGTCACTGACGGATACATCGACGAACCGTTGCGCCTGCACGCACAGTCGTATGCCTTCGTCGTACCAGGTACGTCTTTCTGTTATTCTGAAACTATGGCACAGACGAGGGACCCAACGACGGGTAATCACAACTGCGACGGACCATCGTCGGGGAACCGTCGCGTGATTAATGAGGTATACCCGACCCGACCCGGTTGGAGTTTATTAAAAAATGTCACCATTTAAACTCCCCAACCCATCATTTCACCCCCATTCCTTCATTACTCCTCCCATTGCCCTCTATTTTCAACTTCCACAATCGCTCCCTCTATCAACCGATCATTCCCCCCCCCCCCCAAAAAAAAATTCTCCAAAGCTATAAAATTTATAATCTACAAGTCGTAGTTGCTGCTGTGGGTGTCTTCCTGGTCACCCAGTACTTGTCCATCTTGTTTTTCTCCAATTCTAAGGTATGTGTCTCTAATTTCTACTCATTTATATTGCATTTTGTTTATTAATTAGTATTAGCTTAGTTCTTGGTCATATGTTTTTTTCTTTTATATAAGATTCTGTCTAACCTAGGTTAAAAATGTTCGAAATTGCCATACAACCCTAGACATAGGTGCTTTTGCATTGCTAGTTTCCTAGGTAGTTGGGTTAGACAAATGTAGGTCCAAAACACTACAAGTTTGATTTGGGTTCATCGGGGATTCATGGGGTACCCCGAGTTCTGTCAATGATCTACAGAACGAGACCCCGATGACGGACCGTCGTAGGGTCTGTTCCAAAAGCCCTAAGACCCCACTGTCAATTTTTTAAGTGTCCTCCAACGGACATATGCGACGGACCTTCGTCTACGACGGTCCGTCCTGCACAACTGTTCTGGTTGTCAGAGACCCTATTCCTGAGGGTCTCTCACTTTTTCTAAGTGTCCTTCAACGGACACATGTGACGGACCGTCATACCCATGACAGTCTGTCCTGTACAACCGATATGGTTGTCAGAGACCCTATTCTTGAGGGTCTCTCACTTTTTCTAAGTGTCCTTCAACGGACACATGTGACGGACCGTCGTCTTTACGACGGTCCGTCCTGCACAACCTTTCTTGTTGTTAGAGAACCCGTTTCTCAGGGTCTCTCTTCATTTCTCTAAGTGTCTTCAAACGGACGAGTACGACGGACCCTCATAACCACAACGGTCCGTCCTGCATGACCATTGTGACGGTCAGAGACCCCTCTCCTAAGGGTCTCCATATTTTTTTCAAGTGTCCTCTGACGGACTCCTACGACGGACCTTTGACGGTCCGTCCTGCACAAACCGTCATACTTGTCAGAGACTCTCCTTCAGGGTTCTCCATATATACATAGTCTAAGTAAGACACGACGGACCCCATGACGGTCCGTCATAGTCACGACGTGCCGTCACCAGGCCCGTCGTGTGTCACTATTACTATAGAAATGACATACTATTTTCAATTTTTTTGTGTGTTTTGCTTGTCTTGTTTGCCACTACTCGTACTAATATTGATCCTTTACATGTACTATCTACTATGGCACCCAAGAAAGATCGAATCTATGCATGCGGGCGATAGAAGTCTGTCGCCCCGTCTGCCCGCATGGTCATTGGCTCTGATGATGAGCGTGACCCCGAGTATGTGCCCCCAGGCACTTCCACCCCTGCCCGTGCTGCACGTGCTCCCAGAGCCACACCCAAAAAGGTGGCATCCGGCGTAGTCACTGCCTCTCAGTCTGATGAGGAGTGCACACTGCCGGCACACCCTCTAGGTCAGCCACAAATGAAGAAGGAGCGTCTCGCTCCATAGGAGTTTCTTGGTCGGAGGAAGCCTCCGGCTCCTCTGAGGTTCCTGCACCCGCCACCTCTGCAGCGTCGGGCTCGTCTTATGAGGCTGACAGTTCGGAATCCACATCAGTTTCACCAGCTCAGGCCCGCACCCCGGCCACTGACCAGCCCAACCGGTGGTGTGTCGACGGGCAATTTCAAGTCTACTCCGACGCCAAGTTCCTGACTGACAGAGGAGTTATGACTCCAACACTCACCTTGGAGCGACGGGTCCTAAGAAGGAGTCTCCCGACGATGCCTGAGATCCACAATCTCTTCACCAGGCATCGCCTGGACTGGACAGCACGTCCGTTAGGATGTTTCGATGAAGAAATGGTCCGAGAGTTCTATGCATCCTACATAGAGACTCTCCGATCACAGATAGATAGGCGGGCTGCCCCGCCAAACCGGCCCCACTGGAGAAGGTTCGAGTACGGGGCGTGCAGGTCGACATTTCCCTGCCTGCCATCCACCAGTTTCTATACGGCGAGGGTGTTGATGCTACTAGGACCCCTCTCACTGCTAAGTTTGACTACAGATGGAAGCTTGTTAAAGATGGCCAGTTCCTGCGCGAGCCATCGCTGAGAGAGACCACCAAGAGGTGGATGGCCCTGCACCTGTCAGTTGATGTAGAGGGTGCCGACTGGGTGACCGAGACAAAGGGGGCCATCAAGAAGTCCAACCTCACTTTCACGGTGAAGTTCTTGTGGCTGATTGTCCGCCACTGCCTTTCCCCCACAACCGCTGATAATATCGTTACATGGGATCGAGCAGTGTTGATGGCGGCGATGATAGCCGGGTTCGAGGTGGATTTCGCGTGGCTTATACAGGCAGTCATGCACGAGAGGGCTTTCAAGGTCACAACTACTTACCTTTCCCGTGCATGATCTTTTCTCTCTGCAGGTCCGCAGGTGTGCCTATATGGCACGTAGATCAGCTCAAGACCCCACAGAGCACTGTTGATGTCAGCCTCATCAGAGATGAGACCAATGAGTTGGCTCCACGCAGAGGGCCCCGTCTAGAGCTGCCCCCACTTGCTGACGATCTTACTGAGACGGTAGCCCAGGCCCACACGGCTACGCAGGCGGCGTCCATTGACACTACTCCGGTCGAGTCTATCCGGGGTAGTAGCACTGCCCCGAGCTCCTCTCGCATAGCCCCTCTACCCACGTTGGTCCTGCTTGCTAGGGTCCAAAAATAAGAGGCTCAAATGGCTACACTTCTGCATCATATCCAGCCATGGATGCAGAGGTCTATTACCGAGACAGAAGAGCGCCTGGAGCGGAAAATGGTCCAGTATACAGAACGGAAGATCGCTGAGGTTCACTAGCGCTTGGATGCCTTTGAGTTGAGGGTGATAGCCCGTCAAGCCCCTCCGGTGGATGTGTCGACTCTTCAGGCTGTGGTCGATAGCCTTCACGCCGATATTGACACGATCTTAGAGGCAAGGGTGCCTGAGTTTGAGGCCCCTTCTGTCGAGCCTGATGAAGACACAATGTTGTGCGGCCCTATTCGCCACCATAGAGATTCCACCACCTCCCCCTCGAGATCATGCCAAGAGGCGTAGGGGTCGAGCAGAAGACGAGGCGCGAGCAAAGAAGAAGGAGCGTCGTGAGATGAAGGCTGCGAGGAGAGCCTCACTTGCTGAGGAGGAGGAACATCAGATGAGAGCGGCTGGGGCGTCTAGATCCTGAACTGTGGAGATAGAAGGAGGCACTACTGATAGTGCGGTTGTTGCTGAGGGTATCACTTAGGGTGTCCAGATTGCAGAGGACGTGGGTTCCGGGCAGCCAGACCCACCAGCTTGTTGATCGACGGCGCTTTGCGCCAACCATGTTTGCTTCACCTACCACTCTAGTATTTCAATTTTTATGCTTTGGGGACAATTGCATGTTTTTTTGGGGGGTGGGGTAAATGGAAAGTGAGTGTTAGGGTGAAGTTTGAGTAGCCCAATTTACTATTCTCTTTTGGGGTTTTCTTGCCTGTGTTCTTTTTCCCCAATAGACTGATTACTTTTCCTGTTGAACCAGCATGTCTATATCTTTTGTACATAGTTTAATTCTAGAGCATGATGGCTAAAATGATATCCTGATAAATTGGAAAATGATGCACGACTAGGCATAGTAACTGATAAATATGTGGCTCTCAGCATGACATAGAGGTACACCATTGCATTACCTTATGTGTAAAATTCGAACTAGGTGTCTGATAATCTGGTAGAGTGATGAGATGTCAAGTGAGTGTGAGGAAGATTTGAATAGTCCACTATTTGTACTGAGCTAGAACTTGTCTGGTTAGTCCTGCTAAAACTAAGCTGTAATAGACAATTAGGAAAGGATCATAGGCCCTTATTCAATATAGCCCATCTTTAGCCTAAATTAAATAAAACCAAATGAAATATATCCTTCTTTGACCCAAATGATCTGAGCTTAAATTAGACCTTTCTTTTTCACCCCAACTGATGTTTTTCTGGGAATAATGTGTTGGCCCTGGTCCCTCCTTGGACATGTGCACCTCAGCTTATGCCAAAAGCATAAGTTGAGGGTGGATAATGCCGTAAACAACCTTCGTTATGGCCCTTACCCAACTTTGGGTATTGTGTACCTTGACTTATGACAAAGCCATGAGTTGAGGGTGGCTATTATGAGGAATGCTCTGGAAAGTGGGGTTGAAAGAACAAATAGAGAGAAAGAACAAAAGTAAAGTGACTCAAGAATTAGTTGAAAGAAAAGTAAAGAAAAAGAAAAATATACAAGAAATACAAGCAATAAAAGAAGAGAGTCACTTACACAATTGAAGAAAGACGAGAAAATAGCAAGGTGAAAGAATATGAGAAACTGCGCGAGATAAAATATAGAAAGTGGAAGGTATAGCCGATATTTCAAGGAGGGAAAAAAGTCACTAAAGTATACCTAAATATACCCTACCTGACCCTGAGCCTATGTTACAAGCAAAGGAAGTCCTATCGTTATCCTAAGGGTTGTATAGCGAACTTAAGGCAGTGAAAATAATGGCAAGCTTATGGCAATAGGTATGATTGAGTGTGACTTTGTTCTGAGAGCGAGTGTTGAAAATTGATCCATATACTCAAACTGAAATCATTGTGTGAAAAATGAGGATTTTGTTTTAAAGTGAGGACACTAGTTGCATTACCAGAATTATTAGCACCTCGGTGAGAAATTGAAGAGGATAGGTGTTAGCGCATGGTGAGTCTGTGTTATGTTTTGATCCCACATAATTCAAACCTAATAGTTATAGCATGCATAGATTTGATGAGATTAATCGGGATTGATAGCCAAATGATTGCAAAGGATGAAACATGGATACTATTGTACAAAGATTTTGTATTGAATCATAGTGCTTCGCTTGAGGACAAACAACGAATTTAAGTTGAGGGTGTTGATATACCATGGTTTCACGGTATTATTAATAATTTTTCCTTAAGTTTAGTGTGTGCAAAAGCCTTTTTGTGCTAATTTTGATATAAGTTTCTCTTAATTTTGCAGGAAATCTGTCCAAAGAGGAATGCAGATATTTTGAGCGAAGAAATGCAGAAGAGACCACCTACGGAGCTTATGGCGGTCCATCGTGCTTGTGACGGTCCATAGGTGGCAGCGTAGTGCAGCTGCTGAAGGAAGATGGGGAAGTCTGACAGAGTGTGGGGCTACGGAGTTCATGACGGTCCGTCGTGTCTATGACGGTCTGTCCTGCAGGTTCATCATGAAGTCCAGAGAAGTAGTCCCAGTACCCATATTCCAAGATTTCAAGTGTTTTGAAACAAAGTCCCTCGACGGAACGTTGTGCCTATGACTGTCCGTCATACCTGCCGTCGAGGGTAATGAAGAGAGGAGCAGAAGAAACTGCATAAGTATGGGACGACGGAGTCCATGACGGTCCGTCATGACCACGACGATCCTTTGCGAGTTCCGTCGACCTAACCGCGTTTTGACAGATTTCCAGCAAATAGAGTCCTTGTTTAATTAGGTTTTTATTTTCCATAAATAGTTTGAAAAACCTCATTTTTGAGGTTAGACTCTGTGTATTAGTTAGATTCTTGATTATCATTAGACTTTTTGTGAGATTATTGATTACTTTGAGATTCTTACAAGTGATTATTGGTGATTAATCAAGCAAGCTTTCGGATTTTACTCTTTTTCATTGAAGTAAGTACATGAATTCTTATTTAATATATTTGAATATTGTGATTATGACAATGAGTAACTAAACTCCATAACTAGGGTTTTGGGAACCATAAGCAAATTATGAGATAAAACCTAACTAAAATAACAATTCTAGAATAGTGTCTTGCATGTATTAATAATTCTTTCGCTTAGAAGTCTTTTTAACGGATGACCAACGTTAGAACTTGCCTTAATGCTATTTGCGGACCAAGGAGGTAGATAATAGGAAAAGAATTATCAACATAGATTTAGTGTATACTATCTAAGAGGCTAGTATTGATTGGTACGAGGTAATAACTTAGTCAAATATCGAATACGATGCTTAATATGAGTTAAATATAAGGGTTAGGATAGCAACACATGTAGCCGTACCAAGGTGCGGAGTGAGATTTTCTAGATGCCGGACCAAGGATTTAGAAATACATAACTTATCACTTTGCATGCAAGATATTAGGAAAGAATAGTTATAGTTAGAATTGTCAAGTTATGAACCTGTGGGGAACACGTAAACCCTAGTTACTTTGATAAATTGATTAAAATCCAACATTCAAAGCTATTAAGTGTCTTTTTCAATTTAGGTAGTTATTTTCATTCATTTAGAAATAGAAACCCCCCTTTTATTGTTTTTAGTTTCAAAGAAAGTAATTGACTAAACAAAAGTAATAATAGATTGAAGTTAAGTCTAGATATTTTCCTCCTGGAACGATCCCAACCTCACTAGTTGGGTTATTTATTGACACGACAACTTTACTTCTTATTTGAGAAGTAAGTTTGAGCGTATCATTATACATATTCCTAAGAAATTTATGTTTCGTAATAAAATGACTTTTTATGATGTATGTTCCTCATGTTGTTTTGCATTGTGTATGAGTTGCCTATCTGTCTTGATGAGGTGTATTTATGAACGTGCTTTAGTACTCTTTTGAGAGTAATTGCATATTTTGTCTATGATATTGTGTTGAGCATGCTTTTAGTTGGAGAAGGTAGTTCCTCCTATGAATATGAGAAATGGTGAGTTTTATGCATAACGGGTTGTTAGATGTAATTCCTACTTCCTTTTGTTGCATTGACTATGCTTGCGATGGAGTTAAATTCTCCTCCATTAAATTGTACATATTTTTATGTTTAATGAATGATGGGCTGCTCGTCTTGAGTCTTTACTTGTGTAAGGTGTGTAGATTTTTATTCAAGGATGAATATTTTCAAGGCGGAGATATTGTAACACTCCAAAAAAATTAGTTCGCTAAAACTAGATCTAACTGTTGGGGTTAGAGTCAAGGAAGTGAGAAAGGGACAAGGGAGAGGACTAGGGCAGTCCACTCTCCCCTAGAAACTGCCTCAGCGACCACGACCACAACCATGACTCGTGGTGTGGACCCCGTATGATGGTATGGTCTATGGTGGGTAAGGCATTGTGCTTGCCAAGCAGCCCAAAATGACACCCTCCCCCACGAGACACTTGAAGGCTCGTGAAGGACACCAAGTACCGTGGGAGTGGTCGTGCTCTTCACCTAGCCACTGCCTCAAGGCCGACGAGAGGCACCCCCACCATCGGCATGCACCACGACTCATGGAGCCCCTTATGAAGTTTCCTTGGGCTTGTTGTCTAAAGGCACGTGATTTCAAGACACTTCCTCAAGTCCACAAATGAGACCACAACTCGTGAAGCCCCTCGTGGAACATGGGCAACTCACTTAAAGTATGGGGTGTTTTAGGTAATTTCGATTCAAGGGTTATTAAAGTGAAGTTGTTTTCCCTTAGTTTTATGCACATGTACAGGTAAATTTAAGTGAAAATCCACCCATTCACCCCATTTTTTTCATTACCCAAAATGAAATCCCAAAAGTTCATGTTCTCTAAAAAATTCTCTCTCTAGAATTTCAAGGAAGAAGACGAAAGTTGGACCTAGGGTTCAAGGATCAACCTCTCCTCATCAAATTTATTAGGATTCATTTTTAAGGTATGGTAGTCCTTTATCCATGGATATGTTTCATCCTTGGAGTCCCTTCAAAACCCCAATTTCAAAGATAGAAATTTCCCAAATACTAGGTTTTTTCTCTAAGTCACGAGTTCCTTTTAAAAACAATTCCAATGTTTCAATTACTTTATATTATTTTCGTGTTGATGACTTACTATGGTTTCTATGGTGAAATCCCCAAGAACCCATGAATTCCCCATATTACCCAATTGTGATCTTGTGATGTGGGTTGTTGATTATAGAAGAATGTATGATATTAATTATGTAGTGATTAGGTTACTAAAATTACGATTATATCTATGTTTAATGTATTAATTCCAGATTTATTGATTGAATATGATATATGGTCCTTGAAGGGCAAAGAACGAGAATTATTCATGATTATGAGATAATGTATATGCATTAAGAACACTTTGATACTGAAGTGTACATGATTATGATGATGTTGTTGTATTTATTGAAAGGCTATTCTCATGAACTCATAATGAACATAATGGGAAATGTTTTATAACATTATGAATATTCTAGGTTGAAAGGAAATTCTCACCTAATTGAATCTAATGTTGTATGTAGACATGGACGGTGAAAGATATTATCACACATGATCTAATCACCTATCCTAATGAAAAAAATTATGAATTAATTAGCACTCCATAGGATAATTGCTTAGCAGCGAGTGGAAATTTACTATGAGATAGAATCTCTTCCATTAGAAAGTTTGAGTTTCTAGAAGCAATCTTTTGAGATGGAACCTCACCCGCTAGAAAGGGTGGGTTTGTAGTAACGATCTTGTTATCCCATAAATTCGTACCGCAGTAAGATTTTTAGCTAGTTGATCCACATAAAATCTAACAAATGATGGTCTTACCTTAGGAAAGTAGGACAACCCTTTTGGGTGTGGGCAGCACCACATACCATTTTTAGCTCATATGGTCTATATATGTCGGTTAAGTCTTATTCACACTATGAATAAGAATATGAATTATGAACTACAGTTACTCAAGAAGCTTTACTTAGTATGAATGGGATTATGAGATCTTATTCGTAAATTGTGCAAATATGCTTTAAGGGTCTTTATTGTATGTTTCGCTTATGATATGATGATTTATGAGTTGGTTATGCTTATGACTTGGGCTTTTACATTATCCTAAAAATGATGCTTTAACTTGGTAAATTGCATACCTTCAACTACAATGTCCCTTTTAGCATTTTTTCATGATTTTTGTGCATGACTATCATACTTAGGATCCGGCTCTCAAAGGTTTTCCCCATTGTGGATAGAGCTTGGATTTGTTCATTTCTCATTTCTTATCGGTGAATCCCTATGCTTCGAGGATAAAATGTTATCATTGTAGTTTCAATGGTGTATTTTCTTTCTAGATTATGTTATGATGGGATGTGACCATATTTGATTTGACTATTGTAGTAGATAGCCACTTGAGACAATTTTAGATTTCCTCTTTGCTTTTAAGATAAAAACATCTTAAGACTTGAAATTTGTTTTAATTTTATTTTTCAACACATTATTATGTGATATGATAAGTGGATTACATGGGCCATTCGTGGTTCATTATATCATGTTACGTCTAGGGGATACAAAGGGTTGTGAAAACAAGCCAGAATTCTGAAACATCAAAAGTTCGTGGACTATAGCACACGAAAATAAGCAAAATCTTGTTTTTCCTGCTTTAAGGATTTTCCAAACATGAAAATGTGCCATATGCCCCTCTGGAAAAATTGACACCATTAATATGGTCATAAGGTAAATCCATTAAATTGTTTTGCGAAAATAAGTCGGAATCCAAAATCACCGAAAATCAAGTTGTTTAGCACAAGAGAATTGGCTTAGTATGTTTTTTCCTTCTTTAGGGCTCGTTTGAACTATAAAATGCGCATGTTTGCCCCTCTAGATTATATAAAGCCATTACTAAGTCCTTAATTGACTCCCATAAAAAAATTTTGCAAAAAACAAGTCGGAATAATTAATCACCAAATAACGATGGACTATGTTCCACACAGGAATCGGCAAAATCTCTTGTTTCCTTCTTTGGGGCTCGCTTGAAATTGAAAATGCACCCATTTTCCCTTTTAGACCAACTGATTCCATTAATAAGGTCTTAACAGACGCTCATAAAAAATTTCAACCAAAAAAAGAACTGGAATCCTAAATCATAAAAAATATATGGATTTATAGCACACAAAAATTGGCCTAAGATGGTTTTTCCTTCTTTGGGGCTCGTTTGAACTTGAAAATGCGCTTGTTTTCTCCTCTAGACATACTAACACCATTAATAAGGTCTAAACTGATTCCCCTAAAATATATCGACCAAAACAAGCTGGAATCATGAATAAAAAAAATGTATGGACTATAACACACAAAAATTGATAAAACCTTGTTTCATCTACTTTGGGGCACGGTTGAACACGTAATTTGCCCATTTATGTCTATGGAACAAGTGACACCATTAATAAGGTCATAACATATGTCTATGCAATATTTTGACCAAAACTAAATAGGAACCCGAACCACCAAAATCGATGGAATATAGCACACAAAAATTGGCAAAATTTTGTTTTTCTTGCTTTAGCGCTCATTTGAACTTTAAAATGCATCTGTTTCCCCTCTGAACCAAGTAAAACCGTTAATAAATTATTAAATAACAACTATGAAAAGTTAAGCCAAAAAAAATGCCAGACTCTGCAATCACCAATCATCGATGGACTATATTATACACAAAAATCGGCAAAACATGTTTTTTCCTTCTTTGGGGCTTGTTTGAACGTAAAAATGTGCATTTTTTCCTTTGGACCAATTTATGCTATTAATAAGGTATTAAGACATATCCATTAAATATTTTGGTAAAAAACAAGCAAGAATCTCGAATTACAAAAAATTCATGGACTTATATAACACAGAAAAATTGGTATAGTCTTTGTTCTGCTACTTTGGGCCTCGTTTGAACTTTAAAATGCATTAATAAGGTCTTAATAGACATCCATGAATTATTTCGTATCATAGCACACAAAAATCTTTAAAATTTGGCTCCTCCTTGTTTGAGGCTCATTTCAACTCGAAAATGCACCCATTTACCCGTTTGAAGTAACTGATGTCATTAATAAGTCCTAATAAAAGTCCATGAAAAATTTCAGTCAAGAACAAGCCAGAATCTTTAATCACCGAAAATCCATGGACTATACAAGAATTGACAAAATCTCATATTTCCTACTTTCGCGTTCATTTGAACTTGAAAATGCAGATGTTTGCTTCTCAAATATAATGATGCCATTAATAAGGTATTAATAGATGTACATGAAAATATATGCAAAAAACAAGTTGGAATTCCGAATCACAAAGTCCATGGACTATAAGCCCCAGAAATCGGCAATATCTTGTTTTTCCTACTTTGGTCTTGTTTGAACTTAAAAATAACTCCATTTTCCACTATAGACCAACTTAAGCCATTAATGAGTTTTTAGTGATCGTCCATGAAAAGTTTAAACAAAAAACAAGAAGGAATTTGAATCATCCAAATTCTATGGACAATCACACGAATATCGGTAAATTCTATTGTTTCTTTATTGGGGATCGTTTAAACTTGAAAATGTGCCCTTATGCCCTTGTAGATTAAGTGAAGCCATTAATAATGTCGTAACTGACTCCCATGAAAAGGTTCGGTAAAAAATAAGTTGGAATCTTCAATAACCAAATATCCATGGAATATAACACCCGAAAAAATCAACAAAATCTAATTTTTCCTTCCTTAAGTTGAATAATTGGTATCAACTGAATGCACATCAAAAGAAAATGTTGGGAATTTTGTTGAAGTTCTTTGAGTCCATCAATGATGATGTGCCCATGGATGAGGACGTATCAGACTCTATCACGACCTAGGGGTACCTTCTAGATGTAACATGGCGTTTGGACCCCGAGAGACCCCATACAAGCAACTTAACATTTATAATATAAGAAATTAAACAAAGAAGAAAATACAACATTTAAAACCCAAAGACTTATAAAAAGTGGAAATGTAAAACACTTGTTTCATTAGAGATCTGGTAAAATAAAATGAAATTTGGTCGACCCCACACATCATGTCCAAAACTCGAAATAAGAAAGAAAATGTATTGATACCCTCAAATTACACTTCCCTAAAGAAGTATAAGCAGTCGTATTAAGTAAAGAGCCCAACTATTAGGTTGGGGTCGATCCCACGAGGAAAATGGTTTAGACTTAAATTTAATGTATGATTACTCGATTTAGTCAAGTCCTTTTCCAAAACTAGTAATTAAAGGGGGGTTCTGTGAGACAAAAGCGTTGCAATGTTGTGAAATTAAACAAGTAGCAAAAGTAAGTTATTGGTGTTTATGAAGTTGTGAGAGAAACTATGGTACAAGTGTCCCCATAGGTTCATAACATCATAATCCTAGCTATAACAACTCTTTCCTAGTGTTTTGCATGCAAAGCGATAAACTATGTATCTCTAAATCCTTGGTCCGACATTTAGAGAATTTCACCCCGTAACTTAGTCCAGCTACGTGTGTCTATGTTACTAACCCTTACCTTTACTTCATATTAAGCATCATCTTCGATGTTTGGCTTAGTTATTACCTTGCACAAATCGAAACTAGCCTATTAGATAGTATCCACTAAATTTATGTCGGTAATTCTTTTTCTATTAACTACCCCCTTGGTCCGGCAAGTAACAATAAGGTGTGTTATAATGTGTCTACTTGTTTAAAAGACTTCTAGACGAAAGAATTATTGATGCATGCAATGACCTAGTTGAGAATTTTTAATTAGCAAGTTTTATCTTGTAATCACCCATGGTTCCCACAACCCTAGTTGTGGAGTTAGTTACCCATTCATAGAAGAGCACAATTCATAGTTGTTAAATAATATATCAAGAACTTACTTTTACAAATTCGAAGAAAATCTAAAAATTCAACTTGAAATCACACAATTATCTTGAATGACAAATCCGAAAATGTGAATTAATTGTAAAAACAAATCTCCAAGAGCAAAAGTATGAGATTAGCAAAATAATGCAACACCCAGAATAAGGGTTTTCACCCTATTTATATTAAAAAGTGTCCTAAATTAAAAAGGATTAAAAATTAAGAAATTTTAGCCCAAAACGCGAATTCAATCGACGACCCCACAGACGGTCCATCAGTCAAACAATATACCTTCGACTGCCTCCGTCGGTCCATACTTAGCATATTTTAAAATCATGTCCTTTGCATCTTTTTAGATCCAATTGAAGGACCAACAACACGGTCCATTGATTCATCTACAGTCCGTCGATGCTCTCTTTGTTCCATACTTAGCTTTTTCTTCAACACCGGGTATTGGGACATTCTTTCATCACATCAATGATTTGCCTGGATGGTATGCCGATCATTCCATGGATCGTCGATTCTTTCGTAGCACCACACTTGGTCAGAAATTCCCTGAGTTGCTTCCAGATGCTTGAACCTCCAATCGACGCTCACTACCTTAGGTCCGTCTGTCGCAACTGGAATCTAGAACCCAGATGATACCGGCGTTGTTGACCTCTCAGCGGTCACAAAAAAGCCTACTTATGTCATCATTAATTTACGTAGGTTGATTTTAGCGGAAAATTTGAAACTTTTGATTCTTTGAACATACTTGCTAAACATTCTTAACATTTAATAATCGTTCATCATCAACCATCTAACATTAAAGAGATAAGCAACTGAATGAAATAGTTCATTAAGTCTTAATTGTATAATTGCCAAAATGGCACCTATACGAAGTCTGAATCAAAATAGGTATTAAACTCTAGTGGAACATGCTCCACTAGCTCAACTCTAAAACTACGCTAGAATGTAAAACAGTAGCATCCTCGAAAGCATGAGGACCTACCAAAGTCCGGATGAATGCTGACATCCAAATAGCGTAAACAATGATCCTGTAGCTCTATCGACCACTTGTTCCTGCACCTAAAATTGAATAGATGTATAGGGTTAGTACACACTTGTACTAAGTATGGGTGTATGCAAGCACACACCAAGGACATGCATGAGAAAGAATAGCTCTTTCCTAACGATATGATTTTTTTAAGTAAAGTCAGTAGACTTGCAGAATTGAGATTAGGAATGTTAGTGAACTTTTCAAATTGAGTTAGGAATGTCATGCCATGAGGGTAACATGCATCATTATAAATATGTTATTGCACACAACACATAACATCTTCATATGGCACATATAATAGCACATAACGTATAACACATAGCTTCTTTCATATCATTCATTCATTTGCCATGAGACCTTGTAATCATGGACTTGACATTAAGAATTTCCAAAATGAGGGCTCAACATATGGGACCTCAACTATGGAGTCTTCATTAGCAAACACAGAGTCTGACTCATCCATTCATACGTACTTCATTTCATTCATAGGCCAATGTGAACACCTTCTATACCTAGGATGTAGTTTAAAACTTTAATCGGGTTTGCTGTGCAATGATCAGGAATAATCTAATATCATTATCTGAGTCTATCTCACCTCTTTATTATTCTATCCTAAAACCTTCGGTGTCATTAATTATTCTAGCTGGCCTCATTCATTCATTGGGAACATTAACTTTAACTGACATAGATCATGTGAGCATCATGAAATCCAGTGTCTCCCCCACACGAAAAAGAGGTGGAATCACCGGCCAAAGTGACTCAATAACATGATAGCATATATGGGAATATACCCCCGCCAAATCCCTATATTAGTGTATTGGTTCAAAGACTAGGAGATGTATGGAGACCCATACCCTGCAAGCCGGACAGTCTCATCTCATGAGAGTTACGTGAACCTTCGTACTTGCCAAAATAAGGCATCACCGCTCATAGCTAGCCTATCGATGCTTAGTATAAAGTTCCATTATATTCAACTTATACGTCATGGAAGCTGGCTTCTAGAATGAGGAAAGAAAAGCTCATTATATGATTTCTCATCTCATCATTAGTATTAAGTGTGTTTAACTCAATACTTTCATTAGAGTGTTCATAGCGTCTGGTCTCTCCATTATCTTACACTCTCATTGGTGAGTACGTATAGGTAACATTTACTTAGGCTCATTTGAGATTGCTCTTATCATATATATTAGCCTCATATCATGTTGTCATCAAATTCTTCATTATGAGCACCTTTCTTTTCATAGTTACTCACCTCTTATTACATGAATGATCATTTCATCATTTCATAGTTCATGTCATCATATGTCAATGCACTTGGCCATTTAGTGTATCTTACACTCATACTTAACCCTACTAGGGTTCCACATTTCATTACGTACATCTTAGGTTCACTTACTTTTGAACGTATGTTAGACTTCTGTGTCTATACATACATGCCATGGGGCTTCATTCATAGTTCGTTAAATGATTCTTACTTTCCTAAGATTATATAGTACAAGACTTATATGTATTGTATATATTCCAAGATCTTGATTTTTGATCTAAGTAGATGGCAGTACTCTTGGATAGTTCACTCAAGTATGACTTGTGTATCAATACAGAAGTTTGGGCAAGGGAACCCAAATCTTGAATCACTTGGATATCATTTATATTTTTCATTGATTTTATTTCTAATATTCATAACATTAGAACTCTAAATTAAATCTCACCATTAACATTGAATGATAGATTTCCTATTTAATTTTACTCTTAATTTAGCCGAAGGGTTGTGGGTTCGAACCCCCACAGCCTCTTTTTATTTTTCATTAAGAATACATTGCTCATTTTCGACCAAACCCCCACAACCTCTTTGATTTTTCTTTTAATTTCGCTGTGGAGGTTGTGACGTGGTGGTTTAGAACCACCACATCTTCTCTATATTTATTTTATTTAAATTGGGCGAGTGGCACTGAGGTTGTGGGATCAAACCCCCATAGCCTCACTTCATTTCGTAATAATTTTGCTTCTTCCTTTAGCCTTGAGGTCGTGGGTTTGATTCCCACGCCTCACGTTTTCTTTTTCCTTATTTTCTTTTCTTTCGCGCGTACCTGGAGGTCGTGGATTCGAATCCCACGCCTCCCATTAATTTGTTTAATTAATTTTGTGCTCCTTCTCCCCACAGATCGCGAGTTCAATTCCCCCCAGTCCCATTCTCTTTTTTTCTTTGAGGCGAAATCAATATCTAGGATCGAATCCCCCAGCCCCCATTTTCTTTTTGCTTTGCCTCGCGAAACCAGTAGCTAATTCCCCTTAGATCCTTCACATTTTTCTTTCTTTTTCAGCCATCTCAACATGTGAGGTCTTCAGTTTAATTCCCATTGACCTCACTTATTTAATTTTCCCTTTTAAAACCCAGATTTCAACCTTATTATAGAGTACCCAAATCTGGAAAATTCTTGTCATTATTCAACTCATTTTTAATCACATTGTTCATAAGTATAGTTGGCTAAAAGATGGTTATTTCAATACACTATATTTCATGGTAATTAACATCACATTGTACACACATTTCACACGTAAAATACACAAGAAATACATGATTTATGCAACCCCAAAACAATGGCCAAAGCCAATGCCCACTTGCACACACGCACACCAACTTTTCGATCACACTTTGAATATTGTTTTAGTAATTCCCCTAACAGAAACATGTTCACATATAATATAAATACATCATTCAGGCCTAAATCTAGCAGCACAACATACCCATCCTACAAATTCGTTTGGGATCTATGGACAAGGACATACAAAGGACCTTGAGAATCATTCAAAGGAAATAACTCTTCGAGGATGAATTCCAGGAGAGAACCCATACCTTTTGATGTTGTTCAAGTGTGAAGCTGCTGCCCAGAAATTACTCCAAACCACGCCCAATTCTCCTCAACGTACACACCACTCGACGAACAACCTCCCTTTGCCTTGACGTTTTTGATTACCTTGCTTTTCTTAAAACTTTTCGTGTGGTTTTTTTCAAGTGTGAAGAAAAATTGTTATGAAACTGTTATTTAGCTTTCTTCTTAGTCACAGCGTGAGAGAATGAGAGTTGAAAGACGTTAAAGAGAGTTGACAAACATGAAGGAGAGTTATTAGGATTAGGAGACTAAATTTAAGACTTAGTCAAAATAGGATTTAATTAAATTAATAAAAAAATCTGATTTATTTTAATTAATAGGTGAAACGACCCTTTTACCCTTAATGAAAAGATTTTAATTTATGATTAAATCATCAATTCCTTGATCCTACTGGGCCTCGAACCCGAGTGGCACCCCATTTGCGAAACGGGTCACTCCGGGTCGCCCAATCCAAATTGCTCTTTAAATTAAATTAATTAATTAATTTATTAATTCCCCAGGGTAATTACAATATTACCCTTGGCTTGGAAAAGACCATTTTACCCATGTACCCTCAAAAGTTAAAATTTCCTCTTTTAAGTCCGGTAAAAACTTTTTCGAGTAAATCTTCGTGTTCGCGAGCCTTACTTGGTTGGTTCCAAACTTTCCAAGCTCAACTAATTCCTCAAGTTAGTTGACTTGGTTGTAGTAAGGATTCTAAGGTCTGGTTCTACGCGTATCAATCCGTGTTACCCTTGGTTTAATCGCAAGCATTCTTGACACCCTAAATCTTTATCCTATTCATTTCTAGGGTTGTTATATTGTCGATGAGACGATGGGCCGTCGATGGCTTTGTCAGTCGAACTTGCACTTAATTTCCACAGCCTTATGTGTTTCAGTTTTGGACAACTTTCTTTGAAAACAAATACAAAATCATATTAAAATTACTACAAATAGTCTCTATACTCAGACCAACTTTAAGGAAAAAACATTGAAACTACCGTGAAACAACATTACATCAACACCCTCAACTTAAATTCGTTGTTTCTCCTCAAGCGACACATTATGACTCAACACAACACTTTGTACACAAGTATCCTTTTTTAAGCTTCTGCAATCATATGGCTATCAATTCCAACTTTTTCGTTACTTTCGTTCATTTTTTTTCTCTTAGGCTTAATGGGCTTACTCTTGTGGATGAGACCATGACACAGACTCACCTTGCACTGACACCTCAACTCTTTTGTCTCTCACCAAAGTACCAACTTAACGATATTGGAACTAGTGTCCTCACTTTAAAAAATATCCTCCTTTTTCACACAGTGATTCCAACATTGAGTATATGGATCATTATTCAACAATCACGCTCATAAAAAATGCACACCTAGTTGGTACTTGTCGCCATAGGCTTACCATTATTTTCACTGCTTAAGTTCACCATATTAGACTATTAGGATCATGATAGGACTTTTTTGGATTGTAACGTAGGCTCAGTGTTAGGTATTGTACATATTGGCACATTTATTGACTTGTTTCCCTCCTTGACATTACAGCTAAGCGTCCTACCTCATTCATTGTTTATTATGACCTACTTTTCTTGTCATCTTTGCCTTATTTTCTCTTTTCTTTATCTTTTGTGGGAGTGACTCTTATTTCCTTTTGTTCAACACTCTTTTTTTATATTCAACTGACATTTTCTACTTAGTCACTTCTCTTGTTCATTATACATTTACTTTTCTAAATTACTCTTTCTCATACCCACTTTTCGGGTCATCACTCATAATAGCAACCCTCAATTTATGTCTTTGCCATGAGTCGAGGTACACATCACCCAAGGTTAGGTCAGCACCAAGACGAGGTTAGTTTATACATTAGCCACCCTCAAATTATACTTTTGTCCTGAGTTGAGGTGCACATGTCCAAGGAGGGACCAGAGCCAACACATTACACCCAGGGAATTTGAGTTGGTGAAGAAAAGTAAGGTCTATTATAGGCTCAAACTATTTGGATCAAAAGGGATAACAATTTCATTCCGTTCACTTCACATTAGGCTAGGATGTTTTCTTATTTGAACAATGTCCTATGATAATTTCCTAATAGTCTAACACAAATTTCTTTAAGCAAGACAAACCGGGCATGTTCTAGCTTGTTACCAACAGGGGAATAATCAAATATCCTCACACTCTATTGATACCACAATGCATTATCAGATTATTGGTTACCTAGTTTGAGTGTTAGAGTGAGGATCATGCAATTGATGTATCTCTATGTTATGGTTAGAGCAAACATTCAACATTCATTTAACTTATTCATGCAAGCACATTCTTAGAAGGGGATATCATTCAAGTTTAGACATCATTCTTCATTTTTCACTTTTATACATTGTAGAAGTGATGACGCATGCCGGTTCAACAGTAAAGTAATCAGTCTCTTGGGGCACAAGAACACAGGCAAGAAAACCACCAAGAGAGGATCGTGAGTTGGGTTACTCACTTTCCGTTTACCCCATCCCCAACAAAAAATGCAATTGTCCAAAATGCATAAGAAAATAAAGAAAGGGTGGTAGGTGAATCAAACCCGAGGCACATAGCGATGAAGAACAACAAGCAGGAATGTACGGTTTCACAGAACCCGCATCCCCACTAGGGACACCCTCAATAGTGTCCACAGCAGTATCTGCACCCTCAGTGGTGCTCCTCTCAACAACCTCTACTTTGGAGCTAGACGCCCCACCAACAAACACTCTCTCATCTGACGAGCCTCCTCATCCAGCAATGACGCTCTCCTCGCAGCCTCCAAATATGTCCGCTTCTTATTTCAAGCACAAGCATTGTAACCTTCACTGGTATAGATGGAATGGTGCCTTTTGGTACGCTCACGAGGCTTAGGCGCTGGTGGAATAGGAGCGGTGAAAAGTGCAGCCAGCACTGAGTCATCTACCGTCTCAACTGGACCAGACTCAGGCTCCGGTCCCCTCATCTTAAGGATGCTGTCTATATCAGCCCGCAAACTCACCACAGCCTCCTGAAGAGTAGTCAGATCAATGGTGGGGGTTAGGAAGTATAGAACTCGGAGCTCAAATAAATCTAGGCGCTGATGGACTTCCCGAATCTTCGGCTATGTTTGCTGCACCACCTTCTTCTCAATCCGGTCCTCAACCTCGCCAATCGATTTCTACACCCAAGGATGGATATGGTGCAACAAGATTGCCATGTGGGCCTTTAGCTTCTGGACCCTAGCAAGCGGAACTAGTGATGGTGATGGTGGGGCAGACCAGAAGGAACTAGGCGCCATACTCGTGCTAGGTGAAGACTTGGCCGTGGTGGCATCAGTAGGCTCCAAAGTGGCATGAAGCCCCTTAGGCTAGTTTTATTGTATCCGCCAAGTTATCACCTTGCGGCTGCACATCAACTTTGTGCCCTCGCTGTGGTACCGCCTCATCCCTAATGAGACAATATTCACTTTCCCGGTAGGAGCATGGAGGACGTCTCTGCGCCAAATGGGAACTCCAGCATCCGTGCATAGCTGAAAAATCATACATGGAAATGGATATGTGGTAGAGAACTTAAAAACCTTCTCATGAATGATGGAGATCAAAAACTGCACCATATCGATCTCCGACCCGGATACCAGAGCTGTTATTAAGACCGCTATATCCCAAGTGAGTAAATTATCTGTAGCAGTGGGGGACATGAGGTAGGGGACTAATAGCCAGAAGAACTTGGCCACAAACGTGAGGTTGGTCTTCTTGATAAGGCCTCTAGGGTCAAACACCCAGTCCGATCCCTCACTATCAATGGAGAGCCGATGACAATCCACCTCTTGGTGGACTCTCTATGTTCTTTGCTCCACTAAAAGTGGCCACTCTTGACCATGTCCCCCCTGTAGTCGAACATTGGGGTTAAGGGAACCTTATTTGAATGAGTGGATCCACCGTATAAGAAGGGCAGATGGCAGGATAAAACATGTCCACACGACAGCCTCGAACACGAACATGTGTGAGTGGGGATTGTTTGGCGGGGTTCGCCCGCCTGTCCAAAGAACCTCCGTGAGCGGCTACATATGACGCGTAGAACTCTCACACAATATCATCACTATAGGACCCCACACTCTTTGACATCCACTCGATCCTGTGGCGGGTAAAAAATGCATGCACCATAATGATTGTTTCTAAGATCCCTGTAAAAACCCGTCACTCAACTGTCAACGTACGAGTCATCACCCCCATATCATTCAGTAACTTGGCATCCCTGCATGTCTTTTATTGTCCATCTACGCACCACATGTTAGGCTCATCACCAACCGATGCAGGGACCTCATGTTGGGGTGCCAGAGTAGACTTCGAATTCTGGGCCTCATCAGGCGAGATATGGCGGGAAGGCACGTCTAGGGGAGTGGCTCCCTGTGATCCGATACCGTAGGCAGTGGCCTCATTCAACCCTGTAGAGTGAGCCGACTCAGAACTGGAAGCCTCCACGGAGCCAGATGCTCCCTTAGAATCCGAGGTAGACCTAGGCGGTGTGCCGCTCAGTGTGCGCTACTCATCAGACTAGGAGGCAGTGACTACGCCAGGAGCCACCTTCTTGGGGGTGCACCTGGTGACTCTAGAAGCTGGTGTCGGGGTGTGGGTGCTAGGGGGCACGTATTCGAGATCCCGCTCATCGTCGGACTTGCCAATTAGTAGATGGAATGGTGACACAAACTTGAAACTCCCACTTTGGTAGATGATGTATGGTTTTGGGGACATAATTGCGTGAAAAACACCTTGTTAGGCTCATCGGGATCAATCTACCCAAACGATACAAGAAAACAAAATCTGGAAATACAGGACACATCGTAGAGCAGAACTGTAGAATTAGGGCGACGGGCAATATTGACGACCCTTCGATGAATCGGCGATACGTGATAGTGTTAATCGGTGAACACTTAAGCTAGTTTTAGAAGTCAACTTTCCATAGACTTTTATTTAGAAATGACGGACATGATGAACGGCCAGTCGATTAATCAACAGACCGAAGTCAACTTCTGTTGTCTGACTCTACAATAATTTAACATTTTTTTAGATATCAAGGTTTCAATTACGAACGATGGACGTGCATAATGGTCCGTCGATGAATCGACAGACCGTAGTCCACTCTCACCGTTTCACAGTTCAGTAGTTTCAAGGGTGAACCACTGACGGACCCTATCGAGAGTCCGTTGATCAACCGACGGTTCATAGACGGGGTCTCGTCTATTGTTTAAATACCGGATTTGAGGTCTTCGTTTTACCCCAAAAAGGTCAATTTAAAACACACATAAGTTCACCCGACATGCAATAACAAGTAAACAACCAATTTTTCATCCACAGGGCTTCAATTTTGCAAATATCGACCATGTATTCTAAGTTATTAAGAATTCCTAAGTTGGAAAAACAACAAACAACCAAACTGTACACTAATTCCACCCCAACCCATTCACATTCTATCATTATGAGGGATATAGAATCAGATTTTTAACAGGATTAACATGCAATTAAGTCCCTAAGTCAAGACCCACATACCATCAAATCGATTCCTCACCCCAATGAACGAGAATTCATAAAGCAAAGGAAAATGAAATACCTAGAAGTAGTAGTGGAGTGAATGAATGGGTGATCTTGCACAACCAACTGACGTGCTGCCTACGAACACCAATCGGAGAAACAATTGAAATGGAGGAGAAACTTAGGAGGTTGGGGTTTGAAAAAATCGAGGAGTTTGGGAGTGTTGGAAATCTGAAGAAAAGGGAAGTGAGTGATCATGGGAGTTAATGGGGCATTAGGAGAATAAGGGAGAGAAATGGTTGAGGGGAATTTTAAAAGATGTGGGAGGGTAAATAAATAGTTATTTTGTAATATAGCTTGTCAGGTCGGATCGGGTCGAAGGTTTTTATGAACTGACGGTACCCCATAGACGGATCGTAAGTGAGTTGACTGTTTGTTGACAGGTCCGTCGATTGTTTCCTAACTTAGACAAAATAGTAAAACATACCTGAAATCTACGGGCACTATCGACGGTCCGTCGATGGAACTACGGCCCGTTGGTTGGTCCGTACATCGGTGCACCAAACCAATTTTTGCAGAATTCTTGTGATTGGGTCCCTACAAATTTAGCACCCATTAAGCCATTATTTTTTGTGTTTTCAATACATTTTTATAGACATGGACCCTAAACTAATCATCATCCAACAGACTTAAAATTATAAAAGAAAATTACACATGAAATTGAGTAAATCAAAACGAAACAAAAGAATGCAACTATTCCTACAAAGAAAAGAAAAACCCACTATTGGCTATAGGATGAAAATTGGGTTGCCTCCCAAGAAGCGCTTGATTTAACATCGCGGAACGATGCAAGACCCCTTATTACTCAGACTTCATGAAGGTGATATACCTCAACCACTTCATGGGCACTCTCCGCATGCCCTAGGTATATCTTGATTCTCTTTCCATTTGTCATGAACCTTGGACCCTCATTATTTTCACACTTAACTGCTCCATGTATGAACACTTTTAGTGATCATGAATGGACCAGTCTATTTGAACTTGAGTGTGCCCAGAAACAAGCGCAACCTAGAGTTAAACAGAAGTACCAAATCCCCAACTATAAATTCGTTCTTCTTCATCTTTTGGTCATGGTACTTCTTCATGTTCTCTTTGTAGAGGTCTGAACTTTCATATGCTTTTAGGCGAAACTTATCAAGCTCATTAAAACCATTAAGTCTTTGTTCCACTGCTTCATTCCAATCCATCTTCAGTTTTTTCATCGCCCACATGGCCTTGTGCTCTAACTCAACTAGCAAGTGATAAGCCTTCCCATATACAATTTGGTATGAAGACATACCTATGGGAGTCTTATATGTTGTTTGGTAAGCTCAACGAGCATCATCAAGCCTCCTTGACCAGTCCGTTCTATTAGGATTTACCATTTTCGACATGATCTACTTTATTTCTCTATTGGACACCTCAACTTGACCACATGTTTGTGGATGGTAAGGAGTGGATACATTGTGGCGAACCCCATATTTCTCCAATAACCCTTTGAACAACTTGTTGCAAAAGCGGGATACCCCATCACTAATAATGGACCTAGGTGTGTCGAATCTGGAAAATATGTTCTTTTTCAAGAACGCAGTGACACTCTTACCTTTATTGTTGGCAAGTACTATGACTTCTGCCCATTTTGACACATAATCTACCAGCTCAAGAATATATTTCATCCTATGAGAACTCATGAACAAGCCCATAAAATCAATGTTTTACACATCAAACAACTCAATTACTAGAATGGGATTCAAAGGGAGATCTTGCCTTCTCGAAACACCACCATCTCTTTGGCAGCTATCACATTCCTTGACGAACTCATGAGCATCTTAGTGAATGATTGGCCAATAGTACCCACACTGCAAATCTTATGGGAAGTTCGGATACCACTATGATGCCCACCCACAGGCGAGGGATGACATGCCTCCAAAACACTTAGCATCTCAACTTTCGGCACATAAAGACAAATAAGCCCATCAGTACAATTCTGGTATAGGTAAGGCTAATCCCAAAAGAAATTTTCACATCATGCATGCACTTTTTTCTTCAGATTAAAGGACAAGTCCGATGGAACTATATCAGTACCCAGATATTTACAAAATCGACAAACCATGGAATCAAGTCATGAGAAGCGGCCAAAACATGCTCATCAGGAAAGGTATCCTCAATTTCAGACTCTTCACCCAATTGTCAAAATATCTTTACCTCTAATCTGGACAAAATGATCGGCAATATGATTTTTGGTCTCTTTATTGCCTTTTGCAGTAATAGCACCCATCTAATCAACCTTTGTTTCACATCCTTCTTTGACATCAAATACCTCAAAGCGGAATGGTCAGTGTGCACTATAACTCTTGTGCCAGGAAAATAGGAGCAAAAATTTTTGAAAGTAAATACCATCACAATGAGCTCTTGTTCAGTCACCATGTAGTTCTTTTGTTATTCATTCAAGGCCTTACTAGCATAAAAAATGGGGTGAAGGATTTATCCCTTATTTGTCCTAATACCACAACAAGAGCAACCCCACTAGCATCATACATCACCTCAAATGGCTTACTCTAATATGAGGAAATAATTATAGGCGCAGACACTAAAATCTCCTTCAAGAATTCATAAAAATAAAAATGACGTTCCTTCTCAAGTAAATTGCACAAAGGATGTGCAATTTTTGAAAAATACTTAATAAACCTCTAGTAGAAGCCCGCATGCCCAAGAAAACTTCTCATACCTTTTACAGAGATGGGTGGAGGAAATCTCTCTATAACCTCAACTTTAGCTCCATCAACTTATTTCCCCTTCCTAATATGCGATGGCCCAATACAATACCCTCTTTCACCATGAAGTGACATTTTTCCAAATTTAGCACAAGGTTGCAATCTTCACATTTTTTTGAGAACCTCGACCAAGTTACTCAAACAACGATCAAAAGAGTCGCCAACAACTGAAAAGTCATCCATAAACACCTCAATAATATCCTCCAACATATCGGAGAATATCGATATCATACATCTCTGAAAAGTAGTAGGTGCATTAAACAACCCAAACGGCATACTCTTGAATGCGAATGTCCCATAAGGGCAAGTAAAGGTGGTTTTCTCTTGATTCTCCGGTACAATAGAGATATGATTGTAATCCTAATAACCATCAAGGAAACAATACCACCCTTTTCCTGCAAGCCTATATAACATATGATCCATGAAGGGCGTAGTAAAATGGTACTTCTCAGTGCATGCATTCAACTTTGAGTAATTTATACAAACTCTCCAACTGATCATAAAACTCACTTGAACAAGCTCATTCATCTCATTAGGGACCATTGTCATTCCCTCTTTTTTTGTCAAACACTAAACAGGGCATACCCAACTACTATCTACGATTGGATATGTGACTCCAACATCTAACCACTTAATAATCTCATTCTTAACTACCTCTTGCATAGGTGGATCAAAACGTCTTTGGTGCTCAATACTTGGCTTGTGATCGGGCATGAGTTTGATTTTGTGTGAACAAATACCAGGTAGGATCTCAATAATGTTCGCAATAGTCCCACCAATGTCTCCTTTGGACCTTTATAAAACTTCTACCAGACACTCTACTTGTTCCACATTCAAATCCGATGCAATGATTATTGGCAAAGTATCATCTCTTCCCAAGAATACATACCTCAGATGTGGTGGTAGAGTCTTAAGCTCTAATTTTGGGGCCTCCTCAATAGATGGTTTCGCTGGTGGAGACTCACGATGCTTCATATCTAACTCCAATTTCTGTAGTTTGAACCGAAAGTCACCTCGATCAAGTGCCACAACCAACGACCCATACTCTGTAATACCATCACTCTCAAAATTGCATGGTCACTACCGCCATTGCCTCAACACCAAGGCTCTATTCAATTTGTACTTCAGACGTACTCTCAACCCTGTAGGATATATCAATACCATTTGGAGCTCACCACTCTGCTTTATGGACCTACACATGTTAAAAGTTGCTTCTTCATTGTTTAAACTAAACTTCATATACCCTTTTCCATTTCAACCAAGGCGCGATCTGTAGCAAGGAACGACTTTCTGAGAATAATAGCAACCTCAAAATCCACATCACAGTCAGGAATCAAAAAATCATCCGAAATTGTAAAAGACTCCACCTTCACTAACACATTGTGGAGTATCTCAATAGGCCTCTTCACTGTTCGATCGGCCATAAGTAACTGCATCGCAGTAGGTTTTGGGTCACCCAAATCAAAATTCTTGTAAATAAAGAGAGGCATGAGATTTATGCTTGCCCCAATATCAAATAGTGCTTTAGCAAAGTGTAACAACCCGATGGTACATGGATTACTGAAAGCGCCCGGATGTTCTTTCTTTAGCACAAGAGACCTTGTAGCAATAGAACTACAATGTTGCATTCGTTCATCATCCTTTAAACTTACCAATCTCTTCTTAGTAACCATATATTTCATAAACTTGGCATAATGGGAATTTGTTCAAGAGTTTCTATCAAAAGGAAAATTGATGGAAGTTGTTTCAACATAGAAAGAACATGCCGATATTTACCATCCTCATTCTTCTTCACCAATATTTAGAGGAATTGTGGTGGTGGTCTAGGAACGGGGATCACCTTTTGGGGTATCTCTTCTTCTTTCACTTCTTTATCTACAAACTCACCATTATCTCCCACTACCTGATCATCTTTTCTAACCTTATCTTGAACTACAGACGGCATAGGTTGATCAATAGTTTTCTTACCCTATTGAGTAGTTAATTCCATACAATGTCCATCATTTTTTTATTTTGGACAGTATTGGTAGGAAGAGACCCTGTTGACATTGGTTCACAGAAGTAGATAATTCGGCCATTTGCAACTCAAGGTGCTTGATTGAGATTGCATGTGCATCCACCTTTTGGCCAATATTAGCCAAATCACTTCTCAATTCATTGGCGTTCTCATCACTAACATCAATAATTCTTATCATGCTTTGGAACATATCTTCAACTCGCACCATCGTACCTCCAATATCCCTGGGAGCAACTTCCCGATTTTGAGGCGGAACATAGGGCCCACTTGAATCATTTCTATTACCATAGTTACCCCTATTGAAGTTGTTGTCTCACTTTTAATTCCTATATCGAACATAATGGCCTTCTATATTGTGATTCCCATAGTTCCGACCTTGATTTCCTTGACCTTGGCTCCAATTCTCCTGATTGGAGCCTTGGCGTTAAGTCGGAAACCCCCCATCTACTCATTCACTGCATAAGAATCCTCCTCATAGTAGTCATCCTCTAGCAGTAGTGTTTTAGTCAAATAATTCACTGCATTTTTTTTTCTACACCCCAGTGACATGTTTCAATACCAACCTGAAATCAGTTCTCATTTGAGACATCTATTCACGAATTTCATCTGCGACCGAGTTGTGTGTAGGATGCACTGCAAAGGTGTTTCTCCCAGTGTGTGACTTCCTAGTGCTCCAACCCTTATTGTTGCAACAGATTTCCTCTAACTTCTCTGTGATCTCTACATATGTCCACTCACCATAAGAACCAACCACAATAGTATCAAGTACTGCCTTATTATTATCATCTTACCCCCGATAGAAGTACTCTTTTAACATCATCATCAATGCGGTGCTTTGGGATACTTCACATAACTGAAGTCAACCTATCCCAAGAGATACTCACCGATTCCCCAGGCAATGCCACAAAGTTGTTCACTCTATCTTTAAGGTTGATCTTTTTAGACACCGGGTAATATCGTGCTTGGAACACATCCCTCAATTGCTCCCAAGTGATCGAATTATAGGAAAATTCAGTGAACCAAATTGCGTCCTCTCTCGTCAATGAGAGAGGGAACACTCTTAATCTGATGATATCTATGTCCAAGTCTGGCCTCCCTATAAAATTCTTACATCGACCTCAATTTGGCGATGTGAGCATGTGGATCCTCATATGGTTGCCCCAAAAACAAACCTCTGGAAGTGAAAATCTGCATCAAGCTACTAGTTACCATGAATGTATGGCCCTGTGGTAGGGGAGGTAGGACAAGAGGCCTATTAGAATAATTGATGTTAACATTAACCCTATAAAACTCTAGAGGGATTGGGGTGGGAAGTTTCCTCCTCAAAGCACCATCACCAGGGTTTTCCACAATCACTTGGTTGTGAGCATCAACCGGCAGGTTGATCTCATCACCTAGATTTGCGAGATTCTGTGGATCATTCATTCTGCGATGTGTACGGTTAAGTTCTGGATCAAGTGGAAGTGTTGGTTCTCCTCAACTTCGTGTACTTGGCATAGACTTGAGATAGACATGAAAGACACAGAAACAAAGAAAAAAAGTAAAATTAGGAAATTGTTGACTAAAATTCACTAATTGATATTAAAGTTAATCTAAAAGCCACTTTCCCCGGCAACGCTGCAAAAATTTGATATGATCAAATTACACTTTCCTAAAGAAGTATAAGCGGTCGTATCAAGTAAAGAACCCAACTATTACGTTCGGGTCGATCCCTCGAGGAAAATGGTTCAGACATAACTTTCCTATACGATTACCTCTAATCATTCAAGTCCTTCCCGAAAGCTAGTAATAAATGAGGGTTTTGTAAGACAAAAGCGCTGCAATGTTGTTAATTTAAACATGTAGCAAAAGTAAATTATTGGTGATTATCGAGTTTTGAGAGAAACTATGGTATAAGTTTTCCCCATAGGTTCATAACGCCATAATCCTAGCAATAACAACTTTTTCCTAGTGTTTTGCATGCAAAGAGATAAGTTATGTATCTCTTAATCCTTTGTCCGACATTAAGAGAGTTTCACCCCGTACCTTGGTCCGGCTACATGTGTCTAAGTTACAAACCCTTACCTTTACTTCATAATCATATTCGATGTTTGACTTAGTTCCTACCTCATACCAATTGAAACTAGCCTATTAGATAGTATCCACTAAATCTATGTTGATAATTCTTTTCCTATTAACTACCCATTGGTCCGGCAAGTAGCAATAAGGCGAATTCTAACACGTGCACTCGTTAAAAAGACTTCTAAACTTAAGAAATTGTTGATGCATAAAATAACCTAGTTTAGAATTTTTTATTAGCTAGTTTTATCTTGTTAATCACCCATGGTTCCCCAGCCCCTAGTTGTGTATTTAGTTACCCATGCTTAAAAGAACACAATTTATAATTGTTAAATAATAAATCATGATCTACTTTGACAAATTCGAAGGAAATCTAGAAATTCAACTTGAAATCACACAAATATATTGAATAACAAATCCGGGAATTTGAACTATTTGTAAAAAAATCTCTAAGAACAAAACTATGATATTAGCAAAAGAATCACACCCAAAAACGAGGTTTTTAACCCTATTTATAATAAAAACAGTCCTAAATTAGAGATTACTAAAAGTAAGGAAAGTTTTGTCCAAAATGCGGCTTCAATCAATCAAACGACTAGCATTTTTTCAAAGCCTATCCTTTGCATCTTCTCTACTCCAATTGACGGACCAACAGCACGGTCCGCTGATTCATCTACAGTCTATTGATACTCTCGTTGTTACATACTAATAATTTTTCTTCAAAACCAAGTACTGGGACATTCTCCGATCACATGTAAGATTATTCAAGATATTACATCAATATGTCCACGGACCGTCGATCCTTCTATAGCCCACACTTGGTTAGAATTCCCCGAGTTGCTCTTGGATGCTTGAAGCTCCAATCGACGATCACCACCTACGGTCCGTCGATGAGACGACAGGCCATTTATGGGTTCATACGTCGAATCTCCACTTAATTTTAACAGCCTTTTGTGATTCAGTTTTTGACAACTTTCCTGCAAAACAATGACAAAATCATATTAAAATTACTACAAAAAGGCTCTAGAAAAACACCAATCTTAAAGAAAAAGCATTGAAAGTACCATGAAACAACGGTAAATAATGTATACAATGATTTTCTAAGCATGAAGAGTCATCAAATCTCGGAAACCACACACTTAACCAGTATCAATGAAACTTATAAACCTGGTTTTCGACCCTACATTTGGAAAATGTAGGAAACAATATGCATCAGTACAAAATAGTGTACAAATTATGATACATATGCATAAAATATATTGATCATGCTAAAGGAGGAAATTGCATGACATGCAATTGTCAAAGCTAAAACATGATATAAAAGCATTAGAAAACATAAGTCGTAAAACATGGTCAATGCAAGCTAAAATCCTTTAAAGACTTTGAACACATGTACGATACTTCTTGAAGTAACCATAGTTTATCATTATTGCGGGAAGTTGCCTTAACCGACATAGAGATCATGTGAGCTATAACGTGATCCTCTAGTGTCTCTCATACTAAAAAGGGTTGTACTTTTTATCAAGGTAAGGACCATTGTTTCTGGCTTAAGTGGATCCACTAGCTAATATCTATGTATACAATAATCATATGGGGCACATAGGAAAGGGATAAGGACATTTCTTCTAGGAACCTGACCTCTACTAATGGGAGAGCTTCGATCTCAATATCGTCTTGGTATTAAGCATAAATCCCACATAATAGTTATTTGTTACATGTTCTTAATATCCAAGGAAAGGAACGTCATCTTTCAACTTTAAGCTAAGTCACTATCAATGGAAATATATCACTGAACAACCAATCAAAGCTAAGTCATTGGATTGCTCTTTATCTTTGATTAAATTAGGTGAGAAGTCCTTTTAACCAAGAATCCTTATTATGTGAGAAAACCTTTCACAATAGTACTTTCATGCGTATATGAGAAAATACATTCAACAACACATCAACAACTTCAACAGTAATACTTTACTCTCAAAGCATCCTTAAAACATTTGCATAGATTTCATAAAGACATCCATATTTCAATAAATTACCTTTCAATGTTCCAAACCTACTTTAGATCATCATTCTTTAGAAAACATGAGTTTGATATTGATTTAATTTTAAACTCATATAATTCTATCCATATATTCTTGATTTTATAAAACTCTTCTTCATAATCAAAATCCCAAATTATATGATCATAACTTCGAAACATGGGTATTAGATGGGTTCCTGAGGGAAACATCATAAAATCATAAATTTGATCAATGTATGCAAACGATATCATAATTTAATCATTTAAATCAATCATCAAGAGAACCCTTGACAATTGTAGAAATCCCCGAAATCTTAGTACTAAATTTTTACTTCAACAGAAGCAACAACATTGTCTTCATTCGTAAGCGATACACATATGTTATGACAACTTTTTTTATTGAATTGTCCAAAGGTATAAGGTTCATTATCCAGGTATTACTTTAATTATTCCACTTCCAACAGTCGAACCACTCCAGATATTGCCTACCACAAAAGTACTAGTCCCCCTAACTTGGTAATACACCTAAAAAAGATAACATATTCATGTATCTACTTAGATAATTGTTAAAACTCATCATTCGAATACCCTCGAAATGCATCATAAGGTCATCACCTTATTCAACCCTTTTAAATCATTTCCAATTTTGAATCTAACCACACATTTTACTAGAAGTATATCACTTCCACCTTGGTACCAAATCTTGCATCCATGCCACACATGACATAAACTACTCATATGAAGAATCACATAGTAGTCATCATTATAAGTGAGTGAAAATGAAAGGAAGCAATAAGAATTAGACACGACCAAAGATGCACAATGGAGATTAACAAAGTGAAGAGATTTCCTAACAGTCACTATATCCTCTCGTAGATAAGTACAAATATCTCTATATCAATCTGCGAGATTCTACTTAAACTTGGTTCGTATACACATGGGATCGATCTTTGATACAACTTTTGACGACCTAAAAAGAGTGTGATGGTACTCATCTTACCCCACCAATAAAACTCATCCTAAAATACAAAGATTAAGATATAATACAAAGATAAATAACGAGTAATAATATGGAAAAACAATCAAGTTAAATAAATATAAAGAAATTTGTTGTCACGTCACAAGCCTCTAATGTAATGCAATGGATTTAAAGAAAAATACAACTCTCAAATGATGTTGCCACTAAAGTTAACAAAGTCATATATAGGAGTAGAAAGGTCCATTGAGATGACAAACAAATATATTAAAAAAACACTTCATAAAAAGCCTCCGAATAAATATATGGAAAGTACTACAAAGATCTGTACTCGTAACCTACAAAAATGTAGAATCAAGGGTAAGTACCGAACAACACGGTACTCAAAAAGTAACCTTCTAATAACAAGCTAAGGGAATGAAATAAGTGTACTCCTTACACCTCAACAGAACCTCCAAAGCTACAACCCGTATCAAATCAAACAAACCTAATATTTAATAATTTTAGTAGCACATGGAACAATTATAACACTCAGATGATTTTGTATTAACAATACATAAAATCAACATTATCAATCACAAGTGTAGCGACCCTAATAATGAACTAGGTTGAAATAGAGCTCTGAAGTTCTTCATGAGTTAATAATGTGTTAAAATAGTGAATTTTAGTGTTTGAATTCAGTTTGGTATGTTTGGAGGTCAAATGTGAAGGGACGACCAAGACATTCCTTATGTGTGCTAGTGTGTCCTTTTATGTTGTATGTGTTTTTATGTGTTGTTTCTAACATAAAAAAAAATGGGGATGATCCTAACACCTAGAAGTACATGTTTAGGGTCAAAAGGTACAGTTACGACACCTGAAGGACCAACCTAGGGGTCCTTTCGGAGGACTCAACCATTGGCTAACAAGATGCCCAAGGCAGCAGATTTATACATGAAAGGAACATGTCCGCGTCGCGGACTTATTCCTCCCAAGGAATAATTCTACGTTGGTGTTGTGATGTGTCTCTGACTCTACCGTACCAAAATTCTATTCCAAAAATATTGTGGAAACAGCTCCGCGACACGGACATGTTTCCTGATGATAACTCCAAATATTTAAATGAAATTTGACTTGTCTAAAAAGGTTCAATTGATGTAGGGGTGTTTTGGGTATTTTTAGATTGTATTCTATACTGATTTAAGGTCATTATACACTCATTCCCTCGTAAAAAACCGCAAGCCGTCAATTAGAAATAAAAAATTTCCAAACCCTCAAAAGTTCTTCTCTTCCAAAATTCTCTCAAGCCTCCATCGAACGTCAAGGTCTTGGAGCTTAGGCTATGGATGCCAACATATTTATTCTTCAATTTTAGTGGGTTTATTCACATTTATGTATGGTAGTTCATCCTTAAACCTTCTATCATTCAAGGAGCCAATCCAAAGAGATTTGTTTCAATCTCCAACTTTTTCTATCTTTGACTGTAAAAATGAGTCTTTGCATGAAAATATTTTAGTGGATGAAATATGTTATTTCCAATATTAGTTGATGATTTTAACTTCAAAACCCCAATGAACCCATGCTAATGCATTTTATCAACTTTTGGCTTATGCAATGGGTTTAATGTATATGTTTAGATAATGTTAGAGTGGTGTTACTTTATGTTGTACTGTGAATAGGTACTGCTTTATTATGCTTTATTATGATGATTTTGTGAACTCTAAAGAAAAGGTGTCTAACGCTTGGATATAGGGTAAGTTGGTTTTTGTTGTTTTTTGTTCTTATTGAAGTAATCTTGAGTTGTATGGTCCACCTTTGATAGAGATGCTTACTTGAATTATATGAATATCTGTATTTTGATTATGGTCTTGAAGGCATAGAATGTAAATTCAATTGAAAAATATGATGTATATGCTTGATATTTCTTATGAAGGTTGTTAATGTGTATCTTCAAGATATCATGTCTAAATGAAATATATGTATATGTGAAGCATGATAATGGGTGAAGCATAATAGTATGTAAATTATGATGAATAAAGATATGAGCATGTTTAGAAATCAAGTTATGAATATGATGATTATGTGAGGTCTACTCACATTTACTCACACACACGTTTTGAATGAAAGAATGAAGTTAATGAATGAAATAGGGAATTGTAGTGTAGACACTCTTCGTGAGTGGAGATGAACTGTCTAGACCATCCTTACAATCCCTATAGTATGAACAGGGGAATTTTGGTGTGAACACTATTCGTGAGTTGAGATGAAGTGTTTAGTAGAAATCTCACTATTCCCAAGAGCTTTGTAAGACAGATGGAGGTTGAATACCCTTCATCAGATGAGATATGGTGTTCAAAAAGTAACCTCTAGGGATAAGTACCCATCTTGATTTGATATGTGGTGTTAAATAGTTATCGTTTGACCTATAAGTAAATAAATGTTTAAGACTCTGTGGGGAAGTTATGCTCAGCACTTAGAGGTTTTGACGAAGGGGTGGGTAAACTTCATGAGTATATATATTGTATCTAATGTACCTCTTGAGATGAGTACTCCTACTTAGTAGAGAATGATTTACTCCGAAGCAAATTCCTAATCCCTTAACTATGCACCCACATACGTGGAGCTATTGGAAACCCCATATAAAGGCTCAAGAATGACCCTACCTTAGGCAAGTAGAGATCCCTCATCCTCTAAGTCTTAATACCAGGATTACATGACTAGATCTCATGGTTTATCTTCGTTAAAGCTATCCCCCCACAAACGAATGTAAAGAACTAAGCCTTCTAAAGGGTGTATTACTTAGGGTAGGTGGTGTAATGGGACATTCTCTATCCATTGCGCAAGTAGGTTCTAAGATCTTGAAAATGACTTAGGTGAATCTAGAGACTATCACGGTTATTGTGATGGTCAAAGGTCCTAAATTTGTATATAATGTGGTATAGAGGTAGTGGCTAAGAGTTTAGGTGCTTCGGAATTGAAATGTCAAGGGATGACCAATACGTTCAACGACTAAGTTATCTATGTGCCTCATATGTAATTTTATGTGTTTATAAGTGATTCATAAGGTTATAAGGTTCTTAAATGATTTATTATTGTGTATATAGGCATTTTTTTTAAGTTTCATGAAGTTTGGAGGTCAAACGTCCAATAACGTCCATGACTTGGGAAAGGTTTGCCTTGAAACGACCTTGTGTGTCTAAGTATGTTTCATTGAGTTTTACGTGTTTTTTTGTATAAAATTGATGTAGTAGGTCCTTAACTTGTTTAAGAACATATTTGGGTTGAAAACATACAAGTATGACTCCACGTAGGACCGACAAGGGGTTCTAAAGGACGACCCCAACTTGGTGCTCAACATTGCCAGGCAGTGGCAATCGACTAATCCAGATGACGGCCAGTGGACTTTGCAGCGACCCGTCGATGGGTGGCATCGACGAATACACTTGGACGGCAGGTTTAGTATTTTCAGGAGTAACCAACAAGACCCCAGCGACGGGGCGTGGGTGACACCACAATCCATCGATGCTGGGCGTCGATGGTGCTGAAAACTGGCAACTTTTCTAATAAGACTTGGGGTTTTTGGGAAATTCTTACCTATTCTTCTAAAATAGGAGGATGGTTATTTTGGGTTTTTAAGGTTATTTTAAGAGTATATAGTCCTAAAACTCTCATTTAAACCGTAACATCTAAATAAAAACTCATTCCCTCCTGAAGTTTCTTCAAAAAACCTCAATGAGAGCTCAAGATGAAGATGGAGCTTAAAGATGGTTCTTCAATGGAGTTTATTCTTTAATTATCATTGGTTTATTCTAATGAGGTATGAGAGTTCTTCATCGAAGGTTTTCTATAACCTTAGAGACAATTTCAAAGATGATTTTCAAAGATTTCAAAAAGATGAAAAGTCCATTTTCTACTCTAAGTCTTGGGTTCTTGCATGAAAGGGTTTCAAACGTTAAAATATGATATTATTGATGTATAATTGATGTTTTCCAATGAAATTCTCCATGAAACCTTCACCTTCACAACTCTCTAAATTTTACTAAACTATGGTTATGTGATCATGCTTTGATATTAGTGAATTCAAGTGTAGATTGTTATGGGCTTTTGATTCATGTATAAATTATGATTGATTGGTTTATAGGCTGACCAATTGAGTATTGTATATTCTTACAGCTATTGAATATTAAGATGGTTCTTCAATGGAGTTTCTTCTTCAATTATAATTGTGTTCTTCTAACAAGGTACGTGAGTTCTTTATCAAAGGTTTGCTATCACCTTATAGACAATTTTAAAGATGATTATCAAATATTTCAAAAAGATGATAAGTCCAATTTCTACTCTAAGTCTTGGGTTCTTGCATGAAAGGGTTTCAAACGTTAAGATATGATATTATTGATGTATAATTGATGTTTTCCAATGAAATTCTCCTTGAACCCTCCACCTTCACAATTCTCTCAATTTGACTACAATATGAGTTATGTGATCATGCTTTGATATTAATGAATTCAAGTGTAGATTGTTATGGGCTTTTGATTCAGGTATAAATTATGATTGATTGGTTTATAGGCTGATCAATTGTGTATTGTATATTCTTAGATCTATTGAATATTAAGCTAATTGAATTGATATTGACTTAAGGCTTATGAATTCTAGTGTAGTTTTTTATGGGCTATTGATTGATGTAATAATTGTATTGAATTGATATCTAGGTTGTCTTATATTGATGAATCTATGCTAGTTTATTTATTCAATTGATGTTCATGGCCATGGTAAGGGCCTTATTGTATTGAATTGGATGATTTAACTTGAGGATTGAAGTGGTGATATTGACTGGGTGGTTGGGTGCCCTAACTCTATTAATAATATATATAGTTTTGTATTATAATGTTCATTGGTTTGGTCGACTTATGATGGAGGTGCTATGTGAATTGATGTTGCCTTGTTGTCGGCGTCAATTTATGCAATATGATCGTCATGGCCTTGTTGGCTCTACTTGAAGTATTATGATGAATTGTGTAGTTGATTTATGTGAAGTATGAGCATATCTATTTATATGTGAAATAATGTGAAAGTATATGTTCTTTATATGTATGTTAGGAGATCATGTAGACTATGACTATGTATTTATATGTGTAGTCTTAGAGTTGGTGCATGGTTGTTCCTACATGACTATACGAGTCTATGATTGTTATATTGATGATGATTTGGTTGTGTATAGGATAACTTAAAGATGATAATGGTTATTCCTAAGTGACTTAAAGAATGACATGTAATATATGTTAAAGTGAAGTATGTATTGTCTTGTCTTGGTTGACTTGTGTCCCTTATTTGATGCATGTATGAATGTGAATATGAGATGTCTTGACATAGGATGCTAAATCCTGTTAGTCTTGAATGTACGAATGACAGGAGACCTTGAATGATGTTTAGAGGGTCTTTATGTGAAACCTTGAATCTAGTTGTAAGGTTATTAATGTTGAAGTTGAAAGCCGTAATGGTATCTTTGAAGTAAAAGAATGATAGGCTAAAGGTTGAGTGGCTAGAACGGAGTCATATCAAACCTTAGTAAAGTCATGATGAGCTTCTTGTAGCCATTGGGAGGTAGCCCTGGAGGACCTATTTTGTAGGGCATAGGAATGGTAACTTGATATCTTACCTATATAAGTCTTAAGAATTACTCTAGTTAGGGAAGTTTGTTGAATTATGTAGACATGATGCAAACTTAGGTATTCTTAAGAATTACTTAGATAATCTTAAAGAGGTCAATCATGGACGTTATCTTCTTGATTTACCTAAGTATGTCTTTTGATAACCTTTGTAGGGGAAATGTCATGTTATATGTATGTAATGGATAATGTGAGAATGAGTCTATCTTAGGTAGTCTATAGGATCTCTTAAGTGTGTGTGTAAGAGATTGTATGGGTGGTCGCTGCACAACTCACTCAAGTGAACCTTAGAATCACCTTTGGTAGGAGGATCTCATTTTCATATGTTTGATGTCTTGTAAATGTATGTTAATCTCATTATGGGTGCTCTTAAAGATCATTTAGTTATGGCTAGAGAGAGTGTGCGGGCGGTCTCTCTTATCTTACATAAGTGTGTCTTCGGAAATCTTTAATTGCGGGAATTACATGACAAAAGGGTGTAAAAAGTGAAGCTAAGAAACTTCACTATAATAGTGAAGCAGTTCACTGTACAGTGAAGTAAGCTCAAAGTGTGATTATTTTCTTAAATGATTTCTTACGTGTTTCTAAGTTTTAAATGTTGATCTTATGCTGATAGTATGAAGTTTTAATAAAATTCATGAAAAGAATGTTATTTACAATACATAAACTATAATAATAAGGTACCAACTATAATAAAATGTTGATCTTATGCTGATAGTATGAAGTTTAAATGTTGATCTTATGCTGATACTATTGATTGATGTACTAATTGCATTGAATTGATATCTAGTTTGTCTTAGATTGATGAATCTATATTGAATTGACCTAGATTCATTGATTATTATAGTTTATGTATTGAATTGACGTTTATGGCCATAGTAAGGGCCTTATAGTATTGAATTGGATGGTTTAGATTGAGGATTGAAGTGGTGATATTGATTAGGTGGAAGGGTGCCCTAACTCTATTAATATTATTCATAGTTTTTACATTATAATGATGATTGGTATGGACCACTTATGGTGGCGGTGCTATGTGAATTGATGTGGCCTTGTTATCGGCGTTACTTTATGCAATATGATGATCATGGCCTTGTCAACTATACATGAAGTATTATGTTGAATTGTGTAGTTGATTTATGTGAAGTATGATCATATCTATTTATTTGTTAATTAATGTGAAAGTATGTGTTCTTTCTATGTATGTTAGAAGAACATGTAGACTATGACTATGTATTTATATGTGTAGTCTTAGGGTTGGTGCATGATTGTTCCTACTTGACTATATGAGTCTATGATGGTTATATTGATGATGATATGGTTGTGTATAGGATTACTCAAATATGATAATGGTTATTCCTAAGTTACTTAAAGAATGACATGTAATATGTAATAAAGTGAAGTATGTTATGCCTTATCTTGGTTGACTTGTCTCCCTTACTTAATGCATGTATGAATGTAAATATGAGATGTCTTGACATAGGATGCTAAATCCTCTTAGTCATTAATGTATGAATGATAGGTGACCTTGAATGATGTTAAGAGGGTCTTTATGTGAAACCTTCAACCTAGTTGTAAGGTTATTAATGTTGAAGTTGAAAGCCGTAATTGTATCCTTCAAGTAATGGAATGATAGACTAAAGTTTGATTGGATGGAACGACATCATATCAAACCTTAGTAAATTTATGATGAGATTCTTGTAGCCAATGAAAGGTAGCCCTAGGGGACCTCTTTGGTAGGGTGAATGCAATTGGGTTATGAACTTGATATGTAACCCCATTATATGAACCTTTATTGAAAATTACTCTATGAGAACAAAAGCTAGCACTGAGTGAGTATGGTAAGGGAAGTAGTTCTAGTCAAAGTATGAGATTAGAATACAAAGCACGCTATTCATATTACTTAACCATGTGCCTACATGGGATGTGTCTAGTTTATACCATTGACAAGTAGAACACCCTCATCGGAGTAGGTTAGAACTCCATATTCCATGCTTTGCTACAATGGTCCATGTCGGTTATTGCCTATTCTCGCCATATGGGATACCTACAAGCATTAGAGAAGTTCAATGAAGTTTAGGTGGTTGTATGAGACGCTATGTAGATATTGCACAATAGGCTTTGAAGGTGTTTGTTAGAGTCCCTACGTCATGTCCATGACCCTTACATGAATGACTTTATGTGATGAATGAGTCTTAAATGAAATAATGAATGTAACGACTTAATTTAAAAAAGTATGTTAAATGAATAAGTACTTATCTAAAGTAGTGAAGGGTTATCTAGTTAAGGTGTGATGTGGGCATAGTAATGGTCACTTGATATCTTACCTAGATAAGTCTTATGAATTAATCTAGTTAGGGATGTTTGTTGAATTATGTAGACATGATCAAAACTTAGGTATTCTTAAGGATTACATAGATAATCTTGAAGAGGTCAATCATGGACGTTATCTTCTTGATTTACTTAACTAAGTCTTTTGATAAACTTTGTAGCGGAGAATGTCATGTTATATGTATGTTAATGTATAAAGTGAGAATGATTGTATCTTTTGTAGTCTATTGGATCTCTTAAATGTTTGTGTAAGTGACTGTATGGGCGGGCGGTTCACAATCACTCAAGTGAACCTTAGAATCACCTTTGGTAGGAGGATCTCATGTTCGTATATTTGATGTCTTGTAAATGTATATTGATCTCATTATAAGTGGTCTTAAGGATTATTTAGTTGTGCCTAGAGAGGGTGTATGGGCGGTCTATCTTTATCTTACTTATGTGAGTCTTAGGATAGCTTTGAGTGAGGGAATTAAATGTCAAAAGGGTGTGAAAACTGAAGCTAAGGAACTTCACTGTAGCAGTGAAGAAGTTCACTGTACAATGAAGTAAGCTCAATGTAATAATTTTTTATAGTGTGACTATTTGGTTAAATTATTTCTTATGTGTTTCTAAGTTGTTAAATGTTGTTCTTATGCTGATAGTATGAAGTTTTAATCAAAATTCATGAAAAGGATGTTATGTACTAAATGTCCTTTTTCATGGTTTTTGAATGGCTTCCATATTTAGTACGTCTAATGTGCTAACCCCTTCTTTTCCCTTTTTGACTAAACAGTAGGGATTTGGAAGTCTTGATGTGCGATGTAGGATGGATAGGGTTTCTATGTGTTGAAGATAAATTATTAGTGAGTCCTCATCGATTCGAGGTAAATATCCACACGTGTTCCCTTATGTTTTAGTCTTTATTTTATTGTGTTGTATGGTCTTAGACCAAAGTGTTGTATACTGTAAAGTATAGATGGTTTAAGGAGATGTTGTAAACGTTTAATATTTTAAATGAAAGTCTTCCGCTTGTTTAATGATTATAGAAAAAGTTCTTCGTGTGTGAAGAAAGTTCTAAATTCTCAATCATTTAAGTATGTTTATTATGTAATGAATGATAAGAGTGGCTTAGATGAGACTTCTTGAAATCTCATTTGCGGTGTGGCAACACAAGGACACTCTAACTTCTAGGGTGTACTTGTGGGTCATGACAAACTTTGTATCGGAGCATAAGATTAGGGAGTGTTTCAGTTATCTCATGTACAACATCTAATAGAGTCTTGTTTATATAGTGAAGCGCGCCACATTATGAATAGAAGGCTATTGGGTTCTAGGAAAAATTTCTCTTCTTCATTCTTCGAATCGTGCCTAAGAGTTTTGTATATGGTTTCTTTCCCTTGTTTCCCTTATGTGTTGGTCCCTTGAGGGTGACTTTATGAAGATTGTGTTGAGGGAGAGAAAATATGAGATGTGACTTGTTAGATGAGGTGTGATAGATGGTGTTTTTGACCTTAGGTTGGCTTGGTTACCCTTTGAAGGATAGTTAAGTTTGAAAAGAATGTTAAATTATATTGTTAGAAATGTGAAGGAGTGGTTGTTGATACAGTTAGAAGTTGTTTAAGACCAAACTATAGGAAGGGAGGTGATGAGATTTGAAATAGTAAAGGTGAGTTTCTCCTAGCAAGGGGGAAGTAGTGGTTAGATGATGAGGCCTTTGATAGTCTTTAGTCTTCACAAGATAGACCTTGGTAAGAAAGTGTTAGTAATGTTTATGGTGACTTGAGGGAGTTACTTTTATTAAATGTTCAACCTTAGAATGGGTTTCTTCTAAGTGGGGGCGTATGGTAAAGTGTACGGTTGTTGGGATTTAGGTACCCTTAACTTTTCTCTATGTGTGTAGTCAAGCCTAAAACAAAGAGTTCTCAGTAACTTGATTTTGTAGGAGTCTTGTGTAACAAATAATTTCAAAAACATTCTCCTTATGATATGCATGTTTGAATAGAAGTTTTGTTGAATGAGAAAATGAGTTTTCATGCATTTATAAAGAATTTCTTAAGTGTTGTAGTGTTAGATTGTGAAGCATTTTCACTGTAAAGACTGCCTACTCACTGTGACACTTTTTAAAAATTGGCTAATTTATTCTTTGCTCGAAAAATGTTGTAATGTGGTTAGAATTGATGTATATGAGCATTATAATGAATATAAAATGAGTTTTTGCTATTTGTAATGACAGATGTGAGTTTTATGGCATAATTAGTTGTGGAATTTATTCTATTTTCTTGTTCTGTCGTGATTCTCTGAATTCTGTGAAATTGATAATTCCCCTTGATTGTGTGTTGTGTAATGTGTTGTATGGTATTGTCATGAGCTGTTAAGTTGAGTCTCTACTCTTGGGAGTGTTCGGAGGGTGGCAAGTGTCATTAGAGGATGAATGTTTTCCAAGTGGGGGAGAATGTAAGATCCCAAAAAGACTTAGGTGAATCTAAAGCCTAACACGGTTGTAGTTATGGTCAAAGGTCCTAAATTTGTATATAACGTGCGATAGAGGCATTGTCTAAGATTTTAGGTACATTGGAAGTCAAACATCAAGGGACACCCAAGATGTTCGACGACTAAGTTATCTATGTGCCTCATATGTGTTTTTATGTGTTTATGTGTAATTCATGAGGTTATTAGGTCCTTAAATGAGTTATTATGGTGTATATAGGTAGTGTGTTAAGTAACCTGAAATTTGGAGGTCAAACGTCCAAGAACGTCCTTGACTTGTGAAAGGATTTCCTTGAAACGACTTTGTGTGTCTATGTCCGTTCGTCAAGTTTTACATGTTTGTTTTGGATGAAATTGACATGGTAGGTCCTCAAATTGTATAAGAAGATATTTTGGTTGGAAATTTCCGGTACGAATCTACGTAGGACACACAAGGGTCCCTAAAAGAGGACCCCAACTTCGGCTCAACACTTCCAGGCAGTGGCAATTGATTGACCAAAACGATGGCACGTCGACCTGGCAGTGGACCACCGATGGGTGGTGTCGATGGAGACACTTGGTTTATAGGCTGAGAAGTCGCAGAAGCAACCAACGAGACCCCATCGAGGGGGCATGGGTGAGACCAAGGACCGTTGATGCTAGGCGTCAATGGTGCTAAAACCTAGCAGCTTTTATGTTAAGACTTCGGGTTTTTGCGTAATTCACCCCATGTATTATAAAATATGAGGATTGTTACTTTGGGTGTTTAAGGGTATTTTACGAGTATAAAAGTCCTACAAATCTCATTTAAACCCTAGCATTCAAATCAATACCCATTCCCTCCCAAAATTTCTTCAAAAACCTCAATGAGAGCTCAAGGTGAAGATGGAGCTTGAAGATGGTCCTTCAACGGAGTTTCTGCTTCAATTATCACTGGGTTCTTCTAATAAGGTAGCAAAGTTCATCAACAAAGGTTTGCTATCACCTTAGAAACAATTTCAAAGATGATTTTCAATGTTTTAAAAAATATGAAAAGTCCAATTTCTACTCTAAGTCTTGGGTTCTTGCATGAAAGATTTTCAAACGTTAAGATATGTTATTATTTTTGTAAATAATTGATGTTTTCCAGTCAAATTATCCATGAACCCTTCACCTTCACAAATCTCTCAATTTGACTAAAATATGTGTTATGTGATCATTCTTTGATATTAATGAATTCAAGTGTAGATTGTTATGGGCTTTTGATTAATGTATAGATTATGATTGATTGAATTGTAGGATGATCAATTGAGTATTGTATATTCTTAGATCTATTGAATATTAAGCTTATTGAATTGATATTGACTTAAGGCTTATGAATTCTAGTGTAGTTCTCTATAAGCTATTTATTTATGTAATAATTGTATTGAATTGATAACTAGGTTTTCTTAGATTGATGAATCTATATTGAATAGACCTAGATTCATTGAGTATTATAGTTTATGTATTGAATTGATATTCATGGCCATAGTAAGGGCCTTATGGTAAGGGCCTAGATTCATTGGGTGGTAGGCTGCCCTAACTCTATTAATATTATTTATATGTTTTGTATTATAATGTTTATTCGTATGGTCCATATATGGTGGCGGTGCTATGTGAATTGATGTGGCCTTGTCGGTGTTACTTCATGCAATATGATGATCATGGATTTGTCGGCACTACTTGAAGTATTATGATGATTTGTGTAGTTGATTTATGTGAGTATGAGCATATCTTTCTATATCAGAAGTAATGTGAAACAATGTGTTCTTTCTATGTATCTTTAGAGATCATGTAGACTATGGCTATGTATTTATATGTGTAGTCTTAGGGTTGGTGTATGGCTTTTCCTACTTGACTATATGAGTGTATGATGGTTATATTGATTATGATATGGTAGTGTATAGGATGACTTAAGATGAACATGGTTATTCCTAGGTGACTTAAAGAATGACATGTAATAGGTGTTAAAGTGAAGTAGGTTGTGTCTTGTCTTGGTTGACTTGTGTCCCTTACTTGATGCATTTATGAATGTGAATATGAGATGTCATGACTTAGGATTCTAAAATCTCTTAGTCTTGAATGTACGAATGACATGTGACCTTGAATGATGTTAAGAGGGTCTTTATGTGAAACCTTGAACCTAGTGGTAAGGTTATAAATGTCGAAGTTGAAAGTCGTAATGGTATCCTTTAAGAAAAGGAATAAAAGACTTAAGGTTGATTGTCTAGAACACATTATATCAAACCATAGAAAATTCATGATGAGCTTCTTGTCGCCATTGGAAGGTAGCTTTAGAGGACCTCTTTAGTAGGACGAATGTCATTGAATTATGAACTTGATATGTAACCCCTTTATATGAACCTTTAATGAAAATTAATCTATGAGAAAAAAAGCTTGCAACGAATGAGTCTGGTAAGGGAAGTAGTTCTAGTAAAAGGAAGAGACTAGACTACAAAGCACGCCATTCATATTTCTTAACCATATTCCTATATGGTATGTGTCTAAGATCTACCACTGACAAGTAGAAAACCCTCATTGGAGTAGGTTAGAACTCCGGATTCCATGCTTTGCTACCATGGTCTATATCATGTATTGCCTATTCTCATCATATGGGTTACTTACTAGCATTAGATAATTTCTATGAACTTTAGGTGGTGGTATGGGACGTTATCTAGACATTGCACAATAGGTTTTGAAGGTGTTAGTTAGAGTCCCTACGTCTTGTCCAAGAGACTTACTTGAATGTCTTTATGTGATGAATAAGTCTTAAACGAACTAATGAATGTAATGAATTAAGTTAAGAAAGTATGTTAAATGAATAAGTACTTATCTAGATTAGTCAAAGGTTGTCTAGTTAAAGTGTGAAGGGCATAGGAATGGTCACTTCATCTCTTACCTAGATAAGTCTTAAGAATTATTCTAGTTAGGGAAGTTGGTTGTACTATGTAGACATGATCCAAACTAGGTAATCATAAGGATTACTTAGGTAATCTTGAAGAGGTCAATCATGGACGTTATCTTTTTGATGTAATTAACTAAGTCTTTTTATAACATTTGTAGGGGAGAATGTCATGTTATATGTATGTTAATGTATCTAGTGTGTGTAAGGGATTGTATGGGCGGTCGCTTCAAAACTCACTCAAGTGAACCTTATAATCACCTTTGGTAGTAGGATCTCATGTTCATATGTTTGTCGTCTTGTAAATGTATGTTGATCTCTTAATGGGTAGTTTTAACTATCATTTAGGTGTTCCTAGAGAGGGTGTATGGGTTGTCTCTCTTTTTGTTACTTAAGTGACTCTTAGGATAGCTTTAAGTGAGGGAATTATATGTCAAAAGGGTGTGCAAAGTGAAACTAAGGAACTTCACTGTAATAGGGAAAAATATCACTTTACATTGAAGTAAGATCACTATAATAACTTCTTAAAAGTGTGACTATTTGATTAAATGATTTTGTGTTTCTAAGTTGTTAAATGATTTTCTTATGCTTATAGTATGATGTTTTAATAAAAGTTCATGAAAAGCATGTTATTTACTAAATGTCCTTTTTCATGGTTTTTGAATGGCTTCCATATTTAGTACATCTAATGTGCTAACCCGTTCTTTTCCCTTTTTGACTAAAGAGTAGGCATTTGGAAGTCTTGATGTGCCTAGGATGGATAGGGTTCTAAGGGTTAGAGATAAATTATTTGTGAGTCCTCATCGTTTCGAGGGCAATATCCACACGTGTTCCCTTATGTCTTAGTCTTTATTTTATTGTCTTGTATAGGCTTAGACCCAAATGTTATATACTGTAAAGTTTAGATGGTTCAAGGAGATGTTGTAAAGGTTTAATATTTTAAATGAAAGTCTTCCGCTTGTGTAATGATTATAGAAAAATTTCTTCATGTGTGAAGAAAATTTTAAATCTGTACTCATTTTAGTATGTTTGTTATGCAATGAATGATACGAGTGGCTTTGATGTGACTTCTTGAAATCTCATTTGCGGTGTGGCAACACAAGGACACTCTAACTTCTAGGGTGTACTTGTGGGTAGTGACATAGGTATTTGGAGGAGTTTTTGTGCGTCCTTATGTGAAATGAAATGTATGAATGGGTCATTATTTGATGCGAATGAAGTAATGTAACTTTATGTCTAATGAAAGTAAAGCATGTTGATTCTATGTCTAAGATTTTTGAAGTATCATGATTTATGTGTAAGGATTATGAAGATTATGTAGGTGATGAATGTGATGTACCTAGTCTAAGGGAATCCTCAAGTAGCACTAAGGTGGATGTAGTAGTAAGGGATGCTACTTTCACATTGCACTAAGTATAACTTTGGGGTTTCCTTGGAGGATGGTTCTTATATGCTTAAATGCGAGTATGTTTCTCTAGTGTCCATGATATTGAATGTTGACTTGTTAAGTGAAATGAAGTATGCTTATCTTTGGTAGTCCTAAGAATCACTTAGGTGTGTAGTGGAGTGATTGTATGGATGATTTCTTCATGTCTTACCTTAGTGAGGCGCAAATTAACTTTTGGTAGGAAAACTTCCAGGGATATAAGTTTATTGTAAAGTGTAGGCTTATGTTGAAAACACAGAAGTTTCATCCTATGTGTTAAATGATATTCTAATTGATGTTTTCTGACTATATTCATGAAGGTTTTACCTAAATAGCATTAAAGCTTTATTTCGACTAAAATGTCATTTGTTTCATGTGTTTTTGCATAATTTCATACTTAGTACAATGTTTGTACTAACTCCATACTCTTCTACACTCTATAAGTATAGGTTGAAGGCAAGTGAAGGTTCCAAGAAGGCAATGCTTGGGAAGTTGACTCTATCAAGACTAGGTATGTTCTTATATATTCAAGGACATAGTCTATGTTTCTTTAGTTCTTCTTTAATATTTGTATAAGACTTATTATGTACTTGTTTTAATGTAAAGGTCTGTGACCCTAAGATATTTAAGATGTGTATTTATGTTGGCTTGTGACGATGAGACTTATTACTTAGTATTCTTATAAAAGAGTTTTCTTATTTATATTGTTGTAAAAAGTTTTAATTCTGCAATAACTTTCATATTTTATGTAATGAATGATAGCTAAGAGGCTTGTGCAAGACCTCCATGAGGTCAAGTACGTCATGTGACGATTCAAGAGTTTTTCATTCTTTTAGGGTGTACTTGCAGCTCGTTACAACAAGTTTCAAGAGAAGCTCTCAAAAGTTCACAAATTATATTAATATGAAATGAAATGCAAAATATAGTAATGCATAACTAACCTAATGATACACACTTTGTGTTCCAGAGTTCAGGACCCATGAGGGACATATCTGTCCATGCATCTATCGCGGTGTGTGAAATGACCCTCAATAATAAAGTTAATCATAGAGTGTGATACATCTTTGATTATAGAATCTGTAGCGGCATTCTACACGTGCCTTATAATATAGTATCTTTCGTGGCATATGATACTTCCTTGGAAATGATTCATCCTCTTAAATTTCTATTATTCCATAATTCACATAACACTTTCGTAACAATGTACAATTCACAACTACCACAATCATGATACAACATCAAACAAATTAACCAATACGCCTTTCAAAACCATTCTCAACATATCACAAAAATATAATTAATCAAAATTTCCTTTTTATTATCATTTTTAATACATTAAAATTATTCAATATGAATAATTTAACTTATCACCAAGTTCCATTACTCCTCTGCACATAAAACAAATAATTACACGATTCAATATACTTAACAAGGGTTAACAAATCCACTAGCCTCAAACAATACGACAATTACTCTGGGAATCGAGCCTTCCCCTTTCGTTGTGCTTCCATGTCAATGGACTCTGAATGTATAATCAAGTTTCAAGATCTTGATGTCAAGCACCAGGTAAAACATCTTGTTTTTTAAGTTTCAAGCCTAGGTTTAAGTCGTAATTTCTCCTAGCATTACAACTCTAATAGATTTATTATTATTATATAATACATCTAATATTAAATTACTTATCTCCATATATCAAATCTAATAATTTTTTGTGTTTTGATATATAGATGTAGGTAATTAAATACTGGGGTATTAAATTATACAAAAAACTATTAGCGTATTTGTATTTTGAGAAATTAAGACTTAACCCCAGGCTTGAATCCTAGGAAAGATAAGATTTGACCTACTGATTTCCATCAAGATTTAGAAACTTGATTATGACTTTTGATTGCATTGATTTAGAAGCGTAACGAAAGTGAAATGCTCAAGTCTTAGAGAAACTTTTAGATTGTTTGAGGCAAGTGGATTCTCAACCATTGTTAAGTTTAAAGAATCGTGTATTTGTAATGATACTTTGTGATGGGCTTTCTTATCCATATTGAATAATTCTAAGGTATTAAAAAGGGGTAGTAAAAGGCAATCTGATTAATTATTGGTGTCTGATGTGTTCAAAATGGTTTTGAAAGGCTTATTGATTAATTTTTTTATGTTATATCACAATTGGGTTGATTTGAATTGAGCATTTTTATTAAAATGGTCATCTCCTCATAATTTGTGTTAACAAGTCATTTGCATTGGTTCTGAGCCATGGGTGCCGAAAGAGTTATTTATGTTAAGGGATAATAAGATATTTAAGAGGACAAACACTTCCGAAGGATGTGTTGCGTTTTGTGATGAATATTATATATTGAGGGACGTGTCGTACATCGTGATAGATTATATTAATGAGGGATGTGTCACACACCGTAATGGATCTTTTTATCGAGGGTCGTATTGTATGTCAGATGCATGTACATACATGTCCACTATTAGTCTAGAACGATGAGACAACTCGTATATATAGCTAGATAAGAGATGTACTACTATACTAGACATTGCATTATATTTCATTCCATATCTATATAATTTGTGAATTTGTGTGAAACATGGGTTTTATGAACTTTATGCTATGTACTATTTATTCAAAATCATTGTAGTGATTTTATTTATCTGTGCTGTAAAAAACATAGAATGGATAGGTTGAGCTTGTTTTATGCATATTTTATTTTTGGAGGCTTCATTGGGAGGAATGAATATCTATACTCTACTCTGTTAGCTTGTATTTAAAAGATTTCATGCTAAGTCAATTGTTGCTTGGATCGTCGTAATACTTTCTATTCTCTTCTTTTTTAAGGCTTCATATGGATATTTTTGGAGGTTTCTATTTGTCGTCTCAGTGGACTTTTTTACTCCTACTTATGATCTTATTCTAATATAGTGACAACATTATTTGAGACTTGTGTTTTCTTTCAAATAAATTGTAATACATTAGAGGCTTGTGGATATGACAATCAGGTTTTGGGGATTTAGTTTTGTTGACTTTTTATTCGTATTATTACGTGTTATTAAACATGAAATTATGGTTAAGTTCCGCACTTTATCGTATTAGTTGGGTATTAGGCTGACTTGTCTTGGTGGAATAAAACGAGTACCATCACGTCCAATTTTGGTTTGTGACAACATACCACTATTAAATATAATAAAATATAATTTCAGAATATGCAACTTTAAAATCGTGTATAGAATATGTTGGGTGTCCTAAACATGGTATGAATCAAATGTAATACATAGTAATTTGTTGCTTTTTTAATGCATTGAATGTAAGTTTGATTTTTCAGAAGAAGAGTTTAAAAATCATGATTTTAATCTAATTTCTATTCATTAAGTTAATTTTGATGATTATTAATAATCTATTAATGTTTTGAAACATATGGAAACTGCAGTTGGTCATAATAAGAAGAATATCTTGAATTAATAAAAAGCACCTTCCCTGAATTGTGTTTACAACTTACAAGCACCTGGTTTCTTTTTAAATTTAACATGTATGTGTATCTTTTTAGCATTACTATGATTGGACTTTTATTATTATTTTTTCAAAAAAAAGGTCTACAAGATAGCTTAAAAGATGTGGCCCACCAAAAACTTCATATACAAAATAAAATAAAAACCTAGAAGAAAATAAAATCAATCTAAATTTGCCTCTAGATCCAAAGAATGGAATGCAGAGTTTCTTCTTCATTTCTCCATGGTTATCTTTTATGGAATAAGCGAAGATCCATTTTATTTCCAAATCACATTTCTAGATCTGAGCGGAGTCATGCATGTGCTTTTTTTTTATTTAAAAAAAATGTGGTCTGATGTCTTTGTTCTCTGATTCAAACAAACAAACTTATTTTTTTCATGAACTAAATTATTTTATTTTGTATGTTCTTGTAGTAAGACTCAATGTTGTATTTGTTCTATATGGAATTCATAATAAAAGAGTTGATTGTTGATTCTTCAGGTTTTGCCTTTCTGATGATACAATTTAATTTGACTGATTTATCTTGTAACTAAAGAAGTAAAAATTTTAATCATGTGAATTTTTAATAATCGAAAAGAAATCATGGTTTGTGTATGAATGCTGAGAAAATATTTTTCTTTTTCAAATCATCTGAAAACCCCCATTTCATGATACAACAATGTAATCTCATGTATAGATGCAAGATTTTTCCATTAGTTTTAATTTTGTTTTATTTCTCTAGGTCATATTATCTACTTCACTTCTAATTAACAAATAGCATGTTAGAACGACAAGAAAAGGAAATAAAATTCATCAGGTAAACAATTTTATTATACCGAGAATGTTCTCATTCTAATATCTATCAACTCCCTTGGAGCTTACAATGGAATTACTAGTCATCATTTAGTATTCTCGGGATACACCTCACGACCTAAAAAATTACCACTGTACCAATGATTCACAACTAACATCTTACTTAATAATAATTCTTAACCTAATCACTCATAGTAGAACACTAGTCGACTTCTAAAATATTGATACAACATCGAATCGCATTCTACAAGGGATAACCCTTATACAAGTAGTATTCATATTTGACCATCAACATATCCATTTTCACTTAATCTGTAGGATTCACCACTAGAATACCTCATACCTATTGAAAAGATCGTACTCAAATAACTCATACATTTATACATGTTGAGTAGTTGCATTAAATCATTAAGTTAGTTTTATATCTAACAAAATGTGATATGTATTCTTTCATAGATCGGGTCGATGTCACAATTAACACCCTTACTAACTCTATACAAGTAAGTATCAATAGTATTGTAGTAGTAATATAATGACCTTCTTTGATATACACTAAATCTATGAATCTTAATAGATATTCTATCCTCAATTACCACTACATCAATATCATAATTCTCTAAAAGATTGATATATGTTATGGTAACTTTACTAATTGGACTGTCCAAAGTTACAATATTCGTTTTCTAGCAATCACTTTTCTAATTCCACTTCCGATTGTCCAATAAATCCAGATATTCCCTACACTACAAAAGTACTATTACCACTGACTAGGTAACAAACAAAAAACAATAACACGTTCATGAAGTCTCTCAAACCGTTGTTCAAAGTCGTCCTTAAAATATCCTCGAAATGCATCATGACTAATAACCTTATTTGATCCCTTCGAATTATTTACCATTTTGAATATGACCACACATCATTCCTATAAGTATATAACTTCAATATTAGTACCAAATCTTGCATCCAAGCCACACATGACATAAAATACTCAAATGAGGAATCACACACGATTAATCTTTATAAGTGAGAGAGAAGGAAGGAATCAATAAGAATCAGAACGGACCAAGGATGCACGATAAAGATTCAAGAAGTGAAGATTTGTCCTTATAGTCTCTATTGTATCTCGAAGATAAGTACTGACATCACCGTACTGATCCTCGAGACTATACTTACACTCGACTTGTGTACTATGAGACCTATGAACCTATTGCTCTTATGCAATTTGGTGACAATTCAAAAATGTATGTGATGGTACTAATTTTATCCCACAAAGCGAAGTATTTCTAATACCCAAATAATATGATAAAGTGAAGAAAAAAATCTATAATTGAAAGTTTAATGACATGTTATAATAAAGAATACAAATAGAGTCAACTAACTATCCAAAACATGGTTGTCACATACACAAGCCTCTAACGTATTATAATAGATTTGAAAGAAAAATACAAGTCATAAATGATGTTGTCACTAAAGTACCTTACAAAACTATACGTAGGAAGCCTCGGAAAAGAAGAGATAGAAAGTATTACGAAGATCCTGGATTTTAACGTTAAAAAATGTAGAAGAAAGGGGTTAATACCAAATAATACGGTAATCAAAAAGTAACCTTCTATATACAAGATAATGAATATGTACAGGTACCCCTTACACCCCAATAGAACTTTACAATACAACCTGCATAAAATAGACTCAGCCTATCAGTTCACATTTTTAGTAGCACATAGATGAATAAAACCACTACAATGATTTTGAATCAACAATACATAGGATCATCAATAAAATGTTTCACAATAATCTACTCTCAATTTCCCAAATAAAATAGATAGTCATTGCAATGCAAGTATAGTTATATATGTTTGACCTAGATACACACACCCGTTGTCTCTTAGTACGGAAACCATGAGGTACATATATGTCCATGCATCCATCATGACATGTGAAAGGACCCTATGAATAAAATAAATTTTGCGTCCCCCGATAATTGAAATTGTCACGGCGTGCGCCACATTCCTTAAAATATAGTATTCCTCATGGCGCATGGCACTTCCATTGAAATTGTACATCCTCTAAAATTTATTATTCATTCTCTGTTTACATAAAACATTTCACAACCATGTCTCAGAACTAATGCAAATGACACCTTAACACAAATAATACGGAGGTGAATATTTTCATAACAATGTATATTTCACAACAACACAATCATTATACAACATCAAAAGAATGAACAAATACTCCTTTCAAAACTATTATCTACACCTTTGACACCAATAATTAATGACATTTCCTTTTATTTCCCTTTTCATACACTAGAATTATCCAATATTAAAAAGTCAACACATCAAAAAGTTCCATTACACTCGAACACATACAACAAGGAAATACATGATTCTATACATTTCTCAGGTGTTAATAAATCCACTAGCCTCAAACAATCAAAATATTACTCTAGTACTTGAATATTCACCATTAGTTGCGCTTCCAAGTAAATGGAATCAAAATCTATAATAAAATGCCTAAATGTTGATGCCAATTAATAGGTAAAATCTAATATTTTGTAAGTTTTAATCCTAGGGTTAAGTCTTAATTTCTCAAAACACTACAACCCTAATATTTTTTATATATTATAATACACAAAATATTTAATAACCTCTTTCCAAATATGAAAACATACTATTCAATTATTTATATATGGATATATGTAATTAAATATTTGGTGTATTATATTATACGAAAACTATTAGGGTTGTAGTGTTTGGAGAAATTAAAACTTAACCCTATGCTTAAAACATAGGAAACATGAGATTTGACCTATTGATTTGCATCAAGATTTAGGAACTTGATTTTAGATTTAAAATGCATTGATTTGAAAGCCCAACTAAACAGGATGTCTCAGGTCTCATAAAAATTGTTAGATTGTTTGAGGCAAGTGTAGTTCTTAACACTTGTTACGAGTATAGAAATGCATTTCCTTTTGATATGTGTTGGGGAATAATGGAACTTGGTGATGGATCGAATAGTAATTTTAAATATTCTAATGTATTAAAAAGGGGTGATAAAAGCCAATGTGATTAATTATTAGTGTGTTTTGTTGAGAGTGGTGTTTAAAGGCTTGTTAATTCATTTTTGATATTATCATGATTGTGTTTTAAATTGTTTATTGTTATGAAAATTTTCATCTACTCATTATTTGTGTTAATATGTAATTTGCATTAGTTCTGAGACATGGTTGTGACAAGTGTTAAGTGAATTGAGTAAATAATAAGAAAATATAAAGGATGTATCATTTCAAGGGAAATTTCGCAGGGCGCAGTGGATACTATATTTCAAGGGACGTGTCGAATGCTATAACTATTTTAGGGATGTGTCACACGCTAAAAGAAATATTATTATTAAGGTACGTGGCACACGCCCCAATGGATTTATTAATCGAGGGTTATGTTGTACACTTTGATAGATATGTCCTCCATGGATCCGTAACTGAGAGACAATGTATTTGTATTGCTAGGTAAGACATGAATCCTATACTTGGTATGTCATATCATTAAATTCAATATCTATATAATTTGTGAAATTGCGAGTGCCTTTGTGTTGAACTTTTGATTGATGAACTTGATCATATGTATTATTGATCCAAAATTATTGGAGTGGTATTGTTGATCTATATGGTATTGAAATTTTGAACTAGGTTGAGCTGGTTTATGCATGTTGTACTTATGGAGTTTCCGTTGGTGTAAGGAATACCTATATTCTATTCAATTATCTTGTGAAGGTTACAAGAAAAGTACCCTGTGGTTTGATACTCACCCTTTCTTCTACATTTTTGAAAGTTACGAGCCCGAATCCCTGCAATACTTTCTATTTTCTTTCTTTTCAAGGCTTCCTATGGATATTTTTCTAAGGTAGCTATTTTTCATCTCAACAGACATTATAACTCCTATTTATGTTCTTCTTCTAATTTAGTGGCAACATCATTTGAGAATTGTGTTTTTCTTTCAAATAATTAATACATTAGAGGCTTGTGCACGTGACCATCATGTTTTAGGGATTTAGTTATGTCTACATGTTATATATATTATTACTATATATTAAACTTTCAGTTATAGTTTATTTCCGCACTTTATTGTATTAGTTAGGTATTAGGCTTACTTGTCTTTGTGGGAAAATACAATTTCCATCATGCCAAATTTCGGTAGTGACAAATTACCACTATTAAATCTAAATAAAGTTAATTTCAGAAGTTTGAAACTTAAAATCATGTATATAATATGTCGGATGCCCTAAACATTGTATTAATTATATGGTATACATAGTAAATTATTGTTTTTCTATTGCATTGAGTATAAGTTTGGTTTTTTTAGAACAAGAGTTTGTAAATCATGATCTTAATATAATTTCTAATTATAAAGTAAATTTTGATAATCAATAATAATCTATTGCCCTTTCCGAACTTATTGCAACCGTAGTTGGTCATAATACGAACAATATCTAGATTTAAAATGTATGGATATCTTTTTTGGTGTTACTTTGATTGGGATTTTAATTATTTTCTTTTAATATAAAAGGTCTACAAGATAACCTAAAAGATTTTTCCCACAAACACTTAATATAGAAATTCAAACAAGAACTTGGAAGAAAACAATAGTATGTAAGAGCCGCAAGAAAAGGAAATAAAATTCATCAGGTAAACAATTTTCATTTCCGAGAATATTTTCATGCCTATTTCGATCCATTCCCTTGGATTTTACAATATAATCACTAGTTCTCATTTAGAATTCTTAGGATACACTTCACGAGCTAACACATTAATATAGTACCAACAATTCACCACTAAGATCTTCCTTACAAATAATACTTAACATAATCACTCGTAGTAAAACACTAATCGGATTATAAAATATGGATGCAACATAGAATCTCATTATACAAGTTGGTGATAAAATTACTCCTAAATAGGTTGTATTCACATTTGACAATCAACATATCAATTTTTACATACCACTAGTACATATTCATTAAAATCTGCAAGATCTACCCCAAGAATACCTCATACCTATTGAAAAGATCATACCCAAATAACTTCTACATTTATACCACTTGATATGCACTCTTATCAAAAGCGATATGCACTCTTTCACATATTGTGTCAATGAAAAAATTAAAATGCTCCATAACACTAACAAAGTAAGCATTGATTCTATTGTAATAGTCTTATAGGGACCTTCTTTGATATACACTAAATCTATGAAATCTCATTAGAGATTGTAATCTAATCGGAGCAATATCATTCTCATCATTATCTAAGTGATCCACACATTCTATGAAAACTTTACAAATTGTATTTCTCAATAATACAAACTTCATTATCTAGCTATCACTTTTATTATTCCACTTCCAATTGTCGAACCAGTCCATATATTGACTATATAACATAAGTACTACTCCCACTGACTTGGTAACTTAACGAAAAAAAGATACAACATTCATGAAGTCCCTCTAATCTATGTTCAAGATAATTATTCCAATATCCTTGAAATAAATCATCCCGTCATCACCATATTCAACCCCTTTGAATCACTCTGAACCAAAAATGAACTCATCTTATCCCAACAAGACAAGTCAGCCTAATACCCAACTAACACATTAAAATGCAAAAATTAACTATAATTGAATATTTAATAACAAGTAATAATAAGGATAACAAGTCAACTTAACTAAATCCCCAAAAATTCGTTGTCACGTGAACAATCCGGTAATGCATTACAAATGATTTTAAAGAAAAATACAAGTATCAAATGATATTGTCTCTAAAGAAGAACAAGATCATAAATATGAGTAAGAAGGCACACTGAGATGACAACAACTACCTTAAAAATACTCCGCAGGAAATGTCAAAAAAGATGAGAATAGAAAATATTACGAAAATCCAAGCTCGTATCCTACAAAAATTTTGAAGAAAGGGGTGAGTACCAAACCACACAGTACTCAATAAGTAACCCTCTAAATACAAGCTAAGGGAATAGAGTATAGGTACTCCTTACACTCCAACAGAACCTCTACAATGAAAAACTGCATAAATCCAACTTAACCTAACAATGCTGAGTTTAAGCAGCACATAGATCAATAACAACACTCCAATTATTTTGGATCAATAATAAATAATATCAAGTTCATAAATCACCAAGAAGTAGACACCCAATGTCTCCCAGTGTGGGACACACGTAAAACATATCTCCCTGCATCCATCACTGAAGAGACCCTTAATTATTATCCATCATAGTGTGTCATACATCGCTCGATAACAAAATCTGTAAGGTATGTGACACATCCCTTAAAATATAGTATCTGTTGTGGTGCATTACATATCCCTTGAAATGTTACATCCTCTTAAATTTCTTATTGCTCCTCAATTCACAAAATACTTTAAACAACCATGTCTCAAAACCAATGCAAATGACATGTTAACATCAATTATGGGGACATGAACATTTTCATAACAACATACAATTTAATACCAAAAGATAATGATACAACATCAAAAAGTTAACCCATACTCCTATCAAAACAAATCTCAACACATCACACACCAGTAATTAATCACATTGCCTGTTATAACACCTTTTCATACATTAGAATTATTCAATATGGTAAACCAACCCATCACCAAGTTCGATACTCCCCAACACATACGACAAGGAAATACACAACTTTTACACTTAATAAGGGTTAACTAATCCTCTTGCCTCAAACAATCAAACAATTACTCCGAAACTCAAGCCTTCCACTTTAGTTGGGCTTCCAATTAAATGGAATACAATTCTATTATTAAGTTCCTAAATCTTCAAGTCAATGAATAGGTCAAATCTGATATATTCTATGTTCAAGCCTAGGATTAAGTCATAGTTTCTCCAAATACTAATGCCCCAATTTTATTCGAACAATATAATACACCAAACATTTAATTACCTATCTATATATATCAAAAATGAATATCCGAGTTTTGATGTATGGATATAGATAATTAGGTGTATTATATAATACGAAAACTATTGTTGTTATAATGTGTTGAAACTATGATTTAACCTAGGCTTAAAACATAGGAAATATGGTATTTGACCTATCGATTGTAATTAAGATTTCAAAACATGATTAAAGCTTTGGATTTCATTTATTTGGAAGCCCAACTAAATAGGAAGACACAAGTCTTAGAGTAATTGTTCGTTTTTTGAGGCAACTCAATTTCTTTACCCTTATTAGGTGTATAGAATCATATATTTCTTTGTGGTATGTGTTGTGGAGTAATTAAACATGTGGATGAGTTCACTTGTCCATATTAAATAATTCAAATGTATGAAAAAGGGTAATAAAAGACAATTTTAATAAATTTGTTGGTGTGTGATTGATTCATTTTTATTTTGTATGATTTTGTGAATTCTTTATTGTTATGAAAAAATGTCATATCCTCACTATTTATGTAAAGATATCATTTGCATTGGTTTTCACACATGACTTTTACAAGTTGTATGTAAATTGAGGAATAAGTGAAAATTGAAAAGGATGTAGATTATTCGATGCACATGTCACGCACCACGATAAATTCTATATTTGGAGGGATAGTAACACGCTGTGAGAGATTCTATTATCTAGTGACTTTTCACACGGAATGGTAGACTTTATTATTGGAATCGTGACATATGTCGCGATGGATGCAATGAAAAATATATTCCCCATTGATCTAAGACTAAGACATGTGGATCGCTAGGTATGAGATGCATCTCTACACTTGGCATTACAATTTATTATATTGAATAGCTATATCATTTGTGAAATTATGAATGAATTTTGTGAAAATTGTAATTCATAAACTTAATCTTATGTACTGTTGATCAAAAATCATTGGAGTGTTGTTATATCTCTATGTGCTATTTAAACTTTCAACTGTTAGGTTTAGCTGGTTTTATTAAGGTTGTATTTTTTGAGGTTCCATTGGGTGCACGGAGTACCCATATTCTATTTACTTAGCTTGTGTTTTGAAGTTTACTTGTTGAGTACCGTGTGGTTTGGTACTCATCCCTTGCTTTTGAGTTTTTTTCTATTATGAGGCCAAATCATTGTAATATATCATATCATCTTTGTTTCCTAGGATTCTTATGGAGATTTTTTTGAGGTATGTCATCTCATCGGACCTTCTTATTCATATTTATTATCCTTTCTTATTTAGAGATAACATCATTTGAGACTTCTTCTTATCTTTGAAATGAACTATTATACATTAGAGGGTTTTTCATGTGACAACCCGGTTTTGTGGATCCTGTTAAGTTGACTTATTATACGTGTTATAATATGTTATTTAACTTTCAATTGCAACTTATTTCCGCACTTAATCTTATTAGTTGGTTATTAGGCTTACTTGTCTTGGTGGGATAAGAAGAGTGGCATCACGTCCACTTTTGAGTCGCGACAAATTATCACTTTTAAAGTTAAATAAAGTATAATTTTAGAAGCTTCAGACAAAAAAATCTTGTTTAGAATATGTTTGATGTCCTAAACATGGTATGAATTAAATGTTATACAGAGTAATTTCTTGCTTTCCTATTACATTGAATATAAGTTTAATTTTTTAAGAAAAAGAGTTTGGAAATCATCATTTTAATATAATTTTAATTTATATAGTTCATTTTGATAATTAGTAATAAGCTATTGCAGTTTCAAAACTGATTGCAACTACAGTTGGTGTAATAAGAAGAATATCTGGAAATATTAAGAACCATCTTCTCTGAGTTATGTTTACATCTTACAAGCACCATGTTTTTTTAAAAATTAAAAATGAATAAATATCATTTTTTGTGTTACTATGACTGGACTTTTATTACATATTTTTTTAAAGAAAAAAGTGTACTAGATAGTCTAAAATATTTGGCTTACCAAAAACTTTATATAAAAAAATCAAGTAAAAACCTAGGAGAAAATAAAAGCAATCTAAAGTTACCTCTAGATCCAAAGAATTGAATTCATATATTCTTCTTCATTTCTCCATGGTTCTCTTTGTAGGTTGAAGAGGAGCTCCATTATTATTTCCAGATTCCATTTTTAGATCTAATCTGAGTCAAGTAATTGCCTCTTTCCATTTAAAAATGTCATTTCATGTTTGTCCTCTATTTTTTTTTAAAAAAAACATCTTTTGGTATTGGACTAGATAATTTAATTGAGTGTGTTCTTCTGGTAAGACTCAATGTTTTACTTCTTTTAATCTACAATTAAAAATAAAAGAGTTGTTTGTTGATTCTTCAGGGTTTTCCTTTCAGATGATACAATATAAAGTAACTGATTTATCTCGTAATTAAAGAAGTAACAATTTTGATCCTCGGAATTTTGAAAAATTGAAAATAAATCTTCGTTGTATATGAATGTTTAGAGTATCCAGTTCTTATTCCAAATCTTCTGAAAACTCCTACTTTCATGCTACAACAATGTAATCTCATGTAACAATTGGAAGATTATTCCTTCAATTTTTTTTTTTATTTCTCTAAGTCATAATATAAAATTGTGTATTAGTTACTTCTCTAAATTAATAAATTTACTACCTTTGCTTCGAAGTTCAAAGAAGGTGGAAAAATACTATCAATCTACCCTTTCAAAGGCTATATTAGCAATGTAATCTTCTAATGAATTTTTCTCTACAAAAACATGTTGAAGCCTAACTTGAAATAACTTAGCTAGAGCCTTAATGTCTCCTGTTGTAGTAGAATTATGCAAAGGAATTTCTCATCCTCTAGAAATAGTTGGAATCGTAAAAAATGCTCATGTTCCAATATCACCTTATTGAGCCTTGTATCACGAACTTGAACATTAGTTTTTCATCTCTAAGAATTTGGTATTGGTTCTTCTAGTTTGTTCACTTTTAGCTTGTATCAAGACTCAAATCTTCATACCCATTTGAATGCAAACTCATTTTGGTAAACATTTAGATATTTTATACATGTATAGCTAAAAGTTGTGTTTGAACTTAATGAAATTGTAGTTTTAAATACAATTTCACCTTTATTTTCTTTGCTTTACCGAGAGAGAGGTCCTAAAACTAAGACTATTAAATTAATGGCCAGTAGGATTGGGCCTCCTTGAGGTTCAGCTCCAGAGAGTGAACCCTAGTCCTTATCCTACACAATCAGCTCGACAGGTGAGTGGGCTAAGGTAGAGACTGTTCTTCATGCGGTAAGTGGGGTTCCCAGAGAAACCCAATTGATTCGGGGTAAGTTGTTCGAGAGAAAGCTTAACTATACTCTAGCCTAGTCAAAAAATATTGAACGAAATTACTATTAAAAACAGTACTCATTAGTTTAGTTTATCTCGTATTCCTATCACATCCCAAGAATTCCTTTTCCATTAGTTTCTGCTATTTCTTTTACTGTGTTTAGCTACAAATTTCGATGACAAAACCCCCCATTGACATTTGACGCTTTGGTCACCCAATTAGATTTAATATGTTTGTACTCAATAATATATTTCTCTGTAACTAATTAGAGCTAAATATTAATTTTCTATTGATTCTCAAAACCACTCCTTATGGAAACATCCCAACCCTTGGTTGGGTCGCTATACTATTGTACGTTCGTAGACACTTGCATTGAAAGTTGTGTCTTGATTATGAAAACATCAAAATGGCGTTGCTGTCGAGAAGTGGTGTTATTTGAGCATTTTTAGTTAAGTTAAATTTTGTTCTTGCTTAGTCTTAGTTTACTTACATTATTTCCAGTTTTGTTTTGCTTTTCTGAGTGGTAAAGAGGAGCATGTCTACTAGCAATGGTAGTGAAATGGACTCTTCTCTTGAGAGAATGATGTCTCTTAGGGATAAGACCCTGAGTTTCAGCTGATTGGAGGTTGAGTTAATCCATGAGTTGTGGGTGAATTTAAGGAAATTTTCCTTTAGCACTCGACTCAAGGAATTTCAGAAAACGTGCTATTAAACTGCTTCGATAAAAGTATTGGTGCATAAAACAAAAGAATTGCTGACCAGATATTTCTAGGAGATCTCTCACGACATCCCTATCTGATAGAATCCCAGCTCCTCGATTGATGATCAGTACTTTGAGGAATTAGTAAGATATACTGCTCTCTCTACTCATTATTGAATTGATAGTTTAATACCACTGTTGGTATCATGATCTTGTAGGGATTTAAGCATGATTTATATGGTAAGTATAACATTAATGAAATATGACATATAATCCATGCAAGTGAAATTGGGTAATGGTCTATGTTTTTCTAACTTCTAGTATGTTAATATATTGTACTAGTTGTAGAATAACCTCATTGTCGCTTATACTTGATTTCATATATGATTAAATATATTTTTAGATACTGCACTATATATGAATTTTTTATAAACAATGTGCATTGGTCAATGATGATCAAAGGGTGAGAAATTGGTAAGAATTCTTATCTCCTTTACGTTTGTTATAATATTGTTGATGAATCCTTGGATGACATTTTGTGGTATGGTCAAGTTATGGTGGAAGTGTTTATTATATTGTCATTATATATGTGTTGACCATGTCCTTGAAGGCAAATTGACGAACACATGAACATGTGCTTATGATGATACTATGAGAAGTTTATGCCTACTTTCCTATTCTAATTGTGATCTAGGTTGTATGGATATTGTTTAAGTATATGTATATCCATGTTAGGGTAAAGTATAGGTGCTGCCATTAATGAGTAAAAACGGTTAACAATTCGGTTTGTGGCTCCCATCTCGTGGATCCATTCTTAAAAATTTTCATCAGGTGTTCGAAATCAAACTTTCTTATACAAATTAAAGAGGTGAAGGACAGCCCGTACATCTACCTAAGGTCCATCGATGGCTTCCGTGGTTCCACAGTTGGTAAAGAATTCCTTGATGTTCCATTTTCGACACCAACCTACGGAGCATGAGTGGACCTACGATCTATAGGTCACGTGTGTAGATGGCTCCTTCTGCAAACTTTTAGTTCTTATCTCTCTAAATCTCGTCCAAGTCTATTTCCTACAAATATAGCACAATATTAATTAGTTTTAATACAAAATGTCCCTAGACACACATAACATTTAAGTGAAATATATTAAAAATACCATAAACTCGCGGTATAGCAATGAAGAACTCTCTTCGGGTGGACTAATAATACTACCATATGAAACAACAATCGAACTCATTGATGGCATGGTTAATACAAACAAGCAGATAGGAAAAGATTAAAAACTGGATACATAATTTACTCCGCTGTATATTCTGGCCAAGAAAGTCATTGAATTGAAGGCAATGTACAAAAAGGGCAACAGGTACGTTCCCCCTCACAAGCATAGAATTTCAAAGGAATATGATGGTAGACAGGTTGATCAGAACCTCTTACTTATTTATCCCAATGTCAGGAAACACGAGAGAGTGTTAAAAAAAGATAAACAGAGAATGTATTGATAATGAATTAGATGACAACCTCTTATTCAATGTTCATTCATCTTGTAGAGTCCCAAATGGACAAGGTGTTGTCTAGTCTCTATCCGAAGCATAGAAAAGGGTTTACTAATAAGAATGTGGAAAACCCCAATAATGAAATCTAAGTGGAGACTTGCGCCATGCCACAATGTTAACTAAGGAGAATCTTGAGTGGCAAACAAAGTTTTATAAATTTATTTTTTAGAAATAATCGTGTGATAATTTTGTATGTTAAAGAGTAGAATTTGTTTAAAAAGTACAGGTTGGCGACCCAATTTCTAGTTGGCGACTCACCGAAAAGGCCGGTGATCCCAACTTGGACCGTTGTTGCACGCAAGAAATTCTAAAGCTGGAGTCTATAAAACTTGGTAAGTCCATGAGAAAATCAGAGTGTTGTCGAGTAGGTTGTCAACCATTACTTTGACGGCCGTCTGGACCCCTACTAACTGAAGGTCATGTAGCACTTGGCGAGGTAATGGTTCACTTCGTGTGTCGCCGAATGGGTGGATGAGAAAAATTAGTGTCGCCAAATGGGCGAGAACTATATGGTTTTAAGGTCCAAAAGTTTAAAAGTCAAAAATCGTTCAGATTCACTTACTTTTGGATTTCCCAAACTTGAACCCATACTATATTTTCCTATATTTTTGTACCACTTATTACTAATCCATTGTGTATTTGTAGTTTGATACCATTGTGGCCTAGCATTTCAATTTATTTATTTTGCTTCTAAGGTTTGTTTTTGAAACCTTGAACTCATATCTAGCGATTTTATTCATTTGGAATTGTGTTGATATTTGTGAAGTGTGCTAGGCCTCTCTTGTTTAATCGTTTATGTTATTGTATTCTTATTTGACAGACTTAGTTTTGATATCTTGCCTAAAATTATTTAATGTTGATTTCTTTAAATTTTCGTGCTTATGTTTGATCAACATTATTTGGTTATGATATTTTCTTTTTGAGTCAAGTCAGGTAATGTCTAAGAATCAAAAATTTGTTCAAAATGATGCACTTAGCAAAATGATGGAGCGATTAATGTCTTTCCTAAAGGCCAAAGTCATTAAATTTATAGATTTTGTTTAACCGTTAGAAGTCTAAGTATCGCAGGATCATGGATATCATTGCTCTAAGTCTAATTGAATGAGTTCATTATTTTATTTGGTTTTTGGATGCTGCAGGGTTGAATTTCTGAAGTTAGGGTTGATATTAGGTATGTTAAGTAATTGGAGAGGTGAGTCGAGCTCGCCGAACCACTTAGTGGTTCGCCAAATCCCCCCTAATCGTCTTTTACATCAAGCAAAGTTTGAATTTTTGTGTTTTAACTTTCGGCGAGAAGCCTGAGTTCACCAATTGCACTCAGATGCTCGCCAATTGTCATGTTTATCTCCCTTTTTGCGCCCCTAACCCTTAAAAATGCATTTTATATTTTAGCAGGCTTGTCCTTGCGCACCGAATGTTGCCGGCGATTTGCATAAAGGCCCATCCCATCACCGACATGCTAATTTTTCTGGAAAATTTTGAGACTATCCTAATGCTCTAGAAGTCTAAAGCCTTATCTTGAGCCTAACATGAGCATCTATGAGTGGTAACCCTGTTTTAAGGTCAATTATAAAGTATTTGAGTCATTTAGGAAGCATTAGAATCAAAACGTCAAGGAACATCCATAACGTTCGGAAACTAGTTCAAGAGGTTCTAGTGTGTATTAGCCTATTTAACTAAGTTTTAGGAGTCAAAAAACGATGAACTTTTATGGAAGGGTGTCTAACATGTATTAGATTTAGTTTATAATCGAAACATGTGGGTACGACTCCCCAAGTAAAAACGAAGGGCCCCTGAGGAGGAACCTTGCAATAGTGGCTAAAACTTATCAAGGGACAATGTCACCAACAAAGGCCATCGATGAGGCGTGGTGTAATCGACAGGGCGTCGATGGACACCATCCATGGAAACTTAGAAAAATTTGTGGGCAGCCAATTTGGGACCCTTCTTGACAAAAACGACGGACCAACTTGATGGTTGTTGCCAAACGTGGCATGGGTCGAGTATCGACGGTCAAGACTGCTTTTCCCTTCACGTTTTAAGGTAAGTCAAATTAATTAATTAAGTGGTTATTTAATTAGTTAGGGTAAAGGGAGGTCTAATTAAAGTTATTTAATGACAGATATAAAGACCCTAATCTAATTAAACTAACCTAACCCTTATATTTTCCAAACCCCAAATTGCTCTTCCTTCTCTCTTTTTCTCTCCTCCAAAGATACCCCATTGAAGACCAATCTGGATGTGGGTTCTACGGATACAAAGGATCAAAATTCTCCATAAAACTTCATCAATTAGTAGGGTATGGAATTCCTTTCACCTTTAGTTTCTCTTTCTCGAAAGGGCTCCTCCAAATTGATTATAAAAGTATTAAATTCAAGTGGGTTTATTTTCAATACGAAATTAAGCTTGTGAATTGTTTGCTTATGATTTCTCTTGGTTATTGTGATAAGATTAACATGTATTGTGTTACATTATTATATATCTTGATGCATTGTCCTAGTTTGTGGATGATGACCTTTCCCCCTTACCCCTAGGTTGTGATCCTTAATTGAATTATATACTGATGACTCAATTGGTTTGGTTAGTGTGTGAATGACTATCCTATGTTGGTATTATGCTAATTATGAGTAGATTGTGATATATTGTAATACAATTATGCTAGTTCTCGAGTAATTGACCTAGGTTGTGAAGTAGATTATGAACTTGATCTAAGTCTCTAATAATAGGCTATGAACTAGTGATGAATTATTGTGTAATGATTCAATTGGACTTGATATTATGTTGATTACTATTGTTGTATGGTATTTTACAATTGATAAGTTGAATAGGATGGTTTATGATAAGACCTTGATGATGTCATTGTGAAGGAGATTGACTAAGTCTTCTGATCTCTATACTTTACTTCAATTATGATTACTTGTGTTTAAGTGATGGTATTGTATTAAAGTATACATTATATTAAGATTCATAAGGTTAATATGATGTTGAACTTAAATGTCTTTAACTATGGATTGTGAGTTGTTGGCTAAGATGTAAATGTTATAAGAATGGTGATAACTTACCAATGTTCCTTATTATGATGTAACTATATAAATGTGCTAACCTCACATGAATGAATTGTAATGAAAGGAAAATACTAATGCAATTCTTATTGAGCTATGATGATGATGATGATTATACAAGGGTAGACCCTATGGTCTACATTAAGCTATGATAATTAATAAAGGCATTAAAGACATTTCAAAAAGGGACTCTAACTAAGCACCTAGTGAACTAGAATGAGGAGTGTCCCTTTCCATATAGGGAAGGTAGGATCACTAATGTACTCATGAGATTGGAGAATACAACGCATGTAGCATAAAGTGGGTCCCAACTATATCTCCTAGTTCTTGAACTATGTTGCCCCTATAGAAATACTAGCTAGTGGATCTACCTAGATGTTATTTTCATGTTTTGGTAATACCTTGGCAAGTACTCCGCCTTCCTTCGGTGTAGGGTTCCATGACACCGGATTCCACATTAGGTCATGTGGTTTATTTCGGTTAAGTCAATATGTTCCCAAAAGATAAAATAAACTAAATGAATGAACTCTAACTAGGATGAACTACGCAGTTTAGCTTAGTCTACATAGGGTTATGATATTCTACCTAAACATTGCACTAGTTAGAGTCCAGGGAAGTCTTAGGAGGATGTTCTTATATATGTATATTCTTTTAATTGTACATAATAAGTATATCATGATCTTGCATATTCATGATAATATATGATGATTGCTTCACTTATGAATATGTGTTTTGTTTCTATTGCTAGAGTAGGATGATATGTACTCTAAATGATATGCTTCATGGAGTTGGACATTGTTATGGTTCTTTTTGGGTTTACTTGATTGAGTAAGGTTATGGGTCTTTACTTAGTCATTGAACTAGTTGAATTAATGAGTTTTCATGAGTAATGGTCTTACTTTGGTCATGATGTTAGAAACTCTTTTCCATACTTGTCAATATTATAGCTTGATAATAGAGTTGTCTTGACTATGTGCTCAATTATGTGATATATATGTTGGCTTGAATATACTTAGTATTGTTGGTCTTATGATGAACATTATCTTGACTTAATAAATATATATTATTGATTGGTATGGTCGTCTTGAATGTGCATAAGTCTTTTAAAAGTAAATTGCATACTTTAACGAAATGTCCCATTGTAGCATGATTTTATGTTGTATGTGCATATGATATCATACTTAGTACAAGTGAAATGGTAACCCCAACCCAATTTTCTCCCTTTTTCCTCAATATTATAGGTTCTTGTCGTAGAAGGGTTGTGACGACATTTGAAAGAAGACTTAGACTCTCACTCTCAAGTTGGGTAGGTCCTCACTATTTCGAGGACAATGCCATTTTCTAGCTTCAGATATTGATTACTCTCAAAGGGAATATGTTCATTTCATTTTATTTGAGTACTAATGATTGTATAGCCTATATGTGGATTATATAGTACTGATGTATGGGTTATGAACAATTGTTATACTCTTCTTTAGATAGTTATGAGATGAGACATCCGGTGTTAAGAGTATGTTATATCTTATATATAAATATGTGCATTAAAAGTAGAAGACTAAGTAATCTTCTTATACGAAGGGTCTATGTATACTCGATATGACTATGTTAAGTGTATGTATTAGGTCTATGTAAACGTCATGACAGATAGAAGAAAAGTTTTAATTTTTCGCATTTTAACCTATGAATGTAATGATAAAAGCTAAGAGGATAGTATTAGTCCTCAAGGAGGACGAAAACATCAGTTACGTCTATGGGGTGCTCCCCGGATGTGACAAATGTGATTCGCCGACTAGCTAACCGTAGAAGAGAGTCTTTTCTGCAATGTTTTTCTACAACCTTGTTTTAAATTTTTCTCACTATCGATTATGTTTTTGCAGATTTGTCTAGGACTAACCTCAACATGAAATCCCATAAAAGCGTATGGTGCATAGTTATAAATTAAGGATGAGTTAACCCTTCTAAAAAGGAAATAACAGAGCCTCAAAAGAGAGGCAACGGCATGGGAAAGAATCCCATGAATGAAGTTTTGAAGCACAACTCCGATAGAGAGGGAGAGTCCCTACACTCCCAAAATGTGTTCTCCGAGAAAGATGATGTCCAGCAACTGAGGTGTAGGTAGAAGAAATTCGTGCTTGATCTTTTTCACACTCAGCGAGAGCCCGAACAGCAGCTATAGTACCAGCTCTGACACCACTTATGATCCCAGTGCACCAGTAGTTGCTCGTACGCGAATACTTAACATATTGAAAGTCAATGGGTTTCACAAAGATTCAAAAGAGAAACTGTTATCCATAGAGGGCCTAGAGGGCATATAATCCACAATGAGCTAGACCATCCATTTCAACTGTTTAGAGAAGTTCACTAGGCTCTGAGGCCCCTAAATTCCTACATGGGTCCAGGAGTTTTATACATCATACAAAAATATGGTGCCCAAGGGGAAGAACAAGGCAAGTGGCTTCAGAGCGGTGAGTCTATAATTGTTCGGGGGAAGGAAGTCGGGTGCAATAGAGATCACGTTAATAGTTAACTTTTCTATTACTCAGTCCTTAGTTAACTTAAAGGTCTAGCTTGCACCGCTGAATTCTGATATAATCCAGAGATGGGTTAAGGAAAGGATCCTTATCAAGAAGAAGTAATTGAATATTTTTGCTTTGTTATGGTTTGGCTTTATCAGCAAACCCTCACGTCATCCGAGAACGAGTCCATCATACGACACCCTAATGAGGCCTCCCTTGGTCAATAATATCTACGACGAATATTTACATGAGACTCAGTATAGAGCAGGATATTTCCATGAGAGCCAAGAACATCCATACTTCCCTTCCCTTTTTGGTCTTTATCACTTAGATGTGTCATCGTGGTGGTGTTTCTCATGATGACACGAAATAATTCAAGGTCAGTACCACATCTAGCGCATATAGATTGCTAACACTCGGAAGGTTGCAGACAGGAAAAGAGTGGCTCTTATGGACACATCCCTGGAGATCGATTTAGAGGCTAATCCTACAAAGGTGTTCCTAACTACTTCGGCGTCCAAGACTTTAGGTACACCTTCTCCTACTTCTTTCAACCACGTTCCTGGTGCTTCCACCTCTTTCTATCCTGCAAGGATTAGTCAAGCTATGGTCTTCAGCATGGGACACATGTCCCATTCAGCTAATGTGAGGGCTACCTAATAAGAGATTAGAGTCCCATGGATGATTTAGACCAGCATGTTGCATGACCCCCTCCAGACTTCAGTTGATAATTTTACTATGAGGGTCGCGACTTGTGAGCGTGAACATATGGACTGTTTCAAGTTGACTGCTTCGATACTTGAGGTGGCAGATATGAGGGAGAATGTACACTATCTTAAGTCTACATACTTTGCCTCAATATTTTAGGCAGTTGAGATAGAGGTTGATCAAGCTATATCTGATACTGCTAATACTACCACCAAAGATACACAAATGGATGACACAATAGCTTGGGGAGATAGATGTTGTTTTTATGATTATATGGTCGACCTTGAGGATGCAAATTTTTAGACATCCCTCTATACATCCTTGAGACAAATCACCATGGCTGATTCTAGTACATCTTGTATTTCTAATGTGACACCGGGCAGTGATACCCCGACAAATGGAGCGACTCTTTAGGTAGGACTTCTCTTTACCTCCTTCTCTGTCATCTGTTATTGATTATTGGATGTTTTTATTGCATTTTAGGATATATTGCTCATTCTTTGCGGAGGGGTGATGTCTTTCAATACCTAACTCTTGTATTTATTATTTTGTTTTGGGTTTTGTGATATAAATTATGTTTCAGCAGTTTTTTTGTGTTTGAGCTTGTAGCTCCTTATTTTAAATGTAATTTTTTTGATCCTTTTTCGAGAAAAATTGTTCCACCTCTTCATTGTGTTTCAATTTGCTTGTTCTTGTGAATATTTTAATATCGGTTTTCATCAATATCGATGACTTTAATAGGCTCTCACTCAAACAAAAATGAATGTGGGGCTACGAATAGGCCAAGTGAAGTTGCAATGGAAATATGTGAATTTTTTTATTCTCATTCTAACTAGTTGATTATCAAATAAAGACTTTTATGATTAACATTGCACACTAGAAAAAGTGTAGAGTACTGTTTGATATTGGAGTCAATGCCTTGTGTGATGAGCTTACCATAAACAATGTGTTATAAAACCTACAATTTGTTTGGTTGGTCTGGTTGACTAAGTGATGCAATCTCTTGAAAAGATCATAGGCAACAATTTTAAGAAATGGAATAATTTGACATTATACCTTTTTGTTGGGCCTTCCTTGTGAGTGTGTGAGCTTTTCTTGAACCCCTCTAAGCCTTACCCTTCTATACGAAGAAATTTGATGCAATTGTGACCTTTTTTTTTTTAACCGTTCACCCTTTATCCTCATAATATTGGAATAGCCAACTTAGGCCATAGGAGAAGAGCCTAAGTTGGGGGTGTGGTGAAAAGATAATGTAAATCAAGAAGTATGATGAAATTACCCATTACACATGGTTTTGAAAAAGATGGAAACCCCTCCATACAGAAAAGAAAGAAATAAATAGAGACAAAAAGAAAAGAAGAAGGAAAAAGGAAAAAAATGAAAAGTTGTAAAATAAAGTGACAAAATATATTGGGTGTCTGTTATTCCACGGAAAGTGAATAGTGGGGTGACTTTTGAACATGGGTTTGAATGTTGAAGAAAATGATTTAAGTGAAGTTCATACAACATTTCACGAGAAAAACATGAATAAAGCATAAATGACCAATGCATATCACTCAGCCCCGTTACAAATCTTAGAAACATATTTTTTATGTTGAGTTAGGTAAATCAAATGTTGATTGGAAACTAAGGTCAAACCTACGGGTGAAATAATTCGTTGTGTATATTAATCTTTGTGAGCGTGAGAGTTGTTTGTGATTTCGGAAGCTTTAAATTGTTGAAGAATAGTATGTTTATATGGATTCATTCTTTGTGTGAGAAACTTTAAGAAACTTTGTTGAACTTGAACCTGCATTGAAAGAATGTATTGTGAATTTGAGGATCGTTGGTAATGGGGAGTCACAACTTGAACCTTTAAGTTGACAATTGATCCTTGCATGAGTAGGTTGAGACTTGTTGGGGACATTCATGATTGAGTCATGTGTAGCACGTATTGAGGCATCCTTTTTGAGCAGCTGAACATGAATTTTACTTAATGACCAGAAAAAATGTGAGTTGGGGTGTTGATGAGTCCGAGATTAGGACTCATTTAGGTCTTACATACAATGATTTGGTGCCTTCAAATGTAAAATATGTTGTAATAAGTTATGCCAAACCCCTGATTTCTAAGTATATGGATTGAGGAAAAAATCATGGACACTAATTTGTAAAAAGAATTGAATTTAGCTAAGAGAAAGAAGAAAGGACTTTTTGGCTTGCTAGAGAGAGAGGTTTCAAAAAAATTTTATTAATTGATGTTCTGTGGATATTGGATTTCATGGTTCAGCTCTAGATAATGATCGTAAACCCTTTTCAACACATTTATCTTGAGAAAGTTAATGGACTAAAGTGCAGGTTGTTCTTATTTTACATAATAGTTGATGTTTGAGAGAAATAAACTTGATTCGAGATAAATTTGTTTTTAAATAACGTTTATCTGTTATTCCACATTATTTTTTAAATGGACATGATGTACAATTGTTGTCTAGTTGGAAATACCAATCTATCTATATTATCCTATAATCAAATCACATTCCAGGAACCCATCTCATTATATTTTGTATTGTTTGTTGATGTTGTAATTGATAATTCTAATTAATAATGTCTATTCCTATGATTGATTTGACCATATTCTTAATTTTTGATTGACTCTCAATGCGCGGACCCTTGTGGGATTTGACCCCAACTCATTTAGTTGTGCGATATGTTGACTAACGATCATTGAAACTTAAAATTGGATGAAGTGTTATTGATAACGTTAATAATGTCATGCATTTGATTTTTGTTGGTAATATTATGTATGTCGTTATCTACACTACTATTGATATTTCACAAGTTTCTAATGTTGTGAGTAGATACATGACATCTTCTAGTAAAGAACATTGGTAGGCACTGAACTTGATCTTGAGATACATGAAGGGTACTTCAGATCTGGGCGTGACTTTTTCCAAAGACAAGCTAACTGAACGAGAAGAAAGTTATTGTGCATTCACCCTGCGTTACATTTGTTTAATCAAGACACAACTTCCAATGCAAGTGTCTACAATCATAAAATAGTATAGTAACCCAACGAACGATAGGGATCGTTTCCACAAGGAGTTGTTTTCTGAATTAATAGAAAAATAAAATTAAGTTCTCATTATTTATTGCTCAAAACATTATCCAGTAAAAACATATTAAATCTTAAGGGGTGATGCAAGCGTCAATTATTAATTGGGGGGGGGGTTGTTATCAAAATTTATAGCTAAAAATATTTAAAACTATAAGAGAGACTAATGGGAAACATGATTCTGGGGATTCTATAGGAATACATGATATACTAAACTATTGGGTACATGCTTTTGATCGTAAATTAGTAGAATATTTTTGACAATGCTACACAATAGTAGGGATAAGCTTTCTATCGAACAAGTTACCCCAATAAAAATGGATTCCTCTTTGACACCCACTTGCTCCATGAAGAACATCCTCTACCTTATCCTGCTCACACTCTCAAGTTGAGTGTGTGGAATAAGGACTAGGGTTCACTCTCTTGAGCTATACCTCATGTCGACCCAATTCCACCGGCTATCAATTCAGTAATCTTAGTTTTACGACCTCTGTCGAGCAAAGCAAAAACACAAAGGTGAAATTGTATTTTAAACTAAAATTTTGATTATTTTCCAACAAAACTACTAAACTAAATCATATTTAAACAACAATAAAATCATCAACAAGCAAGACACAACAAAAAATCTACCCGTATTCACATAATCACACCCCAAGATTTGGGGTTTTAGCTAGACATTTTTAAGATATAGAATTTATACCAAAATGAGCTTACATTTAAATGGGTTTGAAGATTTAAGTCTTGATGAAAGATTGAAGAATACAAAAGACCCTAGCCCATATTCTTGGAGATGAAACCCTTTAAATCATCAAGTTCTTCAAAACACTTTCCAAACTTAGAACTCAAAAATAAAAGCAAATTATAGAAATTATTGTTCAATACTATGAAAAATGATTCTAAGATAAACATAATAATATGTATTTATAGTTTCAAAGGGTTATGCTACGACATACCACTCGATGCATTTAGTACGGGTCACCGATCAACTCAGCGATCTGCTCTTCGGTAGCTTCATCGTCATCTTGTGCTAGCTCAAAACATCTTCATGTTTTGGATTATTTGGAGACACATTACTATTTCGTGGAACTTGATCCTTTTATTCGACTGTTTGATCCTTTCCTTCAGGGCTCAACTTACTGGAACAAAAAGCAATGATGGGACCTTCTGCAAACAAGCTAAATGGGTTCAACGATCCTCAGGTCTTCACTTATTCATCTTTTCAGGTGCCTTTGTTTATTTATTATTGATTGGGTACATGGTTTGTCTCCAAGTGTATATACCCACAACACAAGTTATTTTATCATTTTTTAGACAATATGTATTTAAGGACAAACCTATCAAAATAGAGCCCTAAATCAATCCAAATTGTTGACTCATCAATAGTACAAACCTAAATTTTGCTTGTCCTCAAGTAAAAATCTAGTTTATAAATTCAAAAAGAATGTCTCAAACAGTGCTACACAAGCCTTATTCAATACTGCACTAAACAAAACTCAAGTTACTCATGTAAGGATCAAATGCGCACTCAAAGACTCAAGTTGTGACACACCATTATCATATATTTTCAGTCTCACAGTAGTTTCTTCAAATGCAAGTTCAAGCTCAAACAATCAAATACCCTCACATAGAAAATGATTCCATATTCACACACAATGGTACCCAATTTAAATTTGCAGAATCAATTTTAACGCTCACACTCACAAAGATGAACACAATGCATGAATTAACCCATAGGTTTACCCATATTTTCCAATCGAGCTTTGTTTTAGCTCACTCAAGATCAAAAACATCTTTTCAAGGCTTGTAATGGGGCCGAGTGTAAATTATGGTCATCTAGGCTCAATGAATTTTATCTTCATGAAATGTTGTGCTCATAACACTTTCTTTCTCCTCCATTCATTATTTTCTCTAGTGCTCATAAGTCATCCCTTTATTCACTTTCCATGGATTGATAGGAAAACCCTATTTCTTTATCGTATTTTCATACATTATTTCATGACTTCCTCTTTTTCGTTCTTTTCATGTATTTTTCTCTTTTTCTCTTTTTTTATATGGAAAAGTTCCAGTTTTGTCAACACCATGGTTTAAGGTAGAGTATTTTTTCACTCTTTTACTTGCCTTATCTTTTCTCCACACCCCCGACTTAGGCTTTTGGCCTAAGTTGTCTATTCAATCAACCACAAATAAAGAGGATTATTGGTAGAGTAATAAGTGAGGTCCTTGCATTCATGAAGTTGAATTCAAAGAAATGTAAGGCTCGAGGGGTGTTCATAAGAGGTTCACGCACTCACAAGGTAGCCACAACAGAGGTATATGTAAAATTTTGTTTTACACTCTTTCCACGGAGTCTAAGATCATATCATTAGTTCAGGTCACATAGTTGACCGGACAAATGGAGAAAATTTCAAGTATCATCATACATGGCTTACGGTAAGCTTAGCACACAAAGCATCAACACAGAAGCAAACAAGACCCACACTTTTGCAAGTGTGCAATGTTTATTACAGGAAACTCGATTATAGAATTGGCTAATCACAACAAGATTCAAAGAGATCACATATTGTTTATTAAACTTCATTTGCCTCATTGTAGTCGTACATTCATGTTCGTTCCTTTGGAAGCACTATTTAAGTAATCAGTATTGATCAAACTAAGACTTAAATTTGCCTAATATCAGTGATATATAAAGTACATACAAGAGGTGGGAAAAAGAACAAAATATTTTAAACGGGGCAAAATTTTTGCAATTTTAAACAAAAGAGAGCCACAAGATCAAACATCCGAAAAAATAGTATAAAAGTCAATTCAAAATAGACCAACCCAAATATCTAAACAAAAGATCAAATAAAAAATAGTCGCACGCAAGGTGGGCCTCACCTTCCACAATTAAAAAGCTATTTGTCCTCAAATGCAAATAATCAAATTATCCAAAACATAATCTAAATAAAGATAGAGAGGGAGGTAAAAGAGAGTATCCTCGCTAAGTGGTCACTCCGTCAGTCTAGACATTGGTTACTGGAGTGACATTAGAAGGAAAAGATCCACACAATTTAAAAGGTGCATTTCCAAGGAAGCCTGCACAACAACATCTATCAAAAGTTCTTCAGTCTCGGTCATGTTCCTATATGCAGCATCAACAGTTTCCTCGAGCATTTCCTTGTCTGCCTCTGCTTTTGATTTATGATTGACTGCCTTGTTTGTTCTATACTCTTCTCTAGTGGTATTGTAAGGTATCTCAGGCATATCTTGAATCTCCTCTTTTCCAAAAACCATGGATATATCTGTGGATTTTAGATAGTCCACATGTTTTCTAAGCTCATCAATGGAGGCTTTTAAAGTCATCACCTCCTCTGTGGCCCCTTGGTTGTTCTCACACACCGCTATCTTGGTTTTTAGGGCATCAATGGTAATGCTCAAAGATGTCATCATATAAGCTAGGGTAGTATGAATCATACTAGAGCAGAGTCCTCTAGACTGGTGGACCGATTATTAGAAAAAAGGGGCGGATGTTCATTCTGGAGTGGGGAAGCCTGGGTGAGTGGGGTCCGGGAAGCAGTAGCAACAATAATAGGTCTAGAAGGTAATGAAATAGTATAAGAACATGGAACATCAACAAAAGTAGTAGTGGTAATAGGAATAAATGAAGGACCAGGAGCCTGAGTAGGCAAAAATGCCTGTATAAGTGATGATCATGTGTTTAGTGGCTTCACTGAGGTTGCTCCTTTCAATTCTGGTTGATCTTTAATGTAGTCGGCTTTGATCCTCCAGATATTAGTAGATGATGTGGGAATCATTTCCACATCTTTCTTCCCATCTCGAGGTACCCGAGTCCTTTTTGGATAGCTTAGTAATCAATACCGGGAAAGGGACAGAGGTCCGGTATTGCTTTGGACGCGTATGGATCTCTGAGGCAATGATGATCCCTAAATTTGTTCTTGTTTTCTCTATGATGTAGCCAGACAAGCCCCCTTAGCAAGGGGAAGGATTAACTTATTGTGGGATTGCATGATTCTGTTGTTGATAAACCTGAACTAGTATGTGGAAACTACGTTAATATCTTTCTTTTCAATTGGAACTCCTTCTACTAACCACTTTGGAGCATCATCTAAGATTAGTGGTGCTAAACATTGTGGTACATGTGAAAATCCTTTTTATGCCAAGGTGGTACATTATGTTTATTCACTTATGGAAGCCCTATTTATGCCTATTGAGGCATTGTGATTATCCACCTCATGAGATTTATGGTAGACCTTTCTTTCCACATTTGAAACACACACTCATATTCAAGTTCACTGGGTGCTAAGATAAGTTCCCTTTATTGGAAAGCCTTCATTAACATTACTATATAAAATATAGTCTTAGGATAGTCATCCCTTCATAGGCTTAGCTCATAGGTCATAGATGAAAGTTCATCAACCTAAATCATGTGACAAGATCCTTTCACATGGACATAGCATATGTATTAGCGCTATCTAGTTTAGGATACACTAGAGCACACCTTTCAAGGCTCCTCTATTAACTAGATTATCATTCATGTGTGTGTATACATATATGTGAGCAAATGTTTCACATAGCACATTAATGTCACACATGTTCATACATCTTATTCATACATATAGAAACCAAAACTAGAACTATTCTATAAAGGTACACATGTGCAATGCATAGACAAAGTCTGATACCCTTTACCATACTAGTACACCTATCACGTCATCCTAGCTAAGGAAACACATATCATACTTTCATAAACGTCATCTTAACATGCATAGTAGTAGACACTAGTGAAAACAAGAACTTGTTCTCATTTAGACACCATGACCTATACTACTTGTAGCATGCATCTAAAGTGAGTGTGTGTGTACATTGGCCAACATGATTGGAACCCTCTTTATGCTACATGCATTATAGTCTCGAGTCTCAAGATTAAATTATTGATCGTACCTTCCCTATGTGGGAAGGGACACTCCTCACTCTAGTTCACTCGGTGCTATGATAGAGTCCCTTTTGTAATGTATTTAATATCTTTATTAACCATCATAGATTATTTTAGGTCATAGGGTCTAACCCTTGTATTATAATCATCATAACCATAGCTCAATAAGAATTGCGTGGGTATAATCCTTTCATTTTCATTTTCATATCATGATAAGGTACATTGGTAAATCATTCCCCATCCTTATAACATTTACATCATAGCCAACACCCCACAACCATAGTAAAGATATTTCAATTTAACATCATACCACTGATACACTCAAATTTACTTCTCGAAAAGAAGTATAAGCGGTCGTATCAAGTAAAGAACCCAACTATTATGGTTGGGTCAATCCTACGAGGAAAATGATTTAGAGTTAACTCTAACCCTTTACTATTTAGTCAAGTCCTTTCCAAGAAACAAGTAACAAAAAAGGGGAATTTTAAGCATTAAATGCTATTAGCTATTTCTAAATAAATAAGTGACAAGTTCAAAGATTTCATTTTTATCAAGTAATGAGAGTAACTATTTATTAAGTGTTCCCCACAATTTTATAACTCGGTAATTCTAGTTATAACAATCCTTTCCTAGTATCTTGCATGTAAAGTGGTAAGTTATGTACCCCTAATTCCTTGGTCCGGCAACTAAAGAATTTCACTCCGCACCTTGGTGCGTCTACGTGTGTATGCATTACTAAACCTTACCTTTACATCATATTAAGAATCATAATCGATGTTTGACCTAGGTGTAACTTCGTACCAACCGACAGTAGCCTATTATATAGTGTATACTAAATCTACGTTGATAATTATTTTATTATTATCTACCTCCTTGGTCTAGATAAAGCAATAAGACGAGTTCTAACGCGTGCGCTCATTAAAAACAATTCTAAACGAATAAATTATCAATACATGCAAGACATTATTCGAGAATTGATACTTTAGTTAGGTTTACCTTGTTATTTACCAATGGTTACCACATTCCTAGTTATGAAGCTTCGTTACCCATGTTAATAATTACAAAATTCATATTATGTAGATAAGAATTCATGCACTTACTATGATGAGAATGAAGAAAATCCAGAAAATTACTTGATTTAATCAAAAACATGCAACAAAAGATTCCAGAAAAATTAAGTTATTTCCCCAAAATCCCAAAAGTGAACACTTAGACGAATAAAACTAAAAAATATCCAAATTGTCTAACACCAATATTAGAAAAATAATCAAGAGTCCAACCCAAAAAATGAGATTTTTACAAGTGGAAAATCTGCCAAAAACGCATCTTAGTCGATGACTGGAGCGACGGACTGTCGAGGCCCTCCATTGTTCCATACTTAACTTCTTTTTTCAGCTGCTTTTTTCACAAACTTTCTGTTAACATCCACATACTAGGATGACGGTCCGTTGCGTGCCAACGGTCCATTGATGGCTTACGTTCTTCCATACTTAGAATCTTTTGAAGATGGGTACTGGGGCTACTTTCTGTTAACATTGAGAAATTTGCAAGACGATTCATTATGGTTATGACACTCCATCGAGAGCCTCTGTAGCCCTACACTTAGTTAGAATTCCCCAACATTCTTTAGTAGCCTTTTTTCTTCGTACGACGCTGGCCACCTACGGACCGTCGAGGCCACGACGGCCGTTGATGGCTCTGTAGGTCGTCACTTTTGTAAGTTTTCAGCACAGTTCTCCCATGTTCTCCTTCTAGATAGATTTCATCCAAACAAAGAGAAAACTACATAGAAACCAATACAAAAAGGCCTTAGATACACACTAAACTTAAGAAAAAAAACATTGAAAGTACCGTGAAACCACGATACATCAACACCCTCAACATCAATTTGTTCTTTGTCCTCAAGCGACGCACTATGACTCACCATAAAATCTTTGTACAAGAGTAGATTTTTACAATCATCTGACTATCAATTCCGATTATCTTCAAATTGATTTATGCATGTTATCGCTATTAGACTTGATCATGTAAATTAGACCATGACAAAGATTCACCAGACAACGACATGTATCCTCTTTGACCTCAACTAAGGTACGAATTTTGCCATATTGCAACTAGTGTCCTCACTTCAAAACAACATCCTCATTTATCACACAATGATTTATGTTTGGGTATAAGGATTATTTTTCAACACTCACTCTCATAACATTTTCTCATTTCATTTATACTTGTTTCCATATGCTTGCCCTTATTTTCACTACTTTAAGTTTACCATAATGAACTCTTAGGATCACAATAGGACTTTCTTAATTGAAACTTAGGGTCAGGTTGAGATAGGGTACATTTGGATAAGTTTTAATTACTTGTTTCCCTCCTTGACATAACGGATAAGATTCTTACCTACTTATCATTTTATTCCGCCCTCTTTCTCAATTTTCTTTCACCTTGCTATTCTCCGTTCTTTTTCCTTTTGTGTAAGTGACTCTTCTCTTCTCTTGTATTTTTAAATTTTCAAATTTTTCACTAACCTTTAAACTTTTCTTGAGTCACTTTTCTTTTGTTCTTTCTCTCTTATTATTTTTTCAACCCCACTTTCCGGAATATTCCTCATAATAGCCACCATCAACTCATGGCTTTGCCATTAGTCAAAATACACAAAATCCAAGGTTGGGTCAGGGCCACGACAAGGTTGATGTCCGCATTAGCCACCCTCAACTTATGCATTTGGCATAAGATGAGGTTCACATGTCCAAGGAGGGACAAAGGACAACACATTATTCCCATAAAAGATAAGTTGGGGTGAAAAAGAAAGGTTTATTTTAAAATTAGATAATTTTCATCAAGAAGGAATTAATTTCATTCGGAAATCTATTATTTAGACTAACGATTGGATATATTTAACAAGGGCGTATGATCCTTTTCTAATTGTCTATTATGACTTACTTTTAGCAGGACTAACCAGGCAATTTCTAGCTCAATACCAATGGGGGAATATTCAAATTTTCCTTACACTCACTTGACATCTCACTACTCTACCAAATTATGAGAAACATAGTTCGAGTTTTATATTTTGGGTCATGCAGTGGTGTATAACTATGTCATGCTTAAAGCCAAAAATTTATCAGTTATTGTGCCTAGTCATGCAACATTTTCTTTAAATCAGGATATATTTTGTTTCTCCATCATACTTCAGATTCCATTTCAATACTATGTAAAAAGATACCAACTTGCCGGTTCAACAATAATGTAACTAGTCTCTCTGGGAAAAAGAACACAGGCAAGAAAACCCCAAGAGAGGATCATGAATTGGGCTACTCAGACTTCACCCTAGAACTCACTTTCAATTTACCCCACCGCCAACAATAAGACATGTTATTGTCCCTACTGCATAAAAGTACATAAAATAGGGTGGTAGGTGAAGCAAACCTGAGGTGCAGAGTGTCGACGATCAACAAGCTGGCGGGTCTGGTTGCCTGAAAACCCGCTTCCTCTATAATGGAAACACCCACAGTAGTGTCCTCAACAACAATAACACCATCGGTAGTGCTCTTCTCAGCCTCAACACCGGAGCAAGACGCCCCAGTGGCCAACTTCATAGTCCTCAACTGACGGGCCTCCTCATCAATAAGCGAGGCTCTCCTCGTAGCTCCAACTCATGGCGCTCCTTCTTTCACGCCCTAGACTCCTCCTTATCTCTACCTCTGTGCCTCTTTGCATGATGTCGTTGGGGAGGTGTTGGCATCGTGGCAGTGGAGAACAAGGCAGCCAACACTGTGTCCTCAGCGGGCTTTGCCAAAGAGGCCTCAGACTCTAGCACCCGAGCCTATATTATAGTTCCTAAGTCTACTCTAAGACTCTCCACAATAGCCTGAAGATACATCACATCCACTGTATGGGTTGGTTGGGAAATAACCCGCAGCTCAAACACGTCCAAGAACTGGTGGACCTCCAAAACCTTCTGCTCAGTGTGCTGGTCCATCTTCCTCTCTAAGGCTCCTCTGCCTCAACAATAGACCTCTGAATCCAAGGCTTAGTGTGGTGCAGAAGTGTGGCCATTTAGGCCTCAATTTTTTTTAACCCTAGCAAGCGGGACCAGAGTAGCAGACGAAGTCGAGAGGGAGGAGCTCGGAGCAGTGCTACCACCCGGGGTATACTCGGCCGGAGTGGTGTCGGTAGGCTCAAATGTATCCGAGTTAGCTGATTGGGCTTGCTCTACCGTTGCCGCTAGGTTCTCACAAAGCGGTTGCACCTCCAAACAGAGCCCATTGTCAGGAGAAAACTCATTGGCCTTATCCCGAATGATGCCAATATCTACTATGCTAAACGGGGTATTGAGCACATCAACGTGCAACACGGGCACTCCTTCTATCCTGCACAAAGCAAAAAACATGCACGGGAAGGTGTAAGTAGTAGTGTCCAAGAAGGCCCTCCGTGCATCACCGCCTGTAGTATCCATGCGAAGTCCACTTCGAACCCCGCAATCATTGCCACCATCAGTACCGCACAATCCGAAATGATAATGTTGTCAACTGTAGTGGGGGAAAGGCAGTGTCGGACTAGTAACCACAAAAACTTGGTTGTGAAGGTGAGGTTAGCCTTCTTGATACTTCACTTGGACTCCAACACACAATCGGCAAAATCACCATCGATGCAAGGGTACTGTGCAATCCATCGCTTGGTTTTCTCTCTAACTCTGGCGCAAAGTGGAATCGACAATCTTTAATTAACTTCCACCGATAGTCAAACTCGGAGGTTAGAGATGTCTTGGTGGAATCAACATCTGTGCCATTGATAAACCTACGGATAGCCTCCAAGAAAATGTCAACTTACTTGCCGCGGAGTCAGACGTAATACAAAGGAGCATGCTCGGCGAGGTCTTCCAACCCGTCAATCTTAAATTGGAGAGTCTCCATATAGGAGGCGTAGAACTCTCGGACCATCTCTTCACAGTAAAGGTACATCTCGAGACGTCCACTCCAGCCGATGTTGGGTGAATAAATCATGGATGGACGGTATGGTGGGCAGACTCCCCTTGAGGACCCGCCTCTCAAGTGTCAGGGTCTGGGTAATGAACCCCTTGTAATTGGGAATCTTGACATTAATGTAGATTTAGTACTGCCCCTCGACACACCACCGGTTCGGCTGATCAGCAACTGGAGAGGGGACGCCAGTCTGGGGTGCTAAAGTAGAGTAAACACTAGTAGCCTCGTCAAAAAAGGGAGAAAAAGAAGCCTCCTCAGAGCCGTAAGCCTCTACAGAGCTAGAAGATTCCACAGAATCTGATGCCTCCATGGAGACTGTTGCTCCCTTGGACTATGCAGCCGACCAGAAAGTGTGCCCGTCAGTATGCGCTCCTTGTCAGTTGGGAGGCAATGACTATGCCAGACTCCACCCTCGTGGGCGTGGCTCTAGTTGATAGGGCAGCAGGGATAGGAGTGTGGGTGCCTGGTGGCACGTACTTTGGGTACGCTCATCATCTAAGCCTATGATAAAGCAGGTTCGATGGGGCGACTTACTTGGAATGCCCTCGTGAGTAGACACGGTCGTGTTTAGGTGCCATTTCTACCTTTAGAGAGAAGTAGTTAGTGCCAGTGGAAGTAACAAACCATAGAAAAGAAATGATATTGCAGAAGTACAGAGTGCAGGACCGACCCATCGATGGTCAACCGAAGGCACGACGGTCCATCATGGGGGTCCATCAAGGGACACATAGAATTAACTTTAAAATAATCAGAAGCAAAGGTTCGGACAGTGGCGACTATTGTGTAGGATGAACCCTCAAAGGCACGAGGGTCCGTCATAAGGGTCCATATAGAGACAATGAATAAATTTTAAAAACATTAGAAATAAAGGTTCTGACATTGTTGACGGTTGTGTAGGATGGACCGTTGCAGGGACAATGGTGCGTCATAAGGGTCTGTCGATGGATAGTTAGATTAGTTTTCTAAAAAATCATAAGCAAAGGTTCTGACACAGTCGACGGTTGTGCAAGATGGACCGTCGAAGGGATGATAGTCTATTAAAGTGGTTCGTCAAGGGACTGTTAGAGTAAACTAGGGAAGGTATGGTTGACGGACCACAACGATGGTTCATCGACGGAGTCTCGTACTGACCTTCAGGGAAAAGAGTTTTCCAGACAAACTTTAATACCCTATCATACTAATTTGAAGTATTCTTAGAACCCTAAGTTTACTAAACATTTACCTAGCATCCCATCATTCGTAGGACATGAATTTTCCTAGTTTTAGCATGCATTTTAAATATCCTATCAAACCCTAGGTCATGAACACAATCATGCAAACACACTCTATTGTTTTTAATAGTACACCCCCATACCTTTCAATTTATGTGTTTTAAGCGACTTAGGACATTTGTGTGGAAGCTTTAGCATGCAACATGGTCCAAAATTAAGTACCCAAACAGTTAGACATCACAGTAATCAGGAATTTTAACAAGATCTAATCTTAGCGGATCAGAGCAACATACCTGACAATTGTAGTAGAGGAATAAGAGTATGAAATCCAGTAGTTTAAGAGCGGCAATAACCACCATGAACACCGACCGGCAAAGGAATTGAAGAATATGGGAGAATTTAGGAGAGAAAGGGACTGTAGGAAGTTGGGAAAAATGTGGGAAATCAGAAGATGGAGAGGGAATGGGGAGTTAATGGTGATAAAGTGGGGAGAAATGGTAGGAAATGAGGAGAGAAACGGTTATGAGGGGTTATTTGAAGAGGTGGGAACTTTAAAGGTTTAAAACTTTAAATATTCAACCGGATCGGTCAGGTCGTGTAGGTGTGTAAAGGCGCGATGATTCCCTATTGATGGACCATAACACGGTCGATGGTCCGTCATGCAGGTCTTTCGAGGGTTCCCTAACTTTGAAAATTTGAAAGACATAGCTGGGGATGACAGATTCCACCGACGGTTCGTCGATGGTTCCGTCTATGGGTGCAACAAACCAATTTTCTGCAGATTTCAGGTGATCTCATACCTGCATATTTAACACCCATTAAGTTAATCTTTCTGTATTTTCGGACACTTTTTGGACACGTACCCTTATCTATGCTCTTGCCAAAACTACTAACAAAAAAGAAAAGAGCAATCAGACGGAACATTAAATAAATAAAGCAAAAATAATACAACTATTCCGAGAAAATAACAACAGACCTATAGGTTGATAAAGGTTACATATTGGGTTGCCTCCAAAACAGCGCTTGATCTAATGTGGAGGCACGATTGAGGACTCTTGTTTACTCAGACTTCATCAAGATGGTATGCCTCGATCACTTCATTCACCGTTTCAGCATGCCCCAGATAGATTTTTATTCGCTATTCGTTCTCCTTAAATCGCACACCCTCCTTGTTCCCCAACTCAACCGCACGATGAGGGAATATTTGGGTGATCAAGTAGGGACTAGTTCATTTGGACTCGAGTTTGCCCGAAAACAATCTCAACATAGAATTGAATAAAAGCACCAAATCCCCAACCCCAAAATTGTGCTTTTCATTAATTTTGTCATGGTACTTCTTTATTTTTTCTTTGTAGAGGGCTGAGCTTTCATATGCTTTCACACGAAATTCATCAAACTCATTCAACCAGTTTAACCTCTGTTCCGCCGCCTCATTCCAATCTATTTTCAACTTCTTCATTGCCCACATGGATTTATGCTCTAATTCAACCGGTAAGTGACAATCCTTCCAATTTACAAGTTGGTAAGGGGACATACCTATGGGAGTCTTGTATGCTATCCGGTAGGCCCAAAGAGAGTCATTAAGCCTCCTTGACCAGTGCGTTAAACTAGCATTCACCGTTTTGGACAAAATATTCTCAATCTCCCTGTTTAACACCTCAACTTGCCCACTAGTTTGAGGATGGTAAGGAGTTGCCACCTTATGGCGAACCCCATATTTTTCCAATAATACCTTAAAAAGCTTGTTCCAAAAGTGAGATCCCCCATCACTAATAATATCCCTCGGGGTTCCAAATCTGGAAAATATGTTGTTTTCAATAACATGGTTACACTCTTCACTTCATTATTCGCGACTGCAATAGCTTCTACCCATTTAGACACATAATCGACTTCCACCAGAATGTACTTCATCCCATGAGAACTCACAAAAGGTCCCATAAAGTAAATTCCCCACACATCAAACAACTCAATCACAAGAATGGGATTTAGAGGGAGCTCTTGCTTTTGCGAAATGCCACCATATCTTTGGCATCTATCACATGCCTTGGCGAACTCATGATCATCATGGTGGATGGTTTTCCCAATACTAGCCACATTGAAAGATCTTGTAAGCATTCTAAATACCACTATGATGCCCACCTATAGGCGAAGAATGGCATGCCTCCAAAGCACTCAACATCTCAACTTCATGCACACAACACCGAATAAGCCCATCATCACAACTCCTATATAAGTATGTTCATCCCAAAATAATTTCTTCACATCATGCATGAATTTTTTTCTTTGATGAAAGGATAAGTCTGGTAGGATTATATAACTAACCATACAATTCGCAAACTCTGCGAACCATGGAATCAAGTCTTGGGAGGCAGCCAATACATGCTCATCAGGGAAACTATCATCAATCTCAGCCTTTTCACCTAACTCCCTTAATACTTCATCTTCTAATCGGGACAATTGATCAGCAACTTGATTTTTGGTCCCTTTATAATCTTTCACCTCAAAGTCAAATTCTTGATAGTAATACCCATAAAATCAACCTCGGTTTCACATCCTTCTTTTCCATCAAATATGTCAAAGAATAATGATCAATATGCACTCTAACCCTCGGTCAAGAAGATAGGAGCGAAATTTCTCGCAAGCAAAGACTACTACAATGAGCTCTTGTTCTATCACGGTGTAGTTCTTTTGGTCTTCATTAAGGGATTTGCTAGCATAGTAAATTGTATGAAGGATTTTGTTCCTTCTTTGTCCCAATACCACACCAAGAGCGTTCCCACTTGCATCAAAAATTACCTCAAAAGTCTTGCTCCAATCCGGAGAAATGATGATAGGTGCAGACACCAACTTTTCCTTTAACTGACCAAATGCCTTAAGACAAGATTCATCAAAATTAAACTTACACACTTTCTCGAGCAACTTGGAAAAAGGATGTGCAATTTTTCAAAAATCCTTGATGAACCTTAGGTAAAAGCCTGCATGCCCAAGAAAACTTCTCACACCTTTTACAGAGATAGGTGGAGGAAGTCTCTCTATCTCCTAAACTTTAGCTCGATAAACCTCTTTACTCTTCTCTGATATACGATGACCCAATACAATACCTTCTTTCACCATGAAGTGACATTTTTCCCAATTTAGAACAAGGTTGTAATCTTCACACCTCTTAAGAAACTCATACAAATGACTCAAACACCGCTTACATGAGTCACCAACCACTGAAAAATCATCCATAAACACCTCAATAGTGTCCTCCACCATATCACAGAATATTGACATCTTCCATCTATGAAAAATGGTTGGTGCATTACATAACCCAAACGACATTCTCTTGAACGTGAAGGTCCCATAAGGACAAGTAATGGTGGTTTTCTCTTGATCTTTTGGTGCAATAGAAATCTGATTATAACACGAATAACCATCAAATTAAACTTACACACTTTCTCGAGCAACTTGGAAAAAGGATGTGCAATTTTTCAAAAATCCTTGATGAACCTTAGGTAAAAGCCTGCATGCCCAAGAAAACTTCTCACACCTTTTACAGAGATAGGTGGAGGAAGTCTCTCTATCTCCTAAACTTTAGCTCGATAAACCTCTTTACTCTTCTCTGATATACGATGACCCAATACAATACCTTCTTTCACCATGAAGTGACATTTTTCCCAATTTAGAACAAGGTTGCAATCTTCACACCTCTTAAGAAACTCATACAAATGACTCAAACACCGCTTACATGAGTCACCAACCACTGAAAAATCATCCATAAACACCTCAATAGTGTCCTCCACCATATCACAGAATATTGACATCTTCCATCTATGAAAAATGGTTGGTGCATTACATAACCCAAACGACATTCTCTTGAACGTGAAGGTCCCATAAGGACAAGTAATGGTGGTTTTCTTTTGATCTTTTGGTGCAATAGAAATCTGATTATAACACGAATAACCATCAAGAAAAAAGTACCACCCCTTCCCTAGAAGAGTATCTAACATCTGATCCATGAAGGGAATAGGAAAATGATCCTTCTCGGTCCATGCATTTGATTTCCGGTAATCCATATATGCCCTCCATCCATTCACCGGCCTCATTGGAACAAGCTCATTTTCTCATTGGTGAAAACTGCCATTCCAACATTTGTAGGTACACACTGAACATGGCATACCAAACTACTATCGGTGATTGGATATGTCACTCCAATATCAAACTACTGTATGATTTCCTTCTTCACCACCTCTTGCATAGGTGGATTTAAACGTCTTTGGTTCTCAATACCTGGCGTATGATCTGGCATTAGTTGAATTTTATGTGAACAAATCCTGGGAGGGATCACAAATAGCTCTTTTGAACCTTTTAACACCTCCACCAAACTCTCAACTTGATATACATTTAAATCTGATGCAATAATTACTGACAAAGTGTAACCTTTTCCCAAGAATACATACCTCAGATGAGGTGGTAGAGCCTTAAGTTCTACTTTTCGAGCCTCCTCTATATATGGTTTCACGGGTGGAGACTCAGGATGCTTCATATCTTACTCCAACTTCTTTTGTTTAAACCAAATATCACCTCGATCAAGTGCCGTAACCAATGACCCATACTATTCAATACAATCACTATAAAAATTCATAATCACTTCCTTTAGTGCTGCTACACCCAGACTCTCTTCTATTTGTACCTCAGATGACATTTCAACCCTGTAAGATATGACAGATACCGATTGAATCTCACCACTCTGCCTCATGGACCTACGAACGTTGAAAGACACTTCTTTATTGTTCAATCAAAATTTCATTTACCCTTTCTCCATATCAACCAAGTCTCTATTCGTATCAAGGAATGTCCTCCCAAGAATAATAGGCACCTTAAAATCAACCACATAATCCAGAATCACAAAATCAATCGGAAATAAGAATGACTCCTCCTTTACTAAAACATCTTGGAGTATCCCAATAGGCCTCTTCACCATTCTATCGACCATAAATAGCCGCATCACAGTGGGCCTTGGGTCAGCCAAACCCAAATTCTTGTAAATAGAAAGAGGCAAGAGATTTGTGCTTGCTCCAAGATCACATAATGCTTTCGCAAAGTGTAATAGCCTGATTCTACATGGAATAGTGAAGACACCCAGATCTTTTTTTCTTTTACACTAGGGACCTTGTAGCAATAACACTACAATGTTGCATTCTATCATCATCCTGAAAACTTACCAATATTTTCTTAGTGACCATATATTTCATGAACATGGCATAACCGGGCATTTCTTCAAGCGCTTCTATCAAAAGGACATTGATGGAAAACTGTTTATAGCATAACGATAAAATGCCGGTATTTACCATCCTCAATCTTTTTCACTAACTTTTAGGGGAATGGAGGTGGTGGTCTAGGTATGGGGGTTACCTTTTGGGGTACCTCATCTTCTTTCCTCGTAATGTCTTCTAACTCACCACTAACCTCCACTACCTCATCATCTCCTCTTATCAAATTTTCTACACTAGACAACATCGGTGGTTCAATGGTTTGCTTACCACCTCGAGTTGTGACTACCATACAATGTCCATCATTTTGCAGATTTTGGAAAATATTGTTAGGAAGAGTGCCCAGTTGGCGTGGGTTCACAGTCGAAGAAAATTGGTCTATTTGCAACTCAAGATGATTTATCGAGATTGCATGTGCATCAACTTTTTGCCCAATGCCCGCTAAGTCACTCCTCAACTCTCTAGTTCTAGTGTGCTCATCACTAGCATCAAACGTCCTCATTATTTCTAGAACATATCCTTAACTCGCGCCATACTACCTCCACCATCCCTGGAGAAACTTCACGATTTTGAGGTGGAACATAGGGCCCACTCCTATTATTTCTATTACCAAAGTTACCCCGGTTGAATTTTATGTCGCATTTGTAATTTTCATCTTTGACATAATGACCCTCTCAATTGTAATTACAATAGTTTCGACCTTGATTTCCTTGACCTTGGATCCAAATATCCTGATTGGAGCCTTGGGCGTTTGGTCGGTAACCCCTCGTCTTCTCATTTACCACATATAGTGTCCTCCTCATAGTAGTACTCATTAGTCGGCGGTGGTGGTTTAGAGAAGTAGTTCACCGCATTTACCTTTTCTGCACCTTTATTGACGTGTTTCAACACCAACCCAAGTTCATTACTCATTTGATCCATTTGTTCCAAAATCTTATCTGTGGCTGGGTTTTGTGTGGATTGCACTGCAAAAGTGTTTCTCCCAGTATCTGACTTCTTAGTGCTCCAAGTTTTATTATTTTTGGAGATTTTGTCCAACTTCTCAGCAATCTAAGCATAAGGACATTCTCCATAAGAACCACTCTCTATCGTATCCAATACTACTTTATTATTATCATCTTGTCCACGATAGAAGTACTCTTTCAGTGACCCATCATCAATTTGGTGATTGGGGACACTTTTCAAGAAAGAAGTGAACCTGTCACAAGAACTACTGACTTATTCGCATGGTAATGTCACAAAATTGTTTACCCTATCTTTGTGGTTTAGCTTCTTAAACACCGGGTAGTAACGTGCTAAGAAAACATCCCTCAATTGATTCCAAGTGTATATTGAGTTATAGGGGAGCTTGGTAAACCATATAATGGCCTCTCCCATCAGTAAAAAAGGAAACACTGTCAACCCAATTACGTCCATATTAAAATAAGTTCTCCCTACACAACTCTTACACATTGACATCCCCTTGACGATGTGAGCAGTGAATCCTCAGAAGCTAGCTCCGAAAATAAACCTCTAAAGGTGAGCATTTGCATCAGACTACAACTTACACGAAAGTATGGCCATGTGGTAGGGGAGGAAAGACAAGTTCCCCATTAGAGTTAGTAATATTATCATATCCCCTACAATACTCTTGAGGGCGTGGAACGGGAGGTTCCTCTGTATTTCACCATCCCAACGATTTTCAGCTAATAATTGATCATGAACATCAACCGGTGATGGAAGTTTCGAATTGTGATCGTCATCGAGAATTCACAAATTTCACTTCATTCTGTGCAGTGTACTCTCTAGTTCGGGGTCGGCTGAGAGTATTGGTTCTCCCCTACTTTGTGTACTACGCATACACGAAAGTTAGATCTTAAAGAGATAAAAACAAAAGAAAAATTAAAATCAGAAAAATATTGTCTAAACTTTGGTAATAAACTTAAAGTTAATCTAAAAGCAACTTTCCTTGGTAGCGGCACCAAAATTTGATACGCTCAAATTTACTTCTTGAAAAAAGTATAAACGATCGTTTCAAGTAAAGAAACCAACTATTAGGTTGGGGTCGATCATACGAGGAAAATAATTTAGACTTAACTTTAACCTACTATTACTTTTATTTAGTCAATTCCTTTCCAAGAAATAAGTAACAAAAAGGGGAATTTTAAGCAATAAATATAATTAGCTTTATTTATGTAAATAAGTGACAAGTTCAAGGATTTGATTTTTATAAAGTAATGAGAGTAACTAGGGTTTAAGTGTTCCCCACAAGTGTATAACTCGGTAATTCTAGGTATAACAATCCTTTCCTAGTATCTTTCATAAAAAGTGGTAACTTATGTATCCCAAATCCCTTAGTCCGACAACTAGGAAATTTCACTGCGCACCTTGGTCCGGCTACGTGTGTATGCTTTACTAGACCTTACCTTAACTCATATTAAGCATTATACTCGATGTTTGTCTTAGTTGTTACTTTGCACCAACCAACACTAGCTTATTAGATAGTGTATACTAAATCTACATTGATAATTCTTTTCTTATTATCTACCCCCTTGGTCCGGTAATTATCAATAAGGCATGCACTCGTTAAAAAGATTTCTAAACAAAATAATTATTAATACATGCAAAACACTATTGGAGAATTGTTATTTTAGCTAGGTTTTACGTTGTTATTTACCCATCGTTCCCACAACCCTAGTTATGGAGTTTATTTACCCATGTTAATAATCACACAGTTCATATTAATTAGATAAGAATTCATGCACTTACTTTAATGAGATTTAAGAAAATCCAGAAAATTACTTAAATAAATAAAAAAATTAGTAACAAATGATTAAAGAAAAACCAAGTAATTTCTCCAAAATCCAAAAATTCAACACTTAGAGAAATAAAACTATGAAATATCAACGAGTCTAATACAAATATTAGGAAAATAAACAAGAGTCTAACCCCAAAATGAGGTTTTACAAGGATTAAAAGGAAAATCTATGTAAGGAAAATCAGCCCAAAAACGCGTCTGAGTCGACGTCTGGAGCAACGGACGGTCGAGGTCATGTCAGACCGTCGAAGCCCTCTATTGTTCCATACTTAACTTCCTTTTCTAGTTGCTTTCTTCACCAACTTTTTGTTACCATCGACGGACATGGATGACGGTCTGTTGCATGCACAATGGTACGTCGATGGCTTCTGTTCTTCCATACTTTGAATCTTTTGAAGATGGGTACTGGGGCTACTTTCTTTTAACATTGACGGATGTGCAAGATGGTCCTTCTCTGCTATGATTGTCCGTTAAGAGCCTCCGTAGCTCCACACTTAGTCAAAATTCCCCAACTTCTTTTAGCAGCCTTTTTCTTTGTACAATAGTGGCCACCTACGAACCTTTGAGGTCATGACGAACCATCGATGGCTCCATAGGTCGTCACTTTTGTAATTTGCAGCACAATTCTCCCACGTTCTCTTTCTGGACAGATTTCCTGCAAACAAAGAGAAAACAATATTAAAACCAATACAAAAAGGCCTTAGTCACACACTAAATTTATAGAAAAAGCATTGAAAGTACTTTGAAACCACGGTATATCAACCACCCTATCAATCCTTACACAAGGCATACTCCAATACAAAATCATGACTTAAGAATTAACCATGATTTTAAATAAGGATATGGATCACAAGACTTACCAAGTATCATTCTTAATTCATCATGAAGGTCTTACCATCAAACCCTAATTAAATACAATTAGGGTATGAAATCATAATAATTCAATGACCAACATGATAACAAGGCTAAAAGAATAACTACATCACAATTCAATACTAGTCCATAGGTTAAGACAAGATACTTAGGTCAATTCACAACATACTTCGTAGCCTAGATCACTTCTCAAGAACTAGTATGAAAGGAATATATATCAACCTAATTAATTAATGGTTAGCATAAAAACATCATCTAGTATTAATTCAACCAATAACCAAATCAATTGAACCAACACAATATATTTCATATCAAGATCATAACCTAGGGTTAGGTGGTAAGGGTCATCTTCCGCAAACTAGACAAATCCATCAAGATATATCATAATTAAGTTTAATGACATGTTAATTTATTCATAATATACAAAATAAATCATAAAAATATCAATTCATCAATTTTTTTTGAGATTTGATGAAACCCACTTGAAAACTTAACTTTGGAAATCAATTTGATGGAACTGTTTGAGAAAAGAGGTCTCAAAGGTGAAAGATATCTCATAGATTGCTAATTGATGAAGGTTGATGGTGAAACTTAAATCTTTGAAGACCTTAAACCCTCCCCTATCTTGGTCTTCAATGGTGTTCTTTTCTACAGAGAGAAAGAAGAGAGAAGGAAAAGAGTTTTTTTTGTGAATTGTGAGAGTTTAGATTAGTTTAGTTAGGTTATAACTTTATATAGGGGGTTAATTTACTTAATTAGAAATTCCCTAATTCCTAATAAAACTTCAGAACTAAGTCAACTATTTAATTGAAATAAGTCAAAACGTGCAGCAAAACACATGCCACACCGACGAGACCACGATCGACAGATCGTTGGTCAATCGACTACTACTGTTCCCTCTGTGCTGCACATCCGTCGCTAAGTTCAGAGACTATTCCAAATGATCCTTTAAATATTTTGGTTAATAGTCTATCGACGAGTGGCATCGAATCCTCATCGATGCACCAACGGCCCGTCTGTTACATCCATTGGTGACATTTCTCTTGACAGCTTTTGCCAACTCTTGTAAGGGTCCTCCTCAAGGGCCCTTGGTTGGTCCTTGGGATTCGTACGTGAATGTTTTGACTATGAATCAAATTAATCACATGTTAGACATCCTTAGACTAATTTTCATCATTTTACAATTTCGAAAAGCTAATCAAATAGTCTAAGGCACAATATCACCTCACTGAACTAGTTTTCGAACGTCATGGATGTTTTTTGACGTTTTGGTGTCGATACTTCCTAAATGGATTGTATTCATCAAAATTGACCTTAAAATAGTGCTTAAACTCTATGACACTTACGTTACGCTCTAGAACACATCTTGAATTTTTGAAGTGTTACATATAGTACATTAGACTACCATTCAAAATCTTGACATCGAGATGATTTAAACATAAATGAACTTAAAACTAGATTTCACATATCCTAAAAGATTGGTCTCCAATAATAACAAAAAAGCGAAGTGATAAGCCAAAAAAGAGAAAGAAAGGAAGAAACATAAATTAATTTTGAATCAAAGTAACGAACAATAACTAGAGAGAAACCTTGACCGCATTTAGAGTATTTCACCAACATTCAACCACATTCAATATCGTATCGAGAGAAAAAATAAGTAAAAAACAAGACACATCTTTTTTGATAATGAAAACAAGAAAACAGTAATAATAATGTTACCTTTTCTGGGCAGCGACTTGGGACTAGAAAAGCTAAATGGACAGTTACTTCTACACGACCACGAACTCTATCAAAGTATAGCACACTCGAACGAAATATCGATCCCCATTGAGATTTTAAGTAATGCGGCAGTGAAATGGAACCGAGGAACTGAACTAAAATCCGCAATCCTATCTACTTACTTGAAGAGTTAAATATATACATACACACACACACACACACACACACACACACACATATATATATATATATATATATATTTTACAATCTTCCCTATTTTTCTGCAAACTTTTTGCTGGAATCCACAACAAAAAACAAAAAAACGCTCACAAAATTACTTCCTCCCTTTTTACAGAACTCTTTTTATTTTCTTTTTGCCCCCCCTCCCCACGAAGAAACATGAGAGAAATGTATAGAGGGGAATTTAGGGTTACTATTTTTGGACGGAAAAGGTTAAGGTTGGAATTCTCCAAACTCACCTCTAATTCAAAGGTTTCCAAAAAGGATAAGTAGAGCTGCTTTTTGTACAAAAATTTTGTAAGACCCCCAAAATGAATTAGGGTTTCTAGAGACTAACATGTTAGTCTTAAGGTTATTAGGTCCTAAAATTACTTATAATATGGTATTAAGTCAGTGTGTAATGTTTGAGGTGATTTGGAAGTCGAACATCAAGGGATGACCAAGATGTTCGACGACTAGTCACCTATGTGTCTCATGTGTCTAGGCGTTCTTATATATTGTATGTCATGATAATATGAAGTCTTAAATTATTTATAATGATAATTATTGGAAGTATTGGAGTTTCGTGAAGTTTGCAGGTCAAACGGTTAAGAATGTATAAGACGTTTTAAAGTTAGCCCTTGAAACGTTCATGTATGTGTTGATGGGGCCTAGCCTGTTTGGACGTGTTTAAGGTGTGCATTTTGGGTGAAACTTGCTTGGAAGGTCCTTTACTTGTCAATGTTCATATTTACGTTGTAAACATATGGGTACGACTTCTAAAGTACCTTGAAAAAGGGCCCACAAGAAGGATCCAAGGGCCGTCGAGACACTGCCTTGGTTGTGTCAATCGACGAGCTCAATGCACGTCCTGTTGGTTGATTGACGCCCCGTCGACGGGGAGACATCAATGATCACTTAGACTGGGTTCAGATTGACCACATGCCAGAATCAGAACCAATACACAGAGGGAGCTGAAAAGCCATGCGATAGACGAATGCCCAGTCGATTGGATCCGCCGATACATGCTGGTGTAACTGCTTCCTACGCACTGTTTACTTAAAGGGTGAATCGGAAATTCTCCCCACGTCCTAATATGACTCTAACTGGTTGATTTAGTAATAATTGGGTGTATTTATGGTATCAAAAACGTGAACAACCCATTCCCAATCCCTTGTAAGCAAAACAAACTTTTCCTGCAAAAATCTTCTCCCTAGAAACCTCCATTGTTGATGAAGTTCATGAATAGCTTGGAGCATGGTTTCGTATGGTTTCTTCACCCTTGCATGAGCATTGTGATCATGTCTTTTTAATGGTTGAATTGTCATTCTCTTATAATGAATTATCTATATCTTCTGTTATTTAAATAAATTTATGATGAAGGATCCATGTGGATCATTGTATAAAGAATTGAACAGTCCTTTAAATTCGATAAAGTGAAGTTTATTGTAGCTAATTTTAGGTTAATATCATGTTTTAATTATGGATATGAATCTCGTATAATCAAAGTAAAAAAGGATTATATGAATTGGTCTAGGTTCTTCTAGTCTAGCAAGTCGTAACTGTGATCTTCACGTTAGGTTGGTTATCTTGTATATATCGATTCCATGATAATTGGTTCATGATGTTGTATAGGGTGAGTTGCATCTTAGATAATGCCTATAATTGGTTATAATGATGAATTATTTGTTGGTATCCAATGTGGATTAATTCTTGAAGACTTGATCTCTAATTCCTCTTGATTATAATCCCATGATGTTCACATATATAATCATGGTCACTCTAGTCATCAAGTTAAGAGTACATCAACATAACCAAAGCAATGTTTAGGTAGAGTCCCATACACCAACCTAGACTTAGCTAAACCCCTTAGGTTATGTTAGTTAGAGCTCATTCCTTTAATTCATTTTACCTTTTTGGAACATATTGCATTTAACGACCTAGACAACATGAGCTAATGTGCGATCCAGTGTCATGGAACCCTACACCGAAGGAAGGCGGACTTCTTGCCCAGGTATTACAAAAATGTTTACTAGCGACTACGTGGATCCACTAACTAGTATTCCTACGGGGCAATATAGTTCATGAATTAGGAGATATTGTTGGACCCTCTTTATGCTAAATTCGTTGTATTATCCAATCTCAAGAGTACAATAGTGATCCTGCCTTCCCTATGTGGGAATGGACACTCTTTTCTCAAGATCACTCGGTTCTAAGCTAGAGTTCCTTTTGAAAAATATTTAATTTATTTATGAGTTATCATATCTTAATGTAGGTCATAGGGTCTATCCCTTGTATAAACATCATCTTCATCATAGCTCAGTATGAATTGCATGAGTATTGTCCTTTCATAAGAATTCATATAAGTGAGGTTAATACATTTACATTTTCATATCATGATAAGGAACATTGGTAAATCATTCACCATGCTTACAACATTTACTTCTTAGCCAACACCTAACAAACCATAGTCAAGAAGTTTCAATTCTACATCATACCAACCCTACAAATCCTAATAAAAGGCATGCTCCAGCACAACATCATGACTTAATCACAATTAACCGTAATTGAAATAAATAAAAGGGATTACAATATTTACCAAGGCTCGTTCATAATTCATCGTCAAAGTATTACCATCAACCCATAGTTCAACCCAATTAGGGTATAATATCATCACTCATCAATAACCAACAAGATAAAAAAGTCAATTGAATCATTATATCACAATTCATCACTAGTTCATAGCTTAAGATAATATATCATGTCAATTCACAACATACGTCATAAACTTCTCAATAACTTGCATGATAGGACTATAATTCATCCTAATTTAGTCATGATAGATACAACAACATATTAGAATAGTAATTCAACCAATAGCTAATTTAATTGAACCAACATTACTCAATTGTCATCATGATCACAACCTAGGGTTAATGGGTAAAGGTCATCTTATACAAACTAGAGTAATTCATCAAGATATAACATAATTGAGTTAAATTACATAGTAATATATTCATAATATCAAAAAAAAATCATAAAAAAATCAATTCACAACATTAATTCAGTATTGGATGAAAACCCACTTGAAAACTCAAATTTTGAAATCAATTTGATGGAACCCTTTGAGGAAAGAGGTGTCAAAAGTTAAAGAGATCCCATAAATTAATAATTTATGAATATTTATGGAGGAAATTAACCCATTTCAGCCCTTGATCCCACCTCTAGCATTGTCTTCAATAGGGTTTCATTGGGAGAGAGAAAGAAGAGAAAAGGAAGAGAGTGTTTGGGCTTGGGAATTATGAGAGTTTTCGTAAGGCTAATTAAGTTACGTTTTGATAATGGAGGTTAATTAAATTAATTATACCTTCCGTAACCCCTAATTACCTTCTTAACTAAGCAAACAAATTAATTAACTTAAGTGAAAACGTGTAGTAAAAACAAGTCATGATAGACGACATCATAATCGACAGATCATGGATCAATCAACCATTGCCCGCTTCCATGTTACACATCCGTCGATGATTTTAGAGGCTATTAAAAATGATCTTTCAAAGATTTTGGCTAAGTATCTACCGACGGTGGCCATCAATGCCCCATCGATTGAGACACGCCTCGTTGATGGCACTCGTGTGTGCATACTGCCTCGGGAATCTCTTTGAGACAAAAATTCAAGGGTAGTCCTCAAGGTCTCTTGGTTTGTCCTTTGGGAGTCGTTCCCGGATGTTTGGACTATGTATTAACTCTAATATCTTTTAGAGACCCTTCCACAAATTTTCATCATTTTTTTGTAAGACCCCAAATGAGGTAGGGTGTCTAGAGACAAAAATATTTGTATTAAGTTACTAATGTCGTAAAATAAATTAAAATATTTTTTAGAGGCAGTGTGTAAAGTTTGATGTGATTTGGAAGTCGAACGTCAAGGGAAGACCAAAACATTCGATGACTAATCACCTATGTGTCTCATGTGTCCATGCACGCTTATATACTGTATGTCATAATCTTATTAAGTCTTAAATTAGTTATAATGATTTTTAAAGATTTTATTTATAGTTTCTAGAAGTTAGGAGGTGAAACGACCAAGAATGTCCAAGGCGTTTAAAACATAGCCCTTAAGACGCTCAACGTGTGTCTAGATGGGGCCTAGCCTGTTTGGACGAGTTGAAAGTGGTTGATATGGGTGAAACTTATGTGTAAGGTATAAAATTTTTAAGGGTTATATATACATTGGAAACTTCCGCTTACGAATTCTAAAGGGCCTTGAAAAGACCCCACAAGAAGTTCCCAAGGATGGTCAAGACACTGCCTTGGCAGTGTCAATCGACGCACCAAACGACGGCCGATTGGTCAACCAACAGCCCGTAGGTGAGGTCTCTTTAATTGGTACTTAGATTGGTCAGGTATCAATCTAAAAATTTGCCAAGCACCAATTAACATAAGTAAATGCATGACCCGTCAACAGACCAATCACCAGTAGATAGTTCCATCGATGGTGGCCAGCAACATGTTGCCTGCGTTCATTTTATTTAAGGGGTGAATGCTAAATTCACAACACTTCTAACATGACTATAATAGGTTTATTTATATACTTTTGGGTGTATATAAGTCATTTATAACGTGAAGCACACATTGCAAATCCTTTCCCACGAATTGAACCTTTTCCCTCCAAAATATTCTCCCTAGAAACAACCATTGTTGGTGAAGCTCATGAACATATTGGATCTTGGATTTGCAAGGATGAATAATCGTGTTTTAGAGATTTTAATGTATTATAAAAGTATGGTGATCCTTCATCTCTAGCTACATTCCATCTAGAAAATTAAAATCAATGTTTTCAAAGATAAAAATATGATCAAGTTCTTCTTCTTTCTAGCCATAAGTTCTTTCTTAAATTGATTTTAAATGCATAATATTAATGTATTGATTCTTATATAATTATTTTGAATTGATTTTCAATCCTATTGCATGATGAACCCATGCTCTTTCACAAACTCGATTTTAGTCTATATATAGCTTTATGAACTTGATCATATGCATAACAAATTGTGATTCAATTATGTTAATATGCTTATGTATACTGTGTAGTATGTATATTTATGGTGATTCATTTATGAATTATCCATGTGAATACATGTATGAAGATTTGAGCAAAACAAGCCTATGTTCGGATTCATGGTGATTGTTATGAGATCTCAATTGGGTAAAAGTTATTTTATCTACTGTCCCAATTTGATATTACGGATGAGTTTTAAATAAGTGATTTCATTATTTATCAATGTTGGTTAGCCAATTATTCTTCTACTCTTCATGAATGTCTTAAATAACAGGTTCACTGTAATCTAAAGGTTATAGCAATGGTAGTAGGATTTCGTGTAGATTATATTGTCATTATCTACTGCCTTATATTGATGATATTAATTTATTGTGGGTATAAATTCTTTAGTATCAATGAAAAGGGATCTTGGCATGAATTGATCTAGGTTCTTATAGACTACAATTTGAATGTTGTAATGAACATTATGTGATCTTAATTTTAAGGTAGATGAAGCATGATTTAGATTTATTTATATGTATTTGTCTACTTCCCTAAATGTATATCATTGGTACATGACAATTGATGAACTAAACTAGGGAGGTTAGTTGATGACCTAGGACTGTCTACTTCCCAGTACATGTGAGATGCTTTGTATTATGTTATACTATGATCTTGAAGCGACTTGTACATGGTTTCTTTATGATTAAAATACATATAGCTACTTCCCTATATATGATTGTTGAGTAACACGGTGTATTTCTGAATGATGATCAAAGGTGAGACATTGGTAAGAATGCACATCTCCTCCACTTCCTATATCATAGTAATGTTGATGAAGCTCTGTATGGCATTGTCTAGTATGGTCCACTTATGGTGGCGGTGTTTACTTTTTTGTCATTATATATGTGTTGACCATGGAATTTATGGAATATTCATGAATATATGAATGAATGGTTATGATGATCACCTTATGTGTAACTTTTGCCTAGTCTTCTACTCTAGTTGTGAATCTAGGTGATGTTACTCTTGTTATGAGCATGTAAATGATTAGTAAAGATCATGTGTAGGTGCTTCCGGTAATAAATTATTAAGTATGGATGACCCCTACACATGTACCCCTATGTGAATGTGTGAATAGCTAAAGTTAGGAATCTCGAATGTAATGTGAAGATTGTCTTGCCTCCTATGCTAAATTGTTTTGCGTGGTCTATTCTTGAAAATTTAATGTGGTCTTAAGAGGGTGTCTTCCTCACTATGTTGTTGGTAGCCATTATGTGATCATGTTGACCAATGTACACACGCAGTCACACTTAATGCATGCTCAGAAGTAGTATTGGGATCATAGTGTTTAAATGAAAGGTAGTTCTCATATTCACTAGTGTCTACTACTATTCATGTTAAAATGATGTTTATGGAAATATGATATGTGTTTCATTAACTAGGATGACTTGATAGGTGTCTAGTATGGGCATGAGTATGGGACTTTACCTATGCATTGTACATATGTCCCTTAATAGGATAGTTTCTACTTTTTGTAAATGAATGTATGGGCATATTATTATTATGACTTATATGATATGGTTAAGCATTAACGTGCATCGTGTCTTAGTAGGCTTATATGAAAAAATTGCTCATATAGTTGTACCTATAGACTTATGAATTGAATGTATGAACATATGTAACCTAAATTTGTTATGTGAAAGGTTTTCTCACATATTAGTATACACACACACATGAATGATGAACTAGTCAATAGAGGAGTCTTAAAAGGTGTGCTCAAGTGTATCCTAAAATAGATAGTGCGAATGATATATTCTATGTCCATGTGCAAGGGTTTCACACATGATTTAGGTTGATGAACTCTCATCTATGACCTATGAGCGAAGCATATGAGAGGATGACTCTCCTAAAGCCTTATTTTATGAAGTAATGTAATAATGGATTTTTAATATAAGGAACTTAGCTTAGCACCTAGTGAACTTGAAGATGAGGCGCATCCCTTCCCATTGTAGAAAGGTAGGTCACCATAGTCCTCATGGGGTGGATAACCTCATGACCCAAAAGGGTACTAAGGTGATGTTTCCATGATTCCTCCAAGTTCCATAAACTTAAATGCTAGCATGTGTTAATGTTTTACATTGGATAGGTAAGAGCACCTTCTATTGGTGTAAGGCTCTACAAAACTAAATTCCATGCTTAGCATCCATGGTCTTAGTGTCGGTTAAGGCTATAGTTTCCTTAAAGTAAAATGTACAATGGAAGTAAATGACTAGGACCCTAACTAGGATGACCTAAGGGAGGTTACTTAGGATAGGTGGAAATACTGAACCCATCTAGACATTGCACAAGTAGCTCCTTCGGAAGTTTTAGGAGGTGTTAGAATGTCTATGATTATGATTATGTCTTTATGCATGGCATGGTAGTATTTGTATATCTGTCATGAAGATGTAATGGTATGAGTCTATGTGATGTGGAATTATTCTTATATGCACTATGTGAGTCTTAATGACTATATGATGAAGATTGTTGATATGAATGGAGTTGTGTTTATGTGGTATGTTGATGTATGAGGTGTTAAGGTTTGTGGTCTCATGAAGATTTTACTAAATATGTTTGAGGTTGTGGGGCTTCACATGTACATTGCACTAGTATACAATGATTCGGGTCATGACTAAGATCTTATAATGTCTTAAGTGAAATGAAGAAAAAATATATGCAAATTGATATAGCTTAATGTAATGTCTTATGACCTTGACTTGAAGGTGACTTGCAAAATTCTATACCTATATGATGATGAGTGATGACTTGTGTAGGTTGTATGTATGCTTTCCTTGTGGCCTAAGGTGATGCATTACACCAAGTATCACTAAAGGGTTACTTGGGAAGTTAGTGAATAAAAGGAAAAATAGCTCATTGTAAAGTAAAAGATCTTACTTTAATGTGATCTCAAAAATGACTTAAATTCTATATGTGATTTTCTATGATGGTTGGCCTTTGAATATGTCTATATGTAGTATGTGAATTATATAAATGTATTTGTCAAAAGGTTTATGAAGATTAACTCAAAAGGCATGATATAAGATTCAAGAAAATTTCCCTTTTAAATGTATGTTTTTGCATGGTTGTCATGCTTAGTGCATTCTTGTACAAACCTCATTCTTCTCTACATTTTACACAAAGTGTAGGTTATGGATGCTTAAAGGATGTTTATACGATTGAGGATCTTTATATGTGATAACCAAACTCAAGGAGAGGGGTCCTTATGTTCCAAGGGTTCCCTACTTGTTTGAAAGGTTTATTCACATCTATGTATACACTCACACATGTATGATGGTCTAGTTAGTAGAGGGGCCTACAGAGGGGTGCCGAAGAATACTCTAGTAGATAGGTGCTTGATCATGCTATAAGCATATGAGGATAAAATATTCTAAGCCTATATGTTATAAATTAATATAATAAATTCTTTTCAATAAAGGGAACCTAGCTTACAACCGAGTGAACTTGACATTGAGAGGTGTTGACTTCACTTGGAGGAAGATTCACAATTTGTACCTTATAGAGTGTTGACTTCCCTTGGAGGAATACCCACCTGTGGACCTACATGAGGTGTTGACTTTCCTTTGATAAATATTCACCTATGTTTTCTCATAAGAGGAGGCCCCAATTGCCAAATGACATGTAGAGCGATTATACCTATCTCTTAGTTCCGGAAACGATCCTTGCCACATAGGATCTAGCAAAGTGAATTCACTTAGGATGCTGGGATGTATGTTAATGTTATACCTTGTCTAGTTAGGAACAAATTCAATTGGTTTAAGGCTCTACAACACCAAATTCTATGTTTAGCACCCATGGTCTTAGTGTCAGTTAAGACTATAGTAACCCTAACATAAAATGGACAATTGAAGTAAATGAATGGGATCCTAACTAGGTGGACATAAGGTAAGTTACTTAGGATAGGTTGAAGTAATGAACCCCTCTAGACATTTCACAAGTATCTCCTTAGTAAGTCCTAGGAAGGTGACCTAATATATATGATTATGGTTATGTTTAAACGCATGACTTTGTAGTATTGGTCTAGTTTTTATGAAGGTGTGCATGGTATGAATCGATGAGATGTCATCTTATCCTTATATCCACTATGTTGGTCTAAAGGACAATATCATGAAGGTTTTGTAATGACATGAATGAAGTTTCCTTCACTTACTTATTGATGTATGAATTGAAAGCTAAGGTTTGTGGTCTCATGAAGGGTCTACTAAGCATGTGTGGGGTTATGGTGCTTGTCAAGTGCATGGAACCAGTAGACTAACATTGGAGTCATGAAAAAGGTCTAATAAAGATGTATATGAAAAGAAATAAAAGTATGTGCAAGTTGGATGTACCTTACTTTAATTGTACTATGGTATTGGCTTAAGTATGTGTAAGTTGTATTATACTCCTATGATTGTATGTGTTCTCTGGTGTAGATGATATGTATGTTTCCTTGTGTCCTTAATGTGATCTATTGCCAAGTATCAATAGAGGGTTACTTGGGAAGTTAATGAATAAAAAGGAAATTAGCTCACTGTTAAGGGAACAAGAGCTCACTATAATGTGACTAAAAAATGTAATAAATCCTATATGTGATCCTATGAAATGTATGGCCTTTGAATATGTTTATGTGAAGTAAGTCAATGATATAATGCTATTGTTTCAAGATTTCATAAAGATTTACTCAAAAGGCATGAAGTATGATTTCAAGAAAATGTCCTTTTAAAAGGCATGTTTTTGCATGGTTGCCATACATAGTGCATTCTTGTACTAATCCCATTTTCTCTAGTTTTTATACAAAGTGTAGGTTCTGGATGCTTAAAGGATTTATATGATTGAGGAGCTTGATATGTCACTCCCAAGCTCAAGGAAAAGAGTCCTTAAGTTCCAAGTATTCCCTAATCAAGTCTTAAATGTAAAATATTTAAAGATTGTATAGTTATGTCTTATGTTTTAAGGGTCGTGTCCCTAATGTACTCGAACGTTGTTGACTCTAATATGAAAAAGAGACATAGAGTCTATATATGAATTATGACTTAAATGTATGTATATATATATATATATATATATATATATATATATATATATATGAAGTGATGTTTCTAGCTTATGAGGTGCTATGAAAAGTTATAAATTTTCCATTAAATATACTATGTCAACGCGATGAATGATAACTATGGACTTTAATAAGACCTCCGTGAGGTCAAGTACGCTATGTTGGAGTCATGAACAAGGTCTAATAAAGATGTATATTAAAATAAATAAAAGCTTGTGCAAGTTTTATGTAGCTTACTTAAATTGTACTATGGTATGTGCTTAAATATGTCTAAGTTGTATTATACTCCTATGATGGTATATTTTGTCTTGTGTAGATGATATGTATGTTTCCGTGTGGACTTAATGTGATGTATTGCACCAAGTATTACTAGAGGGTTACTTGGGATGTTAATGAATAAAAAGGAAATTAGCTCACTGTTAAGGGAACAAGAGCTCACTACAATGTGACTTAAAAAAATTATAATTCCTATATGTGATCCTATGAAATGTATGGCCTTTGAATATGTTTATGTGAAGTATGTGAATGATATAAATGCTATTGTTTCAAGGTTTTTCTCAAAAGGCATGAAATATGATTTCAAGAAAATGTCCCTTTTAAAGGCATGTTTTTACATGGTTGCCATACATACTACAATCTTGTACTAATCCCATTTTCTCTAGTTTTTACACAAAGTGTAGGTTATGGATGCTTAAAGGATTTCTATGATTGAGGAACTTGATATGTGATTCTCAAGCTCAAGGAAAGAAGTCCTTAAGTTCCAAGAATTCCGTACTAAAGTCTTAATGTAAAATATTTAAAGATTGTATAGATATGTCTTATGTTTTAAGGGTCGTGTCCCTAATATACTCGAATGTTTTGAGAGTTATATGAAAAATATACTTAGAGTCTATATATATATGAAATGATTTTTCTAGCATATGAGGTGCTATGAAATGTTATAAATTTTCCATTAAATTTACTATGTCAACGCGATGAATGATAACTATGGGATTTATTAAGACCTCGAGAGGTCAAGTACGCTATGTTACTTCTAGGGGGTGCTCCCCGGATGTGACATTTCTGACTCCTAAAAGCTATTCAAATAGGCTAAGGCACGCTAATACCTCCGTGAACTAGTTTATAGACGTTCTTGTACGTTTTGGTTTTTAGACGTCCTAAATGACTTCTATTCCTCAAAATAGACCTTAAAAAGTGTCTAAACTTTATGATACTCATGTTAGGCTTTAGAAAACGTCTTTAATTTTTCAAATGTTACATTATCTCCACCCCCCTAAAACAACATTCACCCCGAATGACACTAAAAGGATTCCGAAAGAAGAATCTAATTTAAGATTAGCAGCCCAACAAACAAAAACATATTATAATATCATTTACAACATCAATAATATCATTTACACAAGACAATTCAAAACATTATTTACCACACATAAGGCTCAAAATCACATTATGAGGAATATCCTTTTCATAACAACTACATGAGCTCAACATATCATATATGAGTCAATTATGCAAAAGTTCAAGTTACCGTCATGCTACATATAGTTTCATAAAGACATAAAATATAAATATGGACAACATGACTCAAAAAAAGAGTAATTACAATTTTCAAGTCAATATGCACAATTTCACCGTAACATCACTGTAATGACATAAAAAATGCACAATTTGTAAGACTTCACCAAAAATTAAGAAACTTCAATTTTTTCATTATTTGCATTATTGTTGAGTATAAGTAAACTTATTTATCAAATAGATGAGGTTAACAGGACTTCATATCGACCTCGGCCTCCCATGTCTCACCCTCAACTAGGTGATTCTGCCATAACACCTCAAAAGAAGTCACCTTTTTTTTTCATCAATTTATTTACTTGCCTATCAAGGATTTGAGTCGGAACCTCCTAATACGAGAGGTTATCTTTCAAACCAAGACCGTAAATAGGAAGAATAGAATCAGGATCACCGATATTCTTCTTAATAGAAACATCGAAAACTGGATGAATCAAAGCCAATTCACTAGGCAACCTTACCAACCTTTTGCATAATTTGATAGGGACCCACATAACGATGACTAAACTTACCTTTCTTGCAAAATTTAAACACCCCTTTCATAGGCGAAATTTTAAATACACTTTATCACCTTTTTCAAACTCTAAATACATTACCCTATGATCGCATAAGACTTTTGCTAACTATCGGCGACTTGAAACTGGTTTATTACGAAATGAACCTTCTCGAAAGTCATATAAATAAAATCGGGACTCAAAAGTGAAGATTGAACTACTTCAAACCATCCAATTGGAGATATACATCTCTTACCATACAATACTTCATAAGGATCCATAGTTATAGATAAATGGTAACTATTATTGTAAACAAACTCCACCAAAGGCAAATGTTTATCCCTATTTCCTTTAAAGTCAATAATACAAGCCCTAATCATATCCTCAAGCGTTTGAAAAGTACACTCCACTTGAACATCCGTTTAGGGATGAAAAAGGGTGCTTAGCTTCACCTTAGTACCCAAACCTTATTGGAATGACCTCCAAAACCTATATGTGAAATGTGAACCCCTACCGGATACGATGGATAATGGAATACCATGGCAACACACAATCTCATGTATGGAGATCCTTGAATTATGTTCCGTGAATAAGTAGAATTGTTGGGAATGAAATGAGCAGATTTGCTCAACCTATCAAAAACCACCCATATAGAGAAATATTGTTTTTGCCCGAGTCAAACCTACCATAAAATCCATATTGATGTGTTCCCATTCCAAGTAGGAACTTGGATTTATAGTAGTAAACCAAAATCCATATTGATGTATTCCCACTTCCAAGTAGGCACTTCGATTTGTTGTAGTAAACCATCGGGCTTTTGATGTTTGTCTTTCATTTGTTGGCAATTTGGACACTTAGCCACAAATTCCACTATTTCCATTTTTAAACCTTCCCACCAAAAAGCTTCCCTAAGGTCATGGTACTCTATGTCAAACCCTTATGAATGGAGTAACGGGACCCATGAGCTCCCTCAAGGATCCGGATGATCAAACCATCAACGTTGGGAACACACAACCTTCCTTGATACCTCAAGACGCCATCCACCAAGGATAATGACTCATTAAGTCTACAAAGAACCAATTTATTAAACTCCATCACTGAATGATGAAGGTGTTGTGTGGACTTCACCTCAACCACCAAAGATGACTCAAAGTTATGATGGACCATAATACCACAATTTGGAGAATCTTGTAACCTTATAACCAATCTAGACAACCTATGAACATCTTTCACTAGGTCTTTATTGGCTTCCTCTATATGAGACACACTACCCATGGTCATATGACTTAGAGCATCCACTACCATATTGGCCTTGCCAGGGTGATAGAGAACACTCATGCCGTAATCTTTCAACAATTCCAAGAACCTTCTTTATAGGAGATTCAACTACATTTGAGTAAACACATATTAGAGACTCTTGTGGTCGGTATATACATTAAAATGAACACCATACAAGTAACACCTCCATATTTTCAAAGATATCACGACGGCTAACTCAAAATAACGAGTTGGATAGTTCCTCTCATGTACCTTAATTTATCTAAAAGCATAGGCTACCTCTTTTCCATGTATCATAAGCACGCACCCTAAACCCACTCAGGATAAATCACAATATACAACGAAGCACTTTGTCCCCTCCGGTAAAGTCAACACCAGAGCAGAAGTAAGCCTATCTTTTATGATTTGGAATATTCTCTCACATGCATTCGAAGACTCAAATTTTTTACTATTTTAATTCAAAGTACTCAAGGGATATGAAATGGACACAAAACATTCCATAAACCTACGATAATAACCCACTAGACCCAAGAAACACCTAATGTCCTTTGTAGTCAATGGTCTAGGATAATTTTTGGCGGCCTTTGTTTTCCTTAAATTAACCTTAACTCACTCACTAATATGATATGACCAAGAATGCCACAAACCTCTACAAAAACTCACATTTTCTATACTTGGAAAATAATTTGTTCTCCTTAAGCACTTGTTACACCACCCTCAAATGGTCCATGTGAATACCCTTATTTTTCGAATATATCAAGTGATGCAGCGTGGTTTCACGGTACTTTCAACGCTTTTTCATTAAAATTGGTGTGTGTAGAGAGATTTTTTGTAGAATTTTTGATATCTTTTATCTTTGTTTTGCAGGAAAGGTATCTAAAACCAAAATGTAGAAGGCAACTGTGGTTTAGTGAGGAACTGATCCACGAAGGCCATCGATGGATCGTTTTCTCATTAATGGACCGTAGATGGTGAACATCAAATGGAAGTTTAAGCATCTGGAGTAACTCAGGGAAATATGACCAAGTATGGGGATACGGAAGGATCGACGGTCCATCAATTGATCGACAGGCCATCTTGTCAAATCATCGATCTGATATGAGAATGTCCTAGTACTCAAAGTTTAAGAAAAGATAACTATTGAATGAGAGAAGGCATCGATGAACCATAGGTGCATCGATGGACCGAGTTGTTAGTTCGTTCATTTAATCAAAGAAAATGCTATTTGAAGGATTAAAAAAATGCTAAGTCTTGACTTACGGAGGTAGTTGATGATTTGTCATTTCATCGACGGGCCGTCAGTGGGGGTTGTTGATAGAAGCACATTTTTAGACAACTTTCTTTATTTTGATTCGTTTTAGTTAAGGACAATATTTTCTATAAATACGGCGTAAAACCTCATTTTTTAGTTGGATTCTATTATTATTTTTCATAGTGTGTTGTTGGAGATTTGTTTTTTGCAACCTTGGCATTAATTCAAATTTCTAGATTTAGTTTTCAAGTGAATTTTCATTATTTCAAGTTGAATTTCTAGATTTTCTTCTAATTTTTCAAAGTAAGTTCATGATTTTATTTTTTATCCAATATGAATTGTGTTCTTATATGCATGGGTAACTAAATCCACAACTAGGGTTGAGGGAACCGTGGGTGATTAACAAATTATAACTAAATTAATAACAATTCTCAATAGGTTATTGTATGCATTGATAATTTTTTCACTTCGAATTCTTCTTAATGAGTGCACGTGTGACACCTTGCCTTATTACTTTTTGCCGGATCAAGGAGGTAATTAACATGAAAAGAATTATCAACATCAGTCAAGTATTGAGCACAAGAGATGGTTGAATTCACTATGCAAGAGGTAGTGAATAAGAAGATCATTAAGTGGTTCGATGCCAAAGTAATATATCGTATTGCAAATAGTAGTTGGGTATGCCCTTTTTTTTGTGCACAAAAATGGGGGAATGACAGTAGTGCAAAGAAGAGGAAGGAGCTTGTTCCAATGAGGCCGGTGACTGGATGGAGAGCTTATATGGATCACTAGAAACTGAATGAATAGAGTGAGAAGGAAAATATCGTGATGCCCTTAATCAACCAGATTTTAGATAGACTCGCAGGAAAGGGATGGTATTGTTTTCTCGATGACTATTAGGGTTACAATCAAATCTTTATTTCCCCAGATAACCTAAAGAACACCCCCTTCACTTGCCTTTATGGGACGTTCACATTCAAGAGGATGCCTTTTGGGTTATGTATGCACCGACCACTTTCTAGAGATGTATGATGTCAATATTCTCTGATATGTTGGAGGACACTATCGAGGTGTTTATGGATGATTTTTCAGCTTTGATCGTTGATTTGAACCATTTGGAGGATGTTTTCAAAAGATGTAAAGATTGCAATCTTGATATATATTTGGAAAATTATAACTTTATGCTTAAAGAAGGTATAGTATTGGGTTATCACATCTCGGAAAAAGGAATAGAGGTTGATCGAGCAAAAGATAAAGTCATAGATAGACTACCTCTACCCATCTCTGTAAAAGGTGTGAGAAACGTTCTGGGACATGTGGGTTTCTACCGGAGGTTTGATAAGGATTTCTCAAAAATTGCACATCCTCTACGTAAATTACTTGAAAAGAAATGTAAATTCTATTTTGATGAATTCTGTATGAAGGCATTTGGAGAGTTGAAAGAGAAATTGGTGTCTGCGCCCATTATTATTTCCCTAGATTGGAGTAAGCCATTTGAGTTGATGTGTGATGCTAGTGGTGTTGCTCTTGTTGTGGTATTGGGACAAAGAAGGGATAAAATCCATCACCTAATTTATTATGCAAGTAAGTCCCTAAATAGAGCACAAAATAATTACACTTTGACTGAACAATATCTCCTTATGATGGTATTTGCTTTTGAAAAAATTTGTTGTTATTTGCTTGGAGCGATAGTCATAGTGCAACTGACATCGCCGCTTTGAGGTATTTGATGAAAAACAAGGATACAAAACCAAAGTTGATTAGATGGGTACTACTATTGCAAGAGGTCATTTTGAGGTAAAAGACAGAAAAGGGATTGAAAATCTAGTTGCCGATCACTTGTCCATATTGGAGGATGAATCTATGCGGAAGTTGGGTGAAAAAGCTGAAATTGATGATACCTTCCCTAATGAGCATGTGTTGGTCGCTTCTCATTATATTATTCCATTGTCTGCAATTTTTCAAATTATCTAGCTAGTGATAAAGTTCCATCAGACTTGTCCTTCCATCACAGAAAGAAGTTCATACATTATGTGAAAAATTTCTTTTAGGATAAGCCTTACTTATACCGGAGTTGTACTGATGGGCTTATTCGTCGTTCCGTGCCAAAAGTGGAGATGCTAAATGTTTTGGAGACATGCCACTCCTTTCTTATGGGTGGGCATCATAGTGTTATCCAGACTGCCCACAAGATTTTGCAGCGTGGGTTCTATTGGACAACCATTCACGAAGATGCTCATGAGTTCGCCAAGTCATATGATTGTTGTTGAAGAGATGGAGGAATTTCGAAGACGCAGGAGCTCCCTTCAAATCCCATTCTAGTGATTGAGTTTTTTGATGTATGGGGCGTTTATTTTTTAGACCCATTGGTGAGTTCTCATGGGATGAAATAAATACTTGTCGCAGTGGACTACGTGTCAAAATGGGTGGAAGTTGTAGCTGCTTCTAACAAGGAAGGGAAGAGTGTTACCGCGTTTTTTGAAAAAGAATATTTTCTCTAGATTTAGCACACCTAGGGCCATTATTAGTGATGGGGGATCTCACTTTTGCAATAAGTTGTTCAAATGGCTATTGGAGAAATATGGGGTTCTCCATAATGCGGCCACTCCATATCATCCACTGACTAGTGGGCAAGTTGAGGTGTCAAATCGAGAGATCAAGCCAATTCTGTCGAAAATAGTAAATGCTAATAGAATGGATTGGTCAAGGAGGCTAGATGATGCTCTTTTGGCCTACCATATTGAACACAAGACCCCCATGGTATGTCTCCGTACCAACTTGTATATGGGAAGTCTTGTAACTTGCAAGTTGAGTTAGAGCACAAAGTCATGTGGGCGATCAAGAAACTGAAGATGGATTGGAATGAAGCAGCGGAACAGAGGCTTAGTGGGTCCAATGAGCTTGTGGTTTTCTCCTAAAAGCATATGAAAGTTCAACCATCGACAAAAAGAAGATGAAGAAGAACCATGAAAAAAAGATTGAAAAGCGAGAATTTGTTGTTGGGGATTTGGTACTTCTATTAAACTCTAGCCTATGCTTGTTTCCAGAAAAACTCAAGTTCAAGTGTATATGGCCATTTCTTATTACTAAAATGTTCCCACATGGAGCGGTTGAGTTTGACAACAACGAGGTTGCAAAGTTCACTCTCAACAGGCAAAAACTAAAGATCTACCAAAGACATGCGGAGAGTTTCAATGAAGTGGTTGAGGCATGTCACCTTGATGAAGTCTGAGTAATCAAGGATCTTGCTTCGTTGCACGACTTGAAATCAAGTGATTCTTGGGAGGAAACCCAAGGTGTATCCTATAACAAACAATAGGGTTTTCGTTTCATTGTAGGAATAGCTGGAATCTCTTGTTTCATTTTTTGTTTTACTCATCGTCATGCGTTATTTTTTTAGTATGTTGGCTAGATATTAGTGTAGGTTAAGTTTCTCAAAAGTATCCATTAAAACACAAAAATAATAGCATAATGGGTGTTCATTGTGCACGGACCAAAACCAAGAATTCTACATAAAATGGTCTGGTGCATAGATCTACAAACCCCATAGACGGACCGTCAATTGTGATCGTAGATCCCAGGTACATCTTCAAATTTTGTCAAAGTCTGTGTGCAATCGACAGTCCAATTGACGATTCGTCGACGGGGTGTCATCTGTCAAAAGAACAGGTGACCCTACCCGACCCGGCCGGTTATATTAAAAGAAAACTATTTAAATAACCTCCAAAAATCTTTATAAATTCTTTCCAACCATTTCCCTTCCATTATTTTCTTCCTTTCCCATGACATTACCACATTTGCCCCTTTCATTTTTATTATAATCTCCTTAAATCTAAACTTCCCGTACAATCATAAAACCCTCCCCTCCCTAAATTATTTTTTGTCTCTCTTGTTTTCTCTAATCGGTGTTTGAAGGAAGGCATGGATGTTGTTGAGAATGTCACCCACTAATTCACTCCACTGTTGTGTTCAAGTTTTTTCAATTCCCTTTGCTCAATGATTTCTCACTCTTTTGTAGTAGGAAACGGAAACTTAGTGTGTGCGTCTTGAATTAGGGACAAAATTGGATATTATGATTGTTAAAATATGCGTAATATTTCCCTTAGAATGATAGAGAGTGAATTGGGTGGAATGTAATCTTTTTAAAATATGATTGTTGACATCCCAACATAGAGTTGCATAGCATCATAGAATCAGAGATCGAAACATGTGAAATTGAAACCCTAAGGATGATGAATTTTTCTTGTATTTATTGTTATGTGTTGGGTGTACTAATAAAGCTCTAAAATATGTTAATATGTGTCATTAATAAAAGGGTTTCAAATTTGTCTTTGATCAAAAGCACTACATCCCATCTATGGACCATCCGTTGATCGACGAGCCATCGTGGTGTCTGTTGATTGATAAACTATAAAATTGCTGAACTTTAAGATGACGAAAGTGGACTACGGTCTGTTGATTGATCGACGGTCTGTTGATTGAGCGACGGTCCTTTCTTCACATCCGTCATTTCTAACTGGAACCTTTATTTGTGATAACATAAAAATTATTCTAAGTGTCAGACGATGGAAGTGCAATTCTATTCGTCAATTGATCGATAGGCTGTTTTGCACATCTGTCGTTTCCAACTTAATGGTACGTAGAATGAAGAGTAACAATTTTTCCTATGTTTCCAACGATAGACATTATCGACGGACGATCGATTCATTGACGGGCCGTCGATAGTGCCCGGTAATGAGGTACTACAAATCTGCACATGATTGTGATTTGTGTGTTTATTTTTTGTAAAGATTATTTTGTGTGTAAAGTTAGATTGCTATGATACTAACAAACCATATTCCAAATATAGATAGATCCCAATGCAGACCACATCTATTCCATGGGAAGGTTCAAGTTTGTGGCACCATCCCATCGGATGACTTGCATGTCCGACGATGAGCGAAGTTTTGAATACGTCCCAGGCATCCGAACCCCTACACAAGCTGCAAGAACAACTCAGGGCACCCCCTGAAACTGGAATCCGTTGTAGTCACTGACTCCCAGTTTTATGAGGAGCTCACATTGATCGGCAAACCCTCTGAGTCTACCTCGAGTTCTGAATAACCATCTGTCTCCATAGAGGCATCAGGTTCAGAGTGGGCTCACTCTACGGGGTCAAATGAGGCCACTGCCTTCGGTTATGGATCACCTAGCGCCACTCACTTAGAGGTGTCTGCTCTCCATGCCTTGGAGAATGAGGCCCACATCCCGAAGTCTGCTCCAACACCCTAGGATGATGTCCCTGCACCGATTCCTCATGAGACAAACGGGGTGGTGTGTCGTGGTCAGTATCTAATCAACAATGACAAAAAGCTACTGAATGACAAGATGGTGATGACTCAGTTGGTGACACTCGAGCATAGAGTTCTTAAAGGGAGTTTTCACACATTTCTTGATGTGCATAGCTTGTTTACCCGCCACAGGCTTGAGTGGATTGCAATGAGTCTGGAGTCATATAGCGAGGAGGTTTTTAGAGTGTTCTATGCTTCATATGTGGCGACTCTCAAAGGTTCTTTGTACAGGCGAGCAAAACCTGGCAAACAAGACCCAGTCACAGAGATTTTAGTTTGAGGATATCGGATGGACTCTAATACGGTGTGCCAACTGGTTCTATGAGTGATCCCTTACTCCAATGTTTGATTATAGGTGGAATTTGGTCAAGAGTGTCTAGTTTTAGAGGAGCAGAGATTAGAGAGATTCCACCAAGAGGTAGATTGCACAACAGCTATACATTGACGATGAGGAAGAAGACTGGTATTGGACCACATAGGCTTTATGAGAAAGGCCAATCTCACTTGTACAACCATGTTCTTCTGGCTGTTCGTCCGCCATCGCCTATCTCCCATGGCAGCAGATAACATTCTTACATGGGATAGAGCGGTATTGGTGGTAGCATTGGTGAATGGGTTGGCGATCGACTTCGCGAAGTTATTGATCTCAGTGATCAATGTGTGGGATTTTAAGACCTCTACTACTTTCTTATTCACCTATTTAATCTTCCAGTTATGCAGTGATGATGGAGTTCCTATTTTGCACTGTTACGTCCTTCGTACTCTGACTGGGACAGTATAGATAGGTCTCAGTAGGGATGACGCAAATGTGTCAGCACCTCGAAGAAGCCTATAGTTGAGTTGCAGCCGCTGAGTGAGAATTTAGTGGATATGTAGAGTTAGACCAAGGGGATGATCTTGCCACTTGAGATCCTACTAAGAACACCCCGGTCGAGTCGCCCATGTCACTAGAAGAACACCTTGTTCCTCCCGGTCTACTTCATTGTCTACAGCACTAGTCCCGATAGCTAGGGTCTAGAAGTTAGAGGCAGATGGATACCTTGTTGCATAATATCTAGCCATGGATGCATAAATCAATTGCCGAGGTTGAGTACTAGATTGAGAAGAGTGTATTCCAACAGACAGAGCGGAAGATTCAGGCAGTTCACCAGCGCCTTGATGCATTTGAGCTATGGGTTCTTGAACGCCCAACCCCCACCATTGACTTGACAACTCTTCAGGAGGCAGTGGCGAGTTTGCGGGCGTATGTTAACGGTATCCTGCAGATGCGGGTACATGAGCCTGAGACTTCTCATGTTAAGCTAGCGGAGAACATCAATGCTTGTTGTTCTATTCACTACACCCATTAATCCACAGCCTAAGCAACGCCAACGTGCTAAGAGGAACCATTCAAGCCGCACCACTGAGGGAAAGGATGCACGTGAAAGGAAGAAGGATGGGAAGAACCTTGAGGCTTCAAGAAGAGCCTCGTTGATTGATGAGGAGACCCTCTAGATGAGAGCTGGATCATTGGTTGTTGGGGAATCTAGTTCAGGACTTAAGGATATTCAAAGGAGCACCACTGAGGGTGATGATATTTTCATGGGCACCAATGAGGGTGTCCCTACTACAGAGGTTGTGGGTTTCGGGAAACCAGACCCGCTTGCTTGTTGATATTCGGTTCTATGCACCTCAGGTTTGCTTTACCTACCACCTTGTCTTTATTTTTAATGCTTTGGGAAAATTGCATGCTTTTTTTTGGGTGTAGTGTAAATGAAAAGTGATTGTTAGGGTGAAGCTTGAGTAGCCCAACTCACGATCCTCTCATAAGGTTTTTCGTGCCTGTGTTCTATTGCCCCAAGAGAGTAATTACTTTCGTGTTGAATAGGCATGTCGTAACTTGTACAAAGTAAGAAAGCTAAATATGAAGCATGATGTATAAACATGAATGATATCCCATACTAAGAAAATGCTTGCATGAATAGGTATAAAGAAGTTGAATGGGTTGGATCTAATCATGACATTGAGATGCACCTACTGCATGACCCTCAATCTAACACTCAAACTAGGTATCTGACAATGTGATAGGGTAGCGAGGTGTCAAGAGAGTGTGAGGAATTTTTATTGTTCCACTGTTGGTACTTATCTAGAACTAGCCCGGTTAGTCCTGCAAAAGGAATCTGTGTTAACCAACTAGGAAATGATCATAGACCCTTGTTTATATTACCAATCATCTAGCCTAAAGTTGTAAGAGCCTGGAAATGACATAGGTTAGGTAGATACTAACATGTTGGTGTTGATGGTATAAGGTCCTAAATATCTCTAATATATGGTATAGAGGCAGTAGTTAAAGTATTAGGTGTGTTGGAAGTCAAACGTCAAGGGACGACCAAGACGTTCGATGACTAAGTAATCTAAATGCCTCATATGTGATTGTATGTGTTTCTGTGTCTTTCATGAGGTCGTAAGGTCCTTAAATGAGTTATTATATCATGTATAAGTAGTGTGTTGAGGTTTTAGATGTTTGGAGGTCAAATGTACAATAACGTCTATGACGTTCAAAAGATATGCTTCGAAGTGATCTTGTGTGTCTACGCGTCTTTCAGCAAGTTTTACGAGTTCATTTTGGATAAAATTCATGTGAAGGGTGTTAAACTCATATAAAATAATATTTGTGTTTGAAACATCCTCGAAATTATTCCGAAGAACCATCCAAGGGTACTTGAGGAAGGCGCCAAACATGTTGACAATGGTGTCCCAGGCAGTCCCCAAACAACGAGGAATCAAATGTTCGTAGGCCTGATGAAGCCCCATAAATGGGTGTCGTCGATAAGTACTTTGCCTAGGGGAACGAAGAGAGAATTGGAAAGTCTCTGAACCCACAGACGATATGCAGCACGGCCCATTAGTGGGGTGACACCCCGTCGAGGACAGTCGTCAGTGGAAGCTTTTTTTTGCGCAGGTTGTTGACATGTTAGGGGTGAAAATATAAATTCACCCCACTTCAAAATGGATGTGTTGGTGGATTATTAAGGGTATATTGGGTATTCTTAAAAAGTATATAAGTTGTTAACACTTAGAATATTTCATTCATCCAAATCAAAACCCCAAAATCCCTTAGAATTCTCTCAAAGTCTCCATTGAAGTCCAAATCAAGGAAAAAATTGGAGGTGACGTTTCGAGTAAAATTTTTCATAAAAGTGAATAATTATAATTTTGGGGTATATCTTTTGATCCTTGATACTTGTTTCATCAAGGATCCCAACTCTCTAGATATTTTCTAAAGTTGAATTGTCCAATTTAATAATTCTACCATGTGTTCTTGCATATATGATTTCTAAACATTTAATAATGATATAATTGATATTGTATTGATAAATTCAATTTAAATTACCGATTATCCTATGAATTTGATGAACCTTAGATTTTGACTAAGTTCTGGGTTACTTGATATTGATCTAATATTGATGAATCCTTATGTAGTTTCTTATGGGCTTTATAATGATGTAATAATTGTAGTAAATTGATATCAAGGTTGTGTTATATTGATGAAACTACATTGAATTATTATAGTTCATTGATTATTTTAGTTTTTATGGTTAACTGTTGGCTATGGCCTTTGGTAAAGGACTTTGTGTTATCGAATTGAGTATGTTGACTTTGACTTGAAGTGTTGGATGATTTGGTGGTATGATGCCCTATTTCACTTATTTTGATGTTTTTTATACTTGAATTCTATTGTGATTAGTATGGTCCACTTATGGTGGCATTGTTATGTGTTTTACTTGCAATTGATGTGGCCTTGTTCGGAGTTACTTTATGCAATATGATGATCTTGGCTTTAGATGCAACTACTTGATGTAATATGACTAATTTTTAATTTGATTATTTTAATCATAACAATATCTATCTACATGTAAGTCATATATGTATTCTTCTTTTCATGTTGCCTTAGGTTACCATGTTAGACAATGCCTTAGACATTATAAGTATACTGTTAGGGTTGAGTCTTGATTATTCCTACATGGATATATGAGTCTATGTGGAGTATATTGATGATGTAATGCTAGATATAGGATGACTTGAACATGTTAGGTGAATTATGTAGTGTCTTGTCTTGGTGGACTTGTGTCCCTTGCTTGATATATATGCTTATGAATATGGGATATTTTTATTTAGGGTATTAGAACTCCTACTCTTAAATGTATGAATGGAACGTGACCTTAAATTATGTTATGAGAGTATTTTATGTGAAAACCTTGACTTAAGGGTAAGGTTAAGATTATTGAAGTTGTAAGCCGTAATGGTATCCTTCCAAGTAAAGGAATGATGGACTTAAGTTTAGTTGACTGGAACGGAATAATATTAATCCTTAGGAAAGTCATCATGAGCTTCTTGTCGCCATTGTGAGGTAGCCCTAGTGGACCATCTTTGGTTGGGTAAAAGTGATTGGGATATGAAATTGCTATGGATTTCTTTTATGTGAACCTAATGCACGAATTCTTATATGACAAAGAAGGCTAGCACCGAGTGAGTGTGGTAAGGGAAGTAGTTCTAGTTAAGTATGTGACTAGAATACAAAGAATCCCTTCATATTCCTTAACCATGTGCCTACATGGGATGTGTCCAAGTTCTAACATTGGCAAGTAGAACAACCTAATCGTAGTAGGATAGAACTATAGATTCTATGTGTTGCTATCATGGTCTATAGCGGTTATTTCCTATCCTCATCATGTGGAATACCTATTATCATTGGAGATATTTATGAGGTTTAGGTGGTGGTATGGGACGCTATCTAGACATTGCACAATAGGCTTTGAAGATTTTATGTGGAATTCCTAAGTCTTCCCTAAGACCATTACTTGAATATCATTTATGTGGTTTACGAGTCTCTTAATGAATTACTGAACTAATGACTTATGTTAAAAGTATGTAAACAAATGAGTGCGTAATCTAAAGTTATTTAAGCATTCCATAGGTAAAGTGTGAAGAGGGCATAAGGGATGATGTCTTCATGTCTTATCTTTGGATGTCTTGAGGATGAATCTAGTTAGGAAAGTTTGTTGATTTTGTGGACATGATCTAAGTCTTAGGTAGTCTTAAGGACTATTTAGGTAATCTTGAAGAGGTCCTTATGGACATAAATCTTCTTGATTTACTTAAGTAGGTAGTTTCATAGCCTTTGGAAGGAGAATATCATATTATTATATGTTGATATGGTTGATATCTTGAAGTGTTGTATGTGACTAATTATAAGTCGTCTTGAGGATCAATTAGGCCATGCATAGAGAAGGTTTATGGACTGTCTCTCTTTGTGATTCTTATGTGATTCTTACGATAGCTTTGAGTGGAAATATTACATGCTAAAAGTTGTCTTAACTGCAGTTTAAGCAATTCAATGTAAGAGTGAATGTACCTCACTGTTAAGTGGGTCAAAAATTATGATTTCTTTAAACGTTTCCTTATGTGTCCTTATGTAGTTAGATATTGTTCATATGATTATAATATTATTTTTAAATTAAAACATGCATATTTCTAATAAATGTTTGTTTTCATTATTTTTATGCATAATGCCATACTTAGTACTTGTGGTTGTACTAATTCCATACTTTTATCTATATTTATAGTTCTTGGTAGGTGAGGAGCAATTGAAGAGTGAAGACTTGGTCTTAGAAGATCGTTCAAGTGAAGTTAATATATGTCCTCACTTGAATCGAGGGAATATATGTCTTTTATGTTTTCATTCAAAGTATTGTAATAGACAAAATATTTCTATATTCGTATTTTAAAGTATGGGCCTTTTCCCAAGTATTCTTGTGTCTTAAGATGATGAGATTGAGACTTAGTATTTCCTATAACTTTTATATGAAAGAAATTTTTAAGACTATATTATGTTTTGTGAAATATTTTTGAGTCCACACTTCTCACTATGTTTACGCGATGAATAATATGAAAGGGCTTGCATAAGACCTCCAAGAGGTCGAGTACGCCAGTTACAATCAGAGATTGTACCCTAACTTCTACGGTGTGGTCTTGGGATGTGACAAGCTTGGATCAGAGTATAGGTTAGTCAAAGTAGTATTAGGTATCAAGAAGTCACATCAAGTCAAGTCTTGTACATTCTTGACCAACCGTGTGAGTTGCGACACATGTATGGTCAACAGTCTATAAGACGATAGAGTTTCCCTTCTTTTGTACTCCTATTTCGTGCGGTAGAGTAAATGTTATGATTAACCTTGTTATGAATTTCCTTGGGTTTTTAGAAGATGAATACTACAAGGATGACCACTAGAAGTTTAAAAGAGGAGAGGGTGTATGAGGAGATTCCTGTTTAAGATTAGCAAGTTGAGTAAGTTCCTCAAGATGGGCAAGGAATCCAAAGTTCTCATGTTGCTCAAGTTCCTCCCCAAGGTGATCCTATTCCTAATGTGGAAGGAGGTATTGAGGTTCCAGAGATGTCTAATAGGGAGATTAGAGAGGATTTGATTGTTATATCTCGTGCCGTGACTATGCAAGCTAATTTGAATATGATTCTTAGGGTTGTGAAGATAACTATGACATCTAGGTTGAGAGATTTTTTTGTGAGGATTAATTCTCCTATCTTTAATGGATCTAAGGTAAATGAGGATCCCAAGATTTTCTTGATGGAGTGTACAAGGTGTTGAGTGTTGTGGGGGTTACATCAAGGGAGAAGGAAGAGTTGGCTTCATAAAAATTGAGAGATGCTTCTCAAATTTGGTACACTCAATGGAAGGATAATTGGCCGGAGGAGGCGAGTCCTATCAAGTGGGAAGAATTTAAGGAAGCTTTTCTTGGTATGTACTTTCCTCGAGATAGGAGAGAAATTAAATCAATCTCAAACAAGGAAATATGAGTATTGAGGAGTATTCATTGAAATTCTAAATTTTGTCTAGGTATTATGCTTCTCTTGTGTCTAATCTAAGAGATGGAATAAGTCATTTTGTGATGGGGGTAGCTGACTTAGTGGTGGAACAATGTAATATCACTATGTTTCATTATGAGATAACCCTAGCTAGACTCAGGGTGTATGCACAATCAATTGAAGAGTCTAAACTTAGAAGGATGGTTAGAAGTTTGAAAAGGAGTGGTGTTAATGATAGAGAACAAACTACGTTTAAAAAGAGGTTTCAATATCAAGGAGAATCTAGGAGTGCTAAGTTCAAGGTTGAGAAAGGAGGTGGTTCCAAGGATGGCAAGCCTACTTGTGCAAATTGTGGCAAGAAATATTATTATGAGTGTCTTTTAGGTACAAGGAGTTGCTTTGGTTGTGGTAAAGATGGGCACAAAGGGAGAGATTGTACTATGAATTCTTCTAGAGGAAGAGAAGGTAAGCAAGTTGCTCCTAGTGTTCTAAAGGATGATGCTCCAACAAAGAGGCATTTTTATGCACTTCTTTCTAGAATGGAGAAGCCAGATGAAAAGGAGAGTGATGATGATGTTGGTAAATTCTCTCTTTTGTTTTGATGTGTTTCCTTCTATGTGGGGGAGTATGGTTTGTAGATGGGATAGAAGTCCTAGAAATTGTTGCTTGTGCATAGTGTTTAGGAGTTTTGTAGAAATTGAATTTTATTAACCTCTTAAATTATTTTATTAATTTATGATTATGTTTTAAGATGTTTTTATATGATGTTATTTTTCATATTAGCATGTTTATATTATGAATTGCCTAATATTTGGATTTTTTAAAATTGCATAAAATTACTATAACATATAAAAATAGTTCACTATAATATTTTATGAAAAAATGATTACTTGATTCTTTGAAGTTAAATTTTTGTAATATGGCTAGAGCTAGTGTATATAAGTATGATATTGAATATAAAATGAGTTTTTACTATTTGGAATGAAGCATGTGAATTTTGTAGCATAACAAGTTATAAAATAGTTTTATAGTTTCTTGTTGTGTTGTGAATCTCTTGGCTTTCAGAAATCATTTTTTCTTCTTGGTTATGTATTGTAAGTTTTTTTTTTGTGCTGTTAGTTGAGTCTTTATTCTTCGAAGTGTTTGGAGAGTGGCAAGTGTCATTCTAGGAAGAATGTTGTCCAAGTGGGGGAGATTGTAAGACCCCGAAAATGACCGAGGTTAACTAGATCCTAACATGTTTGTATTGATATTATATGGTCTTAAATATGTCTAAATATTGTATATAGGCAGTATCTAAAGTATTAGGTGTGTTGGAAGTCACACGTCAAGGGACAACCAAGACGTTTGACGAATAAGTCACCTAAATGCCTCATATGTGAAATTTTTCATATTGTTGCCTTTTTAAGTGTGTGATTCTTCATAGTTCCCTTGTATGGATGGGAGTCTTTTATATAGGTTTGATCCTAGAACCGAAGAAAGTGTTCTTACCTTGTAAGGTATTGTTAAGTATGCTAGTCAATGAGGAACCCTTATGATTAGTTGATTTGTTATGAACCTACTCTAAGAGTGGGAAAAGGGGAGGAAAAGGGTTTTGTCAACAGTCTATAAGACGATAGAGTTTCCCTTCTTTTATACTCCTATTTTGTGCGGTAGAGTAAATGTTATGATTATCCTTCTTATGAATTTCCTTGGGTTTTTTAGGAAATGAATACTACAAAGATGACCGCTAGAAGTTTAAAAGAGGAGAGGGTGTATGAGGAGATTCCTCTTTAAGATTAGCAAGTTGAGTAAGTTCCTCATGATGGGCAAGGAATCCAAAGTTCTCATGTTGCTCAAGTGCTTCCCCAAGGTAACCCTATTCCTAATGTGGAAAGAGGTATTGAGGTTCCAGAGATGTCTAATAGGGAGATTAGAGAGGATTTGATTGTTATATCTCGTGCCGTGACTATGCAAGCTAATTTGAATATGATTCTTAGGGTTGTGAAGATAACTATGACATCCAGGTTGAGAGATTTTTTTGTGAGGATGAATTCTCCTATCTTTATTGGATCTAAGGTAAATGAGGATCCCATGATTTTCTTGATGGAGTGTACAAGGTGTTGAGTGCTATAGGGGTTACATCAAGGGAGAAGGAAGAGTTGGCTTCATAAAAATTGAGAGATGCTTCTCAAATTTGGTACACTCAATGGAAGGATAATTGGCCGGAGGAGGCGAGTCCTATCAAGTGGGAAGAATTTAAGGAAGATTTTCTTGGTATGTACATTCCTCGAGATAGGAGAGAAATTAAATCAATCTCAAACAAGGAAATATGAGTATTGAGGAGTATTCATTGAAATTCTAAATTTTGTCTAGGTATTCCGCTTCTCTTGTGTCTAATCTAAGAGATGGAATAAGTCATTTTGTGATGGGGGTAGCTGACTTATTGGTGGAACAATGTAATATCACTATGTTTCATTATGAGATAACCCTAGCTAGACTCAGGGTGTATGCACAATCAATTGAAGAGTCTAAACTTAAAAGGATGGTTAGAAGTTTTAAAAGGAGTGGTGTTAATGATAGAGAACAAACTACTTTTAAAAAGAGGTTTCAATCTCAAGGAGAATCTAGGAGGGCTATGTTCAAGGTTGAGAGGTGGTTCCAAGGATGGCAAGCCTACTTTTGCAAATTGTGGCAAGAAATATTATTATGAGTGTCTTTTAGGTACAAGGAGTTGCTTTGATTGTGGTAAAGATGGGCACAAAGGGAGAGATTGTACTATGAATTCTTCTAGAGGAAGAGAAGGTAAGCAAGTTGCTCCTAGTGTTCCAAAAGATGATGCTCCAACAAAGAGGCATTTTTATGCACTTCTTTCTAGAGTGGAGAAGCCGGATGAAAAAGAGGGTGATGACGATGTTGGTAAATTCTCTCTTTTGTTTTGATGTGTTTCCTTCTATGTGGGGGAGTATGGTTTGAAGATGGGAAAGAAGTCCTAGAAATTGTTGCTTGTGCATAGTGTTTAGGAGTTTTGTAGAAATTGAATTTCATTAACTTCTTAAATTATTTTATTAAGTTATGATTATGTTTTAAGATGTTTTTATATGATGTTATTTTTCATATTAGCATGTTTATATTATGAATTACCTAATATTTGGATTTTTTAAAATTGCATAAAATTACTATAACATATAAAAAAAGTTCACTATAATATTTTATGAAAAAATGATTATTTGATTCTTTGATGTTAACTTTTTGTACTATGGCTAGAACTAGTGTATATAAGTATGATATTGAATATAAAATGAGTTTTTACTATTTGGAATGAAGCATGTAAATTTTGTAGCATAACAAGTTATAGAATAGTTTTCTAGTTTCTTGTTGTGTTTTGAATCTCTTGGCTTTCAGAAATTATTTTTTCTTCTTGATTATGTATTGTAAGTTTTTTTTATGTTCTGTTAGTTGAGTCTTTAATCTTGGAAGTGTTTGGGGAGTGGCAAGTGTCATTCTAGGAAGAATGTTGTCCAAGTGGGGGAGATTGTAAGACCCCGAAAATGACCGAGGTTAACTAGATCCTGACATGTTTGTATTGATATTATAAGGTCTTAAATATGTCTAAATATTGTATATAGGCAGTATCTAAAGTATAGGTGTGTTGGAAGTCACACGTCAAGGGACAACCAAGACGCTTGATGAATAAGTCACCTAAATGCCTCATATGTGAAATTTTTCATATTGTTTCCTTTTTAAGTGTGGGATTTTTCATAGTTCCCTTGTATGGATGGGAGTCTTTTACATAGGTTTGATCCTAGAAGTGAAGAAAGTGTTCTTACCTTGTAAGGTATTGTTAAGTATGCTAGTCAATGGGGAACCCTTATGATTAGTTGATTTGTTATGAACCTATTCTAAGAGTGGGAAAAGGGGAGGAAAAGGGTTTTGTCTATAGGTTGGAATTAGGTTTAACCCTAAGTTTTACATAAAGGGTTTTATGCATCTCTTAAACCTTAAAAAGGAGGAGACAATTGATGTTGACCTACGTTGAAGTGGTTAAATGTCTATTAAGATTGATCTTAAGTATGAACATTTGAGGAAGTGCATAGGTTGTACCTACGTGTGGCTGGTTGCAAGTTTTTTCCTAAGGTGATGATGTGGGTTGAAATGATCTAGAAGTTACCTTCACCTAGTGTTGAAAGAAAAGAAAAAGGCCTTTGAGGCCAAGTCTCTTCTATTGTTTCCCCTAAGGTTTTCATGACACTTAGTATTCATGGTGTAGTTGAGGCCTTATGTGGTTAGGTAGTATGACCTAAATATATCGTTATCGATTTCTTTAGGTGATGTTAATTAAGGGTGTGCATGATCTTAGATCCCAATAGAGGGATAACGTTCTTAGTAATTAAGATTGGTGAGCTAAGATTTTCTTTAATTTTAGTCAAGTTGCTCTAAATTGGGGTTACGCTAAGTGGGGGATGATTATGTCAGTAGTAAGGTGGTATATATCCCTGTCTTGTCCTTCTACTTCTACTTAAGCTTGAAACCAAAGAGTTCCTAGTAGCTTGTTCATAATAGGAGTCTTGCATAAAAGTATAAGTGAATGTTCTCCATATGTAATGTATGACTTAATAGAAACTATGTTAGGCATGTTTTGGAGGTTTTAAATTGCATGAAAAAGGATTTTTTTTATCGAAGTCATGTTTGTCATGTTGATTGTGCATCTTGATATGATATTTGTGCATTGGAGTTCATGAGATAATATAAGGAGCATGTTTGATGCCACTTATAATGTGTGGTGTTTTGACCTCACAATGAGAAATTGAGGCTCCTTTAAATGAAAAATGATGAGTCTCCTAAAAAAGTGTGACTTTTATAACTTGGGAAGTATTAATGTCGGCTCACTCGTGAAAAGTGATAGCAAGTTTAGCTAGTGCTCTTGGTGTGTGGACATAATTGTTAGTATTTCCCTAATTGATGCATGCTTATGAAGACTAGTGTTATACTAGAAATTGAAATTCTGTGAGATGACTTACTACTGTTAATATGTGTGTGGTATGACTTACCATTTTTACTTCATTAGGAACAAAGTAATAGTATGTTTTGGTCAAAATTGAGAAGTTCTCATTAAAATAAATTGACCTTTGTGCATTGCATATATATGAGCTCTATGATAACATATGAGTATGTCAAGGAGAAGGATATTCCTCCTCAAACATAACAAAACATGGTAATGTTAAGTATGGCCTTATGGTACTATTAATACATGATAAAGATCCTTGTTGATCTAAATTACTCATGATCTATGTGCACCTACTCTGAGTTACTTGTTTGCTTCTTGAGTGGTGTTGAATTTTCCTAGGTGTGACTTAATGTTTGATTGCAGGATGATCTCATAATAAAATAAGAAGTAAATACTATGTTATAATCAGGAGAAGGATATTCCTCCTATGAACATGAGAATTTCCTATGTGTTTGACGCATTAAGAAGTAAGTGAATAAGGTTTTGATTACTTGTGTCGCATTGAGTCCAAAATGGTTTGAAGTTGATGTTCCTTATATCTTTGGTTAATTGAATTTTTTTTATGATGTGTTTAATGTGATGAATTTATCTATGGTTCATTGAGTCCTTGAAATGTTTTAAAATGTTTCAAGTGTCTCTGTAGGAAGAATGTTCCCAAGTGGGGGATATTGTAAGGTCCATCAAAATAAATTAAGGAATCTAGAGCCTCATATGTGGCTAAAAAGGTTAATAATATGTTTATTAAGTGGTTTACAATGTGTATACTTGACTTGAAGTGATCTGGAGATCAAACGTCCAAGAACGTTCGATACGTTCGAAAGTTAGCCTTGAGATGTGCTAGTGTGTTCTAGCGAGTCTTAGTATGTTTTGAAATGTTGTTTGATACTCAAATGTATATGAGAGTTCCTTAAAATATGTATGATAATAATTAGGTTTGAAAACTTCGGGCGCAACTCCCTAAGAACCACCCAAGGGATCTTTGAGAAGGACCCAAACACTGCCTAGACACTGTCAATCGACGAGCTTACATCTACAGACCGGACCTCAGTCTACACCCCGTCAATAGGGGCCGTTTCTCCACACATAGTTGTAGGAGATCAAGACCCCAAAATTGAGTCTCAGTCACCATCTACGGATGTGCAGTACGACACCATCATTCAAACGATGGTCTGTTAGTCTTCACGTTGTTGGAAGCCTGCAATTCTGCTGCAACGGGCTGTGTACGTAAGGGGTTAGTGGAAAATTCACCCCACTTCCTAAATAGACCCTACGAACTTTTTAAATCTATAGTTTTTATATTGAGTTGGTCAAATATATCGAAACCCCAATGAGACTTCATTATTCAAATTTTACATTCCCTATATAAAGAAAACCTCTCTAGAAACCTCCATTGGAGATGAAGCTCAAAAACATCTTGGATATTGTATTTCCATAGATTCTTCATCAATGTTTCGTGGCTTTCTCATCTAATGAGGTATCGTGCTTCTTCATCCTTAGTTATCCATTCTTCTAAAGAGTTCCTTCAATGATTTTCCAATAGATTTCATGATAAAACTCTATATCTTACAATCTAGCCATGGGTTCTATCTTTAATTGATTTCAAAATCATGCTTATGATGAATTAATGATTAGCTACTGTTTATAATGTTGATTTATCTCCAATTTCATGATGAACCCATGATCCTCCTAATTTCTCAATTCAGCCTATAATGTGGGCATTTTGATCTTCATTCTATGTTTATTGGATTATGATTCTATAATGTCGACCTGTCTATATCTAATGTTTTCTATGTGAATTGATGTTTAATCATCTTTAATTGATCAATCATGACCAAGTATTGGAGAATTGGTAAGTTTGACTATGTTCCTCTAGTTTATGTAGATTTGATTATGTGACGTACATTGTGTGGTATGATACACTTATTGCGGCAATGTTTACTTTCTTGTCAATATTGATATGTTTTGATCATGTCTTTGGAGGCAAGTCTATAAATTATGATGTTTTGTTATGATGATCACACATTGTGAAGTATATACCTAGTCTTTCAGTCTAGTAGCATGTGATAGATGTTGATGGTGTCTTGTATATTTGAATGATGTTGTTAGGGTTAGGTATGATATATGTGTTGCCATTGATTATGTGCTAATGGTGAATGACCCCCTACTTATGTACCCCTATATGAATGTGTGATCTTAGCTAATGTTAGGAGTCTTAGATTTGAAGTTGACCATTTTCTTGTCTCCTATAATATAATGTGGTGTGAGGTCTATACATGAATATCTATTGTGATTCTTGGAGGGTGTATACCTCAATAATATGTTAATTTCCATTATGTGATTGTGTTGACCAATGTTAACACTCGTCATGCATATCTATAAGTAGTATAGGTTCATGGTGTCTAATGAAAGGATAATTCTCATATGAACTAATGTCTTCTACAATTCATGTAATGTCTACGTTTATGAAGTATCATATGTAAATTATCTAGGATGACTTGATAGGTGTACTAGTGTAGGCAAGGGTATGGGACATTGCCTATACATTGCACATGTGTACCTTCATATAATAGGTCCTATGGTGTTATTTCTATGTACATGAATATGAATGCATGACTAAGCTACAAAAATGAAAGTATATGTTATGATGTCAATACTATGCTATGATGAAGTAGGATCATGTAGTGTCTAAATGTGTTTATATGACACATACAAACACATCAATGCATATAATGAAGCATGTATGATGATATAGTAAAGAGTGGGTCTCTTGAAAAGTATTATCAATTATACTCTAAACTAGATTGTGCTTGATATATGCTATGTCAATGTAAAAAGGTTTTCTCACATTAATTAGGTTGATGAAAGTACATTCTAATCTATAACATCTCCTAAAGCCATTTATATGAAGTAATGTTAATAAAAGCTTTTCAATAAATGGAAGTTAGCTTAGCACTTGATGATGAGGGGTGACCCTTCCCTAAGGGAAGGCTTGCTCACCAAAAGTCCTCACGAGGTGGATAATCATAATGCCCAATTAGCTTAAAGAGAGTTTCTATATATATCTCCAAGTTTCCATATCTATGTTGGCCCATAGAACCTATGAGTGGATCAGTCTAAAATGCGAACATGATACTAATGTCTTACCTTTGCAAGTAAGATACCTTTTTTTTTGTGTGAGGGCATGACACCGGATTCTATGTTTGGCTCACATTGTCTTAATGTCGGTTGAGGATATAGTTTCCTTATTTAAAATAGACAATAGAGGTAAAGTAATGAACCGTAACTAGTATAACATAAGGGAAGTTTCTTAGTGTAGGTGAGGTAATGAGACTTTACATATGCATTGCACAAGTAGCTCTTGAATGGAGTTCTAGGGAGGTGTTCTATATGTATATGTATATGTAGATGTTTTATACGCAAGGCATCATTGTATTGACCTAATTGTGTGATAATATGCATGGTATGAGTCTTATAGATTCTATATGATGAAGTCTTACCTATGCATAATGTTGGTACTATTGAATGTAAAATGAAGGTCTTACTTGGTATCTATGAAGTTTTCTATACTATTCGTGTTTATGTATGAAGTAAATTATGCTTGTGGTCTCTTTGTAAGTTTACAAAAAGGCATGTTGCATGGTTTCTAACTAAATGTCCTCTTTAAATGCATGTTTTTGCTTGGTTGCCTGTAACAACCTGTTTAGTCGTTTTGAGCAACAGATTTTAATTCTGGAAAAACTGGCCAAGACCACGGGCACTGCGACAGACCGTCACAGGCACGACGGCCCGTCGATGGTGCATCGTTTCAGCATACTTAGAATTCTGAAATTAGATACTGAAAATCGACTCTCTGTAAATTGTGACGGACCTGCAGGACGTGCTGTCACATCCACGACGAACCGTCGTGAGTTCCCGTTGCAAAACACTTCAACTTTTGAGAATTTGGTACAAGAAACGAGTTTCTGACCGTCAGGACGGAGGTGCAGGACGGACCGTCACAGGTGTGACGGGCCGTCACAGTTCACCTGGATTTTGGGAGGCTGCGACGACCATCGTGACGGACCATCGCAGGCACGACGGCCCATCACAGGTTGCGCAAATCCCAGGCAGAATAGGATTCCTCTACACGTTTTAAGGGTCGTTTTGGACTATTCTTTCCTTAATTATAAAGATTGAGGGTTAATACTAATAAGTCTAATTACTTGGGGGTTAAAAGAGGTAACCTTAAGTTAATTAGTGGGTTCTATTGTCCTCTTTTAGTCTTAATTATATGATAATTAGGGTAAAGGAAAGAGGGTTTGAATAAAACAAACAGAAAGAACAAAGAGAAAGAGAGGGATCGATCGAGAGGGAGGAGAAAACGCAACTTGAGGATTAGCTTGTTTGATCAATTCTTCGGTGGAGGTAGGTTATGGTTATTTTACGATATTCGTAGTGAACTCTTAATAGTGAATGATATGTGTTGATAGTATTGTAAACCTTGCTATGTGCTTAATTGTATGCTTGCATGATTGTGATCATGAAATTGTGATGAATTAACAAAGCATGATGAAGCTATTGAATCCCAAATCTTGAAAGAACCCTAATTCACTTGATAATGATGATGCCTTAGTATGAAAGAAGGCTTGATGAATTAGGGGATAGGGTGCCACGTTCCGGTACCAGGATAGAATGAATATGAGGATCGGAGTGTCACGTTCCGACACCAGGATAGTATATGGATCAGGTGCCACATTCCGGTACCAGGATAGAATGAATATGAGGATCGGAGTGTCACGTTCCGACACCAGGATAGTATATGGATCGGGTGCCACGTTCCGGTACCAGGATAGTATATGAGGATCGGAGTGTCACGTTCCGATACCAGGATAGTGTATGGATCGGGTGCCACGTTCCGGTACCAGGGTAGTATATGAGGATCGGAGTGCCACGTTCCGGCACCAGGATAGAATATGGATCGGAGTGTCACGTACAGACACAAGAGGAAGAAAGATAATGAATCTTGAAAGATAATTAATATACTCAATCTATGAACCAATTCCCAAATGAGTATGGTATTGAGGCTTGAGTCCTCATGTGTGAACTTGACGGAAATTGTTGATGAATTAATATTGTTATTGCTACATGTTGAGTATTGTAGTTGATTTACATTATTATTGATATATACTCTTCCCTATTTTGAGTTGGCCGATGATATCTACTCAGTACTTGTGGTTGTATTGACCCCCTACTTTTATGTTTTCTTCTTTGTTATTTGTGTAATGCAGCAAACGTTCCGTCAACTTCAACTCAGCAGTAAATCAAGCCAGTCTTCGTCACACCGGATCTTCAGGGTGAGCTAATGCTTCTAGCTTGGACTGGGTCTTCTTCTTCAAGTCTTGATGCCTTGAACTTCCGGCATGGACTAGCTTTTTAGTTATTTTTGTTCTTAGACATTCGTAGTTTAGAAATTTGAGATAGATGTTCTTGTGATGATGACTTCCAGATTTTGGGGATAATAATAATAGTTTTGAATTGTTTTTATAATGAGTTTAAGTCTTCCGCATTTCTTTTGTTGATATTGTATTAAAATGTTAAAGGTTAGATTGGTTGGTTCGCTCACATAGGAGGGTAAATGTGGGTGCCAGTCGCGTCCCCGATTTGGGTCGTGACAAACTTGGTATCAGAGCATTAGGTTCGTTGGTATCATCACACAAGAACGAGACTAGTAGAGTCTTAAGGAACGGTAGGGGGACGCCTTTACTTTTCTTTGAGAGGCTATAAGACTTTAGGATAATTCCATTCTCTCATTCTTTCTTTCGTGCTACTACTTGAGTCCAATTGGTATCTAGGTGATACAAATTGGTATCTGACCATCTTCACTCTATTTCGCAGATGGTTAGAACTAGAGCAACGACCGCACCAGCAGCAACAACGGCACGACAAGAAACGACTGAGCCAGCCACTAGGGCTGTAGCTCGAGGAAGAGCAGCGGCAAGAGGCCGTAGAAGAGGTCGTGGGAGGACGTCCTCTAGAGGAGGAGGACGAGCCCCTAGCCCATCTGATACTAGGGCGGTGACTCCTCCACCGACCGAGGAGGTGATAAGAGAGGGTGAGGAAGGGGAGAATGAACAAGTGCAAAATGAGGAAATGCCACCCCAACCTACCCCAGAGATGATCAACCAGGTACTTGCTTATCTTAGCGGGTTATCCGACCAGGGTCAGGCACCTCCAGTAGTTTCTGCACCAACACCTCCGGTTTCAGAGGTACGACATGCGGCTACTATGGCTCCCCGCATGGATGCATCATTGGGAATAGGCACATTTCCACGTCTGACTACTGGGCCTATTATGAAAAATGATCAGCATGAACTTTTCAGTAAGTTCTTGAAATTGAAACCTCCAATCTTTAAGGGCGCAGAATCAGAGGATGCCTACAATTTTCTGGTTGATTGTCATGAGCTACTACACAAGATGGGTATAGTAGAACGGTTTGGCGTTGAGTTCGTGAGCTATCAGTTTCAAGGGAACGCCAAAATGTGGTGGCGGTCACATGTTGAGTGTCAACCAACAAAGGCACCACCTTTGACTTGGGAATCATTCTCTACCCTGTTTATGGAGAAGTATATCCCAAGGACTTTGAGAGATAGAAAACGGGATGAGTTCTTGAGTCTCGAGCAAGGTAGGATGACGGTTAACGCATATGAGGCTAAGTTTCGTGCTTTATCAAGGTATTCCACCCAACTTTGTTTCAGTCCACAAGAACGGATCCGCCGTTTTGTGAAGGGGTTGAGGTCAGAATTGCGGATTTCAGCCTTACAGATAGCGGCAACGGCAACATCCTTCCAAGAGGTGGTAGACTTTGTGATAGAGGTGGAAGGAGTGAAGTCAGATGACTTCACCACAACGTCGACATCAAGCTTCGAAAGGGAGGTGAGTTCAATAGTTCATATACTAGAGGACAGAGTTCTGGAGGCTACTTAGTTCGACCAATTCAGTCTTCACTACTGACTGTAGTTGGGGGTCCACCTCAGACCGGTCAACACTTCTCTGAGAGGCCGATGCGTGAATCCAGAGAATGTTATGGATGTGGGGAGATTGGACACATTAAGAGGTATTGTCCAAACATGAGTTACAGAACCCCACTAGCTAGAGGTAGAGATGGTCATGGTAGAGGCCGTTATTCTGGAGGGCGTGGTGGCCGAGGTAATGGTGGTCACCAAAACGGCAGAGGTGATGGGCAAACTGGAGCCCCTACATCACAACATGGTAGGGGCAACGGGCAAACCAACGAAAGGGCCCATTGTTATGCTTTCCCTGGGAGATCGGAGGCGGAGACATCTGATGTTGTTATCACAGGTAATCTTCTGGTTTTTGATTGCATGGCTTCCGTATTGTTTGATCCTGGATCTACATTTTCATATGTATCTTCATCATTTGCTAATGGTCTAAATCTATGTTGTGAATTACTTGACATGCCTATTCGTGTTTCTACTCCGGTGGGTGAGTCTGTGATAGTCGAAAAAGTATATAGGTCTTGTTTGGTGAATTTTGTGGGGAGCAACACTTATGTAGATTTGGTTATTTTAGAAATGGGTGACTTTGATGTAATTCTGGGTATGACTTGGCTTTCTCCGAATTTTGCGATTTTGGATTGTAATGCTAAAACGGTGACGCTAGCCAAGCCTGGGACAGATCCGTTAGTGTGGGAGGGTGACTACACTTCTAATCCGGTGCGTATCATCTCCTTTCTTCGCGCTATGAAAATGGTGAGTAAAGGGTGTTTAGCTTTCTTGGCACATCTCAAGGATGACACTACTCAAGTACCCTCGATTGAGTCAGTTTCGGTAGTCCGTGAGTTTTTGGATGTGTTCCCTGCAGATCTTCCTAGCATGCCACCGGATAGGGATATTGATTTCTGCATTGATTTGGAACCGGGTACTCGCCCCATTTCTATACCCCCTTATAGAATGGCTCCCGCCGAATTAAGAGAGTTAAAGGCTCAACTTCAAGAATTGTTGAGTAAAGGCTTCATTAGACCAAGTGCATCTCCTTGGGGTGCTCCGGTTTTGTTCGTGAAGAAGAAGGATGGGAGTTTTCGGATGTGCATAGACTACCGGCAGTTGAACAAGGTAACTATTAAGAACAAGTATCCTCTTCCTCGCATTGATGACTTGTTCGATCAGTTACAAGGTGCTTGTGTCTTCTCAAAAATTGACTTGAGATCCGGTTATCATCAATTGAAAATACGGGCAACGGATGTGCCAAAGACCACTTTTCGGACTAGGTATGGGCATTATGAATTTGTAGTGATGTCCTTTGGTCTTACGAATGCCCCCGCTGCTTTCATGAGCTTGATGAATGGGATTTTTAAGCCATATTTGGACCTTTTTGTGATCGTATTTATAGATGATATACTGGTATACTCTAAAAGTAAGAAGGAACATGAGGAGCATTTGAGAATTGTATTGGAAATGTTGAGGGAGAAAAAGCTTTATGCCAAGTTCTCTAAGTGTGAGTTTTGGCTAGATGCGGTGTCCTTCTTGGGGCATGTAGTTTCTAAGGAAGGAGTGATGGTGGATCCTTCTAAGATTGAAACAGTGAAGAATTGGGTAAGACCTACAAACGTGTCAGAAATACGGAGTTTTGTGGGGTTAGCTAGCTACTACCGCCGATTCGTCAAGGGATTCTCTGCTATTGCTTCCTAACTGACGAACTTGACTAAGCAAAATGTTCCATTTGTATGGTCGGATGAGTATGAGGAAAGCTTTCAGAAACTCAAGACTTTGTTGACTACCGCGCCTATCCTTACCCTGCCAGTGGAAGGTAAGAATTTCATTGTCTATTGTGATGCATCCTATACGGGTTTGGGTGCAGTGCTAATGCAAGAGAAGAACGTGATCGCTTATGCTTCAAGACAATTAAAGGTGCATGAACGTAACTATCCAACTCATGACTTGGAATTGGCCGCGGTAGTATTTGCACTAAAGCAATTGAGACACTATTTGTATGGGGTTAAGTGTGAAATCTATACAGATCATCGTAGTTTACAGTATGTCTTTACTCAGAAAGATTTGAACTTAAGACAAAGGAGATGGATGGAACTACTGAAGGACTACGATATCACTATCTTGTATCATCCGGGGAAGGCGAACGTTGTGGCAGATGCCTTGAGTAGAAAGGCCGGAAGCATGGAAGTCTAGCTCATTTGCAAGCTTCTAGACGCCCATTGGCTAGAGATGTGCAGATTTTGGCTAATGACCTCATGAGTTTGAAGTAAATGAGAAGGGAGGATTGTTAGCCTGTGTGGAGGCAAGATCCTCCTTCCTTGACAAGATTAAGGGAAGCAGTTTGACGATGAGAAATTGATCGGATTCGAGATAAAGTGTTGCAAGGAGAGGCTAAAGAAGCAACAATCGACGAGGAAGGTGTTTTAAGGATTAAGGGAAGGGTATGTGTACCCCGCGTCGATAATTTGATCACACTATTCTGACAGAGGCCCATAGTACAAGGTATTCTATACATCCGGTGCAACCAAGATGTATCGCGACCTAAAGCAACACTTTTGGTGGAGTAGAATGAAGCGCGATATTGTTGACTTTATTGCCAAATGTCCAAACTGTCAACAAGTAAAGTATGAACACCAGAGGCCCGGAGGAACGCTTCAGAGAATGCCCATTCCTGAATGGAAGTGGGAGAGAATCGCAATGGACTTTGTGGTTGGCCTTCCAAAGACAATGGGTAAGTATGACTCCATTTGGGTGATTGTTGATAGGTTAACTAAGTCTGCTCATTTCATTCCGGTCAAGGTGACTTACAATGCAGAGAAGTTAGCAAAAATCTACATCTCAGAAATCGTTCGATTGCATGGGGTTCCACTATCCATCATATCAGATAGAGGTACGCAGTTTACTTCTAAGTTTTGGAAAACATTGCATGCTGAATTGGGTACTAGGTTGGACCTTAGCACGGCATTTCACCCTCAGACCGATGGTCAGTCTGAGCAAACGATTCAAGTGTTGGAGGATATGCTTCGTGCATGCGTGATAGAGTTTGGTGGCCATTGGGATAGCTTCTTACCTTTGGCAGAGTTTTCATACAATAATAGCTATCACTCTAGTATTGATATGGCTCCATTTGAAGCGTTGTATGGGAGGAGGTGTAGATCTCCCATTGGTTGGTTCGATGCATTTGAGGTTAGACCTTGGGGTACTGACCTCTTGATGGATTCGTTAGATAAGGTGAAGCGCATTCAAGAAAAGCTTCTAGCGGCGCAAAGTAGACAAAAGGAGTATGCAGACCGGAAGGTTAGAGACTTGGAGTTCATGGAAGGTGAACAAGTCTTGTTGAAGGTTTCACCCATGAAAGGGGTGATGCAGTTTGGCAAAAGAGGTAAGCTAAGTCCAAGGTATATTGGACCATTTGAGGTACTAAAGCGAATAGGGGAGGTGGCTTATGAATTAGCCTTGCCCCCAGGGCTGTCCGGAGTGCATCCGGTATTTCACGTATCCATGTTGAAAAGATACCACGGAGATGGAAACTACATCATCCGTTGGGATTCAGTTTTGCTTGATCAGAATTTGACTTATGAGGAGGAACCAGTTGCTATTTTAGATAGAGAGGTTCGCAAGTTGAGGTCGAGAGAAATTGCATCCATCAAGGTCCAATGGAAGAATCGACCGGTTGAAGAAGCTACTTGGGAGAAGGAGGCAGATATGCAAGAAAAATACCCACATCTGTTTACAGATTCAGGTACTCCTTTTCGCCATTGTTTTTCTTCTTTTGATCGTTCGGGGACGAACGATGGGTAAATTGGTATCTATTGTAACGACCTGTTTAGTCGTTTTGAGCAACAGATTTTAATTTTGGAAAAACTGGTCAAGACCACGGGCACTGCGACGGACTGTCAAAGGCACGACGGCCCGTCGATGGTGCATCGTTTCAGCATACTTAGAATTCTGAAATTGGATACTGAAAATCAACTCTCTGTAAATTGTGAAAGACCTGCAGGACGTGCCGTCACATCCATGATGAACCGTCGTGAGTTCCCGTTTCAAAACACTTCAACTTTTGAGAATTTGGTACAAGAAACGAGTTTCTGACCGTCAGGACGGAGGTGCAGGACGGACCGTCACTGGTGTGACGGGCCGTCACAGTTCACCTGGATTTTGGGAGGCTGCGACGACCATCGTGACGGACCGTCGCAGGCACGACGGCCCGTCACAGTTGCGCAAATCCCAGGAAGAATAGGATTCCTCTACACGTTTTAAGGGTCGTTTTGGACTATTCTTTCCTTAATTATAAAGATTGAGGGTTAATACTAATAAGTCTAATTACTTGGGGGTTAAAAGAGGTAACCTTAAGTTAATTAGTGGGTTCTATTGTCCTCTTTTAGTCTTAATTATATGATAATTAGGGTAAAGGAAAGAGGGTTTGAATAAAACAAACAGAAAGAACAAAGAGAAAGAGAGGGATCGATCGAGAGGGAGGAGAAAACGCAGCTTGAGGATTAGCTTGTTTGATCAATTCTTCGGTGGAGGTAGGTTATGGTTATTTTACGATATTCGTAGTGAACTCTTAATAGTGAATGATATGTGTTGATAGTATTGTAAACCTTGCTATGTGCTTAATTGTATGCTTGCATGATTGTGATCATGAAATTGTGATGAATTAACAAAGCATGATGAAGCTATTGAATCCCAAATCTTGAAAGAACCCTAATTCACTTGTTAATGATGATGCCTTAGTATGAAAGAAGGGTTGATGAATTAGGCGATCGGGTGCCACGTTCCGGTACCAGGATAGAATGAATATGAGGATCGGAGTGTCACGTTCCAACACCAGGATAGTATATGGATCGGGTGCCACGTTCCGGTACCAGGATAGAATGATTATGAGGATCGTAGTGTCACGTTCCGACACAAGGATAGTATATGGATCGGGTGCCACGTTCCGGTACCAGGATAGTATATGAGGATCGGAGTGTCACGTTCCGACACCAGGATAGTATATGGATCGGGTGCCACGTTCCGGTACCAGGGTAGTATATGAGGATCGGAGTGCCACGTTCTGGCACCAGGATAGAATATGGATTGGAGTGTCATGTACCGACACAAGAGGAAGAAAGATAATGAATCTTGAAGATATTAATATACTCAATCTATGAACCAATTCCCAAATGAGTATGGTATTGAGGCTTGAGTCCTCATGTGTGAACTTGACGAAAATTGTTGATGAATTAATATTGTTATATGCTACATGTTGAGTATTGTAGTTGATTTACATTATTATTGATATATACGTTCCCTATTTTGAGTTGGCCGATGATATCTACTCAGTACTTGTGGTTGTACTGACCCCCTACTTTTATGTTTTCTTCTTTGTTATTTGTGTAATGCAGCAAACGTTCCGTCAACTTCAACTCAGCAGTAAATCAAGTCAGTCTTCGTCACACCGGATCTTCAGGGTGAGCTAATGCTTCTAGCTTGGACTGGGTCTTCTTCTTCAAGTCTTGATGCTTTGAACTTCCGGCATGGACTAGCTTTTTAGTTATTTTTGTTCTTAGACATTCCTAGTTTAGAAATTTGAGATAGATGTTCTTGTGATGATGACTTCCAGATTTTGGGGATAATAATAATAGTTTTGAATTGTTTTTATAATGAGTTTAAGTCTTCGGCATTTCTTTTGTTGATATTGTATTAAAATGTTAAAGGTTAGATTGGTTGGTTCGCTCACATAGGAGGGTAAATGTGGGTGCATTCTCGTACTATAACAATTTTCTTTATATTTTTGCACAAAATGTAGGTGGTGGTTACTAGAAGATGTCTCTTAAAGGTAAGTGCTTGGATTGCTTCCGCAAGTTCAAGAAAGGGATCCTTATGTTCCAAGGATTTTCTATGTCATGTTCTTAAGTAAAGTTTATGTAATTGCTTAGTTATTATGTTTTGTTGTTTAGGATAGTGTCCTTATTCTACTATATTAATGTTGAGTATAAGATGACAAAAGAGGCTTATAGTCTAACTATATATTATGACTTATATTTTACATATATATGAACTGATAATTCTAGCATATGATGTGATATGAATGTTCAAAATTTTCAGCTAAATTTCCTATGACAATGCGATGAATGATGACATAGGCTTGTATAAGACCTCCGAGAGGTCAATTACGCTATGTTACCTCTATAGGGTTCTCCCTGGTCATGACACTACAATCGTTGATAGCTTAGTAAGCCAACCAAGGGTTAAGGTTGTGTCCCAAGTGAGGGGTTTTGAGAAGATGTGGGCAATTAGAATTTCATTCTAATTATTCGTAGCTAAAGAGATTCACGAGTAAAAACTATATAAGTTAAAAGTGGGTTATACCAAAGTGTATTATATTCATTGGGGGGGGGTTGTTACAAGTAAAGTAAAAATATTAAAAATAAGGAACATCAACTTTGGAGAGATGTTCTTGGGGTGAGACTGCAATACAAGTTGAGATAAATCATTGGGTAAATGCTTTCAATAAAGTTTTTTGACGATAATGCTTTCTACGCTAAGGTATATGGAAATAAGTTCTCTCTCGAGTAACTTACCCCTTTTTGAATGTGTTCCTCTCGAACACCCATTTTTACATTCATTATCTATAGGTAAAGAGATTGGTATCAAGTACTAAATCTGAACTCACGAAGAGTACTCATCTCTAGCGCTTCCACCCAAAAATTCCCGCATTTTCATTCTTTAGGGTTCAATTGAGAAAAAAACATTCAATAGTCTCTCATTCATTACATTTTCATTAGCTTCATTCATTCATTCATTCATTCATGTGTGTGAGTATATATGAGAAAAAAATTCACATAACCACCATCACTCATAACATTTTCTTCTATACATGATCATACTACATTCATCATAATCTACACACAATCATACTTGACAATCACATGATACATCAATTAGTCATACTATCTTCAAGATTCACATTCATAACTTCATAAGACATCTCTATGCATATACTTCATAACATCACTTTACTTCACATTTAATACCTTTAAGGCCACAATCACAATTCATATATATATTCATATACAACAAGTAAACACTGCCATCATAAGTGGACCATACCACACAAGATCAATTATAGAAGACTAGAACAATTTAGGTCAATTTACCCTTCATCCAAGCATTGATCACCTTTTCTCAATTCTCGACCAATTCATCATAATTAGGCATAATTTTCAGTATATAATCATAATAAATATAGTATAAGCACAATTGTACCAATATGAAATCACATTTATCAAAGCCACTTGTTATGCCAAAATTAGAGGATTAGGATGTTCTTGGGTTCACGGAGTTTGTGATCATAAATTGATTAATGAAAATCTAAAACATCATAATTAATTTGTTAAAACCTTTTAATGTAAGGACCCGTTCTTAGAATTCAAAATAGGATCTTTAAGGATTTTGAAATCTTCTGAAAAGCCTTTGGATTTGCTCCTTGAACGAAAGAAGAATCAAGGATTAATTACCATACCTTATTAGTAGAAATCACACGAAATTTGTTGAAGGAATCAATGGAATTCTTCAATCCTAGCTTAAACATGGCTTCAAGCTCCCATGGAGTCTTGAGAGAACTTTACTTGGGAGAGGGGTTTTGATTTTGAAAAGAGAATTGTAAATTTAGGTTTAGGTGTTTAAGCTATATTAAAGTACATTAAAACATATAAATAACCATCTTTGACTCAATTAGGATGTAGGGTGAATTTACCAATTCACCCATAGGTTGGTCGAAACACTACGGAATGTTGCAGGTGCCAAACGTCGGCTCCCATTGATGAGACGTCTTCTAGACTAGGTATCTTCCTCCTGTGCGCCTTTTGGATAAGAGACTACTTATTTGGGGCCTAATTTCCCAAGACTAAATGTGTATCCACGCCTCATTTTGACCGAGCGTCGATGGATCAAAGGGGCGTCAATGAGGTCCTTTATGGGGCTGTTTTTGGCAGCTTCATGGCAAATATTTTGGTCCTCTTCAAAGACCCTTAGGTGGTCCTTGGTGAGTCATACACGGACGTTTCGACCCTAAACATTACCATCTAGATACTAGGGTCCCCTAATTTTATTTAGAACTCAAAACAACACATCAAAACACATAAAACATGTTAAGGTACATTAGCACATACAAGTCTACTTTCAAAACATTTTGGTCGTTCTTTGATGTTCGACTTCCAAACTCTTTAAAACTGACTTCATAAGCTATTATTCATAATTTTATCCAGTTATTAACTCAATAAACACATGTGGAGCTCTTGTTTGTCCTTTTTAATTTTTAGGGTTTGTACAATCTCCCCCACTTGGAAAACATTCGTCCTCGAATAACACTAAAACACCTACAACGACTAAAAGGCTCAAATAGAATCTCACAACACACATCATAAGGGACATAAAATTCATACACAATGCACTAAACTTATAAGGAATACTAACTTCACATCATTATGCACTCTAGGAAACACTAGCAATTTGGAACTATTTCCACAATCTATAGTGCATACATACTTCATCATTTTCATTTTATTTTGGAGGAACTACCTTGTTCAACTTTGTACATGATCATTATTTCATTATACATACCACCATGCAATAACTTTAAAATCACACATTGGCATAATAAACACAACAACTCATAAGGCAAATAAGAAAATATCATTAGATGCACATTGATATGAGAAAATATAGATTATATACTAATATTCCCATGTAACTATGATATCATCAAGAGCATGCAAAACACTATATAATAAATGGCACTCATAATCGTAAGAGACATGCAACTAACACAAACATAAAAGACTCCAAAACATAACCAAACTACTATGAATTTTGTCTCAAGCTTGAGTGAGAATAGAAGGGAAAGACAAGGATATCAACCACCTTACTAGTCAACTCATTCTCCCCCACTTGGGGTAAACCCATCTTAGAATAATTCAAGATCACCATAAGGAAGTATAACTCACCGGGGCCTTTATTCTAGATAACTTCTTAGGAAAATCATATCAAATCTTGCTACAACCCTTACCAAGCATATTAATAGTCTCATACTTCATAACCCACGATACCTCTCATAATTTGGAACGCATGCAAACCTCACTTATGAACATCAAGACTACCAACAAACCTTACTATCTAAGCCTAACATCCCCCTCTTAGGATTTAAGCTTAGATAAACTCTTTTATACATAACCTCATTCAACTCTAAGGCACCACATAACTCAAAATCATGGAATAAAAACTCCCTTTTTCACTTTCCACTCTTAAGGTAGATTTATTTGGGAACCAACAATCTAGATATATGTGTTCTACAATTTCCTAGCATAACCTAACAATTACCTTGCTAGGTAATCACACTATCTTCCCCTTTTAGGAATAATCCTATACAAGAACTTCAATCAAACACAGGGACAACTATGAAGAGTCACTTATACAAAAGGGAAATTTTCAACTCTTACTATTTAACACACCCCTCCAAAACTCCTCAAGTCTACTCCATAACTTTCTACTATCATTTCACATAACAATAAGGTAACTCATTGTCCCCAAAATGACTTCATTCAACCATAATAACCCTTGTCAAGTTAGAACTACATCTCAATACAACTTTCCATCATAATGTCTCAAATATCATAAATCACACATAGTCATAAATTACATCACATCAAAATCTTCTAATACTACCTTGACATATACTCATCTAGTTACAAAACAATAATAAGCATCAAAACTCACCTCGTTCTCCCTCAAACATTGAAATATCACCACTTCCAAGGAATCACATCTAGAAGACCACATGACAAGGTAATAAGAAAGATAGATCATATGGTGTTAAGCTTTATGGCAAGACAAAGAGTAATGAAGAAAGTGAAACTTTTATTGTCATATATCATCTCGCTCATAGATGTGTCTGGAATGACACCGATGAACAACACTCTACTAGATGTAGCTTGTTAGACTTTGGACCCTAATGACTACTTCATAACCTTAAGCTCTGATAGAATGTTTTTTAGTACTGGTAGTACCCCCTAGGCATCAAACAACATTTTTGACCTCTCGAATGTCTTGTACAAATATCTTAGCTTTCGTTCATCACATAGGTATGAAAAGTAGTGTAGAATAAACACTTTTTACAATAAAGGAGAAACTCTTTCATAAAATGTAAGAAACTAAGTCTCATCATCACAAGCCTTCTTAGACACATCTTATTATCATATGGCCACGACCCTTAAATAGTAAAGAAACTCATGTCAAATACAATGTCTTTAAAATAAAGGAAACTAAACATAACATCCACGTCCTTAAAGATATGAGGATGTACCAAGAAACTTTAGGGAACAATCTATTTCCCAAGCTTCAACTATAAAATCCTCACTTCCTTCTACCTATACTTGTAGATATAGAGAAGAATATGGAGTTAGTACAAATAGTTCACTAAGTATGGCAATATGAAAAAACATGCTTTAAAAAGGATATTTTAGTTGAAATGTTCTTTTAATGCTATATTGGTAAAACTTCATAAATCTAGTGTACAAGAAATCATATAAGTCATAATCAACATACAAGGTAATACTTTCATGATTCTCATGATATATCGATTTTCATTAAGTAACCCATTAGTCATTTAGACCCTCTATCAAAACTTATCCTAAGACCCACTTAGGTAAGACTTGAAGATACTAACCATACCACTTCTGCAATACACACTAAGTGATCCTTAAGACTACCAAAGATAAGGATATATCCTTTTTATTACAACTCAACAAGTCAACATTCATTACTTCAAGAAACACATACATATAATAACTTCATATACAAATGATCTTGTAAGACAAATCCAAGTTACAGTAGTGCAATATGAAAGTAGCATCCGATACTACTACTCCTACTTCGTACTCCTAAGGAGTCTATCACATTCAGTAAATTACATACTTTTCACCAACCTAATACATAAGATCAACATGCTTCATAAATATTAGACATAAATTCAACTTACTTCATTAATATCATATAGTAAACCATTCATTAATTTAAATTACAAGGACACACCAAGACTCCCTTAAATTGTCTACTTGTGCAATGCATAGATCGTGTTCCATTCCACCACCTACCCTAAGTAGTACGCCCTTAGGAAGACCTAGTTAATTACATTCATTTATGGGGGCTAGATTTAACCGAAAATATACCATAAGAGCTTGATATGGAATCCTTGTATTAACCCCTAGTGGATGAGGAATCTCCATTTGCCTAAGGTAGAGTCATTCAAGACTTTACATGGATCACCAATTGCTAGTCCTATGCGGGCGCATAGTTAAGGGAGAAGGATATTGCTTCTAAGAAGTACATGTAAACTCACTAAGATTAATTATCACAAAAGGTACATTTGGATACAACATCTCAACTCACGAAGCATATACACCCCTTTGCCAAATCCTCTCGGTTCTAAGCATAAATCCCCACAGAATTTTGGACATTCATTACATTAATTAGTTTGGATAATGATATTTCTACTAAGTACTACATCTTAACTCACAAAGAATACACATCTCTAGAGGTTACTTTTGGATACTACATCTGAAACACACGAAAGGTATCCAACCTCCTACCTGTCATTTGTTAATTGGAAATTCTTAGAAATAATGAGGTTGCTACTAGACACTACATCTCAACTCACAAAGAGTGTCCACCCTAAATTCCCCATTTTCATTATTTATGGTTCTATTGAGAAAACCTTTCGATAGACTTTCATTCAGTTGCATATTCATTAGATTCATTCATTCAATATGTGTGGGTATTGTGAGAAAATTTTTAACATAACAACCATCACTCATAACATTGTCTTCAAAACATGATCATACTACCCTCATCATAATCCATACAAAATCATACTTGACATTCACATCATACTTCAATTAGTCATACTATCTTTAATATCCAGTTTCATAACTTCATAACAAATCTCTATACATATATTTCATAACATCACTTTTCTTCACATTCAATGTCTTTAAATCCATTATCACATTCACACGTAAATTCGTATAAATCAAGTAAACAACGCCACCATAAGTATATTATACCACACTAGATCAATTGAAGAATACAAGAACAATTTAGGTCAACTTACCCTTCTTCCAACCCTTGATTATCTTTTCTCAGTTCTACAACAATTCATCATAATTAGGCATAATTCGTAGTATAATAATACAATAACATATTATAAATACAACAATAACAATTACCAATCACATTTATCAAACTCATTTCATATGCCAAAACTAGAGAATTAGGAAGTTCATGGGTTCATACTGTTTTTTATCATAAATTCATCAATTAACACTGTAAACATCATAATTCATCCATTAATACCTTTTAATGCAAATAACCATGCTTAGAATTCGAAATATGAAGTTTGAGGATTTTAAAATCTTTTGAAAAGCCTTTGGATTGGCTCCCTGAATCTAAGAAGAATCAAGGATGATTTGTAAAACCTTATTAGTAGAAATGCCGCGAAATTTGATGAATGAATCAATTGAATTTTTCAATACTAGATTCAGCTTGACTTCAAGCTCCCATGGACTCTTGAGAGAAATTTTTTTGGGAGAAGGGTTTAGGTTTTGAAAAGTGAAGTCTAAATTTAGGTCTACGTGTTTAAACTATCCTAAAATATATTTAAAAACCTAAAATAACAGCCTCTGACTTAATTAGGACATAGGGTGAATTCACCCCTACGTTGGCCGAACCTTACATAAAGTGGCAAGTGCCAAACAACGGCTCTCATTGATGTGGCATCGTCTAGACAATAAATCATCTTGTTGTTCATCGTTTGGATTTGACACTAGTCATTTATAGGCTAAGCTCCCAGGCCTAAGTGTGGATCCACAACCTCATTTGACACAGCGTCGATTTATCAAAGGGGTGTCATTGCGGTAGTTGATTGGGCTATTTTTGGCATCTTTATACGAAACGTTTGGGTCCTCCTCATCGACCCTTAGGGTGTCCCTTGGGGTGTCCTATCTAGACGTTTTGACCCTAAACATGGCCATATAAATTCTAGGGTTCCCTCCTATCATTTCAAACTACAAATGGTACATAAAACATGCAAAGGCACACTAGTACACACAATACTACTCTCCAAAAGCCTTGGTCGTTCTTTGTAATTTAACTTCCAAACTCTTTAAAACTTACTTCTTAAGTTATTCTTCAAAATTGTATCAGGTTATTAACTCAAGAAACACAAGTGAAGGTCTAGTTTTTCCTATTTCGATTTTGAGGGTTGTTACATGTTTTTTGTTGGATAGATATATCATAGAGTCCGTGTGTAAAAACTGCCCAGAAAAATAAAAAAAAGAAGATAATAATGGTTGCTACATGTGTATGGATGAAGAGCAAATTTTTTAGAAAATGTCTATTGCAGTGATCTAGGGACCCCATAAAAGGTCCGTAGGTCAATCCACGGTCCTTGAGTCAACCCACGTCCTGTAGACGCGGTTTCATGGGTCCAAGCCTATGTTTAAGCCCACCCGACTCGGAGCTCTTTTTTTATCAAAACTCTTCAATTTTTTAAACACACTCCACCCTTCCCATATTCGCACCTAACTATTTTTAACTCCTCCAAATCCTATAACTCCCTCATTATATCCCCAAATCACTCCCAAACCCCATACATATCATCATTCCTACCATATGTCCATTTGTCTGTTTACCAAATCTAATCACTCCCATATTTTCCTTTCAAAAAGATTTCATGGTCCGAGTTTAGAGTCATAATGGTCTAATGAGTTTTACCATAAGAAAAAAACCTACTTCTATTAGATGAAAGGCAAATGATTTTAACTTAAATCTGAATTTCGGTATTCAATATTAAGTATATGAAGTCATGAAGTGGATTTTGACCTTGTGTTCTTATCCTATGAAAATGCATGAATTTCGGTATTCACTAATTGCATATTGATTTTAGGGTTCTTAGTTTTGTAAGCAGTGAATGTTAAATAATGATTGATCGGATTCCTAGGGATGAAAATCTATTATAAATTTTGTTGAAATGCATGATTAGGCTTACGATGATTGTTCCAGTTATTTGAAAAAAGGTTTACATATGAGGCATGTCTGATTCTTAGCATAGATCTAACGCACGAAACTGTATCTATGGAACGTAGGTCAACCTACGGACCTAGATCAGGTATGTGGGTCTAATGCACATGGAAATTCAACCATGTGTGGAACCATGAAGATTGAGTATGGTCTGTAGTTCCACCTACGAAACCATACTACACATCCGTGGTTCCCATCAAAGTGAAGACTTTTGGACATATGATCTACGCGTGGACCTGCGGAGCCTGGTCAACCTATGGACCGTTTGTACCTACCACATGTGGCAACTGATGTAACTGTATATAAATTTTTTAGTTTTATTTTTTTTAGGGTGTTATATATTTATTTTGATACTAATTCTTCCTTCATGGGCGCAATGGCTCTAAAGAGAACCATGACTTACGTGTCATGTGGAATGTCAAAGTCATGGACCCAACCTTAAGGCTTATTGATGAAGTTATTAATATGGAGATGGATCCCGATTATATCCCACCTTCCATCATGACATCCTTTAGAACACCCCATACTACCCAGATTCAAGCGAAGCAGGAGTTTCCCAATGTGGTCACTATCAAACTATAATGAGAAGGATACACTGATTGGAGTATCGACAGCGTCTGCTTCAAGATCTGAGCTTTCCTCTAGTTTCTTTTCCACGTTTAACTCTAGTTCACATAGGAGCATGTCTTATTCTGTTTAGGCGACTTGTGCGGGGAACATCACCATACCACCTAGAACTAAGTCGCTCTAGTTGATGAAGTGCCAAACCACTAGTGTGTTAGTTGTCACTGGCAGATTTATAGGGATGCCAAGATGAAAACTGAGAAGGAAACGATGACTCGTACAATCAGTGATGAGTGTCGGGTTCTTAGAGGTAGGCTGCACACCATTCCCAAAATTAAGGATCTTCTAAAGCCATACATATGCAAGTGGATGTCCTGTAGCCTAGGGATATATATCAAGGAGATCATGAGGAAGTTCTATGATTCCTACAAAGAAACCCTTCGAGATTCCATTGATAGACGAGCGAAGCCTACCACCTAGGCACCAGTCACATCCTCTCAAGTTTGGGGTTATTGGTTTATATTTTAGGAGGCAGCTATCCGTAGGATTCAATACAGCCTAGGCCACACTCTAGCAATCAATGTGCTCCTGTTTTATTATTGATGGTATATCGTGAGGAGCAGATTGTTCCAATGGAATGTAGATTGGAGGGAGTATTTTTTCCACTAGTTGGCCCATTACGTTACTACAAAAAGTGAGCACGCTGAGTTAGTCAACAACCCGAGTATAGGCATTAAGAAGGCAACTTTGAATCTTGTAGACAAATTTTGTTGTTGGTGGTGTGAAATATGTTTTCCCCTATGCAGGTAGAAAATGTAATCACTTGAGACCATGCAGTCATTGTGACAGATCCTATTGCTGGTTTTGAGATTGAATTCATCCATATGATTATAGAATAAATTCATGAGGGGGACTTTAAGGCCACCACTGCTTACCCCTCTCAATACCTCATATGTCAATAGTGCAGGGATTTTGCACTGCCAGTCTAGCACTGTGATAAGTTGATCTGGGCGACCAAGACACTTAATATAGTCCTGATTTGAGAAGAGCCAAATATTGTGGCATCACATAGAGAGTCGTAGGTTGAGGTTCCTCTACTAGGAGTAGACTTAGCAATTTATGTGGAATAGATACAAGTTGATGAGCCTGCCCATCAATCCCACACTTAGAATGCTCTTTTTCCCATTTCACGATCGCCAGTCAGCCTATGAACTCCTCAAGAGCTACCATTTCATAAGATTATACCACCTTTCCCTTATCTCGAGTCTGAACGTTAGAGTCTCATATGTCCACACTATTAAACCATGTGAGGTCATGGATGCAACTGGCAATTAAGGAGTCTACGACTACGCTAGAGAAACTGATGGAGGAGAAGCCAACCCCATCAACCGATAATTTTTTCCTTCTAGATGGAGTTAGCAAGTCTCTAGGTTGATCTTAACATTCTCCTAGATCAACCAGAGACTAAGCCTAGTTCAGCCTCAACAACACAGGTTCATCATACATTGTTAGATTCTCTATTCGGGGATGAGTTGTCTCCTTCTTCATCCTCCCATTCTGCTGGGAAACTCCCACTCTCTAGTTAGACTTCGAATGACACTAAGGCTAAGAGAGGATGCAAGAGAGAGCGCCAACAATTTGAAGAGGCTTATAGGGCATTTATAGTTGTTAAAGAGACATGTTAGCATTGCAATAGAGAAGTTGGTCTTGATGCCTCGAACAACATTACAACCATTTATGGTGTGGCCAGAGTGGCTCATTGAACTACTAAGTATGTTGTGACGGATGATGTAGGAACTACTAAGGGTGATCCAAGTGTTGATCAAGCAATCATCAGGAAACCGGACCCGCCTAGTTGTTGATAAGTCTTTGGCACTATGCGTCCCAGGTTTTTTCCATCGGATCCTTCATTTTTGTATTTTTTTGCATTGGGGACAATCACACTTTATTTTTTTGTTGTGGAGCAAATGATTGTGAGTCATAGGTGAAGTTTGAGTAACCCAACTCGTAATTTTCTTGCATGTATTCTTTTCCCCCAAGAGACTTATATAATTCTACTAAACAAGCATATGTTAGCATTGTCTATGTAGAAGCATGAGAAAAATGAAGCATGATCACATAAGAATAAAAAATGATACATGTAAAAAATAGGTGAGATGTGTTAAAATTTGTAGGCTAGAATGAGTTAAATGTGTTGGCTCTAAGTATGAGATGATAAATAACCAATTTAATCTTATAACTTAATCTGAAAACTTAGATTGGGTAATATGATAATCTGATAATGAAACAATGTGCCAATATTGTATGAGAATAGTTGATAATTCAGACAATTCTTTCCCAATGTAGAACTTTCTCTGTTGGTCCTGCTAGGATAATCTAGGCTTGAAGTTAGGAAGTGATCATAAGCCATTGTTCAAATTAGTCCACTCAAGCCTTGATCTAACCATATGGTACCATTATTCTCTTTTGATCCAAATCTACGAGCCTAAAATTGACAAATTCTTTTGATTGACCTAACCCACCTTCCCGTAAAATAATTTATTGTCCCTCGTCCCTCCTTGGACATCTGTACCTTGACATAGGCCAAAAGCGTAGGTGGAGGGTAAATATGCCCAAAATTTACCTCGACCGGTGCCCTACTCCAAAATTAAAGATTGTGCACCTCAATTAATGCAAAATGCATAAGTTGAGGGTTTAAATGGAAGAGGAAACAAAATGAAAAAACGTTATCAAAAGAATTTAGTGTTGGTAAGAGAAATAGAAAGAAACAGTATTTTACTTTGTGTGAAAAAGCCAAAAAATGTTATAAATGGAAGTGTGGAAATAAATAAAGAAAAATAAAGTTAAAAAAGAAACAAAGAAGTATACCAAAGTCAAAAATTGCATCCATGATTGAAAAGAATTAAGGGAATGGAATTGATATGATAAGTTGCAAAAAATAGGTCAGGAAAAAGGTAAATAGCCAATTTAATGTCAAGGAGAGAAGAAAGCCACTAATAAAGTACCCAAATGTACCATATCTGACCATCAATCTACATTGCAAGCTATGAACTTCCTATACTTCTCCTAGGAACTAGATTAGAGAGTCTTAGCAGTGAAAATAAGGGCAAGGCTATGGTATTGAGCACTAACTGTACAAAAAGTTACTTTTGAGTAAGGATAGAAAGTCTTGTGACTGCTAGTGTTTGAATGACTGCTTTTATGCAAGTATTGTTTAGAGTATGAGTCCATTATATAAGGATAAATAGTATAAATAAGTTAAGGTTTTTGATATACCATGGGTTTAGGGTATTTTGAATACATTTCACTTAATATTTGTGTGTGCCTAGGGAAATTTTGTATTAGAACAATTATTCATGTTAGGAGTGTCAAAAATAAACCCAAACACGGTAACCAGCCTAACCCGTCCGTAATTCTAAGAATTGGGCTCAAGAAAATTTGAATTGGGTTCAATTTAAACCCATTCAAAATTAACCCATTTTTAGGATAATTCTCAATTTCCAAATTCAATCTCCAATTTCAACCTGTTTTCAAGTTTTTTATTACAATATGTTCCTACATTAAAGGTATGAATTATTATCTATTTAACATCTTTTACGATTTATGATTCATTTGTTACTCTTTTAACAAAAAGTTATTGAGTGAAAATTCAAATTGTGATTATAAAAGTTAAATATCAATATGTTAAATTATTGAGATTAATCGGGTAAAATTGGGTGGGTCAAGCCCCAACCCATCTTTTAGCCCATTTGAGCCCAAACCATTTAAGCCTAGAGTAAACTTGGGTTGGTCAAGACTTAACTAGATTTGTATTCAGCACATTGTAATATTTGAAATTTCAACCCAACCCGCCCATTTTACACTCCTAGTTCATGCACTATATTTGTGGGAAATAGACTTTGACGAGGTTGAGAGAGACAACAACATACAGAAAGAGCCTTCTACGGAGGTAATTTTCATACCGTAGGTCCAATCATGCTCCGTAGGTTGGTCTCATATACGGAGCATCAGGGAATTCTTGACCAAGTGTGGAACCATGAAAGCCATTGACAAATTATAGGTTGACCTATGGGCGGTCCGGCACGTCCTCCATTTGCATGTGAATGTTTGTGTTCTCGTACCTGATGAAAAAGTCTTGAGTATGGAACTACAAGAGGGGACCTATGGATGAATAGTAGGTCAACCTACGGTCCGTTCTGCAGGTCCATTATTTGAATCTTAATGTTGATGGTTCCAAGATTCTAAGAAATTCTCTAATTCATTCTCCACGAAAGGGACCAACAAATCGTAGGTCTATCCTCGATAAGTAGGTTAGTCTCGTTGATTGAAGCCTCTTCCAACAATTTATTTTATAACTTTGTTTCCTTTTTTTATTGGATATATGTAGGGCATATAAACCTCATTTGTATGGGGTTACACATTCTTGGTAACTTTTAGTTCTTGTTGTGTTGTCAAAAATTAACTTGCAAACAATAGCAATTTGTTTTCCCACGTTTGGTTTATATAAAATCTTGGTTTGAATTTCACGTGGAGATTCAGGGTTTCTTCTACTCATTATGTAAGTTCACGAATTATTATCCTATAAACATGAATTGTGTTCTTGCTATTATGGTTAACTAGATCCATAACGAGTATGGGGAGAACTGATGTATCCTTGTTTCATGCTACATTCAATTCTTTTTCCTTAAGCTTAGTGTGTGTGTGTAAGACCTTTTTATATTAATTTGAATATATTTTTCTCTTTGTTTGTAGGAAATCTATCCAGGATCAAAATGTGGAAGAACGGTGTTGAAAATGCTTTAGTAACTACCTACGAAGCCAACAACGGTCTATCGACCCCTCGACTGTCCATAGATGGACACCGTCATATAAACGAAGTGCTGCTGAACGAAGATCGAGGAATTCTGACTAAGTGTGGGGCTACGGAGTCTATCGACAGACCGTCCTATACATCCATCATTAAAAACATAGATTAGCACCAATACCGTTCTTAAAAAAATATAAGTGTGGAGAAACGGAAGCCAACGACGGACCGTCGTGCTCTAAACGAACCATCATCCTTATTCGTCGATGGTAACAGTGAGTTGGAGAAGAAAGTAGTTGAAAAAGAAGATAATCATGGAACGAAATGGGGCCTCGACGATCCGTCGTGGCCTCGACAGTTTGTCGGTTCGTTCCTCAACTCACACACATTTTTTGGTAGATTTTCCATAAATAGATTTCCTTTTTGATTTAGGACTTATTTATTATAAATACTGGTAAAAACCTCGTTTTTGAGGTTACACTATTGGTTATTTTTCTGATTTGTAATATTGGTGTTTGAATATTGGGTTTTAGAAAATACATCATTTTTCGGAATAATTTATTGCATTATTTTCTCGAATTCAAGATATTTTCTAGATTTTCTTAAATATCGTCAAAGTAAGTACATGAATTCTTATCTAATAAATATGAATTGTGTAATTATGAACATGGGTAACTAAATCCATAACTAGGGTTGTGGGAACCATGGGTAAATAACAAGGTAAAACTAGATAAAATAACAAATCTAGAATAGTGTCTTGCATGTATTGAAAATTCTTTCATTTAGAAGTCTTTTTAAAAAGTGCACGCATTAATACTCGCCTTGTTGCTACATGTCGGACCAAGGAGGTACATAATAAGAAAAGAATTATCAACGTAGATTTAGTATACATTATCTAATAGGCCAGTGTCGATTGGTGCAAAGTAACAACTACGCCATACATCGATTATGATGCTTCATATGAGGTAAAGATAAGGTTTAATAAAGCATACACACGTAGACGGTCCAAGGTGTGAAGTGAAATACTCTAGTTGACGGACCAAGGAATTAGGGATACACAACTTACCACTTTGCATGCAAGATACTAGGAAAGGATTGTTATAGCTACAATTACCGCATTATGAACCTATAGGGAACACTTAAGCCCTAGTTAATTTCATTACTTGATAAAAGTCAAATCTTTGAACTTGTCACTTGTTTACTTAGACATAGCCAATTACATTCGTTACATAAAACCCCCTCTTTTTTACTTGTTTTAGGAAAGGATTTGACTAAATAGAAGTTATAGTAGGTTAAAGTTAAGTGTAAATCATTTTCCTCATAGAATCGTCACTAACCTCATATTTGGGTTGTTTACTTGATACGACCGCTTATACTTCTTTTCGAGAAGTAAATTTGAGCGTATAAAATTTTGGCGCCGCTGTAGGGGAAAGTGGTTTTTAGATTAACTTTTAGCTTATTATTAAAGTTTAGTCAACATTTTCCTGATTTTACTTTTTCTCTTTATTTTTATCTCTTGCATATTTAACTTTCGTGTATGCCAAGTACGTGGAGTAGAGGAGAACCCATACTCTCATCCAACCCCGAACTAGAGCGTACACTGCGCAGAATGAACCAAATTTTGGTGTTTTCAATGCTGATCACAACCGGAACTTCTACCACTGGTTAATGCTCATGATCAATTATTACATGAAAATCATGGGGAAGGTGAAATATGGAGGAAACATCCCACTCCACGCCCTTAAGATTATTATAGGGGATATGATAATATTACTGACTCTAACGAGCCACTTGGCTTGCCTCCCTTACTACACGGGCATACTTTTTGTGGTAACTAGTAGTCTGATGCAAATGATCACCGCTAGATGTTTTTTTTCGGGGCTACCTTCTGAGGATCCACATGCTCAAATCGCCAAGGTGAGGTTGGTGTGTAAGAATTGTGTAGGGAGGCCTAATTTGAATATGGACATAATTGGGTTGAGAGTGTTTCCACTTTCATTGATGGGAGAGGGATCTATAGGTTTACCGAGCTCCCCTACAACTCAATCTACACTTGCAATCGATTAAGCGATGTTTTCTTAGCACATTACTACCCGGTGTCTAAGATGATAAACCACAAATATAAGGTGAATAACTTTGTGGCACTACCAGGAGAATCACTCAGTAGTTCTTGGCACAGGTTCACTTCGTTCTTGAGAAGTGTCCCCAATTACTGCATCGATAATGAGTCACTTAAAGAGTACTTCTATCGGGGACAATATGATAATAATAAAGCAGGACTTGATACGATAGAGGGTGGTTCTAATAGGGAGTGTTATTATACTGAGATGACTGAGAAGTTTGAAAAAATCTCTCTAAATAATAAAGCTTGGACCACTTGGAAGTCAGATACTGGGAGAAAAACTTTTTACAGTGCAATCCGTACACAACCCAGCCACAGATGATATTCGTGAAGAAATGGCTCAAATGAGAACTGAGCTTGGGTTGGTTTTGAAACACGTCACTGGGGGTGAAGAAAAGGTATATGCGGCGAACTACATATCTAAACCATCACCGCCGACTGATGAGTATTACTATGAGGACTGTTATGCGGTAAATGAGAAGACTGGGGTTTCCGACCAAACGCCGAAGGCTCTAATAAGGAGAACTGGCTCCAAGGTCAAGGAAATTAAAGTCGGAACTATGGTATTTACAACAGAGAGCGTCATTATGTTTGAGATAAGAATTAGAACCGCGACAACAACTTAAATCGGAGTAACTATGGTAACATAAATGATAGGAGTAGGACCTATGTTCCACCTTAAAATTGTGAAGTGTTTCCTAGGGATGGTGGAGTTAGTATGGAGCGAGTTGAGGATATGTTGCAGAAAATAATGACGAGGTTTGGTGCTACTGAGGAGCATACTAAAGAGTTGAGGAGTGACTTAGCGAGTATTGGGCAAAAAGTTGATGCACATGACATCTCGATCAAGCATCTTGAGTTGCAAATGTCCCAACTGTCTTCGACTATGAACTCACGCAAACCAGTCACTCTTCCTTTCTATACTGTCAAAAATCTGAAAAAGGATGGACATTGTATGGCAGTCACAACTCGAGGTGGTAAGCAAACCATTGACCCACCGATACTGTCTGGTGTAGAAAATGTGATAAGAAGCGATGACGAGGTAGTGGAGGTTAGTGGTGAGTTAGAAGAAAAAATGGGGAAAGAAACTGAGGTACCCCAAAAAGTGACCCCCATGCCTAGAAAACCACCTCCATTCCCACACAGGTTAGTGAAAAACACCGAGGATGGTAAATATCGGTGTTTTAACATTATGCTCAAACATCTTTCCATCAATGTCCCTTTGATAAAAGCTATTGAACAAATGTACGGTTATGCCATGTTCATGAAAGATATGGTCACTAACAAAAGATTGGTCAGTTTTGAGGACGATGATATAATGTAGCATTGTAGTACTATTTGTACAATGTCTCTAGTGTAAAAGAAAGAAGATCCTGGTGCCTTCACTATTCCATGTTTAATCGGGTTATTACACTTTGTGAAAGCATTATGTGATCTTGGGGAAAGCATAAATCTCATGCGTCTACCTATTTACAAGAAGTTGGATTTGGGTGACATAAAGCCCACTGCCGTGCGGCTTTCGATGGCCGATCGAACAGTGAAGATGCCTATTCGGATACTCTACAATGTGTTAGTAAAGGTTAAGTCATTCATATTTCCGGTTGATTTTTGTGATTCTTGATTGTGAGGTAAATTTTGAGGTACCTATTATTCTTGGGAGTTCATTCCTTACTATGGGTAGAGCCTTGGTTGATATGGAGAAAGGGCAAATGAAATTTTGGTTGAACAATGAAGAAGTGACTTTCAACATTTGTAGGTCCATGAGGAAGAGTTGTGAAATCCAATCAGTATCTGCCATATCTTACAGGGTTGAAAAGTCATCTTAGGTACAAATAGAAGAGTGTATGGGTGTAGAAGCACTTGCGACAGTGATCATGAATTTTTTATAGTGATTGCATTGAATAGTATGGTTCATTGGTCATAGCACTTGATCTATTGATGTTCAGTTCAGACCAAAGAAGTTGAAGCTAGATATGTAGCATCACGAGTTTCCACCCACGAAACCATCTATAAAGGAGGATCCAAAAGAAGAACTTAAGGCTCTACCACCTTATATGAGTATGTTGTCTTAGGAAAAGGTGAAACTTTACCGGTAATTATTGCATCTGATTTAGATGTGCATCAAGTTGAGAGTTTGGTGGAGGTGTTAAAAATGTTCAAAAGAGATATTGGGTGGACTATTGCGGATATTATTTGGATCCCTCCTGGGATTTGTTCACATAAAATCCAACTCATGCTCGATCATGAACCAAGTATAAGCACCAGAGACATTTAAATCCACCTATGAAAGAGGTGCTGAAAAAGGAAATCATTGATTGGTTGGATGCTGCAATGATATATCCAATTGCCAAATAGTAGTTGGGTATGCCCTATTAAGTGCGTACATAAGAAAGTTGGAATGTTTGTGGTCCCCAATGAGAAAAATGATCTTGTTTCGATGAGGCCGGTGACAGGATAGAGGGTATGTATGTATTACCGGAAATTAAATGCATGGACTGAGAAGGACCATTTTCCTATGCCCTTCATGGATCAGATATTGGATAGACTTGCAGGAAAGGGTTGGTACTATTTTCTTGATGGCTATTTGGGTTAAAATCAGATTTCTATTGCATTGGAAGATCAAGAGAAAACCACCTTTACTTGTCCTTATGAGACCTTCGCGTTCAACAGAATGTCGTTTGGATTATGTAATGCACCATCCACATTTAAGATATGTATGATGTCAATATTATCCGATATGGTGGAGGACACTATTGAGGTGCTTATTGATGATTTTTAGTGGTTTGTAACTCCTTTGAGCGGTTTTTGAGTCATTTGTCTGAGGTTTTTAAGATGTATGAAGATTGAAACCTTATGGTAAATTGGGAAAAAAGTCACTTCATGGTTAAACAAAGTATTCTATTGGGTCATCGCATTGCAGAGAAGGGAATAGAGGTTGATCGACCTAAAGTTATGGTGATAGAGAGACTTCCTCCACCCATCTCTGTAGAAGGTGTGACAAGTTTTCTTGGGCATGCACGCTTTTACCGGAGGTTCACCAAGGATTTTTCAAAGATTTCACATCCCTTGTGCAAGTTTCTTGAGAAAGAGTGTAAGTTTTATTTTGATGAATCTTGTCATAAGCCATTTGGTGAGTTAAAGGAAAAGTTGGTGTCTGCACCTATCATTATTTCTCAGGATTGGAGCAAGCCATTTTAGGTGATGTGTGATGCGAGTGGGGTTTATCTTGGTGTGGTATTGGGAAAAAGAAGTAAGAAACTCCTTCACCCCATTTACTATGCTAGTAAATACCTTAATGAAGCCTAAAATAATGACACCATGACTGAACAAGAGCTCATTGTAGTAGTCTTTGCTTTCGAGAAACCTTGCTCCTATTTGCTTGGCACGAGGGTTATAGTGCATACTGATCATTCTGCTTTGAGAATTTTATGGCAAAGAAGGATGCAAAACTGAGGTTTATTTTTAGGTATTAATATTGCAAGAGTTTGACTTTGAGGTGAAAGATAGAAAAGGGACCGAAAATCAATTTCCTGATCACTTGTCCCGATTAGAAGATGAAGCAATCATGGAGTTAGCTGAAAAGTCTAAAATTGATAATACTTTCCCTGATGAGCATGTATTGGTTGCCTACAAAGACTTGATTCCATGGTTCGCACATTTTGTGAATTATATGGCTAGTGATATAGTCCCACCCGACTTGTCCTTTCATCAAAGGAAAAAGTTCATGCATGATGTGAAAAAGTATTTTTGGGATCAGGAATACTTATATAGGAGTTGTGACGATGGGCTTATTCGGTGTTGTGTGCCGATAGTTGCGATATTGAATGTTTTGGAGTTATGCCATTCTTCGCCTGTAGGTGGGCATCATAGTGGTATACAGACTGCTCACAACATCTTGCAATGTGGCTACTATTTTCCAACCATCCACCAAGATGCTCATGAATTAGCCAAGGCATGTGATAGATTCCAAAGAGATGGTGGCATTTTGAGAAAGCAAGAGCCCCTTTTAAATCCCATTCTTGCGATTGAATTGTTTGATGTGTGGGGCATTGACTTTATGGGCCCTTTTGTGAATTCTCATGGGATAAAGTACATTCTTATGGCAGTCGATTATGTTCAAAATGGGTAGAAGTTATCGCCCTTGAAAATAATGAAGGGAAGAGTGTAACAGCATTCTTGAAAAAGAACATATTTTCTAGATTTGGCACCCCAAGGGCTATTACCAGTGGTGGGGGATACCTCTTTTGTGACAAGCTATTTAATGGATTATTGGAAAAATATTGGGTTATCCATAATGTTGCCACTCCTTACTATCCTCAAACTAGTGGGCAAGTTGAGGTGCCAAGGGCTATTACCAGTGGTCAAGGAGTCTTGATGATGCTCTTTTGGCCTACCGGACAGCATACGTGACTCCCATAGGTATGTCCCCATACCAACTTGTATATGGGAAGGCTTATCACTTACTGGTTGAATAAGAGCATAGGGCCATGTGGGCAATGAAGAAGTTTAAAGTGGATTGGAATGAGGCTGCGTAACAGAGGTTGAACGGGTTGAATGAGATTAAAAGGCATATGAAAGTTCCTCCCTATAAAAAGAAAAAATAAAGAAGTACCATGACCAAAAGATTGAGAAGAGCGATTTTTTTGTTGGGGATATGGTGGTTTTGTTCAATTCTAGGTTGCGTTTCTTTTTGGGTAAACTCAAGTCCAAATAGACTGGTCCCTATTTGGTCACCCAACCATTCCCTCATTGTGTGGTTGAGTTGGAAAACAAGGAGGGTGTGAGGTCCAACGTGAACGGGCAGCGCATCAAAATCTATCTAAAGAATGCTGAAACTGCTAAGGAAGTGAACGAGGCATACCATCTTCATGAAGTATGAGAAATAAGGAGTCCTCCGTCGTGCCGCGACGTTAATTCAAGCGTTGATTTGGAGGCAAACCAATGTGTATCCTCTAGCCAACTATAGGTTTTTTTATGATTTTCTAGGCATAGTTGTGTTATTTTTGCTTTTATTACTTGTTCCACTTTCGAATGTTCTTTTATATTTCTTTATAAGTGTTGGTTAGAGCGTAGAGTAGGGTCCGTGTGAAAAAAGTGTCTAGAAAACACAAAAAGATTGACTTAATGGGTGTTAAATGTGCAGGGACCAAATCACCAGAAAACTGCAGAATGTTGGTCTGGTGCATCCATCGACGGACCGTCGTCACTTCGATGGACCGTCAGTAGGATATGTCGTGCCCATGTATGTTCTTTAAAATAGAGGTGGCTGCTGGGACGTGTAGTTCCAGAGTTGAAGAAGCTGTTAGGAGCACTACAGATGGTGTTGTCATTGCTAAGGACACTACTGATGGTGTCCCTACTTTAGACGGAGCAGGTTCTGGGAAACCGGACCGGCCAGCTTGTTGATCGATGACCCTTTGCGCCTCAGGTTTGCTTCACCTTCCACTCTCTCTTATATACTTTTATGCATTGGGGACAATTTCATGTTTTTCTTGTTAGGGGTGGGGTAAATTGAAAGTGAGTGCTAGGGTGATGTCTAAGTAGCCCAACTCACGATCCTCTCTTGGGGTTTTCTTGCCTGTGTTCTTTTCCCCTAAGATATTGGTTACTTTATTCTTAAACTGAGATGTTGGTATCTATAGTACATAGTATAGAATGGACTCTAAAGCATGATGGCTAAACAAAACGATATCGTGATTTAAAGAAAATGCTGCATAGCTAGGCATAGTAACTGATAAATGTGTGGCTCTAAGCATGACATAGAGATACATCACTACATGAACCTAAATCTAAAACTCGAACTAGGTTTCTAATAATTTTGTAGAGTAATGAGATGTCAAGTGAGTATGAGGAAAATTTGAATATTCCACCAGTGGTACTGAGCTAGAACTTGCCAGGTTAAACCTGCTAAAAGTAAGTCATAATATATAATTAGGAAAGGATCATAGGCCTTTGTTCAATATAGCCAATATTTAGCCTAAATAACAAAAAATCGAATGAAATTAATCCCTTCTTGATCCAAATGATTTGAGCTTAAAATAGACCTTTCTTTTTCAAAGCAACTGATCTTTTTTGGGCCAATATGTTGGCCCTGGTCCCCCCCTGGACATGTGCACCTCAACTAATGCAAAAAGCATATGTTGGGAGTGGCTAATGCAGAAAACAACCTTGTTGTGGCCCTGACACAACTTTGGGTATTGAGTAACTTGACTCATGGAAAATCCATGAGTTGAGGGTTGTTATTATGAGGAATGCTCCGGAAATTGGGGTTGAAAGAACAAAGAGAGAGAAAGATCAAAAGAAAAGTGACTCAAGAAAAGTTGAAAGAAAAGTGAAAAAAAATTATTTAAAAATGTGAAAATACAATCAAGAAAAGAAAAGAGTCACTTACACAAAAAGGGAGAGAAGGGAGTATAGCAAGGTGAAAGAATATACGAAACTTAAGAAATAGGGCGGAATAAAAGGATGAAAAGGTAGAACGATTTGATGTTATGTCAAGGAGGGCAATAAGTCACTAATATACATCCAAATGTACCCTACGTAATCTTGACACTAAGTTACAAAGCTAAGAAAGTCCTATCGTGATCCTAGTAGTGTATTATGTTAATCTTAAAGCGGGGAAAATAAGGGCAATCCTACGGCAACAAGTATAAATGTGGTGTGAAGTTGTTTTTGAGGGAGAGTGTTGAAAAAAATGATCTTTGTACTCAAACTGAAATCATTGTGTGAAAAATGAGAATGTTGTTTTGAAGTGAGGACACTAGTTGCAATACCCAAAAATTGGTACCTTGGTGAGCGATCAAAGAGGATCAGTGTCTGTGTGTGGTTAGTGTGTGTCGTGGTTTGATCCACATGAGCGAGCCTAATATTCATAGCATGCATAAACATAATGAAAACAATCGGGATCAATTCCAGATGATTGCGAAAGCTAAAATAAGGATACTCCGGTACAAAGGTTTTGTGCTGAGTCATAGTGCGTCGTTGAGGACAACCAAGGAGTTTAAGTTGAGAGTGTTGATGTATCGTGGTTTCACGGTACTTCGAATGTATTTTAATTTAAGTTTAGTGTGTGTATTTGTTTCAATGTATTTTGTTTGCAGGAAATTTGTCCAGGATGAAAACTTGGATGAATTATGCTAAAATTACAGAAGTGATGATCTATGGAGCCAACGACGGTATTTCAACACCTCGACGGTTTGTAGGTGGACACCGTCATGAATGAAATTCTACTGAAGAAACATATGGTATTTATGACTAAGTGTGGAGCTACGGAGGCTATCGACGAACCGTCACCTCCACGATGGACCGTCCTGCACATCCGTTATTGCTAAAAAAGAGTAGCCCCAATACCCATCTTGAAAAGATTGTAAGTGTGGAGAAACGGAAGCCATCGACGAATCATCGTGCTATCAACGGACCGTCATCCTTGTCTGTCTATGCTAAAGGGAGTTGGAGAAGAAAGCAGCTTAAAGAAGAAGCTATGTTTGGAACGACAGGGGGCCTCGATGGACCGTCATGGCCGCGACGGTCCGTCGGTCCGGTCGTCGACTTAGACAGATTTTTTCATGATTTACAATCAAATTTACTGAAATTGTTATATCCTTGTATTTGTGTTATCTTTAGTATCTTATTTGTTATTGGGTAATTATATGTTTTACTTTGGCATTTAAGTTGCGATAATCTATGACCATTCTACCTTTACATCGTTTTTGTTCACTATGTTTATTAACTATGAATGCTCGACTTGTATGTTAACTATTACTTTCTTGTATATAATTATTCTTCAATAGTTCATCTATATGTATTTTGAATTCTTCTAAATCATCAAAATTATATTTTAATGGTTTTTGTGTTATTATACTATTTTCATCTATTAATTCAATTTTTACTTTCATCTTATGCTTTTCCCATCCTTGTAATGGATTTTCACTATATAATAATTCTAGTTGTTTGTTAATTATTTTAACTTTATCTATTGTAAATATGATAATTTCTTATGGTGCTATTTGAATTTTATATATATTTTCCATTTCTTGGTTTATCTTTTCACTTCCTTTTATCCATTCTATAGGTTTACGTTGTTTATTATTTACTCTTTTGCTCTTATCTTATTTCCGCATCTTGTAGTAAACCACCAACGTGTTTTTGTTATAATATGTGGGTAAAATCTTTCTAGAAATGGCATTCCTAATAACATATCTTTTGTTGTAAATTGAAAATTGTACATTTCTTCTATTGTTAGTATTTTATCCCATATTTGTATTTTTATATTTTTTGCTTTATATGTTAACATACTTCCTTCATTATTAAATCCTTTTACCACCATAGGTGTTTTTAATTTTTCCCAGTTATCTTCTGGTAAACAATTATATTTACATATATTTGCTTCTGCTCCTGTATCTATCATAGGGGTGTAATATCTATTGTGGTATCCTTCTACAATAATTTTTGCAAGTATATATATTTTCATTATTCATTTTGTTCTTTTGATAATTATCTTCTTAATTTGGCAAGTTATTGTTAATTGTTCATTTTCTATATTATATGGCTTAACTTTTTCTTACCATTTTATTCCTAAGGTAATATTTTGGTTTCCTTGGTAGATTTTAAATGGTATTATCAAGGGTATTTCCTCCTATAATCATTTCTTTTTCTGTTATCTCTTCGTTTGTGTTTACTATTTCACTAGGTAATCCGGGGAATAAGTCTCTTGTTTCTATAATTTCTGTTTCTAATACTAATTCTCTCGTTATATAATTCTCTTCTTGTCCTGTATTTATCAAAATTTTATATCTTCTTTGGTCTATTATCCCTATTATGAAGTAATGGTATGGTGTTATCTCTTCTTTATCTAATAAATTTTGTGAGATTTCATAATTTCTTTTAGATGTGCTCATTCTTGATTAGGTAGCTCTTGTTAATGTATTTGGTACGTTTGAAGTGCTTAATCTCTCTTTTACAATTTCTAAATCTACTTCTATGTCTATTTCTTTATAGCTATAGTCATTGTTGTCTATTATGGTAATTATTTTTTTCAAAAGGATTTTCTACCTTTATTCTATCAATTTTATTTCTTGCTATTACTTTATGTTTTGTTTTTAGTATATATAGGTTGTTACATCTTGCTGTAAAAAATTTCACTTCCTGGTTTGGTATATTAAATTTCCTCTTAATGCACTTATTACACTTTTTTCTATAGGGTGTATAATTCTATCATCTGCTAAGTATATTTCAATAGGTGTATCTATTCCTTCTCTAAAACAAGCTTTTATCAATATTTCTGTTCCTCCTAAATGTACATATTTTATAGGTGTTTTAGCTTTTATATCTTGTATTTCTTTATTTATTATTCTCTTATTTAGTTTAGGTATTTGTGCTTTTCCTTTTGTATATTTGCAATATATGATGTGTTCTTTCTGGCTAACTACATAATATTCATCTTTTTGTCTTTTAAACCAATTCCTTAAGGTAGGTATTTCAATTATTTTTTTCAACACTTAAATCTAATTCTTTTCCTTTTATTTGTTCAAAAATTGTATTATCAAATATAATTTTTTGTTCTGATAATTCTTCATTTTGATAGTCTTCTTTAGATATTATTTTTATGTCGACTTCAGACATTAGATTTGTTCGTTCATTACATCATTTCTAGATAAATATTTTCTTCTTCATTTTTAGTTTCTATATCTGATACTTCATATATACTATCGTTTTCATTTAGTTCATAGTCTATATATTCTATTTGCATGTATTCTTCATTATCCATAGTTAATTCTGCAATTTGTTTTCCTTTTGGATTTTTAGGTAACTTACAATCTCTAGCTAAATGGCCTATCTTTCCGCAGTTATATCAAGTACATTCTGATAGTTTTCGCTTTGGTCTATATAGTCTTTTTATTTTATAATTTTTACATAATATCTTTGTCTTGGTTTTTTGTATTTATATCTAGTTTTGGTTTTTCTATAATTTTTGTGTCGTTTAGGTCTTTCTTTTTTATAATATTTATTTGTACATCCAAATTGTGGTGCTGTTTTATTTTTACAACAGGCTAGATTTTTAATTAGTACTTTTTCCATTTTTATTTTTTCTTTTTGGTTTTCGCATAATTGTACAAACCATTGATATAAAAGTCTTATTCTAGCTCCTAAAGTATCTGTTAATCCTTCATTGTTCCAGTCTTTGATTATTTTTGTACTGAATGGTTTTGGTAGATTTGTAAAATATTGTTGTCTGATTTCTTTTTCTTCATTTATATCATATCTTGTTTTGTAATAATATTCTTTGAATGCGCATGTGTATTCTTCTATATAACACATTTTACATATAGCTAATTTGTCATAAGTTGTCTATTTATTATTTTTTCTCTATTTTGTTCTTTTATTTCTGTAGTCATACCACCAAATTCATTCCTTATTGCTAATTCATATTTATCTAGTATATCTATATTTGTTGTTGATGGTGACCCATCTATTTTCTTATCACTCCTAAGTGTTTCTAGACTTTCTGGGGGTAAATTTATTATCCATAATTTTGTTGTTCTAACAAATGTTCTTTCTATATATCTTGGTGTTTCTTTTGTTGTTATTTTGCTATCAATTGGTTGTTTAGATATATTTCCTACCCATAGTAAGATTGCTTTATTTATATCTGTACCACAATCTAGATCTAAAAAGTTATATTGTTCAGTTATTGGTCTAGGTGTCCATTTTTTATTTAATCTACTATTCCATATTGCATTTGTTCTATCTGATCGTTCATAATTATCTGTATAATAAGTTGGTGTTGTCCACCTGGGACTACTTCTAGGACTATTATTAGGGGTTTTAACTCTTGATGTGCTGGGTTGATTTATATCTCCTGTATTTATTTCTAATTTTTTCAGCTTACTTACTTGTTCTTGAATTTCAGTGTACGTTTCACTTATATCACTTATTTCTGAGTTTTGATCGTTTATTGTATCTAATTCATTTATTTCATCTATTTCTTCTAATTCAAGATTTTTATTTAATTTTGGTTTCATCTTATTTATCTCATTAGTTAATCAAGTTCAAGTTCTTTATCTTTTACTTGTTGTTTTGTTTCATATAATAATTTTAATTTAGCTAATTCTTTTTCTAATTCACTTATTCTTGTATTTTGTATTTCTTCTAGGTGTTGTACTTCCTGTTTTGCTTGTGTTTTTATTTTTTCAATTTCTTTTGATTTGTCTATTTCTTCATTTTCCTTTGTTATTCTTCCATAGCTGGTAAACTATCTTCTAATTTTGTTGTTTCTTTTTCTAACATTAAATACAAGTTATTTCCTATTTTTTTTATATCTTCTTCCTAAATTTGAAAATATTATTTTTATTATTAGTCCGTCTTGATTTTCATATGTTTTTTCTTCTACTGCAGATTCTTTTTTATTCATTATGATTTATAATTTATATCATGTTGTAACTTATATTCAACGCAATTTATTTGTATTTCTAGCATAAATATAACTTTTCTTTGTGCTAAAACTGAATTATTACATACTCCTGCTAACATTTCTTCTAGTCTTCTTTTTCTAAGTTTTACTCTTGTCTTTTTTTCAATTATTTTCTCTATCAGTTGTTGCTTATATGTTTCTTTGTTCATATTGTTTTTTCGTGTAACAAACATATTTATATTCTTTTTTAGAAATTATATCTATCAAAAGATTTGTTTTGCTAGTATTTGTTTTAGTAAGTTGTAATAATTTATATTCTCTGTATAAGCTTTTTAACTTTTTCTGTGTTTTTCTTACTTTTCTTTCTATTTTAGTTTTTGTTTATAGTAGTTAGTTTATTTGATGTTTGATTATTCTTCATAGTTTTAAGAATAACATATTTTTTCATAATATTCTTTTTTAAGTAGATCTAATCGTTGTATTTCACTAGCGTCGTTTGTAATATATTCTAAATATTCATTTTCTCTAGTTTAAAATATTTGTATAAATTCTCGATTGATAGTTTTTCAAGTAGTACTATTTCTTCTTTAGTTTCTTTCCAAAATTATAAGTATAAATAATTTATCATTGATCTATAAATAATTCTATATCATCATATAAATCTATGTCAAAATCATCTGGTATAATTAATTCTGCCCAACCTTGGGTTGTTTCTTCTATTATCTCATATATAATAATTTTTCACAGATTTCTCTTTTTGTATCGGTATTAAGACTTTTTAATATATAAAGTATTAATATCTTGTAATTAACATCATCATCTAATAAATAGGATTTCATTTTATCATATTTTCGCTAAAATTTTATTCCTTCTAACCTCTTAATAGATTATACTTATTTATTATGTAATAATAATGGTTTAATAATCATCTCGTCTGGTCACTACTACAGCTTTCTTCTTTGATCGGTTACCCTAAAAGCGCCTCAACTTTGTTTACTCCCCTAAACGGCCTTCTTTTTTACCGGTTTCAACCTTAGGATGTCATAGTCTGGGTATACTTACTCGCAGAATATTTCTGTAGCAAACATTCTAAAGATGGTTATTATAACATTATTACAACATGGTACACAATTATAATCAACAAGAGATTATTAGGAATAAAGTAGTTTAGCTACTCATAAATATAAATGAGTATACCTGTTTCTGTAGATTTGTTGTTTTTGACTTATTTTCCATTGCTTTTATTTTTGTTAACTAGCTCTGATACCAATTTTAAGTGGAAGCGGAATTAAGAGTGAGAGAGACATGTAGAGGAAAGAGATGATTTTATTGTGAGGGAAAGCCCTCTATTTATACAAGAAAACTCAACACTTTGGCCAAATGGCCGACACTCCTTTACATACTACTTTACACCTAGCCTATTTATATTCGGCCGACACAAGAAAACAAAATACTTTTACACATAATTGGACCTTTTTTTATATGGCCGACATACTATTTACAACTTTACTTCTTTATATACTGGCCTTTGCTTTTTTAAATATGGCCGACACTACTATTCATACTTTACAAACACTACGATTCATACTTTACAGGCACTACTATTCATACTTTACATATGTCTTCATTTTAGCTAGACTTCAGGAATATAGTTATCTTCTCCGTTGCATTTTGTACATAGATGATCTGGATACTTTTGTCCTATTAGTTTGCAGTATCTGGTCATCCAGTTTGGAGAAATGAAATTTTTCCTGATAGCTCTTGTTGTAGGTGTTTGTTCTGGCTTCAGCAGACTTAATATCCATTGTCGCACTTCTTCCATATCTGCTCTTATCTCTTTACAATTGTAGTATATCATTGTTTGATCTCTGTTGTAATAACTCCAAATTGCATTTTCATTTGGGTAGTTGTTTGATAACTCATTTAATATGGTAGTCATCCCAATAGTTCTTTTGTTTGCATAAAAGTGTGGGATATCCACCTTCTGTATCTCTTCTTGTATATCTATTTTTTCTGGTATTATCATATCTCTAGTTAAACCTATCTTAATAACTTGTATTGTAGGTTTAATTTCTTCATATTGTATTTCTGCTGTAGCTGTGTAGAACTTTATATAAAATAAAGTTCCCTTAGTTATTCTTTTATATTGCAGAAATGCCTTATGTAGCTCAGGTGTTTTAGCTACTTCGTCTCCAGTTATAGTATATATTGTGCTTATTAGCCCGTAATTGTAGCAAGTTGCTACTCGATTTGGATTTGTTCCTGGTTGTGCTATTAGTTTGTTGTATCCTTGTAGGTATTGGATGATATAATATTCGTTTGGGTTTTTGGTATCTTTTGCTCTAGGGTTATGGTTTAAAAAAGTTTATATCTTGTATATATTTTCTATATACATTCTTGTAATGTGGTAATATGTTTGTTTTTGTTAATCTAGACTGGCTTTGTAAGTATTTATTTGTGGGGGTAGGTGTAACGACCCGTTTAGTCGTTTTGAGCAGCAGATTTTATTTCTGGAAAATTGGCTGAGGCAACGGACCCCACGACGGACCGTCACAGGCACGACGGACCGTCGCAGGGTCTCGTTTTAATATACTTAGGAATTCTGAAATTGGGTACTGAAAATCGACTCTCTGAACTTCGTAACGGAATGGCAGGACGGACCGTCACAGACTCCTTAGTGAAAAATGGAGTTCTAGTCCTTGCGACGACCTTCGTGATGGACCGTCACAGGCACGATGGCCCGTCACAGGTTGCGCAAATCCCAGGCAGAATTGGATTTCTTTACACGTTTTAACGGACGTTTTGGACTATTCTTTCCTTAATTATAGATTTCGTGGGTTTATATTAATAACTCAAATTCTTGAGGGATAAAAGAGGTAACTTTGGATTAATTAGTGGGGTATTATTGTCATTCTTTTATTCTTAATTATATGCTAATTAGGGTAAAAGAAAGAGGGTTTTGAATAAAGAAAACAGAAAGAACAGAGAGAGAGAGAGGATTGAATCGAACGAGGCTGAGGAGAAAACAAAGCTTTGGAAATTCTTGCTTGATCACTAGTCTTCGGTGGAGGTAGGTTATGGTTTTTACGATATTCGTAGTAAACTCTTAATAGTGAATGATATGTACTGATAGTATTGTAAACCCTGTTTTGTGCTTAATTGTATGCTTGCATGTTTGTGATTATGAAATTGTGATAAACTAAGCATGATGAAGCTATTGAATCCTAAATCTTGAATGAAACCCTAATTCACTTGTTAATGATGATGCCTTAGTGTAAAAGAAGGCTTGATATATTATATAATGAGATTGATGATGCCTTAGTATAAAAGAAGGCTTGATATATTATATAATGTGATTGACGATGCCTTAGTATAAAAGAAGGCTTGATGAATTAGGGGATCAGGTGCCACGTTCCGGTACCAGGATAGAATGAGGATCGGAGTGTCATGTTCCGACACCAGGATAGAAATAGAGGATTGGGTGCCACGTTCCGGTACCAGGATAGAATGAGGATCGGAGTGTCACGTTCCGACACCAGGATAGAATTATGGATCGGGTGCCACGTTCCGGTACCAGGATAGAATGAGGATCAGAGTGCCACGTTCCGGCACCAGGATAGAATATGGATCGGAGTGTCACGTTCCGACACCAGGATAATATATGGAGCGGAGTGTCACGTACCGACAGAAGGGGAAGAAAGATAATGAATCTTGAAAGATAATGAATATACTCAATCTAATGAACCCAATTGCCAAATGAGTATGGTATTGAGGCTTGAGTCCTCATGTGTGAACTTAGTGGAAATTGTTAATGATATAGTACTTGTTGTTGCTACATGTTAAGCATCATAGTTGATTTTATAATATTACTTGATATATATTATCTTCTATTTTGAGTTGGCCGATGATATCTACTTAGTAATTGTGGTTGTACTGACCCCTACTTGTTGTTTTCTTCTTTGTTATTTGTGGAATGCAGCAAACGTTCCGTCAACTTCAACTCAGCAGTAAATCAAGCCAGTCTTCGTCACACCGGATCTTCAGGGTGAGCTAATGCTTCTAGCTAGGACTGGGTCTTCTTCTTCAAGTCTTGATGCCTTGAACTTCCGGCATGGACTAGCTTTCTATTTGTTTTGTTTTCTTAGATACTCTTAGTTTAGTAATTTGAGGATAGATGTTCTTATGATGATGACTTCCAGATTTTGGGGATAATAATAATAGTTTTGAATTATTTTATAAATGAGTTTAAGTCTTCCGTATTATTTTCTTTTGTTATACATCAAATTGTTAAGGTTATATGAGTTGGTTCGCTCACATAGGAGGGTAAATGTGGGTGCCAGTCGCGGCCCCGAATTGGGTCGTGACAAACTTGGTATCAGAGCATTAGGTTCGTTGGTCTCATCACACAAGAACGAGTCTAGTAGGGTCTTAAGGAACGGTAGGGGGACGCCTTTACTTTTCTTTGAGAGGCTATAAGACTTTAGGAAAATTCCATTCTTTCATTCTTCTTTCGTGCTACTACTTGAGTCCAATTGGTATCTAGGTGATACAAATTTGTATCTGACCATCTTCATTCTATTTCGCAGATGGTTAGAACTAGAGCAACGACCGCACCAGCAGCAACAACGGAAAGACAAGAAACGACTGAGCCAGCCACTGGGGCTGTAGCTCGAGGAAGAGCAATGGCAAGAGGCCGTGGAAGAGGTCGTGGGAGGACGTCCTCTAGAGGAAAAGGACGATCCCCTAGCCCATCTGATGCTAGGGCGGTGACTCCTCCACCAACTGAGGAGGTGATAAGAGAGGGTGAGGAAGGGGAGAATGAGCACGTGCAAAATGAGGAACTGCTTAGCGGTTTATCTGATCAGGTTCTGGCCTATCTGATTAATCAGGTTCTGGCCTATCTTAGCGGTTTATCTGATCAGGGTCAGGCACCTCCAGTGGTTTCTGCACCAACACCTCCGGTTTCAGAGGTACGACATGCTACTGCTGGGGCTCCTCGTATGGATGCCTCATTGGAGATAGGCACATTTCCACGTCTGACTACAGGCCCTATAATGACAAATGATCAGCATTAACTTTTCAGTAAGTTCTTGAAATTGAAACCTCCAGTCTTTAAGGGTGCAGAATCAGAGGATGCCTACGATTTTCTAGTTGACTGTCATGAGCTACTACACAAGATGGGGATAGTAGAATGTTTTGGTGTCGAGTTCGTGAGTTATCAGTTTCAAGGGAACGCCAAAATGTGGTGGCGGTCACATGTTGAGTGTCAACCGACAGAGGCAACGCCTATGACTTGGGCATCATTCTCTAGCTTGTTTATGGAGAAGTATATCCCAAGGACTTTGAGAGATAGAAAAAGGGATGAGTTCTTGAGTCTAGAGCAAGGTAGAATGACGGTTAATGCATACGAGGCTAAATTTCGCGCACTATCCAGATATGCCACCCAACTTTGTTTCAGTCCACAAGAACAGATTCGCCGTTTCGTGAAGGGGTTGAGGTCAGAGTTGCGGATTTCAGCCTTACAGGTAGCGGCTACAGCGAAATCTTTCCAAGAGGTGGTAGACTTTGTGATAGAGGTGGAAGGAGTGAAGCCAGATGACTTCACCACAACATCGACATCAAAGAGGTTTCGAAAGGGAGGTGAGTTCAACGGTTCGTATACTAGAGGACAGAGTTCTGGAGGCTACTCAGTTCGACCAATTCAGTCTTCACTACAGACTGTAGTTGGGGGTCCACCTCAGACCGGTCAACACTTCTCTGAGAGGCCGATGCGTGAACCCAGAGAATGTTATGGATGTGGGGAGATTGGACACATTAAGAGGTATTGTCCAAACCAGAGTTACAGAACCCCACTAGCTAGAGGTAGGGGTGGTCATGGTAGAGGCCGTTATTCTGGAGGACGCGGTGGTCGAGGTAATGGTGGCCACCAAAATGGCAGAGGTGATGGGCAAAACGGAGCCACTACATCAAAACATGGTAGGGGCAACGGACAAACTAATGAAAGGGCCCATTGTTATGCTTTCCCTGGGAGATCTGAAGCGGAGACATCAGATGCTGTCATCACAGGTAATCTTCTGGTTTGTGATTGCATGGCTTCTGTATTGTTTGATCCCGGATCCACATTTTCTTACGTATCTTCATCATTTGCTAATGGTTTAAATTTGCATTGTGAATTACTTGACATGTCTATTCGTGTTTCTACTCCGGTGGGTGAGTCTGTGATAGTTGAAAAGGTATATAGGTCTTGTTTGGTGAATTTTGTGGGGAGCAACACTTATGTAGACTTGGTTATTTTAGAAATGGGTGACTTCGATGTAATTCTGGGTATGAATTGGCTTTCTCCGCAATTTGCGATCTTGGATTGTAATGCTAAAACGGTGACGTTAGCCAAGCCTTGGGACAGATCCGTTAGTGTGGAGGGTGACTACACTTCCAATCCGGTGCGTATCATCTCATTTCTTCGTGCTAAGAAAATGGTTAGTAAAGGGTGTTTAGCTTTCTTGTCCCATCTCAAGGATGACACTACCCAAGTACCTTCGATTGAGTCGGTTTCGGTAGTCCGTGAGTTTTTGGATGTGTTTCCCGCAGATCTTCCTGGTATGCCACCGGATAGGGACATTGACTTCTGCATCGATCTTGAACCGGGCACTCGCCCCATTTCTATACCCCCGTATAGAATGGCTCTCACGGAGTTAAGAGAGTTAAAGGCCCAACTTCAAGAGTTGTTGAGCAAAGGCTTTATTAGACCAAGTGCATCTCCTTGGGGTGCTCCGGTTTTGTTTGCGAAGAAGAAGGATGGGAGTTTTCGGATGTGCATAGACTATAGACAACTGAACAAGGTAACTATCAAGAACAAGTATCCTCTTCCTCGCATTGATGACTTGTTCGATCAGTTACAAGGTGCTTGTGTCTTCTCTAAAATTGACTTGAGATCCGGTTATCACCAATTGAAAATACGAGCAACAGATGTGCCAAAGACTGCTTTTCGAACTAGGTATGGGCATTATGAATTTGTGGTAATGTCTTTTGGTCTTACGAATGCCCCTGCTGCTTTCATGAGCTTGATGAACGGGATTTTCAAGCCATATTTGGATCTCTTTGTGATCGTGTTTATTGATGATATACTGATATACTCCAAGAGTAAGAAGGAACATGAGGAGCATTTGAGAATGGTGTTAGAGTTGTTGAGGAAGAAAAAGCTTTATGCCAAGTTCTCTAAGTGTGAGTTTTGGCTAGATGCAGTGTCCTTCTTGGGGCATGTAGTTTCTAAGGAGGGAGTGATGGTGGATCCTTCTAAGATTGAGACAGTGAAGAATTGGGTAAGACCCACTAATGTGTCAGAAATAAGAAGCTTTGTTAGGTTAGCTAGCTGCTACCGCCGATTTGTCAAGGGGTTCTCTTCCATTGCTTCCTAATTAACGAACTTGACTAAGCAGAATGTTCCATTTGTATGGTTGGATGAGTGTGAGGAAAGCTTTCAGAAACTCAAGACCTTGTTGACTACCGCACCAATTCTTACTTTGCCAGTAGAGGGTAAGAACTTCATTGTTTATTGTGATGCATCCTATTCGGGTTTGGGTGCAGTGCTAATGCAAGAGAAGAATGTGATTGCTTATGCTTAGAGGCAATTAAAGGTGCATGAACGTAACTATCCGACCTATGATTTGGAGTTGGCCGCGGTAGTATTTGCACTAAAGCAATGGAGACACTATTTGTATGGGGTTAAGTGTGAAGTCTACACGGACCATCGTAGCCTACAGTACGTCTTTACTCAAAAAGATTTGAACTTGAGACAGAGGAGATGGATGGAACTACTGAAAGACTACGACATCACTATCTTGTATCATCCGGGAATAGGGAATGTTGTGGCGGATGCTCTAAGTAGAAAGGCCGGAAGCATGGGAAGTCTAGCTCATTTGCAAGTTTCTAGACACCCATTGGCTAGAGAGGTGCAGATTCAGGCTAATGACCTTATGAGGTTAGAAATAAATGACAAGGGAGGATTGTTAGCTTGTGTAGAGGAGAGATCTTCTTTTCTTGACAAGATCAAGGGAAAACAGTTTGATGATGAGAAGCTAAGTCGAAACCGAGATAAAGTGTTACAAGGAGAGGCTAAAGAAGCAACAATCGATGAGGAAGGTGTTTTGAGGATTAAGGGAAGGGTATGTGTACCCCGCATCGATGATTTGATCACAACTATTCTTACAGAGGCTCATAGTTTCGGATATTCTATACATCCTGGTGCAACCAAGATGTATCGTGACCTAAAGCAACACTTCTGGTGGAGTAGAATGAAGCGAGATATTGTTGAGTTTGTTTCCAAATGTCCAAATTGTCAACAAGTAAGGTATGAACATCAGAGGCCCGGAGGAACAGTTGAGAGAATGCCTATTCCTGAATGGAAGTGGGAGAGAATCGCGATGGACTTCATGGTCGGACTTCCTAAAACATTGGGTAAGTACGACTCTATTTGGGTGATTGTTGATAGGTTAACTAAGTCCGCTCATTTCATTCCGGTCAAGGTGACCTACAATGCAGAGAAGTTAGCCAAAATCTACATCTCAGAAATTGTTCGATTGCATGGAGTTCCACTCTCCATAATATCAGATAGAGGTACGCAGTTTACCTTTAAATTTTGGAGAACATTGCATGCTGAATTAGGTACTAGATTGGACCTTAGTACTGCATTTCATCCTCAGACCGATGGTCTGTCTGAGCGAACGATTCAAGTGTTGGAGGATATGCTTCGTGCACGTGTGATAGAATTTGGTGGCCATTGGGATAACTTCTTACCCTTGGCAGAGTTTTCATACAATAATAGCTATCACTCCAGTATTGAGATGGCTCCATTTGAAGCATTGTATGGAAGGAGATGTAGGTCTCCCATCGGTTGGTTTGATGCGTTTGAAGTTAGACCTTGGGGTACTGATCTATTGAGGGATTCCTTAGATAAGGTGAAGTGCATTCAAGGAAAGCTTCTAGCGGCGCAAAGTAGACAAAAGGAGTATGCAGACCGAAAGGTTAGAGACTTGGAGTTCATGGAGGGTGAACAAGTCTTGTTGAAGGTTTCACCCATGAAAGGGGTGATGCGGTTTGGAAAAAGGGGTAAGCTAAGTCCAAGGTATATTGAACCATTTGAAGTGCTTAAGCGAATAGGGGAGGTGGCTTATGAATTAGCCTTGCCCCCAGGGCTGTCCGCAGTGCATCCGGTATTTCATGTGTCCATGTTGAAAAGATACCATGGAGATGGAAACTACATCATCCGTTGGGATTCAGTTTTGCTTGATGAGAATTTGACTTATGAGGAGGAACCGGTTGCTATATTAGATAGAGAAGTTCGCAAGTTGAGGTCGAGAGAGATTGCATCCATCAAAGTTCAACGGAAGAATCGATCGGTTGAAGAGGCTACTTGGGAGAAGGAGGCAGATATGCAAGAAAAATACCCACATCTGTTTACAGATTCAGGTACTCCTTTTCGCCATTGTTTTTCTTCTTTTGATAGTTCGGGGACGAACGATGGGTAAATTGGTATCTATTGTAACGACCCGTTTAGTCGTTTTGAGCAGCAGATTTTATTTCTGGAAAATTGGCTGAGGCAACGGACCCCATGACGGACCGTCACATGCATGACGGACCGTCGCAGGGTCTCGTTTCAATATACTTAGGAATTCTGAAATTGGGTACTGAAAATCGACTCTCTGAACTTCGTAACAGAATGGCAGGACGGACCGTCACAGGTGTGACGGACCGTCACAGACTCCTTAGTGAAAAATGGAGTTCTGGTCCTTGCGACGACCTTCGTGATGGACTGTCACAGGCACGACGGACCATTACAGGTTGCACAAATCCCAGGCAGAATCGGATTTCTTTACACGTTTTAAGGGACGTTTTGGACTATTCTTTCCTTAATTATAGATTACGTGGGTTTATATTAATAACTCAAATTCTTGAGGGATAAAAGAGGTAACTTTGGATTAATTAGTGGGGTATTATTGTCATTCTTTTATTCTTAATTATACGCTAATTAGGGTAAAAGAAAGAGGGTTTTTGAATAAAGAAAACAGAAAGAATAGAGAGAGAGAGGATTGAATCGAACGAGGCTGAGGAGAAAACAAAGCTTTGGAAATTCTTGCTTGATCACTAGTCTTCGGTGGAGGTAGGTTATGGTTTTTACGATATTCGTAGTAAACTCTTAATAGTGAATGATATGTACTGATAGTATTGTAAACCCTGCTATGTGCTTAATTGTATGCTTGCATGTTTGTGATTATGAAATTGTGATAAACTAAGCATGATGAAGCTATTGAATCCTAAATCTTGAAAGAAACCCTAATTCACTTGTTAATGATGATGCCTTAGTGTAAAAGAAGGCTTGATATATTATATAATGAGATTGATGATGCCTTAGTATAAAAGAAGGCTTGATATATTATATAATGAGATTGACGATGCATTAGTATAAAAGAAGGCTTGAAGAATTAGGGGATCGGGTGCCACGTTCCGGTACCAGGATAGAATGAGGATCGGAGTGTCACGTTCCGACACCAGGATAGAAATAGAGGATCGGGTGCCACGTTCCGATACCAGGATAGAATGAGGATCAAAGTGTCACGTTCCGACACCAGGATAGAATTATGGATCGGGTGCCACGTTCCGGTACCAGGATAGAATGAGGATCGGAGTGCCACGTTCCGGCACCAGGATAGAATATGGATCGTAGTGTCACGTTCCGACACCAGGATAGTATATGGAGCGGAGTGTCACGTACCGACACAAGGGGAAGAAAGATAATGAATCTTGAAAGATAATGAATATACTCAATCTAATGAACCCAATTCCCAAATGAGTATGGTATTGAGGCTTGAGTCCTCATGTGTGAACTTAGTGGAAATCGTTAATGATATAGTACTTGTTGTTGCTACATGTTAAGCATCATAGTTGATTTTATAATATTACTTGATATATATTATCTTTTATTTTAAGTTGGCCGATGATATCTACTCAGTACTTGTGGTTGTACTGACCCCTACTTGTTGTTTTCTTCTTTGTTATTTGTGGAATGTAGCAAACGTTCCGTCAACTTCAACTCAGCAGTAAATCAAGCCAGTCTTTGTCACACCGGATCTTCAGGGTGAGCTAATGCTTCTAGCTTGGACTGGGTCTTCTTCTTCAAGTCTTGATGCCTTGAACTTCCGGCATGGACTAGCTTTCTATTTGTTTTGTTTTCTTAGATACTCTTAGTTTAGTAATTTGAGGATAGATGTTCTTGTGATGATGACTTCCAGATTTTGGGGATAATAATAATAGTTTTGAATTGTTTTATAAATGAGTTTAAGTCTTCCGCATTATTTTCTGTTGTTATACATCGAATTGTTAAGGTTATATGAGTTGGTTCGCTCACATAGGAGGGTAAATGTGGGTGCCAGTCGCGGCCCCGAATTGGGTCGTGACAGTACGAATGTATTTTTTTGGGTATTTTGTGGAGAGTATGGTTTAGAGAATAGTTTGTTTATATTTGTGTTTGTATATTTCATCTTCCCTTCTTCTTTTTTTCTAGATGTTCTTCCTACAGATATGTGCTTCCTGTAGATGTGCTTCCTGCAGCTGTATATATTATTTTGTTATGGGTTTTTAGGTGTTTCCCAACATCACCTTCTAGCTCCGCATTTTTTAAGTCATGTTGCTGATTTAACTCCGCATTTTTTAAGTCATGCTGCTGATTTTTAACTGTTTCTTTTAATACTTGTACTTCGTTTCTATCTTCTCCATCTTTTGACAAAGGTTTGTCATCAAAGCTAGTATTTTCTCCATTGTATCTTTTTTTTTTTTGGAGATATAATATGTAATAAGATTTTTATCAGTCTTTATTACTTCAATTGTAAATGTAAAATTTAGTATATTTAATACCAATCTTCTTATTTCTTTAGTTGTAACTAAATCTTGTAATTTTCCAGTAATCCACCATTTAACTTGTGTATTATCTATTCTCAAAATAAATTCATTGTAAACTATATATGGTTCAAACACTAATAAACATTTATATAATTCAAAAAACTCTTTCCTGTTTATTTTCCATTTTAGTTGTGCTTCTGTATATGATCCTGATTAATATCTACAATGATGTTCAGTTTGTTCATTATCATATATATACTTTAAAACTCCTCCATAACTATAATTACTTGAGTCTGTTTCTAATATATATATATATTTATAAATCGTTTTTCTTCATTTGGAAAATACAGTTTTGGTAATTTTTTACATAAATTCCTTATACGTCTTACATGATATTTATCTTTATTATCAAAATAATATTCAACATCTTTCCTAAGTTTTTTATGTAATGGTTTTAGGTATTCTGCTAATTTTTGTATGTATTCTCTTACCTAATTTACTATCCCTAAAAATGATTGTAATTTCTTTTTTGTATCTATATTTTCATCACTATTAACAATTTTTTGTACTATATGTGTTTGCATTTTTATTCCATTTTTATCTATTTGTATTCCTAGAATATATATCTGAGGTTTCATAATTTCTTCTTTCTTTTTACTTAGGCTTATGCCAGAGTGTTTAATTATTAGTATAAATTTTTTTAATAATCTAATATGTTCATCTTGTGTTTTTGAATATAATAATATATCATCTATATATACAATACTATTTTCTAATTGATTAAAATAGTTATCCATAAAATGTTGATATCTACCTGGTGCATTTTTATATCCAAATAGTAGAACATTCCATTCATAAAATCCTTGTGGTACAGTAAATGTTGTTAATTGTTTAGATTCTTCTTCTAGCTTTAAATGATAGAATCCTGATTTACAATCAAATTTACTGAAATAGTTATATCCTTGTATTTGTCTTATCTTTAGTATCTTATTTGGTATTGGGTAATTATATGTTTTAGTTTTGGCATTTAAGTTGCGATAATCTATGACCATTTTTAAGTGGAATCATAATTAAGAGTGAGAGAGAAAAGTAGAGGAAAGAGATGATTTTATTATGAGAAAAAGCCCTCTATTTGTACAAGAAAACTCAACACTTTGGCCAAATGGCCGACAATCCTTTACATACTACTTTACACCTGGCCTATTTATATTCGGCCGACACAAGAAAAGAAAATACTTTTACACATAATTGGACTTTATTTTTTATATGGCCGACATACTATTTACAACTTTACTTCTTTATATACTGGGAAGATTTTCCTTAAATAGATTTCTTTTTTATGTTAGGACTTCTTTATTATAAACAATGGTAAAAACCTTGTTTTTGAGATTAGATTCTTGGTTATTTTTCTAATTTGTAATATTGTTGTTTGAATATTGGGTTGGAAAATATTTCATTTTTTCGGAATCGTTTATTGCATTAGTTTCTCGAATCCAAGTGATTTTCTAGATTTTCTTCAATATCATCAAAGTAAACATGAATTTTTGTCTAATCAATTACATGTAAATATGAACATCGGTAACTAAATCCATAACAAGGGTTGTGGGAACCTAAATAATAAGGTAAAAAAAACGAGCTAAAATAACACATCTAGAATAGAGTCTTACATGTTATGATAATTCTTTTGTTTAGAAGTCTTTTTAATGAGTGCACGCGTTAGAAGTCGCCTTGTTGCTACTTGTCGGACCAAGGAGGTAGATAATACGAAAATAATTATCAACGTTTATTTAGTATACACTATCAAATAGGCTAGTTTCGATTGGTGCGAAGTAACAACTAAGTCATACTTCTATTATGATGCTTAATATGAGGTAAAGGTAAGGTTTAGTAAAGCATAAACACGTATCCGGACCAAGGTGCGGAGTGAGATTCCCTAATTGCCGGACAAAGGAATTAGGGATACACAATTTACCATTTTTCATGCAAGATACTAGCAAATGATTGTTATAGCTAGAATTATCGCGTTATGAACCTGTGAGGAACACTTCAGACCTAGTTACTTTCATCACTTGATAAATATCAAATCATTGATATTATCACTTATTTACTTAGACATATCTAATCACATTCGTTACTAGGATTACCACGTTATGAGCATATATAGAACACATACACCCTAGTTTCTCTGTATCATTTATAAAAACAAAGTATTAATCCTTCTCACTTGTTACTTAACTATAATCAAAGTCATTGTTTCATAAATTGCCCCCTCCCCTTTTACTTACCTCATTAAGAGATAGTTTGACTAAACGAAGATAATCGTAAGTTATGTTTATGTATGAAGCGTATTCCTCGTGGGATCGACCCCAACCTACAATTTATGTTTTTATTTGATATTTATAACTTATACTTCTATAGGGATGTGTAATTTGAGTTATCAGTCATCCACTCTTATATTCTCAAGACCAAAACCTTTGTAGAAGCACTCCAGTAGCATCTTATCTAAAATTCCATTAGTTCAGAACTACTGCACTAGTGCCTTAAATCTTGGTCACAACTCATGGACATTCTCACCCTCTAATTTCTTGAAAGTTTGGATGTCATCCCTAAGAATCATCAACCTCAAAAAAGGGTTGTCCATTTGTACACCAATGCTACAAAATATGCTCATATCATTTACTCAAAACACAAAACAACAAGCCAAAATTTAATGGAACTAGCTCTACTACGATCAAAAAGAACAAAATTTAACTTCATAAAAATTGGTCATCAACACCACTTCGCGGAAGCGGCGCCATTTTGATTAACATTACCAAGGACACTTCATCCAATTCTAAGTGGAAGCTATATTGAGTAAACATATAACTAACTAAATGAGTTGGGGTAGAATTCCAAAAGGATTGGCACATATTCAAAAATAAATCGGGAAGTACGAACACAATCAAATTTCTCATACAAATAGATATTATCGAATAAAAACATGCTTTAAATTAGAAGGTAACACGAATAATAAATAGGAGTTTTGGATTAGAATTATTAAATATAGTAGCACCAAACAATGCAGAATAATAATAATGAGATGGGTTCTTGGGATATGATTCGATTATAGACTAATATAGATAGATGGGTATTTGAAACTATTAGACAGCATTATATATATATATATATATATATATATATATATATATATATATATATATATATATATATATATATATATATATATATGTCACGACCCAAACAGAGCGGCGAGTGGCACCCACTCTTATCCTACTATGTGAGCGAACCGACCAATCTAAACCCCAACATTTCAATACAATAAAATCAGAATATAGTGCGGAAGGCTTAAAAATCATTAAAAAATCAATTAATAACTTCTAAAATTTATCAATTACTATCCCCAAAACCTGGAAGTCATCACCACAAGAACATCTATCCTCAAACTACTAAAGCAAAGAGTATCTAAGAAACTAAAAATAAATAAACAGCTAGTCTATGCCAGAACTTCAAGGCATCAAGACATGAAGAAGAAGATCCAGTCCAAGCTAGAAGCATTAGCTCACCCTGAAATCTGTTGTGATGAAGACTGGCTAGAGTTGCGATTGAGTTGAGACGATGGCACGTTTGTTGCACTCCACAATTAACAAAGAAAAACAAATACAAGTAGGGGTCAGTACAAAACACAAGTACTGAGAAGGTATCATCGGCCAACTCAAAATAGAAAGCAGTATATGTCGGATAATAACATAAAATAAGCTAATATTCTTAACAGGTGATAACAACAATTACCATAACCCTTGGTCACAACACCAAGCACATCTATGAGGACTCAAGCCTCCACACCATACTCATTTGGGAAACAAATTTATTAGATTGAGTATATTAGCATCTTTCAAGATTCATTCTCTTTACTATCCTGGTATCGGAACGTGACACTCCGATCCATATACTATCCTGGTGTCGGAACGTGACACTCCGATCCATATACTATCCTGGTGTCGGAACGTGACACTCCGATCCATATACTATCCTGGTGTCGGAACGTGACACCCGATCCTCTATTACTATCCTGGTGTCGGAGCGTGACACGCGATAATCTAATCTCAATACTTTAGTTCATCAAGCCTTCTTTTATCCAAGGCATCATCATTAACAAGGTAAATTTAAGATTCAAGATTCACAGCCACATCTTCCCAATCTATTACAATTACGTAATCACATCATAGAAGCACACAATTAAGCATATAGGAGACTTTAAAATACTACCCAACACATATCATTTGCTATTTAGAGTTTACTATGAAATAGCATAAACCATAACCTACCTCCACCGAAGAATCGTGATCAAGCAAGCTAATTCCCCCAATGCTCTGCTGTCCTCTTCGTTCCTCTCTCTCTCGATTGATCGTTTCTCTCTTTCTCTCTCTGTTCCTTCTATTTTTCTTATTCAAAACCCTTTTTCTTTTACCCTAATTAGAATGTAATTAAGTATAAAAGATGATAAAATAACCCACTAATTATTTCAAGGCTATCCCCTTTAACCCCCAAGTAATTGAATTATTAGCATTAACCTACTAATTTTATGATTATAAGCATGAATAGTCCAAAACGCCTCTTAAAAACATTTAACAGAAATCCGACCCAGTCAGGGTTACGCAACATGTGATGGTCCGTCATGACTGTGACGGTCCATCCTGCAGGTCCGTCACAGAGTTCAGAGAGTTAATTCTGTGGAAAGATTCGTGACGGTTCGTCGTGCCCACGACGGTCCGTCCTGCCATTCCGTCACGAAGTTCAGAGAGTCGATCTCAATACCCAAATTTCAGAATTCTAAGTGTTTGGAACGTGACACCCTCAACGGTCCGTCGTGCCCATGACGGTCCGTCGTGGGATCCTCGACTCAGACAGTTTTCACCAGAAATAAACTCTACTGCTCAAAACGACTAAACACCTCGTTACAATAGATACCAATTTACCCATCGTTCGTCCTCGAATGATTACACGAAGAAAAATAAGGGCGAAAAGGAGTGCCTGAATCTGTAAACAGGTGTGGGTATCTTTCTTGCATATCAGCCTCCTTCTCCCAAGTGGACTCTTCAACCGCCCGATTCTTCCATTGAACCTTGATGGATGCAATCTTCCTTGACCTCAACATGCGGACTTCTCTATCTAAGATAGCAACAGGCTCCTCCTCATAAGACAAATTCTCATCAAGCAGAACCGAATCCCAACGAATGATGTAGTTCCCATCTCCATGATATCTTTTTAACATAGACACATGAAATACCGGATGCACTCCTGCCAGTCCTGGGGGCAAGGCTAATTCATAAGCTACCTCCCCCACGCGCTTCAGAACTTCAAAGGGACCAATATACCTCGGACTAAGCTTACCTCGCTTACCAAACCGCATCACCCCTTTCATGGGCGAAACCTTCAGCAAGAGTTGCTCACCCTCCATAAAATCCAAGTCTCTAACCTTTCGATCTGCATATTCTTTTTGCCTACTTTGAGCCGCCAAAAGCTTTTCTTGAATGCATTTCACTTAATCTAATGATTCCCTCAAAAGGTCAGTACCCCAAGGTTTAACCTCAAATGCATTAAACCAACCAATGGGAGACCTACATCTCCTCCCATACAGTGCCTCAAATGGGGCCATACCAATACTTGAGTGATAGCTATTATTGTATGAGAATTCTGCTAAGGGTAGGAAGTTAACCCAATGACCACCAAATTCTATCACACATGCACGAAGCATATTTTCCAAAACCTGAATCGTTCGCTCAGACTGACCATCGGTCTGAGGATGGAACGCAGTACTAAGGTCCAACCTAGTACCCAATTCAGCATGCAATGTTCTCCAAAACTTAGAAGTAAATTGCGTACCTCTATCTGATATGATGGAGAGTGGAACCCCATGCAATCGAACAACTTCCGAGATGTAAAGTTTGGCTAACTTCTCTGCATTGTAAGTCACCTTGACCGGAATGAAGTGAGCAGACTTAGTTAACCTATCAACAATCACCCAAATGGAGTCATACTTACCCATTGTCTCGGGGAGGCCAACCACGAAATCCATTGCAATTCTTTCCCACTTCCATTCAGGAATGGGCATTCTCTGAAGTGTTCCTCCGGGCCTCTGGTGTTCCTATTTTACTTGCTGACAATTTGGACATTTGGCAATAAAATCAACAATGTCACGCTTCATTCTATTCCACCAAAAATGTTGCTTGAGGTCACGATACATCTTGGTTGCACCAGGATGTATAGAATACCTTGAGCTATGAGCCTTATTTGTATGAATAGTGTGAATCAAATCATCGACGCGGGGTGCACATACCCTTCCCTTAATTCTCAAAACATCTTCCTCATCGATTTGTGCTTCTTTAGCCTCTCCTCGCAACACCTTATCTCGGACCCGGATCAGTTTCTCATCAGTAAACTGTTTTCCTCAATCTTGTCAATAAAGGAAGATCTCACCTCCACACAGGCCAAAAATCCTCCCTTCTCATTCACTTCTAGCCTCATAAGGTCATTAGCCAGAGTCTGAACCTCTCTAGCCAATGGGCGTCTAGAAACTTGTAAGTGAGCTAGGCTTCCCATGCTCCCTGCTTTTCTACTTAGCGCATCTGCCACTACGTTAGCTTTTCCCGGATGATACAAGATAGTGATATCGTAGTCCTTCAGTAGTTCCATCCATCTCCTCTGTCTCAAATTCAAATCTCTCTGAGTAAAGACATACTCTAGGATACGATGATCTGTATAGACTTCACACTTAACCCCATATAGATAGTGTCTCCATTGCTTTAATGCAAACACTACCGCAGCTAACTCCAAATCATGGGTCGGATAGTTACGTTCATGCACTTTTAATTGCCTCGAAGCATAAGCAATTACATTCTTCTCTTGCATTAGCACTGCACCCAAACCCGAATAGGATGCATCACAATAGACGATGAAATTCTTACCTTCCACTGGCAGGGTAAGGATTTGTGCAGTAGTCAACAAGGTCTTGAGCTTCTGAAAGCTTTCCTCGCACTCGTCCGACCATACGAATGGAACACTCTGCTTAGTTAAATGAGTCAGTTGGGAAGCAACGCAAGAAAATCCCTTGATAGATCGACGATAGTAGCTAGCTAGACCAACAAAATTCCTTACTTCTGTAACATTAGTAGGTCTCTCCCAACTCTTCACTGCTTCAATCTTAGATGGATCCACCATCACTCCATCCTTAGAAACCACGTTCCCTAAGAAGGACACTGAATCTAGCCAAAACTCACACTTGGAGAATTTGGCATAAAGCTTTTTCTCCCTCAACATTTCCAGTAAAATTCTCAAGTGCTCCTCATGTTCTTTCTTGCTCATTGAGTATACCAGTATATCATCAACGAATACAATGACAAAGAGATTGAGATATGGCTTAAAAATCCCATTCATCAAGCTCATGAAAGCAGCAGGGGCATTCGTAAGCCCAAACGACATTACTAAGAACTCATAATGTCCATACCTGGTCCGAAAAGCAGTCTTGGGCACTTCCGTTGCCCGTATTTTCAATTAATGGTAACCGGATCTCAAATCGATATTTGAGAAGGTATAAGCACCTTTTATCTGGTCAAACAAATCATCGATGCGAGGAAGAGGATACCTGTTCTTAACAGTTACCTTATTCAGTTGCCTGTAGTCTATGCACATCCGAAAACTCCCATCCTTCTTCTTCATGAACAAAACAGGAGCACCCCAAGGGGACGCACTTGGTCTAATGAAGCCTTTTCCTATCAATTCTTTAAGTTGATCCTTTAACTCCCTTAACTCCGCGGGAGCTATTCTATAAGGGGGTGTAGAAATGGGGAGAGTACCCGATTCCAGATCAATGCAAAAGTCAATATCCCTATCTGGTGGCATACCAGAAAGATCTGCAGGGAACACATCCAGAAACTCACGGACTATCGAAACCAACTCGATTGAAGGTACTTTGGTAGTATCATCCCTGAGGTGTTCCAAGAAAGCTAAACACCCTTTACTAACCATTATCTTAGCACGAAGAAAGGAGATGATACGGACCGGAGTGGAAGTGTAGTCACCCTCCCATACTAACGGATCTGTCCCAGGCTTGGCCAACGTTACAGTTTTTGCATTACAATCTAAGATCGCAAAATTTGGAGAAAGCCAAGTCATACCAAGAATTACATCGAAATCAACCATTTCTAAGATAACCAAGTCTACATGAGTATTGCTCCCCACAAAAGTCACCAGACAAGACCTATATGCCTTTTAAACTATCACAGCCTCACCCACCGGAGTAGACACACGAATAGGCATGTCAAGCAATTCACAAGGTAAATTAAGACCAGTAGCAAATAAGGAAGATACATATGAAAATGTAGAGCCAGGATCAAATAATACAGGAGCCATGCAATCACAAACCAAAAGATTACCTGTGATAACAGCATCAGATGTCTCCGCCTCAGACCGCCCGGGGAAAGCGTAACAATGGGCCCTATTGCCTGTCTGCCCGTTGCCCCTACCATGTTGTGCTGTACTGGCTCCAGTTTGCCCATCACCCCGGCCGTTTTTGTAACCACCATTACCTGGACCACCACGTCCTCCAGAATGACGACCTCTACCTCTAACTATTGGAGGTCTGTAACTCTGTTTTGGACAATACCTCTTAATGTGTCCAGTCTCCCTACATCCATAACACTCTCGAGATTCAAGCATGGGTCTGTGTGAGAATGACGAAGTCTGGAGATAACCTCCAAACTCAGAGAAATATTGACCGGTCTGCGGTGGACCCCCAACTACAGCCTGCAGCGAAGATTGAATAGGTCGGGCTGGATAACCTCCTGGACCCTGCCCTCTGGAGTAAGAACCATTAACCTCACCTCCCTTACGAAACATTTTAGATGTCGATGCCATGGTGAAGTCATCTGGCTTCACTCCCTCCACCTCTATCACGAAGTCTACCACTTCCTGAAAGGATTTTGCTGTAGCCTCTACCTGTAAGGCTGAAATCCGCAAATCTGACCTCAACCCCTTCACAAAACAGCGAATCCGCTCTTGTGGGCTGAAACAAAGCTGGGTGGCATACCTGGATAATGCACGAAACTTGGCCTCATACGCAGTAACCGACATCCTGCCTTGCTCTAGGCTCAAGAACTCATCTCTCCTCCTATCCCTTAAGGTCCGGGGGATATACTTCTCCATAAATAAGCTAGAGAATGACGCCCAAGTCATAGGTGGTGCCTGTGCGGGTTGACACTCAACATGTGACCGCCACCACATTTTGGCATTTCCCTGAAACTGATAGGTTACAAACTCAACGCCAACTCGTTCCACTATGCCCATTTTATGTAGTAACTCATGACAGTCAACCAGAAAATCGTAGGCATCCTTAGATTCAGCACCCTTGAAGACTGGAGGTTTCAATTTCACGAACTTACTGAAAAGTTCATGCTGATCACTTGTCATTATAGGCCCTGTAGTCAAACGGGGAAACGTGCCTATTTCCAATGAGGCATCCATGCGGGGAGCCACAACAGTTGCCTATTGTACTTCCGGAACCTGAGGTGCTGGTGCAGAAAACACTGGAGGTGTCTGGCCTTGATCAGATAACCCGCTAAGATAAGCAAGAACCTGATTAATCATCTCTGGGGTAGGTTGGGGTGGTAATTCCTCATTCTGCACTTTCTCATTTTCCCCTTCCTCACCCTCTCTTACTACTTCTTCAGTTGATAGAGGAGTTACCGCCCTAGTATTAGATGGGATAGGTGCTTGTACTCTTCCTCTAGAGGACGTCCTCCCGCGACCTCTACCAGGGCTTCTTGCCACTGCTCCTCTTCGAGCTACAGCCCTAGTGGCTGGTTAGACGCATCTTGTCTTGCCGGTGTTTGTGTTGGCGCAGTCGTTGCTCTAGTTCTAACCATCTGCGAAATAGAGTGAAGATGGTCAGATACCAATTTGTATCACCTAGATACCAATTGTATCCAAGTAATAGCACGAAAGAAAAGAAAGAATGGAATTTTCCTAAAGTCCTATAGCCTCTCAAAGAAAAGTAAAGGCGTCCCCCTACCGTTCCCTAAGACTCTACTAGACTCATTCTTGTGTGATGAGACCAACAAAGCTAATGCTCTGATACAAAGTTTGTCATGACCCAAACCGACCCGCGAGTGGCACCCACTCTTATCCTACTATGTGAGTGAACCGACCAATCTAAACCCCAACATTTCAATAAAATAAAATCAGAATATAATGCGGAAGACTTAAAACTCATTAACAAAATCAATTAATAACTTCTAAAATTTATCAATTACTATCCCCAAAACCTGGAAGTCATCACCACAAGAACATCTATCCACAAATTACTAAAGCTAAGAGTATCTAAGAAACTAAAAATAAATAAACAGCTAGTCTATGCCAGAACATCAAGGCATCAAGACATGAAGAAGAAGATCCAGTCCAAGCTAGAAGCATTAGCTCACCCTGAAATCTGGTGTGATGAAGACTGGCTAGAGTTGCGATTGAGTTGAGACGATGGCACGTTTGCTACACTCCACAATTAACAAAGAAAAACAAATACAAGTAGGGGTCAGTACAAAACACAAGTACTGAGAAGGTATCATCGGCCAACTCAAAATAGAAAGCAGTATATGTCGGATAATAACATAAAATCAGCTAATTTTCTTAACAGGTGATAACAACAATTACCATAACCCTTGGTCACAACACCAAGCACATCTATGAGGACTCAAGCCTCCAAACCATACTCATTTGGGAAACGGGTTCTTTAGATTGAGTATATTAGCATATTTCAAGATTCATTCTCTTTACTATCGTGGTGTTGGAACGTGACACTCTAATCTATATTCTATCCTGGTGTCGGAACGTGACACCCTGATCCATATACTATCCTGGTGTCAGAACGTGACACTCCGATCCTCTATTACTATCCTGGTGTCGGAACATGACACCCGATCCTCTAATCTCATTACTTTAGTTCATCAAGCCTTCTTTTATGCCAAGGCATCATCATTAACAAGGTAAATTTAAGATTCAAGATTCACAGCCTCATCTTCCGGATCCATTACAATCACATAATCACATCATACAAGCACACAATTAAGCATATAGGAGACTTTACAATACTACCCAACACATATCATTCGCTATTTAGAGTTTACTATGAAATAGCATAAACCATAACCTACCTCCACAGAAGAATCGTGATCAAGCAAGCTAATTCCCCCAATGCTCTGCTGTCCTCTTCGTTCCTCTCTCGATCGATCGATCGTTTCTCCCTTTCTCTCTCTGTTCCTTCTATTTTTCTTATTCAAAACCCTTTTTCTTTTACCCTAATTAGCATATTATTAAGTATAAAAGATGATAAAATAACCCACTAATTATTTCAAGGTTATCCGCTTTAACCCCAATGTAATTGAATTATTAGCATTCACCCACTATATTTATGATTATAAGCATGAATAGTCCAAAACACCACTTAAAAACTTTTAACAGAAATCTGACCCAGTCAGGGTTACGCAACCTGTGATGGTCTGTCATGACTGTGACGGTCCATCGTGCAGGTCCGTAACAGAGTTCAGAGAGTTAATTCTGTGGAAAGATTCATAACTGTCCGTCGTGCCCACGACGGTCCATCCTGCCATTCCGTCACGAAGTTCAGAGAGTCGATCTCAATACCCAAATTTCAGAATTCTAAGTGTTTTGGAACGAGACACCCTCGACGGTCCGTCGTGCCCATTACGGTCCGTCGTGGGATCCGTTGACTCAGACAGTTATTACAAGAAATAAACTCTACTGCTCAAAATGACTAAACAGGTCGTTACAATATATTAGCGGCATAACTAGACAATAGAGGATATAAAATTTCTCTCTAACAATTTACCCCACAACAAGTCGACTTCTCTTGAAGATCGACAAGCATGCAAAATAAGAATACCATAAACATTAGTCCATCCCTTCTATTGATATGAATGTGTTGAAAAGGGTTAAGGATTCAGTGTCTTGACCTGAACCCATGAAAACCCTCTACCTACAAACCATCAATCAATAATCTTTGTTTAAAAACCTCTCTCTCGAGAAACAAAAAGAACAAAGATAGAAATGCTTTTGCAACTACAATTCATATATTAAACCATAAATACTTATTCAAATCACATCTAAACAACATTTAGACTCACAATTAGCAATACACATAAACTAATTAAGTTCATATCACATAATCACACCCCAAGAATTAGGGTTTTATCTAGTCATAAAAAATATAAATCGTTACGAAGTTGTGTTTTTATCAACTACGTAAAATTTATTTCGTCCTTACAATGCTCCAAGTTGATAAGTTTCAAAGACTCACTTGCGATTTCTCAAAAGAATGGAAAACTTCACTTCTCCAAAGCATAGGAAAGAACATTTCTTGAAACTAAGAGTTTAATGTCAAATTACTCTACTGAATGTTCACAATTGAAATTTCAAAAATCTCATAATTATCTTAGTGTTTGAAAATGAATTTGTAGTCGCCAAAAAAAATGCCATGAAGGACTATTCGGCAAAGCAAGTCAGGCTCCCCAATCATCATAATCATCCACCCTTTGGTCGATTCCATCACTATTCGGCTTTGGACTTTATCATCCTCAAGCTTTGTAACTTTTGGTGATCCAACACTGCATGGGGAACTACTCGATAATCCATCGACTGCTCCTTTCTCTTGCAAACTTTGTTTAATCATATAGGTCTTGTCACAATAAAACATTAGGCAATAAAATCTCCTTTAAACAACTTAAGAGTGGGAAATGAAAATTACCAACCTTTTGTTTCTTCCTTTTCTCAGTTTGCTTCGTTCCTTTTTGCAAATTAATATCCACGATTTGTTTCTCAATCCCGTTACAGTTTAAAAATCAAAGACATGTTCTAGACCCTAACTGAAGTGTAATAAGGTTTAGACACTTTTTTAAGGTCCATTATTATGAATATAATCCATTTAGGGATTCTAGAAACCAAAACGTCCAAGAACGTCCATTATGTCTGAAAACTAGTTCAAGGAGGTACTAGCGTGCCTTAGCCTATTTGACTAGCTTTTAGGAGTCAAAAATTCATTAAATTTGGTGGAAAGGTGTCTAAGATGTGTTTAAGTTAATTCATAGTTGAAACTTCTATGTAAAACTCCCCAAGGACAATCCAAGGTCCCTTGAGGACGACCCTTGCATTTTGGGGTCAAGGACTGCCTAGGCAGTGTGAACCCACGAAGGGAGGCGGCTGAATATGTGTGGATCGACGGGGCATCGATGCCATACGTCGACCAACACTTAGAAAATCCTTGAAGGTCCTGTTTTGGAAGATATCTGAACTCATCCACAGATGAGCAGCATGGAAGGGGGCAAGGGTCGTCGACTCACAAACGGACCGTTAGTCGAGGTCTCGTCTCTGATTGCCTGATTTTCTACACGTTTTAAATTTGGATAAATTAATTAATTAAGTGGTAATTAATTATTTAGTGGCATAGGGAGGTTTAACTAAGTTAATTAATGAACTATTTAAATACCTAACCTAAATTAGACTAACCTAAGCTCATAATTACCATACCCCATACTCTCTTCCTTCTCTCTTCTTTCTCTCTCTAGTAAAGAATACCATTGAAGAACAATCTAGGAAAGGTTTTAAGGTATTCAAAGAGTGAAGTTTCACCATCAATATTCATCAATTATCAAGGTATGGGATCTATTTCACCTTTGAGACCTCTTTTCTCAAAGGGTTCCATCAAATTGATTTCCAAAGTTGAGTTTTCAACAAGGTTTTCATCTAATACGAATTTATGTTATGAATTGATTTGCTTATGATTTATTTTGGTTATTATGAATATATTAACATGTAACATAAATCAATTATCATATATTTTGATTGATTGATATAGGTTTTAGAAGATGACCTTTACCCCTTAACCCTAGGTTGTAATCTTTGTAAAAATTATATTGTATTGGTTCAATTGAATTTGTTATTGGTTGAGTTACTATTAGATGATGTTTTTGTATCAATTATGACTATATTAGAATGAATTATAGTCCTATCATGTCAGTTCTTACTCACTATATGATAATGTTGTATCAATTATGTTGTTGTAATACATGTCATGCTTCAATTGAACTACATCATCAATCACAAGCAATCATAATTGAAGTAAATCTTAGGATCATAAAGACTTACTCAATATCCTTAAATAGCCATCACCATGGTCTTACCATCAACAAACCAATTACATCCAACAATAGGTGTAGTAACATCAATCAATAGTAATTAACACAAGAACTAGGTCAATTGCATCATCACTATCCAATTAACATCAACTCAAAACGTAGGGTTAGGGGAAATAGGGTTCATCACAAATTCATCAAGAATTTTATCCAATGCCAACAATACATGACCATAGTCAATCAATACATGAGTTAAAATAGATAAAATAAGTCTAATGATCAATTCATAGTTCCATTCCTATCAATTTACAATCAACACCCAAGATTCGGGGAAATTGGAGAAAAGGACATGATCTTCATGAAATTCAATCAATTAACAAGTAATCAATACTCAAATATTCATAAGCAATTAAAATTAATCAAGATCAATCATCAATTTGAAGTTTAGAAGAAAACCCATTAGAATTGCAAAACCCTTGGAATTGGGTAATCTAGAAATAAACTTTTAAAGTACCGCTTAGGGAAAGGAAAACCAAGAGTAAAGAACCCATGGCTCATTGAAGATGAATCCATGAAATTGAAGTGAAATCCTAGAGATATTGACCTTTTTTTTCAAGCTTTCTTCCTTCTTCAATGGAAGAATTGGGGAGAGAGAGTATAGAGAGATGGGAGATTTTGGTTTTTTTTTGGGAATTGGGTATGGAGTGAGTTAAAATGTCATAAAACTGGTCATAAGTCAAAATATAGTCACCCTCTAAATTACTTAAAACACCCCTCATTTAAAATGGTCTTTTTGTAAAGTCAAAATGCCAAAAATACGATTTTACCGAATCTGGGATGTGGCTCCACATTGCAAAGCTCATTCCTATTTTTATTTTTGAAAAAATGATCTGAGGAAGTAGGATCCGTGTGGGATGCGCGTCGCATAGTATCCCCTTGAATCTTCAGTCACGCAGGATGCTTTTGAATCTTAACCACCCATGTCAGGGTCCTTCTCAAGGACCCTTCGGATAATCCTTGACGCGTCATTATTAGACGTTTAGACCCTATATACTAGATTTTACCTATTTAAAGTTTTTTAAAAGTTTTGGACTTCATACGACCCCTCAAAACTTTACTAAAAATAGCGATGTCAACTCGTTCACTTTAGCTAGTTTCTGGAAGTCATGGACATTTTTTGACGTCTTTGCTCTAAAACTTCTGTGATGACTTATAAATATTATATAAGGTCTTAGAAAAGTATATAATCACATAGATACTTGTGTTGGTCTCTAGATTAGTCTTGACTTTTAGGAGTGTTACTTTATCCCCCCCTTAGGAACATTCGTTCCCAAATAACACTAATTTGTTTTTAAAGAAGAAGGATATGCTCAAGACTAGCAGCCCAACCAACAATATACAACATAAACATTAACATAAGTTACAACTCAAGGAGTGTTACACAACTACATTCAACACATAATCATGCTATTTACACATATGACTGAAAACATCAAGTTTTACACATAGGAGCTCAAAATCACAACATGAGGAACTCTAACAACAACAACATGGGCTCAACCTATGATTAAAGTGTCAATTATGCCAAAGTTCCTTCTGAACATACCAACATGCTAAATATCACATTATGAAGGAAGCAACATACCAAAAGAACATTTTTCCGTGATAGTTCATTTTAGCATAAACCTTTTACCAAAAACATGTATAACTTTGCAAAACAAGTCAAATTCAAATTAACTCATTATTTTCATTATTAATAGGAATAACTAACCTTAGCTAGCAAAGATATGAGAATAACGGGTCATGTCGACGTCGGTCTCCGATGTTGGATCCATGGCCACATCCTTGATCCTCAACCTCTTAAGTTATCGGTCAAGGATTTGAGCTGGAACCTTTTCATAGGAGAGATTCTCTTTCACTCTAAGACCTTCAATAGGAATAATTGACTTGGGGTCACTAATTCACTTCTTTAGCATAGATACATGGAAAATCGTATGAACCAAAGATAGCTCACTAGGTAATCTCAACTCATATGCAACCTTGCCAACTCTTTGCGAAATTTCATAGGGACCCACATAACTAGGAATTAACTTCCCTTTCTTGTAAAATCTTACGACCCCTTTCGTGGGTGATATTTTCAAGTAAACCTTATCACCTTTTTCGAATTGTAATTCTCTTCTCCTATTGTCGGAATAAGACTTTTGCCGACTATAGGTTGTTTGCAAGCGATTTCTTATTAGGTGAACTTTCTCCGAGGTCTTATAGATCAAGTCGCGAACATGAAGCAAAGATTCGCCAACCTCAAACAATCCAATTGGAGACCTGAACCTCCTACAATACAATGCTTCAAAATGATCCATGGATATTGAGGAATAATAACAATTGTTATAAGAGAACTTAACCAAAGGAAAGTACTCACCCCAACTACCTGTTAAATCAATGACACAATCTCAAGCACATCCTTAAGAGTTTGGATAGTACGCTTCGCTTGACCATCCGTTTGGGGATGAAAAGTGTATCTCAAGTTCACTTGTGTACCCAACCCTTTTTTAAACGATCTCCAAAACCTAGATGTAAATTATGAGCCCCTATCCGATTTAAAGGATACCGGAATACTATGAAGACTCACAATCACATATATATAGATATTTTCATAATCTTCCACCGAGTAATTTCACTTAACGGGAATAAAATGTGTGGACTTGGTTAATCTATCAAACACCACCCATATCGAGTCATTTTGCCCCTTCAAATTTGAGGCAAACCCAGCATAAAGTCCATATTAATGTCTTCCCACTTCCAAGAGGGAACATGGATTTCTTGAAGTAAACCACCAAAGTTTTGGTGCTCAGCTTTCACAAGTTTTTAATTCGGACACTTTCCAACTAATTTTGCTATGTCTTTTTCTAGCCATCCCACCAAAACACTTTAACCCTTCGAGAATGCAAGACATATTCTAGATCCTAACATAAGTGTAATAAGGCTTAGACACTATTTTAAGGTCCATCTTAATAAATATAACTCATTTAGGAAGTCTAGATACAAAAACGTTCAAAAACGTCCATGACGTCCGGAAACTAGTTCAAGGAGGTATTAGAGTGCCTTAGCCTATTTGGCTATTATTTAGGAGTCAAAAGTTCATTAAATTTGGTGGAAGGGTGTATAACATGTGCTTAAGTTAATTCATAGTCGAAACTTCCAGGTACGAATTCCCAAGGACCAACCAAGGGCCCTTTAGGAGGACCCTTCCATTTTGTGGTCAAGGACTGCTTGGGCATTGTTCACCCACGAGGACAGTCGACAGAACGTGTGTGGATTGACGGAGCGTCGATGCCATCCATTAACCAAAACTTCTCAAAATCTATAAAGGACCTGTTTTTTCAGGTCTCTAAACTCATCAACGTATGAGAATCATGGAAAGGGCAAGGTTCGTCTACTCACAGACGGACCATTGGTCGAGTTGTCGTCTGTGAGGGCCTAATTTATGCACATTTATAGTTGAGATAAATTAATTAATTAGGTGGTTGGTTAATTATTTAGGATCTTAGGGAGGTCTAATTAAGTTAAACAGTTACCTATATAAAGACCCTAACCTTAATTAGACTTACTTAAGCTCATAATTCCCAAAGCCCAACTCTCTTCCTTCTCTCTATTTTCTTTCTCTAGTGAAGAACTCCATTTAAGACCAAGCTAAGGAAGGGTTTAAATTCTGCCAAAAATCAAGTTTCACCATCAATCTTCATCAATTATCAAGGTATGGGATCTATTTCACCTTTGATAGTTCTTTCGTCAAAGGGTTCTATCAAATTGATTTCCAAAGTTGCCTTTTCAAGTGTGTTTTAATCCAATACGAAATTTATTTTATGAATTAATTTATTTATGATATATTTTTGATATTCTGAATATATTAACATGTAATTTAACTCAATTACGATATATCTTGATGGATTGTCTAGGTTGTAGAATATGACCTATACCCATTAACCCTAGGTTGTGATCTTGATATGAATTATATTTTATTGGTTCAATTGACTTGTTTTTTAATTGAATTACTATTAGATGATATTGTTATACTAATCATGAATTAATTAGGGTGAATTATAGTCCTATCATGCTAGTTCATGAGAAGTTGATCTAGATTATGAAGTATGTTATGAATTGACCTAAGTATCTTATCTTAAGCTCTGAACTAGTGATAAATTGTGATATAGTGATTCAATTGACCTTGTTATAATTTTGGTTATTGAATTTTGATTATGTTATACCCTAATATGGTTGATTTAAGGTTTGATGGTAAGACCTTGATGATGGATTATGAAGGAGACTTGGTAAGTCTTGTGATCCCTATCCTTTAATTCAAATTTTTGTTAATTTTGATTATGTCATGATGTTGTATTAGAGTATGCCTTGTATTAGGATTAAAAGGGTGGTATAATGTTGAATCAAAAATGTCTTGACTATGATTTGAGAGCTATTGGCTTAAGATTTAAATGTTATAGCGATGGTGAATGATTTACCAACGTGTCTTATCATGATATGAAAATGTTAATGTGCTAACCTCAACTATATAAATTGTAATGAGAGGACAATACTAACGTGATTCCTATTGAGATATAATGATGATGATATTTATACAAGGGTTAGACCCTATTACCTATAATAAGATATAATTATTAATAAAGACATTAAAGACATTTTAAAAAGAACTCTAGATTAGCACCGAGTGAACTAGAGTGAGGAGTTTCCTTCCCACATAGGGAAGGTAGGATCACTAATGTACTCTTTATATTGGAGACTACCATGCATGTATTATAAAGAAGACCCCAACTATATCTCCTAGTTCTTGAACTATGTTGCCCCCATAGGATTAATAGCTAGTGGATCCACGTAGTTGCTATGTTCATGTTTTGGTACTACCTTGGAAAGTAGTCCACCTTCTTTCGACGCAGGGTTCCATGACACACGATTCCACATTAGCTTATGTGGTCTATGTCGGTTAGGGAAAGATGTTCCCAAAAGGTAAAATGAATTAAAGGAATGAACTCTAACTAGGATTGCCTAAGGTGTTTAGCTTACTCTAGGTAGTGGTTTGGGACTCTACCTAAACATAAAACTAGTTAGACTTGAAGGGAGTCTTAGGAGGATGTTCTTATGTATGAATATGTTTATGATGGTATATGATATGCATATGATGAACTTGCACATTGTTGATACTATATGTTGTTTGGTGTCACTTACGGATATGTGTTGGTCTATATTGTTAAAGTATGATGTTATGTACTCTTAAATGTTATGATATGTGAAGTAGGATGTTAGTCATGATTCTTGTTGATTTACTTGATTGAGTAAGGTATGGGGTTTTGCTTGGTCATTACACTTCTTGACTTGATAGGGGTTCATGGGTAATTGTCTTGCTTTAGTTATGTTAAAATGCACTCTTATTCAGCTTGCTACTATTACGACTTGATGATTGAGTTACTTGGTTATGTATTCAATTATATGTTATGCATGTTGACTTGACTAGACTTGATGTTTTTGTTCTTGTGATGTACATGCTTATGACCTAATGAACATGTCCTATTGGTTGGTATAGTCGTGTTAAATGTGCATAAAGGTTTTCAAGAAAATTGTGTACTTAATGAAAAGTCCCTTTTTTCATGTTTTCAAAGTATGTGTGCATATGGTCTCATACTTAGTACATGTTGTGTACTAACCCATTTCTTCCTTTTCCACAACATTTTAGGTTTCGATCATTGAAGGGATTTTGGAGACGACATTCAAGAAGACTTGGATTTCTTGATCATCCAAGTAGGGTAGGTCCTCACTTTCCGAGGATGTTGCCACTATACAACCATGATGTTGTTTTTAGTATTAATACTATTATGTTTCTTTCCTTTTCATTTGGATATTAAATGTTGTATGACCTATATGTGGTCTTGTTTCATTTATGTATGGGATACGATAAATTTGATATACTCTTATTAGATGGTGATGAGATGAGACGACTAATTTTAGACTATGTTATCTTTTATATACTTATGTGCAGTAAAATTGGAAGACTAAGTAATCATCCTATACGAAGAGTCTATGTATACTCGATACATATAGTCTATGTGTATGTAGAGGTCTATGTAAACCTCTGAGTAGAAGTAGTTAAAAGTTTTAAATTTTCCACTAAATTTGACCTATGAATGTAATGATGTAAGGTAAGAGTCTAGTCTTAGTCCTCAAAGAGGATAAAGACATCGGTTACATCTAGGGGGTATTCCCGCATGTGACAAACTTCGAATCAGATTCATGAGGTTAAATATATTTGAGTCAATGTCACTCTCAACCATGTATATATAAGTTTGTATTCATAATTGTGAAGAACACAAAACTTATGAATAGGAATCTATGAGATGCTTAGGAAACTCTCACTTTCTTGGAAGTCCAATTTCGCACCTTTAAAGGTTTCACTCTATGTGATTTTGCATGTAATACTCTTATTGTGATTATAGTCAAAGAATACTCGAAGGAATGCGGCACGAAGACTTGAAAAAGAGATTGTCAATGCGGAAGTTCCTCCCTGTGGTGATCAAGTTCCTCCTCTTGAAGAAGATGTGAATGATGACCAAGATCCGGCCAATCCTCCTCCTTTGACGGATGAGAACATAAGGTTCGCTCTCTTCCAAATGGCCCAAGCTATTACTAACCAGCACAAGGCGCGACTACTCAAGACCAAGCTGATGATGGCCCAAGCTAATCGGGATGTTGTACCCTGAGCTCATCAACAAGTTACTACCATGGGCTCCCGCCTAAGGGATTTCACAAAGATGAATCCTCCTACTTTTTATGGGTCCAATGTTGAAGAAGACCCCAACATTTTATTGATGAAATCTACAAGATCCTCTATGCTATGGGGTTGTCTACTAGTAAGGACGAGTTAGACACTTATCAACTCAAAGATGCGTCTCAAGCACAGTACGTCCAATGGAGGGACAATAGGCCTTTAAGAGGTGGACCCATAACTTGGGAAGTGTTTAAGAAGGATTTTCTCGATCGATTCTTTCCTAGGGAGAAGAGGGAAGCTAAAGTGGTGAAGTTCATCAACCTTCACCAAGGAGTGTCATTCGCCTATTCTATATGACAACATGAACATTTCTCATCTCATGGTTAATGCTCAACATGTATAAGAGGCAAGGGCTAAGAGAAAGAGTAAAGATGCCATGAGAGCAAGATCTTTTGATGGTGGTTCTTCAAAGGGAAGTCTTCAGATACAAGACAAACCTAGATTTAATAAGAGGGATTCTAATCAAGTTCCCAAGTTCCCTAAGGCTAGGGATGATAGGGTGTTTAATCCTATGTCTAATAGAAGGGATACTAGTTCACCAACCAGGAAGCAAACTTGTGGAAAGTGTGGAAAGAAGCATTATGGTGATTGTCTTAAGGGAACGGATGATTGTTTTGGTTGTGGTAAAAGTGGGCACAAGGTTATGGGTTGCCCTAGTGTGAGGGGTTAAGACCAAGTTAGTGGTAAATCTCAAGCATGTGGCTCAATGAGGCTCCGAAGAAGAACCGCTTCTATGCTCTCCACTCTACGGGTGAGCAAGAGACTTCTCCCGATGTGGTGACTAGTATGTTGAAAGTCTTCTCTATTGATATATATGCCTTACTTGATGCTGGTGCTACCATATCATTTGTTACTTCTCTAAAATCGAAAAAGTTTGACATTTTGCCCGATATCTTGCATGATCATTTTATAACATCTACCCGGTAGGTGAATCGGTTATTGCAAAAGGGTGTAAAGAAATTGTCCAATAATGATGCCCAATGGAGTTTCTTATGTAGAACTAGTAGAAATTGTTAAACTTGATTTTGATGTCATTTTCAGTATGGATTGGTTGCATGCTTGCTTTGCCTCTATAGATTGTAAAACGAGGGTGGTGAAGTTTAACTTTACAAATGAGCCCATTTTAGAGTGAAACGGGGGAAATTCTATCCCTAGAGGCCGTATCATGTATTGTTTGAAAGCATGAAAAATTATCTCTAAAGGGTGTTTATATCATATAGTAAGAGTCCAAGATTTAGACTCTAAAATTTCTCCCATTGAGTCAGTCCCAGTAGTGAGGGAATATTTGGAGGTATTTTCTTATGACCTTAATGGTATTCCTCTCGAAAGGGAAATTGATTTTGGCATCGACTTTTTACAAGATACAAATCCCATTTCAATTCCTCCTTATTGGATGGCTACTAACGAATTGAAAAATTTTAAGGATCAACTCAACGATATACTAGACAAAGGCTTCATTAGACCTAGTATTTCTCGAGAGGGTGCTCCAATTTTGTTTGTGAAGAAGAATGATGGTTCCCTTAGAATTTGCATTGATTATCACAAACTTAATAAAGTCACTATTAACAATAAGTATCCTCTCTCTCGGATTAAGAACTTGTTTGATCAACTCCAAGGGGCAAGCTACATTTGTAAGATCAACTTGAGGTTGGGGTATCACCAACTTAGGTTGAGATGTGAGGATATACCAAAAATGGTATTTTGGACTTAGATATGGTCACTATAAGTTATTAGTAATTCCTTTGGTCTCACAAATTCCCTGGTGGCATTTGTGGATCTCATGGATAGGGTTTTTCGAAGTTACCTAGATTCATTTTTCATTTTCTTCATTAACGACATCTTGGTATATTTCAAAAATGAGGGTGATGAAATGAACTATTTGAGGGTGGTGTTGCAAGTGCATAAGGAGAATCAACTAGTTTCCAAGTATAGCAAATGTGATTTTTGATTGAGGTCGGTGGCATTTCTTGCTCATGTCATCTCTAGTGACACAGTTGAGGTTGATCCAAAAAAAAAACCGACGCTATGAATAATTGGCCTAGACCATTGACTCCAACCAACATTAGGAGTTTATTGGGTCTAGCGGGTTATTATTGGATGTTTGTGGATGTTTTTGTGTCCATTGTATCTCCCTTGAAATCTTTGATCCGAAAGAGTAAGAAATTTGAGTAGTCGGAGACATGTGAGAGAAGCTTCCAAATATTGATAGATAGGCTTCTTTCCCCTTTGTTGTTGACTTTACTGGAGGGTACAATTGATTTCATTGTGAATTGTGATGAATCCCGAGTGGGTTTATGGTATGTAGTTATGCAACATGGGAAGCTGGTAGCCTATGCTTCTACACAACTTAAGGTTCATAAGAGAAACTACCCAACTCATGATCTTGAATTAGCGGCCGTGGTATTTGCCTAGAAAATATGGAGGCATTACTTGGATGGTGTCCATGTTCATGTATATACTGACCATAAGAGTCTCCAATTTGTGTTTACTCAAAAGAAGTTGAATCTCCGACAAAGAAGGTGGTTGGATTTGTTAAAAGATTATGACATGAGTTGCAAGGCCAATGTGGTTGCGTATGCTCTAAGTCAGTTATCCATGGGTAGTGTGTCTTATATATGTGAATTCAAGAAAGACCTAGTCAAATCTGTTCATAGGTTGTCTAGATTGGGTGTGAGGTTTGAAGCTTCTCCGAATGGTGGTTTCATGCTCTATCATAACTCTGAGTCACTTTTCTAGTTGAGGTGAAGTCCAAACAACACCTTTATTAATCATTGATGGAGTTGAAGAAATCGGTTCTTGGTAAGCTTAATGAGTAATTCTCCTTAAGGGAGGATGGTGTCTTGAGGTATCAAGGAAGGTTGTGTGTTTCTAATGTAGATGGTTTGAGGAAACTAATCCTTGAGGAAGCCAATGGGTCCCGTTACTCTATTCATCCGAGTCGACAAAAATGTACCATGACCTTAGGGAAGTATTTTTGTGGGAAGGTTTGAAAAAAGATATAGCGGAATTTGTTGCTAAGCATCCAAATTGCCAAGAAGTGAAAGCCGAACATCATAAGTGTGGTGGCTTACTACAAGAAATCCAAGTTTTTACTTCGAAGTGGAAAGACATCAATAGAGAATTTGAGAATACCATTTCTTCTAAGGTATACTCTCGGGTCATGACATGCGTGATGTCAGGACAAAGTACTTTTAGTTCCAAATTGATGATTGGGTTTTCCTAAAGGTGTCACCTATGAATGTTCCAAAGATAAATGTTCCTAAAGGGGAGATAATATAAAACCTCATCTCTTAAAATGAAGAAAAATCATAATTTTCCAAAAATTGATGCCAGTACGAACTGAACCCCACACATACCATAAGTGGGGTTAAACTGTTATGGCCCAAATATTTATTGTATCTAATCCCACCCAAGGTTGACGAGTAAAGTATGTGGTTGGACTTATAAACCGTAGGTGAGGGTCAGCATCCACTTAGAGGGAAATTGTTGTTGAGTCAACTTCAAACGCTAATAACTATTAGAATAAAAGCAATTAGGTGGCCCTTCACCAACAAAATTATAGATAATTAAATCATCTTTCCAACATCACCGAGTTTGCTAAAGTGCCATCTAGAAATTATTCTCATTTTAATGAAACCATGTCGGGGCAGACTTGACCAATGATCCCGACCTATGGTTCGTAGGTTAATCAACGGTCTGTAGTTACCTCCGTGGATTCCAATCATAATCTTTTAATTTAAGGTCATTAAGGTCTTTTTTTCCTATGCATTGGAGCTTTAAAACTACGTCGTTTAATGCCTAAACTACGTTGTTTTACTCCATCTAACAATAATAACTTAGTCAGACTTGCCCAGAATCCTCATTCTCCAAAAATCATCAAAACTTGGAACAAAAGAAAGGGAAACCTCGACCAAACCTGTCAATGCAAAAGCTTTTCTTCAATTCCATCCCAAAAGTCAAAGGATTTCTCCTTAAGTATAGTCACCGGGTATGTGGGATTTCACTAATGGGTTCCTTTCATCCACTAGGTCCCTTAAATTAAGTCAAATTTTTTATTCTCTATATCTATCTTAGACCTAGGGTATCTAAAACCATAGATATTGGTTGTGATTACTTGTTATAGTATTCTTAATCACATTATCACATTTTCGTGAAATCGTTTCTTAGTTCCTTGTATGAAACTCAATAACCTAGTTGTGTAAGTTCTCTTAGTTCATGAATTACACTTAGTAGGTCAATTAAACAGATATACATGCTCGAGTTCTGAATGTTTCATTTTTAGTACCTTAATATTGCATTCTCTGATTTTCATGTCATAATATTAAGCTACCAGTATTTCATTTATGTTGTGTCATGCACATTTCCAGTTAGGATTAAGCTTAGCATCAATTTGGACTAGGGTTCAACGTACTCTCATAGTGCTAGAACTGTATGCCTTGTAGGTTTATTAGTACAATCTTTTGGGCATCAGATTTAATGATCACGCTAGTTATGACTTTATGCCCCTAGCAAGGTATATTGGGCCCTCTCGTTGAGGCGTATACATCAAACTCTAGATTAAGCTCATGTGGTTTTATGTCGATGAACAGTAGCTCACACATTCAGGCTCCAGTACATTTGCCTAAGTTTTCAGTTATACTTCAATATTCAACCTCAACATATTAAATTCATGATTGGTACTTGGCTATTGCGTTTACCTTAGTTTTCAGTTATATTTTAGTAACAGTGTTTATGTTAAGAATATATTGTTGCTTAATTAAATTTGTTCAGCTTTTATTCCTTGTACAATTATTAACTATATCTTGCATGATCATTACATTTTAAGTACTTATGCATACTCTTTGTATATCTTACATGATGTTGGTTAAGGTATTCAACATCCAGATAACGCATAGATCGATTCTCAATCTGCATTCAACAGCTTCAGTGGTGAATTTTCATGATTCAAAGACAATAGACATGTCTTTCGTATTTAGTCTTTTATTTCAGTTTTAACTTTTACTAAAGTTAGTTTGGTCATGTTCCAGTAACTCTAGTCTATAAATATTTTCTGGACCTTTTATTAGATTCATGTTTAGATTTGAGTGAGTGTTGATATCGATGAAATCTTAGTAGTTTTATGTATGTTCAGATCAGTATTGGGTATTGGCTATCTTTCACTTATCTCATGTTTTAGCTTCTGCATAGTATCTCTAATTCAGTTATTATTAGTATGGTTGATATATGTCTATCACAAGGTTAGCTTGGGGTCACTCGTGATTCTAGGTCTCGCGGTACTTCAAGGGGGTAGCCTAGGGGCATGACAGGTTTGATCAAATAGGCTTGAAAAAACATGCATAAGAATTTAATGTTATGATTTTTTAATATATGTGATGGTGCAAGTATAATGTAGGTGTGACCTGTAGATTAGACAATGATGATGACTAAGTAAATAGACAAAAGAGAACCTTAAGAGTTAGGAATGTAGAAGTGAACCCAATGTAATATGTTTTTGCATAATATTCTATAATTATTTAGAGTTATGTATTTTAGTTAGTATGTTTGAGTATCTAAATGTTGAATGATATATTTAGAGATAGATGGTGTTTTGTTTCTCTTCGTAAAGCATTATTTTATATTTATTTAGAGGGATAAGAACTTAGAGGTGTGATGTCAATAAAATAGAAAGAAAGATTAGATCATGAGGTGGTAGGTTAACTTGTTATGTTTTCTAGTAAAAGTTTAAGTTATATGTTCATGAGTATAAAAGTTAGAACAGATTTAGAGTAGTATCTTTAAAAGGAATATGCTATAATGAAGCTAGTATAAGTCTCGATAAGTTAAGTATCCATCATTATATTATTAAATAGTTTAGTGGATATAGAATGGGTCCACAAACATAGAGTTTCAGCCTTGATCTAAGAAGGACATGATAAGGAGAATTTAACATCCCGGAAAAATTACATGTCTAATGAAGAGCCCAGTAAGTCTGTAAAAATGAATATTGGGGATACATAGGCATTCCAATGTCCAATATTGAGAAATATTGGGCATAGCATAGAAATTTGTCTAAGTGGGTATTAGTCAATTTCTACAAAATACCCAAATAAGAAAAATATTGGGCATTATCGAAAATATTGGCTTAAAGGGTGTTAGACAATTTTTCTAAGTATTAATAAGCTTGTTTAGGAAATGTATCTGCAATGAAGACCCTAAGCTAAAAAAAATTATATCATCCAACTCACAAAAAGGTATAAGGCATCCAAGTGTCAAGCCTAGATACCATGGCACATGATCAATTAAAATGGTCATGTAGATTAAGAAGTGCCCAAGTACATAGTAAGGATCCATGGGAAAATAAGTACAAATTCTCAAATGAACCATATATAATAGTTAATTAGTGAAGTACAACCAACCCTGTAAAACATGTGAAGAAGCGGCCAAAGGAGGGGACAGCCCTAACCGAATCAAGTTAGGGTAGTTAAGGGGAAAAACGTGCACAAGGGAGCAATCCATGTGGGGACTAACTTCCTACAAAAATATAGGTACTAAAAAACTGTCATAACCAGATAATTAACCTAGGACTAACCGAAATGGATCCACTAGTGCACCCGACAACCTAGGACTAAACCGGGTTAACACTAACCTAGTACTAGTATAAGAGGAAACCTACTACCTAACCTACGATGGTCCAAAGAGTTAGTTAAGGTCCTAAAAACCTAGGGATACTTTAGTAATTACCCTAGGATACTTAATTAATTAATTTTGCAACTTAATAAATTAATTTAAAGGGGCAAAACCGAAATCACAAAGCAATTTCCAAATTTCGGCTAAAACAAGAAAAAGACAACCTAGTACATAACCTAGGATGTCTCAAAGGATTGGTTATGATCGTAACGACTTCATGTTACATTATTAATTACCTTAGGTCACCTAAATAATTAAATTAGTAATTTAATTAATTAGTTTAAATGGTCAAAAAGAGATCCTTACACTAACCTAGTATAATTCAAGAAACTTCCTAGTACTTAACCTAGGATGGTCCAAAAGGTTGAATTATGGTTCCAATGAATTAGGGGTACTTCTTTCATTACACTAGATCCGTGAATTAATTAAATTATCCATTTAATTAATTAATTTAAAGGGGAAAAACGAAATTCTTAGGAAAATTTTTAGATTTGACTAAGTGTTGTATTTTCCTATTTCTAGTCAATCTAGGAGGGGCTTTTTAGTAATTAATTTATTTATTTATTTAAATATCTAATTAATCCTTAATTTAATGATTCAATGTAAGTTCCTAAACCTAAAAATCACGATCAAACATTCAGAGAACACAACGCTAAAACGAAAAAAAGAAAGAGGCAGAAAGTTCATAGACGTTCTAGGCAATCTCAAGGTTTCTTCAACTTTTCGTTCAAGGTGGTCTTCGTATATTAACTTACTCTTATGGTATGGGTTTCTCTCCTGGACTTATTTCTCCACAAGAACTTTCTTTTGAAAGATTCAAATATCTTGATAACTAGGGTTGTTCCCGTATTCTCATCAAACTCCCTTGTCCCTAGTATCCTTTTCGATTCAATGATGAATAGGTTAGAGACCATGTTTTTGGTATGTGGTTCTGGATGTTCTTAACATGTATTGTTATTGAATTATAAATAACAAATGAACCTATGAACTTGTAGTCATGTAAAGTTAATATTATCATGTAAATTAAGAACCAATGATATGCTTAGTTACGTCCGTGATGTGTTACGTGTTTTTTGTGTTTTGGCCGAATGTTGACTTGTTGTTATTGTTATGTTATGAAGATTCTATGTTTATAAAATATTAATATGATGTTGTCCAAGAGGTTTAAAAACTTTATCACTAAAAGACATAAACTAAGATTGGCTTAAAAGACATTTATGAAATAACATCTTGAATGAATTGCCTATCTTATGCCAACAAATTAGGTAACACTATTTTGTCAAAAATTATGCATGCAAATGGATATGAATTTATGTAAATGATTGAAATATTGGCTAATGGTTCATACATATTCAATTTTACGTAAAATTGGCTTATTCCAACAAAAATGTTTCATGTAGTTTAATATCCAAATGTTGAGACCAATACTAATCGTATGCCAATCTTGTGTAGTTAGAGTATCAAATGATATTATAAGAACTTCTAATGTAATTCAATGAATCCATAACAAATGGTATGCCACTCATTGGGACAACTCCCAACATGCTCTAAAATAATGAACTATGAACATATGTAACTCATTGAGAGAAGTGCTCATCGTCCATAAACGGTTAAATCAAGCTACTATACTAAAGTAAGGAAGTAACATGAGTTACAACATAATTAAAGGGGTCTAAATTAATTAAGTAACCAGATTGGGGTGCTAAAGGAATTGAGACAAGTCTTACTTACACATAAGCTACTATGTTAAAAGAATACTCACGAATGAAGGTGTTAGAATGTGTGAGACTAGTCTCATTAACACCTAGTATGATATGTAAGAACAATTCGCATTTCATCAATGTAAAGTAAGGATGGTATGTAAGGACAATTCACATTTCATCAATGTAAATTAAGGATGAAAAGTCATAAAAATAGTAAGTAAAACTCAATCTAGAAGCAAGCTTCCATAATGCTTGAGTAAACTATAAAATATAAAGAAGATGATGAAAGTAAGAACAGCAATGATAGACTAGTTATGAGCAATGTGCTTGCACGTGTAAAGTCTCATCAGACGAGGCTACCACCGAGGTGGATAAGTAGTCTTATTAAGTCTCTAGTCTTTGAACTATGTCTAACAAACATAGGAACTAGCTAGTAATTTCCACCTAAGAGAGCTAGGTATGTTTCGGTTTCACTTAGGGCAGTGATTCCACCTCTTTTCAGTGTGGGGAAGACACCGGATTTCATGTTTAGCTCACATGATATATGTCGGTTAATGCTCACGACATGTTCTTAGTTTACTATAGTCGTGAACCACTCCTTTCGGTGTGGAGTGAACACTTGAGATGGATTCTCCTTAGACGGGAATCACCCCTTTACGATGTGGGGCAGACACGGGATTTCATTAGTAGCTCACATGATCTAGATTCATTTTAACTGGTGAATCACCTCTTTTAAGTGTGGGGAAGACACTAGATTTCATGTTAAGCTCGCATGATCTTAGTCCTAATGATGTCACTATGAAAGTGAGAACGAATGATGATATTGATGGAACGTATGTTCAAAGTGAGCAATGAAAAAGAGCTTAAAAATGCCAATTGCCAATATCACAGTAATGTAGTTTCAGCAAATAATGGGCAAAGCCAATTAAGATTGGCCTATAATGTCTTCTTATGTGATCCCAACAAAGGAAAGTAGAAACATAATTTTAACTAAATACCTAATAACTTTCCTAAGATGAAAGTAATAAAATAGATGGGATAACCAATAGAGAATGGCTTATGAAATGTTAATGAATACATAGTATAAAGAATGACTCACAATAAGAAAGGAATATCATTCCTTTGACCTTGGATTACTTACATCAATTCACTATGGGTATGGGACTACAATAAGTCATTAAAAATTTAAGTAAAACATAGGAACTAAGGAATTATTTAACTACACAACATGACGAAGAAAGAGACTGGAAAAAAAAACTAAGTCCCCAAAATGGAGCTTCGGGTTTGGGCAATCAAATTTTCAAATAATCGAATGAGTAGTTCTAAAATTATGTTTATGATACTAATATCTTCTGATCATATAGAAAATAAGTTGTTTTCTTTGAATGCATTAAAATACATCATATTCATACCACAATCCACAACTAACGAATTAGGAAAGACTAATGACTAGACTTTCCAGAGATGGCATGTTGCTTAGGAAGAGCTTTCATTGATCATGCATATATTTATGTGTATGTGTGCATGCACCCATACTTAGTACAAGTAGTGTAGTAATCCTATACAATTCACTATTTTTATAGGTGCACGTTAGAGGACAGATTGACGACAGTTGCAGCGGTTAGGACTTCAGCGTTTCTCCAGACCATTTGGTAGGTCCTCTTGATTTTGAGGATGATAAAGCTTAGTATAGCGTTAGATATAGACATATCTAGTGGATATTGTCCCTAGTGTTTCCTTCACAGTTTATTTCGAAGCTCTTTGTAGTAAGGCTGTTTTTGGCAAACGTATTTATGATATATTTATATTTTGTTTGGAATTGATTCTTATGATAGATGGTCGTTTCATTTACATTGAGCTTAGTATGTGATGCAATTAAATATCAAATATATGAAGTCTATGTAAACTTCATTCTTATAAAATGTTTAAAATTTTCTACTAAAATTAACCATATGAATGCAAGAAGAGGCTTATCTGCAACCTCAGAGAGGTCAATGACGCGGGTCTCGATTCGGATTCAAGAATCCGGGTCATGACAGAGAAGTAGCACATCAAATCTTATGAATAAGATTGCAATGCATTTCAAATGATTTATGATGAGATAAAAATCATTTATACTCTACAATATTATTTAGATTCAAAACCATTATGGTACTCTCCTCATCTATTGAGTCATCGTATTGTGTCATGAACCATACTCATGCACTTAATACAGATTCTGCCCATGCTAAGTTTATATTATTGAATGAAATATCTAAAGAACAATGATCTTGATATTTCTCCATTAACCCATGAAACATACCTATGTGATATACAATTGCCGATGCATGCTGATTTCTAAATATGCTCATTCCTATGTACTCATGATATATTCTTTTTGAATAGTGAAAATCATAATATGATAATTATGTTTTTAGTAAATACTTCTAAAACAACTTCTGCCTATGATTTTGTTGTCCAAAACATTATTTACGTTCTCCCATGTTACTGCCCGCTGGTTATAACATTGTCTAGGAATAGAATGCCTCATTATGTGTTGTTTATGCTTCCTTTTCATGACTTACTCGTGACTTACACTTATATGTTCAAGTTCCCCATTCATGGTATTCAAATTCATGATAAGTATAAGTTAAAATTTAACATTATCTCTCTTATTCTAGATCCTAACATATTGATCATTTAGGGACCTTCCTTATTTTGCGATAGTGGTATTGATAACAGAATGATGATGATTTTAGATAAGAATGTAGTTGTATCTTATAAGTAATATGGGGATATGCTTATTTTATCTAAGGTTTAAAAAGTGAATTGAGATAAAAGATCTCTTGTATTAGTTGTTAGATGAAATGTTTTTGTATGTCTCTTTTTAGTAATCCTTGAAAATTTCAACTTGTAAAGATATTAGGAAAGCCACAGACTATTACAAGAATTTTTACCTTGAAGTATATAAAGTGGTTATAGTTATAGGCTTGAACATTATGTTGATAACATATGGATAAATTAATTATGCACAAGTAGCTTCTTGATTTGCACTCAAAAGTTAGTTGAATGGTGTTGTTAAAATAAGTTTTATTCTTTGGATCATTTTTTTAAATAAGAATATAGGATTAGTATGCTCATTGTACGTGTAGCACCTTGTGACTCCATTAGGCTTGAACATGATTATAGAATGCAGTTAGGCTCAAACTTGAGTAAGAGTATTCACATGTACCCATGGTAGGGTTATCAAGTACAACTAATGAAAGGTATTATTCAAAAGGAGAAACATATTTAAGAAATGTTGATAGTAGAATTATTCTTACCTCATGCCCATGGTATCCAAATCTTATGTCAAGTAGCTTTAGATGGTGTGTGCCCAAATCCATATCATTCATACTTTATGAATCTATGTTGGTTTCTATCATGAAATATGCGTGCGATTCTTGACCTCAAATGTTATAAATATCGCTTTTAAATTCTACTTGAGTCCCGTGGAGGTTAAGTCCACCATTTTGTTTATGTAATTCAGGTTTATGCTAATTCTTATGGTCTTTGCATGTGCTTCTAAGTTCCTTATTGTGGATTGCTATGGTGTAACACTTCGAGAATCCAAGATGATTCTTAGAGCCTAACATATGTGCCATGGGTCTAAGAACTATTTTAAGACCTTTCTTAATGAATAGAGGTCATTTAGGAAGTTTAAGAACCAAAATGTCCAATAACGTCCATGACGTTCCGAAACTAGCTCTAAGGGGTACTAGCATGCCTTAGCATATTTGACTAGCTTTTAGGAGTCAGAAATCCATGAAATTAGGTGGATGCACGTATAAAAAGTGTTAAAGATTATTCGTGGTAGAAACTTCCGAGTACGACTCCACAAGGACAAACCAAGGGCCTTTGAAGAGGACCCTAGCACATACGAGGCAACATTGCCTAGGCATTGTTCAACAACGAGAAACCATTAACAGCTCGTGTGTGGATCGATGGGGTGTTGATACCCACCTTCGTACCACATTTAGACATATTGATGGAGCCTTCGCCTACACTAGTCTCTAACCAAGACGACGGTTGTGTAGAAGGGAGGGGGACCAGCCATCGACTCACACACGGCTCGTCGACGGGGTTCCGTCTGTGAGGGTTAAGTTTTTCTATATGTTTTTAATATTGGTTCATCTAATTAATTAAGGGTTTTAGGGTTTATTTAGGTATTAATGAAAGATTAAATAACTAATTTAACTCCCCATTTAAAGACCCCAACCCTCATTAATCTAACACAACTCAACAAAATAAAATATTTTCCTTCTCTCTTCTTTCACTCTCTATTTGGAAGCCAGCATTGAAGACAAGCTAGGGGGAGGTTTTGGGGGATGGAAAGGGATGATTTCACCATCGAATCTTCATCAAACTTTAAGGTATGGGATCTAATTCACCATTGATACTCTTTCCTCAAAGGGTTCCTTCAAATGGATTTCAAAAGTTGGTTTTCCAGTGGGTTTCACTCAATTACGTATTTTATGTTATGAACTGAGTTGTTTATGATTTATTTAGGATATAATGGATATATTAAAATGTAATTTAACTTGATTATAGTAATTTGTGATGATTTGACCTAAAATAAAGAGCATGATCCTTAACCTTTAAGACTAGGTTGATCTTGATGTAAATTGGGTTGTGATTGATTAAATTGTCTTACTTATGGGTTAAATAACTAATAGATGATGTTGTTACACCAATACTTAACAAATTGGAATGAATTGTTTTCTTTCATGCCAATCTTGAGAAGTGATCTAGGTTATGGAAATTGGACTAAGTAATCTTGGTTTAAGCATTGATTTGGTATTGAATTATGGTGTAGTAACTCTTCTAGTATTGTTATCATGTTGATTATTGAATTATTATGTTGAACATCTAAATTCGATTGAATTGTGGTTTTGTGGTAAGGCCTAAATTGTTAACCATGAAAGAGACTATCTAAGCCTTGGAATCTCTACATTTACTTCCAATTGTGATTAATTATGGTTAAGTCATGATATTATATTGGAGTATGCCTTATATTAGGATGATAGGGTGGTATGATGTTAAATTGAAATGTTTGACCCAAATATATATAAATATATATATATATATATATATATATAGATATATATATATATATATATATATATATATTATATATATATATATATATATATATATATATATATATATATATATATATATATATATTAAATACTAACAAAAAATGAATGTAATTTTATGACAACAACTTATGTCGTAGAATGGCCTCCTTGAAAAAGTCTTCAAGTAATATTAATTGTATGAACGTTCAACTCTAGTACCCTATTTTGAAAACATACAACAGGCTTGGGAGAATTAATAAACCCACTTAATAAAAATTCACACTGCATAAAAACATTACAAAATAATAAAGAAAATTTTTGTTATGCCATAACTAAAATAAACTTAAGGATTTAATGTGATATAAGTTCTTGATACGAATTAGTAGAATTAAACTTTAGGAGACACATACCATCATCTTTTCTCAAAATCTATCATGTTAAATTATCAAGTAAATAATATGTAACGACCTGTTTAGTCGTTTTGAGCAGTATAGTTTATTTCTGGTAGTAACAGTCTGGGTCGACGGATCCCACGACGGACCGTCATGGGCACGACGGGCCGTCGAGAGGGTCTCGTTCAAAAACACTTAGATTCTGAAAATTGGGTACTGAGATCGACTCTCTGAACTTCACGACGGAATGGCAGGACGGACCGTCGTTGGCACGACGGACCGTCACAAATCTTTCCAAAGAATTGAGTCTTTGAACACTATGACGACTCTGCATGATGGACCGTCGCAGGCACGACGGGCCGTCACGAGTTGCGTAATTCCACTTGGGTCAGATTTCTGCTAAAGTTTTTAAGGGGCGTTTTGCACTATTCCTTCTTATAATTATAAAGTTAATGGGTTAACGTTAATAACTTATTTACTTGAGGGTTAAAGGAGATAACCTTGAAATAAATAGTGGGTTACTTTTATCATCTTTTATACTTAATTATATGATAATTAGGGTAAAAGAAAAAGGGTTTGAACAGAGAGAAGAGGGGAAAACGAACGATCGAGAGAAGGGTGAAGCGAAGAAGAAAGCAAAGACTTTGAGAAATAGCTTGCTTGATCACGATTCTTCGGTGGAGGTAGCTTATGGTTTATGCTATCTCATAGTAAACTCTAAATAGCGATTGATATGTATTGGGTAGTATTGTAAAGTCTTCTATATGCTTAATTGTGTGGTTGCATGATGTAATTTTATAATTGTGATGAATTAGCATGACGAGGCTGTTGAATCTTAAACCTTAAAACCTCTCTATTAATGATGATGCCTTGGTATAAAAGAAGGCTTGATGAACTAAAAGAATGAGGTTAATGGATCGGGTGTCACGAACCGACACGTAGAATTAGGGGATCGGAGTGTCACGTTCCGACACCAGGATAGTAGGTGATCGGAGTGTCACGTTCCGACACCAGGATAGTAGGGGATCGGAGTATCACGTTTCGACACAAGGATAGTAGGGGATCGGAGTGTCACGTTCCGACACCAGGATAATAAAGAGAATGAATATTGAGGGGATCGGAGTGTCACGTTCCGACATCAGGATAGTAAGGAGAATGAATCTTGAATTATGTTATTATACTCAAATTTAAAGAACCTATTTTCCCAAATGAGTATGGTGTAGAGGCTTGAGTCCTCATAGATGTGCTTGGTGTTTTGGCCAATGGTTATGGTACTTGTTGTTGTCACCTGTTAAGAACATTAGTTTATTTTATGTTATTATCTGATATATATTGCTTTTTATTTTGAGTTGGCCGATGATACCTACTCAGTACGTGTTCCTTGTACTGACACGTACTTGTATGTTTCTTTCTTTGTTATTTGTGGAGTGCAGCAAACGTACCATCGACTTCAACTCAACCGCAACTCTAGCCAGTCTTCATCACTCAAATTTCAGGGTAAGCTATTGTTTCTAGCTTGGACTGGATCTTCTTCTCCTCGTCTTGATGCCTTGAAGTTCCGGCATGGACTAGCATTTTATTTATTTTAGCTTCTTAGATACTCTTAGATTTAGTAATTTGAGGATAGATGTTCTTGTGGTGATGACTTCCAGATTTTGGGAATAATAAGTATTAAATATTAGCAGTTATTTATTGGTTCTATTAATGACTTGTAAGTCTTCCGCATTATATTCTGTTTATTATGGTTGAAATATTGAGGTTTAGAATGGTTGGTTCGCTCACATAGTAGGATAAGTGTGGGTGCCACTCGCGTCTCGTTTTGGGTCGTGACAAACTTTGTATCAGAGCATTAGGTTCGTTGGTCTCATCACACAAGAATGAGTCTAGTAAAGTCTTGAGGAACGGTAGCGGGACGCCTTTACTTTTCTTTGAGAGGATATAGGACTTTAGGAAAATTCCATTCCTTCTTTCTTTCGTGCTATTACTTGGATCCAATTGGTATCTAGGTGATACAAATTGGTATCTGACATCCTCACTTTATTTCGCAGATGGTTAGAACTAGAGCAACAACTGCGCCAACACCAACCCCGCCAAGACAGGATGCGTCTGAGCCAGCCACTGGGCTATAGCTCGAAGAGGAGCAGTGGAAAGAGGCCGTGGTAGAGGTCGCGGGAGGACGTCCTCTAGGGGTAGAGGACAAACACCTGGTCCAGCTAGAAATAGGGCGGTGACTCCTCCACCGACTGATGAGGTAGTAAGAGAGGGTGAGGAAGGGGAAAATGAGCAAGTGCAAGATGAGGAATTACCACCCCAACCTACCCCAGAGATGATTAACCAAGTTCTTGTTTATCTTAGAGGGTTATCTGATCAAGGCAAGACACCTCCAGTGTTTTCTGCACCAGCACCTCAGGTTCCGGGAGTACAACATGCAGTTGTTGTGGCTCCCCGCATGGATGCCTCATTGGAAGTAGGCACGTTTCCTCGATTGACTACAGGGCCTATAATGACGAGTGATCAGCACGATCTTTTCAGTAAGTTCTTGAAATTGAAACCTCCAGTATTCAAGGGTGCTGAATCTGAGGACGCCTATGATTTTCAGGTTGATTGTCATGAGTTGCTACATAAGATGGGCATAGTGTAACGATTCGGTGTTGAGTTTGTAACTTATCAGTTTCAGGGAAATGCCAAAATGCGGTGGCGGTCGTATGTTGAGTGTCAACCAGCACAGGTACCACCTATGACTTGGGCCTAGTTCTCTAGCTTGTTTATAGAGAAGTATATACGCCGGACTTTGAGGGATAGGAGGAGAGATGAGTTCCTGAGCCTTGAGCAAGGCAGGATGTCGGTTACTGCGTATGAGGCTAAGTTTCGTGCATTATCTAGGTATGCCACCCATCTTTGCTTCAGTCCACAAGAGCGGATTCGCCATTTTGTGAAGGGATTGAGGTCAGATTTGCAGATTCCAGCCTCACAGGTAGCTACTACAGCAAAATCCTTTCAGGAAGTGGAAGACTTTGTGATAGAGGTGGAGGGAGTGAAGCCAGATGACTTCACCATGGCATCAACAACTAAGAAGTTTCATAAGGGAGGTGAGTTTAGTGGTTCTTACTCCAGAGGGCAGAGTTCAGGAAGTTATCCAGCCCTACCTATTCAGTCTTCACTGCAGGCTGTAGCTGGGGGTCCACCGCAGACCGGTCAACATTTCTCTGAGTTTGGAGGTTACCCCCAGACTTCGTCATTCTCACAGAGACCTATGCTTGAATCCAGAGAGTGTTATGGATGTGGGGAGACTGGACATATTATGAGGTATTTTCCAAAACAAAGTTACAGACCCCCAATAGTCAGAGGTAGAGGTGGTCATGGAAGAGGCCGTCATTCTGGAGGACGTGGTGGCCGAGGTAATGGTGGTCACCAAAACGGCTGGGGTGACGGGCAAACTGGAACTAGTGCAGCGCAACATGGTAGGGGCAACGGGCAGACAGGTGATAGGGCCCATTGTTATGCTTTCCCTGGGAGGTCTGAAGCGGAGACATCTGATGTTGTTATCACAGGTAATCTTTTGGTTTGTGATTGCATGGCTTCTGTATTATTTGATCCTAGATCCACATTTTCATATGTATCTTCCTCATTTGTTACTGGTCTTAATTTACATTGTGAATTGCTTGACATGCCTATTCGTGTTTCTACTCCGGTGGGTGAGTCTGTGATAGTTGAAAAAGTATATAGGTCTTGTCTTCTGACTTTTGTGGGGAGCAATACTTATGTAGACTTGGTTATCCTAGAAATGGTTGATTTCGATGTAATTCTGGGTATGACTTGGCTTTCTCCAAATTTTGCAATCCTAGATTGTAATGCTAAAACTGTAACGTTGGCCATGCCTGGGACAGATCCGTTAGTGTGGGAGGGTGACTACACTTGCACTCCAGTTCGTATCATCTCCTTTCTTCGTGCTAAGAGAATGGTTAGTAAGGGTTCTTTAGATTTCTTGGACATCTCAGGGATGATACTACCCAAGTACCTTCGATTGAGTCTGTTTCGATAGTCCGTGAGTCTCGGGATGTGTTTCCTGCAGACCTTCCTGGTATGCCACCGGATAGAGATATTGTTTTCTGTATTGATCTGGAGCAGGGTACTCGCCCCATTTCTATACCCCCTTATAGAATGGCTCCCGCGGAGTTAAGGGAGTTAAAGGCCCAACTCCAAGAGTTGTTAGGGAAAGGCTTTATTAGACCAAGTGCATCCCCTTGGGGTGCTCCTGTTTTGTTTGTAAAGAAGAAAGATGGAAGCTTTCAGATGTGCATAGACTACAAACAACTAAATAAGGTAAATATTAAGAACAAGTATCCTCTTCCTCGCATCGATGATTTGTTCGATCAGTTACAAGGTGCTTGTACCTTCTCAAAAATTAATTTGAGATCTAGGTATCATCAATTGAAAATACGGGCAACGGATGTGCCCAAGACTGCTTTTCGGACCAGGTATGGGCATTATGAGTTCTTAGTAATGTCTTTTGGGCTTACGAATGCCCCTAATGCTTTCATGAGCTTGATGAACAGGATTTTTAAGCCATATCTGGATCTCTTTGTCATTGTATTCATTGATGATATACTTGTATACTTGTAACGACCTGTTTAGTCGTTTTGAGCAGCAGATTTTATTCTTGAAAAACTGGCTGGGACGACGGACCCTACGACGACCCCTCATGGGCACGACGGACCGTCGAGGGGGTCTCGTTTTAAAACACTTAGAAATTCTTAAATTTGGGTAATGAAATCGACTCTCTGAACTTCGTGACGGAATGGCAGGACGGACCGTCGTGGATATGACAGACCGTCACAGACCCTTTAGTGGAATTGAGTCTCTGAACTCTGTGACAGAGCAGCAGGACGGACCGTCGCAGACACGAAGGGCCGTCACAGGCTGCGTAATCCCAGGCTGGGTCGGATTTCTGTAAATATTTTAAGGGACGTTTTGGACTATTCCTGCTTTAATTATAAAGTTAGTGGGTTAATGTTAATAAGTCTAATTACTTGGGGGTTAAAAGAGGTAACCTTGAGTAAATTAGTGGGTTATTATTGCCATCTTTTATACTTAATTATATGCTAATTAGGGTAAAATAAAGAGGGTTTTAATAACAAAAATATAAAGAACAAAGAGAGGGAAAGAGAAACGATCGAGAGAGGACAAACGAAGAAGAAAACACAAAGCTTTGGGAAATTGCTTGCTTGATCACGAATCTTCGGTGGAGGTTGGTTATGGTTTTTATGCTATTCGTAGTAAACTCTTAATAGCGAATGATATGTATTGGGTAGTATTGTAAACCCTTCTATATGCTTAATTGTATGCTTGCATGAATGTGATTTTATAATGGTGATAAAATAAGCATGATGAAGCTATTGAATCCTTAATCTTGAAAGATGTTAATATACTCAATTTAATGAACCTAATTCCCAAATGAGTATGATATTGAGGCTTGAGTCCTCATGTGTGAACTTGGCGGTACTTATTAATGATTATAGTACTTGGTGTTGCTACATGTTGGTATGGTAGTTGATTTTATGATATTATCTAAAATACACTGTTTTTTATTTTAAGTTGGCCGATGATACCTACTCAGTACCTGTGTTTTGTAATGACCCCTACTTGTATGTTTCTTTCTTTGTTATTTGTGGAGTGCAACAAACATACCGTCGCCTTCAACTCAACCGCAACTCTAGCCAGTGTTCATTACTCCGGATTTCAGGGTGAGCTAATGCTTCTAGCTTGGACTGGATCTTCCTCTTCATGTCTTGATGCCTTGAAGTTCCGGCATGGACTAGCTTTTTATGTATTTTAGTTTCTTAGAATACTCTAAGTTTAGTAATTTGATCATAGATGTTCTTGTGATGATGACTTCCAGATTTTGGGGAACAATAGATGTTGAATTTTAGAAGTTATTGAATTGGTTTTTATTAATGAGTTTATGTCTTCCGCATTACTTTATGTTGATATTATATTGAAATGTTGGGGTTTAGATTGGTTGGTTCACTCACATAGGAGGGTAAGTGTGGGTGCTAGCCGCGGCTCGGTTTTGGGTCGTGACAAACTTGGTATCAGAGAATTAGGTTCGTTGGTCTCATCACACAAGAACGAGTCTAGTACAGTCTTAAGGAACGGTAGGGGGACGCCTTTGCTTTTCTTGAGAGGCTATAAGACTGTAGGAAAATTCCATTCTTTCATTCTTTCTTTCGTGCTATTACTTGGATCCAATTGGTATCTAGGTGATACAAATTGGTATCTGACCATCTTCACTCTATTTCGCAGATGGTTAGAACTAGAGCAACGACTGCGCCAACATCAACACCGGCAAGACAAGATGCAACTGAGCCAGCCACTGGGGCTGTAGCTCGAAGAGGAGTAGTGGCGAGAGGCCGTGGTAGAGGTCGCGGGAGGACGTCCTCTAGAGGAAGAGGACAAGCACCTAGCCCATCTGGTACTAGGGCGGTGACTCCTCCACCCACTGAGGAAGTGGTAAGAGAGGGTGAGGAAGGGGAGAATGAACAAGTGCTGAATGAGGAATTACCACCCCAACCGACCCCAGAGATGATCAATCAGGTTCTTGCTTATCTTAGCGGGTTATCTGATCAAGGCCAGACACCTCCAGTGTTTTCTGCACCAGCACCTCAGGTTCCGGAAGTACGACAGGCCGCTGTTGGGGCTCCCCGCATGGACGCCTCATTGCAAATAGGCACATTTCCTCGTCTTACTACAGGGCCTATATGACAAATGATCAGCATGAGCTTTTCAGTAAGTTCTTGAAATTGAAACCTCCAGTCTTCAAGGGTGCTGAATCTGAGGATGCCTACGATTTTCTGGTTGACTGTCATGAGCTACTACACAAGATGGGTATAGTAGAATAGTTTGGGGTTGAGTTCGTGACTTATCAGTTTCAAGGGAACGCCAAAATGTGGTGGCGGTCACATGTTGAGTGTCAACCAATAGAGGCACCACCTATGACTTGGGCCTCATTCTCTAGCTTGTTTATGGAGAAGTATATTCCCCGGACTTTGAGGGATAGGAAAAGAGATGAGTTCTTGAGCCTGGAACAAGGTAGGATGTCAGTTACGGCATATGAGGCTAAGTTTCGTGCATTATCCAGGTATGCAACCCAACTTTGTTTCAGTCCGCAAGAGAGAATTCGCCGTTTTGTGAAGGGGTTGAGGTCAGAGTTGCGGATTTCAGCCTTAGGGGTAGCGGCTACAGCGAAATCCTTTCAGGAAGTGGTAGACATCGTGATAGAGGTGGAAGGAGTGAAACCAGATGACTTCACCATGGCGTCGACATCAAAAAGGTTTCGAAAGGGAGGTGAGTTTTATGGTTCTTACTCTAGAGGACAGGGTTCATGAGGTTACTCAGTCCGACCAATTCAGTATTCACTACAGACTGTAGCTGGGGGTCCAGCTCAGACCGGTCAACACTTCTGAGAGAGACCGATGCTTAAATCTAGAGAATGTTATGGATGTGGGGAGACTGGACACATTAAGAGGTATTATCCAAGACAGAGTTACAGACCTCCCACAGTCAGAGGTAGAGGTGGTCATGGAAGAGGCCGTCATCCAGGAGGACGTGGTGGTCGAGGTAATGGTGGTCACCAAAACGGCCGGGGTGATGGGCAAACTGGAGCCACTACAGCGCAACATGGTAGGGGCAACGGGCAGACAGGTGATAGGGCCCATTGTTACGCTTTCCCTGGGTGGTCTGAAGCGGAGACATCTGATGCTGTCATCACATGTAATCTTTTGGTTGGTGATTGCATGGCTTCTGTATTGTTTGATCCTGGATCCACACTTTCTTATGTATCTTCTTCATTTGCTATTGGTCTTAATTTACCTTGTGAATTACTTGACGTGCCTATTCGTGTTTCTACTCCGGTGGGTGAGTCTGTGATAGTTGAAAAAGTATATAGGTCTTGTTTGGTGACTTTTGTGGGAAGCAACACTTATGTAGATTTGGTTATCCTAGAAATGGTTGACTTCGATGTAATTCTGGGTATGAATTGGCTTTCTCCAAGTTTTGCAATCTTGGATTGTAATGCAAAAACCGTGACGTTAGCCAAGCCTGGGACAGATCCGTTAGTGTGGGAGGGCGACTACACTTCCACTCTGGTTTGTATCATCTCCTTTCTTCGTGCTAAGAGAATGGTTAGTAAAGGGTGTTTAGCTTTCTTGGCACATCTCAGGGATGACACTACCCAAGTACCTCTAATTGAGTTGGTTTTGGTAGTCCGTGAGTTTCTTGATGTGTTCCCTGCAGATCTTCCTTGTATGCCACCGGATAGGGATATTGACTTCTGCATTGATCTTGAACCGGGTACTCGCCCCATTTCTATACCCCCTTATAGAATGGCTCCCGCGGAGTTAAGAGAGTTAAAGGCCTAACTTCAAGAGTTGTTGAGCAAAGGCTTCATTAGACCAAGTGCATCTCCTTGGGGTGCTCCGGTGTTATTTGTGAAGAAGAAGGATGGGAGTTTTCGGATGTGCATAGACTATAGACAACTGAATAAGGTAACTATTAAGAACAAGTATCCTCTTCCTCGCATTGATGATTTGTTCGATCAGTTACAAGGTGCTTGCACATTCTCAAAAATCAATTTGAGATTTGGTTATCATCAATTGAAAATACGGGCAACGGATGTGCCCAAGACTGCTTTTCGGACCAGATATGGGCATTATGAGTTTTTAGTAATGTCTTTTGGGCTTACGAATGCCCCTGCCGCTTTCATGAGCTTGATGAATCGGATTTTTAAGCCATATCTTGATCTCTTTGTTATTGTATTCATTGATGATATATTGGTATATTCAAAGAGTAAGGAAGAACATGAGGAACACTTGAGAATTGTATTAGAAATGTTGTGGGAGAAAAAGCTTATGCCAAGTTCTCTAAGTGTGAGTTTTGTCTAGATGCAGTGTCCTTCTTGGGGCACGTGGTTTCTAAGGATGAAGTGATGGTGGATCCTTCTAAGATTGAGACAGTGAAGAATTGGGTAAGACCTACTAATGTGTCAGAAATAAGGAGTTTCGTTGGTTTAGCTAGCTACTACCGTCGATTTGTCAAGGGATTCTCCTCTATTGCTTCCCAATTGACAAGCTTGACTAAGCAGAATGTTCCCTTTGTTTGGTTGGATGAGTGCGAAGAAAGCTTTCAGAAGCTCAAGACTTTGTTGACTACTGCACCAATTCTTACCTTTCTAGTGGAAGGCAAGAATTTCATTGTTTAATGTGATGCATCCTATTCTGGTTTGGGTGCAGTGCTAATGCAAGAAAAGAATGTAATTTTTTATGCTTCAAGGCAATTAATGGTACATGAACGTAACTATCCGACCCATGATTTGGAATTGGCTGCGGTAGTGTTTGCATTAAAGCAATGGAGGCACTATTTATATGGGGTTAAGTGTGAAGTCTATACGGATCATCGTAGCCTACAGTATGTCTTTACTCAGAAGTATTTGAACTTGAGGTAGAGGAGATGGATGGAACTACTGAAGGACTACGACATCATTATTTTGTACCATCCGGGAAAAGCGAATGTTGTGGCAGATGCTTTAAGTAGAAAGGGGAGAAGCATGGGAAGTCTAGCTCACTTGCAAGTTTCTAGACGCCCATTGGCTAGAGAGGTTCAGATTCTGGCTAATGACTTTATGAGGTTAGAAGTAAATGAGAAGGGAGGATTTTTAGCTTGCGTGGAGGCAAGATCTTCCTTCCTTGACAAGGTTAAGGGAAAGCAGTTTAATGATGAGAAATTGATCCGGATCCGAGATAAAGTGCTGCGAGGAGAGGCTAAGGAAGCACAAATCGATGAGGAAGGTGTTTTGAGGATTAAGAGAAGGGTATGTGTACCCCGCGTCGATGATTTGATCAACACTATTCTGACAGAGGCTCATAGTTCAAGGTTCAATGGAAGAATCGACCAGTTGAAGAAGCCACTTGGGAGAAGGAGACTGATATGCGACAAAGATACCCACACCTGTTTACAGATTCAGGTACTCCTTTTCGCCCTCGTTTTTCTTCTTATGATCGTTCGAGGACGAGCGATGGGTAAATTGGTATCTATTGTAACGACCTATTTAGTCATTTTGAGCAGCAGATTTTATTCTGGAAAAACAGGATGGGGCGACGGACCCCACGACCGACCGTCATGGCCACGACGGACCGTCGAGGGGGTCTCGTTTTAAAACACTTAGAAATTCTTAAATTTGGGTACTGAAATCAACTCTCTGAACTTCGTGACGGAATGGAAGGACGGACCATCGTGGATACGACGGACCGTCACAGACCCTTTAGTGGAATTGAGTCTCTGAACTCTGTGACGGAGCAGCAGGACGGACCGTCGCAGGCACGACGGGCCGTCACAGGCTGCGTAATCCAAGGCTGGGTCGGATTTCTGTAAATATTTTAAGGGACGTTTTGGATTATTCCTGCTTTAATTATAAAGTTAGTGGGTTAATGTTAATAAGTCTAATTACTTGGGGGTTAAAAGAGGTAACCTTGAGTTAATTAGTGGGTTATTATTGCCATCTTTTATACATAATTATATGCTTATTAGGGTAAAAGAAAGAGGGTTTTAATAAGAACAATTGAAAGAACAAAGAGAGGGAAAGAGAAACGATCGATAGAGGAGAAACGAAGAAGAAAACACAAAGCTTTGGGAAATTGCTTGCTTGATCACGAATCTTCGCTGGAGGTAGGTTATGGTTTTTATGCTATTCGTAGTAAACTCTTAATAGCGAATGGTATGTATTGGGTAGTATTGTAAACCCTTCTATATGCTTAATTGTATGCTTGCATGAATGTGATTATATAATGGTGATAAAATAAGCATGATGAAGCTATTGAATCCTGAATCTTGAAAGATGTTAATATACTCAATTTAATGAACCTAATTCCCAAATGAGTATGATATTGAGGCTTGAGTCCTCATGTGTGAACTTTGCGGTACTTATTAATGATTATAGTACTTGTTGTTGATACATGTTGAGTATGGTAGTTGATTTTATGATATTATCTGATATATACTGTTTTCTATTTTGAGTTGGCCGATGATACCTACTCAGTACCTGTGTTTTGTACTGACCCCTACTTGTATGTTTCTTTCTTTGTTATTTCTGGAGTGCAGCAAACATACCGTCGCCTTCAACTCAACCGCAACTCTATCTAGTCTTCATTACTCCGGATTTCAGGGTGAGCTAATGCTTCTAGCTTGGACTGGATCTTCCTCTTCATGTCTTGATGCCTTGAAGTTCCTGCATGGACTAGCTTTTTATGTATTTTAGTTTCTTAGAATACTCTTAGTTCATTAATTTGATCATAGATGTTCTTGTGATGATGACTTCCAGATTATGGGGAACAATAGATGTTGAATTTTAGAAGTTATTGAATTGGTTTTTATTAATGAGTTTAAGTCTTCCGCATTACTTTCTGTTGATATTATATTGAAATGTTGGGGTTTAGATTGGTTGGTTCGCTCACATAGGAGGGTAAGTGTGGGTGCCAGTCGCGGGTCGGTTTTGGGTCGTGACAATACTCAAAGAGCAGGAAAGAACATGAGGAGCACTTGAGAATTGTATTGGAAATATTGAGGGAGAAAAAGCTTTATGCCAAATTCTCCAAGTGTGAGTTTTGGCTAGATTCAGTGTCCTTCTTGGGGCATGTGGTTTCTAAGGATGGAGTGATGGTAGATCCTTCTAAGATCGAAGCACTGAAGAGCTGGGTAAGACCTACTAATGTTACAGAGGTAAGGATCTTTGTTGGTTTAGCTAGCTACTACCGTCGATTTGTCAAGGGATTTTCCTCTGTTGCTTCCCAATTGACAAATTTGACTAAACAGAGTGTTCAATTTGTATGGTCGGACGAGTGTGAAGAAAGCATTCAGAAACTCAAGACCTTGTTGACTACTGCACCAATTCTTACCTTGCCAGTGGAAGGTAAGAATTTCATTGTTTATTGTGATGCATCCTATTCGGGTTTGGGTGCAGTGCTAATGCAAGAGAAGAATGTAATTTTTTATGCTACGAGGCAATTAAAGGTGCATGAATGTAATTATCCGACCCACGATTTGGAGTTGGCTGCGGTAGTGTTTGCATTAAAGCAATGGAGACATTATCTATATGGGGTTAAGTGTGAAGTCTATACGGATCATCGTAGTTTACAGTATGTCTTTACTCAGAAAGATTTGAATTTAAGACAGAGGAGGTGGATGGAACTACTGAAGGACTATGACATCACTATCTTGTATCATCCGGGAAAAGCTAATGTTGTGACAGATGCTTTAAGTAGAAAGGCAGGGAGCATGGGAAGTCTAGCTCACTTGCAGGTTTCTAGACGCCCATTGGCTAGACAAGTTCAGACTCTGGCTAATGACTTTATGAGGCTAGAAGTAAATGAGAAGGGAGGATTTTTGGCCTGTGTGGAGGCAAGATCTTCCTTTCTTGACAAGATTAAAGAAAAGAAGTTTACTGATGAGAAACTGATCCGGATCCGAGATAAGGTGTTGAGAGGAGAGGCTAAAGAAGCAAGAATCGATGAGGAAGGTGTTTTGAGAATTAAGGGAAGGGTATGTGTACCCCACGTCGATGATGTGATTCACACTATTCTTACAGAGGCTCATAGTTCAAGGTATTCTATACATCCTGGTGCAACCAAGATGTATCGTGACTTAAATCAACATTTTTGGTGGAGTAAGATGAAGCGTGATATTGTTGATTTTGTTGCTCAATGCCCAAATTGTCAGCATGTAAAGTATGAACACCAGAGGCCTGGAGGGACACTTTAGAGAATGCCCATTCCTGAATGGAAGTGGGAGAGAATTGCAATGGAATTCGTGGTTGGTCTTCCAAAGAAATTGGGTAAGTTTGATTCTATTTGGGTAATTGTTGACAGATTAACTAAGTCTGCTCATTTCATTCCTGTCAAGGTGACTTACAATGCGGAGAAGTTAGCCAAACTTTACATCTCAGAAATCGTTCGGTTGCATGGAGTTCCACTTTCCATCATATCAGATAGAGGTACACAATTTACTTCTATGTTTTGGAAAATATTGCATGATGAATTAGGTACTAGGTTGGATCTTAGTACTGCATTTCATACTCAGACTAATGGTCAGTCTGAGCGAACGATTCAACTGTTGGAGGATATGCTTCGTGCATGTGTGATAGAATTTGGTGGCCATTGGGATAACTTCTTACCCTTAGCAGAGTTCTCCTACAACAATAGCTATCACTCAAGTATTGATATGGCCCCATTTGAGGCACTGTATGGGAGAAGATGTATGTCTCCCATTGGGTGGTTTGATGCATTTGAGGTTAGACCCTGGGGTACTGACATTCTGAGGGAATCGTTAGATAAAGTGAAATGCATTCAAGAAAAGCTTTTAGCGGCTCAAAGTTGGCAGAAAGAATATGCAGATCAAAAGGTTAGAGACTTGGAGTTTATGGAGGGTGAGCAAGTCTTGTTGAAGGTTTCACCCATGAAAGGGGTGATGCGGTTTGGTATGCGAGGTAAGCTTAGTACGAGGTATATTGGTCCATTTGAAGTTCTGAAGCGCGTGGGGGAGGTAGCTTTTGAATTAGCCTTGCCTCCAGGACTGTCAGGAGTGCATCCGGTATTTCATGTGTCTATGTTGAAAAGATACAATGGGGATGGAAACTACATCATTCGTTAAGATTCAGTTCTACTTGATGAGAATTTGTCTTATGAGGAAGAGCCTGTTTCTATTTTAGATAGAGAAGTCCGCAAGTTGAGGTCAAGGGAGATTGCATCCATCAAGGTTCAATGGAAGAATCGGCCAGTTAAAGAATCCACTTGGGAGAAGGAGGCTGATATGCAAGAAAGATACCCACACCTGTTTACAGATTCAGGTACTCTTTTTCGCCCTTGTTTTTCTTCTTGTGATCGTTCGAGGACGAACGATGGGTAAATTGGTAAATATGGTAACGACCTGTTTAGTCGTTTTGAGCAGTAGAGTTTATTTTTTGTAGTAACTGTCTGGGTCGACGGATCCCACAACGGACCGTCACGGTCCGTCCTGCCATTCCGTCGCGAAGTTCAGAGAGTCATTCTCAGTCCCCAATTTTAAGAATCTAAGTGTTTTGGAACGAGACCCTCACAACGGACCGTCGTGGGCACGACGGGCCGTCGAGAGGGTCTCGTTCCAAAACACTTAGATTCTGAAAATTGGGTACTGAGAATGACTCTCTGATCTTCGCGACGGAATGGCAGGACGGACCGTCGTTGGCACGACCGACCGTCACAATTCTTTCAACAGAATTGAGTCTCTGAACACTGTGACGACTCTACAGGACGGACCGTCGCAGGCACGACGGGCCGTCTCGAGTGGCGTAATTCCACCTGGGTCGGATTTCTGCTAAAGTTTTTAAGGGGCATTTTGGACTATTCCTGCTTATAATTATAAAGTTAATGGGTTAAAGTTAATAACTTATTTACTCGAGGGTTAAAGGAGATAACCTTGAAACAAATAGTGGGTTACTTTTATCATCTTTTATACTTAATTATATGATAATTAGGGTAAAAGAAAAAGGGTTTGAATAAGGAAAAATAGAAAGAACAGAGAGAAGAGGGGAGAACGAACGATCGAGAGAAGGGTGAAGCGAAGAAGAAATACTTTAAGAAATAGCTTGCTTGATCACGATTCTTCGGTGGTGGTAGGTTATGGTTTATGCTATCTCATAGTAAACACTAAATAGCGAATGATATGTATTGAGTAGTATTGTAAAGTCTTCTATATGCTTAATTGTGTGGTTTCATGATGTGATTTTATAATTGTGATGAATTAGCATGATGAGGCTGTTGAATCTTAAACCTTAAAACCTCTCTATTAATGATGATGCCTTGGTATAAAAGAAGGCTTGATGAACTAAAAGAATGAGGTTAATGGATCGGGTGTCACAAACCGACACGTAGAATTAGGGGATCGGAGTGTCACATTCCGACACCAGGATAGTAGGGGATTGGAGTATCACGTTCCGACACCTGGATAGTAGGGGATCGGAGTGTCACGTTTCGACACGAGGATAGTAGGGGATCGGAGTGTCACGTTCCGAAACTAGGATAATAAAGAGAATGAATATTGAGGGGATCGGAGTGTCACGTTCTGACACCAGGATAGTAAGGAGAATGAATCTTGAATTATGTTATTATACTCAAATTTAAAGAACCTATTTTCCCAAATGAGTATGGTGTAGAGGCTTGAGTCCTCATAGATGTGCTTGGTGTTGTGGCCAATGGTTATGGTACTTGTTGTTCTCACCTGTTGAGAATATTAGTTGATTTTATGTTATTATCTAATATATATTGCTTTTTGATTTGGCCGATGATACCTACTCAGTACGTGTTCCTTGTATTGACCCCTACTTGTATGTTTCTTTCTTTGTTATTTGTGGAGTGCAGCAAACGTACCATCGACTTCAACTCAACCGCAACTCTAGCCAGTCTTCATCACGTCAGATTTCAGGGTGAGCTATTGTTTCTAGCTTGGACTGGATCTTCTTCTTCACGTCTTGATGCCTTGAAGTTCCGGCATGGACTAACAGTTTATTTATTTTAGCTTCTTAGATACTCTTAGATTTATTAATTTGAGGATAGATGTTCTTGTGGTGATGACTTCCAGATTTTGGGAATAATAAGTATTTAATTTTAGAAGTTATTTATTGGTTCTATTAAAGAGTTTTAAGTCTTCCGCATTATATTCTGTTTATTATGGTTGAAATGTTGGGGTTTAGAATGGTTTGTTCGCTCACATAGTAGGATAAGTGTGGGTGCCACTTGCGGCTTGTTTTGGGTCGTGACATAATACTAGATACAAAGTATACCTGAATCCATAAACTCCATATCGATTCTCCATCTTTTGATTATGAGCCTTCCAAATCCAGAGGTATATTGTTCTGTCCTTTCCAATGAAGATATGTGAGAAAGAAAACCCTAAATGTTTTGGGGATCATTAACCCTTATTTATAATAGGTACAAATTTAGGTAACTCTAACTTAACTCATTGTTAAACTAGAATTTACATTTGAATATCTATTAATAAGAGCACATAGTTTGTAAGGTGTCGTTTCGACCCATTAACTTTAAATCTTTGCGTATCATTTAACACGGGTAAAACTTTTAAGGATATAAACTAACAAACAACGATTCTTTATACAATACATATATTGAAGCCCATAAAATTTCTATGAATAAGAACTTTTTAAAGACCATAAATTGATTTTTACGAGTTTGTGATTATATAATTTCATTATCTATGGAAAGAATTTGTTATAAAATCAAACTATAAGAATATAATTATAAAGAGAAGAAGACAAGAGAAGTAGATAAAACAAGAGGAATTTTCTTCTTATTCAAGTGTATGTAAGTCTCATCGGTATATCATACAATAGTGAATGAACAACCCTATTTATAGGTTGAGAAATCACTCCAAAAGTCACCATACTAAGTATCATAATAAATAGATACGGTCTTATCCAAAAAGGTTCATGAAACCTAGTGAATATGGATTGTTGTCCATGTACTTACTTTATGGACTATCCACTCATTCAATGAATTTATAACACTCCCCCTTGGATGTCCACAGATATTGTGCCTCGTTAAATCCTACTAGGAAAAACCCTGTGGGAAAAAATTCTAGTGAAGGAAAAAGAGTACACATATCTTTTGATATGCACTATTTGTTGCCTTATAAAAAACCTTGCAAGGAAAACCCAGTGGAAAAAAACCTCGGTCAAGGGAAAAAGAGTGCAACGCGTATTATACTCCCCTAATTAAAACATCACTTAATTTCTAGTGATGATGTCTCCAATCTTCGTACATTGTGGTTGATATATTCTTTTTCAAAGAAAAATCACACATTGCCTGAATATGGTGTGTCAATTATCTCAACCAAACGCACTTTCTACTTGCTTCATGGAGGCTTTTATTTCTGTATAACAACATTTGCTTCATTAATCGTCAGGATATTATTATGCCTCCACATGCAAACACATAACGTGCTTGAGATAGAGCTTTATGCGGATGAGATAAATATTCTGCATCTGCATAACCAATCAATTTTGCCTTGGATTCCTCAGAATTATATAAACCCATAACTATAGTTCTTCGAGGATATTCAATAATTTGTTCAACACCATTTCAATGTCCTTTTATCAGGGAGAAATTGAATCTTGTCAGTAAATTTACTGCAAAACAAATATCTGGTAATATTGTTAGCAAAATGCACTAGTGCCTTGATTGCACAAAGATATGGAGTTTCATCACCAAGAAGCATTTTACTTGGACAATCATTTATCTGTCCCACTCTATGACAGATTACAATTCAAGATCCTCGTAACAATTTATATCATTGAATGCTACCTCATATCAAAGATATTGTCAACAGTTATTTGATATCGATTCCAACAAGACATAACTTATCGAGATCTTTTCATTTTTCTTCATTTTTCAGGTACTTAAACCTTTTCCAAGGTTTTATTAAGTGTTATGTCAATGTACTCTTTTATAGAACATGCCTAATTATCATGACCATATTGATCAATTTCTCCTTCCTTATTCAAAGAATTTTATATTTGGAACCGGTTATTCTATTACGCTTCCGGCGTATCATAGACTCTGTCCTTCAAGGACTTCACATTAGAGCATTTGCAGCTGAATTATTTCATAGGGTCAGTACATTTATCTGGCAAATGATTTGCAACATTATGCAAATGAATTATCCTTTTAACTTTAAGTTCACATATTTATTTAGAGAGAATCTGGATGATTCATAATTAACCTGACACATAATTTTCAGTTGTCAATCATCTCTCCCCCTAATGTTAGAAAATCTAACATTCGTCCCAACCTTATTTGGCAATTCATCTTTGTGCATGGCGGAGCAATTAGATCATAACAGCACATTTAACCTTTTAGATGAAAATTATTTGGTTCCTGACCCTGAAACAATTTTAATGAGGAATGCTTGTTGGCTTGATGCATACATGTGTTGATACATTTTACTTATCTCATACCAAATCTCATTTGGGAGTTTTATTCTCATAACCATGATATAGCTATAATTGGAGGCATACATTTTTTGCTAAATCAACCAGCATTATCAATATAATTTCATAGTTTGAAACTATGCTCTTAATTTTAAAAATTCGAGCAAACAACCTTACAAAAACCAATTTTTAAGTTGACAACAAAATACATGTGACCATCACATAGATGCATCGATCATAGAGTTGCAAATGATCCACATGCAGGTGAACGGGCCCATATTCACCTTTTTATGTTCCAAAAAATTTAGCGAATTACAATCCCAACCTTAACTTGTATAATGATCATTTTATGAAGAGAACAAGCAATACATGAGAATTCTTGAAGAATCTTTTATTTATTCATCATGTAATCCACATGAATTCTCAATTACATTTGTATCACACTTAAACCAGAATGGTCAACCGGTCATGCAAACTAATCTTTATTTCAGTACACTTATAATTTACTTTTGCATGTGATTTCATCAACATGTTCATGTTTGTCTGCAACAAACAAGAGGAAAAGTGGGTAATCTTTTACATAAATATCTATAACCCTCTACAGTTTTAGTGATTTATAGTTTCGATATTTATTTTCAATTCATCCAAAACTTAAAAAGTTTCTTTTGAGACTTACTACAACCCCAATATATTCCTCTGATAATAGCACAACTCGTTAGAGCTTGCAATTAATTTTGTGTACTATCACATATTGCATGACACCATCCCTATGGTGAACATCTCCTTCAAGGAGGAAATTATATTATTATTGTCATGTTCAAAATTATTACGAGCAAGGCGTCTTTCTTGCTTTACTTTTGTTGTACCATAGGTACACAACCAATGACAAATTTGTATTTCCACACAATAATGACCACAACCATTATAGGCAAGAACTATTTCTTTCTTTTTCCCTTTCGGTAGTTCATAGTAAACATACCATAGTGACGTATAAACGTACAATACGATTAGCCATTTCTGCCAAATAAAATTTATTTCCTCTCAAACCTCTCGTAGAGGTGAGTTTTGACATATATCATTTTTCTCAAACCTTCTATAGAGGTGAGTTGTGGCATATATCCAATCCATAATGATTTTATCACATCTTGACACATTCTCTTATAGAATGGTCAAGCATGCACGATCCTCATCACAAGTCACATTCTCTTCAATGAATGGACTAATCATTTATATGTACTTCATAAATTTGCATTATAAGTACATTGTCATGGCTTTAAAATTCATCATATTTCCATGATACACCTCAACATCACTTTGAAGGATCAAATGTACCATCACTTTATCTTCTTGTCTTTTGATGGAGGATTTATAAACTTTTCAAATTATTGGGTCGACAACATTCACAAGTCCAATGTCCTTTAATACCATTTTGATAATGAAAATTGCCTTCATATTTCGAAGGGATATTTGGAGAACCCATAGTATTCTTCCTTTTATAATTACCACAATGTTGACTATTATAATTTCGTCCCTTCATGACCTTTTTCATATTGTTAATCATTTGTCATTTTTCAGACTAATTATTTACTTCTACCACATTCATACGATAGAATGGAGCAATTCAACATCAGATTTAAAAGTTTTCATATGTTACTACCACATTCTTTTCAAGGAATGGAGAAAATTCAATGGGAAAAACTTCAAGGCTTTTCATCAAAAATATATTATTTTTCTTAGTCATCATTTTATCATTGCTATGATGCATTGGATCAAATTCAATGTCTTACACATATAGGCGTGTTACGCCATAATTCTATAAGACTTGAACCCAATCATGGTGCATAAAAACTCCAATTGATGTCTTATCCTTTTCGTGCGATAGAACTTGAATCTATCGTCTTATCCTCAACTATTTTTCATTATGGTGCATCCGCACTTTAACCTGATATCTTACCCTTTTTGGTGCGATGAAACTTGAATCCATTGTTTTACCCTTAACCAACGGTATAATAGACCAAAGTACAACATGATTTACCCTTTGAGTCTTTCAACACAATATAAATAATATTCAAACTCATGCTATTAAAATTTTATACTTACTAGTATTTAAGAAATTTTGTATAGCCTGTCATATTGAACCAATAGTAGTATATGTCTTCGATTCCTGATAATTTTTAGTAACTGAATAATATTTTATTCTAAGTCATAAAAATATTGTAGAAAATACAGACCTAATTTTATGCAAATAATACCTTTCATCTCATAACGAGATCAACCAAAACATGAGTTAAAGGAAAACTAAAACTCACTCTCAATTGGCTAGAGACTCGTGCTGATAACGTGTTATAAAATCAAACAATAAGAATATAATAATAAAGAGAAGAAGACAAGAGAAGTAGATAGAAGAAGTGGAATTTTCCTCTTATTCAAGTGTATGTAAGTCTCATCTGTATATCATACAATAGTGAATAAACAACCTTATTTATAGGTTGAGAAATCACTCCAAAAGTCATCATATTAAGTATCATCATAAATAGGTACAGTCTTATCCAAAACGGTTCATGAAACCTACTGATTATGGATCGTTGTTCATGTACTTACTTAATGGACTATCCACTCATTCAGTGGATTTATAACACTTTTTATTTTCATTTAGTCTTCATTTGTCTTTATTTCATTTTTAATTTCACGTGGCATGATTTTATGCTAATTAGATGCCGCTATATAAACTTAATTGAAGTAAAATAAAGGATTTTCTAAAAAAAAAAACTATCATGGTGATACTTAAGAATCAAGTAGTACTTCATATATTGTTTGTGCTTAATAATATTAACTTTTACTTCTAAATATTTAGATCTTAAAAATAATTTTGTTTTGACTAATCCTAGTAGCTTCATTTTTAACATTTCTTATAGGCCAAATACATAAATAGATTCCTAAATTTATTTGGTATTTTCTTTAGGTACTTCAACTATGATATTTTTCAATTGGATTATTTAACCACCCATAATTTGTTTCTTTTGAACACTTTTGGCTGATGTGGAATCAGATTTTGTGAGGGGTAATGATAGATGATACATGAGTAGTTCTAGAACTCAGTAGTTCAATTGATAGTGAAAATGTTCAACAATAGTTGTGTTTTACTCCAAGTCACTTGAAAACACTAGAAAATAAATGAGACTATAACACAGTTTGTTTTCATTCCTTCAATAAAAATTATTACAATATGAACATAACTGAAGTCATTTAAAATACAATAGCCTATCAAAATCAGCCAACTGTGTTTAAAAGGAGCAAATTGTTGGGAAACACAAGGCACTAACAAAGAATGCCTGACAGGATAATAGCGGAAGAATACCCAAGTCTATACTTTCCCTTTTCGATTTGAACCAAAAGAAGACAAACAACCACAATCAATATGATAGTAAGGAAGCAAGTAATTCAACCAAACAAATATAAACCAATCACACAAGACACCAAGATTTACGTGGAAAACCCTTCGATGTGAAGAGTAAAAAACCACGGGACCAAAAGCTCCACTATAATCACCAAGAGTTACAATATGGTTTTCCAAAATTGGCAACAAAACAAGTTCCAAACAACGAGCAACAACAAAATAAGATTGCACCAAATCTAGAGAATTAAAGGAGCAAAATCACCAATTTCGCAGCTACTGTTCAGGACAGCAAAACTGAAGCTGCAGGCCACCAAATCCAGCTCTGATACCACTTTGTTGGGAAAGACAAGGCACTAACAAAGAATGCCTGACAGGATAATAGCGGAAGAATACCCAAGTCTATACTTTCCCTTTTCGATTTGAACCAAGAAAAGACAAACAACCACAAAGAATAGGCTTCCCTGTACCAAAACACAAACTCAGACTAGAAGTGCCACAGAGATATCTCTTAACCCTCTTCACAGCATTCCAATGTTCTCTTCCCGGATTAGAAAGAAAACGGCTATCAACTCCAACAGCGTGAGCAATATCTGGTCTTGTACAAACCATCGCATACATCAAACTACCAACACCTGAAGCATAAGGAACTTTCTTCATATCTTCCTTCTCTTCATCACTAGAAGGACATTGTTTCGTGCTCAATTTGAAGTGCATAGCTAATGGTGAACTGACAACCATAGCTTTGTCCATGCTGAATCAGTGAAGTACTATCTGAATGTACTTCTCTTGTGATAATACCAATTTCTTGGCCTTTCTATCACGGACAATCTGCATGCCAAGAATCTACCTTGCTGGTCCTAAGTCTTTCATAGCAAAAGACTTACTCAACTCTTGCTTCAACTTCTGAATCCTGCAAGTATTATGACCAACAACAAGCATGTCATCAACATAAAGCAACACAATAATAAAGTCACCATCAGGGAACTTTTGCACAAAAACACAATGGTCTGAAGAAGTCTTCTTGAAGCCCTACTTAATCATAAATGAACCAAACTTCATGTACCACTGCCTGGGATCTTGTTTCAAACCATACAATCTCTTCTTCAATTTGCAAACATAATTCTCTTTAACCTTGACTTCAAAACCTTCCGGTTGCTCCATATAAATTTCTTCATCTAAGTCACCATGGAGGAAAGCAGTTTTAACATCCATTTGCTCAACCTATAAATCTAGACTTGCAGCCAAGCCTAGAACCACACAAATGGATGACATCTTCACAACTGGAGAGAATATCTCATCAAAATCAACTCCCCTTTTCTTATTAAATCCCTTGACAACTAATCTAGCTTTGTACCGTGGAACTGGATTACCATCTTCATGTTTCACCCGAAAAACACACCTGTTTTTCAAAGCTTTTCAATCTTTAGGTAACTTAACCAAATCAAAGGTATGATTATCATGCAAGGATTTAATCTCATCTTCCATAGCATCAAACCACGTTTATTTTTCTTCACTTCCCATGGCCTCATCAAGACTCATTGGTTCTCCCCCGTCAATCAAGAGTACATACTCATTGGGAGAATAACGAGATGAAGGAATTCTCTCTCTACTAGATTGTCTGAGAGAACTCTCTGGAGCATCTATAATTGGTTGTTGGACAACCACATCATCTTGACCTGGAGCATCAACAACATCATGCCAGTCATTCTGAACATGATCACCATCTTCATTATCAACTTGATTTTCATCGTTATGAAGATTTTCTTCCAGTGCAATAGTCAAAGGAACTGGATCAACATCAACTAAGCTCTCACTACTCTGAAAATCAGCCTTGTAAGCTTTGTCAAAATCATCAATTGTTTGGTCTTCAAAGAACACAACATCACGGCTTCTAGCAAGTTTCTTCTCAACAGGATCATAGAAACGATAGCCAAATTCATCTTGACCATAACCAATGAAGATACACTGCCTTGTTTTAACATCCAACTTTGACCTTTCATCCTTAGGAACATGTACAAAGGCTTTACACCCAAAGACTCTAAGATGATCATAATAAACATTCTTACCAGTCCAAACTCTATCAGGGACATCACCATCTAAAGCAACAACATGAGATAAATTGATAACATAAGCAGCAGTATTAAGTGCTTCTGCCCAAAAGGAATCTGACAACTTAGCATCTTAAAGCATACATCTAACCCTCTCAACTATAGTTCTGTTCATCCTCTCTGCTAAACCATTTTACTTAGAAGTCCTTGGAGGAGTTTTCTGATGCCTAATACCCTGCTCTCTGCAATATCTATCAAAAGGACCAACATACTCATCACCATTATCTGAGCGGATGCATTTCAATGTCTTCCCTGTTTGTCTTTCAACCAAGGCCTGAAAACTCTTGAACACATCAAGTACTTGATCCTTGGACTTCAAAGGAAATACCCAGAGTCTGCAGGGCACTGTAGACGTCGGCCTCATCAGAGACGAGGCCAATGAGTTGGCTCCACGCAGAGGGCCCCGTCCAGAGCTGCCCCCACTTGCTGATGATCTCGCTAATACGGTAGACCAGGACCGCACAGCTACACAAGCATCTACTGACACTACCCCTGTCGAGTCTATCCCGGGTAGTAGCACAACCCCGAGCTCCTCTCGTACGTCCCCTCTACCGGCACTGGTCCCGCTTGCAAGGGTCCAAAAACTAGAGACACAAATGGACACTCTTCTGCATCATATCCAGCTGTGGCTGCAAAGGTTGATTACTGAGTCCGAAGAGCGTCTAGAGAGGAAGATGATGCAGTTTATAGAGTGGAAGATCGCTGGGGTTAACTAACGCCTGGACGCGTTTGAGTTGAGAGTGCTAGCCCGACAAGCCCCTCCGGTGGATGTGTCGACTCTTCAGGCTGCAGTCGACAGTCTTCGTGTAGAAATCAACACGATCTTTGAGGCTAGGGTGCCGGAGTCTAAGGCCCCTTCAGTCGAGCCTGCTAAGAACACAGTGTTGGCGGCCCTTTTTGCTACTTCTGACATTCCACCACCTCCACCTCGAGAGAGTGCCAAGAGGCGTAGGGATGGAGCAGAGGAAGAGACGCTAGCACGGAAGAAGGAGCACCGAGATATAGAGGCTGCGAGGAGAGCCTCCCTTGCTGAGGAGGAGGCGAACCAAATGAGAGCATCTGAGTTAGCGGCTGGGGCGTCTAGCTCCTGCACTGTGGAGATAGCAGGAGGCACTACTGATGGTGTGGTTGTTGTTGAGGGCACCACTGAGGGTGTCCAGATTGTAGAGGACGTGGGTTCCGGTGAACCGGTCCCACAATCTTGCTGATCAACGGCGTTTTCTGCCACAGGTTTGCTTCACCTAAAACTCTTGTATTTAGATTTTTATGCATTGGGGAAAATTGCATGCCTTTTTTTTGGGGGTGGGGTAAATGGATAGTGAGTGTTAGGGTGAAGTCTGAGTAGCCAAATTCACTATCCTCTTTTGGGGTTTTCTTACCTGTGTTCTTTTCCCCCAAAAGATTGATTACTTTTTCTGTTGAACCGGCATGTTTATATCTTTTGTACATAGTTTAAGTCTGAAGCATGATGGCTAAAATTATATGTTGATAAACTGGAAAATAATGCATTACTAGGCATAGTAACTGTTAATTGTGTGGCTCTAAGTATGAAATAGAGGTACACCATTGCATTACCCTAAGTCTTTAATTCGAACTAGGTGTCTGATAATCTTGTATAGTGATGAGATGTCAAGTGAGTGTGAGGAAATTTGAATATTCCACTATTGGTACTGAGCTAGAACTTGCCTGGTTAGTCCTTCTAAAAGTAAGTTGTAATAGACAATTAGGAAATGATCATAGGCCCTTATTCAATATAGCCCATTTCTAGCCTAAATAAAAGAAACCAAATGAAATTTATCCTTCTTTGATCCAAATAATCTGAGCTTAAAATTAGTCCTTTCTTTTATACCCCAACTGATCTTTTCTGGGAACAATGTGTTGGCCCTGGTCCCTCCTTGGACATGTCCACCTCAGCTTATGCCAAAAGCATAAGTTGAGGGTGGCTAATGTATAAACAACCTTCGTTATGGCCCTGACCCAACTTTGGGTATTGTGTACCTTGACTCATGGCAAAACCATGAGTTGAGGGTGGCTACTATGAGGAATGCTCTGGAAAGTGGGGTTGAAAGAACAAAGAGAGAGAAAGAACATAAGTAAAGTGACTCAAGAATTTGATGAAAAGAAATGTAAAGAAAAAGAGAAATACAAGCATGAAAAGAAGAGAGTCACTTACACAAATGAAGAAAGAAGAGAAAATAGCAAGGTGAAAGAATATGAGAAACTAGGCGAGATAAAATGAGAGACAGTGGAAGGTTTAGCCGATATGTCAAGAAGGGCAAAAAGTCACATAAGTATACAAAAATATACCTTACCTGACCCCCATCCTATGTTACTAGATAAAAAAGTCCTATCGTGATCCTAAGGGTTGTATAGCGAACTTAAGGCAGTGAAAATAAGGGCAAGCTTATGGCAAAATGTATGAATGAGTGTGACTTTGTTCTGAGAGTGAGTGTTGAAAAGTAATCCTTATACTCAAAAGGAAATCATTGTGTGAAAAAGGAGAATTTTGTTTTAAAGTGAGGACACTAGTTGCAATACTAGAATTGTTAGCACCTCGGTGAGAAATTGAAGATGATAGGTGTTAGTGCATGGTGAGTCTTTGTCATGTTCTGATCCCACAAAATTCAAGCCTAATAGTGATAGCATGCATAGATTTGATGAGATTAATCGGGATTGATAGCAAAATGATTGCAAAGGATAAAACATGGATACTACTATACAAAGATTGTGTAGTGAGTCATAGTGCGTCGCTTGAGAACAATCAACGAATTTAAGTTGAGTGTGTTGATATACCGTGCTTTCACGGTATTACTAATACTTTTCTCTTAAGTTTAGTGTATTCAAAAACCTTTTTGTGCTAATTTTTATATAAGTTTCACTTTGTTTTGCAGGAAATCTGTCCAAAGCTGAATGCGGAGATTTTGAGCGAAGAAATGCAGAAGAGACCACCTACGGAGCTTATGACGGTCCGTCGTTCTTGTGATGGTTCGTAGGTGGCAGCATAGTGCAGCTGCTGAAGGAAGATGGGGAAGTCTGAATAAGTGTGGAATTACGAAGCTTGTGACGGTCTGTCCTGCAGGTTCGTCGTGAAGTTCAGAGAAGTGATCCAGTACCCTGATTCCGAGAGATGAAGTGTTTTATAACGAAGACACTCGACGGACCGTTGTGCCTATGACGGTCTTTCATACTTGCCGTCGAGGGGAATCAAGAGAGCAGCAGAAGAAATTGGACAAGTATGGGACGACGGAGTCCACGACGGTCCGTGGCGAGGTCCGTCGACCCAGCCGCGTTTTGGCAGATTTCCAGCAATTACAATCCTTGTTTAATTAGGTCTTTTTTTATATAAATAGTTCGAAAAACCTCATTTTGGAGGTTAGACTCCGTATTGTTAGACTCTATGAGGTTAGACATCAGATAGTTAGACTCCATATTATTAGACTTTGTGTATCAGTGTTAGATTTTGAGATTTTTGCAAGTGATTTTTGGAGATTAATCAAGCAAAATTTGGATTTTATTCTTTCTCATTGAAGTAAGTACATGAATTCGTATTTAATATATTTGAATATTGTGTTTATGGCTATGAGTAACTAAACTCCATAACTAGGGTTGTGGGAACCGTAGGCAAATAATGAGATAAACCCTAACTAAAATAACAATTCTAGATTAGTGTCTTGCATGTATTAATAATTCTTTCGTTAAGAAGTCTTTTTAACGGATGGCCAACGTTAGAACTCGCCTTAATGCTACTTGCCGGACCAAGGAGGTAGATAATAGGAAAAGAATTATTAACATATATTTAGTGTATACTATCTAATAGGCTAGTATTGATTGGTACGAGGTAATAACATAGTCAAATATCGAATACGATGCTTAATATGAGGTAAGGATAAGGGTTAGGATAGCAGCACACGTAGCCGGACCAAGGTATGGAGTGAGATTTTCTAGATGCCGGACCAAAGATTTAGAAATACATGACTTATCACTTTACATGCAAGATACTAGGAAAGAATTGTTATAGTTAGAATTATCAAGTTACGAACCTGTGGGGAACACGTAAACCCTAGTTACTTTGATTAATTGATTAAAACCCAACATTCAAAGCTGTTAACTGTCTCTTTCAAGTTCTTTATTTATTTTCACTCATTTAGAAACAGAGACCCCCCTTTATTGTTTTTACTTTCCAAGGAAGTCATTCACCAAACAATAGTAATAATAGGTTGAAGTTAAGTCTAGACTATTTTCCTCGTGGGAACGATCCCAACTTCACTAGTTGGGTTATTTACTTGACACGACCGCTTTACTTCTTATTTGAGAAGTAAGTTTGGCATAATTTGATACGCTTAAACTTACTTCTCAAATAACAAGTAAAGCGGTCGTGTCAAGTAAATAACCCAACTAGTGAAGTTGGGATCGTTTCCACGAGGAAAATAGTCTAGACTTAACTTCAACCTATTATTAATATTGTTTGGTGAATGACTTCCTTGGAAAGTAAAAAATATTAAGGGGGGTCTCTATTTCAAAATGAGTGAAAAGAAATAACGAACTTGATAGACGCACTTAACAGCTTTGAATGTTGGGTTTTAATCAATTAATCAAAGTAATTAGGGTTTACGTGTTCCCCACAGGTTCATAACTTTATAATTCTAACTATAGCAATTCTTTCCTAGTATATTGCATTCAAAGTGATAAATTATGTATTTCTAAATCCTTGGTCCGGCATATAGAAAATCTCACTCCGCACCCTGGTCCGGCTACGTGTGTTGCTATCCTAACCCTTATCCTTACCTCATATTCAGCATCGTATTCTATATTTGACTAAACTTATTACCTCGTACCAATCAATACTAGCCTATTTGATAGTATACACTAAATCTATGTTAATAATTCTTTTCCTATTATCTACCTCCTTGGTCCGGCAGGTAGCATTAAAGCGAGTTCTAACGTTGGCCATCCGTTAAAAAGACTTCATAACGAAAGAATTATTAATACATGCAAGACACTAATCTAGAATTTTTATTTTAGTTAGGGTTTATCTCATTATTTGCCTATGGTTCCCACAACCCTAGTTATGGAGTTTAGTTACTCATAGTCATAAACACAATATTCAAATATATTAAATACGAATTCATGTACTTACTTCAATGAGAAAGAATAAAATCCAATGTTTGCTTGATTAATCTCCAAAAATCACTTGCAAAAATCTCAAAATGTAACACTAATACAGAAAGTCTAATAATACAAAGTCTAACTATCTGGTGTCTAACCTCATAGAGTCTAACAATATGGAGTCTAACCTCCAAAATGAGGTTTTTCGAACTATTTATAAAAAAACAAAAAAAATAAATAAACAAGGATTCTAATTCCTGGAAATCTGCCAAAACGCGGCTGCGTCGACGGACCTCGCGACAGACAGTCGTGGTCACGACGGACCGTCGTGGACTTCATCGTCCCATACTTGTGCAATTTCGTCTGCTGCTCTCTTCATTCCCCTCGACGGCAAGTATGACGGACCGTCATAGGCACAACGGTCCATCAAGGGCATTCGTTCTAAAACACTTCAACTCTCGGAATGTGGGTACTGGGATCATTTCCCTGAACTTCACGACGAACCTGTAGGACGGACCGTCAGAGCCACGATGGACCGTCACAAGCTTCGCCATCCCACACTTAGTCAGACTTCCCCATCTTCCTTCAGCAGCTGCACTACGCTGCCACCTACGGACCGTGACAAGCACGACGGACCGTCATAAGCTCCGTAGGATGTCTGTTCTGCATTTCTTTGCTCAAAATCTCCGCATTCAGCTTTGGACAGATTTCCTGCAAAACAAAGAGAAACTTATTTAAAAATTAGCACAAAAAGGCTTTTGGACACACTAAACTTAAGGAAAAAGTATTAATAATACCGTGAAACCACGGTATATCACTACCTTAGAATGAGGTTAGTGTACAATAAAAGCCCTTCATCTTCCAAAACCATGTGCCTACATAGGATGTGTCCTAGTTCTACCCTTGGCAAGTATAACACCCTCAACAGAGTAGGTTAGAACACCAAATTCCATGCTTAGCTATCATAGTCTATGTCGCTTATTGCCTATTATCATCATGTAGAATACCTACTCTTATTGAAGAAGTTCTGTGAAGTTTAAGTAGCGGTATGTGACGCTATCTAGATATTGCACAATAGACTTTTAAGATGTTAGTGAGAATCCCTAGGTCTTTCCAAGACCATTATTTGACAATCTTTATCTGATGCATGAGTCTTAAATGAAATAATGAATGTAATAAATTAATTTAATAATGCATTTTAAATGAATAAGTACTTACTAGAGTATTCAACGGTTGTCTAGTTAGGGTGTGAAGGGGGCATAGGAATGGTCACTTCGTATCATACATAGATATGTCTTATGAATGACTCTAGTTACGGAAGATAATTTATTATGTAGACTGGATCTAAGACTTAGATAGTCTTAATGATTCTTTAGGTAATCTTGAAAAAGTCATTCATGGACGTTATCTGCTTGATTTGCTTAAGTAAGTCTTTTAATATACCGTGGTTTCACAGTATTTTTAATGCTTTTTCCTTAAGTTTAGTGTTTTTCCAAAAGCCTATTTGTATTAATTTTTATGTAAGTTTCTCTTTATTTATAGGAACTCTGTCTAAAGATGAACACGGAAGATTTTTAGCAAGAAATGCAGAAAAGTTACCACCTATGGAGCTTGTGACGGTCCGTCGTGCCTGTGACGGTCCGTAGGTGGCACCATAGTGAAGATGCAGAAGGAAGATGGGAAATTCTGACCAAGTGTGGCATTGCTTTACGGACCGTCGTAGTCATCACGGTCCGTCCTGCTTGTTCTCCGTGATGATTAGAGAAGTAGTCCTAGTACCTAAATTCAAAGAGTTGAAGTGTTATAGAACCGAGACCCTCTACAGACCGTTGTGCCTATGACGGTCCATCATACCTGCCGTCGAGGGTAATGAAGAAACAAGCAGAAGAATTTGCAGAGTATGGGATGATGGAGTCCACCACGACCCCTTCTGACCACGACGGCCAGTCATGAGATCCGTCGACCCAGCCGCGTTTTGACAGATTTTTGGCAATTAGATTCCTTCTATTATTAGGTTTTTGTTTTTTATAAATAGTTCGAAAAACCTCATATTTGGGGTTAGACACTCATATAGTTAGACTCTCTTATAGTAAGACTCTTTATTGGCAAAAAACCTTTATGTTAGATTCTTTTCTATTAGATTATTTTGGACATCAGACTTTAGATTGTTACACATTTCTCTGGAGTTTATTGTTGGTGATTTTGTCGATTAATCAAGTGAATTTCTGGATTTTTTTTTCATTGAAGTAAGTGCATGATTTTCTTACATCATATATATGAATATTGTTATTATGTGTATGGGTAACTAAACTCCATTACTAGGATTGTGGGAACTATGGGTGAATAATAAGGTAAAATCTAACTAAAATAACAATTCTAGAATTGTGTCTTGCACGTATTGATAATTCTTTCGCTCAGATGTGTTTTTAACGGATGACCAACGTTAAAACTCTCCTTAATGCTACTTGCCGGACCAAGGAGGTAGATAATACGAAAAGCATTATCAACATAGATTTATTGTATACTATTTAATAGGCTAGTATTGATTGGTAGGAGGTAATAACTTAGTCAAATATCGAATTCAATGCTTAATATGAGGTAAAGGTAAGGGTTAGTATAGCAACACACGTAGCCGGACCAAGGTGCGGAGTGAAATTTTCTAGATGCCGAACCAAGGACTTAGAGATACATAACTTATAACTTTACATGCAAGATACTAGGAAAGAATTGTTATAGTTAAAATTATCAAGTTAGGAACCTGTGGGGAACACTTAAACCCTAGTTACTTTTATTAATTGATTAAAATCCATCATTTGAATCTGTTAGTTGTCTACTTTAATTTAGCTAATTATTTTCATCATTTAGAAGTAAAACCCCCCCTTTTAATTGTCTTTGTTTTCTAAGGAAATAATTGACTAAATAATAGTAATAATAGATTTAAATTAAGTTTGAACTATTTTCCTCATGGGAACGATCCTAACCTTATTAGTTGGGTTCTTTACTTGATACAACCACTTTACTTCTTATTTGAGAAGTAAATTTGAGCTTATGATCGTTTGATATCCTTTGGAAAAAGAATGTCATATCATCTATATGTATTAAGTGAGAATTATTCTATCTTATGTAGTCTCATAGGATCTCTTAATTGTGTGTGTAAGGAATTGTATGTGCGGTCTCTTCTTAACTCACTCAAGTGAACCTTAGAATCACCTTTGTTAGGAGGATCTCATATTTATGAGGTGGATATATTGTAAGTGCGTATATCTCATTATAGGTGGTCTTAAGGATCATTTAGGTTTTCATAGACAAGGTGTATGGGAGGTATCTCTTTGTCTTACTTAAGTGAGTCTTAGGATAGATTTTAGTGAGGGAATTTCATGCTACAAGGTGTATATGGGAAGCTAAGAAACTTCATTGTACAATGATATACTTCACTATAATGTTTTCCTAAAAATGTGAATAATCGTTTAAATGATTTATTATGTGTTCCTAAGGTGTTAAATGTTGTTCTTATGCTTATAGTATCTTTTTTTAATCAAAATATGCATATATCATATAAATTTCCATTTTCCTGATTTTTATGCGTTATGACATACTTAGTACATGTATTTGTACTAATTCCATTCTTTTATCTATCTTCAAAGTTATTCATAGGTGAATGTGCTTTTGGATAGATAAGCCTTGATAAGAAGATCGTTCAAGCAAGTTGATGTATGTTCTCATTTGATTTGAAGGATAGATGTCTTTTATTTCCTTTATCAATGTATTGTAATAAACTTAGTAGTACTTATTTCGATTGTGTATGGGCCGTGTCCTAAAGTATTCTTGTGTCTATGATCTGATGAAATGAGACTTAGTATTCACATGTATTTTATATGAAAGAGGTTTTAAAGACTTATAGAATGTTTGTGAAGTGTTTTAATTCCGCACTACTTTTCATATCTTTATATGCGATGAACAATATGGAAGGGCTTCTTCAATACCTCCGAGAGTGCCATATTTTGTATGGTGTGGTTTCGAGAAGTGACATAGGTAATCATGTAGAGGACAATTATGGACATTCTCTTCTTAAATTTCTTAAGTAAGTCTTTTGATAACCTGTGTGAGGAGAATGTCACATTATATATAAAATATTGTATGAAGTGAAAATGATCTTACTGTCAATAGTCTAAAGGATTTCATGTGGTGTGTTTGGTGTATTGAAAGTAAAATTATCTCATTATTGGTGTCTTAAGGATCATTTGGGTGTTCTTAGAGAGGGTGTATCAGCGGTCTCTCCTTGGCTTACTCAAGTGAGTCTTAGGATGACTTTCAGTGAGAAGGTTACATGTTTAAAATGAGTCATTATGAAATTGTGGACTTTCACTGTAACATTGGAATTAGTCAATGTAATGTGACATAATTCACTGTAGCATTTCCTAAAAAGTGATAAAATTTTTGTGTTATCTTATGTGTGTCTAAGGTGTTAAATGTTGTTCTTAGGCTTACATTATGATGTTTTTATTACAAAGAGCATATTTCCGTTGAATGTTCGTAATCATGATTTTATGCATTATGCTATAATTAGTTCATGTGACTGTTCGAATTCCATGATTTTATTCATCTCTAAAGTCATTCATAGGTGAAGGTGCTTTTTGGAGGGAAGCTTGGATTGTAGGATCTTTCAAGTAAATTATAATATTTGAATCATAAGGGCTCCTTAATTGAACTGTGGAGATCTATCCTAGCACTTCAATTAGGAGACATTTCTAGCCATCAACACCTACACTTTGTGTAAAAAGGTGAAGAAGAATAACATTAGTACAAGAATTCACGAAGTATGAAACCATGAAAAACATGCATTTAACGAGGACATTTCATTTGAAATCACACAACATATGTTTTTAGTAAAATTCATGAATATAGACACATTTAAGAACAATATATTTCACATACATCATATAGACATGAATACTTCTCATAATAGCACATAAAGACATTTATCATACTTTGAGGCATATTCAATACATATAATACATTACTTCTCTTTTAATCTTACTTCTTTCTTTAAATAATCCTCAACTGTACTTAGTACATGTATCACCTTGCGGTCACCTTACTATAGTCTTTCATAGATATGATTCATAAACATAACCACATACATTCACATGTCATAAGAACTTCATAGACATAAGTTTCCCATAAGGACCGTCATGTAAGACAACTACTAAGTCACACTAGTGTCATCTGTAAGTAGCATCCCTTATTACTACTTCCACCAAGTGCACCTAAGAAGTCACCCTAGACTAGGCATAACATATTTAACAAATTATAAAACATTCATTTATAACATGACATAAGGCACATACTTTATATTATCACATAAGGACTATTTCCTTTACAATAACCATTGTTATAACTCATTTAGTTCATACCATAGGGAAAACACCCTCACAACTCCTTCTGAATCTTACTTGTGCAATGTACACATGGAGTTCCATACCCCCACATATACTTAGTAAACACATTTACAAGCCCTAAGTGTATTTCACACACAGAAACATAATTCATTCCGTTACATAGAAAAGTTAATTAATATTGCAATCATGCAATTCATATATAAATAACATAATTTCTAGTTTCAAACATGTACTAATCTTATCATTTCTTGTAGTTCACTTGTGCAATACATGTGTAGGGTCCATAATCCTACATATTGTGACACCTCTAAAGTGACTTAGGTGAAGCTAGAGCTTTACATGTTTTTCATTAGAGCCTAAGGTTATTACATTGATTATAATGTTTTATTGAGGCGGTGAGTAAAGTATTAGGTTAATTGGCAGTCAAACATCAAGGGACGACCGATACGTTCGACGACTAATCACCTATGTGCTTAATATGTGTTTTTTGTGTTTATGAGTGTGTTTTGAGTTTATGAGGTCCTTATATGAGGTATAATAGTTCATATCATATGTGTGTGAAGTTGCATAATGTTTGCAGGTCAAACGTCCAATAACATTCATGACGTTAGAAAGATTTTCCTTGAAATGACCTTGTGTGTCTTGGCATTTTTCGTCGAGTTTTACGTGTTCACTTGGATAAAATTGATGTGGGAGGTCCTAAACTCATATACAAACATATTAGAGTTTATGCATGATTATATTAGTATATTATGGTTATATGATTGATTTTATAGTAGTGTATAGGGTGACTTATCGATGTTAAATATTATTCTTATGTAGTTCTAGAATGATATGTTATATGTGATAAAGTGAAGTCTTGGTGTATTTTATGTTGTAGAATTATGTCCCTTACTTCATACATGTAAGAATGTGAATATTATATGTCTTGAATTAGGATGCTAAAGCCTCTTAGCCTCATATGTATGAATGACATGAGACCTTGAATGTTGCTAAGAATGTCCTTTATGTGGAACATTCAACCTAGTTGTAAGGTTATGATCGTTGAAGTCGAAAGTTGTAATGGTATCCTTCTTGTATGAATAGTGTACTTAAGGTTGTTTGGCTGGAAATACATGAAAGCATCCTTAGGAAAGTCATTAAGCTATCCTCTTTGCCATTGACAGGAACTCCTAGGGGACCTCTTTGGAAGGGTGAACATGACTGGGTTATGAACTAGATATGAAACCTCTTCATGTGGTACTTAATGTGAATTAATCTATAAGAACAGAGGCTAGCACCGAGTGAGTATGGTAAGGGAACTAGCTCTAGTTAAGAATGAGGCTAGAGTGCAAAGAAACCCTAAATATTCCTTAACCATGTGCCTACATAGTATGTGTCGAAGTTCTACGATTGGCAAGTAGAACACCTTCTATCAGAGTAGGTTACAAATCGGGATTCCATGCTTTGCTACCATGGTCTCTGTCGGTTATTGCCTATTCTCATTAAATGAGATACCTACTAGTATTTGAGAAGTTTTATAAAGTTTAGGTGGTGGTATGGGACACTATCTAGACATTGCACAATAGGCTTTAAAGATGTTAGTGAGAGTTTGTAGGTCTTCTCCAAGGCCATTTCTTGAATGTCCTTATATGTAATGAATGTGTCTTAATAAACTAATGAATCTAATGACTTAAGTTAGAAAACATGTTAAATAAATAAGTACTTACCTAGGGAAGTTAAGGGTTTTCTAGTGAAGGTGTGCAGGGGGCATATGAATCTACACTTCATATCTTACCTAGATAAGTCTTAAGAATGACTCTAGTTAGGAAAGTTTGTTGATTAAGTAGACATGATCCAAACTTAGGTAGTCGTAAGTATTATTTGGGTAATCTTGAAGAGGTCAAGTATGGACATTCTCTTCTTGATTTACTAGAGTAAGTCTTTTGATAACCTTTGGGAGGAGGATGTCATATTGTATTTGTTTTATTGTATGAAGTGAGACTGACCTTATCCTAGGCACTCTAGAAGATCTCCTAAGTGTGTGTGAAGAGATTGTATGGGCGGTCACTTCACAACTCACTCAAGTGAACCTTAAAATCTCCTTTAGTAGGAGGATCTCATGTTTATGTGTTTGGTGTATTGTATTTGTTTCAATGTGGTCTTGAGGATTATTTAGGCGTGCCTATCGAGGGTTTATGGGTGGTCTCTCTTTGTCTTACACAAGTGAGTCTATGGATAGCTTTTAGTGAGGGAATTGCATACTAGAAAAAAATTACTATGAAGTTACGGAACTTCACTGTAAATTTGGAAATTAGTCATTGAAAGTGACAAAGGTTAACTGTAACTTCTCTAAAAATGTGATAAAATCTATGTGTTATCTTATATGTTCCTAAGGTCTTAAATGTTTTCTTATGCCTATACTTTGATGTTTTAATCAAAAAGTGCATATTTCCATTCAATGTCCGTTTTCATAAGTTTTATGCATTATGTCATACTTAGTACATGTGTTTGTACTTATTCCATACTTTTATCTATCTCTGAAGTTAATCATAGGTAAAATTTCTTTTGGAGAGCTAAACTTGGATTAGAAGATCGTTCAAGCAAGTTGAAGTATGTCCTTATTTGACTCGAGGGCATACATGTCTTTTATTTCCTTTATCAAAGTATTGTAATAGACTTAGTAATAGTTATTTCTATTATGTATGGTCCGTGTCCCAAAGTATTCTTGTTCTATGATTTGATGAAATGAGACTTAGTATTTCCTATGAATTAATCTGAAAAAGATTTTAAAGACTTACAGAATGTTTGTGAAATGTTTTAATTCCGCACTACTTTTCATATGTTTATATGCGATGAATGGTACAAAAGGGATTGTACAAGACCTCCGAGAGATCAATTACGTCGTGTTGTGATCCGAGATTGACCCTCGCTTCTAGAATGTAGTCTCATGTCGTAACAAACGTGGTATTATAGCATAGGTTATGAAAGTGGTCTTAGGAATCCGAAAGTCTTATAAAGTTATGTCTATTAGAGTCTAGACCATCAGTTTTAGTTGTGACACATCTATGGGCGAGAGACAATAGGAAGATAGATTTTCCCTTCATTTTTACTCCTATGTTGTGTCGTAGAATAAAATTTATGAGAATTCTTTTCTTTTGGTTTTCCTTGTGTTATAGGAGATGAATACGAGGAGGACACCTGCTAGGATAGTTAAGGAAAATGATACGAATAAGGAGATTCCTCCTCTAGTTGAGCAAGTTCCTCAAGGTGATGATGTCGCTATTGTGGGTGGACGTAATGATGTTCCGGTGTTTCCCCCGGAAATGACTAATGGGGAGATTAGAGAGGCTTAACTTACTTTATCCCGAGCTTTGACTACCTATGTTAGTAGGGGTATTGAGCCTCGAGTGAAATTTGTGGAGATCACTATGACATTTAGATTATGATATTTTGTGAGGACAAATCCTCCTACCTTTGTTGTCTCTAAAGGTGAGAGAGGATCCCCAAGAGGTCTTAGATGGAGTGTACAAGGTTTTTAGTGTCATGGGGTTGACTTCTAGGGAGAAGACGAAGTTAGCTTTGTATCAATTGGGGGAGGTTACTCGAGTGTGGTAAACCCAATGGAAAAATAATAGGCCGGTGGAGTTGGGTACTATAAAGTGGGAAGAATTAAAAAAGTTTATCTAGGAATGTACTTTCCCTCTAACAGGAGTGAGGTGAAGGTAGAGGAGTTTATCAATCTCAAGCAAGGCAATGTGAGGGTTGAGGAATACTATTTGAAGTACTCTCTGTTGTCTAGATATGCTCCGTAATTAGTGCCTAACCCTAGGGATAAGATGAGTACGGTTGTGACCGGGGTAACCGACCTAGTGATAAAAGAATGACGTAATGCCATGATACATGATTATATGACCCTATCTATACTCATGGTTTATGCTCAATCAATTGATGAGTCTCAACTTGGTAGGATTGCTAGAACCTTTAAAAGGAGTGGTTCAAGTGATAAAAGTCAACCTAGGTTCATGAAGAAGATTTCAAGTAATGATGAACCTAGGGTGCTAAGGTGAAATTTGAGAAAGGGTGTGGTTCTCAAAATGGAAAGCCTACATGTGCTACTTGTGGAAAGAGGAATTATGGGGAATGCCTATAGGCTACCGAGATATTTTTTTTTTGATGTTGTAAGGATGGAAACAAAGTGAGAGATTGTCCTACTAGATATGGTAAGCAAGTTTCTCCTAATGTTCGTAATGATGATACTCCAAGAAAAGGTGTTTCTATGCACTTCGGACTAGAGGAGCAAAGCTTGACGAGGATGATTATAATAATGGTAAGTTCATTTATTTATTTAGCTTATGATTTTGTTCTAAGTGGAGGAGTATGGTTAGTAGTTGGGATAGAAAGTTACAAAAGCATTTTGCATGTGTGTTTGTTTACGATTCTTGTTGGAATTGAATTTCATTGATTCCTTGCATTGTGCATCTTATGAATTTATGATTATGTTGCAAAAAGTGTTTATAATATTTTATCTCTCAAATTAAAAATTTTCCATCATCAATTGCCTAAAATTTACATTTTTGAAAATGTGGCATAGTTCACTGTAAAAATGCATGTTCACTGTAACATTTCTGGAAAATTGACTAATTCAATCTTTGGTTGAAATTTTTTGTTATGTGGGTATAACTGATGTATATGAGTATGATAATGAATATACAAGTATTTTATTCTATTTGAAATGAAGAATGTGAGTTTTATGGCATAATGGGTTGTAGAGTGAGTTTCTATGTTCTTGTAGTGTTGTGAGTCTCTTGATAATGTGAAATGGATGTTTCTTCTAGATGTTTTTATGGTATAATGTTTTATATGGTATGGTTATGAGCTTCTAGTTCAATCTCTATTCTTGAAAGTGTTCCGAGAGTGACAAGTGTCAGTCGAGGATAAATGTTGTCACAGTGGGGGAGAATGTGACAACTCTAAAATGACTTATGTGAAGCTGGAACCTAAATTTTTTTTCTATGAGAGTAAAAGTTCCTAACATGGATTATAATATTTTATTGAGGTGGTTTCTAAAGTATTGGGTGAATTGGAAGTCAAACACCAAGGGATGACCAAGATGCTCGATTACTAGTCACCTATGTGCTTCATTTGGGTTTTATTTTTTTTATGACTCTTTTATGAATGTATGCGGTCCTTATATTAGTTATAATAGTTTTTAGAGGAAGTGTGTGAAAGTTTGATGAAGTTTGGAGGCCAAACGTCCACGAACGTTCATGACGTTCGAAAGGTTTGCCTTGAAATGACCTTTTCTGTCTTGGCATTTTTTGACAAGTTTTATGTGTTCGTTTTGGATGAATTTTATGTGGGTAGTCCTAAACTTATATTAAAACATATTCGGTTTGGAAACCTATGGGAAAAAGTCTCCAAGAACCAACGAAGTGTCCTTGAGGAAGGTCCCTTCGTTTGAGGACATAGATGCCTAGGTCAGCCCCAATCGACTGAGGCAATCGACGGCTGGTAGGTTGTTCAACGCCCCTTCGTTGGTTTCTGTTGGTCAAGATGTAGCCTAGGGATATTAAACTCCTACGGTCTAGACTATTAACTAAACCACGGCAAGCAAGGACGATCCGTCGATGGGCAGGGGTGGTGCCCTTAACTCCCCTACTTTACTGTTAAGTGAAGGGAAAAACTCACCCCACGTCAAAATAAGAGTTTCGGAGATTTCCTAACGGTATTCTAGGTATATTAAGTGGGGTTATTAGTCTCAAATACCTAGATGAATTCATTCTACCTATTCAAAACACGAAAATCTCTAAGAATTTCTCTAGAACTCCATTGAAGCCAAAACTCAAGCAAAAGATTGGATTGAAGATTTGATTAGTGATTCTTAATCAATTTCATTGTTTAGCTTCATTGAGGTATGATTTTTATCCTTGAAACTCTATTCATGAAGGAGCCTAAATTTCAAAAGTGAAACTTGTCCAATTTTATGATCTATCCATGGGTTATTGCATTAAGGGTTTTGAATCATTGTATATTGATTCCATTGTTATTAATTAGATGATTTTAACATATTTAACATATGAACCATATAATTCATATGAATTGTAGTCTATTTTTTGAGATCTAACTTCACATAATACCTCTAATCACACTTTTTCATAACTTCATTAATCATATACTTACATTCGTAGAAATAGGTAGTTATTCATAAGAGCACTATCCTTTCCTTAGTCATCATGAATCTATCTACCATAGATATGCATGAAGTATGTTTACATTTGTCAACATGATCACATAATGGCTATAACATAACCTTGAGTGTCATGTTATACACACATATAGAGTATTAAGGACTATAGACTACAAACACTCACATTACATCATAGGAGACAAGGACAAATTTCATCATTAGAATAGAAGACTCCTAGCATACTTTGATCACATATTCATATAAGGTTCATATAGGTATGAGTCATTCTATAAGAGTATTCATAAACATTAGACATCTTAGAAAACACCTAACCCTAATGGGAGATCACCCATACAAACCTATAATTAATTCATTGGAAATATCCAAGGAATATTGAGATTGCGTCTAGATACTACACCTCTACTATAGGAGAATACCTATCACAAAACCCCCCATTTATTCATTTGAGTATTATTAATAGAACCTTTCAATAGACTCACATTCATTACGTTATTAGCTTTATTTATTCGTTAATTCTCAAGAAAGTGTGCTTACCAAGTCATGAGATCACATTCATCATAACTTTCATGTATCAAGTAGGGACAACTAGATCTACCTAATCAAGATATCATATCAATATGTATAGACTATTCATATTCTATCATCGTCTCACTTGAACATTTAGAGGAACGTGTGTTCATTTAGCATATCACATAGCTTCTTTATACAAGATCACTTTCACATTACCTTCATATTATACAAGATCACACATACATCACATCACCCTTCATTTCATACATTCATATATGCCATAACTTCATTATACAAGGTAACATTGACTTCACATTACCAATTTCACATTATACCTTAGCATGATTCTACTATAAATACAATAATAATACCGACAACTCCATGGTCATAATAATAATAAGAAGTAAACATCGCAACCACAAGTGGACCATACCACAAAAGAACAGTTCCTATACCATATGAATTAAGTCAACTTACCCCTAACCAATGCCATCATAACCATTACACAATTCTCCAACAACACATCATCAATAGGCATCGATTACAATAGAAATTAATAATACAATTCAATGTAAACATAATTCCGCTATCCTCCAATCATAAGTATTAAACCCACTTCATAGGCCAAATTTAGAAATTTTTCGATAAGATCAACTATTTTTGAAGTTTTTCATTGTAAAACATCAATTTATTATCGATAATATCATATCTAATAATTTGAAATCGTTTCACGCAGGAACCCTTGAGTTAGAGTAAATATTTGAATTGTTCATTAACTTTGAACTCTTTTGAATTGGATCTAAGGTGAGATACAACATTAGATAAAGAACTCCCATACCTTATTATAATAAATACCAAGAGAATTGGAGAATAAATCCATTAGAATGCACAACCCTAGGACCTTCTTTGACCTTGAGCTTCTATCGGGTTTTGAGAGAACTTTTGGGAGGGATGGGTTTTGAGTTTTTGAAGAATTAAGTTCAATCAAAGGTTTTAGAGTTTAATATAAATGAAAATACCCTAAGAATTAAATACCATCCAACAATTTATTTATCTAAGGTTAAAATTTACCAAATCACCCTTTGCTTAGCCGAAATTTGGCAGAATTGTAGGTGACCATTGACGACCACCATTGAAGGACCACCAATGTATTGAAGGCCCGTCCTGGTCAACCATCAATGGTGAGTTAGGGTGATAAAATGGATCTAATATCCCAAAGTCAATGTGCCAGCATATGGAAGCAATTGACGCCCCATCAATGGACTAATGGTCTGTAGATTGGATTTGTAAATCATGCTTCTTGGAAGCGTCTTGGCTAAAAGATGGGGTCCTCCTAAAGGACCCAATATTGGTCCTTAAAGATTCATACGTGGAAGTTGAACCCCTAAACTCGATATTCAACTAGTATTAGTAAACTCCGCATGAATAGACCTTAAACAACACAATAACTTCAACCAAAACACATAACAATACATTAGCACATAAACGACTAGTCTTCCAACGTCTTGGACGTTCCTTGATGTTTGACCTCAACAAAATACAACCCTACCCTTTGATACTGTTTCTAATAATTTTAACAAGTTATTCACTCAGAAAACCCACAAGAAGCTCTAGTTTTATCCTATTTCATTTTTAGGGTTGTAACAATTGTCCGTGACTATGAACCCATGTCATGTAGTAACTATTCCTTGCAATTAAATTCAAAACCCAAAAACTTATGGTCACTTCATGGCAATCACAACTCGAGAGGGAAGTAGGCTATAGATCCTCCCCATGACGACTGATGTTGAAAGTGTGATAGATAGAGTTTTTAATGAAGTTCAGGCAGTTGAGGATTTGGAAGTTGATGCAGAGGAAGAATCGTAGGTGACAAGAAAAATTATCCCCATGCCTAGAACTCCATCTCCTTTCCTCATAAGGTCAGGGAAAATCACTTAGAAGGGGAAATATCTTAGAGTCATAACTATTATGAAGCATCTTTCCATATTGTAAGACCCCCAAAATGAGTTAGTGTGTCTAGAGAGTCACTTGTGACTATAAACTTGTTAACATGTTAAGTATTTTAAAGTATGCATGGTTGATTTTAAGTCATTTGGAAGTCAAACGTCATGGGACGACCAAGACGGTCAAAGACTAGTCCCCAAGAGGCCTTAGTGTTTTGATGTGCTCATATGTGTGTCATTGGATTATGAAGGCCTGATATTATTAATAATGATTTTCATAGGCGGTATGTTGAGTTTCATGAAGTTAAGAGGTCAAACATGCAAGAACATCCAAGACATTCTAAAGTTAGCCCTTGAGATGTGCATGTGTCTGTCTTAAGTGTGCCTCTCATGTTTAGACGTGTTGGGAATATTTGTTTTGGGTGAAACTCATCTTGAAGGTACTTGACTTATTAATATTTGTATATAAGTTGGAAACACCTAGGTACGACTACCCAATGGCCCCATAATAGACACTCAAGGAGGACCCAAAGGCTGTCGAGACACTACCTTTGTAGTGTCACTCGACTAACTCCAAGTGACTCCTCGTCCTTAAATCGAATCAACATCTATGGGAGGCAATTATATACACTTATAAGTGTGATTTACCCTACAAGAAAGTTGTTTCAGTCACAAACGATGGAGCAATAGGACGACTTGTTGATTGTTCCCGTGGATGTAGCCTCCAACTTCACTCCTTGGACGCTGCTTCATTAAGGGGTAGATTGGAAAATCACCTCACGTGATAACCATACCCTAGTTGGCTTATTTGGTTATTTTTGGGTGTATTTAATTGATCAAAGACCTGACAAATCCATTTTCGTTTCAATTCACAAAAATTACACTTCCCTCCCAAACGAAACTCTCTCTAGAACCTTTGTTATAGGTGAAGCTCAAGAACAACTTGGAGATTGGATTTCCATAGGTTCTTCACCATGTTTTAGATTTGTTCTTCTAAGCTAAGGTACTTTTATCGTTCATCTCTAGTTAATCTCCATCTAGAGAGTTCCATTCAGTGTTTTCAATGAAAGATCATAATCAAATCTCTTCTTATTCAATCTAGCCATGATTTCTTTCTCAAAAACGTTTTCAATGTCTTAATCATGATTAATTTATGATAATGTACTGAATATAAGTTGTATTTCAATCCAATTGAGTGATGTACCCATGTCCCCTTCAATTCTTGTTTTAGCCTATGCATGGTCATTGTGATCGCGACATTGTATTGATTGAATTATGATTCTATCATTTTAAATATATTAGGTCTAATTTTTATATTGTATACTTATTGTGAATTGTTTATGAGTGGTCCATGTGGATCAATGCTTTATGGTTTGAATAAGATTAGCCAATGTTCTTCCACATGATCACTATAATCTCGGTTTTTTGGCGCTTGTAGTAGGAATTGCTTAGGTTATGATTTCTGTAACTACTGCCTTATATTGACATTTTTTATGAATTTTGGGTATGAATCATTCATACTCAAACTAAAGGAGTACTGGTAAAAATTGAGTTAGGTTCTTTTAGTCGAAAGATTGATAATGTTATACACGTGATGTGATCTCAATCCTAGGATAGATGAAGAATGAGTTAGACTTTATTATTTTGTCTTTAGATAATTCCCTAGATTGAAATTATTGATGAAATACGATTTATTATCAATGCAAGTGAAATTGGTTACATATTTATGTCTCTCTACTATCTACTAGATTGGTGATGTATTGTACTAGTTTGTAGCATGGTCTTGTAGTGGCGTATGCAAAGTTATTTTATGATTAAAGTATATGTATATACTTCCATTTTACATCGATTGTTGAAAAAAATATGAGTACTGATCAAGGGTGAGAAATTGGTAAGAATACCTATCTCGTTTACTTTCTTATTGTATTGGTAGTTGATGAAGCCTTGTATGACATTGTGTGGTATGGTCCACTTACGGTTGCAGTTTCTACTTTATTGTGTATATATATATATATATATATATATATATATATATATATATATATATGTATATATATATATATATATATATATATATATATATATATATATATATATATATATATATATATGTGTGATGTTATCATCTCCTTGAAGGCAATTATACTTATAAATGTGTATTGGTGATGATCACTCTATGTAAAGATATTGCCTAGTTTTCCTATGATCTAGGTTTTGTTTCTAAGCCTATCATAATGTCTTATGCTAAGTTTTATGTGACGTTACGATTGTATATGTTAAAAATTACTAGACCATACTGTAATAATAAAGTAAGACGTGAATAAATGTGCCTTATGCTATGTTATTAATTTAATGATGTTATGTAATGTATCAATCACTAGGATGACTTTATAGGTGTACTAGTATGGGAAAGTGTAGAGACCTTATCTATGCACTACACATGTGTAACTTGATAGGATATTTCCTAGGTTGGTCTTCTAAGTACATGCATAGGAATGTATGAACATGTTATGAATATATATTATATGCTAATATGTTAAACATATTATATGATTGAGTATGAATTTTCATAGTATCTTCGTCTGTTTATATGAAAGGATTGCTCATATAATTATACCTATATACTTATGCATTATTTTATGAACATGTGTGGCCTTAATGTGCTATGTGAAAGGTTTGCTCACATATCAGTATACACAGACACATGTATGATAATCTAGTCAATGAGGGGCCTTGAAAGGTGTGCTCAAGTGTACCCTAAACTAGATAGGTGATTTACATATGGTATGTCCATGTGAAAGGGTTTCTCACATGATATGAGTTGATGAGCTCTCCTCTATGATCTATGAGCAAAGAATATGAGGTTTTAATCTCCCAAAGACTAGATTTACAAATAATCTTAATAAATACTTTTCAATAAAGGTAACTTAGCTTAGCAAAGAGTGAACTTGACAATGAGAGGTCTTGGCTTCCCTTGGAGGAAAATTCACCATTAGTTTCTCATAAATTGTTTAATTCCTTTGGAGGAACATTCACCTATGGTTTCACATTAGATATTGACTTTGCTTGAGGAAGTTTCACCGATGGTTTCTCATGAGATGAGGCTCCAATGCGAATGAGCATGTACAGGGATATGAATATTCCAAGTTCCATAAACTATGCATGCCATAGGATCTAGCAAGTGAGTTCAGTTAATTTGATAGCATGTGTGAATGTTCTACTTTGGCTAAATAGGGCACCTTTCCTTTGTGTAGATCTCTATAACACCGAATTCCATGTAGCAGCCATGGTCTTATTATAAGTTAATTTTGTAGTTTCCCTAAGGTAAAATGGATGATGGACGTAAAGTAAGGCCCTAACAAGGATAACCTAAGGGTAGTTTCTTTGTGTAGGTAGGGGTTTGGGACATCACCTATGCATTGCACAAGTAAAACTTGAGGGAAGTCCTAGGAAGGTGTTCTAATGCATGTGACTATGTATATATTTCATAGGCATGACATTGTTGTGTTCTCTACTTGTTGTGATGAAATGCATGGTATGAGTCTATATGATGTGCTCTTATTCTCATATGCACTGTGTAGGTCTTATTTTGTATGTAATGAAGGTCTACCCTAGTTTAGATGAAGGTTTCTTCACTTGCTATGTTGATGTATTAATTGGATGTTAAGGATTGTGGTCTCATAAAAGGTTTACTTAGTATGTGTGAGGTTATGGGGCTTCACAAGTACATTGCACTAGTAGACTGAGATTGGGATGTGAGTGAAGTCTCATAAGGTTCTATGTGAATTGATATTAGCATATGTCCAAAGTGAATAGAGTTCATTGTAATGTCCTTATATTATTGACTAGAATGTGTCTTGTAGTGTGCTATACATCTACGATGGTATGTGTTGGCTTATATAGAATGTATGTATGACTTCTTTGTGGCCATAAGGTGAATCATTGCACAAAGTATCACTAGACGGTTACATGGAAGGTTAAGAAATTAAGCAGAAAAAGTTCACTGTAAGACGAATTATGTTTACTGTATAGTGAAAGTGCTTACTGTAAAATGGTTCTAAATTGCCTTAAAAGCATTGTATAATTTTATATTATGTTCGACCATGAAATATACCTATATGAAGTATGTAAATGATATTATTCTCATTGTTTAAAGGTTGTATGAAGATTTTCTTTAAAAAGGCATGAATTTCAAAATAAAATGTTTCTTTTGAATGCATGTTTTTGCATTGTTTTCATACTTAGTGCAGTCTTGTACTAACTCCATTCTTATTTACCTTTTTACATTAACTTTAGGTTATGGATGCTTTAAAGGATTTCTCTATGATTGAGGATCTTGTTATGTGTTTACCAAGCTCAAGCAAAAGGAATCCATAAGATTCAAGGATGTCCTATGTCCAATTATGTTTAAAGTGTTTTAATTATATACTTATGATTTATGTTGTAAGGGTCGTTCCCCTAAAGAACTCTTGTTATGTTGAATCTAAGATGAAAAAAAGAGATTAAAGTCTAAATATGTACTTGTGATATTTTATATACACGAAGTGAAGTTTTTAGCATATGATGTGCTATGAAAAGTTTTACATTATTAGCTGATTTACCTATGACAATGTTATGAATGATAATAATGGACTTGTATAAGACCTTGAAGAGGTTGACCCTGAAGAGGTTAATTACTCCATGTTACTTCTAGGGGGTGCTCCTCCCCGGTCGTGACAAACGTGGTATCAAAGCATAAGGTTTATGAAAGTGGTTTTAGGTTTTCAAAGTCTCATATTGACACATATAGTAAAATCTAAACCATCGGTGGTGAGTCGTGACACATCTTAGTAAGATGCTATAGGACGATTGAGTTTCCCTTCTTCATCATTCTCATGTCGTACCGTAAAACTTAACTCTATAAGATATCTCTATGTTTTCTTATCCAGTCTTTTAGATATGATTGCTTGAATGAGATGGTATATCTATGCTTGAGGGAGAAAAGATAAGTTTTGATACTTATGTTGGTTTTATGGTTTGATGAGTATCTATGAAGATGAATTTGGCATGCTTTGATTAAGTGATGCTAATTATGGCTATGTACACGAAATATGAGAAATGATAGGTTATGTTCAAATGATGTCCTTTGTGTCTATATATGAGATCTATGTTAAATGACATGTAATGTTGAGAAATGTATGTCATGATATGGTTAAAGAATGTTAGAAGCAAGTATAGTTTAATTGAGATCCTTTTGGATTGACATGTCACTAGATGACTATGCATGATCGTGGCCTAATGTTATGATTTGAACTTGAAATTCTTAGTGATCATGTATGGAAGCATGTTGCCCTATGTGTATATTTAAATAGTTCAAATGTTGTCTTGGGTTATGTGTGAACCTCTATGATTGTTTTTCATGGATTGGAGTATTTTGTATAGGCGTTGTCCTAGAAGTAAAGGTAGTATGCTAACTTTTTAGGGTGATGATGTGGGTTTAATTGACCTAGAAGTTACCTTACTGTAATGTTCATAGAAAAGGAAGAGTGTTTATAGCTAAGTTTAATCTATTGTTTTCCCCTAATGTTGTAAGAGCCTTTGTGTCTAGGGTATAGTTGAAACCTTATGTGGCTGGATAATATGATCTAACTTGATAAGTGGGGATAATTTGCCTAAGATGATAATGTTTGGAATGCTTTTTGTGTTCATATTTTCACTTACTATAATTCTTTATAAGGTGGTAATCACTTTTTAGTGATGAAAATAAAGGTCGATAAGTTAAGATCCTCTTGAGGTTCGGTTAAATTGCTCTTAATTGGGTTTACCCTAAGTGGGGGATGGAGATGTCAATAGTAAGGTTGTAGACATTTCTATCTTGTTCTTTTTTTCTTACTTAACCTTGAAACTAATTGATTCTTAGTGAGTTTTTTCATGATAGGAGTCTTGTCTAATGTATGAATTCCATGACCTCTATATGTTTGGTATGTCTTGATTGACACAATCTTAAGACTATTTTGAAAATTATATAATACTTGAAAATAAATTTTGATTAAATTCATTGTTTTTCATATTGATTGTGTCTCTATATGCTAGTTGGGAATTTAACATCACGAGATAAGGTAATAAGGATGTTTTAAGTCACACTTAATATGTAATGTTTAGCCTTAAAATGAGAAACTGAGCCTCTTTAAAATCAAAATTAATGAGTTTCTTGAAAATTTTGTGACTTGTATGGTCTGGAAAGCATGATTGTAGGTTAACCTTTGAAAAATGAAGGTATATATAGCTATTGTCTTTGTGTGTCCATATAAGTTGGTAGACTTTCCCTAAACAATGCATGGTAATGAAGACTAATGATAAGCTAGAAATTTAAATTTTGTGAAATGTCTTCCTACTTTTTTGATGTGTGTGGTGTGGATTGCAGATTTTAACTACATTAGGAAGAAAATTGTTAGCATGTTTTTTGTTAAAAGTTGAGAATTTCTGATTTATAATGTATAGACCATTATGCCTTGCTTTAGTGTGAATTCATGAGCCATGTAAGTGTGTTGAGGAGAAGGACATTCCTCCATCGACACAACTAAGTATGGTATGGTTGTGTATGACCCTCATAGAACTAGGTCTTACTAATAAATACCCTTGTTGATTTACTTAATTCAAGTCTAAGTGCATTGAAGTATGAGTGTCTGCTTGTTTCTTGAGTTTTGTTGAATCTACCTTAGTGTGACTTATGGATGGTTGAATGATGGAATCATAATAAAATGAAATGAAAAGACCATCTTATGATTAGGAGAAGCATATTCCTCCTATGAAAAACATAAGATCCTATGTGTTTGATGCATTCAAGAGTGAGTGAATAAAGGTTTTGTCTTACTTGTGTTGCATTGAGTGCTAAATGGTTTGAAGTTGCGTTCATTGTAAGTTTTGTATTCGTTATTGTGAAGCACACCACACTTATGAGTAAGGACTTACTTGATGTTTAGGAATCGCTCTCATTTTGGAAATCCATTATCATGCCTGTAGAGTGTATTACTTATATGATTTCACCTAAACATTGCTTTTGGTTATAGGAAAAGAATACTCGGAGGAATGCGGCTATACTCTATGACCTAAACTAAGGTATGATTGTTAATAAAGAAGCAAGACATTTAAATAAAGGGACATAACTTGACAATGTGAGGTAATGGTTTTCAATAGAGGAAGTGTTAGCCTATCGGTCTATAAGTGATGTTGACTCCCTTATGAGCGATACTCATCCAATGATTCCCATTACGTGAGGCCGCAAATACAAAATGGTATGTAGAGAGAATACCTTTTCTTATTTATTTAAACTAAGTTACCACCATAGGATACTAGCTAGTTGATCCACCTAGAAAGCTATGTTTATATTAGGTTTTACCTTGGTGGGTAGACCACCTTCCATCGATGTAAGGTCTTATGACACCGGATTCCACATTTATCTCATGTGGTATATGATGGTTAAAGCGAGTCTTCCCTAAACTAAAATTAATGAATAAAGTATAGACTAACAAAATGTTGCTTGAGGGATTTGACTTAGCTTAGGAAGGGGTATGGGACTCTACTTATACCTTGCACTAGTTTTCCTTGATGGGAGCTTTGGGATGTTAATTTTATGCATATGGATGGTTCTAAATGTAAATATTTTTATATGATGATTATGATGCTTATGAACATGCAAATGGTCTTAATTACTAAAGATATGAATTTATGAATATATGAGGTTATATTGTGTGACGTATGATACTAATTATTTTTCTTTATAGATGACTTGATTAAGTAGGGTTATGGGGATTTACTTGGTCATTGCCCATGTTGACTCTATCGGAATTTATGATTTGTTGCCTTACTTCGGTATGTATATGATAACTCTTATTCATTCTTGGGATGATTTTAGTTAGTGATAGAGTATATGAGATTATGAGTTCAAGCATGTTGATATGCATTTGACTTCCTTAACTATTGGTTGTGCATAAGTATTTAAAGGGGTAAAATAGCATTATATAACTAAATGTCCCTTTTTGACATGTTTTTGTATTATATATGCATATGGTCTCATACTTAGTACATGTGGAGTACTAACCCCATTTTGTTCCCTTTTCCCCAATATATTATATTCTAGTTGTTGAAGGGTTTGGAAGGCGACATTGTAGAAGACTTGGATATCTCCATTCATACAATTGGTAGGTCCTCACTTTCCGAGGACGATGCCAATATTTTGCTCATGTAGTTTCTTTATTATGAGTATAAGACTCCTTTAAATTCATTCTATTTTGATTGTGTACGACTTGTATAAGCCTATATGTGGCTTCTTACTTTTGATGTAGGGTTACGCCCATATTGTGATAATCGATTAGATCGTATGATATTATACAATCATTGAGACTTTATTCTATCTTATATATGTATGTGAATAAAAGTAGAAGGCTATGTAACGTTCTTATACGAACCAGTCTATGAATACTGAATATTAATATTATTTTGTGTACATAGATGTCTATGTAAACCTCCGATTAGATATTGTTAAAAAGTTTTTATTTCTCCCATATTTTCGATCGATGAAGGTGATGATGTAAGACTAAGAGGATAGCCTTAGTCCTCAAAGAGGACCCCGCCGCCAGTTACGTTTTGGGGTTAAAAACCTTGTTGTGACATGGACCATACCAATAAACTCAATTAAATACCTATACTACACAATATAAGGAAGGTTAGGTCAACATACCACCATTCCATCTACAACATCTCCAATTGATAAGCAATTCAACAAATTTAATCCACAAAGGATCTTAACAATAACTATGATCATTAGTCAACACTATATTAATAATATACAATGAACCAAATAAGACACAATATGAAAATCATCAAAATTAAGACAAACTATAAATAATTCTAACATAATTCTTACATATATCAATAGCAAAATCAATCTACATAAGAATTCAATAAAATTGAGACATAATCAAATCACCCATAATATAGTTAGAACTAAGATGTCATGATTTACATGGGTTCAGAAGGAATTTGATCTTAAATCATTGAATTAACATCATATATCATAAAAAACATCGTTTAAATAGTTCCATGCAGAAACCCAGGGTTAGAAGTTTAAATCGAAGAATTCAACTTTTTGTTCATCTTTGAAATTCATTAAAATTGACTCCTTTAAGAAGGAGGATTAAAGGATGAAAAAACATACCATAATTGTGATTAAAATACGACTAAATTGATGAATAAAAACTTGGAAAATATGTCCTCTTCCTTGGAGAATCAAATAGTCATCAATGGAGGTTTTTTGAGAAAAGATATGGAGAGGTTTTGTTTTAAACTTGATAGTTTTGAATTGAATGGTGAATTGGGGTTTAAAAACTTTCAATAACGACCTATTAACTTATTTTACCCAAAATACCCTTTTAACTTATTTGACCTTTTAACCAAGTCAAACTCAATATAAATTTCTGGAACTTTTATCGTGAAACAAGCCTACGACGAGGAGCTTCTCCCGCATTATCTTGGAAATTAATTTTCGAAAGAGTAGAGTACACTTTGTGTCCTCTAAAAGATTCAGATGCAGAATTTTTACTTCGGTGGAACAAGTCTGCGACGCGGACATGTTCCTTTCATGTACAAATTTTGCTGCCTTGAGCAGCTTCAATGGCCCATGTTTGGGTCTTCCACAAGGACCCTTTATCTTTTCCTCCCGATGTATTTATCAGACATTTATACCCTTTGCATATCAATGGAACCTTCAATCCTCGATTACAGCCTCAAACCATACCACAACACTCCATTACAAAACACTACGACACAATGGTAAAACATCGACTAGTTTTGGGATGTTCTTGGACATTTGACGACCAAACACTTCCAAACTGCATATTCTCACTACAAATACCATTATTAACAATTTAATTACTTTAAAGCCTTATACCACATATGTTAGACTCTAGTTTACCATAGTTTAGTTTTAGGGGTGTTAGACCTTGCATTTGAAAGAGTCACACTTTGGCTCGAGTTCTGGCAGCACATTAGCCTCAGTCTCAAATTCCAGTAGTTCCTGAGAGGCTCATGACCCGCTAGACATAGCGATGTTACCTATTCATCCTTCTACTGAGTAAAAACATATTGTGTGTTAAGGGACCATTTCAAATATATTAAGATGGTCAATATCGGATTGAGTAACAAAAGTTTGCCAATATTATTACTGAGAGGCGCTAGGGTACTCACTAGGAGACTACACACTATGCTTACCATTAGGAATTATTTAAGAATAACAAGTGTGACTAGATGTAAAAGAGTGTTGACAAATATAGGGATGATATGGTCGGGGAATTCTATGCCTCTTAAGTAGCCTACATGCGGAATATTATGCCACCATATGCTAAGCTGTTAGCTCAGCCTCCTACTTGACCTAATTTTGTCCAATGTTTCTCTCTACACTTTTATGAGTCAATTACATGTCATTTTATTTATCGCCCAGCCCACACTCTGCTGATTAATATAGAAAAGTACGACTACAAAATAGGGTTGGTTCAAAGCTGTAAGGACCCTCAAAATGAATTAAGGTGATTAGAGCCTAACATGTGTATAAAAAGGTTTAAAATATATTATTTATGTTTTTACAGTATGCATACTTAATTTGAAGTCATGTGGAGGTCAAATGTCCAAGAACTTTTTTTGACGTTAGAAACTTAGCCTTGAGACATGCATGTGTGTCATGGTGTGTCTTGACATTTTTTATGTGTTTGTTTTGTGTGAAACTGATATTGAACATCCCTAACATGTTAATAAGTATATTAACGTTTGAAATGTATGGGTACTACTCGCCAAGGGAAAACAAAAGTCCAACAAGGAGGACCTCAATCACTGCCTAGGCACTGTTTTGGTAGTGTCAACCGACGCCCCATCAAAGCACCTACGCCATTTGATGGCAGGCGTAGTCCCACACTCAGCTTCGAAGCTGAAGCTTCCAAAGGAGAAGACTCATACCCAAACGACAGTTTCCATTACGGCCCATTGATGGGTCCATTGGCCGTCGAATAAGTGCGTCAATGCATCATGAATCAAGCTGCCAAGCGCACTATTTTATTAAGGTTTGAATCGGAAATTGACCCCATGTTCTAACCTGACCCTAGGCGGTCAATTTACGTACTTTTGGGTATAATAAGTTGGTTTCTATCATGACAAAATAATTCCAAAATTCATTCTTTATATTTAAACATTTCCCTCTCCGAATGAAACCTCTTTAGAAACCTCCTTTGGAGATAAAGCTCAAGAACATCTTCGATCTTGGATTCTCATGGATTATTCATAATGTTTTCGTGGTTGTCTAATACCATGAGGTATGGTTATGCTTCATCATTAGTTAACCTTTCTTCTAAGTAGTTTTTCCAATGTTTTCAATGAAAATTCATGCTTAATTCTTCAATCTTCTAATCTAGCCATGAGCTCTTTCTCAAAATGTTTTCAGAAGCTTTATTATGATGAATTGATGTTAATGTACTTATTGTAAAGTGAATTTAAATTCAATTACATGATGAACCCATGTTCTCTCTAATTCTCAAATTATCCTATGTTATGGGCATTGTGATATTGATTATGTGTTAAGTGAATTGTGATTCTATTACGTTGAATTAGCTATTGATATAGTTTTATACCAAAACTGATGGTAAATTGTTGATTAGTTATCCATATAGATCAAGGCTTGGAGATTTAGTGAGGATTGACTTATGTTCCTCTATCTTCTGTTGATTGTTGATGTAGAGCACCTGATCTAGGTTTTCTTGCTAATGTTATGAGTATGAGGATGTCTATGTTAGGTATGGTATACATGCTGCAATGGATGAAGTACAAACGGTGAATTACCCCTTACATATGTACCTGTATATAAAGGTGTGATTAGTTAAAGTTAGTTTGTTAGATGTAATGTGAAACTGTCTTGTCTTCTATGATATTATGTGATATTTAGTATATGCTTGGAAATGTATTGCAGTCCTAAGAGGGTGGCTACCTCAATATGTTATTGATATCCATTATGTGATCATGTTGACCAATGTACACATACTTACACCTCATGCATGCTTAGAAGTAGTATAGTTTCATGGTGTCTAATTAAAAGGTATTCTCATATGCACTATGTATACTACTATGCATGTAATGTATATGTCCATGAAGTATGTTATGCATTCCTTAACTAGGATGACTTAATGGGGGTAATAGTTTGTATAAGAGTATGGGACCGTGTCTATGCATTCCAAATATGTGTTTTAATGGGATAGTTTGTCACGACCCAAAACCGACCCGCGACTGGCACCCACATTTACCCTCTTATGTGAGCGAACCAACCAATCTAACCCTTATCATTTCAATATAATATCAACAGAAAGTAATGCGGAAGACTTAAACTCATTAATAAAACCAATTCAATAACTACTAAAATTCAACATCTATTATTTCCCAAAATCTGGAAGTCATCATCACAAGAACATCTACCCTCAAATTTCTAAACTAAAAATGTCTAAGAAGCTAAAACAAATAAAAGCTAGTCCATGCCGAAAGCTCAAGGCATCAAGACTTGAAGAAGAAGATCCAGTCAAAGCTAGAAGCATTAGCTCACCCTGAATTTCCGATGTAGTGAAGACTGGCTAGAATTACTGTTGAGTCTAAGACGACGGCACGTTTGCTGCACTCCACAAATAACAAAGAAGAAAACATAAAAGTGGGGTCAGTACAAAACACGGGTACTGAGTAGATATCATCGGCCAACTCAAAATAGAAAACAGTATATATCAAGTAATATTATAAAACCAACTATGATACTCAACATGTAGCCACAACAAGTACTATATCATTAACAATTACCGTTAAGTTCACACATGAGGACTCAAGCCTCCATACCATACTCATTTGGGAATTAGATTCATTAGATTGAGTATATTAGCATCTTTTAAGATTTATTATATTTATTCCCCTCGTGTCGGTACGTGACATTCCGCTCCACATACTATCCTGGTGTCGGAACGTGACACTCCGATCCTCATTCTATCCTGGTACCGGAACGTGGCACCCGATCCATATACTATCCTGGTGTCGGAACATGACACTCTGATCCTCATTCTATCCTGGTATCGGAACGTGGCACCCGATCCATATACTATCCTGGTGTCGGAACGTGACACTCCGATCCTCATTCTATCCTGGTACCGGAATGTGGCACCCGATCCCCTAATCTCACCACTTTGTACATCAAGCCTTCTTTTATACCATGGCATCATCATTAACAAAGTAGATTAGGGTTTCTTTTCAAGATTTGGGATTCAATAACTTCATCATGCTTATATAATCACAATTATATAATCACATTCATGCAAGCATACAATTAAGCACATAGCAGGGTTTACAATACTATCAATACATATCATTCGCTATTAAGAATTTACTACGAATATCGTAAAATAAGCCATAACCTACCTCAACCGAAGATTCGTGATCAATCAAGCAATTTCCCAAGCTTTGTTTCTCTCTTCTCGTTCGATTCCCTCTCTTTCTCTTTGTTCTTTCTATTTTTCTTATTCAAACCCTCTTTCTTTTACCCTAATTAGTATATAATTAAGTATAAAAGATGGAAATAATAACCCACTAATTAACTCAAGGTTACCTCTTTCAACCCCCAAGTAATTAGATTTTTTAACATTAACCCACTATCTTTATAATTAGAGTAGGAATAGTCATACGTCCCTAAAAACGTTTAAAGAAATCCGACCCAGACTGGGATTACGCAGCCTGTGACGGCCCGTCGTGCCTGCGACGGTCCGTCCTGCTGCCCCGTCGCAGAGTTCAGAGACTCAATTTCCTTTAAGAGTCTGTGACGGTCCGTCGTGCCCACGACGGTCCATCCTGCCATTCCGTTACGAAGTTCAGAGAGTCAATTTCAGTACCCAATTTCAGAATTTCTAAGTGTTTTAAACGAGACCCTGCGATGGTCCGTCGTGCCCACGACGGTCCGTCGTGGGGTCCGTCGTCTCAGCCAATTTTCCTGAAATAAAATCTGCTGCTCAAAACGACTAAACAGGTCGTTACAATAGATACCAATTTACCCATCGTTCGTCCTCGAACAATCACAAGAAGAAAAACAAGGGCGAGAAGGAGTACCTGAATATTTAAACAGATGTGGGTATCTTTCTTGCATGTCGGCCTCCTTCTCCCAAGTGTCTTCTTCAACCGGCCGATTCTTCCATTGCACCTTGATGGATGCAATCTCCCTTGACCTCAACTTGCGAACTTCTCTACCTAAAATAGCAACAGGCTCCTCCTCATAAGACAAATTTTCATCAAGCAGAACTGAATCCCATCGAATGATGTAGTTTCCATCCCCATGGTATCTTTTCAACATAGACACATGAAATACCAGATGCACTCCGGACAGCCCTGGAGGCAAGGCTAACTCATAACCCACCTCCCCTACTCGCTTAAGTACTTAAAAGGGACCAATGTACCTTGGGCTTAGCTTGCCTCTTTTACCAAACCGCATCACCCCTTTCATGGGCGAAACCTTCAACAAGACTTGTTCACCCTCCATGAATTCTAAGTCTCTAACCTTTCGATCTGCATATTCTTTTTGCCTACTTTGCGCCGCTAGAAGCTTTTCTTGAATAGATTTCACTTTCTCTATTGAATCCCTCAAAAGGTCAGTACCCCAAGGTCTAACCTCAAATGCATCAAACCACCCAATGGGAGACCTATATCTCCTACCATACAATGCCTCAAATGGAGACATATCAATGCTTGAGTGATAGCTATTATTGTATGAAAACTCCGCTAAGGGTAGGAAGTTATCCCAATGACCACCAAATTCTATCACACATGCACGAAGCATATCCTCCAACACTTGAATCGTTCGCTCAGACTGACCATCGGTCTGAGGGTGAAATGCGGTACTAAGGTCCAACCTAGTACCCAATTCAGCATGTAGTGTTTTCCAAAACTTTGAAGTAAACTGCGTACCTCTATCTGATATGATGGAGAGTGGAACTCCATGTAATCGAACAATTTCTGAGATGTAAATTTTGGCTAACTTCTCTGCATTGTAAGTTACCTTGAACGGAATGAAATGAGCAGACTTAGTTAACCTATCAACAATCACCCAAATAGAGTCATACTTACCCATTGTCTTCGGAAGACCAACCACAAAATCCATTGCAATTCTTCCCACTTCCATTCAGGAATGGGCATTCTCTGAAGTGTTCCTCCGGGCCTCTGGTGTTCATACTTTACTTGTTGACAGTTTGGACATTTGGCAATAAAATCAACAATATCACGCTTTATTCTACTCCACCAAAAATGTTGCTTTAGGTCACGATACATCTTGGTTGCACCAGGGTGTATAGAATACCTTGAACTATGAGCCTCTGTCAGAATAGTGTTGATCAAATCATCGACGCGGGGTACACTTTCCCTTCCCTTAATCCTCAACACACCTTCCTCATAGATTGTTGCTTCCTTATCCTCTCCTCGCAACACTTTATCTCGAATCCAGATCATTTCTCATCATTAAATTGCTTTCCCTTAATCTTGTCAAGGAAGGAAGATCTTGCCTCCACACAAGCTAAAAATCCTCCCTTCTCATTTACTTCTAATCTCATAAGGTCATTAGCCAGAATCTGAACTTCTCTAGCAAATGGGCGTCTAGAAGCTTGCAAGTGAGCTAGACTTCCCATGCTTCCCGCCTTTCTACTTAAAGCATCCGCCACAACATTAGCTTTTCCCGGATGATACAAAATAGTGATATTGTAGTCCTTCAGTAGTTCCATCCATCTCCTTTGTCTCAAATTCAAATCTTTCTTAGTGAAGACATACTGTAGTCTACGATGATCCGTATAGACTTCACACTTAACCCCATATAGATAGTTCCTCTATTGCTTTAATGCAAATACTACCGCGGCCAATTCCAAATCATGGGTTGGATAGTTACGTTCATGCACCTTCAATTGCCTCGAAGCATAAGCAATCACATTCTTCTCTTGCATTAGCACTGCACCCAAACTAGAATAGGATGCATCACAATAGACAATGAAGTTCTTACCTTCCACTGGCAAGGTAAGGATAGGTGCGGTAGTCAACAATGTCTTGAGTTTCTGAAAACTTTCTTCGCACTCATCCGACCATACAAATGGAACATTCTGCTTAGTCAAGTTCGTCAATTGGGAAGTAATAGAAGAGAATCCCTTGACAAATCGGCGGTAGTAGCTAGCTAACCCAACAAAGCTCCTTATCTCTGACACATTAGTAGGTCTTACCCAGTTCTTCACTGTCTCAATATTAGAAGGATCCACCATCACTCCATCCTTAGAAACCACGTGCCCCAAAAAGGACACTGCATCTAGCCAAAACTCACACTTAGAGAACTTGGCATAAAGCTTTTTCTCCCTCAACATTTCCAATACAATTCTCAAATGCTCCTCATGTTCCTTCTTACTTTTTGAGTATATCAGTATATCATCAATAAATACGATTACAAAGAGATCTAGATATGGCTTAAAAATCCCGTTCATCAAGCTCATGAACGCAGCAGGGGCATTCGTAAGACCAAAAGACATCACTACAAATTCATAATGCCCATACCTGGTTCGTAAGGCAGTCTTTGGCACATCCGTTGCCCGTATTTTCAATTGATGATAACCGGATCTCAAGTCAATCTTAGAGAAGACACAAGCACCTTGTAACTGATCGAACAAGTCATCAATGCGAGGAAGAGGATACTTGTTCTTAATAGTTACCTTGTTCAACTGCCAGTAGTCTATGCACATCCGGAAACTCCCATCCTTCTTCTTCACAAACAAAACCGGAGCACCCCAAGGAGATGTTGTTGGTCTAATGAAGCCTTTACTCAACAACTCTTGAAGTTGGGCCTTTAACTCTCTTAACTCCGCGGGAGCCATTCTGTAAGGGGGTATAGTAATGGGGCGAGTACCCGGTTCAAGATCAATACAGAAGTCAATATCCCTATCTGGTGGCATACCAGGAAGATCTGCAGGGAACACATCCAAAAACTCACGGACTACCGAAACCGACTCAATCGAAGTTACTTGGGTAGTGTCATCCTTGAGATGTGCCAAGAAAGCTAAACAACCTTTACTAACCATCTTCTTAGCACGAAGAAAGGACACGATGCGAACCGGATTGGAAGTGTAGTCTCCCTCCCACACTAACGGATTTGTCCCAGGGTTGGCTAATGTCACAGTTTTAGCATTACAATCCAAGATCGCAAAATTCGGAGAAAGCCAAGTCATACCCATAATTACATCAAAGTCAACTATTTCTAAGATAACCAAATCTACATAAGTGTTGCTCCCCACAAAATTCACCAAACAAGACCTATATACCTTTTCAACTATCATAGACTCACCCACCGGAGTAGAAACACGAATAGGCATATCAAGTAATTCACAATGTAAATTTAGACCATTAGCAAATGAGGAAGATACATAAGAAAATGTGGATCCAGGATCAAACAATACAGAAGCCATGCAATCACAAATCAAAAGATTACCTGTGATGACAGCATCAGATGCCTCCGCTTCAGATCTCCCAGGGAAAACATAACAATGGGCCCTATCACCTGTCTGCACGTTGCCCCTACCATGTCGTGATGTAATGGCTCCAGTTTGGCCATCACCTCGGCCGTTTTGGTGACCACCATTACCTCGACTACTGCGTCCTCCAGAATGACAGCCTCTTCCATAACCACCTTTACCTCTAACCATTGGAGGTCTGTAACTCTGTTTTGGACAATACCTCTTAATGTGTCCAGTCTCCCCACATCCATAACATTCTCTGGATTCAATCATCGGCCTCTCAGAGAAGTGTTGACCGGTCTGAGGTGGACCCCCAACTACAGTTTGTAGTGAAGACTGAATCGGTCGGACTGAGTAACCTCCAGAACCCTGTCCTCTAGAATAGGAACCATTAAACTCACCTCCCTTTCGAAACCTTTTTGATGTAGACGCCATGGTGAAGTCATCAGGCTTTAATCCTTCCACCTCTATTACGAAGTCTACCACTTCCTGAAAGGATTTCGCTGTAGCCGCTACCTCTAAGGCTGAAATCCGCAACTCTTACCTCAACCCCTTCACAAAACGGCGAATCCGCTCTTGTGGACTTAAACAAAGTTGGGTGGCATATCTGGATAGTGCGCGAAACCTAGCCTCATAAGCAGTAACCAACATCCTACCTTGTTCTAGGCTCAAGAACTCATCTCTTTTCCTATCCCTCAAAGTCTGGGGGATATACTTCTCCATAAACAAGCTAGAGAATGAGGCCCAAGTCATAGGTGTTGCCTCTGTCGGTTGACACTTAACATGTGATCGCCACCACATTTTGGCGTTCCCTTGAAACTGATAAGTCACAAACTCAACACCAAACCTTTCTACTATACCCATCTTGTGTAGTAGCTCATGACAATCAACCAGAAAATCGTAGGCATCCTCAGATTCAGCACCCTTGAAGACTGGAGGTTTCAATTTTAAGAACTTACTGAAAAGTTCATGCTGATCATTTGTCATTGTGGGCCCCGTAGTCAGAAGAGGAAACGTGCGTATCTCCAATGAGGAATCCATGCGGGGAGCCCCAGCAGCGGCATGTCGTACCTCTGAAACCGGAGGTGTTGGTGCAGAAAACACTGGAGGTGCCTGACCCTGATCAGATAACCCGCTAAGATAAGCAAAAACCTGATTGATCATCTCTGGGGTAGGTTGGGGTGGCAATTCCTCATTTTGCACTTGTTCATTATCCCCTTCCTCACTCTCTCTTACTACTTCCTAAGTCGGTGGAAGAGTCACCGCGCTAGCATCAGATGGGCTAGGCACTTGTCCTCTTCCTCTAGAGGACGTCCTCCCACGAACTCTACCACGGCCTCTTGCCGCTGCTCTTCCTCGAGCCACAGCCCCAGTGGCTGGTTCAGACATTTCTTGTCTCGCCGGTGTTGGTGTTGGTGCAGTCGTTGGTCTAGTTCTAACCATCTGCGAAATAGAGTGAAGATGGTCAGATACCAATTTGTATCACCTAGATACCAATTGTACTCAAGTAGTAGCACGAAAGAAAGAAAGAAAGAATGGAATTTTCCTAAAGTCTTATAGTCTCTCAAAGAAAAGTAAAGGCGTCCCCCTACCGTTCCTTAAGACTCTACTAGACACGTTCTTGTGTGATGAGACCAACGAACCTAATGCTCTGATACCAAGTTTGTCACGACCCAAAACTGAGCCGCGACTGGCACCCACATTTACCCTCTTATGTTAGCGAACCAACCAATCTAACCTTTATCATTTTAATATAATATCAACAGAAAGTAATGCGGAAGACTTAAACTCATTAATAAAACCAATTCAATAACTATTAAAATTCAACATCTATTATTTCCCAAAATCTGGAAGTCATCATCACAAGAACATCTACCCTCAAATTTGTAAACTAAAATGTCTAAGAAGATAAAACAAATAAAAGCTAGTCCATGCCGAAAGCTCAAGGCATCAAGACTTGAAGAAGAAGATCCAGTCCAAGCTAGAAGCATTAGCTCACCCTGAATTTCCGATGTAGTGAAGACTGGCTAGAATTACTGATGAGTCGAAGACGACGGCACGTTTGCTGCACTCCACAAATAACAAAGAAGAAAACATAAAAGTAGGGGTCAGTACAAAACACGGGTACTGAGTAGATATCATTGGCCGACTCAAAATAGAAAACAGTATATATCAAGTAATATTATAAAACCAACTATGATACTCAACATGTAGCCACAACAAGTACTATATCATTAACAATTATCGTTAAGTTCACACATGAGGACTCAAGCCTCCATACCATACTCATTTGGGAATTAGATTCATTAGATTGAGTATATTAGCATCTTTCAAGATTTATTATATTTATTCCCCTCGTGTCGGTACGTGACACTCCGCTCCATATACTATCCTGGTGTCGGAACGTGACACTCCGATCCTCATTCTATCCTGGTACCGGAACGTGGCACCCGATCCATATACTATCCTGGTGTCGGAACGTGACACTCCGATCCTCATTCTATCCTGGTACCGGAACGTGGCACCCGATCCATATACTTTCCTGGTGTCGGAACGTGATACTCCGATCCTCACTCTATCCTGGTACCGGAACGTGGCACCCGATCCCCTAATCTCACCACTTTCGTTCATCAAGCCTTCTTTTATACCAAGACCTCATCATTAGCAAAGTAGATTAGGGTTTCTTTTCAAGATTTGGGATTCAATAACTTCATCATGCTTATATAATCACAATTATATAATCACATTCATGCAAGCATACAATTAAGCACATAGCAGAGTTTACAATACTATCAATACATATCATTCGCTATTAAGAGTTTACTACGAATATCGTAAAATAAGCCATAAACTACCTCAACCAAAGATTCGTGATCAAGCAAGCAATTTCCCAAGCTTTGTTTCTCTCTTCTCGTTCGATTCCCTCTCTTTCTCTTTGTTCTTTCTATTTTTCTTATTCAAACCCTCTTTCTTTTACCCTAATTAGTATATAATTAAGTATAAAAGATGGCAATAATAACCCAGTAATTAACTCAAGGTTACCTCTTTCAACCCCCAAGTAATTAGATTTATTAACATTAACCCACTATCTTTATAATTAGAGTAGGAATAGTCAAAAACGTCCCTTAAAACGTTTAAAGAAATCCGACCCAGACTGGGATTACGCAGCCTGTGACGGCCCATCGTGCCTGCGACGGTCCGTCCTGCTGCTCCGTCACAGAGTTCAGAGACTCAATTTCTTTTAAGAGTCTGTGACGGTCCATCGTGCCCACGATGGTCCGTCCTGCCATTCTGTTACGAAGTTCAGAGAGTCGATTTCAGTACCCAATTTCAGAATTTCTAAGTGTTTTAAACGAGACCCTGCGACGGTTCGTCGTGCCCATGACGGTCCGTCGTGGGGTCCGTCGTCTCAGCCAATTTTCCAGAAATAAAATCTGCTGCTCAAAACGACTAAACAGGTCGTTACATAGTTCCTAGGTTTATGTTATACGTATATGAATATGAATACATGAGTATGTTATGAATATGATTTGTATGATACAATTTCAATTATATTCTATAATAAAGTATGAATACGCATAGTGTCTTGATGTTTTTATATGAAAGGATTTCTCATGTAGTTACACATATACACTTATGCATGAACGAAATAAATTATGAACATCTGTGTTCTAAGGGTATTTATATGAAATGTTTGCTCACATATATGTATACAGAAACCTGAAATATGTCAATGGTGCATGTATGATGATCTAGTCAATAGAGGGGATATTGAAAGGTGTTATCAAAGTTATCCTAAATAGATGGTGCTTGAATATTCTTTGTCTATGTGAAAGGTTTTCTCACATGATATAGGTTGATGAAAGGACTCTCTCATGTATAACCTATGAGATAAACATATGAGGGAATTAAATCTCTTAAAGCCTAGTTTTATAAAGTAATAATAATAAAGGCTTTTCAATAAAGGGAGCTTAGTTTAGCATCGTGTGAACTTACATGAGGGGTTCCCCTTCCCAATGTGGGAAGGCTTGTTCACCATAGTCCTCACGACATGGATAGCTACAATGTCCCATTTGTCATAAAGAGAGTTACCATATATTCCTCCAAGATCTATAAATTATGCTTGCCCCATAGGATCTATAAAGTTATATCACCTAATATGCTAGCATTATGTTAATGTTGTACTATACCAAGGTAAAGCACCTTCCCTTGCTGTCATGCTCTACAAAACCATATTCCATGTTTAGACCCCATGGTCTTAGTGTTGATAATACTATAGATTCCCTAAAGTAAAATGAACAATGTAAGTAAAGTAAGGACCCTAATTAGGATAACCTAAGGGAAGTTACTTAGTGTAGGTGAGGGTATGGGACTTTACCTATGCAATGTAGAAGTAGCTCTTGAGGGAAGTTCTAGGAAGGTGTTTTAATATATGTGACTATGTTAATGTTCATTAGGCATGACATTGTAGTGTCCTCTACTGGTCGTGATGAAATTAATTGTATGAGTCCTAATCAGTCTATATGATGTGGCCTTACCTTAGTGCATAATGTTGGTCTTTAATGACTATATGATGAAGGTGTTGCTTGTCTTGTACAAAGTTTCTATTGTTGTTTTGTTGAAGTGTGAAATAAATGGTATGCTTATTGTCTCTTTTTGAGTTTCCTAAGTAAGTGTGAGGTTATGGGACTTCACACGTACATTGCACAGGTATACTGAGATTAGTTTTATGAGTAAGGTCTGATAAGAGTCTATTTAAAGTAAAGTTAGCATATGTGCAAATTGATTATGGTTTACTGGAATGATTTTTATAGTCTTGAATTGAATGTGTCTTATTATGTGCTATACTTCTATAAAGGTGTGTGTGGTGTTAGGAAGGTTGTGTGTATGAGTACCTTGTGGCCTTAAGGTGATGAATTACATCAATTATCACTAAAGGGTTACTTAGGAAGTTAAGAAGTTAAAGGGAAAGAAATCTCACTGTAAAATGAAGGTGCTCACTGTAACTGAAATAAGCTTCCTGTAATGTGGTGATTAAAATCGCTTAGTGCAATGTACGATTTTATGTAAGATTGTGAATATTGTATATCCCTAAATGAAGTATGATATTGCACGATGCTAATGGTATGAAGTTTTTATGAAGTTTTCACATAAAGGCATGATGCATGGTTTAAACTAAAATGCCCTCTTTAATATCATGATTTTTCATGGTTCTCATACTTAGTGCCTTTTTCTACTAACCCCATTCTTCTTCACTTTTTTATATAAAGTGTAGGTTTAGGGTGTGTGCTTATGCATACTGGGAAAGTTCTATTACTTTCCATGTTTCATAAACACACATCTTAAACTCTCTCGGGATGCATCATAATACACAACGAAGCCCTTGGTACCCTGCGGTAAAGTAAACAGCCAAGCTTCTTTCACATGCATCCGTCCACTCAAATTTTCTACTCTTTTAGGTCAAAGTAGTCAAGGGAGATTCAATGGATGCAAAGCCATCCACAAAACTCCTATAATAACCCGTTAGACCCAAGAAACTTTTAATGTCGGTTGGACTCAACAATCTAGGACAATTTTTCACCGCCTTGGTTTTCCTTGGATCAACCTCAACCCCTCACTAGAGAATATACGACCAAGAAACTCCACCGACCTCAACCAAAACTAACATTTGCTATACTTGGCAAATTATTGGTTCTCCTTATGCACTTTTAACACCATCCTCAAATGGTCCATGTGTTCACCCTCATTTTTTTAATATACCAAGATGTAATCAATGAAGACAATGACTAATGAATCTAGGTAACTTCAAAACACCCTACTCATGAGATACATAAATGTCGTTGTGGCATTAATGAGACCAAAGGATATTACTAAGAACTCATAGTGACCATATCTAGTCCGAATTGACGTTTTTTGATATCCTCACTGCTCACCTAAAATTGGTGATACCCAGATCTCAAGTCAACTTTGGAAAAGTAGCTTCACCCTTCGATTCTCTTAAACAAGTCATTAGTCCGAGGGAGAGGATACTTGTTCTTAATAGTAGCTTTATTGAGTTCGAGAGAATTGATGCACATTCTAAGGGACCCATCATTTTTCTTTACAAAAACAAACGGAGCATCCCATGGAGAAATACTATGTCTAATGAAGCCTTTATAAAGTAAATCATTTAGTTAAGACTTCAAATTTTTCAATTTTGCCGGAGCCATACGATAAGGAGGAATTGAAATGGGGTTGGTATTTGGTAGCAAGTCAATACCAAAATCAATTTCCCATTCCGGTGGGATTTCGGGAAGATTATTAGGAAAGACATCCATAAATTCTCTTAGTATGGGGACTAATTCAATGGGAGGATTTTTGGAGTCTAAATCTTTAACTCCTACGATATGAGATAGACACCCCTTTAAGATAATTTTAAAAGGCTTAAGACAAGAGATGATACGACCTATGGGGATAAAATTTTCTCCCTTCCACTCTCAAACGTGTTCATTTGGAAAATTTAACTTGATAATTATAGTTATACAATCAATCGAAGAAAAACAACCATTCAACCAATCCATCCCAAAAAGGACATCGAAATCGACAATATAATGTTCTACCAATTCAACACGAGTAAATCTATTAGGCAATATTTTAGGACAATTTCTATAAAACCTTTTTGGAACCACTGAATAACCTATAATGGTAGTTACCATGAAAGGTTCATTTAGAATATCGGGCAAAAATCAAACTTTCTAGCTATCAAGGGAGTAACAAAAGATATTGTAGCACCCAGATCAACTAAAGTATATAAATCAATAGAGAAGACTCTTATAACACCCCTCAAATGCCATAGTTTTCATGATGGTATAAGGACCTAAAATACTCTAAAATGTTGTATTGAGGTATTGTATAGAGTTTTAAGTTATTTGGAAGCGAAACATCAAGGGACGACTAACACGTTCGACGACAAAGTTACCTATGTGTCTCATTTGTGGTTATATGAATGTATATGTATTTTATGATTTAATGAGGTCATAAGATGTGTTATTATAGTTTATATAGGAAATGTGTCCATTTTCGTGGATTTTGGAGGTCAAACGTCCATAACGTTTGAAAGGTTTGCCTTGAAACGACTTTGTGTGTCTATGCATGTCTGTTGAGTTTTACGTGTTTGTTTTTGATGATATTCATGTGAGAGGTTATAAACTCATATAAAACATATTTAAGTCAAAAACAATTGGGCAAACATCCCCAATAACCATCCAAGGGTCCTTGAGGATGGACACTTCAAGAGTGACCAAGCTACCCAAGACAGCCCAACCTAGCTAGGCAATGACACCCAGTGCGTCAGTCAACGCCCCGTTGGTGAGAGGTCATTGGTGAAACTTTTTCATGGAGAAGTACAAGCTAAATACCAGCCTCAGTACCTAACAACAGACCAACAAGATGGTCCATTGGTCAAGGGACGGGCCGTCGATGTGGTTCCGTCTGTTAAGACTATCTCTGTGTAGCTTACGGTTAAGTTCAATGGGTAAAATTGTAAATTACCCCCCCCCCCCACACACACACTTCCAATTAAGATAAAGGGAGGTTACTTAGGGGTATTTTGGAAATTGTAAACATGTTTATATGTCTTTAACACTTAGAAGAATTCATTTTTCAAAATCAAAATCCAAATTCCCTTAGAAATTCTGTAGAACTCCATTGGACCCAAAACTCAAGGAAGGGCTTGGATTGGATATTTAAGTGGAGATTCTTCATAAAATTGGAGTATAATCTTAATTAAGGTATTTTTTTTATTCCTAAAACTTTATTCATCAAGGAGAACAACTTTCAAAGAAGTTTCTAAAGTTTTCAAATATGAATTGTCCCATTTCATAATCTATCCATGGGTTCTTGCATTAAGATTTTAATGAATTGCATATTTATAGAATTTTCGTTAATTAGATGATTTAACTCAATTAACCTATGAACCCATGTAATTGATGAACCCTAGTTTTTGACAACTTTTTGGGTTTAGTGATTTGACCTTAATGCTTATGAATTCTACTGTAGCTTTCTATGGTCTATTGATTGATGTAATAATTGTATTTAATTGATGTCTAGGTTGTCTTATATTGATGAATCTATATTGAATTCACCTAGTTTTATTGAATATTATAGTTTATGTATTAAATTATTGGTTAAGGTCATGGGTAAGGGCCTTATGGTATTGAATTGAATGGTTTAGCATTGGATTGAAATTTTGAGTAGAGAGGTGGAACATTGCCCCAATTATCTTTACTTTATTTTAATTAGAATTAAATTATGTTGTGATTGGTAAGGTTCATTTATGGTTGGGGTGTTATTTACCTTACATGTAGTCGATGTGGCCTTGTCGGCAACTACCTGAAATATTACGATGATTTGTGTAGTTGATTTATGTGAAGTACGAGCATATATGTATAAATGTTAAGCAATGTGAAAGTGTGTGTTCTTTCTATGTATGTTAAGAGATCATGTAGATTATGACAATGTGCTTATATGTGTAGTCCTAGATCTTGATGCATGATTGTTCCTACTTGACATTATGAGTTGTGATGGTTATATTTATGATCATATAGTAACATATAGGACGACATAAAGATGATAAGGTTAATTCCTAAGTCATTAAATGAATTATATGCTATATGTGATAAAGAGAAGAATGTTGTGTCTTGTGTTGGTAGACTTGTGTCACGTACTTGATAATGTATGGATGATATATCAATTTGAGATTTCTTGACTATGTAGGCTTAGTGTACCATTGTCATGTATGAATGAATGATATGTGAGAATTAGATGATGTTAAAAAGGTCATGTGCGTGGAACCTTAAACCTAGTGGTAAGGTTATGAATGTTGAAGTCGTTGAGCGGTAATGGTATCCTTCATTTAAAGGATGATGGAATTAGGGTTGAATGGCTGGAATGACATCATATCATCCTTAGGAAAGTCATAATGATCTATCTTAGTCGCCATTGAAAGGTAGCCCTAGTGGACCTCTTTGGTAGGGTAAATGTGATTGATTATGAACTAGATATGGAACCCTTTTGTATGAATCTTTATTGTAAATTACTCTATGAGAACAAAGGCTAGCACCGAATGATTTTGTTATTGGAAAGCGCTCTACTTGAGATGGAGACTAGAGTACGATACACCTCTACTTGAGAATGAGACTATAGTGCATAAAATCCCTTCATATCCCTTAACCATGTGCCTACATGGATGTGTCCAAGTTATACCCTTGGAAAGTAGAACACCCTCATAGGAGTGGGTTAGAAATCCATATTCCGTGTCTATATATCATGGTCTATGTCAGTTATTGCCTATTCTCATCATATGGGAAACCTACTACAACTAGAGAAGTTCTATGAATTTAGGTGGTGGTATGGGACGCTATCTAGACATTTCACAATAGGCTTTGAAGGTGTTAGTTAGAGTCCCGAGGTCTTCTCAAAGACCATTACTTGAATGTCTTCATGATATGAATGAGCCTTAAATGAACTAATGAGAGTAATAGGTTATGTGAAGAAAGCATGTAAAATGAATAAGTAATTATCTATAATAGTTAAGGGTTGTCTAGTTAAGGTGTGAAGGGGTCATAGGGATTGTCACTTCGTATCTTACCTAGATATGTCTTAAGAATGACTCTTGTTAGGGAATAGGAATAACAATGTGGACACGATATAAGCCTTAGGTAGTCTTAAGGATTATTTAGGTAATCTTGAAGAGGTAAATCATGGAGATTATCTTCATTCTCTACTTGCGTAAGTCTTTTGATAACCTTTGGAAGGAGGGTGTCGAGTTTATGTGTTTTGGTGTACTGTAAGTGTGTGTTGATCTCTTTATAGGTGTTCTCGAGGATCATTTACATGTGCATAAAGATGTTGTATGGGCAGTCTCTCTTAGCCTTACTTAAGTGAGTCGTAGATAGCTTTTAGTGAGAATGTTGCATGCAAATTGAATTCACTGTAATGTTATAATAGTTCACTGTAAAGCTTATGGTAGTTCACTGTAAATTGGCTAAGTTTACTGTAAGGTTGCAAAAATGGTGGTAAATTTTTATGTGATTTCTTATGTGTTCGTAAGGTGTCAAATGTTATTTTTATGATTATATTATAATAATTGAATGAAATGATGCATATATCTAATATATGTCCATTTTCATGATTTTATGCATAGAGACATACTTAGTACAAGTGTTTGTACTAACTCCATAAATTTTTTTATCTCCCAAGGTGTAGGTGAGAGGTGAGAAGGATCGTGAAGGATAGATTGGATTCAAGAGTCGTTCAACCAAATTGAAGTATATCCTCAATTGACTTGAGGGCATATATATGTCTTTTATTTCAAAGTATTGCAATAGACTACGTATTTTCTATATTTAGTATTATATGGGTAATGTCCCAAGTAATCTCGTGTCTAAGCTTTGATGAGATTGAGACTTATTATTTTCTATGATTTCTCATGAAAGAAGTTATTAAAGCTATTCTAATATTTTGTAAAAAGTTTTAATTCCGCACTACTTATCATTATGTATATAAGATGGACGATACAAAAAGAGGCTAGTTGAATTCTGAGAATGCCATATCTTCTAGGGTGTGGTTTTCGAATGTGAATATCACTAACATACCAGTCACCACATCGGGAGAACACTCTTGTTCACCCCTTGAGAGTAGTGCATAAGAGTAATTCTTCTTTGGACGATCCACTTAGAACCACTAGGTTGGGCTTCCCTGCTACCTTTGTGTTGTCCCTTCATATTTGGGAATCCTTAAACTTGTGTCAACTCTTGCCACACCTAAAAAAATTTTCGGCCCAACAAATCTATAACCTAATGCCTCTTGACACACTTTCCACACGTTGACTTCTTATTTGGTGAGCTAGTACCTCTTTCCTTTTATGACTTAGGGTTACACACCCTATCATCATGAGTCATGGTTAATTCGGTAGGAAATTGATTAGAAGACCTCTTTTTAAACCTAGGCTTCTCTCTGATATCAAGCCTACTCTTTGAAGAACCACCATCAAAAGATCTTTGCCTCTTGGCATCTCTACTCTTTCTCTTAGCCCTTCTCTCTCCCACTTGTTGAGTATGAACAATGAGAGGAGAAATTTTTATATTGTAATGTATCATAGTCACATGAAATTCTTCTTGCAAGTAATTCGACACTGCCATCACAATGCTTCTCATATCATCTCTAGGATCAAAAACCAAAGAAGAGCATACTTTGAAAATTTAGTGAATATCAACGAGTATTCAAGTACACTCACACCTCCTTGATGAAGGTTGATGAACTCCACTAGTTTGGCTTCCCTTTTCTACCTAGGAAAGAATCTATCAATAAAGGCCTTCTTGAAAATCACCTAAGTCCCCGGTCAACCTCTTAAGGGCCGATTGCCTCTCCATTGGACGTACCAAGTTTGGGCAACATCTTATAGTTGATAAGTGACTAACTCAGCCTTGTCAGTAGTAGTCAACCCCATAACATATAGGATCTTGTAAGTTTCATCAATTAACTCTTGGGGGTCTTCCTCAAACTTGGAACCATAGAAAATAGGGGTCTCATCCTAGTAAAATCCCCCAAAAGGGAGGCCATGGCACCAACATATTGGTTTGCTCGGGGTACAACCTCTCGATTAGCTTGGGCCATCATTGCTTGACCATGAGTAATAGCGGCTTATGATTGAGTAGTAATGACTAGTACTATTTGGATAAAGGCAGCCCTTATATCACCATCTGTCAAAGGAGGAGGATTGACCGGATCTTGGTCATCATTAGCAACTGCTTCAATAGGACGGACTTGATTACCTCAGGGAGGAGCTCTCTCATTGGCAATCTTATAATTAAGTCTTCGAGCAGATGTTATTCTAGTATTCATTGATTATAATCACAATAAAAGGATTAGATGCTAAGGGCACATCGATTAAATTACTATCGAGGCACGATATTGGATATCAAAGAAAGAGAGAGTTTCCTAAGCATCTTATATTTCCCTATTCATAAGTGTGGCGCGCTTCATAATTATGAATAAGAATATACATAGAGTGGTTAAGTGAGACAATGAATCTAAATATATTCAACCTCATTCTTTTATACAATGTTTTTCACATCCAGAGAGCACATCCTAGACGTAATCGGCGACGTCATCGTCTTTGAGGACTAAAATTAGCCTTTAAGCTTACATCATTCCATTAATGGGTAAAAAATCCAAAAAATTAAAAAAAATTCTATATCTATGTTGAGGTTTACATAGACCTCTCGCTTACACGTAACATATAGTCATATCGAGTATTCATAGACCCTTCGTATAGGAAGATTACATAGTCCTCTACTTTTATTGCACATAGATATATAAGATATAACATGATTTTAAAACCGGATGTCTCATATCATAACCATCTAAAATAAGATAATATCAATTGGGCATATCCAGTACATCAATGTAATAAAACCACATAAAGGATATACAATTTTTACTAGTCAAATAAAAAGGAAAGATCTAGAAGTCTTATAACTAGAACAACATCAAAAGCTTGATAGTGGCATTGTCCTCGGAATGTGAGGATTTACCAACCTTAGATGAGTTAGAATTCCAAGTCATCCTTTACAATCGTCTCAAAAGCCCTTCTACGAACGAATCCTAAAATGTTGGGGGGAAATGGAGAAAATGGGAATAGTACACCACTTGTACTAAGTATGAGACCAAATTTTGGGGAAAATGGAGAAAGTGGGGTTTGTCCACCACTTGTACTAAGTATGAGACCATATGCATACACATCATAAAATCATGCTACAAAAGGACATTTCATTAAAGCAGGCAGTTTACATTGAAATACCTTATGCTTATTGGAGAAGACCATACCAATCAATAAGATATATTCATTAAGTCAACATTATGAACATTACATGACCAACAGTACTAAGTCTATTCAAGCCAACATGCATATCACATAATCAAGACAAGTCTACCATCAAGCAACAGAATCAACAAGAATGTTTAAGAGTTCAATACATCATAAGAAGAGCAAGACAATTACTCATTAACCCTCATTAAGTCAACTAGTGCAATTGACCAAGCGAAGTCCCATAATCTTAATCAAGTAAACCCAACGAGAACTATAACCAATGTTTAACTTCACATAGTAGCATTAATAGTACATATCATCATAAGTGAAATAAATCATCATATAGTATAATAAATGAGAAAGATAATCATATACATACGATGTACCATTATAAGAATATACATATATAAGAACATCCTCATAAGACTACCCTCAAGGCGTACTAGTGTAGTGTTTAGGTGGATTCACATACCCCTACCTAGAGTAAGCTAAACCCCTTGGGTCATCCTAGTTAGAGTTGATTCCTTTAGTTCATTTTACCTTTTGGTAACATCTTTCATTAACCTACATATACCATATGAGCTAATGTGGAATCTGGTGTCATAGAACCGTAAACTGAAGGAACGCGGACTACTTGACAAGGTAGTACCTCAACATGAACATAGCAACTATGTGGATCAACAACTATTATTCGTATGGGTGCAACATAGTTCAAGAGCTAGGAGATATAATTGACACCCTCTATATGCTACATGTATTGTAGTCTCCAATGTCATGAGTATATTAGTGATCCTACCTTTTCTATGTTAGAATGGACAATCCTCACACCAGTTCACTCGGTGGTAAGGTACAATCTCTTTTTAATTGTATTTAGAGACTTTATTAATCTTCACAACTTAATGTAGGTCATAGGGCATGTACCCTGTATGATCATCATCATCATCATAGCTAAATAAGAATTTCTTGAGTATTTCATTTCATTTCAATTCATATAAGTGAGGTTAGTACATTTACATCGTCACACATTGGTAAGTTATCATTATCCCTATAATATTTAAATGTTAGCGAACAACTCACAAAAAATAGTAAATACATTTTAATTAAACATCATACCAACCCTATGTAAGATCCCAAAATGAGGCAGTGTGTAAAGTTTTAGGTGATTTGGAAGTCAAACGTCAGGGGACGACAAAGATATTCGAAGACTAGTCACCTATTTGTCTGATGTGTCTATGCTTGTTTATATATTATATGACAAGATATTATGAATTATAAAAATGAGTTATAATGATTTCTAAATGAATTTTATACATTTCCTTGATGTTTGGAGGTTAAACATCCAAGAACGTCTAAGACGTTCGAAAGATAGACCTTGAGACGTTCAAGAATGTCATGATGGGGCCTAGCATGGTTATACATGTTTTATTTGTGTATTTTGGGTGAAACTTTCATGGAAGGTACTTGAATTGTAAATGTAAATATTTACATTGTAAACATCCAGGTACGAGTTTGCAAGGGCTCCGCAAAAAGGGCCCACAAAAAAGACCCAAGGGTTGTCGAGACACTGTCTTGACAGTGTCAATCAACAAGTTCAATGCACTTCCCGTTAGTTGACTGATGCCCCATCGATGGGGAGGCATCATTGTCACTTATCCTGGGTAAGTCTTGAAAACATGACAGCCTCAGACCCAATCCACGGAAGGCACAAAATGGCCCGTCAATGGACCAACGCTCAGTCGATTGGTTCCATTGATGCAGGCTCGTGCAACTGTTACCTGCGAACTGTCCACTTAAAGGTTGAATTGGAAATTCACACCACGTCGTAAACTAACTCTAATTGATTTATTTACCTATTTTTGGGTTTGTTTAAGACATAAAGCTCGTGAACAACCCTTTCCCAATCCCATGCTCACGAAATAAACCTTCCATCCAAAACCAATTCTCCCTAGAAACCTCCAATGCTATTGAAGCTCAAGAACATATTATCATGGTTTCTTCACCAATTTTTATAGATTTTGAAATATACAAAGGTATGGTGATCCTTCATCTCTAATTAACCTTTTACTTGGAGAGTTAATCTAAAGTTTTCAAAGAAGGTTTCATGTTCAAAGTTCTTCTTCTTCAATCATGCAATGAGTTCTTTCTAAAAATGTCTTAAATGGTTAAATTATTATGATTTGATGTTAATGTATTGGTTTTAATGTGAATTTAAAACAATTGCATGATGAACCCATGTTCCTTACAAAAATAGATTTATCCTTGCATGAGCATTGTGGTCATGAATTGTTAATGTTTGAATTGCGATTCTATTACGTTGAACTGTCTATATCTAGTGTTATTTCCGTGAATTAATGATGAATTGACAATGAACAATACATGTGGATTAATGTATGAAGATTTGAGCATGCTTAGTCTAGTATCCATGTGAGCACTGTAACTTTGGTCCTCAATAGCATAAAAATTGATTTGGATCATGTTAACTTTGTTGTAGCTACTTTTTTTAGGTAAATATCATGTTTTAATTTTTGATATTAATATCTTATGATCAATGTAAATAAGTATTATATGAATTGATGTAGGTTCTTGTAGTCTAAGAAATGGTAACTTGTTATCTTGACGTTAGGGTTGTTGTCTTGTATCTAGATTCCATGGTAATTGGTTCATGATGTAGCATAGGGTAAATTGTATCTTAGTTACTTCCTATAATAGGTTATAATGATGAATTATGTATTGGTATCCAATATGGATTGATGCTTCAAGACTTGATCCCTAATTTCTCTCTATTGTAATTCCATGATTCTCACTGTATTCTTGACTTCTTAACAAATTGTAGTAGGATTTTTTCTAAGCCATGAAATCTTAAACTACTGCCTTTTTATATGTATTATTTATTAATTTTGAGCCTTACTAATTGACAATAAAAGTAAGAAAGAATTGATAAGAGATCAACTTATCTTCACATTCTAAAAATTGATGATGCTATGAACATAATCTGATCTCAATTAAGGGTAGATGAAGCATTATTTAGTCTTGATTAATGGGTGTTTAACTACTGCCGTAGTTTGGTTTATTGGTATATTATGAAGGTTTATCATGTTAATCACAGTAAAGAATATTAGCTAGTGATTTATAGCTCTCTACCTTCTAGTATACGTGTGACACCTTGTATTATGTTATAGAATGATCTTGTAGCAACTTTTACATGGTTTGTTCTATGTATGATGTACAATTAGCTACTACCCTATACATGTATTATTGATTAAAAGGTATTTTGATCAATGTTGATCAAAAAGTGTTGATGAATTGGCAAAGTCTACTCTTCCTCTCTACTTTTCTATATTAATGTAGTTGATGAAGCCTTGTATGACATTGTGTGGTATGGTCCACTTATGTTGGCGGTGTTAACTTTATTATCATCACATATGTGTTGACCATGGGCTTGAAGGTAAAATGATAAATAGATGAACGAGTTGTTATATTGATCACCTTAAGTGTAACATGTGCCTATGTTTCTACTATAGTTTTGAATCTAGGTTATATTACTACTGTCATGAGAAGGTAAATTTTTATGTTAAGATCATGTGTAGGTGATTCCTGTAACACTTTGAAAGTCCAAGAAGAGTCTTAGAGACTAACCTACGTGCCATGGGATCTAATAACTTTTTAATACCTATTTTAATGAATATAGGTCATTTAGGAAGTTAAAGAACCAAAATGTTCAAGAACGTCCATGACGTCCGAAAGGTTGTTCAAAGAGGTACTAGTGTGCCTTAGCCTATTTGACTATATTTTACGAGTTGTAAATTTTATGAAAAGTGATAAAAGGGTAGCTAATAGGTGTTTGAGGCTATGCCCCATGTGTGAATTGACGGGGCGTTGATGCCACCGTTGTCCCATTCTTAGCCAATTTGAGGAAGCCCCTTGCCCGCACAGTCTCTGAACTAACCTATTAAGTGCAGGACGAAGGGGAGGGGGCCAGTCCGTTGATTCATTGACGGCCCATTGTTCGGGTTCTCGTCTGTGGTCGAGTTTCTTGTACAACCAAGTTAGTTTTATTTAATTATTTAGGGGTTATGTGATTAATTAGAGGTTTATGGGAGTCTAATTAAGTTTATTTAAGCCGCACTATTAATACCCCCAACCCACATTAATCTAAACACAACTCACAAAATGAACTCTATTCCTTCTATCTTCTTTCTCTCTCTATTGGAAACCACCACTGAAGACAGGCTAGGGAGATGTTTTGAGGGATGGGAATGGACGAATTCACCATCAGTTCTTCATTAAACGCTAATGTATGGGATCTAATTCGTCTTTGAGACTCTTTCCTCAAAGGGTTCCTTCAAACTGGATTTTGAAAGTTAAGTTTTCATATAGGTTTCATCCAATTACGAAATTGATGTTGTGAATTGATTTGTTTATTATTTATTTAAGATATTACGGATATATTAACATGTAATTTAAATTGATTGTGATCAATTGTGATGGTTTGGTTCAATTTGAAGATTATGATCCTTAACCCTTAACTCTAGGTTGATCTTGATGTAAGTTGGGTTGTGATTGATTCAATTGTCTTGATTATGGGTTATATCACTATAAATTGATGTAATTACAGTAATCATTAAAAAATTGGAGTGAATTATATTCTTTCATTCTAGTCTTGAGAAGATGATCTAGGTTAGAAGGTGAGTTGACCTAGGCATCTTATTTGAAGTTATGATCTAGTATTGAATTGTGCTATAATGTTTATTCTGGTATTGTTATCATGGTAATTATTTAATTATGATGTTGAACATCTAAATTGGCTTGAATTGAGGTTTTATGGTAACGACTAAGTGATGAACCATGAAGGAGACCTGTAAGCCTTTGAATCTCTATCTTTACTTCCAATTGAGATTAATTGTGGTTAAGTCATGATTGTAAATTTGTGTACGCCTTATATTAGGATGATAGGGTGGTATGATGTTGAATTGAAATGTCTTGACTATATTGTGAGTTTGATTAATGTGTATGTGATATAAGAATGGTAATAACTATCAATGTGCCTTGATATGCTATGAAATGCTAATGTGTTAACCTCACTCATATGAATTGGGATGAAATGACTATACTCATCAATTCTTATTGCGATATTGATGATAATGATTATACAAGGGGTATACCCTATGACCTAAACTAAGTTATGATTTATAATTAAAGTCTTAAAAACATTTCCATAAAGGGAATAATCTTAGCACCGAGTGAACTTGACAATAGGAGGTGATAACTTCCCAAATAGGAAGATTTGTCCTTTAGGTCTATATAAGATGTAGACTTTCCAAAGAGGAATACTCATTTAATGGATTCCCATGAGAGGAGGCCCCAATTACCAAGCGTTATTAAGAGGTAATATACTGTCTCTTAGTTATTGAACTATGTTATCCCATAGGAAGACTAGCTAGTGGATCCACCTATAAATTTACATCTATGTTTGGTTCTATTTTGGCCGGTAGACCACCTTCCATCGGTTTAAGGTTTAACAACACCTGATTTCACACATAGATCTTGTGGTCTATGTCGGTTAAGGCAAGTGTTCCCTAAATTAAAATAAAGTGATGAAGTATAAACTAACTGAGGTGACTTTAGAGGCTTAACCTAGCCTAGGTAGGGGTATGGGACTCTACCTATGCCTTGCACTAGTTTACCTTGATGGAAGCTTTAGGAAGTTGATATTATGTATGCATATGATAATGAAGTATATGATGATAACATGTTAATGCTACAATATAAATATATTATACGATGATGATATCCTCTTGAACATGTAATTGGGTTTTACTATTAAAGTATGTTGTTAGGTGTCCTCAAAGGTTATGTTATGTGAAGTTGTGCATTGGTTATGGTTTCTTGTTGAAGTTACTTCATTGAGTGAGGTTATGTGTCTTTGTCTTGTTATTGCACTTCTTGACTCAATATGGATTCATGAGTAGTTGTCTTTCTTAGTATGATATATTTGACTCTTAGTCATGCTTATGATGTTATTCCTTGATAATAGGGTTGTAGTAAAACATGGGTTAAAGTATGTTGGAATACATATTACTTGTTCGAGTTAGTAAGCATGTTTGGTTGGTTGGTATGACTTTCTTGATTTTGTATTAGACTTTTAAAGTAAAATGACATGTTTTAACTAAATGTCCCTTTTTAGAATATTTTGATATTATATGTCATACTTAGTACATGTGGAAAACTAAACCCATTTTCTTACCTTTTCCAAAACATTTTAGGTTTCTGTTATTCAAGGCTCATTCAGGACGATTTGAAGAAGGCTTGGATATACTCTATCATCCAAGTAGGTAGATCCTCACTTTCCGATGGCGATGCCCAAATATTGCGTAAAAAGTTTCTTTGTTTTTTTCTAAGACTTTTATTTTCATTCGACTTTCATTTTGTACGACTTGTATAATCCTATATGTGGCTTCTTTACGTTTAGGTAGGGATATGCCCAAATAGTGATTATCATTTAGATTATATGAGAATATACAATCTTTAAGACTATATTTTTATTAAATATATATGTATGTGCAATAAAAGTAGAAGGCTATGTAACCTTCGTATATATACTTGATATGTATACATCATGTGTACGTAGAGGTCAATGTAAATCTCAATGTAGATGTAATAAAAGTTTTACATTTTTCTACATTTTCAACCTATGAATGTAATGGTAGGAGACCAAGGGGCCAGTCTTAGTCCTTAAATAGAACGACAACGCCGTTTACGTGTAGGGGGTAAACCCGGATGTGACAATTCCATTAATAAATTAACAAAGATGGATGCCCCCTACACATGTACCCTTATGTGAATGTGTGAATAGCTAAGGATTAGGAGTCTTGAATGTAATGTGAAGATTGTCTTGCCTCCTACGCTAAATGGTGTTGTGTGGTCTAAGCTTTGTTGTTTTAAAAGGGTGTATGCCTGAAGAAGTTATGAATAGCCATAATGTGATCATGTTGACTAATGTACAAATAGTCACACATTATGCATGCTTAGAAGTAGAATAGACCATGGTGTCTAAATTAAAGGTAGTTCTCATATTCATGAGTGTCTAATACTATGAATGTTTAGATAATGTCTATGAAAGTATGATATATGTTTCCTTAACTAGGATTACATGATAGGTGTACTAGTATGGGCAAGGGTATGAGACTTTGCCTATGCATTTCACATGTGTGCCTTGATAGTATTGTTACTAGTGTTGATTTATATGTGTATGAATATGAATGTATGAAATGTGTGACTTAATGTGTTATGTGAAAGGTTTTCTCACATAGAGGAGCCTTGAAAGGTGTTCTCAAGTTTATCCTAAACTCATTAGTGCTAATATATATATACTATGTCCATATAAAAGGATTTCCTACATTATTTAGGGTGAGAGTTATGATCTATGATCTATGAATATGAGGGGATGACTCTCCAAAGACTATGTTTAATAACGAAATGATAATAAAGGATTATTCAATAAAAGGAACTTGTCTTAGCACCATGTGATATTGATTATGAGTGTGTGTACCTTTCCAACGAGGGAAGGAAGGTCCACCATAAACCTCATGATATGGCTAACTACAATGCCTCAATATTAATAAATAGGGTTTTCACAAGTGAATAACCATAATGCCCCATCTTTGCATAAACAGGGTTTTTACATGTACCTCAAAGTTCCTTAATTATTCTTGCCACATAGTATCTAACAAGTTAATTCACTTACTATGCTAGCATGTGTTATTGTTCTACCTTGGCTAGGTAAGAATACACTTCATTGGTGTAAAGCTCTACAAAACCAAATTCCATGTTTAGCACCAATGGTCTTTGTATCGGTTAAGGCTTTAGTTTCACTAAAGTAAAATGGAAAATGGAAGTAATTGACTAGGATACTAACTAGGATGACTTAAGGGAGGTGACTTTGGATAGGTTGAAGTAATGAACCAATCTATATATTGCAAAACTACGTCCTAAGGAAGTCCAAGAGAGGTGACCTAATGTGTATGAATATGTTTAGGTACATATGTATGACTTTGTAGTCTTGTTATACTCATTGTAATAAAATGTATGGTATGGGACTATATGAAGTGGTCTTTATATAAGCAAAATGTTTGTCTTAATCACTATATGATGAAGGTCTTGCTAGCTTGAATAAAGTTACTTTTTACTGGATATGTTGATGAATGAAGTGTTAAAGTTTTTTGGTCTCATGAAGAGTTTACTAAGTATGTGTGAGGTTATGGGTCTTCAGATATACAATGCACTAGTAGGCTATGATTGGGGTCATGAACAAGGTCTTATAATGATGTATATGAAAAGAATTAAAAATGTGTACAAATTGAAGTAGCTTATTGTAAAGCCAAAAGAATTTTGACTTAAATGTGTCTTTGATATGTGATGCTTATATGGTGATATGTGTTGGCTAATGTAGATTATATGTATGTCTCCATGTGGCCTTAATGTGATGCATTGCACCAAGTATCATTTGGGGGTTACTTGGGAGGTTAATGACTAAAAGAAAGATATTTTAAAGAAAGAAATAACTCAATGTAATGTAAAACGAGCTCACTGTAATGTTACCTAAAAATGACATAAATTCTGTAGGTGATCTTATTTGATGTTTGGCTTTGAAATATGTCTATGTGAAGTACGTAAATGATATAGATGCAACTGTCTAAGGGTTTTAAAAAGATTTACTCAGAAAGGCATGAAGTATGATTTGAAGAAAATGCCCCTTTTAAGTGAATTTTTTTTATGGTTTCCATACTTAGTACATTCTTGTACTAATCTCATTCATCTCTTCTTTTTACGCAAAGTGTAGGTTATGGATGCTTAAATGATGTTTATACAATTGAGGAGCTTGATATGGGATTCCCAAGCTCAAGGAAATGGGTCTTTCAGTTCCAAGGATTCCCTACTCATGTCTTATTGTAAAGTTTATCAAATGTTGTATAGTTTTCGATTATGTTTTAAGGTCCCTGTCCCTAATTTATTCTAATGTTGGTTAAGCCTAAGATTGCCAAGAGACTTATAATCTCAGTATGTAATATGCTATTTTCTATATATATGATGTAATGTTCTAGCATATGATGTGATAAGAAAGTTTTAAATTTTCCGTTTAATTTACTATGACAAATGCATTGAATGATAACTATGGGCTTGTATAAGACATACGAGAGGTCAAGTACGCCATCTTATTTATAGGGGGTGCTCCCCGAATGTACAAATGTGGTATCACAGGATGAGGTTTTTAAAGGTGGTTTACGGTCATAGAAGTCTAATACGTCCACGTCTAGTAGAGTCTTGTATCATTGGTGGTGAATTGCGACACATCAAATGGTACGAAAGGCTATAAAATGCTAGAGTTTCCTTTCTTCATTATTTTCATGTCGTGCCATAGATCTTATAGAGTTTATAAGATCTCTCTCTTAGGTTTTCTTGTCCGGTAATATTTTTAAATGTTATTGTTTTGATATGACTGTTCTCTATGCTTGAGGAAGAAAAGGTGAGTTTAAATAATTATCTTCAATTTATGGTTGAATCAGTATGTGTGAGGTTGAATTTTGGCATGTTTTGATGATGTGATGTCAATTATGGCTATATATGAAATTTATGTGAAATAGCATGTTATATTGGGAATGTATGTCATGATATAGTTAAAGCATGTTAGAATCTATTATGCTTGACATGAGTTTCTCTTGGAATAATGTGTTACTATATTTTTCATGATGGTTGTCTTATGATATGATTTTAACTTTAAATTCTTAGTGACTACCTATCGAAGCATGCTACCGTAAGAATATGTGGTTAAGATTGTTCAATGTTTCCTTTGTATATATGTGCTCCTTGATAAGTTGCTTAGTATTAATGGGAGTCCTTTGTATAGACTTAATCTTTGGTGTGATGATAGTATACTTGTCTTATTAAAGTCTTGTATCTCAGATTGTCATGCTTTTCCCATCAATTGCCTAAATGTTGCATTTATGGAATTTTGAAACATGTTCACTATAATGCTATGCAACTTACTATAAGATATTTGGAAAATCAACTAAATGTTCTTCTGATAGAATGTTGTTGAAATATGTATGGAATTTCTTCATATGAGCATGATAATGAATGTAAAAAGGAGATTTTCTTTTTGGAATGAAGAATAAAATTCTTATGGCATGATTAGTCGTGGCTTTATTTCTTACTTCTTATTGGTTGTGAGTCCCTTGATGTTGTGGAAGTGATGTTTCCCTAGAATTGAAAGTAGTACTCTTATCTTTTTAGGGTGATGTTGTCTATTTGATTGCCCTAGGAGTTACCTTACTTTAATGTTGAAAGAAAACAAAGAGTCCTTATGGATAAGTCTCCGTGTTTTCTTCACCTAATGATTTATGAACTTGGTGTTTATTGTATTGTAAAAACCTTATGTGGTTAAATAGCATGAACTAACTTGATAATTGGGGATAAATTTCCTAGGTGCAAAAGTTTAGAATGCCTTGGTTTACTTAATGTAATTGGTTTTGAAATGGTAAATCACATCTAAGTGATAAAAATGAAGGTTGTTAAGCTAAGATCCTCTTAAAGATTGGTTTATCCTAGGTGGGGGGTGGTGATATAGTAGTAAGGTTATATATATTTTCTACATTGTCCTTATATGCTTACATGAACTTGAATCTAATGAATTTTTTAGTAAGCTTGTTCATAATAGAAGTCTTGTGCCAAGTCCGAATTGCGTAACCTTGATATGTATAGTATGTATTGATTGACATTACCTTAAAAATAATTGTGAATATTCCAAGGTGCATGAAAGAATCGTTTTGATAAAATCCATGTTTCTCATATTAATTGTGCATCTTGATATGCTAGTTGTGCATTTGACTTCGTTAGATAAGATAAGAAACATGGTAATAGTCACTTGTGAGGTATAATCTTTAGCTTTATAATAGAAAGTTGAGTCTCTTTACAATGAAAAGTGTAGAGTCTCTTGAAAACTATGTGACTTTTAGTATATTGAAATCATGATTGTAGGTTAACTCTTGAGAAGTAAAAACATATTTAGCTAGGTGTTCATGTGTGTGCACACGATTTGTGTTATTCTTCTCAAATGATTCTTAATGTAAAGACTATTGCTATGTAAGAAATTCATTTTTTGAATTTACTTCCTATTTTTTGTGATGTACTTGGTGTGAACTACAATTTAGACTTCACTAGGAAGAAAACATGAGCATGCCTTTGTTTAAAAGTTGAGAATTTCTCAGTTTAAGAAGGAAATTGACCTTTTACTTTGCTTAGGTATAAACTCATGATACATGTAACTGTGTTAAGGAAAAGGAAATTCCTCCATAGAAACCGCTAAACATGGTATGGTTTAGTATGACCATCATGGCACTAGGTCTAACTAATGAAGATCTTTGTGGATTAAATTAACTCAAGTCTATGTGCATTGAAGTAGGAGTGCCTAATTGTTGCTTGAGTGTTGTTAAAATCTTCTTAAGTATGACATAAAGAATAGTTGCAAAATGATCTCTTAATGAATTGAAGTGTAATGACCATTTTATGATTAGGAGAAGGATGTTTCTCCTATGAACATTATAACAACCTTTGTGATGCTTTAAAGAGTTAGTGAATGGAAGTTTGCTTGCTTGTGTGCATTCAGTGCTAAATTGATTTGAAGATGTGTTCCTTGTAAATTTGGTGCATTAAATTCTATATTATGATGTCATAAATGTGATGAAATTCCCTATGATACATTGAAGCCCTTGTTGCAATTAAAGTGTCCTAAGTGTCATTCGGGGACGAATGTTCCCAAGTGGGGGATGTTGTAAGACCCCCAAAATGAGTTAAGGTTCATGAATACTAACATGTTAATGTTAAGGTTATAAGGTCCTAAAATTAATTTTTATATTGTATAGAATAAGTGTGTAATGTTTGAGGTGATTTGGAAGTCAAACATCAAAGGACGACCAAGACGTGCTACGACTAGTCACCTATGTATATCTTGTGCTTATGCGTATGGTATTTCATGATCGTATATAGGCTTAAAATGAGTTATAATTATATATATAGGACATATATGGAGTTTCTTGATGTTTGGAGGTCAAAACGTTCATGAACGTCTAAGACATTTTAAAGTTAGCCCTTGAGACGTTCGAGAATGTCTTGATAGAGCCTTGTATGTTTGGACGTGCTTTATGTGTGAATTTCGGGTGAAACTTCCATGGAAGGTCCTTTACTTGTAAATGTACATATTTACAGTGGAAACTTCTGGGCACGACTTCTCCAGGGCCCCGCAAAATGGCCCACAAGAAGAACCCAAGGGCTGTCTAGACACGTCCTTTGTAGTATCAATCGAGGAGGTCAATGCATGTCCCGTTAGTTAATTGACGCCCCGTCGACGGGGAGGAATGGATGGATACTTATCCTGGGGAATACATGACCACATGAAAGACTCAGACCCAATCGATGGAGGGAATAGAACGGCCCGTCGATGGACCAACACCCATTCAATTAGGTCCGTCGATGCAGGCTGGTGCAACTCCTGCCTGCGCACTGCCCACATAAGGGGTGAACGGGAAATTCACCCAACGTCTTAAAATTACTCTAATTGATTTATTAACCTATTTTAGGGTGTATTTAAGGTAAAAAACACGTGAACAACCCATTCCCAATCCCATGTTCACGAAATAAACCGTCCCTCCTAAACAAATTCTCTCTAGAAATCTCCATTGTTGTTGAAGCTCAAGAATAGATTCTCATGGGTTATTCACCAATTTTTAGAGGTTTTAAACTATAAAAAGGTATGGTGATCCTTCATCTCTAAGTAACCTTTAACTTGGAGACTTGTTTTCAAAGAATGTTTCATGATCAAAGTTCTTCTTCAATCTGGCCATAGTGTCTTTCTAAAAACGTTTTAAATGGTTAAATAATTATGAATATATATATTATTGTATTGGTTTTAACGTGATTTAATCCAATTGCATGATGAACCCATGTTCCTTCGTAAAATCGATTCAACTTTGGATGGGCTTAGTGATAATGGCTTGTTAATGGTTAAGTTGCGATTCTCTTACGTTGAATTATCTATATATACTGTTATTTACGTGAAATTATGATGAATTGATGATGAATGATCCATGTGGATCAATGTATGAAGATTTGAGCATGCTTAGTCTACTATCAATGTGATCACTGTAACATTGGTCCTTTATTATATAAAAGTTGATTTCTATCATGTTAAGTTTGTTGTAGCTACTATTTCAGGTTAATATAATGTTTGAAAGTTGGATATGAATCTAATATGATCAAATTAAACAAGGCTTATATGAATTGATCTAGGTTCTTCTAGTCTATGACATAGTAACTTGTGATCTTGACGTTAGGTTGGTTGTCTTATATCTCGATTCCATGGTAATTGGTTCATGACGGTGGATAGGTAAATTATATGTTAGCCACTGCCTATAATAGGTTATAATGATGAATTATCTATTGGTATCCAATGTGGATTGATGTCTGAAGACTTGATCCTGAATTTCTCTCTATTGTAATTCCATGATGTTCACTGTAATCTTTACTTCTTGGCAAATTGTAGTAGGATTTCGTCTAACACATGGTATCTTAAACTAATGCCTTTTTACATGTATTATTGTTTAATTTTGAGTATGACTAATGGAAAATCAAAGTAAGAAAGAATTGATAAGAGATCAACTTCTCCTCACATTCTAAAAATTGATGATGTTATGCACATAATGTGATGTCACTTTAGGGTAGATGAGAAATGATTTAGCTTTGATTAATAGGTTGTTAGATACTGCCCTAGGTTAGTTTTATTTGTATATTATGAAGGTTAATCATGCTAATCACAGTAAATAATATTAGCAAGTGATTTATAACTCTATACCTTTTAGTGTTTGTATTATGCCTTGTATTATGTTATAGTATAATCTTGTACATTATTTCTTCAACGCTTAAAGTACATTTACATACTTCCATATACATGTATTATTTATGATAGGGTTTTTTTAACAATGTTGATCAAAAAGGGTTAGTGAATTGGTAAGGTCTACTTTTTCTCCCTACTTTTCTATATTAATGTAGTTGATGAAGCCTTGTATGGCACTGTGTGGTATGGTTCGCTTATGGTGGAGTTGTTTACTTTATTGTCATCGTATATTTTTTATCATGGCCTTGAAGGAAAATTGATGCATATATGAATGAGTGGTTATGATGATCACTAAGTATAACTTGTGTCGAGCCTTCTACTCTAGTCGTGAATCTAGGTTATGTTACTATTGTTATGAGCATGTAAATTTTTATGTTAAGATCATGCGTAGGTGATGAAATTAATGAATTAATAAGTATGGATGTCCCCTAACCATGTACCCCTATGTGAATGTGTGAATATCTATGGATTAGGAGTCTTTAATGTAATGTGATGATTGTCTTGCATCCTATGCTAAATGGTGTTGTGTGGTCTATGTTATTTTGTTCATTATGGTCTTAAGAGGGTGGATGACTCAATATGCTATGGATAGTCATTATGTGATCATGTTGACTAATATACACACACTCACAAATTACTCATGCTTACAAGTAGTATAGGTCATGGTGTCTGAATGAAAGGTAGTTCTCATATTCTCTACTGTGTAATACTACGCATGTTAAGATGATGTCTATGAAAGTATGATATGTTTTTCTTAACTAGGATGACTTGATAGGTATACTAGTATGGGAAAGGGTATGGACTTTTCCTATGCATTGCACATGTGTATCTTTAAAGGATAGTTTCTAGTTTTGGGTTCTATATTTATGAATATGAATGTATGACAATGTATGACATAATATGTTATGTGAAAGGCTTTCTCACATATATGTATACACACACTCACAAATGATGATCTAGTCAATAGAGGAGCCTTGAAAGGTGTTCTGAAGTGTATCCTAAAGTAGAAAGAGCTAATACATATGTTATGTCCATCTGAAAGGATTTCTCACATGATTTAGCTTTATGAACTCTCATCTACGAGCAATGATCTAATCATATGAGGGTATGACTCTCCAAAGTCTATGTTTTATACAGAAATGATAATAAAGGCTTTTTCAAAAAAAAGAGAACTTTGCTTAGCACCGAGTTAACTTGAATAGAAGTGTATGTCAATTTACAATGTGGGAAGGAAGGTCTACAATAAATCTAATGAGGTGGATAACCACTCAATAGGTATAAATAGATTTTCCATAAGTGAATAACCATAATGCCCCATTTTGGCATAAAGAGGGTTTTCAAATCTACCTCAAAGTTCCATAACTATGTTAGCCACATAGGATCTAGCAACTGAATTCACTTAGTATGCTAGAATTTGTTAATTTTCTATATTTTATAGGTAATAACACCTTTCATTGTTGTATGTCTCAAAAACACCAAATTTCACGTTTAGCATCCATGGTCTTTCTGTCGGTTCAGGCTATAGTTACCTTAAACTAAAATGGACAATGGAAGTAAATGACAAGGATCCTAACAAGATGACATAAGAGAGGCTACTAAGTTTAGGTTGAAGTAAATAACCCATCTAGACATTGCACAAGTAGCTCCTTAGGAAGTCCTAGAGAGGTGACCGAGTATGTATGATTATGCTTAGGTCCACATGCATGACATTGTAGTATTGGTCTACTTGTTGTAATGAAATGCATGGCATGAGCCTATATGAAGTTGTTTTGATATATACACATTATGTTTGTCTTAATCACTATAATGAAGGTCTTGCCTAGCTTGGATGAAGTTACCTTAACTTGTTATGTTGATGTATGAAGTGTTAAGGTTTTTGGTCTCATGAAGAGATTACTGAGTATGTGTGAGGTTATGGGGCTTCACATATACATTGCACAAGTAGGATAAGATTGGGGTCATGAACAAGGTCTTATAATGATGTATATGAAAAGAAGTAAAAATATGTACCAATTGAAGTAGCTTATTGTAAAGTCAAATGAATCTTGACTTAAATGTTTCTTTGATATATGATGCTTATATGGTGATATGTGTTGGATTATGTACTTTATATGTATGTATCGTTTTGACCTTAATATGATGCGTAGCACCAAGTATCACTTGGGGGTTACTTGGGACGTTAATGTCTAAAAATTAAGATATTGTAAGGAAGGTAAATAACTCACTGTAATGCAAAAAGAACTCATTGTAAAGTGACCTCAAAAATGACTTAAATTCTGTAGGTGATATTATATGGTGTTTGTATTTTGAATATGTCTATGTGAAGTATGTGAATTATATAGATGCAATTCCTAAGGGTTTTTATAAAGATTTACTCAAAAAGGAATGAAGTATGATTTAATGAAAATTCCCAATTTAAATGAATGTTTTTGCATGGTTTCCATACTTAGTGCATTCTTGTACTAATGTAATTCATCTCCAATTTTTACACAAAGTGTATATTATGGATGCTTAAATGATTTTTATACAATTCAGGAGCTTGATATGTGATTCCCAAGCTCAAGGAAAGGGGTCTTTAAGTTCCAAGGATTCCCTACTCATGTCTTACTGTAAAGTTTATTAATTATTGTATTGTCTTGTATTATGTTTTAAGGGTCGTGTCCTAATGTATTCTAATGTTGGTGAGTATAAGATTGCAAACAGACTTAGAGTCTAAATATGTGATATGATATTTTCTATATATATGATGTAACGTTCTATCATATGATGTGCTAAGAAAGTTTTAAATTTTCTGCAAAATTTACAATGACAAATGCGGTGAATGATAACTATGGGATTGTAGAAGACCTTAGAGAGGTCAAGTATGCCATGAGACTTAGATCAACTTTATAATCTACTTCACAATCTAAGTTAATTACTGTAGAACTAGCATGGTAGGTGTACAGTTGACTTAGATCAAGTTCATAATCTACTTCACAATCTAGGTTAATTACTAAAGAAATAGCATGGTAGGAGTAAAATTCATATCAATATATTCATAAATTTGCACAATAACATCATAGGATAGTAATTCATACAATAAGAAAAACAATTACGTCAATACTAGATAATTCGATTCAGGACCATAACCTAGGGTTAAGGGGAAAATTTAATATTATACCAACTATACCAATCCATCAATAAGTAGTGCAATATAATCATAATTCATCATAATCTATTCAATACAATCAAAATAAACGATAAACAAATCAAATTGAAAAATCAATTTCGAGATTGGAAAGAAACTCATCTTTTGAAATTAATTTGAATGAACCCTTTGAGGAAATAAGTCCCAAAGGTGAAAGGAATCCCATAATTTTATATTTGATGAAGATTGATGGAGAAACTTTGGTATTTAACATCCCTAGAACCCCTTTAATTTGACCTTCAATGGCTTTGTTCTACTTGGGAGAGAGAAAGAAGAGAGAAGGAGGATACTTTGGGTTGGGAAATAATAAGGGCTTAGGTTAGTTTAATTAGGTCTTTATATTTGTCATTAACACACTTAATTATATCTCTTTAGAACCCTGACGAATTAACAAACAACATAAGTAATTAATTTAATTAAACTAAAAATTTGCGACAAAAAATCAATGCTCTCACACACGAGACCATTTTGTCGCCTCGTGTGTCATCAACATACTAGGGGGCGAATCGTCCTGTTGGTCTTTCATTTAATCAAGAGACTTGTCAACTTAGTGTTATTAAAAATCTAAGTGTCCATCGACAGAGGAAATCGATGCCCCGTCTATTGGACCACGTTCTATTGGTGGCAATCGTTAGTGGACAATACCTAGGGCAACTTTTGCCCCAACATGCATGGGTCCTTCTCAAGGGACCTGGTTGGTCCTTAGGGAGTCTTACAAAGAATTTTTAACTATGAATTAACTATAATACATCTATACACCCTTCCACCAAATTTCATTATTTTACGACTCCTAAAACATGGTAAAAAAGGCTAAGTTAATCTATCACCCCATTGAACTAGTTTCCAGACGTTATAGATGTTCCTTGATGTTTTGATTCCTAAACTTCATAATTTATATATATTTATTATTTATGACCTTTAAATAGTGTCTAAGAAATTTGACACCTATGTTAGGCTCTTGACCACGTCGTAGACATTCAAAGTATTACATTATGCCCCCTCAGGAACATTCGTCCCTGAATGACACTAAAATACTTTTGAAAGGAAGGAATAGACTCAATACTAGAAGCCCAACCAAAATCATATAAAAATATTAGTCACAATCAATACAAACATAACTTCATGGCCCTTTTCACAATGCAATTCAAAATATCATTTTCAACTTCAACATCAACTCATATGACATCAACATTCATTTCATGCTTATTTATTATGTCAAAGCTTTCTTCAACACTTTTGAACATGTTCAACACAATTCATGAATGCAAAACATAGCAAGAATACACCATATAAGCCCAAAATAAGATAGAGCAAAGTTGACAATTTTCAAGTGAAATAGGCACATTTCACCATAATGTTACTATAATATGAACATTTTTTCAACACCTCACCAAATATAAAAGAAACTTCAAGTTTAGTCATTATTTTCATTATAATGAGGAATAAATAACCTAAGTTATCAAATAGATAAGAGTAACGGTACTTCATGTTGGCCTCGGCCTCCCATGTTGCACCCTGAACTAGGTGAATCTTCCATAACACCTTTATGGATCCCACCTCCCTTTTCCTTAACTCTTTTACGCATATCTCAAGGATTTTAACTAGAACCTCCTCATAAGAGAGGTTCTCTTGCAGACAAAGACCCTGAATAGGAAGAATAGAATCGGGATCACCGATACACTTTTTAAGCATAGAAACATGGAAAAACGGATGAACCGAAGTCAATTCACTAGGAAATCTCAATTAATATGCCACCTTACAAATATTTTGCAAGATTTCATAAGGACCCACATCATGAGGAATCAACTTTGTTTTCTTGTCAAATCACACCACCCTTTTCATAGGTGAAATTTCTAGGTGCACTTTATCACATTTTTAAAACTCTAATTCCCTTTTCCTATGGTCGGAATAAGATTTTTGTCGTCTATAGGCTGTTTTCAAGCGATTCCTTATGATATGAAACTTGTTCAAAGTCTTATAGATCAAATCGGGACCTAAAAGTTGAGACTCACCCACTTTAAACCATACAATAGAAGATCGACACCATCTACCTTACAAGGCTTTATAAGGAGCCATGGATATAGATGAATGGTAGCTATTGTAGTAAGCGAACTCAACCAAAGGCAAGTGCCTATCCCAGTTCCCTCAAAATAAATTATACAAGCTCTAAGCATACTCTCAAGAGTTTGAATATTTTACTTCTCTTTACCATCAGTTTGAGGATAAAGATAGATTGCTAGCTTCACCATGGTACCCAACCCATTTTGGAGTAACTTCCAAAACCTATATGTGAATTGTTAACCCTATCTTATATAATGGATAACGGAATACCATGGCTACACACAATCTCATCTATGAAGATACTTGCATAATCCAACGCCGAGTAAGTAGACATGACGAGAATAAAATGAGTGGATTTGGTTAACATACAAAAAATCACCCATATGGAGTCATATTGATTTTGTGTCAGTGGAAAACCTACCACAAAATCCATAATGATGTCTTCCAACTTACAAGTAGGAACTTGGATTTCTTGGAGAAACGTGACCCATTAGCTTCCTCAAGAATCTGGTTATTCAAACCATTTACATTGGGAAAACACAACCTTCCTTGATACCTCAAGACACCATTCCTCCTGAACAAGACTGACTCATTAATCATACCAAGAACCGATTCCTTCAAATCTATCAATGGTTGATCAAGGCGTTTCTTAAATTTCACCTCAACCACCAAAGATGACTCGTAGTAATAATGGACCATAAAACTACAATTCGGAGAATCTTCTAATATAGCACCGAATCTAGACAATCTATGAACATCTTTCACTACGTCTTTCTTGGGTTCTTCTACATGAGAAACACTACCCATGGTCATACGACTTAGAGAATCCACAACCACATTGGCCTTGGGGGTGAAAGAGAACATTCATGTCGTAATCCTTCAACAATTCCAACCACCTTTTTTGTCGAAGATTCAACTCCTTATGAGTAAACACATATTGAAGACTCTTGTGGTCGGTATGCACATCCACATGGACACAATAAAATAATGCCTCCATATTGTCAAGGAAAATACCACGGTTGCTAACTCAAGATCGTGAGTTGGATAATTTCTCTCACGCATCTTAAGTTGCTAGAGGCACAGGCTATTACTTTTGCATGTTGCATAAGAACACATCTTAACCCCACTCGGGATTCATAAAAATACATAATGAAGCCATTGGTACCCTCCGATATAGAAAACACCGGAGTAGAATAAGCCTATCTTTCAAGATCTTGAAGCTTCTTGCACATGCCTCCGAACACTCAAATTTCATTATCTTTTTTATCAAAGTAGTCAAGGGAGATGACAGGGTACGAAGCCATCCACAAACCTCCGATAATAACCTGATAGACCAAGAAATTCCTAATGTCAGTTGGTGTCAAAAGTCAAGGCCAATTTTTCATCGCCTCGGTTTTCCTTGGATCAACCTCAACCCCATCACGAGAGTTGATATGACCGAGAAACGCCACCAACCTCAACTAATACTCACATTTTCTATACATGGTAAATAATTAGTTCTCCTTAAGATATTGTAACACCACCCCTCAAATGGTCAATGTGTACACAATCATTTTTTGAATATACCAAGATGTCATCAATGAAGAAAATGACAAATTAATCTATATAACTCCGGAACACCCTATTCATGAGAACCATAAATAATGCCAGGGCTGTAGTGAGACCACAAGACATTATTACGAACTCATAGTGACCGTATCTAATCCAAAATTCTATTTTGGTATATCCTCACCTCTCACCCTAAGTTGGTGATACTCTATCTCTAGTGAATCTTAGAAAAGTAGCTTGACCTTTGGAGTTGAAAAAATGATTCATCAATACGTGAGAGAGGATACTTGTCTTAATAATGACTTTATTGAGTTGGTTATAATCGATGCACATTCTAAGATACCCATCCTTCTTCTTTAAAAACAAAACCCCATTATCATATTGAGAAATACTAGGCTAATGAAGCATTTGTCTAGTAAATCTTTGAGTTGAGCCTTCAAATCTTTCAATTTGGCCGCAGCAATAAGATAAGGACGAATTGAAATGGGGTTTGTATCCAGTAGTAGTTCATCACAATAATCAATTCCGATTCACGAGGGATTCCGCGAAGATCATTACTAAAGACTTTCGGAAGTTTCCTTAGTATGAGGACTAACTCAATGGGAGTGTTTTTGGATTCTGAATCTTTAACTCTTACTATATGATATAGACACCCCTTTGAGATTGTTTTACAAACCTTAAGACACAAAATGATACGACCTCTAGAGAATTTCCCCCATTCCACTCTAAAACGGATTCATTTGGAAAATTGAACTTATCAATTCTAGTTCTACAATCAATAGAAGCAAAATTATCATGCAACCAATACATCCCCAAGATGACATCTAAATCGACCATATAAAGTTCTACCAATCTACATGAATAACTCTATTGGGCAACATTATAGAGAAATTTCTATATACCCTATTTACAACAACCGACTTACTTACCGGGGTAGTTAACATGAAAGGTTCATTTAGAATATCGAGAAAAATATCAAACTTTCTTAATATCAAGTGAGTATTAAAAGATAGTTGTAGCACATGGATCAAGTATAGCATATACATCAATAGAGAAGACTTGTAACATACCGATCACCACATCGGGAGAACACTTTTGTTCACCCCTTGAGCGAAGTGTGTTATAGCAATTATTGTTTGGAGGATCCACTTCAGAACCCCTAGCTTGATCTTTCCAACTACTTTTGTCATGTACCTTTACATTTGGGAATACCCCAACCATGTGACCACTCTTTCTACACCCAAAGCAATCCGTCCCAACAAGTCAATAACCATAATGGTTCTTGCAACACTTTCCACATGTCGAATTCTTGTTTCGTGAGCTAGTACCTCTTATCTTTTGATATTTAGGGTTAGATATCCTATCATCACGAGCCTTGGTAAATTTTGTAGGAACTTGATTAGAAGACTTCTTCTTAAACCTATGATTGTCTTGGATATCAAGCCTACTCTTTGAAGAACCACTATCAAAAGACCTTTCCATCTTGGCATCTCTACTCTTTCTAATAGCCCTTGTCTCTTCCACTCGTTGAGAATGAACCATGATACGACAAAATGTTCATATTGTCATGATGCATAGACAAATGACATTCTTCTTGTAAGTCATCCGACACTCCCATCACAAAGCGACTCATTTGATCTCTAGGATAGGAAACCAAAGAAGGAGCATACTTTGAAAATTTAGTGAATTTCAATGAGTATTCAAGTATTGTCATACCACATTGATGAAGGTTGATGAACTCCACCACTTTGGCTTCCCTCTTCTCCCTGGGAAAGAACCTATCAAGAAAATTCTTCTTGAAAATCTTCCAAGTCACTAGTCCAGCTTTTAAGGGCCTATCCTCTCTCCATTGGACGTACCAACTTTGGGCCACATCTTTTAGTTGAAAAGTTGCTAACTTGTCTTTCTCACTAGTAGTCAATACCATATCATAGAAGATCTTTTAGGTTTCATCAATGTACTCTTGGGGGTCTTCCTCAACCGTGGACCCATAGAAAGTAGGGGATTAATATTAGTGAAATCCCTCAAACGGGAGGCCATAGTACCAACATGTTGGTTTGCTCGAGGAACAACCTCCCTATTAGCCTTGGCCATCATGGCTTAAGCTTGAATAGTAAATCCTTGTGCTTGAGTAGTAATGGCTTGGCCAATTTAAGAATATCAGCCCTTATGTCATCATCCGTCAAAGGAGGAGGATTAACCGTAGCTAGTCCACATTAGAAACTTCATCAAGAGGTGGGACTTGATTTTCTCGAGGAGGAGCTCCCGCATTGGTAATTTCTTTATCAAGTCTACGAGCGGCTGTTCTGCTAGTATTCAAGGCATTTAATCACAATTAGTGTATTAGATGCTAAGGGCATATAGAGTCAAGACTCTAGAGACACGATATTCAATTTCATAGAAAGGCTAAGCATCTTATAGTTCCCTATTCATAAGTGTCACGTGCTTCACAATTATGAATAAGAATTAACATAGACATTTGTAAGTGAGACATCCACTCTAAATACATTCAACCACATGCTTTAATACCATGTTTTTCGCATTCAGGGAGAACCCCTTAGACCAAACCGGCGTCATCATCCTCTTTCATGACTAAGACTAGCCTCTTCGCTTACATTATTACATTCATAGGTCAAAAATATGGAAAATTTAAAACTTTTCTATATCTATCCTGATGTTTACATAGAAATATTGCATACACATAATATATAGTCATATCGAACATACATAGACCCTTTGAATAGGAAGATTACATAGTATTCAACTTTTTTTGCACATAGATATATAAGATATAACATATATCTTATCTCATAACCATCTAAAATAAGAGAATATCAATAGGGAATATCTCATACATTAATGTAATTATGCCACATATAGGTTATACAATGTGTAGTACTCAAATGAAAAGGAAATAATTAGAATTCTTATTATTAGAACAACATCGAAAGCTTCATTATGACATTGTCCTCGGCAAGTAAGGACCTACCCAACTTGGATTGTGAGAATTCCATGTCATCCTTAAGAGTCTCCTCAAAAGCCCTTCAACGCTTGGAACCTAAAATATTGGGGAAAGAGGGAAAAAATGGGGTTAGTACACCACTTGCAGTAAGTATGAGATCATATGCACACACATCATAATATCATGCTAGAAAAGGATATATAATTAAAGTATAAAATTTATTTTGAAATACATTATGCACATTCAATAAGAAAAAAAACCAATCAATAAGACATATTCATAAATTCAAGATCAGGTACATCACAAGACAAACAATACTAAGTCTAGTCAAGCCAATATGCATATCACATAATTGAGCACAGAATCAAGAAAATTCTACCATAAAGCTATAACATCAACAAGCATGGATAAGAGTTCAGTACATCATAACCAAAGCAAGAGAATTACTCATGAACCTTCATTAAGTCAACTAGTTCAACTAACCATGCAAAGCCCCATATACTTAGTCAATCAATTAAACCCAACGACAATCATAACCAATATTCAACTTCATATAGTATATCATTAAGAGTACATATAATCTTATTTTAACCATGGAGACAAAACACATGTTCATAAGTGAAACCAATCATCATATAGTATCATCAATGTGCAAGATCATCATATACATACCATGAACCAATATAAGCATATACATATATAACAACATCCTCATATGACTTCCCTCAAGCCTAACTAGTGAAATGTTTAGGTAGAGTCACATACCCCTACCTAGACTAAGTTAAACCCATTAGGTGATCCTAGTTAGAGTTCATTCCTTTAGTTTATTATACATTTTCGGAACATCTTGCCTTAAAAGACATAGAGCACATGAGCTAATGTATAGTCCGGTGTCATAGAATTCTACACCTAAGGAAGGTGGACTACTTATCAAGGTAGTACAAAAACATTAACATATCAACTAAGTGGATCCACTAACTAGTATTTTTATGGAGGCAACATAGTTCAAAAACTAGGAGATATAGTTGGGATCCTCTTTATGCTACATGCATTATAGTCCCCAATCTCATGAGTACATTATTTATCCTACATTCCTTATGTGGAAAGGAAACTCCTCACACCAATTTACTCGTTGCTAAGCTAGAGTCCCTTTTGAAATTTCTTTAATGTGTTTATTAATTATCATAACTTAATGTAAGTTATAGGATCTATACCTTGTATAATTATCATCATCATAGCTCAATAAGAAATGCATGAGTGTTGTCTTTTCATTGCAATTCATATAAGTGAGGTTAGTACATTTACATGGTCACATTATAATAAGGCACATTGGTAAGTCATCACCATCTTATAACACTTTTACATCTTAGCAACAAACTCAGAAACCATAGTCAAGACATTTCAATTTAACATCATACCAACCTTATCAATCGTAATATAAGGTATAAATCAATACAACATCATTACTTAATCACAAGTCACCACAATTGAAATACAAAAAAAGTTCATAAGACATACCTAATATCATTCACAATGCCATCATCAAGGTCGTACCATCATCCCTCAACTCAACCCAATGAGGGTGTAATATCATAACACAACAGTAACAAACATCATGACAAATCCAATTGCATAATTATACAATAAATCATCACTAGTTCATAGCCTAGAATTAGAGACTAAGATCAACTTTATAATCTACTTTACAATCTTGGTCAATTACTCAAGAATTATTATGGTTTTACTACAATTTATTCATAAATTGGCAAAATAATATCATAACATAGTAATTCAAACAGTAACAAAGACAATGACATCAATACAAGATAATTCAATTCAAGACCACAACCTAGGGTTAAGGGGAAAAGCTCATCATCTACAAACTAGACCAATCCATAAATAAGTAGTGTAAGATAGTCATAATTAATCATAATCTAATCAATACAATTAAAATAAATAAATAAAAATCAAATCGAAAGATCAATTTCGAGATTGGAAAAGACCCACATGAAAATGCATCTTTTGAAATCAATTTTGAGGAAGCCTTTGGAGAAAGAAGTGCTAAAGGTCAAAGGAATCTCATACCATGGTATTAGATGAAGATTATTGGAGAAAATTTTTTCTTTATCAGCCGTAAAACCTCTTAATTTGACCTTCTATGATGTTCTTTTACTAGGGAGAGAGAGAATATAGAAGGAGGAGAATTTGTGTTTGGGAATTATGAGGGCTTAGGTTAGTATAATTAGCTTAGGGTATTTATATAGGATTAGTCCACATAATTAGACCTCCCTAAACCCTATTAATTAACTAACCACCTAATTGATTTATTTAACAAAATTAAAAATGTGCAGCAAAAAATCAATGGTCTCATAGACGAGACCACGTCGACGCCTCCTGTGTCAATCGACAGACCAAGGGCCCAACCGTCCTCTTTGTGTGTCATTTATTTCACAGATTTTTCCAAAAATTTAAGTGCCCTTTGACGGACACAATCGACGCCCTGTCAATTGGGCCACGTTTCTTTGGTGGCAATCGTTGGTGGGGACACTGCCTTGGTAGATTTTGGACCAAGTTACAAGTGTCATCCTCAAGGGCCCTTGAGGTCCTTGGGTAGTGGTACCCAGACTCTTTGACTATAAAATTAACTCTTAAAACATGTTAGACACCTTCAACAAAATTTCATCATTTTCGTACTCATAAAATATAGTCAAATAGGCTAAGGCACACTATCACCCCATTGAACTAGTTTCTGAACGTCATGGAAGTTCTTTGACATTTTGATTCCTAAACTTTCTAACTGACATATATTAATTATTTATGATCTTAAAACAATATCTAAACCTTTCTACACCTATGTTAGTCTCTAAAAATGTCTTAGACTTTTGGAGTATTACACCTATCTTGAATTATATGGATTTCCTTTGGTTGTTAGGCTTAGAGGAATGGTGATGGTTGAGTTAATTTTATCTTAAATGGGTTTAGCTTATGTGGGGGATGATGATGAAATTATTAATATTGCATGTATTCCTATCTTTTCCTTCTATTCTTACTTGAGCTTGAAACTAAAGAGTTTGTAATAGCTTATTCATGATAGGAGTCATGAGTTGCATGTTCTCCATATGTTATTTATGTCATAAATAAAAATATTTTATTCATGATTTGAAGGTTCTAAATTAGATGAAAAAGGATATTGATCAAATTCATATTTTCTCATTTATATTGTGCATCTTGATGTGTTAGTGGTGCATTTAACTTAATGAAATATTAGAAGGAGTATACATAATGTAACTTTTATGTTTGTGTTTCAAATTAATAAATGATAAATGGAGTTTCTTTAAAATGAAAAACCTTGAGTCTCTTAAAATTAATGTGAAATGTATGGTTTGTGAAGTATGATTGTACTCACTCTTTAAAAGTGAAGGCATGTCTTTGTGTGTTCTTATAAATTGTAATTATTTCCCTTAATAATGCATGATTATGAGAGCTAGTGGTAGGATAGGAACTGAAACTATTTGAAATGACTTCCTATTGTTGTAATGTTTGTGGTGTGATTTACAATGTTGACTTCATTAGGAAGAACGTATGAGCATGCTTTGGATAAAAAAATGAGAATATAGGGTTGATGTATTTTATTCCTACATGACTATATGAGTCTGTAATGGTCATATTTATGTTGATATGATAGTATATTGGATGACTTGAAGATGATAAGGGTCATCTCTATGCGCTTCTAGAATGATATGTGTTATGAGTTAAAGTGAAGTATGTCTTGCCTTGTCTTGGTTGACTTGTGTCCCTTGCTTGATGTATATATGAAAGTGAATATGTGATGTCTTTTATTAGGATGCCAAAGTCTGTTAGTCTAGAATATATAAATGACACGTGACCTTAAATCAAGTTAATATGATCTCTTTTGTGAAACCTTGAACCTAGTTCTAAGGTTATGAATGTTGAAGCCGTAAGACGTAGTGGTATACCTAAAAATATTGGAATGAAAGACTTAAGGTGCGTTGGCTGGAAGTGCATCATATTAATCCTGAGAAAAATCATGATGAGCTTCTTGTCAACATTTGGAGGTTGCCCTAGTGGACATTTATTTGGTAGGGTAAATGTGATTGGGTTATAAACTTTATATGGAACCCCTTTATATGAACCTTAAATGTAAATTACTCTTTGAGGATGAAGGATAGCACCAAGTGAATATGGTAAGGAAAATAGTTCTAGTTAAAGAATGAGACTAGATAACAAAGCATACTGATACGCTCAAACTTACTTCTCAAATAAGAAGTAAAGCGGTCGTATCAAGTAAAGAACCCAACTAATGAGGTTGGGATCGTTCCCACGAGGAAAATAGTTCAGACTTAACTTCATTCCATTATTACTACTATTTAGTCAATTATTTCCTTTGAAAGAAAAGACAATAGGAGTTTTTTTAAAATTATAAATGAATGAAAATAGCTAGATAAATTATAGGAGACAAGAAATAGCTTAAAATGTTGGAGTTTAATCAATTAATAAAAGTAACTAGGGTTTACATGTTCCCCACAGTTTCATAACTTGATAATTCTAACTATAATAATTCTTTCCTAGTATCTTGTATGCAAAGTGATAAGTTATGTATGTCTAAATCCTTGTCCAGCATCTAGAAAATTTCACTCCGTACCTTGGTCCGACTACGTGTGTTGCTATACTAACACTTACCTTTACCTCATATTAAGCATTGTCTTCGATATTTGACTAAGTTATTACCTCGTACCAATTAATACTAGCCTATTAGGTAGTATATACTAAATCTATGTTGATAATTCTTTTCCTATTATCTACCTCCTTGGTCTTAAAAGTAGCATTAAGGCGAGTTCTAACGTTGGCCATCCGTTAAAAAGACTTCTTATTGAAAGAATTATCAATACATGCAAGACACTATTCTAGAATTGATATTTTAGTTAGGTTTTACCTCATTATTCGGCTATGGTTCCCACGACCCTAGTTATGGAGTTTAATTACCCATAGTCATAATCACAATATTCAAATATGAAATATAATAATTCATGCACTTACTTCAATGAGAAAGAATAAAATCCAGAAGTTCACTTGAATAATCAACAAAAATCACCAATAATCAATTACTGAAATTAATTGAAGACTAAATATTCTCCAAAAGTGTAATAATAATAACCAAGTCTAATACAGAAAAGAAGCTCAAAAAACTATGAGTCTAACCCCAAAAATAAGGTTTTTTGAACTATTTATAAAACAATAAAAACCTAATTAAATAAGGACTCTATTTGCTGGAAATCTGTCAAAACGCGACTGGGTCGATGGACCTCGCGACGGATCGTCATGGTCATGATGGGCCGTCATGGACTCCGTCGTCCCATATTATGCAATTTCTTGTGCTGCTCTATTTATTAGCCTCGACGGGAGGTATGAAGGATCGGCACAAAGGTCCATCCGGGTTCACCGTTCCATAACATTTGAACTCTTGGAATTTGGGTACAGGGACTACTTCTCTAATCTTCATGACGAACTAGCAGGAGAGACTGTCATGGAAACGACGGTCTGTCACACTCTACGTAACCCCACACTTGGTAAGACTTCCCCATCTTCCTTTAGCAGCTGCACTACGATGCCACCTATGGACCGTCACGGTCAAGACGAACAGTCACAAGCTCCGTAGGTTGTACTTTTCAGCATTTCTTGCTCAAAAACCTCCGTATTCATCATTTAGACAGATATCCTGCAAATAATGAGAAACTTACATAAAAATTAGTACAAAAAGGCTTTTGGACACACTAAACTTAAGCAAAAAGTATTTAAAAAACTGTGAAACGACGATATATCAACACCCTCAACTTAAATTCGCTGTTTGTCCTCAAGCGACGCACTATGACTCAATACAAAATCTTTGTACAATGGTATCCATGTTTTATCTTTCGCAATCATTCGGCTATCAATCCCGATCAATCTCATCATATTTATGCATGCTATCACTATGAGGCTTGAATTATTTTGAATCAGACCATGACACAGACTCACCATGCAATAACACCTATCCTCTTCAATTTCTCACCGAGGTGCTAATATTTCCGTTATTGCAACTAGTGTCCTCACTTAAAAACAATATCCTAATTTTCACACAACTATTTCAGTATGAGTATAAGGATTACTTTTCAACACTTACTCTCACAACAAATTCACACTCATTCATACATATTGCCATAAGCTTACCCTTCTTTTCACTGCTTTAAGTTCGCTATAAAACACTTATATACTTCAGTGAATTTTTTCCCTCCTTGACATATCCGCTAAACATACCACTTTTTATCATTTTATTTCGCCTTGTTTCTCATATGCTTTCACCTTGCTATTTTCCCTTCTTTCTTCATTTTTGTAAGTGACTCTCTTCTCTTCTTGCTTGTATTTATTGTAATTTTTTTTATTTCACTTTTATTTCAACTGATTATTGAATCACTTATTTCTCTCTCTTTATTCTTTCAACCCCACTTTCCAGAGATTCCTCAGAATAGTCACCCTCAACATATGGCTTTGCCTTGATTCAAAGTACACTATACCCAAAGTTGGGTCAAGCCCATAAAAAGGTTGTTTACTGCATTAGCCACCCTTAACTTATGGTTTTGGCATATGTTGAGGTGGACATATCCAAGGAGGGACCAGGGCGAACACATTATTCCCAGAAAAGATCAGTTGGGAAGAAAAAGAAAGGTCTAGTTTAAGTTCAAATCATTTGGATCAAAGAAGGATTAATTTCATTTTTTTATTTAGGTTAATAATGTGCTATTTTGAACAAGGGCCTATGATCCTTTCCTAATTGTATATTACAACTTACTTTTAGTAGGACAAACCAGGCAAGTTCTAGCTCAGTACAAATAGTGGACTATTCAAATCTTCCTCACACTCACTTGACACCTCATTAGTATACCAGATTATCTGACATCTTGTTTGAATTTTAGACTTAGGGTCATGCAGTGGTTTAACTCTATGTCATGCTTAGGGCCACACATTTATCAATTTCTATGCCTAGTCATGCATCATTTTCATTTCATGAGGATATCATTTTAGCCATTAGCAAACTGGTGGATTCGGTTACCCGGAACCCACTACTTCTGTAATCCGGAAACCCTTAGTAGTGTCCTCTGCATCAACATCACTATAAGCAGTGCCTCCCGCTATCTCCATATTTCTGAAGGTAGATGCCCCAACAGTTGACTGTACAACCCTTATCTGACGTGCCTCCTCCTCATCAAGTGAGGCTCTCCTCGCAGCCTACATCTCACGGCTCTACTTCTTTCGTGCTCGAGCCTCATCCACCTATCGACCCCTATGCCTATTGTCATGCTCTCGGGGGGGGGGGAGGTGGCGGAATCTCAGAAGTGCCGAATAAGGCCTCCATCACTGTCTCTTCAGCAGGCTCTGCAGAAGGGGCCTCAGACTCAGGCACCCTAGCCTCTAAGATCATAAAGATGTCTGCGCAAAGGCTGTCGACCGTAGCCTGAAGGGTCAACCTATCCACCCGAGGGGCTGGCCGGGCTAGCACCCGCAACTCAAAAGTGTCCAAGTGCTGATGAGGCTCAGCGATCATCCGCTCTGTGTGCTGGATCATTCTCCGCTCAAAGCGCTCTTCTGCCTCAGAAATAGACCTCTGCATCCAAGGCTGTATGTGATGAAGAACTATATCAATCTGTGCCTCTAATTTATGGACCCTATCAAGTGGGACCAGAGCGGGGAAGGGGTCTGAGGGAGAGTAGCTCGTGGCAGTGCTACTACCCGGTATAGACTCGACCGGGGTAGTGTCAGTGGAAGTCGCATGCGTAGCCGTGCGGGCCTGTGCTACCGTATCAGCCAGATTGTCACCAAGTGGAGGCCACTCTGGATGGGGCCATCTACGTGGAGCCAAGTCATTGACTTCTTCCTTGATGAGGCCGATATCAACACTGCCCAACGGGGTCTTGAGCTGATCAATGTGCCAGATGGTCACACCTGCGGAACTGCATAAACAAATTATCATGAATGGGAAAACGTAATTAGTTGTATCCTTAAAATCGCTCTCTTGCATGACCCCCTGTAGAAGCCAAGAAAACTACACCTCAAACCCGTCTATCATCCGCCATTAGTACTGCACGATCCCATGTGACTATTTTATCAACGGTTGTGGGCAAAAGGAAGTGGTGGACAAGAAACCATAAAAACTTTGCCGTGAAGGTCAGGTTATCCTTCTTGATGGATCCCTTCGGCTCGATCACCAACTCAGTGCCCTCTCCATCAACAAAAAAGTGCAGATACATCCAGCTCTTGGTGGTCTCTCTTAGCGATGGCTCACATAAGAATCAGCTATCTTTTACAATTTGCCAGCGGTAGTCAAACTCGGCTGTGAGAGGGGTCCGGTCGGAATAAACATCCTAGCCGTATAGATACCGGCCGATGGCAGGCAAGGAGATATAAACTTGAATGGCACGTACTCGGATGTTCTCCAGTAGGGCCTGTTTGACGGGGGAAGACCACCGATAAATCTTTGATTTGAGAGTAGCCATGTAGGAGGAGTAGAACTCTCAGACCAATTCTTCAATATAACGGCCCAACGAACGCGTTGTCCACTTCCGTCGATGTCAAATGAAGAGATTGTGGATCTCTTCCATAGTCGAGATACTTCCCGTAGGGACACGCTTCTCCAATGTAAGGGTCCGTGTCATGAATCCTTTTTCATTTAAAAACTTTGCGTCTGAATAAAATTGATACTGCCCATTGACACACCACAGGTTGGGCTGGTCGACAATCGGGGTGAGAGCACGAGTCGGTGAGCCGGGTGTGGATTAAAGAACTGTCAGCCATATAAGACGAGGTAGACTGTGCAGCTGTGGCAAGTGTAGGGACCTCAGCAAATCTAGAGCCTTCCTCCGACCACGAAACTTCTAAGGAGCCACACGCTCTTTCTTCAGAACAAGCTGACCCAGAAGGTGTGTCGGTCAGTGTGCGCTCCACATCAGACTGGGAGGCAGTGACTACGTCACACGCCACCTTTTAGGGCGTAACTCTAGCAGCATGTGCATCTCAGGATGGGGTGGAAGTTCCTGGAAGCACGTATTCGCTGTCACGATCATCATCAGAGCCAATGACTAGGCGGGCAGACAGGGCAACAGACTTTGATCGCCCACGTGTATAAACTAGATCTTGTTTTTGTGCCATAATAGTTAGTACCTGTAAATAATCGATATTAGAACTCTAAAGAACAAACAAGACAAGCAAAACGACACAAAATAAATAAAAGGGTCAAGATGTAATGACTTTTCTATAGTAACAGTGATACACGACGGAACAGGTTAAAACTCGTCGTGAATACGACGGACCGTCATGAGGTCTATCATGTATTATTTAAAACTATGTTTATATGGAGACCCCTGAAGGAAATTCTCTGAAAAGTAAAACAGATAAGCAGGATGGACCGTTGTGATTATGAAGGTCCATCGTCAAAGTCCGTCGTGGGACACTTACAAAAAAGTATGGAGACCCTTAGGAGAGCGGTCTCTGATCGTCATGACGGTTATGCAGGACGGACCGTCGAGGGTATGACGGTCCGTTATAGATGTCCGTAGGAGGACACTTGGAAAAAGTTGGAGACCCTTAGGAACAGGGTCTCTGACAACCAGAACGGTTGTGCAAGACGGACTGTCGTGGGAATGATGGTCCGTCGCATGTGTCGATTAGAGGACACTTAGAAAAAGTGAGAGACCCTTAGGAATAGGGTCTCCGACAACGAGAACGGTTGTGCATGACAGACCTTCGTGGGAACGACGGTCCGTCGCATGTGTTCGTTTGTGGACACTTGGTGAAATTCTTACAGTGGGGTGTTGGGGATATGGGGACGGACCATATGACGGTCCGTCATGGGTACGATGGTCCATTATTGGGATCTTGTTCTGTCATTCATTGACAAAAATGGGGTGCCACATTCATTCCCTATGACCATATGGAATTGTTAGTGTTTTAACCTGCATTTGTCTAACCTAAATACCTAGTAAACTAGAAATGCTAAAGCACCTATTCTAGAGTTTTAACAAGGCAATTTTTAGGATTCTCAACCTAGGTCAGACAGAATATGTATTAAAGAATGAACCCATCAAGAAGAAGTAGGCTAATACTAATTGATAAACAAAAATGCAATCTAAATGGGTAAAAATCAGAGACACATACCTGAGAATTTGAGAAAAACAAGCAAGTAAGGTACTTGGTGATCAAGTAGAGAACAACAACAGCAGACTCCGACTAGTAGCGAGTAGATTTTAGATATTGGGGAATTTGGGAAAATTATCGGTTGAAAGAGAGGTAGGAAATTGGAAGTTGAAAAGGGAGGGAAATGGGAGGAAAAGGGAAGTAAATGGGTGAAATGACGGGGTGGGGTTTTTAAATGTTAAGAATTTTTTTAAAAACCCATCCGTGTTGGGTCTCGTACGCTCATTAATGACGCGATGAGTCCAGGACGACGGTCTGTCGCATTTGTGACAGTCCGTGATTGGTTCCATTGCGTGTGCCCTTGTTTTGAGAATAACAGAAAGGCATTCCTAGCACGATAGATTCATGCGATGGTCCTTCGCGTTTGTGACGGCCCGTCGATGGGTTCGTTAGTGACTGTTGCAGAAATATTTTCTGCAGAATTCCCTGGTGATGTGCCTGCCAATTTAAAACCCATTAGTAAAAAATGCTACCATTAATAGAAAGAAAAACTATAAGTATTTGCTTGCCTGCCAACAAGCGCCTGATTTAACATCGCGGCACGACTGAGGACAATCGATTACTCAGACTTCATCAATATGGTATGCCTTAATCACTTCATTCGCGAATTCAGCATGCCCGAAATAGATTTTTATATGTTTTCCATTAACCTTGAACAACACACCCTCCTTAGTTTCCAACGCAACTGCTCTTTGACGGAATAGTTGGTTAAACAAGTAAGGACTAGTACATTTGTACTTGAGCTTGCCCGGAAACACGAGCAACCTAGAATTTAATAAAAGCACTAAATCCCCAACCATAAACTCTCGTTTTTTAATTTTTAGGTCATGGTACTTTTTCATCTTTTCTTTGTAGAGGGCTGAGCTTTCATAAGCTTTCAAGTGAAATTCATCGAGTTCATTCAACCCAGTTAACCGTTATTCTGCAGCTTCGCTCCAATCCATTTTCAACCTCTTCATAGCCCACATGAATTTATTCTCTAATTCAAGGGGAAGATGAAAAGCATTCCAATATACAAGTTGGTATGGGTACATACCTATGGGAGTCTTATAGGCTGTCCAGTAGGCCCAAAGAGCATCATCAAGCCTCCTTGACCAATCCGTCCTACTAGCGTACACTGTTTTTTACAATATCAATTTGATCTCCCTATTTGACACTTCAACATGCCCACTAGTTTGAGGATGCTAAGGTGTGGCCACATTATGGCGAAACCCATATATCTTTAATAACCCCTTGAACAATCTTTTGCGAAAGTGGGAGCCCCACACTAATAATTGCCCTTGGGGTGCAAAAATGAGAGAATATATTTCTTTTTGAAGAACGCAGTGACACTCATTTCCCTTGGGGTACCTTCATTGTTTGCGAGGGCGATACCTTCCATCCATTGAGATACATAGTCAACCGCTACTAAAATATACTTCATTCCATGAGAACTCACAAAAGGACCCATAAAGTCAATACACCAAACACCAAATAACTCAATAACAATAATGGGGTTTAGAGGGAGCCCTTGATTTCATGAAATGCCGCCATCTCTTTAGTATCTATGACATGCTTTAGCAAACTCATGAGAATCGTGATGAAGAGTTGGACAATAGAACCCACATTGTTATATCTTATGAGCGATTTGGATACCACTATAATGTCCACCAACGGGTGAGGAATGGCATGCCTCGAAAACACTCAACATCCACATTCTGGCACACAAGGCCGAATAAGCCCGTCGGCACAACTCTTGTATAAATATGGTTCATCCAAAACAACTTCTTCACATTGTACATGATTTTTTTCTTGATGAAAGGACGAGTCCGATGGAATAATATCACTAGCCTGATAGTTTGCGAAATCTGCGAACCATGGAATCAAGTCTTGTGAGGCAGCCAATACATGGTCATCGGTGAAAGTTTTATCAATATCAGTCTTATCCCCTAAGTCTCTCATAGATTCATCTTCTAGTCAGGACAAGTGATCGGCAACTTGATTTACGATCCTTTTTCTATCCCTTACTTCAAAGTCAAATTCTTATAGCAGTAGTACCCATGGAATCAACCTCGGTTTCACATCCTTCTTTTACATCAAATATCTCAATGATGAATGGTATGTATGGACTATAACTCTAGTACCTACTGCAAGGAGTTCTTGCTCAGTCACTGCGTAGATCTTCTGAGCTTCATTTACGGCTTTACTAGCATAGTAAATGGGGTGAAGGATTTTGTTCTTTCTTTGTCCCAATACTACACCAAGAGCAAACCCACTAGCATCGCACATCACCTCGAATGGACTGTTCCAATCCGGAGAAATAATGGTAGGTGCAGACACCAATTTTTCTTTTACCTTGCTGAATGCTTTAAGACAGGATTCATCAAAACAAAATGTATAATCTTTCTCCAGCAGTTTGCACAACGGATGTGCAATCTTTAAAAAAACCTTTGATGAATCTCCGGTAATAACTTGCATGCCCAAGAAAGCTTCTCACACCTTTTACAGAGATAGGTGGGGGAAGTCTCTCTATTACCTCGACTTTAGCTCGATTAACCTCTACTCTTTTCTGAAAGGCGATGACTAAAAATAATACCTTCTTTCACCATGGAATGGCATTTTTCCCAATTTAGTACTGAAATTCAGTATTCACATCTCTTAAGGACCTAAGATAAATTGTTCAGACACCGCTGGAATGAATCATCAACCACAGAAAAATCATCCATAAAAACATCTATACTATCTTCCACCATTTCGAAAAATATCGAAATCATACATCTCTGAAATGTGGTGTGCATTGGAAAACCCAAACGACATTCTTTTGAACACACAGGTCCCATATGAACAAGTAAAAGTTGTTTTCTCTTTATCTTTTGGTGCAATAGAAATCTGATAATACACTGAATATACATCAAGAAAACAGTACCACCCTTTTCTGGAAAGTCTATCTAACATCTGATCCGTGAAGGGCATAGGGAAATGATTTTGTTTCAGTCGATGCATTTAATTTGCGGTAATTCATACACACCCTCAATCCAGTAACCGGTCTCATTGGAACAAGTTGATTTTTCTCATTGGGGACCACATTCATTCCCCCTTTCTTAGGTGCACACTGAACAGGGCATACCCAAATATCATTGATCGGATAGATTACTCCGGCATCCAACCACTTAATGATATGCTTCTTCACGACCTCTTGCATAGGTGGATTTAAGTGTTTCTAGTTCTCAATACTTGGATTATTTTTGGGCATGAGTTGGATTTTATGAGAACAAATACCAGGAGGGATCCCAATAATGTAGGCAATAGTCCACCCTATATCTATTTTGAACCTTTTTTGCACTTTCACCAAACTCTCAACTTGTTGTTCATTCAGGTATGATGTAATGATTACCGGCAAAGTGTTACCCTTTCCTAAGAATTCATACTTGAGATGAGCTGGGAGAGCTTTTAGTTCTAACTTTGTAGCCTCCTCTATAGATGGTTTCACAGGTGGAGACTCGCAATTTTTCATATATAACTCATATTTCTTCGGTAACATCACTTAGATCAAGAGTCGCGACTAATGACTCATACTCTTCAATGCAATCAGTATGAAAATTCATTATTACTTCCGCGTATGCTTCTACACCTAGACGTTCTTCTATTTGTGTCTCAGATGACTCACCAACGTTGTAGGATATAGCAGAAACCTATTGGAGGTCAACACTCTACCTCATGAACCTACAAATGTTAAAGGTCACTTCTTCATTTTTCAACCAAAATTTCATCTACCCCTTTTCCATATTTACTAAGGCTCTTCCCGTAGAAGGAATGGCCTCCAAAGAATAATGGGCACTTCAAAATCGACTTCACAATAAATAATAACAAAATCTTTCGGAAATATGAACCGCTCCACTTTTACAAGCACATCGTGGAGTATCCCTATAGGCCTTTTTACTATTCGATCGGCCATCACTAGCCGCATCGCAATGGGATTTTGATCACCCAAACCCAACTTCTTGTAAATCGAGAGGGGCATTAGAGTTATGCTTTCCCCCAGATCACATAATACTTTCGCCAACTGTAATAGCCTGATTGTACAAGGAATAGTGAACGCACCCAGATCTTCATTCTTTTGTACCAGAGATCTTGTAGCAATAGCACTAGAACGCTGTATTCTATCATCATTATCAAAAGTGACCGATCTTTTCTTTGTAACTAGATCATTAATAAACTTGGCATAACCGGACATTTATTCTAAAGCTTCTACCAAAGGTACATTGAGAGAAAGTTGCTTCAACATGGTTATAAAATGCTGATATTTACCATCCTCAGTATTTTTTACTAATCTTTGACGAAATGGGGGTGGTGGTCTACACATGTGAGTCACCTTATTAGGCAATTCAACATATCTTCCAGTGTTATCTTCTACTTCACCATTAACCTCTACCACTTCAGTATCTTTTGTCACCTTTTTCTCATTAAACTACATAGGTGGGTCAAAAGTTTTCTTACAAACGCGAGTAGTGATTGCAATACAATGTCCATAATTTTTTTTATTTTGGACACTGTTTCTAGGAAGAGTGCCCGGTTGCCGTGTGTTCACAGTCGTAGATAATTGGGCCAATTGAAACTCAAGCTGCTTAGTTGATATTGCATGTGAATCGGCTTTCTGCGCAAAACCCGCTAAATCATTCCTTAACTCTTTAGTGTGATCATCACTAGCATCGAACCTCCTCATCATTTTATTCAACATATCCTCAACTCGCGCCATACTACCTCCACCGTCCCTGAGATTAACTTCACAATTTTGAGGAGGAACATAGGGCCCATTCCTATCATTTCTATTACCATAGTTACCCCCTGTTGATGTTTTTGTCGGGTTTTAATTTCCTTCTCGAAGAAAACGACCCTCACAGTAATAGTTACCATAGATCCGACTTTGGTTCCTTTGACCTTGGTGCTAATTCCACTGATTAGATCATTGGGCACTCAGTCAGAAACCCCCCGTTTTCTTAGTTACCCGAAAGAATCCTCCTCATAATAGCACTAATCATTTGGTGGCGTTGGTTTCGACAAGTAGTTGACTGCATTTATCTTTTCTTCACCCTTAGTGACATGTTTTAATACAAACCCAAGATTTGTTCTCATCTGAGCCATCTCATGACGAATCTCATCTGTGGCCGGGTGGTGAGTGGATTGCACAACAGAGGTATTTCTCCCATTATCTGACTTCCTAGTACTCCAAGCTTTATTATTTCGGGAGATTTTTTCTAACTTTTCAACAAACTCAACATAAGGACACTCCCCATAAGAACCACCCGCTATAGTATCCAACACCGCTTTATTATTATCACCATGTACCCAATAGAAATATTCCTTAAATGACTCATCATCTATGCGGTGATTGGGACGCTTCTAAAAAACGAGGTGAATCTATCCCAAGAACTACTAACTCACTCTCCTGGTAGTGCCACAAAGCTGTTCAATTTGTCTTTTTGTTTAGTTTCTTGGAGATCGGGTAGTAGCGTGCTAAGAAAATGACCCTAAGTTGGTTGCAAGTGAAAATTGAGTTGTAAGGAAGATTAGTAAACAAAATAGCATCCTCTCCCGTCAGTGAGAGAGGAAACACTCTTATCACTATTACATCTAAGTCCAAGCCAGGCCTCCCTACACAACTTTTACACACTGCCCTTACATTAGCTATATGGGCATGTTGATCCTCAGAAGGTAGCCCTGAAAAAAAACCTCTAGCAGTTAGTATTTGCATCAGGCTACTAGTTACAACAAAGGTGTGGCCTTGTGGTAGGTGGAGCAAGACAAGTGGCCCATCGGAGTTTGCTATATTGTCATAGCCTCTATAATGTTCTTCGGAACGTGGAGCGGGGTTCTATCCCCTCTGTTGGTTCTCACCCGGAGCATCGGGTTACAGCTGACAATGAACATCAACCTCAGCTGATTGTTCAGGATTGGATCATCATCATTAATACCCAAGTTTCGATTCATATTGCGTAGTGTACGCTCTAATTCACGATTTTAGGGAAAGAAGGGTTCTGTTCCTCTCCTTGTATTTGGCATACAAGGAAGATTGTTCTCCAAAAATAAAAAATAATAAAACAAAGTAAAATCAAGAAAATATTGAGTAAAGTAAAGTAATAAGTTTAAGTTAACCTAAAAGGTACATTCCTCGAGAGCGGCTACAAAATTTGATACGCTCAAATTACTTCTCAAATAAGAAGTAAAGTAGTCGTATCAAGTAAAGCACCCAACTAATGAGGTTGGGGTAGTTCCCACGAGGAAAAAATTCAGACTTAATTTCAATCTATTATTACTAATTTTTAGTCAATTTTTTCCTTGGAAAGTAAAGACAATAAAAGGGGTTTTTTACTTCTAAATGAATGAAAATAACTAGCTAAATTAAAGGAGACAACTAACAGCTTCAAATGTTGGAGTTTAATCAATTAATAAAAGTAACTAGGGTTTACGTGTTTCCCACAGGTTCATAACTTGATAATTCTAACTATAACAATTCTTTCTTAGTATCTTGCATGCAAAGTGATAAGTTATGTATTTCTAAATCCTTGGACCGGCATCTAGAAAATTTCACTCCGCACCTTGGTCCGGATACGTGTCTTGCTATACTTACCCTTTTCTGTACCTCATATTAAGCATTTTATTTGATATTTGACTAAGTTATTACCATGTACAAATCAATACTAGACTATTAGATAATATACACTAAATCTATATTGATAATTCTTTTCCTATTATCTACCTCCTTAGTCCGGAAAGTAGCATTAAGGCAAGTTCTAACATTGTTTATCCGTTAAAAAGACTTATAAGCGAAAGAATTATTAATACATGCAACACAATATTCAAGAATTATTATTTTAGTTAGGTTTTACCTCAGTATTCGCCTATGGTTCCCACTAACGTAGTTATGGAGTTTACTTACCCATAGTCATAATCACAATATTCAAATATGTAATATAGGAATTCATGCACTTACTTCAATAAGAAAGATTAAAATTAAGAAGTTCACTTGATTAATGAACAAAAATCATTAACAATCAATTACTGAATTAATTAAAGACTAAAGATTCTCCAAAAGTGTAATAATAATCACCAAGTCTATTCCACAAAAGAAGCTCAAATAACCAATAGTCTAAACTCAAAAACGAGGTTTTTCAAACTATTTATAAAAAAAACTAATTGAATAAGGACTCTATTTGCTGGAAATCTGTCAAAACGTTATTGGGTCGACGGACCTCGCGATGGATTGTTATGGTCATGATGGGTCGTCATGGACTCCGTCGTCCCATACTTAAGCAATTTATTTTGATGCTCTCTTCATTACCCTCGAAGGCAGGTATGACGGATCATCACAAGCACAACGATATGTCGGGGGTCTCCGTCTCATAACACTTAAACTCTTAGAATTTGGGTATTGGGACTACTTCTATGATCTTCATGACGAACCAGCATGATGGACCGTCATGGCTACGACGGTCTGTCACGCACTCCCTAGGCCCACACTCGGTCAGACTGACCCATCTTCCTTCAGCAGCTGCACTACGATGCCACCTACGAACCATCATGGGCATAACGGACCGTCACAAGCTCTGTAGGTGGTACTTTTCTACATTTCTTGCTCAAAAACCTCGGCATTCATATTTTAGACAGATTTCCTGCAAATAAAGAGAAAATTACATAAAAATTAGTACAAAAAGGCTTTTGGACACACTAAACTTACGGAAAAATTATTAAATATAGCATGGAACCACGGTATATCAAATGCCCTTTATATTCCTTAACCATGTGCGTACATACGATGTGTCTATATTCTACCATTAGCAAGTAGAACACCCTCATCGGAGTAGGTTAGAAACTCTAATTCCATGTTTTGCTATTATGGTCTATGTCGGTTATTGCATATTCTCATCATATTGAGTACCGATTAGCATTAGAGAAGTTCTATGAAGTTTAGCTCGTGGTATGGGACACTTTCTAGACATTGCACAATAGACTTTGAATGTATTAGTTGGAGTTCCTAGGACTTGTCCAAGACCATTACTAAAATGTCCTTCCTGCGTTTAATGTATCTTACATGAACTAGTGAATGTAATGACTTAAGTTAAGAAATTATTTTAAATGAATAAGTACTTATCTAGAGTAGTTAAGGGTTGTCTAGTAAGGGTGTGAAGGGGGAATAGGAATGGTAACTTCGTATCTTACCTAGATGTGTCTTAAGAATGACTCTAGTTTGGAAAGATGTCGATCATTTGGACATGGTCTAAATTTAGGAAGTCTTAGGGATTATTTAGGTAGTCTTAAAGAGTTCAATAATCTAGGGTCTCGTTTCGGGATGTGAAAGAGTCTATGATGGTTATATTTATGGTGTTGTAGCTATGTATCAAATGACATTAATATGATAAATGTCATTCCTAAGTTCCTCAAAGAATGATATGCTATATGAAAGAAAGTAAAGAATGTTGTGTCATGTTTAGGTAGACTTGTGCCCCTTACTTGATACACATGTGAATGATATGTGAATATGAGATTTTTTGAGTAGGTATGCTTAGTGCAACCTTGTCATGTATGAATAAATTATATGTGAGACCTTAAATGATGATAACCAGGTCATGTACTTGAAACCTTAAACCTAGACCTAAGGTTTTGAAGTTTGAAGATGAGATTCGTAATGGAATCCTTCATGTAAAGGATAATGGACTTAGGGTTTGATTGGATGGAATGAAGTCATATAATCCTTAGGAATGTCATGATGAACTATCTTAGTCGGAATTGAAAGGTAGCCTAGTGGACCTCTTTTGTAGGGTGAATGTTATTGGGGTATGAACTAGATATGGAACCTCTTCATGTAATCCTTTACTGTCAATTGCTTTATGAGAACAAAGGTTAGCACTAACTGAGTATGTTATGGGAAGTATCTCTACTTGAGAAGGAGAATAGATTACAATGTAGCTCTACTTGAGAATGAGACTAGAGTGCATAAAATGCCTTCATATTCCATAACCATGTGCCTACATGGGATGTGTTCTAGTCCTACCCTTGGCAAGTAGAACACCTGCATCGGAGTAGGTTAGGACTTCGGGTTTCATGTCTAGCTATCATGGTCTATGTCGGTTATTTCCTATTATCATCATATGGGATACCATCTAGCATAAGAGAAGTATTATTAAGTTTAAGTGGTGGTATGAAACACTATCTAGACATTGCTCAATAGGATTTGAAGGTGTTAGTTAGATTCCGTAGGTCTTGCCCAGATCTTTACTTAAAGTCCTTACGTGATGAATGAGTCTTAAATGAACTAACGAATCTAATGACTTAAGTAAATAAAACATGTTGAATGAATAAGTACTTATCTAGAGTAGTTAAGGTTGTCTCGTTAAGGTTTAAAGTGAGCATAGAATGGTCACTTCGTATCTTACCTAGATAAGTCTTAAGAAATGACTCTAGTTGGGGAAGATGGTTGATTATGTAGACATGATCTAAGACTTAGGTAGTCTTAAGGATTACTTAAGTAACTTTGAAGAGGTCAATTATGGACGTTATTTTCTTGCTTTACTTAAATATGTCTTTTGATAGCCTTTCAAGGAGAATGTCATATTATCTATGTGTTGATGTATTATCTGAGAATGATTCTATCTTAGGTAGTCTAAAGGATGTCATATGTGTGTGTGCAGGGTATTATATGGGTGGTTGCTTCACAACTCACTCAAGTGAGACTTAGAATCACCTTTGGTAGGAGAACGTCATGTTTATATGTATATGTGGTGGTGTGTATCGCATTATAAGCTGTCTTAAGAATCATGTAGGTGTTCTTAGAGAGGGTGTATGGGAGGTATCTCTTCTTATTACTTAATTTATTATTAGGATTGCTTTTAGTGAGGAAATGACATGCTAGGAAGTTTTCAAAATGAAGTGAAAGGACTTTACTGTACAATAAAGGAACTTCACTGTAACAGTGATATAACTCAATGTAATATTTTCCTAAAAATGTTACTAATTGCTTAAATAATTTCTTATGTGTTCCTAAGATGTTAAATGTTGTTTTTATGCTTATAGTATGAATTTTAATGATACATTCATGAAAATCATGTGACTTACTAAATGTCCCTTTTTGATGGTTTTTGCATTGCTTCCATACTCAGTGCATCTAATGTGCCAACCCCTTTTTTCCATTTTTGAATAAACTGTAGGAAATTTGAAGTCTTTATATGCCATGGAGGATTGATAAGTTTCTAATGGTTGAAGATGAAGTATTGGTGAGTCCTCATTGGTTCGAGGACAATATCCACATGTTTCTTTATGTCTTAGTCTTTATTTTATGTCTTGTATGGGCTTAGTTAGATATGTTGTATACTCCAAAGTTTAGATTGTTCAATGATATGTTGTAAACATTAAACGTTTTAAATGAAAGTCTTCCTCTTGCGTATTGATTATGGAAAGAGTTCTTCGTGTGTGAAGAAAGTGTTAAATTCTTAGTCATTTAAGAATTTTTATCCTCCAATGAATGATATGGGTGGCTTTTTTGAGATTTCTCGAAGTCTCATTTGCCGTGTGGAAATACAAGGATGGTTTAACTTCTAGGATGTACTTGCGGGTCATTACAAAGTTGATATAAGAGCCTAAGGTTTGGAAGTGTCTTAGTTATCGCATGAACCACATCTAGTATAGTCTTGTTTGTAATGTCAAGCGCACTACATTATGAATAGGAGGCTATTGGGTGCTATAAAACTTTTAACTTCTTCATTCATCTAATAATTCCTAAGACCTTTGTATATCATAACTTTCCCTTGATTCCTTTATGTGTTAGTCCCTTGAGGCTGGCATGAAGATTGGGTTGAGGGAGAGAATGATCAAATGTTACTAGTTTGATGAGGTGTGAAAGATGGTGTTGATGACCTTAGGTTGGTTTAGTTACTTTTTTAAGGGTAGTGTAGTTTGAAAGAATTGTAATCCATAGTGTTAGAAATGTGAAGGAGTGATTGTTAAGATGGTTTGAAGTTGTTTAACACCCAACCATAGAGAGTAAGGTGATGAGATTTGAAAGAGTAAAGGTGAGTCTCTCCTAGTAATGAGGATGTGGTGGTTAGATGTTTAGACATTTGAGAGTCGTTAGTTTTCATGAGGTCGACTTTGGGTGAGAAAGTATTAGTATGGTTCAAGGTTCCTAAAGGGATTTCCTTGTAGTAGATGTTATGTTCACCTTAGAATGAGTTTCTCCTTAGTGGGGGAGAATGGTGAAAAATATTGTTGTTTGGAGAGAGGTAACCTCAACCTATCTTTATGTGTTTATTCAAGCCAAAAACAAGGAGTTTTTAGTAACTTGACTAGAAGTATTTTGTGAAAAATGAATTCCAAACATTTTCCTTATGATATACATGTTTTTTTTAAGTTTTGTTGAATGAGGAAATGAGTTTTCATGCATAGTATCTTCCTCATGGTTCATCTGCAGCTAGTTTAGGTTGATAATTGTTTCATGTCAATGATAAGTGATCATGTCTAAATTTTTATATGAGATTTTGTTGATTGAGCATTTATAAGGAATTTCTTAAGTGTCACATTGTTAGATTGTGAAGCATGTTCACTATAAGCTGCCAGGGATTTCGTTTCATTGTAAGGTTTTGCAAAAATTGGCTAATTCAGTCTTTGATGGAAAATTGTTTTAATATGATTAGAATAGATGTATATGATCATGATATTGAATATAAAATGATTTTTGTTTATTATGAAGGAAGGATGTGAGTCTTATGGAAGAATGAGTTGTTGAATTTATTTTAGTTACTTATTCTAATGTGATTCTCTTAATTATGTGAAATTGATATTTATCCTTGATTGTTCGTTGTATAATGTGTTTTATGGTATTTTTATGAGATTTTAAGTTGAGTATCTACTCTTGTAACTGTTCGGAGGGTGGCAAGTTTCATTCGAGGACGCATGTTATCAATGTGGGGGAGAATATCACACCTCCAAAAATCATTTGGGTTAAACTACGGTCTAACATGTGTGACATGAAGTCTTGAAGTCCTAATACGGTTTAAAATGATGTTTAAGGCAGTGTCTCAAGATTTTGGTGAAGTTAGAAGTCAAACATGAAGGGAGGACTAAGACATTCGATGACTAGTCACCTATGTGCCCTATGTGTTTTCATGTGCTTATGAGTAAGTAATGAGTTTATGAGGTCCTTATACAATTGATTATATTTTTTGGATTCAGCATGTTGGGTTTGATAAGGTTTGGAGGTCCAACATTCAAGAACGTCCAGTGACATTCAAAAGATAGAATTTAGACATCCTTGTGAGTTTGGATGTTTTATAGCATGTTGCGTGGCTTGTTTTGTGTTGTACTTGTTTGGTGATGTTCCTAATACCTAGAGGTACATTTTAAGAGATTAACATCTGGGTACAAATCCACCTAGGGGCCCTAGAAAGAAGACCCCAACTCAAGACTTGAAGCTGCATGGCAGCTTGCATGCAGTGCCAAACGAGAATCCAAGCGATGACCAGTCAATGGAACAACGGCTCTTGGACTTTTGGAATCTATGTATCCTTCATGCATGCAGGTTTTGTACCTATGAACCAAATCATGAGACCCACATCTATGGGGCGTGGTCCTACCAACGGTCCGTCATTGGCAGGGAGTGGTTTGGACCTATAGTGCCTACAATATTTCTGTTAAGGCTTGGAGGTTTTGGAAAATTCACCCAAGTCTTTAATTTTTAAAGACTTTCGGTCCTAAGCTAGAGTCGCTTTTTGAAAATTTTTAAAGCCTTTAATTATCAATCATAGCTTAGTTTAGGTAATAGGGTTTACCCCTTGTAATATCATCATCATCAATAGCTCAATAAGAATTGTATTAGCATAAGTCCATTCACTACAATTCGTATATGTGAGGTTGGAACATTAGCATTTTATATCATAATAATGCACATTAATAGTAATCACCATCGTGATAACACATACACCTTAATTAAACTCACAACATAGTGAAGACATTTATATTTAACATCATAGCATCTTATCAATCCTAATACAAGGCTTACTCCAATATAAGATCACGACTTAACCACAATATATAACAATTGGAAGTAAAGATAGACATCATAACACAAACTAAGTGTAACGACCTGTTTAGTCGTTTGAGCAGCAGATTGAATTACGGGGAAAAAACTGGCTGGGACGACGGATGGAACGACGGACCGTCGTGGTCACGACGGCCCGTCGAGGAGGTGTCGTCCCATGGCACTTAGAATTTTGGAAATTGGGTACTGAAAATCGACTCTCTGTAAATTGTGACGGACCTACAGGACGTGCCGTCACATCCACGACGAACCGTCGTGAGTTCCGTTGCAAAACACTTCAACTTTTGAGAATTTGGTACGAGGAACGAGTTTCTGACCGTCAGGACGGAGGTGCAGGACTGACCGTCACAGGTGTGACGGGCCGTCACAGCCACCTGGAACCTGGGGAGGTGCGACGACCACCGTGACGGACCGTCGCAAGCATGACGGCCCGTCACAGGTCACGCAATCCCAGGCAGTTTAGGATTTCTCCACACGCTTTAAGGGTCGTTTTTGACTATTCTTTCCTTAATTATAAAGATTGAGGGTTAACATTAATAAGTCTAATTACTTAGGGGTTAAAAGGGGTAACCTTAAGTGAATTAGTGGGGTTTTATTGTCCTTTTTCACACTTAATTATATGATTAATTAGGGTAAAGGAAAGAGGGTTTCAATAAAACAAAAGAGAAAGAACAGAAAGGGAGAGAGCAGATCGATCGAGAGGCATAGGGAATATCAAAGCTTGGGAATTTGCTTGTGGATTCCAAATTCTTCGGTGGAGGTAGGTTATGGTTTATATTACGATATTCGTAGTGAACTCTTAGTAGTGAATAATATGTGTTGATGATATTGTAAACCTGTCTATATGCTTAATTGTATGCTTGTATGAATATGATCATGTGATTTTGATAAAACAAGCATGATGAAAACCATTGAATCCCAAATCTTGAAAGAAACTTTAATCTATGATATTAATGATAATGCCTTGGTATAAAAGAAGGCTTGATGAATTAAAGTGATTGGGATTGATGATGCCTTGGTTTAGAGAAGGCTTGATGAACGGATATAATGAGATTAGTGGATCGGAGTGTCACGTTCCGACACATAGAAGTAGGGGATCGGAGTGTCACGTACCGACACAAGAGGAAGAAAGATAATGAATCTCGAAAGATGTTAATATACTCAACATAATGAACTTAATTCCCAAATGAGTATGGTATTGATGCTTGAGTCCTCATGGATGAACTTGATGGTATTTATTGACGATTATAATACTTGTTGCTACATGTTGAGTTTATAGTTGATTTATAATATTACTTGATATGTATTATCACCTATTTTGAGTTAACCGATGATATCTACTCAGTACGTGTGGTTGTACTGACCCCCTACTTTTATGTTTTCCTCTTGTTATTTGTGTTATGCAGCAAACGTTCCGTCAACTTCGACTCAGCAGTAGATCAAGCCAGTCTTCACTCCATCGGAAATTCAGGGTGAGCTAATGCGTCTAGCTTGGACTGGATCTTCTTCTTCAAGTCTCGATGCCTTGAACTTCCGGCATGGACTAGTTTTTACTTGTTTTAGCTTTTTAGACATTCTTAGATTAGTAAATTGAGATAGATGTTCTTGTGATGATGACTTCCAGATTTTGGGGATATTAATAATAGTTTTGAGTTGTTTTATTAATGAGTTAAGTCTTCCGCATTATTTCTGTTGATATTGTATGAAAATGTTAAGGGTTAAATTGGTTGGTTCGCTCACATAGGAGGGTAAATGTGGGTGCCAGTCGCGTCCCCGAATTGGGTCGTGACAAACTTGGTATCAGAGCATTAGGTTCATTGGTCTCATCACACCAGAACAGGTCTAGTAGAGTCTTAAGGAACGGTAGGGGGACGCCTTTACTTTTCCTTGAGAGGCTATAAGACTTTAGGAAAATTCCATTATTTCATTCTTTCTTTCGTGCTACTACTTGAGTCCAATTGGTATCTAGGTGATACAAATTGGTATCTGACCATCTTCATTCTATTTCGCAGATGGTTAGAACTAGAGCAACGACCGCACCAGCAGCGACAACGGAAAGACATGAAACTACTGAGCCAGCCACTGGGGCTGTGGCTCGAGGAGGAACAGCGGCAAGAGGCCGTGGAAGAGGTCGTGGGAGGACGTCCTCTAGAGGAAGAGGACGAGCCCCTAGCCCATCTGATACTAGGGCGGTGACTCCTCCACCGACTGAGGATGCAGTAAGAGAGGGTGAGGAAGGGGAAACCGAACAAGGGCAGAATGAGGAAATGCCACCCCAACCTACCCCAGAGATGATCAACCAAGTACTTGCTTATCTTAGCGGGTTGTCTGATCAGGGTCAAGCACCTCCAGTGGTTTCTGCACCAACACCTCCGGTTTCAGAGATACGACATGCGGCTACTATGGCTCCCCGCATGGATGCAACATTGGGAATAGGCACATTTCCACGTCTGACTACTGGGCCTATTATGACAAACGATCAACACGAACTTTTTAGTAAGTTCTTGAAATTGAAACCTCCAGTCTTCAAGGGTGCAGAATCTGAGGATGCTTATGATTTTCTGGTTGATTGTCATGAGCTACTACACAAGATGGGGATAGTAGAGAGGTTTGGTGTCGAGTTCGTGAGCTATCAGTTCCAAGGTAACGCCAAAATGTGGTGGCGTTCACATGTTGAGTGTCAACCAACAGAGGCACCACCTATGACTTGGGAATCATTCTCTACCCTATTTATGGAGAAATATATCCCAAGGACTTTGAGAGATAGAAAGAGGGATGAGTTCTTGAGTCTGGAGCAAGGCAGAATGACGGTTAATGCATACGAGGCTAAATTTCGCGCACTATCCAGATATGCCACCCAACTTTGTTTCAGTCCACAAGAACGGATCCGCCGTTTTGTGAAGGGGTTGAGATCAGAGTTGCGGATTTCAGCCTTACAGATAGCGGCAACGGCAACATCCTTCCAAGAGGTGGTAGATTTTGTGATAGAGGTGGAAGGAGTGAAACCAGATGACTTCACCACGACATCGACATCAAAAAGGTTTCGAAGGGGAGGTGATTTTAATGGTTCCTACTCTAGAGGACAGAACTCCGGAGGTCACTCAGCTCGACCAATACAGTCTTCACTACAGACTGTAGTTGGGGGTCCACCTCAGAACGGTCAACACTACTCCGAGAGACCTATGCCCGATTCCAGAGAGTGCTATGGATGTGGGGAGATTGGACATATTAGGAGGAATTGTCCAAAACAGAGTTACAGAGCCCCAATGGCTAGAGGTAGAGGTGGTCATGGTAGAGGCCGCTTTTCTGGAGGACGTGGTGGCCGAGGTAATGGTGGTCACCAAAATGGCAGAGGTGATGGGCAAAACGGAGCCACTACTACACAACATGGTAGGGGCAACGGACAGACGAATGATAGGGCCCATTGTTATGCTTTCCCTGGGAGGTCTGAAGCGGAGGCGTCTGATGCTGTTATCACAGGTAATCTCTTGGTTTGTGATTGCATGGCATCTGTATTATTTGACCCTGGCTCCACGTTTTCATATGTATCTTCCTCATTTGCTAATGGTCTAAATTTACATTGTGAATTACTTGACATGCCTATTCGTGTTTCTACTCCGGTGGGTGAGTCTGTGATAGTCGAAAAAGTGTATAGGTCTTGTTTGGTGAATTTTGTGGGGAGCAACACTTATGTAGACTTGGTTATTTTAGAAATGGGTGACTTTGACGTAATTCTGGGTATGACTTGGCTTTCTCCGAATTTTGCGATTTTGGATTGTAATGCTAAAACGGTGATGCTAGCCAAGCCTGGGGCAGATCCGTTAGTGTGGGAGGGTGACTACACTTCCAATCCGGTGCGTATAATCTCCTTTATTCGTGCTCAGAAGATGGTTAGTAAGGGTTGTATAGCTTTCTTGACACATCTTAAGGATGACACTACTCAAGTACCATCGATTGAGTCAGTTTCGGTAGTCTGTGAGTTTTTGGATGTGTTCCCTGCAGATCTCCCCGGTATGCCACCAGATAGGGATATAGACTTCTGCATTGATTTGGAACCCGGTACTCGCCCCATTTCTATACCCCCGTATAGAATGGCTGCCGCTGAATTAAGAGAGCTAAAGGCACAACTTCAAGAGTTGTTGAGCCAAGGTTTCAGTAGACCGAGTGCCTCTCCTTGGGGTGCTCCGGTGCTATTTGTGAAGAAGAAGGATGGGAGTTTCCGAATGTGCATAGATTACCGACAGTTGAACAAAGTAACTATTAAGAACAAGTACCCCATTCCTCGCATTGATGACTTGTTCGATCAGTTACAAGGTGCTTGTGTCTTCTCAAAAATCGACTTGAGGTCCGGTTATCACCAATTGAAAATACGAGCAACGGACGTGCCAAAGACTGCTTTTCGAACTAGGTATGGGCATTATGAATTTGTGGTAATGTCTTTTGGTCTTACGAATGCCCCTGCTGCCTTCATGAGCTTGATGAACGGGATTTTCAAGCCATACTTGGACCTCTTTGTGATTGTGTTCATTGATGATATACTGATATACTCCAAAAGTAAGAAGGAACATGAGGAGCATTTGAGAATGGTGTTAGAGTTGTTGAGGAAGAAAAAGCTTTATGCGAAATTCTCCAAGTGTGAGTTTTGGCTAGATTCAGTGTCCTTCTTGGGCACGTGGTTTCTAAGGATGGAGTGATGGTGGATCCATCTAAGATTGAGACAGTGAAGAATTGGGTAAGACCTACAAACGTGTCAGAAATAAGGAGTTTTGTGGGGTTAGCTAGCTACTACCGCCGATTCGTCAAGGGATTCTCTTCCATTGCTTCCCAACTGACGAACTTGACTAAGCAGAATGTTCCATTTGTATGGTCAGATGAATGTGAGGAAAGCTTTCAGAAGCTTAAGACTTTGTTGACTACCGCACCTATCCTTACCTTGCCAATAGAGGGTAAAAACTTCATTGTTTATTGTGACGCATCCTATTCTGGGTTGGGTGCAGTACTAATGCAAGAGAAGAATGTGATTGCTTATGCTTCGAGGCAATTAAAGGTGCATGAACGTAACTACCCAACTCATGACTTGGAATTGGCCGCGGTAGTATTTGCACTAAAGCAATGGAGACACTACTTGTATGGGGTTAAGTGTGAGGTCTATACGGACTATCGTAGCCTACAGTATGTCTTTACTCAGAAAGATTTGAATTTGAGACAAAGGAGATGGATGGAACTACTGAAGGACTACGACATCACTATCTTGTATCATCCGGGAAAAGCAAATGTTGTGGCAGATGCTTTGAGTAGGAAGGCCGGAAGCATGGGAAGTCTAGCTCATTTGCAAGCTTCTAGACGCCCATTGGCTAGAGAAGTGCAGATTTTGGCTAATGACCCTATGAGGCTATAAATAAACGAGAAGGGAGGATTGTTAGCTTGTGTAGAGGCAAAATCTTCTTTTCTTGATCAGATTAAGGGGAAACAGTTTGATGATGAGAAACTAAGGCGAATTCGAGATAAAGTGTTGCAAGGAGAGGCCAAGGAAGCAATAATCGATGGGGAAGGTATTTTGAGGATTAAGGGAAGAGTATGTGTACCCCGCATCGATGATTTGATCACCACTATCCTTGCAGAAGCTCATAGTTCCGGATATTCTATACATCCTGGTGCAACCAAGATGTACCGCGACCTAAAGCAACACTTCTGGTGGAGTAGAATGAAGCGAGATATTGTTGAGTTTGTGGCCAAATGTCCAAATTGTCAACAAGTAAAGTATGAACACCAAAGGCCCGGAGGAACACTTTAGAGAATGCCCATTCCTGAATGGAAGTGGGAGAGAATCGCAATGGACTTTGTGGTTGGTCTTCCAAAGACCTTGGGTAAGTATGACTCTATTTGGGTGATTGATGATAGGTTAACTAAGTCTGCTCACTTCATTCCTGTCAAGGTGACTTACAATGCAGAGAAATTAGCAAAAATCTACATCTCAGAAATCGTTCGATTGCATGGGGTTCCACTCTCAATCATATCTGATAGAGGTACGCAGTTTACTTCTAAGTTTTGGAGAACCTTACATGCTGAATTAGGTACTAGATTGGACCTTAGTACTGCATTTCATCCTCAGACCGATGGTCAGTCTGAGCGAACGATTCAAGTGTTGGAGGATATGCTTCGCGCGTGTGTGATAGAGTTTGGTGGCCATTGGGATAGCTTCTTACCCTTGGCAGAGTTTTCATACAATAATAGAGCTATCACTCCAGTATTGACATGGCTCCATTTGAAGCATTGTATGGGAGGAGGTGTAGATCTCCCATTGGGTGGTTTGATGCATTTGAAGTTAGACCTTGGGGGACTGATCTGTTAAGAGATTCTATGGAGAAGGTGAAAGCTATTCAAGAAAAGCTTTTAGCGGCTCAAAGTAGACAAAAGGAGTATGCAGACCGAAAGGTTAGAGACTTGGAGTTCATGGAAGGTGAACAAGTCTTGTTGAAGGTTTCGCCCATGAAAGGGGTGATGCGGTTTGGAAAAAGAGGTAAGCTAAGTCCGAGGTACATCGGACCATTTGAGGTACTTAAGCGAATAGGGGAGGTGGCTTATGAATTACCCTTGCCCCCAGGGCTGTCCGGAGTGCATCCGGTGTTTCATGTGTCCATGTTGAAGAGATACCACGGAGATGGAAACTACATTATCCGTTGGGATTCAGTTTTGCTTGATGAGAACTTGACTTATGAAGAGGAACCGATTGCTATATTAGATAGAGAAGTTCGCAAGCTGAGGTCGAGAGAGATTGCATCCATCAAGGTTCAATGGAAGAATCGACCGATTGAAGAAGCTACTTGGGAGAAGGAGGCAGATATGCAAGAAAAATACCCACATCTGTTTACGGATTCAGGGACTCCTTTTCGCCATTGTTTTTCCTCTTTTGATCGTTCGGGGACGAACGATGGGTAAATTGGTATCTATTGTAACGACCTGTTTAGTCGTTTGAGCAGCAGATTGAATTACGGGGAAAAAACTGGCTGGGACGACGGATGGAACGACGGACCGTCGTGGTGACGACGGCCCGTCGAGGAGGTGTCGTCCCATGGCACTTAGAATTTTGGAAATTGGGTACTGAAAATCGACTCTCTGTAAATTGTGACGGACCTGCAGGACGTGCCGTCACATCCACGACGAACCGTCGTGAGTTCCGTTGCAAAACACTTCAACTTTTGAGAATTTGGTACGAGGAACGAGTTTCTGACCGTCAGGACGGAGGTGCAGGACGGACCGTCACAGGTGTGACAGGCCGTCACAGCCACCTGGAACCTGGGGAGGTGCGACGACCACCGTGACGGACCGTCGCAGGCATGACGGCCCGTCACAGGTCACGCAATCCCAGGCAGTTTAGGATTTCTCCACACGCTTTAAGGGTCGTTTTTGACTATTCTTTCCTTAATTATAAAGATTGAGGGTTAACATTAATAAGTCTAATTACTTAGGGGTTAAAAGGGGTAACCTTAAGTGAATTAGTGGGGTTTTATTGTCCTTTTTCACACTTAATTATATGATTAATTAGGGTAAAGGAAAGAGGGTTGAATAAAACAAAAGAGAAAGAACAGAAAGGGAGAGAGCAGATCGATCGAGAGGCATAGGGAATATCAAAGCTTGGGAATTTGCTTGTGGATTCCAAATTCTTCGGTGGAGGTAGGTTATGGTTTATATTACGATATTCGTAGTGAACTCTTAGTAGTGAATAATATGTGTTGATGATATTGTAAACCTGTCTATATGCTTAATTGTATGCTTGTATGAATATGATCATGTGATTTTGATAAAACAAGCATGATGAAAACCATTGAATCCCAAATCTTGAAAGAAACTTTAATCTATGATATTAATGATAATGCCTTGGTATAAAAGAAGGCTTGATGAATTAAAGTGATTGGGATTGATGATGCCTTGGTTTAGAGAAGGCTTGATGAACGGATATAATGAGATTAGTGGATCGGAGTGTCACGTTCCGACACATAGAAGTAGGGGATCGGAGTGTCACGTACCGACACAAGAGGAAGAAAGATAATGAATCTCGAAAGATGTTAATATACTCAACATAATGAACTTAATTCCCAAATGAGTATGGTATTGATGCTTGAGTCCACATGGATGAACTTGATGGTATTTATTGACGATTATAATACTTGTTGCTACATGTTGAGTTTATAGTTGATTTATAATATTACTTGATATGTATTATCACCTATTTTGAGTTAACCGATGATATCTACTCAATACGTGTGGTTGTACTGACCCCCTACTTTTATGTTTTCCTCTTGTTATTTGTGTTATGCAGCAAACGTTCCGTCAACTTCGACTCAGCAGTAGATCAAGCCAGTCTTCACTCCATCGGAAATTCAGGGTGAGCTAATGCGTCTAGCTTGGACTGGATCTTCTTCTTCAAGTCTCGATGCCTTGAACTTCCGGCATGGACTAGTTTTTACTTGTTTTTAGCTTTTAGACATTCTTAGATTAGTAAATTGAGATAGATGTTCTTGTGATGATGACTTCCAGATTTTGGGGATATTAATAATAGTTTTGAGTTGTTTTATTAATGAGTTAAGTCTTCCGCATTATTTCTGTTGATATTGTATGAAAATGTTAAGGGTTAAATTGGTTGGTTCGCTCACATAGGAGGGTAAATGTGGGTGCCAGTCGCGTCCCCAAATTGGGTCGTGACACTAAGTCTCCTTCATAGTTCATCATTTGGGACTTACCATAAGCCCTCAATAAAATTCAATTTATATGTACCACATCATAATTCAATAATCAACTTGATTACAATTATAGAAGAGTCACAACACTTATGTAAGGATTTAAGACTCGTCTTGGATTTTTGAAATGTTACACTATTCCCTCCTTAGGAACATTCGTCCCCGAATGACACAAAAATTCTTTTGAAGGAAGGGATATACTCAAGACTAGCAGCCCAAACAACAACAATACATAACATAATTCATATCATTTCAACAAGGAAAATTTAAAAACTTCAATCACTATACATTAGTTTTAACTTTACATTATAAGGAATATCCTTCTCACAACAACCACATGACGTGAACATACTTTACATGAGTCAATTATCACAAAGTTCAACTTATCAAAATGATATATATATAATTTCATAAAGACTCACCACATAAAAAATGCACAGCACAATTCAAACAAACCAAAAGGCAAAATTTCATGTTTTATGCATCAACTTACTGTAATGCACTCTAATTCAACCCAAAAAATGCACCTTTTTGCAAACCTTCACCAAAAAATGATGAAACATTAATTTTCAGTCATACTTATATCATTAAAAAGAATAACTAACCTCATTATTATAAATATGAAGGTAACGGGACTTCATGTCGGCCTTGGCCTCCCATGTTGCACCCTCATGTAGGTGATTTTTCTATAACACTTTTACAGAAACCACTTCTTATTTCTTAACTTCTTGACTTTCCTACCAATAATTTCAACCAAAACTTCCTCATAAGAAATGTTATCCTTGAAACCAAGACTCTCAATAGGAAGAATAGACCCAGGATCACCAATACACTTTTTAATCATAAAATATGGAAAACTGGATGAACAGAAGCCAATTCTATAGGATGTTTCAATTCATAGGCAACCTTACCAACTCTTTCCATGATTTCATAGGGACCCATATAACAAGGAATCACCTTCCCATTCTTGACAAATCTAACTACCCCTTTCATAGATGAAATTTTAAAATACACCTTATCACTTTCCTCATACTCAGAATTCCTTCTCCTATAATTGGCATACGACTTTTGCCGACTATTCCATATGATATGGAATTTCTCGAAAATGTTATGAACCAAATTGGGACCAAGAAGCAAAGGCTCACCCACTTCAAACCACCATATAGGATACCTACACCTCCTACCATACAAGGCTTCATAGGGAGTCATGGATATGGATGTAGGAAAGCTATTATTATAAGCAAACTCCACCAAAGGGATTAGCTTATCCCAATTCCCTTTAAAATCAATAATACAAGACCTATGCATATCTTCAAGGATTTGAATTGTACGCTGTGCTTGACCATCCGTTTTGGGGATTAAAAGCGATACTGAACTTCAGCCTAGTACTTAACCCCTTTTGGAATGACCTCCAAAACTCATATGTGAATTGTGCACCCCTATCCGATATGATGGATATGGAATACCATGGCGACAAAAAATCTCATCCATGAACATCCTACCATAATCTTCCGCTGAATAGGCAGACTTAGCGGAAATAAAGCGAGTGGACTTGGTCAACCTATCCACAACCACCCATATAGAATCATATTGCCTTTGTGTCCGAGGCAAACATACTACAAAGTCCATATTGATTTCTTCTCGCTCCAAGTAGAAATTTGGATCTCTTGTAGTAAGCCAACCGACTTTTGATGTTTGGATTTTACTTGTTGACATTTCAGAAACTTAGCGACAAACACCATTATGTACTTCTTTATAGCTTCTCACCAATAAACTTTCCTTATGTAATTGTACATATTGTTTGAGAATTTGATACCTCAACCCATCTATCTTTGGAACACATAGTCTTCTTTGGCACCTTAAAAATATCATCCCCTCTAGGGAGAATGTATCGTTAAGATTGGTAAAGAAAAATTCCTTGAACTCCATCATTGATTTATCAAGGTGTTGTTTCGACTTCACCTTAACTTCCAATGATGACTCGGTGTTATTATGAACCATGAAACCACCATCCGAAGAATCTTCTAATCTAACCCCCATACCTAGCAAATGTATGAACATCCTTCACCATGTTTTTCTTTGATTCATCAATGTTAGATACATTAACCATAATCATACGACTTAGGGTATCCGCAACCACACTAGACTTTCCAGGGTGATTGAGGACACTCATGTCATAATCTTTAAACAATTCTAACCACCTTATTTATCAGAGATTCAACTCCTTTTTGGTATACACATAATGGAGAATCTTGGGTACTTATCTCATGCACCTTAAGTTGCCAAGAAGCATAGGCTATCACCTTCCCATGTGGCATAAGCGGACACCCGAGACCCACACGGGATCTATCAAAGTGCACAAAAAACCTTCCCACCGATAAAGTCAACATGGCGAAAGTATGCCTATCTTTCAATATTTGGTATCTTTTCTCACATGCCTCCGACCACTCGAATTTCTTACACTTTTGGGTCAAAGTGGTCAAGGGAGATGAAATAGACGCAAAACCATCCACGAACCTCCGATTATAACCCGCCATACCCATAAAACTCCTAATATTAGTTGGAGTCAATGGTCTAGGCCAATTTTTCACCGCCTCCATTTTCCATGGATCAACCTCAACTCCTTCACTAGAGATTATATGACCAAGGAATGTCTTCAATGTTACTAAAATTCAATCTTCTTATACATGGAAAATAATTAATGTTCCTTAAGGTTTTGCTATACCACCCTCAAATAACCCATGTGATCACTCTCATTCTTAGAATCTACCAATAGGTCGTCAATGAACACAATGACAAATGAATCTACTTAATTTTGGAACACCATATTCATTAGGTCCATAAACGCCGTCGGAGCATTAGTGATACCAAAGGACATTGCTAAGACGTCATAATAACCATATTTGGTCCAGACTTCCGTATTTGGTATATTCGCACCTCTCACACTAAGTTGGTGATACCTCAATCTCAAGTAACTCTTAGAAAAGTAGCTTTCCCCTTTGAGTTGATCAAACAAGTCGTCTCTCCTATGTGGATCCACTAGCAAGTATTCCTATTTGGGTAACATAGTTCAATAGCTAGGGGATATAATTGGGACCCTCTTTATGCTCCACGCATTGTAGTATCCAATCTCAAGAGTACATTAGTGCTCCTACCTTCCCTATGTGGGAAGGGACATGCCTCAATCTAGCTTACTCGGTGCTAAGCAAGATCTCTTTTTGAAATGTCTTTAAGACTTTCATTATCAATTATAGCTTAGTTTAGGTAATAGGGTTTGACCCTTTTATAATTTTCATAATCACTATCTCAATAGGAATTTTGAGTATAAGTCATTTCATTACAATTCGTATATATAAGGATAGCACATTAGCATTTTATATCATAATAATGCACATTGATAGTCATTACCATCCTTATAATACATACACTTTAATAAACCTCATCACATAGTCAAGAAATTTCAATTCAACATCATTCCATCCTATAAATCCTAATACAAAGCCTACTTCAATATAACATCATGTCTTTACACAGCTAAGAACAATTGGAAGTTAAGATAGAGATCATAAGACATACCAAGTCTCCTTCATAGTTCATCATTTGGGCTATACCATAAGCCCTCAATTTAATCAAATTTATATGTACGACATATAATTCAATAATCAACCTGATAACAATGCTAGAGGAATCAGTACACCATAATTAAATACTATATCAAAGCAAAAAACGAAGATACTTAGGTCAATTCTCATAACATAGATGTTTGTCAAGAACTAGTATAAAGGACCACAATACATCTTAATTTTCACATGATTAGTGTAACAACATCTTATAATAATGGTTTAACCAATAATCAAGTCAATTGTATCAATCACAACCCTATTCACATCAAGATCAAACCTAGGGTTAAGGATCATGCTCTTCAATTAAGATCAAACCACCAAAATTTATCATAATAAAATTAAAATACATTTTAATATAGTCATTACATCTAAAATAAACAATAAAAAACTCAGTTCATGACATCAAATTCGTCATTGAATGAAACCAACTTGAAAACCCAAATTTTAGAAATACTTTTACGGAGCCCTTTGAGGAAAGAAGACCCAAAGTTGAATTAGATCTCATACCTCAAAGATTGATGAAGATTTGATGATGATATAGTACCTTTCCATCCCTCAAAACCTCCCCCTTGCTTCTCTTCAATGGTATCTTCCAATAGAGAGAGAAAGAAGAGAAAAGAAAGAGAGTTTATTTTGTGAGGTGTGTTTAGAATAATGAGGGTTGGGGGTATTTATATTGGGGATCAATTAAATTTATTAGATTCTCTTAAACTACTAATTAAACACCTAAAACTCTAAATTATTAAATTAAAATAACTTTAAAATGTGTAGGAAATCTCGACCCTCATAGAGGAGATCCCGATCGACGGTCTGTGCCCTTCTGTGCTGCACACCCGTCGCTCTTGTAAAAGACTATGAAATTGGGGTTCTTAGACAAAAAGTCTGAGTGTTGATCGATGGTTGGCTAGGACGTTATGTTGATCCACACACGCATTGTTGACTGTGTCTCGTGGTTAGAGACGGACCGGGCAGTGTTGATACCAACGTGCAAGGGTCCTCCTCGAGGGCCCTTGGTTGGTACATGTTTCGACCAAAATTCAAATTAAACACAAGTTATACACTCTTCCACCTAGTTTTATTTTTTTCCGACTGCTAAAAGCTAGTCAAATAGGCTAAGGCAAGCTAATACCCCTTAAAACTAGTTTTCGAAAGTCATGGAGTTCTTCGACATTTTGGTTCCTAAACTTCTTAAATGACCTATATTAAGTAAAATAATCCATCAAAACTGTGTTTAGATCCCATGACACCTATGTTAGGCATTAAGACTCGTCTTAAATTTTTGAAATATTACATTCACTATACAGTGAAGGAACTTCATTGTAACAGTGATATAACTGACTCTAATATTTTCCTATAACATAGAATACTGTTATAATTGATTTCTTATGTATTCCTAAGATGATAAATGTTGTTTTATTCTTGCAATATGACTTTTTAATCAAAAATTCATGAAAAGCATGTCATTTACTAAATGTATCTTTTTAATGGTTTTTGCTTGGCTTCCATACTTAGTATATCTAATGTGCTAACCCTTCTTTTCTCTTTTTGACTAAAGCTTTTGATATTATAAGTGTTTATATTGCATGGAGGATTGATTAGCTTCTAAGGATTGAAGATGAAGTATTAGTGTGTCCTCATCGATTTGAGGACAATATCCACATGTTCCTTTATGTCATAGTCTTTATTTTATGTCTTGTATGGGCTTAGTACCAAGTGTTATACTCCAAAGTTTATAGGGTTCTATGAGATGTTGTAAAGGTTTAACGTTTTAAATTAAAGTCTACGCATGCGTATTGATTATGGAAAGAGTTCTTCATGTCAGAAGAAAGTTTTAAATTCTTATTTATTTTCGACAATTTGCTATGCAATGAATGATAAGAGTGGATTTTATGAGACTTCTTGAAGTCTCATTTGCCATGTGTCTACGCAAGGAGTCTCTAACTTGTAGGGTGTATTTGAGGATTGTTAAATATTCAAGCACCATCTGGTTTAGGATACCCTTGATAACACCTTTCAGTAGCCCTCCATTGACTGGATCATCATACATGCATATTACACATGTTTCATGTGTGTGTGTGTATACATATATGTCAGAAAACCTTTCATATAAACACCCTTAGACCACACATGTTCATAATTCATTTCATTCATGCATAAGTGTATAAGTGTAACTACATGAGCCTTCCTTTCATACAAACACATTTAGACAATCTGCATATTCATGCTTCATCATAGAATATACTAGACATCATAGCATACAAGTCATATTCATAACATATTGATGCATTCATATTCATGTACATAAATCACAAACCTAGGAACTATCCTAACAAGGAACACATGTGCAATGCATAGATAAGGTCCCATGTCCTTTTCCATACTATTACACCTATCAAGTTATTTTTGTTAGGGAATACATAACATATTTCATGAAGATACACATTACATGCATAGTAGTAGACCTTCGTGCATATGAGAATACCCGTTTATTAGACACCATGTACCTATACTACTTGTAAGTATGCATGAGGTGTAAGTTTGTATACATTGGTCAACATGATCATATAATGGCTATAACAAACATATTGTTGCATAAAACCTCTTAAGACAACAATAAAATTCTAATCATAGACCACACATTAGACAATAGCATAGGATACAAGACACTTTCACATTGCATCCAAGACTCCTCACCTTGGCTTATCAAACCTTCATATAGGGGTACATAGGTAAGGGGTCATTCACATTTTATATTTCATCATTGGAAGCATATATACCATACCTAAAATAGACACCCTCATACTCATAATATTAACTACACAACCATGATCATTGACTAGAATAGAAACTAGGCATAAGCTTCACATAGTGTGATCATCTTGACAACTTACTCCTATACCATAAATTTTCCTTAAAGGCCGTGATCAACAAATATATACATTGACAAGAGGTAAACATCTCCATTATAAGTGAAACATACAACACAAAGCCCTTCAAGTCCAATCATATAGCAATTCTATAGAAAAGTAGAGAAAGTAGGCGATCTCACAAATTCATCAACATTTCATCACCATTGATCAATACACGTCTTTAATAAACAATTAAAGTATAGGAAATTATATAAATGTATCTTAACATAACAGAAATCATGATTCGTCTATCCTAGAATTAAGATCACATTATGTACATTTCATTATAAATCTATAGAGGATAGAAGAACATAAATCAATCCTTACCAAATCTCCGTTTCATTGATCATCAATGATAAGGACTAATAAATAATCAATTATAAAATATGGCAAAGTACCTAAATACATCATAACATAAATGAAATTATACTTTGCTTTCCCTAGAATCGAGATCATACAAATGCTCTACACTAATAGAAGATAGATGAACATTAAGTCAATCCTCACCAACTCTCCAATCCTTAATACACGTGGATCACTTAACAACAATTCACCAATAATTTGAGTGTAAAACATTAGCACTAGTTTATTAAACATAATAGAATCAGAACTCACTTTAACACACAATCAAGATCACAATGCCCATAACATAGTCTAATTTGCGAATTTTAGGCAACATGGGTTCATCATGAAATTGTGTAATTCACTGTAAAGTTAGTAAATTAACATAAATTCATCATAAAAATACTTTTAAAAACATTTTGAGAAAGAACCCATGGCTAGATTAGAAGATTGGAGGTTTGATCATGAATTTATCGTGAAAATGGGAACGGACTCCTTATAAGAAAGGTTGACTGCGGATGAAGGATCACCATATCTTACTTTAGGGTAGGACCAAGAAAATATCCACGAGAATCCAAGCTCCAAGTTAATCTTGAGCTTTATCTGTAATGGAGGTTTCTAGAGAGGTTTCTTTTGGAGCGGGAAAGGTCTAATTTAAACAATGAATTTGGGAATTGGTTATCATTATATAAACCAACTTAATATAGACAAAAATGCATTATTTAATCTCCTAGGATCAGGTAAGAACATCGGGTGAATTTCCCATTAACCCCTTATTAAGGCAGTGCATCTGGTAGCTTGTTGTGCATTGTATCGACGCTCGATAGACCTATCGACGGTCCGTATTTGCAACCGTCGTTTTGGTCAGAGGATTATTATTTGGGGGCTTCATCTCCAAATCTAAGTGTTGGACATCGCCTGCCAAATCAAGAAGAATAGGTGCTTTGACGGGGCGTCGTTTGGCACTACAGTGTTTGAGGTCCTCCTTGAGGGCCTTTTGTGGGGCCTTTGTGTAGTCGTACTGGGACGTTTCCAACGTAAATATACTCATTACATGTTAAAGAATTCCTTTTAATTTTAACCCAAAACAAACACGTAATAAATGTCAAGACACACATGCACGTCTCAATGCTAACTTTGAAACTTCATCGGACGTTTTTGGACGTTTGACCTCCAAGTGACTTCAAATTAATAGTGAATAATGTAAAACAATAGATTAACATATTTTAAACCTTTTAAGACACATTTTAGTCTCTAAGTATCTTAATTAATTTTTGAGGGTCCTTACAATATTCCCCACTTGGGAACATTCGTCATTGAATGACACTTGGAACACTTTAATCACAATAAAGACTTCAATTACCCATAGAGCATATCACAATATCCAGAACATCATCACATAGAATTCAATGCAGCATACTTACAAGGAGAACAACCTCAAACAATTTAGCACTCAAAGCAGCACAAACAAGCAAAACCTTTACATAATTAATTTGAAAATGCATCAAATACCTGGCTCTTGTCATATTCATATGGGAACATTCTTTTCTTAATCATAATATTGTATTTACGTTTTAATTCATTAAAATTTCATTATGGAACAACCTTTTAGTCATATATAGGAAAGTTCAACATCACTAAAGATGTAAATAAGCACTCAACCATACCATGATGCAAGTGGATCAAGAAAGATCTTTATCATTTAGACATGATGCCATAAGGGTCATACTCAACCATACCATGCTTAGTTATGTTTAACAAGGAATGTACTTATCCTTAAAAAATTTACATGACTTCATGAGTTATTACACAAGCAATGCATAAAGGTCAATTAATTTTTAATGAGACACATATAAGCACATTCGTAGTCTGACATCATCACCTACATAACATTAATAGAACACAAATACTTTCACATCAAAAATATCATGTAGATATATATACTCATACTTCACATAATAAACTACACAAATAATCACATTACTTGAATTAGTCTGCCGACAAGGCGATGGTCATCATATTACTTAAAATAATACCAACAAGGCCACATTAATTGCATGTAAAGAACAAACCACCACCATAAGTGGACCATACCAATCACAACATGACTGAACTGTAATAAAAATAAAATAAAAGATATAGGTAAATTTACAACCACATCATCCTCAACACATCAATCAAATGCCAAATCACCACATTTGATGTCAAAAGGCCCTTACCCATGGGCATAATCAACCATTCAACATAATTATAAACATATTCATGAAAATAGGTCAAATTACTACAGATTCATAAATCTAATGCAACCTAGATATCAATTTACTATAATTATTAATATCAATCAGTACCCTACATACAACTACATCAGAATTTATCAACAATAGATCAATATCAAGTAACCCATATCGTAGTAAAAAACTAGGGTTCATCCAATTCATGGGTTCATAGGTAATTTAGGTTAAAATAATCAATACATAACAATTCCATCAGTATTCTCTGATAAAACCGTTAATGCAAGAAGCCATGGAATATATCATAAAATTGGATAATTCAACTCGAAAACTTTAGAAAATATCATTGAAAGTTGGGATCCTTGATGAAAAGTGTTTCAAGGATCAAAATCCAATCTTCAATGAAGCTAATTCCTAAATTTTATGATGAATATACACGATGTACTTTGATCCAAGCCCTTCCTTGAGTTTTGGCTCCAATGGAGTTTTAGGGAATTTCTAAGGGATTTGGGCTTTTGATTTAAAAAATTAAATCTTCAATGTTTTAAAGACTTATATACATGTTTAAATACCCAAAATACACCTTAGGAACCTCCAAACCTATTATTTGGATGTGGGGTAAAAATACAAGTTCACCCCTAAACTTACTATGAATCTGCGCAGAACACAGCCCCAATTGAGGGTTTCCCATCGACGGGGTGTTAGTCCACACATAGACCATCCTATCCTCCATCGATGGGTTTAGAGACTGTAAAATGGGAGCTTAGCTCTATAGACTAATTACCAAATGACGCCTTCCACCTACAGGGCGTCGACTAGACCACTAGCCGTCGTTTTCCATCCGTAGGTGGGACTGCCTTGGGCAGTTTCGGCCACCAACATAGGTCCTTCCTCAATAACCCTTGGATGGTCCTTGGGGATGTTTGCCTTTATATTTCTAACCCAAACATGATATTATATGAGTTTATAAACTCTCACATTAATTTTATCAAAAACAAACTCGACAAAACATGCTTAGACACACAAAGTCGTTTGAAGGCAAACCTTTGGAACGTCATGGACATTCTTGGACGTTTGACTTCAAAAATTCACGAAGCTTGACAAACTTCCTATTTATTATATAATCACCAATTTAAGGACCTTATAACCTTATGTATAACACATAAACACATAAAACCACATATGAGGCACATAGGTGACTTAGTCATCAAACGTCTTAGTCGTCCCTTGATGTTTGATTTTGCGATGCACCTAAACTCTTAGAAACTTATTCAATACCATATTATAAAACAATTTAGGACCTTATACAATCATGAAAATAATTTTAGACTTCATTTCACCTAAGTCATTTACGAGGTCTTACAATCTCCCCCGCTTGGACAATATTTGTCCTTGACTGACACTTTCCACACTTCGAACACTTCCAAGAAAAGATATTCAACTAGAATTTCATAAACATACCATATAACACATTATAAAAAATAAAACATAAATTCTACATTGTCAGGAGATTCACAACACAACAAGAAACTAGAAAACATTCTATAACTCATCATGCTACAAAAGTCACATGCTACATTCTAAATAACGAAAACACATTGTATATTCAATTATACTCATTTACATTATATCTAACAAAAATTACAACAATTAAAATTAAAAAATGATTAGTCAAATTTCCAAAAGTTTAACAATGAGCAGTTTCCAATGCTACAGTGACTTTGAGCAAAAATTTTCAAAAATGCAACTTTTAGGCAATTCAAGATAGAAAAATACTAATATGCAAAAGTAAAATCATATACACACATCTTAAAACATATTCATGACTTCATGAAATTTAATTTTTAAAAACATCCCAAACATAATGCACATGCAACATACTTCTAGGATTTTGTATCCCGTCTATTAACCATACTCCCCCACAAAATAAGAAACTCATATCACTAAAAAAAAGTAAAAGCAAGGACTTACTCTCATCATTATCATCATTCTCATCCGTATTTGATCCTCTTTCCCGAAGTGCATAGAAAAGAGCCTTTGCCTTTACAACATCCTTTTTTGAAACATTTGGAGCAACGTGCTTTATCTCTCTTCCTATAAAAGCAAATTTAGGAAAATCTATCACTCTATATCCTTCCTTGCCACAACCATAAAACCCCCTCCTTATTCCAATTTCACCTTTGCTTTTCTATGTTCTTCTTGACCTTGGGCCCTATTCTTAAAAAATTACATCTTCAATTTATTGGGAAAATAACATGAGTCTAGTTAGGGTCATATCATCATGTAGCATCGCCGTACGACCTTAATCCCTGACTAGATCGGCCACACCTTTCACAAAACGACTCATTTCATCCATTGAATTAGAAACAAGAGATGAGACATATCTAGATAACATTGAGAACTTTAAAGCGTATTATTCAACACTCATATTGTGTTTCTTGAGATTGATAAACTCCTGTACCTTAACTTTTCTCCTTTCTCGGGAAAAGTACTTACCAAGAAAAGCTTACTTCAATCCTTCCAACTCAATAGGAGCCGATTCCTTTGGCCTATTATCCTTCCATTGAGTGTATCATATTTGAGAAACATCCCTCAATTGATACGAAGCCAATTCCGTCTTCTCCCTAGATGTAACCACCATATCACTCAACACCTTGTACACTCTATCTAGAAACTATTGGGGATCCTCTCCCACCTTAGAGACAAAACAAAATAGGAGGATTCATCCTCAAAAAGTCGCTTAATCTAGACTTCATAGTGCTCTTCACGACATTAACCATAGGAACCATACTCAAATTCACTTAAGTAGTCACGACTTGGGATAAAGCAAGCAAAGCCTCTCTAGAAACTCTATTACTCAACTTCGGGACATCATCTCCTCCATCCACAATAGGGACTTGATACCTTAAGCACTTTGAGGAATATGATCAACTTCCTCAACTTGAGAAGGAATCTCCTCTTGAACCTCATTCTCCTCAACTCTCCTAGCCGGAGTCCTCCTCGTATTCATTTTCCTAGAAACACAAGGAAAATCATAAGAAAACAATAATCATAACTTTTACTCTACGGCACGACATACAAGTAGAAAAGAAGGTAAAGTCTATCTTCCTATAGCCTCTCGCCCGTAGATGTGTCGTGACTAACACCGATGGTCAAGAGTCTACTACATGTGACTTGATGAGACTTTTTAATTCCTAATACTACTTTCATAACCTATTCTCTGATACAAAGATGGTCACATCCCAAAACCACACCCTAGAAGTTATGGGCAATCTCAGATTGCAACCGACGTACTTGACCTCTCGGAGGTCTTGTACAAGCCCTTACATATCATTCATCGCATATACATAATGATAAGTAGTGCATAATTAAAACTATTCACAAAACATATCATAGTCTTTAAAAACTCTTTAATATAAAGTTATAGGAAATACTAAGTCTCAATCTTATCAAACTTAAGATACCAGAATACATTTGGGACACGACCCATACACAATACTAATATAAAAATACTTTGTCTATTACAATATATCAATAAGAAACATAAAAACATTTATTCCCTCAAATCAAATGAGGACATATATTGACTTCTCTTAAACGATGCTACGATCTATATTTTCTTTCCCAAATTCTCCTCAGCTACCAACAACTACAGATGTAGGTAAAATCATGGATAAGTACAATCACATGTACTAAGTATTGCATAATGTATGAAAATCATGAAAACAGACATTCATTAGAATATGCATCTTTTGATTCAAAAATCATATTATTATCATAGGAACAACATCTAACAACTTAGAAACACATAGGATAATAATTAAGAAAATAACCACATTTTTTAGCCAAATTAATAGTGAGCTCAACTCACTATACAATAAAGGAATTCAGTGTTATAGTGAAGTTGTATACTTCTTCCATAGACACTTTATATAATGTAATCATCCCACTAAAAGCGATCATAAGACTCACTTAAGAAACACAGAGAGACACCGCACGCAGAAAGTCACTAATCATATCGAAATGACCCTCAAGATACTTATATTAAGACACATACATACTTTACAAGACATCAAACATATCAACATATAGATAATATGATATTCTCTTACCAAAGGCTATCACATGAATTTCTTAAGTGAATCAAGAAGATAACATCCATTATTGACCTCTTCAAGACTACCATAATAATTCTTAAGACTTCCTAAGTTTACATAATGTTCACATAATCAGCATCTTCCATAACTAGAATAATTATGAAGACTCATCTAGGTAAGATACGAAGTGAGCATTCCGACGCCCCCCTCACACCTTAACTAGAAAACCCTTAACTACTCTAGATAAGTACTTATTCATTTAACATACTTTGTTAACATAAGTCATTCCATTCACTAGTTCATTTAAGAGTCATTCAACACATAAAGGAAATTCAAGTAATGTTCTTGTACAAGACCTAGGAACTCCAACTGACACCTTCAAAGCTTCTTGTTCAATGTGTAGATAGCATCCCATACCACCAACTAAACTTCATAAAACATCTATAACGCTAATATGTATACCATATGATGAGAATAGTAAATAACCTACATATACCATGATATCAAAACATGAAATCTAAGGTTCTAACCTACTCCGATGAGGGTGTTCTTCTTGCCAATGATAGAACATAGACACATCCCATGTAGGCACATGGTTAAGGAATATGAAGGGCATGCTTTGTAATCTAGTCTCATTTTTAAATAGAACTACTTCCCTTACCTTTTTCACTCGGTGCTATCCTTCGTCCTCATAGACTAATTTACACATAAGGTTCATATAACAGAGTTCCCTATCTAGTTCATGACCCAATGACATTCACCCTACCAAAGAAACGTCTACTAGGGCTACATCTCAATGGCGACAAAAAGCTCATCATGACTTTCCTAAGGATTAATATGATGTCGTTCTAGCAAATTAATTTTAACCCTATAATTTCTTTACATTGAAGGATTCCATTACGGCTTACGACCACTAGGTTAAAGGTTTCACATAAGAGACCTTCTTAACTTTATTTAAGGTCATATATCATTCATACTTTCAAGACTAAGAGACTTTAAAATCCTAATTCAATATATCATGTATTAAGTTTCATATATACATTAAGCAAAGAACACAAGTCAACAAAGACAAGACAAAACATACATCACTTTAACTCATAATACATGTCATTCTAGAAGCACATAGTAATAAACCTTATCGTCTACAAGTCATCCTATATACTATTATATCAACATACATATGGCCATCATAGAATGATATAGTCAAGTAGGAATAATATACATCTACCCTAAGACATAACATATATCACATTTAAAGTCTAACGTGATCAGCTACATAACGTCAATAGACCACATATTATTTCACATTACTCATCATGTAGATATATATACTCATAGTTCACATAATCAACTACACAAATAATCAAATTACATAAAGTAGTTTGCTGACAAGGCCATGGTCATTATATTACTTAAAATAATGCCGACAAGGCCACACCAAATGCAAGTAAAGCACATAACACTGCCACCATAAGTGGACCATACCAATCACAACATAATTGAAGTCTTATCAAAACAAAAAAAAGGTCATCTAACCACCAAATCATCCTCATAACCTCAATCCAATGACAAATCACCACATTCAATATCAAAAGGCCCTTAACCATGTCCATAACCAACAATTCAACATAATTATAAAAATATTTCATGAAACTAGGTCAAATTACTACATATTCATCAACTAATACAACCTAGATATCAATTTCCTATAATTATTACATCAATAAATAGACTACATAAAACTACATTAGAATCCATCAACATTAGACCAATATCACGTAACCGATAACTTAGTCAAAAACTAGGGTTCATCCGATTCATTTGTTCATAGGTAATGTATGTTAAAATCATTTGTACAATAACAATTTTCATCATTAAATTGTGTTAAAACCAAAAATTCAGGAACCCATTGAATAAATTATACAATTGAACAATTCAACTTAAAAGCTTTAGAAAATATCTTTGAAAGTTTGGATTTTTTATGAACAGAGTTTCAAGGATCAAAATTGATACCTCAATCAAGGTAATTTTGAAACTTGATGAATAATCTTCACTAATTTCAATCCAATACCTTTCTTGAGTTGTGGCGCCAATGGAGTTCTATGTAAATTCTAAGGGATTTAGGGTTTTAATTTGGAAGAAAGAAATCTTCTAAGTATTAAAGACTTATATACATATTTAAAATAACAAAAATACACCTTAGGAACCGCCAAAACAATTATTTTGAAGTGGGGTGAAATTACAAGTTCACCCCTCAACTTACAGTGAACCTGAGCAGAACATAGCCCCAATCGGCAGTTGCCTTTCAATGGGGCGTCAGTCCACACACGGATCGTCCTGTCCTTCCTCGATTGGTCCAAAGACATGAAAATGAGATCTTAGATCCGTAGGCAAAGTGCCAAACGACGCACTCCACCTACGGGGTGTCAACAGATCAATGGTCGTCGTTTGCCATCCGTAAGTGGGATTGCCTTGGGTAATTTTGGCAACCATCATGGATCCTTCCTCAACGACCCTTAGATGGTTCTTAGGGATGGGGATTTTTTCCATGATGTTTAAAACCCAAATATAATTTTTATATGAGTTTATAAACTCTCAGATGAATTTCACCTGAAACGACGACGTAAAGCTCGACGAAACATGCTTAGACAGACAAGGTTATCTCAAGGTAAACCTTTGAACGTCATGGACGTTCTTTGACGTTTGACTTCCAAACTTCACGAAACTTGACACACTGCTTATATATGCTATAATAACTCACCTCAGAATCTAATTAGACTCATGAATCACATAAAAAAAACATAGAACCACATATGAGTCACATATGTGACTTAGTCGTCAAACGTCTTAGTCGTCCCTTGACGTTTGACTTCTTATGCACCTAAATTCTTAGACACTGCCTCAATTCCATATAATAAACCAATTTAGGAACTTAGACCATACTGAAAACCAGGTTAGGCTCTAGTTAACCTAAGTTATTTTTGAGGTCTTAGAAATTCATATAAGTCAAGTAGGAACAACCATTCATCAACTCTAACACTACACACATGAACACATAGTCAAAGTCTAACATGAACTCCTAATATACATAAAAGGAACACACACCTTCACATTACATCATATATATAAGTATAAATATATATATATATATATATATATATATATATATATATATATATATATATATATATATATATATATATATATATATATATATTTATATATATATGTTCATACTTCACTTAAGTTAATTACAAAAATCATCATAGTACTTCAAGTAAAGCCGACAAGGCCATGATAATAATACATAAAGTAACGCCGGAAAGGCCACATCATTTGGAAGTAAAGGAAATAACACCCTTACCATAAGTGTAACATACCAATCATCATTATAATACAAAAGCTATACATAATATTAAGAGAGTTAGGGAAGCATACCACCCACTCAATCTCACCACTTCAATCCAAAACTAAATCATCCAATTCAATACCAATAGGCCCTTACACATGGCCATGAACATCAATTCAATACATTAACTATAATACTCAACGAATCTAGGTCAACTCAATATAGATTTATCAATGTAAGACAAATTACACATCAATTGAATACAATTCTTACATAATTCAATAGCCCATAGAAAACTACACTAGAATTCATAAGAATTAAGTCAATACTAATTCAATAAGCATAATATTCAATGTATATAAGAATATACAATACTAAATTGATCAAATATAAACAACCTATAAACCATACAATCATAATCTATACATAAATCAAGAGCCCATAACAATCTACACATTAATTAATTAATATCAAAGCATGATCGCATAACCCATATTGTAGTAAATTGAGAGATTTGAGAAGGTCAAGTGTTCATGGATAATTTCATCAATTATATATCAATAATATCATATCTTTAGGTTTGAAAATGTTTCATGCAAGAACCAAAGACTTAGAGTATAAATTGGACTTTTTCATCTTTTTTCATCTTTGAAAATCATAGAAGGCCTTTGATGAAGAACTATTATACCTTATTAGAAGAATCAAATGATAACTCCATTGAATATCCATCTTCAATCTCTATCTTTACCTTGAACTTTCATGGAGGTTTTTGAAGAAACTTTGGGAGGGAATGTTTTTGATTTAGGTGTTAGGGTTTTAATGAGGGTTTTGATGACTTATATACTCTTAAAATACCTTTAGACACCTAAAATAACCGTCCTTCAATTTTTTAACACTTGAGGTGAATTTTCCAAAACCCCAAAGTCTTAACAGAAAAATTGTAGGCAGTGTAGGTCCAAACAACGCCCTACCAACGAAGGACCATTTTTAGGACCACGCCCCGTCGATGGGGGTGTCATGGTTTGGTCAGAGGTCCGAAACCCCAAGAATTGAAGTATCCATTGATGCCCCGAGTCGACGATTCGTCGTTCCAACGGCTGACCGTCGATTGGGTCGTCGTTTTGTACTGCACCACAATCTGCCTTTTAACTTCAAGTCTTGAATTAAGGTCCTTCTTCTAGGGCCGCTTGTGGGGCCTGGGTGGAGTCGTACCCCGAATTTAAACATCTAAACACGTATGTCTAGGTTGTAGGAACTTCTCCAAAAAAGTACAACTCCAAACAAGCCACACAACATGCTAAAACTCATCCAAACTCACAAGGACGTCAAAAAGCTATCTTTCGAACATCACTGAACTTTTGACCTCCAAACCTTACCATATCCAGCATGATGACACTAAAAACTATTCTCAATCATATAAGGACCTCATAAACTCATTACTCACTCATAAGAACATGAAAACACAAAAGAAAAATAGGTGACTAGTTTTCGAACGTCTTGGTCGTCCCTTGATGTGACTTCTAACTTTACCAAAATCTTGCGACACTTCCTCAAACATCATTTTAAAACCATCTTAGGAGTTCAAGAGTTAATGTCACACACATTAGGCCCTACTTTCACCAAAGTCATTTTTGGAGGTGTTATATTCTCCACCACTTGGACAACATTTGTCCTTGAATGAGACTTGCCAAACTCCGAACACTTACATTACATTATACAACACGCAATCAAGCATAAACATCAATTTCACATAATTAAGAGAATAACAACACAACAACACACTAGAATAATTTCTACAACTCATTTTGCCATAATACTCACATCCTTCATTGTAAATAACGGAAACTCATTTTATATTCAATATCATGCTCACATAAATCAGTTCTAACCATATTACAATAATTTTCTATCAAAGAATGAATTAGTTAATTTTTGCAAAACTTTACAATGAACAAAAATCCCTGGCAGCTCTACAGTGAACATGCTTCACAATCTAACAATGCAACAATTAAGAAATTCCTTATAAACTCTCAATCAAAAAAAATCTCATATAACATTTTAGACATAATAATTATTCATATTCATGAAAAAATTATCAACCTACACAAGATGCACATGAACCATGAGGAAGATACCATGCATGAAAACTCATTTTCTCATTCAACAAGACTTCAACCAAAACATGTATATCATATGGAGAATGTTTGGAATTCATTTTTCACAAAAAGACTCCTATATCAATGAAGTTACTAAGATATCTTTGTTTTAGGCTTGATTAAACACAATAAAGAGTGGATAATGGTACCTAACTCCCAACAACCATACTATTGACCACACTCCCCCACAAAAAAGAAACTCATTCTAAGGTCAACATAACATCTACTATAAGGAACTCCCTTAAGACACCTTAAACCTTACTAATACTTTCTCACCCAAATCCTACCTCATGAAAATTAAATAATCTCAAAGGTATAACCATCTAACAACTACATCCCCCTTAATAGGAGAAACACACCTTTAGTCTTTCAAATCTCATGGTCTTCCTTTGTATGGTTGGGTCTTAAAAAAATTCAAAACATGTCAACAACCAATCCTTCACATTTCTAAAATTATGCCTTACCATTCTTTCAAACTAAATTACCCTTCAAAAGGTAACTAAACCAACCTAAGCTCATCAACACAATCTTTCAAACCTCATCCAACAAGTCACATCTCATCTTTTCTCTACCTCAATACAATCTTTATAAAGTCACCCTCAAGGGACCAACATATATTGGAAACAAGAGAAAGTTATCATATACAATGCTGTTAGGCACGATTAGATGAGTGAAAGTGAAAATTTTAATACCACCCAATAGCCTCCTATTGATAATGTGGCGTGCTTCACATTATGAACAAGACTCTACTTGATGTGGTTCATGATATAATAAAGACACTTCCAAACCTTATGCTCTGGCAAAAACATAGTAGCGCCCCGCAAGTACACCCTAGAAGTTAGAGCATCCTTGTGTCGCCACATGTCAAATGAGACTTCAACAAGTCTCATAAAATCCACTCGTATCATTCCTTGCATCATAAACATTGAGTAAGAATTTAAAACTTTCTTTACCTACAAAGAACGTTTTCCATAATCAATACGCAAGCGGAGCACATACTATAAGCTTTTTATGAATTATTTGTTAAAACATCATATTATAAGCATAAAAACAACATTTAAAATCTTAGGAACACATAAGAAATCCATTAAGAAATTAATAAAATTATTAGGAAAACATTATAGTGAGCTATATCACTGTTAAATTGAAGCTCCTTCACTGTACAGTGAGTCCTTTAACTTCATATTGAACACTTTCTAGCATTCTCACTAAAAGCTATCCAATACTAACTTAAATAAAGAAAAAGAGATACCACTCATACACCCTCTCTAGGCACACCTAATTGATTCTTAAGACCACCTATAATGTGGTACACACCACCACATAAACATATAACATCATATTCTCCTACCAAAGATTATTCTATGTCTCACTTCAGTGAGTTCTGAAGCGACTGCCCATACAATCCCTTGCACACACACTTAAGAGATCCTATAGACTACCTGGGACAGAATCACTCTCACTTCATACATCAACACATAGATAATATGACATTCTCCTTACAAAGGCTATCAAAAGACATACTTAATTAAATCAAGAAGATAACGTCCATGATTGAAATCTTCGAGGTTACCTAAGTAATCCTTAGGACTACCTAAGTCAACATAATCAACCATCTTCCCTAACTAAAGTCATTCTTAATACTTATCTAGGTAAGATACAAAGTGACCATTCCAATCCCCCTTCACACCTTAACTAGACAACCCTTAACTACTTGAGATAACACTTATTCATTTAATATGCTTTCTTAACTTAGTTCATTACATACATTAGTTCATTCAAGATTCATTCATAATAAAAGCACATTCAAGTAATGGTCTTGGTCAAGACTTAGGGACTCTAACTAACACCTTCAAACCTATTGTGCAATGTCTAGATAGCGTCTCATACCACCACCTGAACTTGATAGAACATATCTAATGCTAGTAGTTATCCCATATGATGAGAATAGGCAATAACCGACATAGACCATGATAGCTAGACATGTAATCAATATTTCTAACCTACTTCGATAAGGGTGTTCTACTTCCCAATGTTTAATCTAGGACACATCCCATGTAGTCACATGGTTAAGGAATAGGAATAGCTTTTATGCACTCTAGTCTCATTATCAAGTAGAGAAACATTCTAATCTAGTGTCCTTCTCATGTAGAACTACTTCCCATAGAACACTCACTCAGTTCTAGCTTCATAGAGTAATTGAACTTAAAGGATAACACGAAGAGGTTTCATACCTAGTTCATAACCAAATAACATTCACCCTACCAAAGAGGTCCACTAGGGCTACCTTTAAATGGAGACTAAGATAGATCATCATGACTTTCCTAAGGATGATATGATGTCGTTCAATCTATCAAAACCTAAGTCCATTTTCCATTACATGAAGGATACCATTACTACTCTCGACTTCAAAGTTCATAACCTTACCACTAGGTCTAAGGTTCCACGTACATGACCTCCTTATCATCATTTAAGGTCTCACATATCATTCTTTCATATATGACAAGGGTGAACTAAGCTTACCTATTCAAGACATCTCATATTTACATATCATTCATACATGTATCAAGTAAGGGACATAAGTCTACCTAAACAAGACACAAAATTCTTTACTTTCTTTCGTATAGCATATCATTCTTTCAAGCACTTAGGAATGACCCTTATCATCTTAATGTAATCCTATACATTACTATAACACCATCAATATAACCATCATCGACTCATATAGTTAAGTAGGAACAATCATGCAGTAGCACGATGACTACACACATGAACACATAGTCATAGTCTATCATGATATCATAATATACATAAAAGTAAAACCTACCTTCACATTACTTCATATGTATATGGATATGATCATACTTCTCATAAATAACCTACACAAATCATCATAACACTTCAAGTAGTGCCTACAAAGCCATGATAATCATAATGCATAAGGTAACGTTAACAAGGACACATTATTTGCAAGTAAAACACATAGCACCACTACATAAGTGAGCCATACAAATCATCATTGTAATACAAAACTTGTGTGTAATATTAAGAGAGTTAGGGCAGCATACTACCCATTCAATCTCACAACTTTAATACAATGTTAAATTATCTAATTCAATACCAATAGGCCATTACTCATGGTCATGTACATCACTTCAATACAGAAAGTATCATACTAAATTCATATAGGTAATTTTTATATAGATTTATCTTTCTAAGACCAATAAGGCATCAATTGAACACAACTCTTAAAACATTCAATAACCCTAGAAAACTACACAAGAATTCATAATCATTAATTAAATATCAATACAATAATCTTAATATTTAATGGATATAATAATCTACAATGCTCAATTCATCAAATTTAAACAGACTATAACCCATACAATCATAATATATACATTAATCAAGAGACCATAACAATCTACACATGAATTCAATAATATCAAAGCATGATCATATAACCCATATTTTAGTCAAATTGAGAGATTTGAGAAGGTCAAGGCCTCATGGATAATTCCATTGGAAAACATTAATTATAGATTAATAATATCATATCTTAAGGTATTAAAACGTTTCATGCAAGAACCGAAGACTTATAGTATAAATTGGACTTTTTCATGTTTTGGAAATATTTGAAAATCATCTTCCAAATTGACTCTAAGGTGATATAAAGACTTAGAGGAAAAACAAACATACCTCATTAGAAGAATACAATAATAATTGAATAAGATACTCCATTGAAGATCCATCTTTAATCTCTATCTTCATGTTGATGTCTCATGGAGGTTTTTGATAGAACTTTTGGAGGGAATGGGTTTTGATTTAGGTTCTAGAATTTTAATGAGATTTTCAAGACTTATATACTGTTAAAATACACTTTAACACCCAAAATAACCGTCCTCTAATCTTATAAGACTAGGGGTGAATTTCTCAAAAACCCTAAGTCTTAACAGAAAAATTTCAGGTAGTATTGGTCAAAACCACACACTGCCAACGACGGACCGTTTTTAGGACCACATCCAGTCGATGGGGTCCTCGTGGTTTTATTCAGAGGTAAAAACCTGCATATTTTAAGGATACATCGACGCCACATGTCTACGAGTCGTCGTTCCATCGACTGGACGTCGTTTGCGTCGTCGTTTGGCATATCATGGAAAATGCCAAAACTTCAAGTCTTGAGTTGGGGTCCTCCTTCTAGTGCCCCTTGTGGGAACTAGGGGGATTCGTACCCGGAATTTAACGCTCTTAACATGTACGTATTAGTATTAGCAACATCTCCAAACAAGTACAACACCAAACAAGCCACGCAACATGCTCAAAGACATCCAAACTAACAAGGTCGTCTAAAGGCTATTTTTCAAACGTCATAGGACGTTCTTGGATGTTTGACCTCCGAATCCTTCCAAAACAAACATGTTGATTCTAAAAAATAATATCAATCATATACAGACCTCAATAACTCATTACTCACTCATACTTAAATGAAAACACATAAGGCACATAGGTGACTAGTCGTCAAATGACTTGGTCGTCCCTTGACGTTTGACTTCTAACTTCACCAAAATCTTGAGACACTCCTCTAACATCATTTTAAACCATCTTGGGACCTAAATACTTCATTTCACACGTATTAGGACTTAGTTTTGTCACACACATATTTTGGAATACGATAGCAACCAGCGACGTTAACCTCTCCGAGCTCGCAAACAAGCCTTTTCTTAGCTTTTATCACAATCATATAGTTAAATTTGCAGAAAATTTAAAACTTTTAGACATAGTGCAGTATATATAGATTTCATAATATTACTATGTTGAATAATATTATAATGAACTCAAACAAAATAACCATCTATAATCTATTAAGAAATTCAATGAAAAATTCAATATATCTCAATAGTTTTCCAAACGGCCTAAATACAAAGCTTTGAATAAAAGTCTTAAATTAAACTCTAGGGACAACATCCACTATCTATGTATAAAGTACTAAGCTATAATGATAGGTATACCATCCTTGAACTCAATAGGACTTACAAAAGTCTGAAGATCACTTATCCAAACCGCTTCAATAAGTCTTCAATCTGCGCTATAAAATAGTAATATTATAGGGTTAGTACACACTTTTACTAAGTATGGGTATATGCACATATACACATAAGGACTATGCATTATCAAGGAAAATTCTTCGTATAACAACATGTCATTTTTGGAAAATGAAGCCACTAGACTTTCTTAATTCGTTATTTGTGAATTATGGTATAAATATGACATATTTTAGTGCAATAAAATAACACAACTCATTTTATATATGAACATAAGACCTTAGAATCATGAACATAATTTTAGAACAACTCGAACGAAATTTTAAAATTTGCTCCACCAAACCCGAGAGCTCCTTCCCCAATGCTTAGTGTATTTTTCAGTCTTTTTCTTCTTGTTGTTGTGTAGTTCAAAGATCTCTTTAATCATATTTTTTACTTGTAGGTGCAGTGATTCATTGGATTCCCATACCTACAATGAATCAATTAAGTAGTACAAAATACTATGGAAATGATTTGGCTACCCTTACTACAAGTTACTCTTTCAATTATTGTTCGATTAGGCATGAAAACATTATAAACCAATTTCTATTGGCTAGGCCACTTATTTCATCATTTTCATACTTTGGAGATTTTGGGACATTAATTTTCCATTATGGTTTACTCCCCTTTATTTGCATAATATAAGAAGTCATTACAAGCAAAGTTTTATTTGTCTAAGCCCATTATTTGATTATTTGCATAACTTGAAGATGTTGGAGTATATATCTTGATTCGGTATAATGAAATAACTTGTTAAACCTTTATTCTTATCAATCACAAATGATTTGACATACTTAATCTCTTACTTTCTTAGCTCACATTGAAATTACATTTCTTCTTGTTTCATTCTTACTCTCTTAAGGAAATCGTTAGCATTAAGATCATGCTAGCTAACATAAAATCTTGTGTATGCCCCCCATACAAAAAAAGGGTGTTTAAACGGTCAAACATAACCTAGATCATGTGATCTAACATGAAATCCAGTTTCTGCCCCACACGGGATAGGGGTGGTTGACCTGTTAAAGTAAAACCAAGTTCAGTGTTTTCCACACATAGAACAGAAGAGGTTCAAGGCTAAAGTGAACCAAATACTTAATTTGAGAATTAACCAACATAGATCATGTGAGCTAAACCTGAAATCTAGTGTCTTCCCCATGACGAAAAGGGGTGTTTTCACCGGTATAAGTGAAACTACATCATACCTAGCTCTCTTAGGTGGAATTCACTGGCTATTTCCTATGCTGGCAACATAGTTCGATGAATAGGATACATACGGGTACTACTTGTCCACCTTGGTGGTAGCCATATATCATAAGACTTACATGTTCTTACAGAAGCTCATTTCTAGGCTATCGGTGCTTTGCTCAACTTCTTTTTCTTTACATTCTTTAGAATGGACTCAAACATTACGAAATCTTGCTTTTAGTTATGAGGTTTACTTAACTCTTTGGATAACCGGTCATCCCTTCCTTTACTTGAAGAAATGTGAATTTAACCTTACATTATTATCTTTGTGTTAATGAGACTTGTCTCGCGATTACTTACACCCTCTTATGTGAGTACCTTTAACAGAAATGTCTAGGAGTGAGTGAGACTTGTCTCACTTCTTGTAGCAACTCATTCTGGTCAATTTCATAATTCTTAAGCTTTTGATTATGTTATTAATCAGCTTAAATTGTTCAATGTCATTTGGTATCTTTATACCAATCTTCATAAACGTTATAAATTTTGTTCAATGCACTTACTTATATTCATAGTTCATTTGGAAAGGGTATGTTGGGACAGGTCCAATAATTTGCATACCCTTGGTTATGAATTCAAAGTTACATTGGGGATGCGTAATTTGGATTAACTTAGTCATTAGCCAATTTTTCATCATATCTTTGAAATAATACTGTAAGACAATTCCATTCAACTTTTTGGACAATGTATTTTTAGCCAATTTATTGGCATACACCAAATTTTCACTTAAATAATTTTCATTATTTTATCACTAGCCACATAAATTAATTCCATGAATGTATTATATTTATATACACAATATAATCAAATCTACATTTAACAGTAGCTAACTTCATAATCGACTTTTAACAAACTTCATATTCATGAACACAATTAAGCATTACATCATTCTTCATTTCATATAACTAATACCTTAATCACACGAATAAAGTATATAGGCCTCATTAGTAATTCACAACTAAAGAACCTACACATAATCATAAGTTAGAATCACATACCAACAACATGTTCGAGATTACATCTACATACTTATAGACTCAAAAACAAGGATAACTAGGGAGATGAACGTTCAACAAAATCATTGGGAACAACCCTACTATCGACATTCATGAATTCAAAATGTTTGATAGGCCTCATGGAGAAAGAATTCTTGGAGTCAAAACACATACCTTATGTAGAATTGAATCAACAAAGATCACCTTGCACGAAAACCTTGAAGAATACCTTGAAATCTCCTAAGAGAATCGAGCGAAACTTTTCTGTTCTTCTTTCGTTTGCTCACTGTTTTGAGTCGTGAGTTTTCTAGTGTTTGAACGTGAGTCTAAGTCTGAGGAACTAATCTTAAATAATTGAACTTAGTATAATTAAGTTAATTAAATAAATCAATAAGTTAATTACTAAAACGCTACTCCTAGATTGACTAAAAATAGGAAAGCATTTAACATAGTCAAATATGAAATTTTTTTCCTAAGACTTTCGGGCATCCTTGTGAATTTTCCTTAATTAATTAATACATTAATTCAATGAATTAAAGGAATTGGGTTAATAAATAATTTACCCCTGTGTCATTGGGACCATAACTAACCCTTTTGGACCATACTAGGTTAGGTACTAGGATGTTCCTTGAACTGGTTACTAGGTTAGTGTAACCCAATTAAGTCTTAGGTTGTCCGGCGCACTAGATAATTTATTGTTGTTTGTCCTAGGTTAGTTAGATATTTAGGTCAGAAGTTAGAGTCTAGAGTTTGTTTGAGAGTTAGGCCCCACATGGGTTGACCCTTGCGTATGCCATCCCCCTACTACCCTAACTGAATTCGGTTAGGGTGGTTCGGCACCTCTTGGCTGGTTTTCACATGTGCTTGAACATGTGTTGATTGTACTTTCCTAAATAACTATTCTTGATGGTTCATTAGGATCCTCAATATGTCCTTTGGAACTTCCTAATCTACATGATCATTTTAGTTGGTCAAGCCATATGGTGCCTAGTCTTTACACACGGATGCCTCATACCTAATGTGCAAATGCTACAAAATATATGTTTTTAGATTAGGGTCCTCATTGCAGGTACATTTCTTAGACAAGCTTGTTAATACATAAAAAATTAGCTAACACCCTTGAAACCAATATTTTATAATATGCCCAATATTTATAAATATTAGGCACTAGGATACCTATGCACCCCTAGATGAGTACATTTTCTGGAATGTTACATTACTCCCCCCCCCCCCATGGAACATTCATCCCGAATGACACTACACATCATTTTGAATTAGAGAGGCTATTTTCGAAAGCACATCAACATGCTTGAAACTTTATCTTTGTGAATTTCTGATTCACAACTTACTCTGGATGATGCACAATACTCAAAGCTTATCTGAAGCTTCATCTCTGTGATTGAGGAACTTCATTCTCAATCTTTCTTCAACACAATCCACATCACAACTCATGCAACACAAAAATCATGTGAACACTATACAAAAACAGCTACATGAATGTAACTATGCATGTATAAAATACATAGTTATGGACTTAAAACACAAAAACCGACTAATGCACTATAATTTAGCTTTTCATAAATAAAATCATACTTAGAAAGAGTATATCTAACCTCAAAAATTGAACAAGTGAGGGTAACGGGATCATAATCTACTGGGTAAGACCTCAAGGCTTAATACGTTCGGCCTTAACCTTTATTGAATTTGGGCACTCCTACACAACTTATAAATATCTCGCTTCATACCTTTCAACCAATAGATCTACTTGAGATCATGATACATCTTGAAACTCATTCACTATGGACGCAGAGTCTATGGGAGGAACTTCATATTCTAAGTCATCGACACTAACTAAGTGGTGTAGATACCCCTTATATACGATGTTATGGTCTTTAAGATGGGAAAACATATGGCATGTTGGATTTGAACTACGCCCTTCCCGTTCCAGCTCTAACTAATTAGGAAACTGAAACCTTGCTACCTTATTTTCGACAGCCAATGGTATCATAACACCTATAGAGACAATCCATACATAAATTATATCAAAGTCAAACATGGTTAATTCTATTAGGTCAATATAGGTAACCCTATGAAGAAAATTTTTCAGGAAAATCTCTATATGACCTTTCAGCTCTAATATTGTCTTCAATGTGAGTACTCATTAGAAAAGGTTCATGCGAGATCTCAAGAAGCAAGTCAAATTTACTAGTTTCTAAAGGAGTAACAAAAGATAAGGTGGATCCTAAATCTAACAATGCATAACAAGGAGGAGAAAAGACAAGCAAGTTATTAGTGACCATATCAGCTAAATTTTCTTGCTCCTCTCTACCGTTCGATGCATAGATATTGTTCCTCTTGGGAGGCTCAACTGCAGTAGTAGGATTAGGCCGAGGATGAGTATCTGCCTTGGCCTTATTCTTCACATATGGTCAGTCCCTGATTATATTCCCACTCTTCCAGCACCCATAGGAGGCATTAGTACCTACCAAGCACTCACCTGCATGAAATCTGCAACACTTACCACACAACTCTCTTTCACGCTGGGAATTTTCTATCATTTTGCTTCTTGGAGTCAAACTTGTCCCCCTCGGCATTAGTGTTCTTAGAAGGAGTAGGATTACCTGAGTGTTTGTGCCCCTTCTTCAATTTGGGCCTATCCGGAACTCCAAATGAGTTATTACCTTTGCTCGAGCCGGACTGATCCGAGGACCTAGATTTCTTGCTCTCTCAGTCTCTCTTTTTCCGAAGAATCTCCTCAACCTGCTGTGCATGTACCATAAATCTACCAAGGTCCATGTTATCATGCAACATGGTTTCCCGACATTCCTCCTCCAAATCATTTGACACACCAGTCACTAACCTGCTCATCTCATACCTACTACTTGACACTACAGAAAAAGCAAATTTCGAGAGCTTAACAAATTTCAAGGATACTCCTTGACTTGACATACCTCCCTGTCATAGGTTGATGAACTCTTCAACCTTAGCCTCCCTCTGTTCTCTAGGAAAGAACCTCTTAGGAATGCAGTCTTAAGAACGTCTCAAGACACGAGAATTTCTCCTGGTGCTCGGCCATCTCACCACTTCTTTTGCCACACCTTAGCCACATCTTTGATTTTGTAAGCAGAAAACTCAGCCTTTTACTCTTAATTAACACCCATATCATAGAGAATCTTATGAACCTCATTGACAAACTCTTAGGGATCCTCATTGGTATTTGTCCCATAATATACAGGCACCCGCTCTAGTTGCCTGGGTTGTGATAGCTTGTGCCTTAATAGTGATGGCTTGGGACATCTAAACTAGTGCTTCTCTTACTTCTCCATTAGTCAACACAGTTGGGTTGACTGGCACATGCACTCCAGCAGATGCGGCTGGAGGAGGAGGTTTGTTTCACCAAACAACTACTTCTCCGATTCTCCTACAAGCATTTCTCCTTCTGTTAATTTTACTACACGCACACATACAAAGGGAATTAGAAGCTAGAATGAAACAAATTGTCAAAGCTCTACATAGAATGATAAAGAGTAGAAGAAGGGATGTTTGTCATCATCACTTAGTCTCTAAGTGATGATTGTGGCGCGCTTTAAAACCATAAGTTAGAAACTATGTAACATGGTTTTTTTTAGATTTAGTTCCTAGGTAATTAAACATTATGCTCTGTTACCAAGTTTGTCACATCTTGATTTTGTAATCCCAATGAAACTGGCGTCGTTAACCACTTAGAGGTCGTAGACAAGCCTCTTCTTAGCTTTCATCAAAATCATATAGTTAATTTTGCAGAAAATCAAAGAATTTTTAAACATAGTGAAGTATACCTAGACTTAATAAGATTACTATATTGAATGATATTCTAATGAGATCAAACTAAACAACCATCTACCATCGATTAATCAATGAATGAAAAAATCAATATATCTTAATAGTTTACCAAATGGCCTTAATACAAAGCTTTGAATAAAAGTCTGAAATGAAACACTAGGGACAACATCCACTAGCTATGTATGAAGTAATAAGATAGAATGATAGGTGTACCATCCTCACACTCAAGAGGACCTACCAAAGTATGGATATCATTGATCCAAACCGCTTCAATGAGTCTTCAATCTGCTCTCTGACAAGCGCCTATAAAATAGTAATAGTGGTAGGTTGGTACACACTTGTACTAAGTATTGGTATATGCTCATATACATATAAGGACTATTCATGATCAAGGAAAGCTCTTCCGATAACAACATGCCATTTATGGAAAATGAAGTCACAAGACTTTCTTAATTCGTTATTTGTGAATTACGTTATGAATATGACATTTATAATGCATTCAAAGTACACAACACATTTTTTATGTGAACATATGACCTTAGAATCATTAACATAATTTTAGAACAACCTGAACGAAAATTTTAAAATTTTCTCCTCCAAATGTGAGAGCTCCTTCCCCAACACTTTGTTTATTTTTCAATCTTTTTCTTCTACTTAGTTTATTTTTCAGTCTTTTTCTTCTTGTTGTTGTGTAGTTCAAATATATCTTTGATCTCATGTTTTACATACAAGTGAAATGATGCATTGGAGTCCCATACTTACAATAAATCAAGTAAGTAATCTAGAATAATAAGTAAACTATTTGTCTACCCTTACTACAAGTTATACTTTCCATCCTTGATAGATTGGAATGAAATCATTATAAGCCAATCTTTATTGTCTAGGACACTTATTTCATAATTTTCATATTATGGAGAATGTGGGACATTGATTTTCCATTATGTTTTACCCCCCTTTATTGGCATAATATAAGAAGTCATTATAAGCCAATTTTAATTTGGCTAAGCCTATTATTTGATCATTTGTATAATGTAAAGATATAGGAGAATATATTTTGAATTTTCACAAGACAATAACTTTTTAAACCGTCATTCTTATCAACCACAAATGATTTTAAATACTTAAGCTCTTACATTTTTAAATAACCTTGAAATTACATTTCTTCTTCTTTCTTTCTTACTTTCATAAGGAAATATTTAGCATTAGGATCATACGAGCTAACATGAAATCCACTTTCTTCCCCACACAGAAAAGGGATGGTTCACCGGTCAAAGTGAATCTAGATCATATGAGCTAACATGAAATCACGTGTCTGCCACACACCGAAAAGGGGTGGTTCACCTGTGAAAGTGAAACCAAGTTTAGTGTCTTCCATACACCAAACAGAGGTGGTTAACGACTAAATTTACCAAATACTTTATTTGAGCATTTAACAAACATAGATCATGTGATCTAAGAATGAAATCCAATGATTGCCCCATGCTAAAAAGGGGTGGTTTCACCGATATAGGTGAAAATGCATCATACCTAACTCTCTTTGGTGGAATCTACTGACTAGTTCCTATGCTGGAAACATAGTTCGATAACTAGCAGACATACGGAGAATACTTATACAACTTGGTGGTAGACTCATCTTATGAGGCTTACCTGTATTGACACAAGCTCATTTCTAGTCTATCGGTACTTTGGTAAACTTCTTTTTCTTTACATCTTTTAAGGTTGACAAAAAAATTATGGAAAGTTGCTTCTAGTTATGAGGTTACTTAACTATTTGGATAACCAATCATCACTTTATTTACTTGATGAAATGTTAATTTAACCTTACATTATAATCATGGTGTAAATAAAACCTGTCTCACGATTATTAACACCCTATTAAGTGGAGTATCTTTAACATAATTGTCTAGGAGTGAGTGAGACTTGTCTCACTTAATTTAACACCTCATTCTGGTCACTTTCATAATTCTTAAGCTTTTGGTTATGTTTTTACTAACCTTATATTGTTCAATGTCATTTTATAGATTTACACCACTCTATATGAATGTCATAAACTTTGTTCAATGTACTTACTTATTTTCATAGTTCATTTGGAAAGGGTATGTTTTGACTTGTCCCAATGATTGGCATACCTTTAGTTGTGAATTAAAAGTTACATTGGTCATGATTAATTTTGTTTAACTTCATCATTAGCCAATTTTTCATCATATCTATGAAATAACATTATAAGCCAATTCCATTCAAATTTTTGGACATTGTATTGTTAGCCAATTTATTGGCATAAACCAAAATTTCACTTAGTAGTTTTCATTATATTATCACTAGACACATCAACTAATTCCATGAATTTATTATAATGATCTACAAAATATAAGAGAGTCAACATTTAACAGTAGCTAACATAATCAGCTTTTAAGAAACTTCTTATTCTCGAATATAATTAACCATTATATCATTCTCTATTTCATGTAACTAATACGCTAATCATATGAATCAATTATATACGCCTAATTATTCATTACCAAATTAACAACCTACACATAATGATCAGTAAGCACCACATACAAATAACATGTTCGACATTGCATCTATATTCTTATAGGAATACTAGCTAGTAGATGCACCTAGATGTTATGTTCATGCTTTGGTACTACCTTAAGAAGTATTACATCTTTCGGTCTAGGACTACATATTACAGGATTCCACTTTATCTTATGTGGTCTATGTCAGTTAAGGCAAGTGTTCCCGAAAGTAAAATGATGTAATAAAGTAAACTCTAACGAGGACGACTTAAGGGGTTTGACTTAGTCTAGGTAGGGGTATGGGACTCTACATACACATTTCATTAGTTGGACTTGAGGGAAGTCCTAGAAGGATGTTTTTATACTCTTATACTTTTATAAAGTTATTGATATGCATATGTTGATTTTACATGTTGATGATACTATATAATGTTGGTTTCACTTAATAACATATTAATTATCTATATTGCTAAATATTATGATGAATACTCATGATATTATGTTATCTGAAGTTAGATATTTTTTGTGATACTTTGGTTGGTTTACTTGGTTGAGTGGGTTTATGGGGCTTCACTTGGCCATTGCACTAGTAAGCTTGGTAGGGGGTTATGTGTTATGGTTTTTCTGGTGTTATAATGTTAGGAATTCTTGTGCATGCTTTGTTGTTATAACATGATATTCAATTTGCTTTGACTATGGTTCTAATATGATATATCTATGTTCACTTGCCTTTACTTGATGATATTGGTCTTGGTAATGAATTTTCTATTTCTTTAAGAAATATATGATTGTTGCCTTATATGTGTTATTGGTTGTGCATAAGGATTTTCAAACAAACTTAGCATAGTTTGAACAAATGTCCCCTTAGCATGGTTTCAAAGTTGTGTGTTCATATGTTTCAGTACTTGGTACAAGTGATGTACTAACCCCTGTTTTTTCCTTTTTCCCTAACATTTAATTTGCAAGGAAGGCTTCGATCATTTCTCAAAGTTTAGGTATGTTTACAAGATTTGAGGATGATGCATTTTCTCATTAAACCTGTGTGACTTGCTATAGTTTAAACATATTCATTTCACTCTTATTGTTCAAGACATTGTTTCTAAGCCTTAAATGGCAATTATACATTTCTGGAAGGGTTATGCCCAATATTTTCTATTCCCATATAGATTGTTTTATATGAGATATCTCTATTAGACTCTATCTTGTATTCTATTTGCAACATAAAAGTAGAAGCCTCTGCATGCTTCCTATGCGAGGAGTCTGAGTAAACTACCTCTGTATATATATTATTTGTAATCGTGAGGTGTGTGTAAACTTCATGATGTAGAAGTATGTGAAATTTTTTAAATTTTTCCGCACTTTTATACTATGAAATGTAATGACAACTGCTAAGAGGCTAGTCTTAGTCCTCTCCGAGGATGACGAGTTGGTATCTTTAAGGGGGTGCTCCCCGGATGTTAAAAACGTGTTATCAGAGCATGAAGTTGAATATATTTAGGATAGATGTCTCACTATAGCACTTCTATGCGGATCTTTTTTTTCATAATTATGAAGTGTGCCGCACTTATGAATGACAGAGTATGTGATGCTTAAGAAATTCTCATATTCTTGTATTCCGATGACTTGTCTCTAGAGCCTTACTTTGTATGCTTTCACCTAAACCCATTATCGTACTTATATATATATATATATATATATATATATATATATATATATATATATATATATATATATATATATATATATATATATATATATATATATATATATATATATGAATACTAGAAGGGAAGCCGCAAGAATGGACTAAGAAGGGATTGCTAATGCGAGAGATCATGACAACCAAGTGCCTCTACTTAAGCAAGTTCTTATGGTTGATGAAGTCCAGTTGTTGCTCAATCTATAAAGGATGAACAAATAAGGTCAACCTTTACCATTGTCCCAAGCCATGACCTCTCAAGTTAATGTTGTCACTTCTCAATTTCAAGCTATGATGGCCCAAGTGAATCAAGATGTTGGACCCCTTATGCCTCCACATGCTAGCACTATGGCTTCTCATTTAAGATACTTGAATCGGATGAACCCACGTATGTTCTTTGACTCAAAAGCTGATGAAGGCCCTCAAGACTTCCTTGATGAGTTCTATAAGATCCTATTTGTTTTGGGTGTGAATCAAAAGGACGAGTTGGCGGCCTATGAATTCAAAGATGTGCCTCAAACATGGTACACACATTTGAGGGATAATAGTGTGCTAAGAAGTGGTACGGTGACCTGAAGATATTCAAAAGGGACTACATTGATAAGTTCTTTCCTAGAGAGAGAAGGGAAGCTAAGGTTGAAGAATTTATCAACCTTCATTAAGGAGGTATGAGTGTACTTGACTACGTGAAATTTACTTAATTGTCCAAGTATTCTCGATCCTTAGTGTCTAACCTAATGGATGAGATGAGTTATTTTCTTACAGGAGTGTGCGATGACTTGGTGGAAGAATGTCGTTCGGCTATGATACAAGACAATATGAATATCTCTCGTCTAACGGTACATGTTAAAAAAGTGGAAGAATGTAGACTAAGGAGGAAGAGTAAAGAGGCCAAGAGCGTCAAGTCTTATGCAGATCGTTCTTCAAAACGAAGATTGGAAATCCTAGACAAGCCGAGATTCAAGAAGAGGTTCTCCAATCAAGTCCCTTCCAAATTTACCAAGGATCATGATGATAGGGTTTCTAACCCTATGTCTCAAAAGGGAAGAGGTACTAGTTCATCAAGTAAGGAGCCAACTTGTGCAAAATGTTGCAAGAAAAATATAGGTGAATGCCGAGTTGGGAGGGACAATTTCTTCGAGTAAGGCAAGAGTGGACACAAGGGTAGAGGTTTCTTTTATGTGAAGGTGAAACACAAGGGGAGCGGGCAAGCTCAAGCAAGTTGTCCTAATGTTGATGCTCCAAGAAAGAATTACTTTAATGCTCTTCGCTCTAGAAGTGAACAAGAGAGTTCTCTCGATGTAGTGACCGTTATGTTACAAGTCACTCTATTGATAGATATGATTTAATTGATCTGGGTGATACATTATCTTTTGTTACTCCTTTGGTAGCTAGGATGTTTGATATTTTTTCCCGATGTCCTAAATGAACCTTTTATGCCAACGACCTCGGTAGATGACTCGGTTGTTACAAAGAGGGTATATAGATATTTTCCTATAATTTTGCCTAATAGAATTACTCATGTTGAATTAGTGGAACTCGATATGTTTGATTTTTTTGTCATTAGGGAATGGATTGATTACATGATTATTTTGCATCTATATACTTTTGGACAAGATTTTCATGTCCAAATTTCCTAATGACTCAGTTTTAGAGTGGAAAGGGGTAATTCTATTCCTAGAGGTTATATAATTTCTTGTCGAAAGGCTTGGAAGATTATATTAAAGGGTGTTTATACCATGTTGTAGGAGTAAAGTATTTACTCTGAAAATCCTTCAATTAAGTTAGTCCCCGCAGTGAGGGAATTCTCGGAGGTATTTTTTATGACCTTCTAAAAATCCCTCCAAAATGGGAAATTGATTTAGATATTGACTTGCTAACGGATACAAACCCCATTTCAATTCCTTCTTATCGGATGGCTCCATCCGAATTGAATGAGTTGAACGCTCAACTCAAAGAATTACTAGATTAACGCTTTATTAGACCTAGTATTTATCCATGGGGTGCACCGGCATTATTTGTGATCAATAAGTATGGGTTCCTTAGAATGTGCATTTATTATCGCCAACTCAATAAAGTCACTACTAAGAAAAGTATCCTCTCCCTCAGATTGATATCTTTTTTGATCAACTTAAACGGAAAATCTACTTTTCTAAGATTGACTTGAGATCGGGGTATCACCAACTAAGGGTGAAAGGTGAGGATATACCTAAAACGACATTTCGAACTAGGTATAGTCATTATAAGTTCCTAGCAATATCTTTTGATCTCACTAATGCCTCGACTGCTTTTATCGACCTCATGAATAGGGTGTTTCGAAGATACCTAGAATCATTTGTCATTGTCTTCGTTGACGACATCTTCGTATATATGAAAAATGAGGGTGGACGCATGGACCATTTGAGAGTTGTATTGCAGGTGGTTAAGGAACACCAACTATTTGCTAAGTATAGAAAATGTGAGTTTCGGTTGAGGTCGGTGGCGTTTAATGGTGATATCATCTCTTGTGAGGGATTGAGGTTGATCAAGAAAAACCAAGGCGGTTAAAAATTTGTCTAGAGCATATACTCCAACAAACATTAGAAGTTTCTTGGGTATAGTGGGGTAATATAGGAGGTTTGTTGATTGTCTTGCGTCCATTGCTTCTCCCTTGACTACCTTGACCCCAAAAAGTGTAAAATTTGAGTGATCAGAGGAATGTGAAAGAAGCTTCCAAATTTTGAAGAATAGTATTACCTCTACTCTAGTGTTGACCTTACTGTAGGGTACCAAGGGATTCATAGTATATTGTGATGCATCCTTAGTGGGATTAGGTTGTATCCTTATACAATATGGGGTAGCAGTAGCATATGCCTCCCAACAACTTAAAGTGCATGCGAGGAATTATCCAAATCTTGAGATTAAAATAGCGGCCGTGATATTTGCTATATGGATCATCGTGTTTTTCTACCGATGGATAATCCATGGAGATCAAACAAAAGATCATTCAATGGAAAAACTGAATTTAGGCCTCCTCCAGCTCCTTTAAAGGGAATTGATGTTCTTAATAGCTTATGTGATTTTGAAAATGTGTTAAGGAAGAAGAAAAAGAGATTAATTGATGGCCCATGGAAAAAAGGTCAATTTTTTTTAATAACCTTACTGGAAGCACAACTTGTTACGACACAACCTTGATGTAATGCACATATAGAAGAACATAGTTGATAGCATACTTGGAACTCTTTTTTATATTTCAGGAAAAACAAAGGATCATGCAAAAGCACTGTATGATTTGAAAGATATGGGAATCAGGAAGAACCTTCATCAACAAGATATAGAAAATAGTAAGAGAACAAAGTTTACAAAGGCGTGCTTCTCAATGACAAATGGAGAGAAATCCATCATTTGTGGAGTTTAAAAGACCGCCAAGCTACCTGATGGTAGTGACTCAAATATATCTAGGTGTGTGCACTTGGATGAAAGAAAGGTGTCTAATTATAAAACCCATGATCCTCATTTCATGTTACATTTCTTGCATCCAATACCAATTAAAAGCATTCTTCCTGATCATGTGGCTATTCCTTTGATTCGTCTAAGTTCCTTCTTACATCGTTTGTGCCAAAAAGTCATCACATTGGAGGACTTGGATTGCTTAGAAGTAGAGATCATAGAAACAGTAAATCAGTTGGAGCGAATTTTTCCTCCTTCATTTTTTGATATCATGATTCATTTTCCTATTCATTTGGTGAATGAAGTGAGATTAGGAGGCCCAGTGCAAAATCGAAGGATGTATTGCACTGAAAGAGAAATGGGTACATTCAAATCATACATTTGCATTAGGCGTTTTCCAGAAGGTTGCATAGCAGAGACACGAGTGGGAATAGATTGCATGAATTGATTCTCAAAATATTTGCATCGGGGTGTGCATACCAGATTTAATAGGAGAGCGCGAAACAATGATGAATGTGACCCAAGTGACGCAGAACCTGTGAGTTTGTTTTCTAACAAAGGAGTTCCTTTAGTTGCAATGAAAACTGATCCAATCATTTTAGATGACAACTCAGTAAGTCAGGCACATGCATACATATTGGGAAATTGTGACGATGTTCAAGAATATATTAGGTACCTTAATTTGAATATAACATTCCTTTTGTATAATTAATTTTTATCTTATTTAATTTATTATTTTAACAAATATAGTAAATGTTTTTTATAGAGCATGAGCAAGAGGTTAATAATCAGTCACGAAGATCTAAATGGAGCAAAGCTAAGAATCATTGTCAAAACTTCTCTCAATGGTTTGAAACTCGTGCTTTGCAAGAGGATGCGCCTGATTTGATAAAACAATTGTCTAGAGGACCAAATTCTGTTGCAAAAAGATATTCTGGGTATCTCATTAATGGATATAGGTTCCATGTTAGGCAGCGTGATGCAAGGCGTAAAACACAAAACAGTGGTGTTACACTAATTGCCTCAACTACAAGCTTTGCAAGCTCAAAGGATAAAAATCAGATTGCTGCAGTTTGACTTATTATGGTGAAATAGTTGATATTGTTGAATTAAACTATCACAGGCATTTTAAGGTTGTTTTATTTAAGTGTGATTGGTATGAGGTTGAAAAAGATGTTTATGGCCTTACTTATGTCTACTTTAACAAGAGATGCTCTCAGGAAGAGCCTTTTGTGCTTGCATCTCAAGTACACCAATGCTTCTATGTGCAAGATCCATATGATCAAGATAAACATTATGTTATGAAGACTGTTCCAAGAGACTTGTTTAACATGGGTGATGAAGTTGAATCTAATCTCCCACAAAGTTATGAAAATGAGCCATCTGAACATTCGAAGGGTCATTCCATACCAAAAGATAATGGTGAAGTACTCTTAACAAGGACTGATATACCAGAAACAATCATGTAACGACCTGTTTAGTCGTTTTGAGCAGCAGATTTTTTTCTGGAAAACTGGCTGAGATGACGGACCCCACGACGAACCGTCATGGGCACGACGGACCGTCGCAGGGTCTCGTTTCAAAACACTTAGAAATTCTAAAAATTGGGTACTGAAATCGACTCTCTGAACTTCGTGACGGAATGGCATGAACGGACCGTCACAGGCGTGATGGACCGTCACAGATTCTTTAGTGGAAATCCAGTCTCTGAACCTTGCGACGACCTGCAGGACGGACCGTCGCAGGCACGACGGGCCGTCACAGACTGCTTAATCCCAGTGTGGGTCGGATTTCCTTAAATGTTTTAAGGGACGTTTAAGACTATTCTTGCCTTAATTATAAAGTTAATGGGTTAATGTTAATAAGTCTAATTACTTGGGGGTTAAAAGAGGTAACCTTATGTTAATTAGTGGGTTATTATTGCCATCCTTTATTCTTAATTATATGATAATTAGGGTAAAAGAAGGAGGGTTTGAATAAGAAAAAAAATAGAAAGAACAAGAGGGAGAGGGAGAATCGAACGAGAAGAGAGGAACAAAGCTTGGGAATTTGCTTGCTTGATCACTAATCTTCGGTGGAGGTAGGTTATGGTTTTCACACTATTCGTAGTAAACTCTTAATAGCGAATGATATGTATTATTAGTATTGTAAACCCTTCTATATGCTTAATTGTATGCTTGCATGAATATGATTATGTAATTGTGAATAAATAAGCATGATGAAGCTATTGAATCCCAAATCTTGAAAAGGAACCCTAATCTACTTTGTTAATGAGGATGCCTTGGTATAAAAGAAGGCTTGATGAACGAAAGTGGTGAGAATGAGGAAATGAGTGTCACGTTCCGACACCAGGATAGTATATGGATTGGGTGCCACGTTCCGGTACCAGGATAGAATGAGGATTGGAGTGTCACGTTCAAAAACCAGGATAGTATATGGATCGGGTGCCACGTTCCGGTACCAGGATAGAATGAGGATCGGAGTGTCACGTTCCGACACCAGGATAGTATATGGAGCGGAGTGTCACGTACCGACAAGAGGGGAACAGATATAATGAATCTTTAAAGATGCTAATATACTCAATCTAATGAATCTAATTCCCAAATGAGTATGGTATTGAGGCTTGAGTCCTCATGTGTGAACTTGACGGTAATTGCTAATGATATAGTACTTGTTGTTGCTACATGTTGAGTATTATAGTTGATTTATGATATTATTTGATATATACTGTTTTCTATTTTGAGTTGGCCGATGATACCTACTCAGTACTTGTGTTTGTACTGACCCCCTACTTTTATGTTTTTTTCTTTGTCATTTGTGGAGTGCAGCAAACGTGCCGTCGTCTTCGACTCAACAGTAATTCTAGCCAGTCTTCACTACACCGGATCTTCATGGTGAGCTAATGCTTCTAGCTTGGACTGGATCTTCTTCTTCAAGTCTTGATGCCTTGAACTTTCGGCATGGACTAGCTTTTATTTGTTTTAGCTTCTTAGACATTTTTAGTTTAGAAATTTGAGGATAGATGTTCTTGTGATGATGACCTCCAGATTTTGGGGATAATAATAGTTATTGAATTGATTTTATTAATGAGTTAAGTCTTCCGCATTACTTTCTGTTGATATTATATTGAAATGATAAGGGTTAGATTGGTTGGTTCGCTCACATAGGAGGGTAAATGTGGGTGCCAGTCGCGGCTCGGTTTTGGGTCGTGACAAATCATTGATGCGCCTGTGGAGGAATTTGTCAATCAACAACATGAAGTCGAGTATGAAGAGAAGTTTGAAGATGAGTTCAAAGATAAGTCTGAAAATGAGTATGAAGATGAGTTTTCAGATGCGTTTGAAGACGAGTATGAAAATGAGTATGAAGATAAGTCTGATGATGAAGTCGAGTCTGAAAAGAGTCTGAATAAGACACACCATGATTTTCATTTTTTTTGTGATGATCATATAGTGCTCACTCACTGTTTTTGTAATATAATAGTTTTTTGGTAAAATGCATTAATATATCTAATTTGTGGAATGTAATATGTTGCCTTCTTATCTGATTATTATTTTATTGAGGAACCTATACTTCTAGCTTATTTTTTCTTCATTTGGTTGTTTGTTATTTATATACTTTCTGGTTTCATTTAATTATCAGGCAGTTGGAATTAGATGCATTCAACTCTTTAGTTCGAAGTTGCTCCTGGTTTGGTCGTTGTCCTGAGTTTGTCGCTCCGAGAGAGGTATAACTCTTTACCTTTTATTAATTTATGTAATAAGAAGCTCTCCAGTTTTTAAATGTGGATCCAGCCAACGGCCTCTGTTGAGGGAAGAACCCACCCAGGATTGCAAACATTGGGCATGTGACGCGAATAGCTAACAAACTTGTTCAACTAGGGAACAATATTAATGGCATACAGTCGCGTCTGCAGTTGTTTGAAATATCTTGTTTCATATGTTATAAATTTTTTCTGTTTGTTCATGTAGTTCTTCCAATTTGAATCCGTCCTGCTACTTCTTTCACTTAAACAATCTAATTATTTTGTAGTCTTACTTACTATTGGAAAACAAATTGAAGAGATTTAAACAAAGCAAAAACAATGAATCAATCAACAATGCTAAAGAAAAAAGGTTTGAATCCAAACAAAGCTCAAACTCTATTGAAGAATCTGGATGTTGATATGCAATACCGATCAAGTGATGAATTGGCCAACAAATTCAAGATTAAGAGAGAACAACTTGTAAATGAACGCAATGATAAAGCTAAGAAAGAGCAGGCACCAATATCACATAAAAGAAAGAATTTTGAGGATTTCATTCCACAACAAGGAAAGAGTAAATTGCTTGGGAACAAATCAGTCATTCAATCGTCTTCAAGGGAAAAGCTTAAAACCTCACGTATGATTGCAGGGAAAGGACAAACTAAAAAGAGGTTATTTCAATTTGAAGAGTCCATTCAAGATAATGGAACTAAACTTCCTATGAATAATTCTAGGTTCCATACGTCATTCAGTAAAGATGTTACTGCTTCTGCACATGCGCCTGGAACAACACTAGGTAATGGAGAGGCAACACATGATATTCTTGATCTACCGAATTGCAAACAGGTAAAGAAGAAGCCGGTCATACCAGCTAGTACTCTTGATCAGTTTCTAAAAGATCAAGGGATACACAAAGATGATGAAACAAAACGTGACAACAACACAACAAGTGATGTAGAATTTATGCATACTCTTATTATTAATGAACATAGCAAAGTTTTGATGATCGTGTGGAACAAGAAGAGGAAATTGACATTTATTGTAGTACAAAAGGTATGTTTTAAACCTTGTAAGATTTAGAACTCATTATAAATGAAATATCTTATTTCCTGTCTGTTACATCAATCTAGAAATGTCGAAGCCAAAAAAAGTTCGAGGACATACAACATATAAGGATATTCATGCAAGAAATTTGGAAGAAAGAAAGGAGGTGACATTTGATAAAGGACAAGCGGTGGGACCAACTAATAAGATAGTGTCACAATTAAGCAACTTTATAGGAACAATTGCAAGGAATCCCAGATTCATTAGCTTGATGTACACTAGTTGGCATGTGGTGCCAAATTATACTAAAAAGCGCATGTGGGAATACGTCAATGTAAAAACAACCACTCTTGAGAATTCATATTTTTTTTACTTACTGAAACTAAATATATTTTATTTTGCATAGTCCAAATATCTACTTCCAGTAGAAGGAAAGAAGTGTGTGATAACTGGTCTTCGTGATGCTTGGAGGCGACACAAGCAAAAAATTAAAAAGAATTTTTTTGATAAAAATAGTACCCTTGAGGATATGCTAGAAAAATGTCCTGATGGACTTCCACATAATCAATTCCGCCAGTTTATCGAGTATTGGAAACACCCAACTGTTCAAGTAAGGATAAATTGGTGCATTTCCACTCATCGACTAATTCTGTGTGATGTCTATTCTTTCTATACATATCAATTCAATTATGTCTTTGTTTTTAACAATAGGCTATATGCGAGATTAATTCTCAAAATAGGAAAAAACAAAAGTTGAGGCATTTGTAATACTTAGCTGACACTTCATACAAAATTTGATTTTCATTTTTTGTACTATATAAGTACTTACTGATTTTTTTAAATTTCTTTTGATATAATCTGTAGCGTGCAGCCAATGACAACAACGAAGAACCATCAAAGCCTTAAATATTTATTGCAACTCGTACCAAGACGGGAAAGGAAATCCAGGCAGACACCCAAATTGCAATAGTAACATTTATATTGTGGGGAGTTTGACTACATTAAATTTTAATCACGTATGCCTTCTTCTTCTTCTTCGACTTGTGCAAGTTCGAGGAGATATCAATTACTTGTCGACATTGTCTAATTATTTTTTACGAAAAATTTTCATAATGTTTAAATGCTTGATCGCTATCATAGGATTGGAAATGAAATAGTACTTACAATTCACTATGGATGCCAATTTTATTCAATAGGCTGAACTTCAAAATCGCCAAAATTCTGGGGAAACAACTGATGATGCATTTAGGGCATTGTTTGGAAAGGAGCAGCCTGGTCGAGTTAGGTGCTATGGTAGATCAGTGACAACAATTTCTTTGAACAAAGATGAGGAAATTAACAATCTAAAACAAAAGCATGCCGATGAAATCACTTCTTTAAAGGAAGAATTGAGAGAACTAATGCGACATTTATTCACTCAATTGCTGCAAAACAACCCTGGATTGAATTTTCAAGATATACCAGGGTGTGTTGGATCTAACCTTGCTTCACCTATTGATGCAAGTAGTGCACATGTTGTAAGAGGCAAAAATATTCCATTTTCTTCGGGGTCAGCTCAAGATTCGGTTCTTCAAAAGGTATTTTGTATTTCAAATTCTCTGTTAATGGTGGCAATATTGTTTTTCTTATAGTTAAGTTTATGTTCTTGGTAATGAAATTCAAAACATATTTTTACTTGTCTAAGTTTAGTCCACCAATTTATAACTGTTAAGAATGTTTTTATTTTTGGTTTAAGCATTTGAATAGTTAGTTGAATAATCGTTGTTTTAGTATTGTGCAATTGATGAGTCTGTGGGTAACACATTAATGTGCTACAGCCTGTGATTAATAATGTCTACATGCTAGACAATTGTAATACTATTGTTATTAGTATAGAGTTTAATTGTTTGCAAATCTTTACCTTTCTAGGGGAGAGAAACCATATAGAGATTTACCATTAATAGAAGATCTTGTGGGTAGATTTATTATGTTTGATAGATCCTTAATGGTTACTTGTTTAAACTACAGACTAGGCAGAGAAAATTGAAGAGGAATATCTGTAGGGGATTTTCTTGCAGCCTGGTCCTCTATTTTTTGTTCACTGTCTGTTAAATCTTTACCTTATTCAAGATTTCGTTTGTGTCTTTTTATAGCATTCCTTCTCTTCTTACTAAACATTTCTCTTGTATGTATTTTTTGTTTATGTCTTTTTTGTTCATTGTCTGATGATGAACCTTTCCCTAGAGATTACCTCTCTTGGAATATGGGTACTGGGATTACTGGGATTACTTCTCTGAACTTCATGACGAACCTGCAGGACGGACAGTCATAAACTCGATGGACCGTCGTGGACTCCGTAACCCCACACTTAGACTTCCCCATCTTCCTTCAGCAGCTGCACTACGTTGCCACCTACGGACCGTCACAGACACGACTGTCCGTCGAGGGTCTTTGTTCCAAAACACTTAAACTCTTGGAATATGGGTACTGGGATTACTTTTCTGAACTTCATGACGAACCTGAGGGACGGTCCGTCATAGTCACGATGGACCGTCGTGGACTCTGTAACCCCACACTTAGTTAAACTCTTGGAATATGGGTACTGGGATTACTTCTATGAACTTCATGACGAACCTTCAGTACGGACCGTCGTGGTATCCTGTAACGACCTGTTTAGTCGTTTTGAGCAGCAGATTTTATTTCTGGAAAATTGGCTGAGGCAACGGACCCCACGACGGACCGTCACAGCCACGATGGACCGTCGCAGGGTCTCGTTTCAATATACTTAGGAATTCTGAAATTGGGTACTGAAAATCGACTCTCTGAACTTCGTAACGAACTTGCAGGACGGACCGTCACAGGTGTGACGGACCGTCACAGTCCACTTGGGTTCTAAGAGGCTGCAACGACCTGCGTGACGGACCGTCGTAGTCACGACGGGCCGTCACAGGTTGCGCGAATCCCAGGCAGATTCGGATTTCTTTGCACGTTTTAAGGGACGTTGTGGACTATTCTTTCCTTAATTATAGATTTCGTGGGTTTATATTAATAACTCATATTCTTGAGGGATAAAAGAGGTAACTTTGGGTTAATTAGTGGGGTATTCTTGCCATCTTTTACACTTAATTATATGTTAATTAGGGTAAAAGAAAGAGGGTTTGAATAAGAAAAAGAGAAAAGAAAAGAGAGAGAGATAGATTGATCGATTGAGAGAGTCGAACGAGGAAGAAGAATATTAAATCTTGGGAAATTGCTTGTTGATTCCAATTCTTCGGTGGAGGTAGGTTATGGTTATTTTACGAAATTCGTAGTGAACTCTTAATAGTGAATGATATGTATTGGTGGTATTGTAAACCTGTCTATATGCTTAATTGTATGCTTGCATGAATATGATTATGTGATTTTGATAAAACAAGCATGATGAAAACCATTGAATCCCAAATCTTGAAAGAAACTTTGATCTACTTATTAATGATGATGCCTTGGTATAAAAGAAGGCTTGATGAATTAAAGTAATGGGATTGATGATGCCTTGGTATAGAGAAGGCTTGATGAACGGATAGAATGAGATTAGTGGATCGGAGTGTCACGTTCCAACACATAGTATTAGTGGAACGGGTGTCACGAACCGACACGTAGAATTAGGGGATCGGAGTGTCACATACCGACACATGTAGGGGATCGGAGTGTCACGTTCCGACACATATAGGGGATCGGAGTGTCACGTTCCGACACATATAGGGGATCGGAGTGTCACGTACCGACACATATAGGGGATCGGGTGTCACGAACCGACACGTAGAATTAGGGGATCGGAGTGTCACGTACCGACACATAGTGGTAGGGGATCGGTGTGTCACGTACCGACACAAGAGGAAGAAAGATAATGAATCTTGAAAGATGTTAAATATACTCAATCTAATAAGCTTAATTCCCAAATGAGTATGGTATTGAGGCTTGAGCCCTCATGGATGAACTTGATGGTACTTGTTGATGATTATAGTACTTGTTGTTGCTACATGTTGAGTATATAGTTGATTTATGATAGTACTTGATATATATTATCTTCTATTTTGAGTTGGCCGATGATATCTACTCAGTACTTGTGGTTGTACTGACCCCCCCTACTTTCATGTTTTCTTCTTTGTTATTTGTGTAATGCAGCAAACGTTCCGTCAACTTCAACTCAACAGTAATTCGAGCCAGTCATCGTCATACCGGATCTCAGGGTGAGCTAACGCCTCTAGCTTGGACTCGATCTTCTTTTTCAAATCTTGATGCCTTGACTTCCGGCATGGACTAGCTTCTTATGTATTTTTAGCTCTTAGACATTCTTAGATAGTAATTTGATCATAGATGTTCTTGTGATGATGACTTCCAGATTTTGGGGATAATAATAATAGTTTGAATTGTTTTTATTAATGAGTTTAAGTCTTCCGCATTTCTTTTGTTGATATTGTATTAAAATGTTAAAGGATTAGATTGGTTGGTTCGCTCACATAGGAGGGTAAATGTGGGTGCCAGTCGCGTCCCCGATTTGGGTCGTGACAAACTTGGTATCAGAGCATTAGGTTCATTGGTCTCATCACACAAGAACGAGTCTAGTAGAGTCTTAAGGAACAGTAGGGGGACGCCTTTACTTTTCCTTGAGAGGCTATAAGACTTTAGGAAAATTCCATTCTTTCATTCTTTCTTTCGTGCTACTACTTGAGTCCAATTGGTATCTAGGTGATACAAATTGGTATCTTACCATCTTCACTCTATTTCGCAGATGGTTAGAACTAGAGCAACGACCGCACCAGCAGCAACAACGGCAAGACAAGAAACATCTGAGCCAGCCACTGGGGCTGTGGCTCGAGGAAGAACAGTGGCAAGAGGCCGTGGTAGAGGCCGTGGGAGGACGTCCTCTAGAGGAAGAGGACGAGCACCTAGTCCATCTGATGCTAGGGCGGTGACTCATCCACCGACCGAGGAGGTAGTAAGAGAGGGTGAGGAAGGGGAAACTGAACAAGAGCAGAATGAGGAATTGCCACCCCAACCTACCCCAGAGATGATCAATAAGGTTCTTGCTTATCTTAGCGGGTTATCTGATCACGGTCAGGCACCTCCAGTGGTCTCTGCACCAACACCTCCGGTTTCAGAGGTACGACATGCGGCTACTATGGCTCCCCGCATGGATGCCTCATTGGAGATAGGCACATTTCCACGTCTGACTACTGGACCGATAATGACAAACGATCAGCACGAACTTTTAAGTAAGTTCTTGAAATTGAAACCTCCAGTCTTCAAGGGTGCAGAATCTGAAGATGCTTATGATTTTCTGGTTGATTGTCATGAGCTACTACACAAGATGGGGATAGTAGAACGGTTTGGCGTTGATTTCGTAAGCTATCAGTTTCAAGGGAACGCCAAAATTTGGTGGCGATCACATGTCGAGTGTCAACCGACAGAGGCCACACCCATGACTTGGGCATCCTTCTCTACCCTATTTATGGAGAAGTAAATCCCAAGGACTTTGAGAGATAGAAAAAGGGATGAGTTCTTGAGTCTAGAGCAAGGTAGGATGACGGTTAACGCATATGAGGCCAAATTCCGTGCATTATCCAGGTATACTACCCAACTTTGTTTCAGTCCACAAGAACGGATTCGCCGTTTTGTGAAGGGGTTGAGGTCAGAATTGTGGATTTCAGCCTTACAGGTAGCGGCTACGGCAACATCCTTCCAAGAGGTGGTAGATTTTGTGATAGAGGTGGAAGGAGTGAAGCCAGATGACTTCACCACGAAATCGACATCAAAGAGATTTCGAAGGGGAGGTGAGTTTAATAGTTCTTACTCTAGAGGACAGAGCTCCGGAGGTTACTCAAGTCGACCAATTCAGTCATCACTACAGACTGTAGTTGGGGGTCAACCTCAGAACGGTCAACACTACTCTGAGAGACCTATGCCTGACTCCAGAGAGTGTTATGGATGTGGGGAGATTGGACATGTTAGGAGGAATTGTCCAAAACAGAGTTACAGACCCCCAATAGCTAGAGGTAGAGGTGGTCATGGTAGAGGCCGCTTAATTTTCTGGAGGACGTGGTGGTCGAGGTAATGGTGGTCACTACAACGGCAGAGGCGATGGGCAAATTGGAGCCACAACGACACAACATGGTAGGGGCAACGGACAGACTGGTGATAGGGCCCATTGTTACACTTTCCCTGGGAGATCCGAAGCGGAGGCGTCTGATGCTGTTATCACAGGTAATCTTTTGGTTTGTGATTGCATGGCATCTATATTATTTGACCCTGGGTCCACTTTTTCATATGTATCTTCATCATTGTCTAATGGTCTAAATTTACATTATGAATTACTTGATACGCCTATTCGTGTTTCTACTCCGGTGGGTGAGTATGTGGTAGTTGAAAAGGTATATAGGTCTTGTTTGGTGAACTTTGTGGGGAGCAACACTTATGTAGATTTGGTTATCTTAGAAATGGTTGATTTTGATGTAATTCTGGGTATGACTTGGCTTTCTCCGCAATTTGCGATCTTGGATTGTAATGCTAAAACGGTGACGTTAGCCAAGCCTGGGACAGACCCGTTAGTGTGGGAGGGAGACTACACCTCCAATCCGGTGCGTATCATATCCTTTCTTCGTGCTAAGAAAATGGTTAGTAAAGGATGTTTAGCTTTCTTGGCACATCTCAAGGATGACACTACCCAAGTACCTTTGATTGAGTCAGTTTCGGTAGTCTGTGAGTTTTTGGATGTGTTCCCTACAGATCTTCCCGGTATGCCACCAGATAGGGATATTGACTTCTGTATCGATCTTGAACCGGGTACTCGCCCCATTTCTATACCTCCGTATAGAATGGCTCCCGCCAAATTAAGAGAGTTAAAGGCTCAACTTCAAGAGTTGTTGAGCAAAGGCTTCATTAGACCAAGTGCATCTCCTTGGGGTGCTCCGGTTTTGTTTGTGAAGAAGAAGGATGGGAGTTTTCGGATGTGCATAGACTACCGGCAGTTGAACAAGGTAACTATTAAGAACAAGTATCCTCTTCCTCGCATTGATGACTTATTCGATCAACTACAAGGTGCTTGTGTCTTCTCGAAGATCGACTTGAGATTCGGTTATCATCAATTGAAAATACAGGCAACGTATGTGCCAAAGACCGCTTTTCGGACTAGGTATGGGCATTATGAATTTGTAGTGATGTCCTTTGGTCTTACAAATGCCCCCACTGCTTTCATGAGCTTGATGAATGGGATATTTAAGCCGTATTTTGTTCTCTTTGTGATCGTATTTATAGATGATATACTGGTATATTCTAAAAGTAAGGAGGAACATGAGGAGCATTTGAGAATTATATTGGAAATGTTGAGGGAGAGAAAGCTTTATGCCAAGTTCTCTAAGTGTGAGTTTTGGCTAGATGCAGTGTCCTTCTTGGGGCATGTGGTTTCTAAGGAAGGAGTGATGGTGGACCCTTCTAAGATTGAGACAGTGAAGAATTGGGTGAGACCCACTAATGTGTCAGAAATAAGAAGCTTTGTTGGGTTAGCTAGCTACTACCGCCGATTTATCAAGGGATTCTCCTCTATTGCTTCCCAATTGACGAACTTGACTACGCAGAATGTTCCATTTGTATGGTCGGATGAGTGTGAGGAAAGCTTTCAGAAACTCAAGACCTTGTTGACTACCGCGCCCATCCTTACCTTGCCAGTAGAGGGTAAAAACTTCATCGTTTATTGTGATGCATCCTATTTGGGTTTGGGTGCAGTGCTAATGCAAGAGAAGAACGTGATTGCTTATGCTTCAAGACAATTAAAAGTGCATGAACGTAACTATCCAACTCATGACTTGGAATTGGCCGCGGTGTTTGCACTAAAGCAATGGAGGCATTATTTATATGGGGTTAAGTGTGAAATCTATACGGATCATCGTAGTCTACAGTATGTCTTTACTCAGAAAGATTTGAACTTGAGACAAAGGAGATGGATGGAACTACTGAAGGACTACGACATCACTATTTTGTATCATCCGGGGAAGGCGAATGTTGTGGCAGATGCCTTGAGTAGAAAGCCGGGAAGCATGGGAAGTCTAGCTCATTTGCAAGCTTCTAGACGCCCATAGGCTAGAGAAGTGCAGTTTTTGGCTAATGACCTCATGAGGTTAGAAGTAAATGAGAAGGGAGGATTGTTAGCTTGTGTGGAGGAAAGATCCTCCTTCCTTGCAAGATTAAGGGGAAGCAGTTTGACGATGAGAAATTGGTCCGGATTCGAGATAAAGTGTTGCAAGGAAAGGCTAAAGAAGCAACAATTGATGAGGAAGGTGTTTTGAGGATTAAGGGAAGGGTATGTGTACCCCGCGTCGATAATCTGATCAACACTATTCTGACAGAGGCTCATAGTACAAGGTATTCTATACATCCGGGTGCAACCAAGATGTATCGGGACCTAAAGCAACACTTTTGGTGGAGTAGAATGAAGCGTGATATTGTTGACTTTATTGCCAAATGTCCAAACTGTCAACAAGTAAAGTATGAACACCAAAGGCCCGGAGGAACTCTTCAGAGAATGCCCATTCCTGAATGGAAGTGGGAGAGAATCGCAATGGACTTTGTGGTTGGCCTTCCAAAGACAATGAGTAAGTATGACTCCATTTGGGTGATTGTTGATAGGTTAACTAAGTCTGCTTATTTTATTCCGGTCAAGGTGACTTACAATGCAGAGAAGTTAGCCAAGATCTATATCTCCGAAATCGTTCGATTGCATGGGGTTCCACTATCCATCATATAAGATAGAGGTACGCAGTTTACTTCTAAGTTTTGGAAAACATTGCATGCTGAATTGGGTACTAGGTTGGACCTTAGCACTGCATTTCACCCTCAGACCGATGGTCAGTCTGAGCGAACGATTCAAGTGTTAGAGGATATGCTTCGTGCTTGTGTAATAGAATTTGGTGGTCATTGGGATAACTTTCTACCCTTAGCGGAGTTTTCATACAATAATAGTTATCACTCAAGCATTTATATGGCCCCATTTGAAGCATTGTATGGTAGGAGATGTAGGTCTCCCATTGGTTGGTTTGATGCATTTGAGGTTAGACCTTGGGGTACTGACCTCTTGAGGGATTCGTTAGATAAGGTGAAGGGCATTCAAGAAAAGCTTCTAGCGGCGCAAAGTAGACAAAAGGAGTATGCAGACCGAAAGGTTAGAGACTTGGAGTTCATGGAGGGTGAACAAGTCTTGTTGAAGGTTTCACCCATGAAAGGGGTGATGCGGTTTGGCAAAAGAGGTAAGCTAAGTCCAAGGTATATTGGACCATTTGAGGTACTAAAGAGAGTCGGGGAGGTGACTTATGAATTAGCCTTACCTCCAGGGCTGTCCGGAGTGCATCCGGTGTTTCATGTGTCCATGTTGAAAAGATACCATGGAGATGGAAACTACATTATCCGTTGGGATTCAGTTTTGCTTGATGAGAATTTGACTTATGAGGAGGAACCGGTTGCTATATTAGATAGAGAGGTTCGCAAGTTGAGGTTGAGATAGATTGCATCCATCAAAGTTCAATGGAAGAATCGACCGGTTGAGGAGGCTACTTGGGAGAAGGAGGCAGATATGCAAGAAAAATACCCACATCTGTTTATAGATTCAGGTACTCCTTTTCGCAATTGTTTTTCTTCTTTTGATCGTTCGGGGACGAACGATGGGTAAATTGGTATCTATTGTAACGACCTGTTTAGTCGTTTTCAGCAGCAAATTTTATTTCTGGAAAATTGGCTGAGGCAACGGACCCCACGACGGACCGTCACAGGCACGACGGACCGTCGCAGGGTCTCGTTTCAATATACTTAGGAATTCTGAAATTGGGTACTGAAAATCGACTCTCTGAACTTCGTAACGAACTTGCAGGACGGACCGTCACAGGTGTGACGGACCGTCACAGTCCACTTGGGTTCTAAGAGGCTGCAACGACCTGCGTGACGGACCGTCGCAGTCACGACGGGCCATCACAGGTTGCGCGAATCCCAGGCAGATTCGGATTTCTTTACACGTTTTAAGGGACGTTGTGGACGATTCTTTCCTTAATTATAGATTTCGTGGGTTTATATTAATAACTCAAATTCTTGAGGGATAAAAGAGGTAACTTTGGGTTAATTAGTGGGGTATTCTTACCATCTTTTACACTTAATTATATGTTATTTAGGGTAAAAGAAAGAGGGTTTGAATAAGAAAAAGAGAAAAGAAAAGAGAGAGAGATAGATTGATCGATTGAGAGAGTCGAACGAGGAAGAAGAATATCAAAGCTTGGGAAATTGCTTGTTGATTCCAATTCTTCGGTGGAGGTAGGTTATGGTTATTTTACGAAATTCGTAGTGAACTCTTAATAGTGAATGATATGTATTGGTGGTATTGTAAACCTGTCTATATGCTTAATTGTATGCTTGCATGAATATGATTATGTGATTTTGATAAAACAAGCATGATGAAAACCATTGAATCCCAAATCTTGAAAGAAACTTTAATCTACTTATTAATGATGATGCCTTGGTATAAAAGAAGGCTTGTTGAATTAAAGTAATGGGATTGATGATGCCTTGGTATAAGAAGGCTTGATGAACGGATAGAATGAGATTAGTGGATCGGAGTGTCACGTTCCGACACATAGTATTAGTGGGACGGGTGTAACGAACCGACACGTAGAATTAGGGGATCGGAGTGTCACGTACCGACACATGTAGGGGATCGGAGTGTCACGTTTCGACACATATAGGGGATCGGAGAGTCACGTTCCGACACATATAGGGGATCGGAGTGTCACGTACCGACACATATAGTGGATCGGGTGTCACGAACCGACACGTAGAATTAGGGGATCGGAGTGTCAAGTACCGACACATAGTGGTAGGGGATCGGAGTGTCACGTACCGACACAAGAGGAAGAAAGATAATGAATCTTGAAAGATTTTAAATATACTCAATCTAATAAGCTTAATTCCCAAATGAGTATGGTATTGAGGCTTGAGCCCTCATGGATGAACTTGATGGTACTTGTTGATGATTATAGTACTTGTTGTTGCTACATGTTGAGTTTATAGTTGATTTATGATAGTACTTGATATATATTATCTTCTATTTTGAGTTGGCCGATGATATCTACTTAGTACTTGTGGTTGTACTGACCCCCCCTACTTTCATGTTTTCTTCTTTGTTATTTGTGTAATGCAGCAAACGTTCCGTCAACTTCAACTCAACAGTAATTCGAGCCAGTCTTCGTCATACCGGATCTCAGGGTGAGCTAACGCCTCTAGCTTGGACTGGATCTTCTTTTTCAAATCTTGATGCCTTGACTTCCGGCATGGACTAGCTTCTTATGTATTTTTAGCTCTTAGACATTCTTAGATAGTAATTTGATCATAGATGTTCTTGTGATGATTACTTCAAGATTTTGGGGATAATAATAATAGTTTGAATCGTTATTATTAATGAGTTTAAGTCTTCCGCATTTCTTTTGTTGATATTGTATTAAAATGTTAAAGGATTAGATTGGTTGGTTCGTTCACATAGGAGGGTAAATGTGGGTGCCAGTCGTGTCCCCGATTTGGGTCGTGACATCTCCGTAACCCCACACTTAGTCAGACTTCCCCATCTTCCTTCAGCAGCTACACTATGATGCAGTTCTTTGAAAATATCATGTCATGTTTTTATGTATTGATTTTTGTGGAAACTTCTAAACTATGTTATGAACCTTGTTTCCAGTGGTCATCACTGGTTTGTTTGAACTACTTGTGTGTAATTTTTACATTGATGTTTACAATAGAAGACTGCACAAATTAGACTTTTGAAGTTTAATTTTTGAGAGCCAACGACAGAAGACTGCACAAATGTTGTAGTCCTTATAATGTGTAATTTTTACATTGACATTGTATTTAGATTTGGATTGTCTGTCTTACATTGAATCTTCTCTGGTTATTCACTTCCACAATTAATTCTCAAACTTATAATTTTATTTTAAATGTGCAGGAAAATGCAGGTAATTGAATTTTAATTTGGCAAGAAGTAAACTCAAACAATTGTGGCATTTGTATTGTTGTCATATACGTTTGAATGACACTTTTGGTTTTTTGGAACTTGTTGATATTAGAGATATTTAAGCAATCACTTTCTATGTTTTGGTTGTAAATGAAATATTTCTCAAAGTTTATTTGAAATATTTATCTTAAATTTAATGATTAATTAGTTCATTTTGTATTTTAGGTCACTTGTATGTATGTAAATATATTAGATATATTTGTGTTACATGTAGGCTTAATAATGTTGAAGTTACACTTTGTAAGTGTTGCTTTAGGTAGATATAAAGTTACACTTTGTAAGTGTTGCTCTAGATGAGATATAAAATCAACACTTTATCAGTGTTGCTATAGATGAGATATAAAGTAACAATTCATAAGTGTTGCTATAGCTGACATATAAAATAACACCTTATAAGTGTTGCAATAGAAGAGATATAAAGTTACACATTATAAATGTTGCAATCGATGACCAATAAAAGGCAACACTTTTTAAGTGTGACCAATAAATCTGAAAAGGCAACGCTTTTAAGAGTAGTCTAAAAAAAATAGGTGTTGCTAATGCACGTCTTCAAAGCGTGCCCTTATACCTATTTGGCTACGCTTTATAAGTGTTGCCAAATATGGAAACATTTTAAAAGTGTTGCCTAATGTCAAAGGTTATGCTTCTTTTGGGCAGCCCCTAAGAAGTGTTGCTGACTGTCCAAAAGTGTAGCCTTTTCTCAAAGGACACACTTTTTGCTAGTTTAGGCTACACTTACGTGGTGTTGCTGTAGGCTGAAAATGGTGTAGTGCAAACTCAAATTACTCTTCCTACTCTCTACTCTGTCTCCCCCCAAAGAAAAAAAACATAAAAGACCAAGGGTTAAGGGTTATAGGACGGAAAGAAGTCAACTTTGCACCATCAATCTTCTACGAATAATAACAAATATGGCATTTTCACCTTTGGGATTCCTTTCCACAAAGGGTTCATTTAAAAAAATATTCAAAGTTGAATTGAACATGGGTCTCTTTCTCATCTGAGACTGATCTTTGAAATTGTGTGCTTTATTTCTAATGGTTATTATATTAGGATTTATTATTTTTAAACTTTAGTATTTTTTGATGTTTAACCTAGTATGCGGGTGAGGTTATGAATTTACCCAAATTCCCTAACCCTATGTTATGAAGTAGTGTATAATTGATTAGTATTTACACAATTTACTTAGTTATTGTGATAATTAGTATTGTATGATGTTACTACACCTCTTATTTGATGAAATTGTTTGGTGTATGGTAAGAACATGAATGATGGATTTTGAAGGAGAATTTGTAAGACTTTGTTATCATAAACCTTTACTTCAATTATGATGGCTTGTACTTAGCGATGATGTTCAATTGAAGAATATATTGTAATTGGATTAAGTATGTGTTGGTATGATGTTTCAATTGAAATTTGTTGATTATGTGGATTGTGAGATTATGATATAAAATGTAATTATATAAGGTTGGTTATGAAATACCTATGTGACTTGCTATAATATGATGATATTAATATGTTAATTGTACATATGAGGGTTTTTATTAAAAGGATGTTCTAATGCAATTACTGTTGAGCTAATGAATATTACTATGCAAGGAGTTATTCTCCAATGGACTAAACTAGGTTATGATTATTAAAGAAAGACATTTCAAATGGACTCTAGCTTAGCACTGAGTGAACTAGTTGTGAGGAGTGTCCCATTTCATGTCGGGAAGGTAGGTTTAATTTTATACTCATGATATAGAATTACAATGCCAAAAGCATAAAGAGTGTCTCAACTATGTCTCCTAGTTTTTGGACTATGTATATCCCGTAGAATACTAGCTATTGGATACACGTAAATGCTATGTTCCTGCTTTGGTACTAACTTGGGAAGTAGTCCACCTTCATCCGATGTAGGGTTTCATCACACCGGATTCCACATTAGTTCATGTGGTTAAAGTTGGTTAAAGAAAGTGTTCCTGAAATTAAAATGAAGTAATAAAGTGAATTGTAACTAGCAGGACTTTAGGGGTTTGACTTAGTTTAGGTAGGGGTATGGGGCTCAACCTACACATTGCACTAGTAGACATTGAGGGAAGTCCTAGAAGGATATCTATGAACTTATGCTCTTATAAAGTGAATGATATGCATATGTTTTGCATGTTGATAATGCTATATTATGTTGGTTTCATTTATAAACATGTTATTGGCCTATATTCCTAAATGTGATGATGAATACTCATGATGTTTTATCATGTGAAGTTAGACATTGTTTATGATCCTTTGGTTGGTTTACTTGTTTGAGTGTGGTTTTGTGGCTTCAAATGGTCATTTCACTAGTAATCTTGGTAAGGGGTTATTAGTTATGGTTTTTCTAGTGTTGTAATGTTATGAACTCTTGTGCATAATTTGTTGTTATATCATGATGATATACCCATGTTGACTTGACATTACTTGATAATTCTGGTCTTCTAAATATGATATTGTCTTAAAGAATATATGATTACTGTCTTATTTGTGTTCTTGGTTGTGCATAAAGCTTCTCAATGTAACTTGGAATGGTTTTTGAACAAATGACCCCGTTAGCATGATTTCTATGTTGTGTGTGCATATGTTTCCACACTTAGTTCAAGTGTGTACTAACCCCTATTTCTACCTTTTCCCTATACATTTTTGGTTATGGTCGTTGAAGGGTTTGTCATCAATTGTCATGTAAAGCTTGAATCATTTCTCCATGTATAGGTATGTCCTCAAGATCCAAAGATTATGCCTTTTATCATTCTACCTATGTGACTTGTTATAGTATAACGACATTCATTTCACATGTATTGTTCAACACATTGATGTAAGCCCTATGTGGCAATTTTACATTTGTGTAAGGCTATGCCCGATTTTTCTATTATGCTAGCATGATAGTCATGTCTTACAGTGGCAAGTAAGGCATCTTATTTTAGTGTGAGGGGTTGACATAAAATTCCATGTTTGCCTTACATGGTCTTATTGTCGGTTAAGGCTATAGTATGTCTAAAGTAAAATGTACAATGGAAGTAAAGTAAGGACTCTAACTAGGATAACCTAAGGGTAGTTGCTTAGTGTAGGTGGGAGTATGGGACTTCACCTATGCATTGCACCAATGACATTTGAGAGAAGCCCTACGAAGGTTTTCTAATCCGTATGTCGATGTTTATGGTCCTCTTGCATGACATTGTGTTAATTTCTATATGAGGTTATATGCATGATATGAAGTTCGAATATGACTATGTGACTAATGTCTTATATTGAAATTTATGTGGTTGACATAGCATTGTGTTTGGTAGATGAAGGATATGTTAAGTCTTGTTGTCCATGATAGGTCTACTAAGTATGTATGAGGTTATGGGGCTTCACATGCAAATTGCACTAGTAGATTTTGATTGGGATTGAGAGAAGGCTATCATAAGGTCCTATGTGAAGTAAAATAGGCACACGTGCATGATGACTATAGTTTACCGTAATGTTGTAGTGTCTTGGCTTAAAGGTGTCCTTGATGTACTATACTTCTATGATGGTAGTTGTTGGTTTGTGTAAAACGTATGTATGTTTTCCTTGTAACCTTAAGGTGATGCATTGCACTTAGTATAACTAATGGGAATAGTTGGGAGGTTAAGAATTCAAAGATAGAAGTTCACTTTGAAAGGAAAATACTCACTTTAATGAAAAAAAAATGGCTTACTATAATGTGACTCAAAAATGCCTTATATTTTATATGTGATCTTATATGATATTTGTCCTTTTAATATGTCTATATGAAGTATGTGAATGATATAAATGTTATTATATAAAGGTTTTAGAAGGATTTACTCAAAAAGGCATGTAGTATGATTTGAAGAAAAATGTCCCTTTTAAATGCATGGTTTTCCATGATTGCCATACTTAGTGCATTCTTATACTATCTCATTCTTGACTATTTTTTTACAGAAAGTGTAGGTTATGGATTCTTAAAGGATGTCTATATGATTGAGGAGCTTGATATGCGTCTCCTAAGCTCAAGGAAAGGAATCTTTAAGTCCAAGTATGTCCTAATGATTAGTTTATTGTAAAGTGTAAAAAGTAATATTTATATCCGATGTTTTAAGGGTCGTGTCCCTAATGCACTATAATGTTGTTGATTCAGAGATGACAAAGAGAATTAGAGCCTAATTATGTAATATGATATTTTACATATATATGAAGTGAAGTTTCTAGCATATGATGTGTTATGAAAACTTTTAATTTTTCCGCTTAATTTACCATGACAATGTGATGAATGATAACTATGGGCTTGTGTAAGACCTCCAAGAGGTCAAGTATGTTATGTTACTTCAAGGGGGTACTCTCGGGATGTGACAAACTTTGTATCAGAGCATGAGGTTTTTAAAAGTTGTTTAAGGTCAAAGAAGTTTCATATTGACACGTCTAGTAGAGTCTCGTATCATTGGTGGTGAGTCGCGACACGTCAAATGGTATGGGAGTCTATAGGATGATAGAGTTTCCCTTCATCATCATTCTCATGTCATGCCATAGAACTTAACTCTATAAGATATCTCTCTAATTTTTTTTTGTCCGATGGTCTTCTAGATGTGATTGCTTGGATGAGATTGTATCTCTGTGCTTGCAGGAGAAGAGGTGAGTTTTGATTCTTATTTTAGTTTTATGGTTTCATGAGTATGTGTGAAGGTTAAATTTGCAATGATATGTTTTTATGATGTCCCTTGTGGCTATATATGAGACCTATTTCAAATAGCATGTTATGTTAAGGACTGTATGCTATTATATTGTTAAAGCATGTTAGAACTTGTTATGATTAAATGAGTCTCTTTTGGAACTTTATGCTACTATATGGTTTTACATGGTGGTGGTCTTATATTATTATTTGAAATTGAAAGTCTAAGTGACTACCTATGGAATAATGCCACCCTTATAATGTGCTTAAAAGTGTTCAATGTTTCTTTATGTATATATGTGGTCCTTGATAAGTTGCCTAGTATGGATTGAGTCCTTTGTATAGTCTTGATTCCTGGTATCATGATAGTATGCTTGTCTTGGTAAAGTTTGGTATCTCATATCGTCATGATTTCCATCAATTGCCTAAATGTTCCAGTTTTGGAATTTTGAAGCATGTTCACTGTAATGCTTGGCGACTTACTACAAGATTTTTGAGAAATCTTCTAAATTGATCTTTGATTAGAAATTGTTGAAATGTGTATAGAATCGATGCATATGATCATGATAAAAAATGTAAAAAAGAGATTCGCTATTTGGAATGAAGATGAGAGTCTTATTGCATGATGATTCATTGATTTTTTCTTACTTCTTTTTGTGTTTTGAGTCCCTTGGTGTTGTGGAATTTCTGTTTCCTATGGAATTGAGGGTAGTATTCTCATATTTGTAGGGTGATGATGTGGTTTTGATTAACCTAGAATTTACGGCACTTTAATGTTGAAAGAAAAGAAAGAGTCCTTATGGCTAACTCTCCTTGTTGTCTTCCATTAATGATGTATGACCTTGGTGTCTATTGTATTACTGAAGAATTTATGTGGTTAAATAGTATAGCCTAACTTGATGATTGGGGGATAATTTTCAAAAAATGACAAGGTTTAGAATACATTGGTGTACCTATGTTAACTTACTGTAACTCCTTTTAAAGGGGTATTCACTTTTAAGTGATGAAACTAAAGTTTGTTAAGTTATGATCCTCCTAAAGTTAGGTTGTTGATCTTAATTGGGTTTACCTTAAGTGGGGGATGTTGATGTGTGTAGTAAGGTTGTAGATATTTCCATCTTATCCTTCTATTATTACATGAACTTGAATCTTATATTTTTTAGTAAGCTTGTTCATGAAAGATATCTTATCTCAAATATGAATTGCATGACCTTCACATGTTTGGTATGTCTTCATTGACACTATCTTAATAGTATTTTGAAGATTCTAAAGTACATGGGAAAGAATTTTAATTAACTTCATCGTTGTTCTCATGTTGATTGTGCATCTTGTTATGCTAGTTGTGCATTTAAATTTACCAGGTACAATAAGAAACATGGTTGTACTAACTTGTGAAGTGTAATGTTTAGCTTTATAATGGAAAGTTGAGTCTCTTTAAAATTAAAAGTGTAGAGTCTCTTGAATACTATGTGACTTTTATGATTTGAAGAGCATAATTGGAAGTCCACTTTTGAAAAGTGAAGGCATGTCTAGCTATTATCCTTGTGTGTGACTATGAATTTTAAGACTTTTCCTAAATGATGCTTTCTGTGAAGACTATTGCTATGTTAGAAATTGACATTTTGTGCAATGACTTCCATATTGTTGTGACGTGCTGTGTGTGGCTTACAATTTAGACTTCACTTGGAAATATGTTTGAGCATGCCATAGTTAAATATGGAGAAATTCTCATGTTACAGTAAAGATAACATTTGTGCACTTGCTTGGGTATGAACTAATGAGACATGTAGGTGTTTTGAGGAGAAGTACATTCCTCCATGGACACAACTAAACATGGCATGGTTGATTATGACCCTCGTATCACTAAGTCTAACTAATAAGAACCCATTGCAAGTCCAATTAACTCAGGTCTATGTGCATTGAAGTATGAGTGCTTAAATGACTTTTGATTATTGTTAGAATCTACCTATATGTAGCCTTACATGATGAGCCGAATGAATTGAAATGTAATGACCATGTTATGATTAGGAGAAGGATTTCCCCCCCTATGAACATTCGAACTTCCTAGGCGTTTGATGCATTAAAGGGTGAGTAAATAAAAGTTTTTTTTGATTTTGTGCATTGGTGCTAATTGATTGAAGTGTGTTCCTTTTATGTTTGGTGCATTAATTTCTATATGATGATGTTATGAATGTTATATGTTGTTCTATGATTCATTGAAGTCCTTGTTGTGATTGAAGTGTTCTAAGTGTCATTCGAGGATGAATGTTCCCAAGCGGGGGATATTATAACACCCCAAAAATGAGATAGGGTGTCTAGAGCCTTACATGTTTTTCATAAGGGTCTAAGGTCCTAAAATGAATTATAATATGGTATTGAGGAATTGTCCAAGGTTTGAGGTGATTTGGAAGTCAAACGTCAAGGGAGAACCAAGACGTTTGACGACTAGTCACCTATGTGTGTCATGTGTCTATACTTTCTTATATTTGTATGTATCGAGCTTCTGAAGTCTTAAAATGAGTTATCATGATGTTTATAGGTAGTATATGGAGTTTCATGAAGTTTGGAGGTCAAACGTCCAAGAACGTCTAAGACATTCGAAAGTTAGACCTTGACACGTTCATGTGTATCTTGATGGTACCTAGCTTGTTTGTACGTGTTGCGTGTTATTATTTTGGGTGAAAATGATGTAAAAGTTACTTGAATTTTCAATGTTCATATTTACAATGGAAACGTCAGATAAAATTTCCCAAGGGCCCACAAAATAGCCCACAAGAAGGACCCAAAGGCTATCGAGACATTGCCTTAGCAATGTCAATCGACGAGCTCAAAGGACGTCGCGTTGGTGGACTTGCACCCCGTAGATGGGGAGGTGTCAATGGTCACTTAGCCTGTATAAGACTTTGCGACATGAAAACCTCAAAACCAAACGAGGGTGGCACAGGACGGTCCGTCGATGGACCCACTCTAGGTCGTTCGTGTCCGTCGATAGTGTGCAGTCAATCCCATGCATGCTGCTTAAGTATGGGGTGAATGAAAAATTCACCCCACGTGCTAAACTAACCCTATTCAGTTTATTTACCTATTTTTATGTATAAATAGACGATCTAAAATGTGAAAAGACCATAACAAATCCTCCAAATAAAAATCAAACCTCCCTCTCCCAAAATACCCTCTCAAGAAACCTCCATTGAAGGTGAAGTTCAAGGGCAGCGTGTAGATGGGATTTCCATAGATTCTTCACCAAATTTTAATGGATTTGTCATGAAATAGAGGTATGCTGATCATTCATCTCAAAGTAACCTTTCACTTGGAGAGTTAATCTAAAAGTTATTAAAAAGTTTCATAATCAAATCTCTTATTCTTCATTCTACCATGGGTTCTTTCTTAAATTAATTTCAAAAGCATTATATGAAATTATTGAGGATTATATACTGATTTTGATGTGATTTTCAATCCAATTGCATGATAAACCCATGCTCTTTCACAAACTCAATTTTACCCTAGGTATGGCTTTATGATCTTCATTTTATGCTTATCGATTTGTTATTCAATTATGTTAATAAGCTTATTCCAATTGGATCAATTTATGAAGATTTGATCATGCCTAGCCTATGTTTCTATGTGATCACTATAACATTGTCATTGTAATGCAGGAATGAGGAATTCAATTATGTTAAATTTACTGATAACCACTTTTTAACATGCATATAGATTTTCAATGATATTTAATGGATCCAATATGGACCAAGGCTATAAGATTAGATAGTGTTGATGCATGTTCTCCTGTCTTCCATAAATTGCTAATGTAGTTCTATGTATCTCGACTCCATGGTAATTGGTTCATGAGTTAATATAGGGTTAATGGTACTTTAGATACTCCATATCATATATTATAATTATGAATTATATTTCATTATCCTATGTGGATTGATGCTTGAAGACTTGATCCTTAATTCCTCTCTATTGTAATTATATGATGCACAATATGAGTTTATTGGCATTTGTAGTAGAATCTCGTCTAGACTGTGATTTCTTCAAGATACTGCCTGAATGTACATTATTGATGAATTTTTATTGATGATCAAGACTAGGGAAATTAGTTGATGATCTATAACTCCCTACTTTCTAGTATATATGTGATGCCTTGTATTATGTTATATTATGATCTTATAGAGACTTGTACATTGTTTCTTTCATGATTATATGTATATTTACCTACTTCCTTATAATGTATTGTTTATTTTAAGGTGTGATTATCATTATATGTCAAAGGTTGATGAATTTGTAAAAATGGCTTTCCCTCTCTACTTCTCCATAGTATTGTTCAAGAAGAATTGTATGGGATTGTATGGTATGGTTCACTTATGGTGGCGGTTTTTACCTTATTGTCATTATATATGTGTTGAACATGTCCTTGAATCAAAATTTATGATATATGAATGCGTGGTTATGATGATCACCTTATGTGTAAATTGTGCCTACTCTTCTAATCTAGTCGTGAATCTAGGTTATATTACTATTATCATGAGCATGTAAATATTTAGGTTAGAATCATGTGTAGGTTCTTCCATTAATGAAGTATTAAGGATTTATGACCCTTACCAATGTACCCCTATTTGAATGTGTGAATATATAAGGTTAGGAATCTTGAATGTAATGTGAAGATCTTCTTCCATCCTATGCTAAACTGAGTTGTGTGGTTTATACTTGGTTGTGCATTGTGGTCTTAAGAGGGTGGTAGTCTCAAAGTGTTATTGATAGTCATTATGTGATCATGTTGACCAATGTAAACACACACTCACACATTGTGCATGTTTACATTGTAGTAAAGTGTCATGGTGTCTAATGAAAGGTTGATCTCATATGCACTAGATTTCTACTACTATGCATAAAAGGTAAATGTATGTAAGGTATATTATGTATTCCATCTAACTAGGATGAATATATAGGTTCACAAATAAGGTAAAGGGTATGGGACCTTCTTTATGCTTTGCACATGTGTACCTTGATAGGATAGTTCCTAGGTTTGGTTTCTATGTACAAGAAAGTGAATGTATGACCATGTTAGGAATGTGTCTTACATGTTATAAGGTGAAGTATGTGGTATGATGAAATATGATTATAACTAGTATCTAAATGTGTTTAAATGAAATCATGGCTCATATAGTTACACTTATACACTTATGTGTTAATGAAGTAAAGTATTAATATGTGCGGCCTAAAGGTGTTATGTGAAAGGTTTGATCACATGTATTTACACATACACACATGAATGATGATCTAGTCAATAGAGGGGCTCTTGAATGGTCATCTCAAGAGTATCCTAAACTAGATAAATGCTTACATATGCTATGTTCATGTGAATGGTTTTTTTCACATGATATCGGTTGATGAAAAGACTTCTCGTCCAAAACCTTTGAGATAAGATTATGGGGTCCTAAAGCCTAAGTTTTATAAAGTAATGTAATTAAAGGATTTTAATAAAGGGAAATTAGTTTAGCACCGAGTGAACTTTAAGATGAAGGGTGTCCCTTCCCAATGGAGGAAGGTAGGTCACCATAATCCTCATGAGGTGGATAACCACAATGCCTCAATATCCGTAAAAAGGTTTCCATAGATAATAGTAATAATTCCCAATTTGGCATAGAGAGTGTTTTCACATATATTCCTCCAAGTTCCATAACTATGTTTCCCCATAGGATCTATCAAGTTATATCACCTTATATGCTTGCATGATACTCATGTCTTCCCTTGCCATGTAAGGCACCCTCTTTTGGTGTGAGGGGATGATATCAAATTCCATATTTGGCTTACATGGTCTTATTGTCCATAAAGGCTATAGTCTCCCTAAAGTAAAATGGATAATGGAAGTAAAGTAAGGACTCTAACTAGGATAACCTAAGGGTAGTTGCTTAGTGTCGGTGGGGTATGGGACTTCACCAATGTATTGCATAAGTGACACTTGAGGGAACTCCTACGAAGGTGTTCTAATTCACGTGTCTATGTTTATGGTTATTTTTAATGACATTGTGTTAATTTCAATATGATTAGGTTATATGCAAGATATGAAGTTCTAATACGACTATATGAATAATGTCTTATATTAAAGTGTATGTGGTTGACTGTAGTATAATGTTTGGTACATGAAGGATATGTTAAGGCTTGTGGGTTTAAGTATATGTAGGGTTATGGGGCTTCACATGTACATTGCACTAGTATATTTAGATTGGGATTGTCATAAAGTTATCATAAGGTCCTATGTGAAGTAAAATAAGTTTACGTGCATAATTACTATAGTTTACTGTAATGTTCTTGTGTATTGGGATAAAGGTTTCTTTGATGTACTATACTTATATGATAGTATGTGTTTGTTTATGTAAGACGTATTTATGTTTTCCTTTTGACCTTAAGTTGATGCATTGCACCAAGTATCACAAGAGGGATTACTTGGGAGGTTAAAAAGTTGAAGAAAGAAGTTCAGTGTGAAAGGAAAATACTCACTGTAAAGAAAATTTTTGGCTAATTGTAATATGACTCAAAAATGCCTTAAATTCTATTTGTGATCTTAGATGATATTCCATTTTAATATGTCTATATCAAGTATGTGAATGATATAAATGCTATTATATAAAGGTTTTATGAAGATTTAGTCAAAAAGGTATGAAGTATGTTTTGAAGAAAAATGTCCTTTTTAAATGCATATTTATTCCATGATTGTCATACTTAGTGCATTCTTGTACTAATCCTATTCTTCTCTACTTTTTACAAAAAGTGTAGGTAATGGATTTTTAAAGGATATGTATATTATTGAGGATCTTGATAGGTGATTCCCAAGCTCAAGGAAAGGAATCGTTAAGTCCAAGGATGTCCTAATGATTAGTTTATTGTTAAGTGTATAAAGTAATAGTTATGTCTTATGTTAAAAGGGTTGTGTCCCTAATGTACTCTAACTTTGTTGAGTCTAAGATGGAAACATAGTTAGATTAGTATTTAATATGATATTTTACATATATATGAATTGAAGTTTCAAGCATATGATGGACTGTGAAAAGTTTTAAATTTTCCACTAAATTTACTATGACAATGAGATGAATGATTATTATGGGCTTGTATAAGATCTCCCAGAGATAAATTACGCGATGTTATTTCTAGGCGGTGCTCCCAGTATGTGACACAACTAACGCATCTGGGGGGCGCCACCCGAGCCGCTCCCCTGAACCTTGTAACTAATTTTTTTCTTGAATAGAAGGCCCTAGTTCACCTTTTCTTCCCAACTCACATAGATTTAAATACCCAACATAAGTACATGAAACGCTACAGAAAAACAACATTAATAATACTCCTTACATTCATATCAAGAACTCAACACTAACGATTTAAGAATGAAACTTCAAGAATCTCTTCGAGAGCTCAAATCATTAAAACTCAACAACCAATGTACGGATTTAGAATAACATGATTGGTGTGTGGGTGAACGAACCCAACACTATTATGTCAGACATATAGTAATTTGGCAAAACAGTTCTCGATTTACAAGAATCTTTATCGTTCTTCCTTATCGCTTCTATTCCTCTTCTTGAAATTCGCTCAAAACCTTAAGCTTATTTTAGGATTGTTCAAACTTACCCAAATCAATTTTGATTCTTAAACTATAACTAAAACCGTTTTAAAGTTGAAGATGTAAGGAAAAGGCAAAAATATTCCTCACTAATCCAACTAAATTTCATTAATGGATGGGCTTTGTTCAAGCAGAAATATATCCCTCATCCAAACTGAAAATTTAACTAATTTGATGGCATTAGAAAGTGGATTTAAATGTAGATACCCGAGGGTATACCCTAGAATAAATGGTATCCTCAAGTCGCCACATGGCGTATTCTACCTTTCACATGTCTCATACAAGCCTTTAGACATCATTCATTGCATAAACATATATGAAAAGAAGTGCGGAATTAATATTTTTCACAACATCATATTAAAATCTCGTTTATAGAAAACATAGGAAATGCTAAGTCTCGTTTCCCATCTTAAACACACGAATATCTTGTGTCAGAGCCCATACATCTACAATATAGAAAATAAATAAGTCTATTACAACGTCATTGAAAAAAAAAAGCGTAAACAATGTTATGTCCTCAAATCAATTGAGAACATACCAACACTTTCTTGAAAAAATACTAACATTCAAGTTTCACTTCAAAGAACTCCTCCCAATTGCCGCCTTAACCTTTACAGATAAGACAATACATGGAATTACTACATTAGAATGCACTAAGTATGGTTTAATGCAATAAAATCATGTTAAAGGAACATTTGCTTTAAATTATGCTTTCATGCTCCTTTTTGAGAAAACCTCATAACATAAGGATACGAAACCACCTTGAAGTTAACATAAACATATATATAAAATATATTTCAAGTAATTCAAATTATAGCATTAATATCACTTCAAACAATACAAGTATATAACCCTTCTATCCAAGGTTATCCTAAGACTTACTTAACTAAGAGAAGAAGAGATCACTCATACACCCTCTTCAAGCACATCTAAATAATCCTTCAGACTACCTAAAATAATATTGTTACCTTTTCAATATTTAACTCTCCACCTAAGTACACTCTAAGATAAACATGATTAAAACATGAAGAGACCGCTTATTCACCCTCTTCAAGACTACTTAAGCAATCCTCAAAGATACACTAGATAGGTATCCTTTCTTCAACATAGATTAATTTAAGTCATAATCAGTCATTAATTCAATTAAGAGACAGTACACGAATTAAGGACTTCACATAATGATCTTGAAAAAGACATTAGGAACCTACACCCTAGCACGTTGAAAGTTTAGTCATTCCATATCTAGATAATGTCCCATTCCACTACCTAAACGTTGTAGAACTTATCCAATACTAGAATGTATCTCACATGATAAGAATAGTCAATAATCGACATTGACCATACTAGAAAGACATAGAATCCGTAGTCAACCATACTGCGATCGAGTGTATTATACTTGCAAAGGTAGGACTAGGAAACATCGCGCATAGGCACATAATTAAGGAATATCAAGGGATTCTTTACACTCTAATCTTCTTCTCGTGTAGAGCTACATTGCACTCTATTCTCTATATAAAGTAGAGCTACTACGCAAAGTATATTCATTCGGTGCTAGCCTTTGTTTTCATAGAGTAACTTCAATGTCATATGGTCATTTGCAAAGGTACCATATCTTAGTCATTACCTATCCATAATGCACCTACCAAATGTGGGTCCTTTAGGTGTTCCACACAATGGTTAATAAGGATAGCTCAATCAGTTTCTTAGAGTTGTCTCATGTCTTTCCGGCCAGCCTATCCCTAAGTCCACCATTCAAACAAGAAGGATACCATTATGACTTTCAACTTCAAGGATATCTTGAGCTTCTTTCTATATTGAAGGTTCCACGTATTATTCATTCTTAAAAGGGCCCCACATTAGGTCTACCAATCCGAGATTTTTATTCAACATTCATCCATACACATACAAGAGAAAGGTTCATAAGCCTACAAAGTCAAGATGCTCATTCTCACATATTTAGCATGTATCATGTAGAGGGACATATTCCATCAATCAAGACACATATATCATATTCAATTCACATATACAATTGTGTTCACGTATCATGTAGGAACAACCAAGTGAACTTATGAAGATACAATACAACTAGAGACATCACCCTAGTCTATCATGATAACACATAGTCACTGAGGAGAGTTCATACTTGAATCTCATATATTCACATATACAACGTGATCCTTCACATTAATCATATACAAGTCAAAACATGATAACTTCACAATTCTTAGAATAATGCCGACAAGGCCATGTTCATAATAATTATAACACATACGCACCGCCACCATAGGTGCATCATACTATTTAACAAAATTCAAGACCGATACTAAATAATATAGAAGATATTAGGTCATGTTACAACCATTTCATCATCAACACCTCCAATCCTTAGTCATTCCAAGCAATTCAATTCACAAGGCTCTTACCAATGGACATATAAAACTATCCAAACCAATAATCAAACCATACAATTGATCCAACAACATATAATATAAAAATTATCAATTTAAGTCGATTTATATACAATTCTAACATAATTCATACATATCTCAATAGCCCAATACAATCCACATAAGAATTTGAATGTCTTGGACGTTTCACTTCGAAACATTAAACACTGCCTGTAAACACTATTATTCGCCATTTTTTGGACCATATCAACTCATGACACACATGTTAGGATCTAGTTTCACATAGTTCATTTTAGGTATGTTACATTAAAGACCTTTAATTTTATTTTTTATGGGACACCTAAATCAGCCTGTATTGAAAGTTATGGTCGTTTTCACCCAAAACTCATAGCTTAAACATAACTAGCAAAGTTCTAAATTAATCTTTTTCCAAATAGTTCTTTCTAAAGTAAGCCATTTATACTACCGGAGTGTTACAATATTTCATCATTTGGAAATTTATTCCTCAAATGATATCACTCTAAATATACTTAGGGCGAGAACATCTGAAACCAACTCAAAAACTGAATATGCAAATTAACACAACATTTAATCTAAAAAGTATCAAGGAAAGAATTAGTACATTGATTTGAAGCTTCTCCGGAAGCAAATAGATGTAGGCATCTCTTATTCATGTCCTCCTTTGCCTCCCAAGTAGCTTCCTCAATAAATTGGTTCTTTTATAAAATTTTGAGTGATGCATCCTTCTAGGTTCTCAATTTGCAAACCTGACGATCAAGTATCTCAATGGGAATCTCCTCATAAGATAGATAGGTTTCACTTAATGCCAATATTCTTAATAGGTAAAACAAGTTAAGGATCGCCCATACACTTCTTGAGCATGGAAATATGAAATATCGGATGGACTTCTGCTAACTTTGGTAATAGCTTTCACTCATAAGCTACATTGTCATTCCTCTTGGATATACTATAAGGACCAATATAGTAAGGAAAAAGTTTCCCCTTCTTGTAAGACCTCACAATACCTTTCAAGGGTGACACCTTCAAGTAAACTGAATCATCCAGCTCAAACTCTATGTCTTTTTTTCTAACATTGGTATAGCATTTTTGACGAGTTTGTACTTTCTTCAACCTTTCATAAATAGTCTTCACTTTTTTCCGTATATTATGAACCAAGTCTGATCCAATAACCCCCTCAAAAACCTCAAACAATCCAATAAAAGATACACAACTTATCCTATAAAGAGACTTGCAGGGAGCCATCTGGAAGATCTAGCGATAATTGTTGTTGCAAGAAAAATAAATGAGAGGTAAATAACCATCCCAATTACCCTTGAAATCGATAACACATACCCTCAACATATCCTTGAAATTCTGAATTGTGTGTTAATCTTGACCATCCCTCGAGGATAGAAAGCAGTACTCAAATTTATTTTCGAACCTGAAGTTTTAAGGAAAGACTTCTAGAATTGTGCGATGAAATATGCACCCCTATTCAAATTGATGGATACATAAACTCCATGAAGTCTTACTACCTCTTGAATATCTAGTCTAGCATAATCTTCTGCTAAAAAGTAGTCTCCACCAGTAAGAAATGGGGTTAATTAGTCATACCATATACAATCACCCAAATCGAATTATCACATCTACAAAACCATGGTAAAGCAGTAATGAAATCCATGTTGATCATTGATCATCTCCCACTTCCATTCCAAAAGATCTATGTTTGTGTCGTGTCATCGGTCCTATGGTACTCAACTTTGACTTGTTCGATATTTGGGCACTTAGCAAAGAACACTACAATACACTTCCTCATAATACTCAATAAATAGACTTCTCTCAAGTCACAATACATCAATGTGGAGCTTTAATGTATAGAGTATCCGAAGTTATGATATCCATCCATGATCATCTCATGGATCTCACAACATTTTGTACACCAAATCTACCTTGATACCTCAATTAAACATATCCTCCTTATACAACATACATCACATTTTACTTATGAACATATAACTTCAATTCAAGTAAAATGGGTCTTGGTCTTGTTTCTCATTCACTTCAAACACTAGTAATTTTTTAGCCCCCATTACCACCACTCCACCTTCATTGGAATCCATTAACCAGACTCCGAATCGTGTATGCCAGTGCAAACAGATTCACTAATTATTTATTGTCTTCCTCAATATGGTGGTACTACCCATAGACAACCTGCTCAAAGCATCAGCAAACAACGTTAGCCTTACCCACGCAATAAAGAATACTCATGTCATTATCTTTAACTAACTCTAACAACCTCCTCTATATAAGATTTGGATCGTTCTAACTGAATGCATACTGTAGACTCATATAATCGATTAATATATATGCATGAAATTATTAATATAGTGATGCCATATTTTCAAAGCGAACAATACAACAGCCAACGCTAGATCGTGGGTTTGGGTAATTCTTCTTGTGAATCTTAAAGATTTGTAGAGGCATAAGCTATAACCTTGCCATTCTTAATCAATATATAACCCAGTTTTAATTTGGACGCATCACGATACACAACAAAACCTTGTGTACCTTTTGTTAAGGTCAACACTTGGCAATAGTAAACCTAGGTTTCAATTCTTGGAAGCTTTTCTTATAAGCTTTAGAGTGTTGAAACTTTGTTGTTTTCTGAGTCCACTTAATCAAAAGGGATGAAATAGATGAAAACCCTTCGATGAACCTTCTATAATAACTAATAAGTCCCAAGAAACTCCTATATAAGTTTGACATAGGGATCTAGGCCAGTTCTAAACTACCTCAATCTTCTAAGTGTCAAAAGGAATACTATCATGAGATACATTGCGGATTAAAAAATCCACCAACGGAAGCCTAAACTGATATTTAGAATGTTTGGCATACAACTCTCTATCTCTAATATTTTGGAGAATAGTTCTTACATGACTAGCATAATCCTTCTCATTCCTTGTATGAATCAAAATTTGATCAATCAATATAATGAAAAGCATACAAAGATTAGTCTTAAACTCTTTTTTCATAAGGTCCATGAACAATACAAGAGCATTAGTTAAACAAAATAACATGACTAGAAATTCGTAGTGACCATAGCAGGTCCTGAAAGTATTCTTCAAAAAATCACACTCTCTTACTATATGTTGATGTTAAATATCACTTTGTTTTACTCTCAACTAATGATAACCCAATATGAGGTCTATCATAGAAAAACAAGTGGCACCTAGATGTTGATTAAAAAGAACATCAATTCTAATAAGGGGATTGTAAGACCCCCAAAATGAGTTAGGGTGTCTAGAGTCTCAAATGTGCTTATAAGCTAGTAAAAATGTTAATTGAGTGTTTTAAATCATGTATGATTGATTTTAAGTCATTTGGAAGTCAAACTTCCAAGAATGTTTAAGATGTTTGAAAGTTAGCCCTGAGACGCGGATGTGTGACTTGATTGTGCCTTGTATATTCGGATGTGTTGAGAGTATTTGTTTTGGTTAAACTTGTATGGGAAGTCCTTGACATGTTAAGGTGTGTATTTACGTTGGAAACTTCCGAGTACAACTCCCTAAAGTACCCATAGAAAGACCTCAAGGAGGAACCTAAGTCAACTGAGACGCTGCCTGGGAGTCACTACATACGACCCTCAATCGACGGCCTTTAGTTTAACCTATGCCCTGTCGATGGAGAGGCGTCGATTGGAAATTTTCCTGGAGAAGGCTCAAATAAATGGCAACCTCGAAACCAAAACAATGGTGGCCACAAGTGTCCCGTCAATGGGCCTAAGGGTGTTGTTTAATGGCCGTCGATGTAGGCTGTGTCAACTCCCATAGATGTTGTTTCGTTTGTGGGGTGAATAGTAAATTCACCCCACGTCCTAACCTGACCCAAGACGGTTTGTTTACCTATTTTTGGGTATAATAAGTGTAACGACCTGCAAGTACATTCTAGAAGTTAAAACATCCTTGAGTCGCCACACGGCAAATAAGACTTCATGAAATCTCATTAAAGCCACTCGTGTCATTCATTGCATAATAAACATTCTATAATGATTAAGAATTTAAAACTTCCTTGTCATGCGAAGAACTCTATTCATAATCAATACGCAAGTGGAAGACTTTCATTAACACATTAAACCTTTACGACATCTCATTGAACCATCTAATTTTGGAGTATAAAAAAGTTGGGACTAAGCCCATACAAGACCTAAAATAAAGACTAATTCACAAAGGAACACGTGTATACTATTCTTGAATCGATGAGGACTCACCAATACTTCATCTTCAACCCTTAGAAACCTATCCATCCTATATGGCGTATCAAGGCTTTCAATTCCCTAAACTTTAGTCAAAAAGGGAAAAGAAGGGGTTAACACATTAGATACACTAAGTTTGAAAGCCATGCAAAAACCATGAAATAGGTACATTTAGTAAATAAAATGCTTTTCATTAATTTGGATTTAAACTTCATACTATAAGCATAAGAAAAAAATTCAACACCTTAGGAACACATAAGATATCACTTAATCAATTATTCAAATTTTTAGCAACATTACAATATACTCATACCAAGTTACAGTGAACTAAATTCATTATTACAGTGAAGTTTCTCAACTTCAAAAGGGCTACTTTGTAGCATGCAATGCTCTCACTAAAAGTTATCCTAAAGCTCACTTAATGTAAGAAAGAGAGACCACCCACACATCCTTTATAGAAAGCCTAAATTATCATGATGACAACCTATAATGAGCTACACATACTTTCAGTCCACCAAACACATAAGCATCAGATTCTCCTACCAAAGGTGATTCTAAGATTCACTTGTGTGTTGTGAAGGGACCACCCATAAAATCCCTTTCAAAAGCACATAAGAGGTCCTATATAATACCTAGTATAGAACCATTCTAACATAATGGAATAACATACATGTAAAATGACAATCTCCCTTCCTAAGGTTATCAAAAGACTTACTCAAGTAAATTAAAAAGATAATGTCCATGATTGACCTCTTAAAAATTTCCTAAATAATACTTAAGACTACCTATGTTTAGATATTGTCTACATAAACAATCAACTTTCCTAACTAGACTCATTTTAGAGTCTTATCAAGGTATGAGATGAAGTAACCATTCCTATGCCTCCTTCACACCTTAAATAGACAACCCTTAAGTACTCTACATAATTACTTATTTATTGAACATGATTTCTTAACTTTTATCATTACATTTTTTAGTTCATTTAAGAAACATTCATCACATAAGGACATTCAAGTAATTGCCTTGGAGAAGACCTAGGGACTCTGACTAACATCTTCATAGCCTATTTTGCAATGTCTATATAGTGTCCCATACCACCACCTATACTTCATAGAACTTGTACAATAATAGTAGGTATCTCACATTATTAGAATAGGCAATAATCAACATAGAGTATGATAGCTAATTACTGAATCTGGAGTTGTAACCAACTCTGATGAGGGTGTTCTACTTGCCAAGGGTAGAACTAGGACACATCCCATGTAGGCACATGGTTAAGGAATATGAAGGGTGCTTTTATGTACTCTAGTCTCATTCTCAAGAAGAGATACATTGTACTCTAGTCTTCGTCTAAAATATAGCTACTTCCCATAAGATACTCACTCGGTGCTAGCCTTTGTTCTCATAGAATAATCAACGTTAAAGGATCACATGAAGAGGTTCCATATTTAGTTAATAACCCAATCACATTCACCCTACCAAAAAGTTCCTCTAGGGATACCTTACAATGGAGAATAGGATAGTTAATCATGACATTCCTAAGGATGATATGATGCAATCCTGGCCAATTAACCTTAATCCCAACAATCATACAGAAGGACACGATTACAACTCTCGCCTTCAAGGTTCATAACCTTATAACTAGCTTTAAGGTTCCACATACATGACCATCTTAACATAATTAATGGTCTCACATATCATTTATTTTATACCTGACAAGGGTGCACTATGCTTACCTAGTCAATACATCTCATATTCACATATCCTTCATACATGTATCAAGCAAGGGACACAAGTCTACATTACTTTATTGCATATAACATATCATTCTTTGAAGCACTTAGGAATGACCCTTATCATATTTATGTCATCTTATACATTAATATAACATCATCAATATAACCATTACAGACTCATATAGTTAAGTAGGAACAACCATGCATCAACTCTAAAACTACACACATAAACACATACTAATAGTCTAACATATTCACCTAACAACATCAATAGAACCCATATTATCACATTGCCAATATGTAGGTATCTATGATAATACTTCACATAAATCACTACCCAAATCATCATAATACTTCAAGTCGTGCCGACAAGGCCATGATCATCATAATACATAATGTAATGCCGACAAGGCCACATCAAATGCATGTAAGGCACATAGCACCGCCACCATAAGTAGAACATACCAATCATATCATAATACAAGATCTACATTACTTAAAGCAAAAATAATTAGGGTAGCGTACCACCAATCCATTCTCAACACTTCAATCCATAGCTAAATCATCCAATTCAGTACCATAAGGCCCTTACCCATAGCCATGAACATCAATCCAATAAAAAAACTATAATAATAATAATTTAATATAGGTCAATTCAATATATATTTATCAATCTAAGACCAATTAGACATCAATTGAATACAATTGTTACATCATGCAATTGCCCATAAAAACTACACTAGAATTAATAAGCATGGAGTCAATATCAATTAAATAAGTTTAATATACAATAGATCTAAGAATATAAAATACTCATGTGATCAATTTTAGACAGCCTATAAACCATACAATCATAATATATACATAAATCAAGAGCTCATAACAATCTACACATGAATTCATTAATATCAAAGCATGATCACATAACACATATTTTAGTAAAAATGAGAGATTTGAGGAGGTAAAGGGTTCATGGAGAATTTCATTGGAAAAAATAAATTATACATAAATAATATCATATCTTCATGTTTGAAAAGTTTTTATTCAAGAAACCAAGTCTTAGAGTAGAAATTGGACTTTCTCATCTTTTTGAAATCTTCAAAAATCATCTTTGAAATTGACTCTATGGTGATATCAAGAATTAGATAAATAAATACATACCTTATTAGATAAACCCAATGATTATCGAATAATAAACTCCATTGAAGATCCATTTTCAAGCTCCCATCTTCATGTTGAGCTCTCATGGAGGTTTTTGGAGAAACTTTGGGAGGAATTGGGTTTTGATCTAGTTTCTAGGTTTTAATTGAGAGTTTGATGACTTATATAATCATAAAATACACATAAACACCCAAAATAACCTTCCTCATATTTTATAATACTTGGGGTGAATTTCCCAAAAACCCCAAACCTTAAGAAAAAAATTAAAGGCAATGCAAGTCAAAACCACACCATGCCAAGAATGGTCCGTTGGTAGAACAACGCCCCGTTAATGGGGGTCTCGTTGTTTGATTTAGAGTCCCAAATCCTGAATACCTGAAGTATCCATCAATTCCCCATGTGGATGAGCCATCGTTCCATCGACTAGCCATCGTTTGGCACTGCATGCAAGCTGCCATGCAGCTTCAAGTCTTGAGTTGGGGTCCTTCTATAGGGCCCCTTGTGGGACCTAGGTATAGTCATACACTGACCTTAAACCTCTAAACATTCACTTCTAGGTATTAGTAACATCTCCAAACAAGTACAACATCAAACAAGCCCCGCAACATGCTAAAACACCTCAAAAATCACAAGAACGTCTAAAGGCTATCTTTCGAACATCACTGGACTTTCTTTGATGTTTGACCTCCAAACCTTAACAAACTCAACATTATGATTGTAAACACTATTCTAAAACATATAAGTACCTCATAAACTCATTACTCACACATAGGCACATGAAAACGCATAAGGCACATAGGTGAGTAGTCGTCGAACGTCTTGGTCGTCCCCTAACATTTTGCTTCAAACTTAACCCAAATCTTTATATACTGCCTCAAACATAATTTTAGAACTTATCAGTACTTAAACAATTCATGTCACACACGTTAGGGCCTAGTTTCACCTTAGTCATTTTTGGAGGTGCTATATTCTCCCCCACTAGGACAATATTCGTCCTCGAATGACACTTGCGACACTCCGACTAGTTCCAAGAGTACAGACTCAACTTAAAAGCTCATGAAAATACCATACAACACAAATAAAGCAGAAACATCAATATCATATAATTAAGAGTATCACAACACAACAAGAAACTACTATAATTTCTAATACTCATTTTCCAATAAGAGTCACATCCTTCATTCCAATTAAAAAAAACTCATGTTATATTAGTTATCATGATCATATAAATCAATTATAACTACATAATAAAAAATTTAAAATCAAATAATGAATTATTCATTTTGTTTTTGCAAAACCTTATAGTGAGCGAAATCCCATGCAACTATACAGTGAACATGATTCACAATCTAACAATGCAAATGTAAGACCCCAAAAATAACTTAGATGAACTAGAGAAAAAAAAGTTGGTATTAATTGTATAAGTTCCATGATAGGTCTAATATGTGGTATGAGGCAGTATCTTAAGTATTAGGTGCATTGAAAGTCAAACGTCAAGGGACGACCAAGACGTTCGACGACTAAGTCAACTAGGTTCCTCATATGTGGTTCTATGTGTGTATGTGTGAATAATGAGATTTTAATGTCCTTAAATTGGTTATTATATAATGTATAGGTAGTGTTTCAAGTTTCTTGGAGTTTAGAGGTCAAACGTCCAAGAACGTCCATGATGTTTGAAAAATGTGCGTTGAAATGACCTTGTGTGTCTAGGCATGTTTTGTCGAGTTTTACTTGTTCGTTTTGGATAAAATTCATGTGAGAGGTGAAAAATCATATAAGATCATATTTGGGTTGGCAACTTTTTGGCAAACATCCCCAAGGACCAACTAAGGGTGTGCTTGAGGAAGGACCCATGTTGGTAGACAAAAATTGCCCAAAGGGAGTCCACCTACAAATGGCAATCGTATACCAGTGACCTGGTCGATGCCCCATAGGTTGTGGGTGTCGTCTAGGAATTATCATATAGATCTACTCTCCCAGTTCCAAGTCTCTTAACCCATCGACGATGGACAACAAGGCTCGTAAGTGGACGTATGGCCTGTTGATGGGCAGTCATTGATGGTGGCTTGTGCCTGCACGCAGCTCACTGTAAAGTTAAGGGGTGATGTTTAAATTTCACCCCACTTCCAAATAAGGGTATTGGCTGTTTATTAAGGGTATTTAAGGTACTTTAAACATGTATATAAGTATTTAAAACTTACAAGATTTCATTCTTCAAAATCAAAAACTCCAAAATCCCTTAAGAACTCCCAAAGACTCCACTGATGTCCAAAATCAAGGAAGAGCTTGGTGTGAAGTTTTGAGTGTAAATTAATCATAAAAATGAAGATATATATTAATAAATGTATGGATTTTTATCTTTGAAAATTGTCCCATCAAGGAGCCCAACTCTCAAGATGTTTTCTAAAGTTGTCAAAGTTGAATTGTCCAATTTCATGATTCTACCATGGGTTCTTGAATCAATTGTTTTTAAACTTAAAAGATGGATTAGATTGATGTTATATTGATGATTTTAACCCAAATTACTATGAACCCATAAATTTGGATAAACCCTAGTTTTTGACTAAGTTGTGGGTTACTTGATATTGATCTAATATTGATTAATTATTGTATAGGTTTATGTGGGATATTCATTGATGTAATAATTGTAGTAAATTGATATCTAGGTTGTATTATATTGATGAAATCACATTGATTTGACCTAGTTCAATGAATATTGTAGTTTTTATATTGAATTGTTTGTTATGGCCTTGGGTAAGGGTCTTGCGTTATCAGTTTGACTAAGTTCACTTTGGAGTGAAGTATTCAGGATGATCTGGGGGTATGCTGACCTATTTAATTAAATTTGATGTTATTTATACTTTCTTCTATTGTGATTGGTATATTCCGCTTATGGTGGCGGTGTTATGTGTTTTACTTGCAATTGATGAGGCCTTGTCGTCGTTACTTTATGTACTATGATGACTTTTGCCTTGTTTACAACTACTTTAGGTAGTATGACAATTTGTGTAGTTTTATTATGTGAATCAAAAAAATATCTATCTACATGTCGAGTCATATATGTATTATTCTATTCATGTTGACATTGGTGACCATGTTAGACTATGCCTTTGATATTATGTGTATAGTGTTAGGGTTGAGTGTTGCTTATTCCTACTTGGCTATATGCGTCTATGTTGATTACAATGATGATTTTATGATATTATATAGGATGACTTGAAGAATTTAGGGTTATTTCTAGGTGATTCTAGAATGACTTGCATTATGAGTTAAGGTTATGTATGTGGTGTCTTGTCTTGGTTGACTTGTATCCCTTGCTTGATATATGTATGATTATGAATATGTGATGTATTTATTTAGGATTTTATAACTCCTAGTCTTGAATGTATGAATGATATGTGACCTTAATGACATTACGAGAGTCTTTTATGTGAAAATCTTGACATAGTGGTAATGTTGAGATTGTTAAAGTCGTAAGCCGTAATGGTATCGTTCAAAGTAAAGGAATGATAGAGTTAAGTTTAATTGGGTTGAATGGCATCATATTAATCCTTAGGAAAGTCATTATAATCTTCTTGTCGCCATTGTAAGGTATCCCTAGTGGACCTTCTTTGGTAGGGTAAATGTGATTGGGTTATGAACATGTTATGGAACCCTCTTTTGTGAACCTCATGTGTTTATTACTCAGTGAGAAAAAAGGCTAGAACTGAGTGATTATAGTAAGGGGAAGTAGTTCTAGTTAAGTAAGTGAGACTAGATTACAAAGTATGTACTACTTATCCTTAACCATGTGCGTACATGGGATGCGTTGAAGGTCTACCCTTGACAAGTAGAACAACCTAACCGGCGTAGGATAGAACTCCGGATTCCATGTCTTGCTTTCATGGTTTATGTCATTCTTTCCTATTAGCAATATAGAAGTTTATGAGGTTTAGGTGGTGGTTGGGACGCTATCTAGACATTGTACAATAGATTTCAAGGTGTTACTTGGATTTCTTAGGTCTTGTCCAAGACCATTACTTGAATGTCCTTTATGTGATGTATTAGTCTTAATGAACTAATGACTTATATTAATAAGTATATAAATGAATAAGTACCTAATCTAAAGTGACTTAAGGATTCATTAGATAAAGTGTGAAGAAGTCATAAGAGATGAACTCTTCATGTTTTATCATTGGAAGTCGTGAGGATGACTCTAGTTAGGGAAGATGCTTTGTGTTGTGGACATGATATAATCCTTAGGTAGTATTAAGGACTATTTAGATAATCTTGAAGAGGTCAACCATGAAATTTATCCTCTTGATTTACTTAAATAGGTCTTTTGATAGATTTTTGAAGGAGAATATTGTATCATCTATATGTTGCTTTGTTAAGTGAGAATAATTATATTCTAGTGAGTCTATAGGATATATAAGTGTTTGTGTAAGGGATTTTATGGGCAGTCACTACACAACTCAACTAAGTGAGACTTAGAGTCACCTTTGGTAGAATTATCTTACCTTGATGTTTATGAAAATTTGTAAGTGTGTATGTGACTCATTATAAGTAATCTTAATGGTCGTTAGGCAAATCTATAGAGGGTGTATGGGCGGTCTCTCTTTGTGTGACTTAACTGAATCTTAGGATAGATTTAAGTGGGATAACAACATTATAGAATAAGTAAAATATAAGGAAGTGAATTCACTGTAACAGTGAGGTACATCACTGTACAGTGAATTTAACTTACTATAAAGTGGGTTCTATAATTGTGATTTTTTGTTTAAATGTTATTTTATATATTTATGTATTATGAAACTTTGTTCTTATGATTATAATATAATTTTTAAAAAAAAGATGCATATTTTCAATAAAAGTCCATTTTTGTGATTTTTATGCATAATGTCATACTTAGAACATGTGGTTCTACTAATTCCATGATTTTATCTATCTATATAGTGCTTTGTAGGTAAGGAGCTTTTGGGAAGTGAAGACTTGGACCATAGCATCGTTCAAGAAGAGTTGAAGTATGTCCTTATTTGACTCGAGGACATATATGTCTCTTATGTTTTTTATTGAAGTATTGTAATAGACTAAGTATTTGAATATTTGTATTTTGAAGTATGGGCTGTGTCCCAAGTATTCTTGTGTCTTAAGATGATGAGATTGAGACTTAGCATTTCCTATTGCTTTATATGAAAGAGATTTTTAAAGACTTTATTATGTTTTGTGAAAAGTATTTATTCAACACTAATTTTTACTATGTATATGCGATGAATGATATGTAAGGGCTTGCATAAGACCTCCGAGAGGTCAAGTATGCTGATTACAATCCGAGGTTGCCCTTATCTTCTATGGTGTGGTTTCATGATGTGACAAGTTTGGTATTAGAGCATAGGTTTGTGAAAGTAGTAATATGGATCAAAAAGTGTCATTAACTCACGTCTAGCAGAGTCTTGACCATTGGTTTGACTCGCAAAATATCTATGGGTAAGAGACTATAGGACGATAGAGTTTCCCTTCTTTTCTACTCCAATGTTATGCGGTAGAGAAAATAATATAAGTATCCTTCTTAATGTGTTTCCTTGTGTTTCTAGGATATGAATAGTAGATGGATGGCTGCTAGAAGGTTGGAAGAGGAGAGGATGAATGAGGAGATTCCTCTTAAAGTTCAGCAAGTTCCACAAAAAGGGCAAGGTGTCCAAGATGCTCAAGTGCCTCCCAAAGGTGATCATATCCTAATGTGGAATAAGGTAATGAGATGTCGGTGGTTCATCCAAATTTGAATAATCAAGAGATTAGAGAGGATTTGCTTTCTTTAGCCCGAGCCGTGACTACTCAAGTGAATTTAACTATGATGCCTAGGGAATATATCGTGGAGATCACTATGACATCTAGGTTGAGACATTTCATGAAGATGAATCCTCCTATATTTCTTTTCTCCAAGGTGGGGGAGGATCCACAAGAGTTTATTGGTAGGGTGTATAAGGTGTTGAGTGCTATGGGAGTTATATCTAGGGAGAGGCAGAGTTAGCTTAATACCAATTGAGGGATGTACTCAAATAGGTACACTCAATAGAAGGATAATAGGCTGGAAGAATTGGGTGCTATTAAGTTAGAAGAGTTCAAGGAAGCTATTCTTGGTAAGTACTTTCCTTGGGAGAAAAATGGAAGTTAAGGTGGAGGAGTTTATCAATCTCAAGCAAGTCAATATGAGTTTTAATGAGTAATCTTTGAAATACTCAACTTTGTGTAGGTATGCCCCTTATCTTGTGTCTAATCCAAGAGATAAAATGAGTAATTTTGTAATGGATATAGCTGACTTAGTGATGGAGGAATGTCGTACTGCTATGCTACATGATGATATGAACCTACTTAGACTTATGGTATATGCATAATCGATTGAATAGTCGAAACTTAGGAAGATAGCTAGAAGTATGAAAAGGAGTGGTGCTAGTGACAAAGATCAAACTATGTTTAAGAACAGGGCTTAAACTCAAGAAGAACCTAAGAGTGGTAAGGTGAAATTGGAGAAAGGAGGTTGTTCTCAAAAGGTCAAACCTAATTGTGCCAAATGTGGCAAGAAACATTATGGTGAGTGTCTATTGGGTATCGGGAGTTGCTTTGATTGTGTTAAGGAAGGACAGTCGGTGAGAGGTTTAACTATGATTGCTTCTATAGGAAGAGAGGGTAAACAAGTTGCTCCTACTATTCCAAATGATGATGCTCCAACAATAAGGCATTTATATGCACTCTGGTCTAGAGGTGAAAAGCCGGATGAGAGTGATGATGATGTTGGTAAGTTCTCTTTCTCTTGTTGTAATATGAATTCCTTTTAAGAGGGGAAGTATGGTTAGTAAATGAGGTATAATAGTATAGAAGCGTGTTGCATGTGCATGGTGTTTTGGAGCTTTGTTGAAATTGAATTTCATTAACTTCTTTCATTGTGTATTTTATGAATTTATGATTATATTGCGAGTTGTGTTTATAACATTTTACTTTGATATTAGCATGTTCATATCATGAATTGCCTAAACGACGCATTTTTGAAAAAAATTGCAAAATCACTATAGCATTAAAACAGTTTACAGTGAAACATTTGGGAAATTGACTATTTGATTATTTAGTATAAAATTGTATTAATGTGGTTATAATTGATGTATATAAATATGATATTGATTATAAAATGATTTTTTACAATTTGGAATGTAGCTTGTAAGTTTTGTAGCACAATGAGTTATATAATTGTCTTGTAGTTTCTTGATGTGTTGTGAATCTCTTGACTATGTAGAATTGATATTTTCTTGTTGAATTTTTTTGGTATGGAATGTTTATTAGCTGTTACATGAATCTCTATTTTTGGAAGTGTTCGGAGAGTGCAAGGGTTATTCTAGGACAAACGTTGTCCAAGTGGGGGAGATTGTAAGACCCCAAAAATGACTTGAGTGACCTAGATCCTAAATTTTTTGTATCCATTGTATACGGTCCTAAATAGGTCTAATATATCAAATTGAGGTAGTAGCTAAAGTATTAGGTGCATTGGAATTCAAACGTGAAAGGACAACCAGGACATTTGATGACTAAGTTACCTAGGTGCCTCATATGTGGTTCTATATGTGTATGCGTTATTCATGAGGTGTTAAAATATTGAAATGAGTTATTATTTCATGTATAGGAATTGTGTCATGTTTCGTGGAGTTTTGAGGTGAAACGTCCAAGAACGTCCACGATGTTCAGAAGTTGTTCCTTGAAATGACCTTGTGTGTGTAGGCATGTTTCATGGAATTTTTATTTTTTTTGGATGAAATTCATGTGAGAGGTGATAAACTCATATATTATCATCTTTGGATTGGAAACGTCTGAGAAAACATCCTCAAGTACCAACCAAGGGTCCTTGAGGAATGACCCATGTTGGTGGCCAAAAAAATTCCCAAAGGCAGTCCACCTACGAATGGGAATCGACGACCCTTGGACTGGTCGACGACCAAAGGTGGTGGTAACCGTTTCGGAATTATACAGGGGAGCTAATATCTAAGTTCAAAGTCACTAAACTCATTGGCAATGGACTGCACTGCCTGTAAGTGGACCTACGCCCCGTCGATTGGTAATTGTCGATGGTGGCCCGTGCCTGCCCGCAGCTCACTGTTAGGTTAGGGGGTGATGTTGTAATTTCATCCCACTTACAAATAAGAGTATTGATAGTTTATTAAGGGTATTTAATGTATTTTAAACTTGTATATAAGTGGTTAACACTTAGAAGATTTCATCCTTCCAAATCAAAAACCCCAAAATCCCTTAAGAACTCCCAAAGACTCCATTGAAGTCCAAAATAAAGGAAGAGCTTTATGTGACATTTTGAGTGGAAATTATTCATAAAAGTAAATAATTAGCTTCATCAATATATTTCTTTTTATCCTTAAAATTTGTTTCATCAAGGAGCCCAACTCTCAAGATATTTTCTAAAGTTTTCGAAGTTGAATTGTCCAATTTCATGATTTTGCCATGGGTTCTTGCATAAATTGTTTTTAAACGTCTATCATGGATTATATTGATGTTTTATTTATTATTTTCACAAAAATTACCTATGAACCCATGAATTTTTATGAACCCTAGTTTTTGGGTAAGTTGTGGATTACTTGATATTGATCTAATGTTGATGAATTCTTATGTAGTTTTATGTGGTCTATTAATTGATGTAATAATTTTAGTAAATTGATATCTAGGTTATATTATATGTATGAAATTACATTGATTTGATCTAGATCATTGATTGTTGCAGTTTTTATGTTGAATTCTCGGTTATGGCCTTAGGTAAGGGTCTTTGGTTATCAAATTGAGTAAGTTGACTTTGGATTGAAGTGTTGAGGATGATGTGGTTGTATGATGACCTAATTAATTTTTTTATGTTAGTTATAGTTTTATTTTATTTTTATTTGTATGGTCCACTTATGGTGGCGGTATTATGTGTTTTACTTGCAATTCATATGGCCTTGCCGGAATTACTTTATGTACTATGATTATTTTGGCCTTGTTGACAACTAATTGAAGTAATATAACATTTTGTGTAGTTTTATTATATGAATCATGAAAATATCTATCTACATATGGAGCCATATATGTATTTTTGTATTCATGTTAACTTAGGTGACCATGTTAGACTATGCCTTGGACATTTTATGTATAGTGTTGGGGTTGTTTTGGTTATTCCTGCTTGTATATATGAGTCTATGTTGATTACATTGATGATGTTATTATAGTATATAGGATTACTTGAAGATATTACGGTTGTTTCTAGGTGCTTCTTGAATGACTTAGATTATGAGTTAAAGGTAAAGTATGTAGTGTCTTGTCTGGGTTGACTTGTGTCCCTTGCTTGATAATGTATGATTATGAATATGTGAGGTATTTATTGAGGGTTTTAGAACTCTTAGTATTGATAGTATGAATGATATGTGACCTAAATGACCATAAGAAAGTCTTTTATGTGAAAACCTTGAGTTAGTGGTAATGTTGAGATTGTTGAAGTCACAAGCCGTATTGGTATCCTTCAAAGTAAAGGAATGATAGACATAAGGTTAATTGTCTGGAACGGGATCATATTAATCCTTAGTAAAGTCATCATGAGCTTCTTGTCGCCATTGTGAGGTAGCCCTAGTGGACATTCATTGGCAGGGTAAATGTGATTGGGTTATGAACTTGTTATGGAACCCTCTTATGTGAACCTAATGTGTGAATAAATTTATGATAAAGAAGTCTAGCTTGGAGTGAGTATGGTAAGGGGAATTAGTTCTAGTTAAATAAGTGAGAGTAGATTACTAAGTATGCCTTTCATATTCCTTTACCATGTGCCTACATGGGATGTGTCTAAGTTCTACCTTGGCAAGTAGAACAACATCATCGGAGTAGGATGGGACTTCAAATTCCATGTCTTGCTATCATGGTCTTTGTTGGTTATTGCCTATTCCCATCATATGGAATACCTATTAGCATTAGAGAAGTTTATGATGTTTAGGCAGTGGTATAAGACGCTATCCAGACATTGCACAATAGACTTTAAAGGTGTTTCTTCGATTTCCTAGGTCTCGTCCAAGATCATTACTTATACGTCCTTTATGTAATATCTGAATCTTAATGAAGTAATGAAATAATAACTTGTGTCAAGAAAGATTTAAATGAATAAGTACCTAATATAAAGTTACTTAAGGATTCCTTAGCTAAAATGTGAAGTAGGCATAAGAGATGACCTCTTCATGTCTTATTTTTGGAAGTCTTGAGGATGACTCTAATTAGGGAAGATGTTTGAGGTTGTGGACATGATATAACCCTTAGGCAGTCCTAAGGATTATTTAGGTAATCTTGAAGAGGTCAATCATGCTGCTTGATTTACAGAAATAGGTATTTGATAGCCTTTGGAAGGAGAATGCCCTATGATCTATGTGTTGTTGTGTTTAGATAGAATTATTCTATTCTACGGAATCTATAGGATCTCTTAAGTGTGTGCGTAAGGGATTGTATGGGTGGTTGTTTCACAACTCACCCAAGTGAGACTTATAGTCACCTTTGGTGAAAAATGAAACATTGATGTTTATGATACTTTGTAAGTGTGTATGTGACTCATTATAAGTAATTTTAAGGGTTCTTTAGGCACATTTAGAGAGGGTGTATGGGCAATATCTTTTTGTGTGACCTATATTATTCTTAGTATAGCTTTTAGTGGGATCACGACATGGTAAAAAGTGTTTAATATATAAGGAAGTGAATTCACTGTAAGAGTGAGGTACTTCACAGTACAGTAAATTGAACATGTTGTAAAGTGGGTTCAAAAATTATGATTTTTTGTTTAAATTTTATCTTATGTGTTTCTAAGCTGTTAAGTGTTGTTCTTATCATTATAATATGATGTAGCATTCCACAAAATGTACTTGTCTAGTGAAGAGCCTATTAAGTTTAAAGAATAGGTATTGGGGGTACATAGGCATCACAATGCCCAATTTTAAGTAATATTGGGTATATTAAAAAATATTGGATTAAGGGTGTTAGCCAATTTCTATATATACACAAGGTTGTATAAGAAAATCCAAGCTTGTCTAAAAAATGTACCTGCAACGAAAACCCTAAACTAAAAATACGCATATTCATTCTCAATCCAACACATGAGATACTAGGCATCCAAGTGTCAAACCTATTAACCATGGCACATGATCATTTAAATTGATCATGTAGATTAAGCAATTCCGAAGGACGTAGTGAGTATCCTTGGGACAATCAGTAAACATTCCAAATGAAACTTCCCAAAAAGTTAGTTCGAAAAGTAGGCAGAAACACATGTGCAAACACATCAGTAACCGACCAAGGGGGACGACGCGATCAACCTAACGGAATTAGGTTAGGGGTGGTTAAGGGCCGGCGTGCGTGGACAAGCCCCTCCATGTGGGTCATAAATCCCTAACCTACTATCGACTCTAACTAACCTAGGACCAACCAATAATAACTAACTAAGAGACCCGACAACCTAAGACCTAGTCGGGTGACACCAAACTGTGTAACTAACTAAGAGACAACCTAGTACCTAACCTAGGATGGTCGAAGAGGAGTAGTTTAAGTTCCAAGTATATTAGGGGTACTTTATTAATTAACCTTGGTACTTTAATTAAATTAATTAACAACATAATAATTAATGAAAAATCACAAGCTAGGACGAGACCCTTAGCCAATTTTAAGATTTGGCTAAGTCAAATTTTCTCCTATGTTTAGTCAACTAAGATAGGGAATTTTAGTGTAACTAATTAATTTATTTAATTAACTTCATTAGACTAAGTTGAATTATTCAATGTCGGTTCCTAAGACATAGACACACGATCACGACTCAAAACAGTAGGCAGCCTGGAGAAAAACACAAATTTCTTAGGCGATTTCAAGGTATTCTTCAAGGTTTTCGTGCAAGGTGATCTTCAAAGATTAAATTATACATAAGGTATGGGTTTTGTATCTTGGATTACTTTACCAAAAAGGCTTTTCAAATTTTTTATAATTTCAATAATATCAAAATTAGGGTTGTTCCCAATGACATTGTTGAACGTCCATCGACCTAGTTATCCTCGTTTTCGATCCTTAAAGTATGTAGAGGTAATGTCAAACATGTTGTTAGTATGTGGTTTTAACTTAATGTCTAATGAGTCCTATATATTTTATTTGTATGATTTGGGTATTATTTACATGAGATAAATAATGTTGTAATGCCTAATCGTGTTCGAGAATATGAAGTTGCTATAAGTCGGTTATGAAGCATAGTTTACTGTAAATGTCCATTTGCTTAAGATAGTGATAATCACTATAGTATATTCATGAAATTGATTTAATTGGATAATGATATTCTCATGACCTTTGTCTAGTGAAAGTTTGACTTATGCCAAAAAATTGGCAAACAATATTCTAGATTACCATAATATGTAAAAGTTTAGTCTATAAAAATAAATTGGCTTACAATGTATTTCGAAAATATGATACAAAATTGGCTAATAACTATGTTATACCAAATTAAGAATGACCAATGTAACTTTGAATTCATAACCAAGGGTGCCAATCATTAGGACAAGTCAAACATACCCTTTCTAAATTTATTATAAACATAAGTAAGTACATTGAACAAAGTTTATAGCGTTAAGAAAGAGTGGTATAAAGTTACCAAATGTCATTGAATAAGATAAGGTGAGTAATGACATAATTAAAAGTTTAATAATTATGAATGTAACAAGAATGAGGTGTTAAATGAAGTGAGACAACTCTTACCCACACCTAGACAATTATGTTAATGATATTCACATAAGAGGGTGTTAATAATCGTGAGACAAGTCTCATTAACACCTCGATGATAATGTAGGTTAAATTCACATTTCATCAAGTAAAGAAAGGGATGAACGGTTATCCAAATAGTTAAGTAAACCTCATAACTAAAAGCAAGCTTCCATAATGTTTGAGTCAACTCTAAAAGGTTATAAAGAAAAACAAGTTGAGCAAAGCACCGATAGACTAACAATGATCTTGTGCCAGCACATGTAAGCCTCATGAGATGAGGCTCCACCAAGGTGTATAAGAGTCTCCTAATATCTCCTAGTCATCTAACTATGTATCCATCATAGGAAATAGCCAGTTGATTCAACGTAAGAGACCTAGGTATGATGCAATTTCACTTTGGACGGTGAAATAACCCATTTTCAGTGTAGGGCACACAGTGGAGTTCATGTTGATTTCATATGATCTATGTTGGTTAATACTCAAAGAAATTTTTTGGTTAACATAAGTCATGAAACACCTCTTTTTTTGGTGTGGGGAAGACACTGGACTTGATTTCACTTTAGACGGTTAACCACCCCTTTTCGGTGTGGGGCAGACACTGGATTTCAAGTTTAGCTCACGTTATCTAGGTTTGCTTTGATCGGTGAACCACCCCTTTTTGGTGAGGGGCAGACACTGGATTTCATGTTAACTCACATGATCTTAATGCTAAAGATTTATTTAAGAAAGTAAGAAAGAAAGAAAAAGAAATGTAAGTTTAAAGTTTGTTAAGAACGTAAGAGATAAAGAATGTCAAATCATCTGTGGTTGATAAGAATGAAGTTTTAACCAGTTATTTGTTTGTGCCTAATAAATATATATGCTCCAATATCTTCACATTTTTCAAATGATCAAATAATGGGCATAGCCAAATAAAAAGTAGCTTATAATGACTTCTTATATTATGCCTATAAAGGGGATTAAAACATAATGTCCCCATAATCTTCGAAATATAAAAATGATGAAATAAGGGGCCTAGCCAATAAAGATTGACTTATAAAGATTTCATGCCCAATTTAACAAGAATTATAGTAATAACTTGTAGTAGGGTGGCAAAATCATTTCCCTAGTCTTTTGGATTACTTTTGTTGATTCATTGTAGGTATGGGACTATAGTGAATCATTGCACCTGTAAGTACGACATAGGATAAATGACATCATTAAACTACAGAACAAGAAGAAGAAAAATACAAAAAAATTAACTAAGTCCTGGGCGAAGAGCTCTCGGGTTAGAGGGGAGAAAATTTATAATTTTTCATTAGAAGTGTTCTAATATTATTTCATGATTTCAAGGTCTTATGTTCATATAGAAATGAGTTGTGTGATTTTAATGCATTAAAATATGTTTTATTCATCATATAATTCACAAATAACGAATTAAGAAAGTTTAGTGAGTTCACTTTCCAGAAATGGCATGTCGTTATAGGAAGAGCTTTCCATCATCATCCATAGTCCTTCCGTGTATATGTGAATATACCCATTCAGTACAACTGTGTACTAACCCTATACTATTACTATTTTTATAGGCGCAGGTCAAATAGAAGATTGAAGACTAATTGAAGTGGTTTGGAATAGCGATCTCAAGACTTTGGTAGGTCCTTTTGAGTTCAAGGTCGTATCTATGATTCTAGCTCATAGCTAGTGAATGTTGTCCCTAGTGTTTTATTTCAGACGTTTATTCAATGCTTTGTATTAAGGTCGTTTGGAAAACTACTATGATATATGATTCTTTCATTTGAATTACTCAATCGATTATTGATGGTTCTTTAGTTTGAGCTCATTAGAATATTATTCTGTATAATAATCATATGAAGTCTATGTTATAGTTCACTATGTTTTGAAAGTTTTAAATTTTCCGTAAATTTAACTATATGATTGTGATAAAATAGGCTTATTTGTGACCTCAGAGGGGTTTACATTGCCTATTGCATTTGGATTCTAGAATTCGGGTGTGACAAACTTGGTATCAGAGCATGAAGTTAAATTACCTAGGAACTAAGGCTCAACACAATCATGTTGCGTAGTTTCTAACTTATGGTTATGAAGTGCACCACAAACATGACTTAGACACTTTGTGATGTTAGGAATTTTCCTTTCTTCTACACTTTATCTTGTTGTCTAGAGCTTTGACATTTTGTGTCATTCCCGTGTCTAACTCCTTCTTGTATAAACGTGTAGAAAATGAACACAAGGAGAAATACAGGCAGAAGAGTCGAAAAAGCATCTGCTGGAGTTCAAGTGTCTCTCACCCAGCTGTGTTGACGGATGGAGAGGTAAGAGAAGCACTAGTTCAAATGGCCCAAGACATCACTACCCAGGAACAAGCTATCACAGCCCATGACACTAGAGATGGTGCTCCTAGGGAGAACCCAACTGCTAGAACCATGGCTAGTAAACTAAGGGACTTCACTAGATTTAATCCTCCAGTATTCTACAGGTCCAAGACTAATGAGTATACCTAAGAGTTTGTGGATGAAGTTTAAAAAATTCTATGTTCTATGGGGGTGAATAAAAATTAGAAAGATGACTGGGCTCCATATCAACTCAAAGATGTGGCACAAGTGTGGTACAAAATGTGGGCAGATGGTCGAGCACCTGGAGAAGTTCCCATCACTTGGGACATTTTCAAGAATGCATTCCTAGAGAGGTTCTTTCCAAGATAATAGAGGGAGGATAAGCTTGAAGATTTCATCAATCTAAGATAGGGAGGTATGTCAGTCAAGGAGTATTTCTTGAAATTTGTAAAGCTCTCAATATATGCTTCTTCTCTAGTGTCCAATAGAAAGGATGCGATGAGAAGGTTTGTGAGTGGTGGATCGGAGGATCTAGAGGAGTACTGTCGGGCATCCATGTTTCATGATAACATGGACCTTGGTTAGTTGATGGTTCATGCAAAGAAAGTGGGGGAGAGTTGTTGGAAAAAGAGAGGCCGAGAAGACAAGATACCTAGACCCTCAGATCAGGCTGGTTTAGCTTTGGTAGGAGTTTGTTTTGAGTTTATGACAAGCCCAAGTTCAAGAAGGGTCACCAGCGCTCAGCTAATCCTACTCCTTCCAAAAACTCGAATGCCAAAGTGGACAAGTCTGGCACAAAAAGGGGCAATGGTAGAAATGCCCAGTGTAACAGCAAGCTGTGTGGCAAATGTGTCCATTTGCATGGAGGTGAGTGCTTGGTAGGTACTAATATCTACTATGGGTGCGGAAAAATGAGCATATGGTCAAGGAATTCCCACAGGTTAGAAATCATGCCAAGGTAGATACTCAGCCTCATCCTAATCCTACTGATGCAGCCAAACCTCCCAAGAGAAATAGATTCTATTATTTGAAAGGTAGAAAAGAGCATGACAAGTGAGTTGATGTGGTCATTTTATGTGGAATGTCATTTCTTTTCCTGTGTATGCGTTGTTAGATCAAGGATCCACTTTGTCATTTGTTACTCCCTTAGTATCTAGTAAATTTTACTTGCTTCGTAAGATCTTGCATTAGCCTTTTCTAGTTAGTACTCCCATAGGAGACAACATTTGAGGTCAAAGAGTACATACAGCATGCCCAATTAATATTCTTGATAGGGTCACCCATGCTGACCTAATAAAATTTGTCATGCTTGATTTTGATATAAACTTTTGTATGGATTGTCTACGTAAGTGTTATGCTACTATTGACTGTCGAAACAGGGTAGTAAGGTTTAAGTTTCCAAATGTGTTAGAGTTGAAATGGGAAGGTCGTGTTTCAAATCCAATAAGACCAATAATTTCCAATATCAAAGCCAATAAGATGCTAGCTAAGGTGTATTTATACCACTTAGTAAGACTCAATGACTTAGAGCATGAGATCCCTTCCATAGAATATGTGTCCATAGTGAATGACTTCCAAGATGTCTTCCCGGAGGATTTACCAAGAATTCCTCCTGAACGTGAAATTTATTTTGGTGTTGACTTAGATCCCAACACCAAACCAATTTCCACTCCTTCCTATAAAATGGCTCCAACTGAACTCAAAGAATTGAAGTTGCAGTTAAAAGATGTACTTGATAAAGGCTTCATCCAGCCGTGCAAATCCCCATGGGGTGCTCCAGTGTTGTTTGTCAAGAAAAAGGATGGAACCCTTAGAATATGTATTAATTATCTGCAACTCAATAATGTCACTATAAAGAACAAATACCCTCTTCCCAGAATTGATGATCTATTTGATCAACTCCAAGGTTCAAGGTTTTTTTCTAAAATAAATCTCCAACAAGGTATCACAAGATTCGAGTGAGACAAGAGGACATTCCTAAGACTTCCTTCCATACTAGGTATGTTCCTTGCGAGTTTCTTCTCATGTCATTTGGTCTCACTAACGCACCAATCGCGTTTATGGACCTTATGAAAAGGTTCTTCCGTGAATACCTTGATTCTTTTGTAATAGCATTCATAAATGACATCGTCATATACTCTAAGACCATAAAACAACATGAACAACATTTGAGAATGACATTGCAAGTACTCAGGGAATGTCAGCTTTATGAATAATTCAGCAAATGTGAGTTTTGACTGAGATCAGTAACCTTCCTTGGTCATGTTGTACATGACCATGGTGTAGAGGTTCATCCAAAAAATATTAAGGCAGTAATGAATTGGCCGAGTCCCTCACTCCTACCAATATTCAAAGTTTCTTGGGCTTGGCTAATTATTATCGCAAGTTTGTTGAGGTTTTTTCCATAATTTATATGCCATTGACAGCTTTATAAAGAAGAAGGCAAAGTTTGAGTTTTCTGAATCTTGTGAATAGATCTTCCAAGAGCTCAAAGACCAAAGCTTTTCAGCCTCGGTGCTCACATTCCCAAGGAGTGGTGAACAATATGTGGTATATTTTGAAGCTTCTCGAGTAGGTTTGGGATTTTTTCTTATTTAGGGTGGCAAGGTGATTGAATATGTATCTAGACAGTTGAAAGTCCACGAGAAAAATTACCCTACATATAATCTTGAGTTAGCTGTTGTGGTTTTTGCGTTAAAACTTTGGAGACATTACTTATATGGTGTACATCTTGATGTATTTACTGACCATAAAATTCTTCAGTATGTTTTTACACAGAGGTAATTAAATCTTCATCAGAGAAGATGGCTAGAGCTGCTCAAGTATTATGACATGAGTGTTCACTATCATCAAGGTAAGGCCAATGTATTGGCTGATGCTTTGAGCCGATTGAGCATGGGCAGTGTGTCTCATATTGATGATGAGTAGAAAGAGTTTGTTAAAGAGGTACACCAATTAGCTAGGTTAGGTGTACGACTGGCAGATACACCAATTGGGGGTGTTTCAATTCATTTTAGTTCTGAATCCTCATTTATTGTGGATGTCAAAGCTAAGCAGTATCTCGATCCAATAATCATGAAGTTGAAAGACTTTGTATTGAGTAAGTTACATGAATCATTCTCCTTAGGGGAGGATGGTGTGCTGAGATACCACAGCGGAATATATGTGCCAATTATTGATGATTTGAGGCCTAATATTAATGCAGAGGCTCATGACTCAGGTATTCTATTTATCCAGGTTCTACCAACATGTATCATGATATCAAGGAGATCTATTGATGGAAAGGTATAAAGGGAGATATCTCTAAGTTTGTGGAGGAGTGTCCCAATTTTCGAACAGGTTAAGATTGAACACCTTAAGCCTGGCATTCTCACCCAATCGATTGAGATCCTAATATGTAAGTTTGAGGATATTAATATGGATTTTGTGATTGTTTTACCCAAGACCAGGAAATTTATGATTCGATTTGGGTCATTGTTGACAGGATGACTAATTATTCTCATTTCATACCTGTGAAGTCTACTTACAGGGCCAAAGATTATGTGAAGTTGTATATTAATGAGATAGTGTGGTGTCATCGGATACCCTATTCCATTTCGGATAGGGGAGCCCAGTTCACTTCTCACTTTTGGATATCTTTCCAAATGAACATGGGTACACAGTGAAGCTCAGCACTGCTTTTCATCCCTTGACAGATTGACAAGTAAAGTGTACCATTCAGACCCTTGAAGATAGGCTGAGAGCATGTGTTATTGATTTAAAGGGGAGTTGGGATTATCATTTTCCACATATTGAGTTCTCTTATAATAATAGCTACCGTTCCAGTATTGGGATGACACCATTTGAAGCACTATATGGAATGAGTTGTAGTCTCCAGTTGGGTGGTTTGAGGTAGGAGAGTCTTCCATCAATGGTCGTGAGATCATACATGAGGTTATGGAAAAATGTGAGAATGATCAGGGATAGATTCGCTACTACTTACAGTTTTTAATAATGATATGCTTATAACAAAGAGAGAGCTCTTGAATTTGAGGTAAATTAAAAAAGTTTACCTTAATATATAACCTATGAAATGGGTGATGAGGTTTGTTAAAAAAGGGGAACTTGAGTCCGTGGTATATAGCTCCTTATGAGATCTTATATCAAGTAGGAAATGTTGTCTATGAACTTAAACTACCAAATTACTTGGCTTTTGTTCATCCAGTGTTTCATGTTTTGATGCTTTAAAAATGTCTAGGTGATCCAGCATCCATTATGCCTATTGAGGGGTTAGGATTCAATGAGAACTTTTCATATGAAGAGGTTTAAATTTAAATTTTAAATCGCCAAGTGAAGCAATGGAGGAAAAAGGAGGTTGCCACCGTAAAGGTCTTATGGAGGAACCACCTTGTTGAGGGAGCAACATGGGAGGCCAACACCGATATGACATCATGTTACCCTTACTTGTTCAGTTCTTGAGGTTAGATATACTTTTCCTAAGTCTGATTGTTTTTGTGGAACTATAAATTTTCGTGCATAAATCGATTTTGGTGTTTAGGTCCATAACTGTGTTTTTTATACATTCACTATATGAATAAATATAAGTTAGTATGAGTACATGCTTGCATTCGTGTTGCTGTTTTTGTATATTTCATTACGTGATTTATATGTTGCATGAGTGTGATGTGCATTAAGTTAAAGTCAGATTGAGAAGGAAGTTCCTCAATGTTAGATTGGAGGATTCAACTAAGCTTTGAGTTTTGTGCATTATCCAGAGTAAGTTGTGAATCAGATATTCACAAAGATGAAGTTTCAAGTATAATGATGTGTTTTCGAGAATACCCTCTCTAATTCAAAATAATGTGTAATGTCATTCAGGGATGACTCTTCCTAAGGGGGGGGGGGATAATGTAACATTACAGAAAATGTACTCGTCTAGTTAAGAGCCTATTAAGTTTTAAGAATAGGTATTGGGGGTACATAGGCATCCCAATGCCAAATATTGAGTAATATTGGGCATATTAGAAAATATTGGCTTAAGGGTGTTAGCCAATTTCTATATATACACAAGGGTGTATAATAAAATCAAAGATTGTCTAATAAATGTACCTGCAATGAAAACCCTAAGCTTAAAATACACATATAGATTCTCAATGCAACACATGACGTACTAGGCATCCAAGTGTCAAGCCTACGTACAATGGCATATAATCATTAAAAAAGATCATGTAGGATAAGCAGTTCCGAAGGACATAGTGAGGATCCTTGGGACAATCAGTAAACATTCGAAATGAACCTTAAAAAAAAGTTAGTTGGGAAAGTGTCAAGCAATACATGTGCAAGCACATGAGTAACCGACCATGGGGGACCACGCGACCAACCTAACAGAATTTGGTTAGGGTAGTTAAGGGCAGGAGCACGCGGACGGTCCCCTCCATATGGGTCCTAACTCCCTAAAAAACTCTAGACTCTATGTAACTAACCTAACTAACTAACTAAACTACAACCAACAAAATATAACTAACGAAGGGACCCAACAACCTAAGCCTAGTCAGGTGACACCAAATCGTGTAACTAACTTAGAGACAACCTAGTACCTAACCTAGGATGGTCCAAACGGGTTAGTTAGGGTCATAATGACTTAGGGGTACTTTCTTAGTTACTCTAGGTCCCTTAATTAAATTAAATTAAAAACATAATTCATTAATGAAACACACAAGCTAGGACGAGACCCTTAGCCAATTTTCAGATTTGGCTAATGTTCTCCTATGTCTAGTCAACTTAGGAGCGGCGTTTCAGGAGTTAACTAATTACTTTATTTAATTAAATTAATTATCGTAATTTAAATTAGTCAACGTCAGTTCCTATGATTTAGACTCACAATTAAACACTAGAAATGCACGACTCAAAATAATACGCAATGGGAGAAATAACAGAAAATTTCTTAGGCGATTTCAAGGTGTTCTTCAGGGTTTTCGTCCAAGGTGATCTTCGTATCTTCAATTCAACATAAGGTATGGGTTTTATATCTTGTTTACCTCTCCCCAAGATTATTTTAAAACATTTTATGAATTTAATATTATAGAAACTAGGGTAGGTTGCAATGACATTGTTGAACGTCCATCTGCTTAGTAATCCTTGTTTTAGATCCTACTACTATGTCGATGTAATCTCAAACATGTTGTTGGTATGTTGTGATAATTGACCATTATGTGTAGGTTTCTTGATTTGTTAATGTCTTATGAGGCCAATAGATTTAATCTGTATGATTAGGGTATTAGTTACATGAGATAAATAATGTTGTAATTCCTAATCATGTTCGAGAATATGAAGTTTCTATAAGTCTGTTATGAAGCGTAGTTTATTGTAAATGTCGACTTGCTTAATATAATGATAATCACTATATTGTATTCATGAAGTTTATTGAATTGGCTAATGATATTTTCATGACCATTGTCTAGTGAAAGTTTGGCTTGTGGCAATAAATTGGCTAACAATATTCTAGATTACCATAATATGTGAAAGTTTAGTCTATGCCAATAAATTGGCTTCAATGTATTTCCAAAATATGATACAAAATTGGATAATGACTAAGTCATACCAAATTAAGCATGACCAATGTAACTTAGAATTCATAACCAAGGGTATGCCAATCAATAAGACAAGTCCCAACATTCCCTTTCCAACTGAACTATAAATATAAGTAAGTACATTGAACAAAGTTTATAATGTTCATAAAGAGTGGTATAAAGATACCTAATGTCATTGAACAAGATAAGGTGAGTAATGACATAGTTAAAAGTTTAAGAAATAAGAAAGTGACAAGAATGAGGTGTTAAAAGAAGTGAGACAAGTCTCACTCACACCTAGACAATTATGTTAAAGATATTCACATAAGAAGGTGTAAATAATTGTTAGACAAGTCTCATTAACACCAAGATGATAATGTAAGGTTAAATTCACATTTCATCAAGTAGAGAAAGGGTGATCGATTATACAAAGAGTGAATTAAACCTCATAACTAGAAGCAAGCTACCATAATGTTTGACTCAACTCTAAAATTTATAAAGAAGAAGAAGTTGAGCAAAGCACTGATAGACTAGCATTTAGCTTGTGCCAGCACATGTGCCTCATGAGATGAGGATTCACCAAAGTGGATAAGAGTCAGTGAAAATCTCCTAATTTTTGAACTATGTTGCCAGCATAGGACCTAGCCAGTGGATTCCACTTAAGAGAGCTAGGTATGATGCATTTTCTTTTTGACCAATGAAACCACCCCTTTTCGGTGTGAGTCAGACAGTGGATTTCATTTTTAGCTCACATGATAAATGTCGCTTAATGCTCAAGAATGTATTTGGTTCACTTTAGCCATGAACCACCTCTTTTCGGTGTAGGGAAGACACTGGACTTTGTTTCACTTTAGCCGGTGAAGCACCCCTTTTCGGTGTGGGGCAGACACTGGATTTAATATTTAGCTCACATGATCTAGGTTCACTTTGAGCGGTGAACCACCCCTTTTTGGTGTGGGGAATATACTTGATTTCGTGTTAGCTCGCATGATCTTAATGCTAAAGATTTATGTAAGAAAGAAAGAAGAAGAAATGTAAGGTGAAAGTGAGCTAAGAAATTAAGAGCTTAACTATGTCAAATCTTCTGTAATTGATAAAAATGAAGTTTAACCAGTTATTGGCTTGTGCCAAATCAATATATATGCTCCAATATGTTCACCTTTTTCAAATGATCAAATAATGGGCATAGCCAAATAAAAATTGTCTTATAAGGACTTCTTATATTATGCCAATAAAGGAGAGTAAAACATAATGGCTAATAAATGCCCCATAATCTTCATAATATGAAAATAATTAAATAAGTGGCCTATCCAATAAAGATTTCATTCCAAATTTAAAAAGAATGATATTAATAACTTGTAGTAAGGGTAGCCAAATTATTTCCCTAGCTAGTCTTTTGGATTACTTGATCGATTCATGGTAGGTATGGGACTATAATGAATCATTGCACTTGTAACTAAGACATAGGATTAAGGAGATCATTGAACTACACAACAACAAGAAGAAAAAGACTTAAAAATAAACTAAGTCCTAGGAAAGAGTTCTCCGATTACAGAGAGCAAATTTATAATTTTTCGTTCAAAGTGTTCTAAAATTATGTTAATGATTCCAAGGTCTTATGTTCATATTGTGTCACGACCCAAATCGGGGACGCGACTGGCACCCACATTTACCCTCCTATGTGAGCGAACCAACCAAGTTAACCCTTAACATTTTAATACAATATCAACAAAAGAAATGCGGAAGACTTAACTCATTAATAAAAACAAATCAATAACTATTATTGTTATCCCCAAAATCTGGAAGTCATCATCACAAGAACATCTATCCTCAAATTACTAAACTAAAAATGTCTAAGAACAAAAATAACTAAAAAGCTAGTCCATGCCGGAAGTTCAAGGCATCAAGACTTGAAGAAGAAGATCCAGTCCAAGCTAGAAGCATTAGCTCACCCTGAAGATCCGGTGTGACGAAGACTGGCTTGAATTACTGCGGAGTTGAAGTTGACGGAACGTTTGCTGCATTACACAAATAACAAAGAGGAACAATAAAGTAGGGGGTCAGTACAACCACGCGTACTGAGTAGATATCATCGGCCAACTCAAAATAGAAAATAATATATATCAAGTAATATTATAAATCAACTATAAACTCAACATGTAGCAACAACAAGTATTATAATCGTCAATAAATACCATCAAATTCATCCTTGAGGGCTCAAGCCTCAATACCATACTCATTTGGGAATTAAGTTCATTATGTTGAGTATATTATCATCTTTTGAGATTCATTATCTTTCTTCCTCTTGTGTCGGTACGTGACACTCCGATCCCCTACCACTATGTGTCGGTACGTGACACTCCGATCCCCTATATGTGTCGGAACGTGACACTCCGATCCCCTATATGTGTCGGTACGTGACACTCCGATCCCCTATATGTGTCGGTACGTGACACTCCGATCCCCTATATCTACGTGTCGGTTCGTGACACCCGTCCCACTAATACTATGTGTCAGAACGTGACACTCCGATCCACTAAATTATTCTATCGTTTATCAAGCCTTCTCTATACCAAGGCTCATCAATCCCATTACTTTAATTCATCAAGCCTTCTTTTATACCAAGGCATCATCTTTAATATCATAGATTAAAGTTTCTTTCAAGATTTGGGATTCAATGGTTTTCATCATGCTTGTTTTATCAAAATCACATAATCATATTCATGCAAGCATACAATAAGCATATAGACAGGTTTACAATATCATCAACACATATCATTCACTATTAAGAGTTCACTATGAATATCGTAAAAACCATAACCTACCTCCACCGAAGAATTGGAATCAACAAGAAATCTTCCAAGCTTGTTATTCCTCTTCCCTCTTCGATCGATCAATACTCTCTAATTCGTTGTCTCTCTTTTCTCTCTTGTTCTTTCTCTTTTGTTTTATTCAAAACCTCTTTCCTTTACCCTAATTACAAATAATTAAGAATAAAGAGGACAATAAAACCCCTAATTAACTTAAGGTTACCTCTTTTAACCCCTAAGTAATTAGACTTATTAATGTTAACCCTCAATCTTTATAATAAGGAAAGAATAGTCAAAAACGACCCTTAAAACGTGTGGAGAAATCCTATTCTGACTGGGATCTGTGTGACCTGTGACGGGCCGTCGTGCCTGCGACGGTCCGTCACGGTGGTCGTCGCAGCCTCCCCAAATTCCAGGTGGGCTGTGACGGCCCGTCACCCCTGTGACGGTCCGTCCTGCACCTCCGTCATGACGGTCAGAAACTCGTTTCTTGTACCAAATTCTCAAAAGTTGAAGTGTTTTGCAACGGAAACTCACGACGGTTCGTCGTGCATGTGACGGCATGTCCTGCAGGTCCGTCACAATTTACAGAGAGTCGATTTTAATATCCAATTTGAAGAATTCTAAGTGTCCTGGAACGACACCTCCTCGACGGGTCATCGTGACCACGACGGTCCGTCGTGACACTCGTCGTTCCAGCCAGTTTTTCCCAGAAATGAACTCTGTTGCTCAAAACGACTAAACAGGTCGTTACAATAGATACCAATTTACCCATCGTTCGTCCCCGAACGATCAAAAGAAGAAAACAATGGCGAAAAGGAGTACCTGAATCTGTAAACAGATGTGGGTATTTTTCTTGCATATCTGCCTCCTTCTCCCAAGTAGCCTCTTCAACCGGTCGATTCTTCCATTGCACTTTGATGGATGCAATCTCTCTCGACCTCAGCTTGCGAACATCTCTATCTAATATAGCAACCGGTTCCTCTTCATAAGTCAAGTTCTCATCCAACAAAACTGAATCCCAACGGATAATGTAGTTTCCGTCTCCGTGGTATCTCTTCAACATGGATACATGAAACACCGGATGCACTCCGGACAGCCCTGGGGGCAAGGCTAATTCATAAGCCACCTCCCCTATTCTCTTAAGCACTTCAAATGGTCCAATATACCTTGGACTTAACTTACCCCTTTTTCCGAACCGCATCACCCCTTTCATGGGTGAAAACCTTCAACAGGACTTGTTCACCTTCCATGAACTCAAGTCTCTAACCTTTCGGTATGCATACTCCTTTGTCTACTTTGAGCCGCCAAAAGCTTTTCTTGAATAGCTTTCACCTTCTCCATAGAATCTCTCAACAGATCAGTCCCCCAAGGTCTAACTTCAAAGGCATCAAACCAACCAATGGGAGATCTACACCTCCTCCCATACAATGCTTCAAATAGAGCCATGTCAATACTAGAGTGATAGCTATTATTGTATGAAAACTCTGCCAAAGGTAAAAAGCTATCCCAATGGCCACCAAACTCTATCACACATGCACGAAGCATATCCTCCAACAGTTGAATCGTTCGCTCAGACTGACCATCGGTCTGAGGGTGAAATGCCGTGCTAAGGTCCAACCTAGTACCTAATTCAGCATGTAATGTCCTCCAAAACTTAGAAGTAAACTGCGTACCTCTATCCGATATGATGGAGAGTGGAACTCCATGCAACCGAACGATCTCTGAGATGTAGATCTTGGCTAACTTCTCTGCATTGTAGGTCACCTTGACCGGAATGAAATGAGCGGACTTAGTTAGCCTATCAACAATCACCCAAATAGAGTCATACTTACTCAATGTCTTGGGAAGACCAACCACGAAGTCCATCGCGATTCTCTCCCACTTCCATTCAGGAATGGGCATTCTCTGAAGTGCTCCTCCGGGCCTCTGGTATTCATACTTTACTTGTTGACAATTTGGACATTTGGCAACAAACTCAACAATATCACGCTTCATTCTACTCCACCAGAAGTGTTGCTTTAGGTCGCGATACATCTTGGTTGCACCAGGATGTATAGAATATCCGGAACTATGAGCCTCGGTAAGAATAGTGGGATCAAATCATCGATGCGGGTACACATACCCTCCCTTAATTCTCAAAACACCTTCCTCATCAATTATTGCCTCTTTAGCCTCTCCTTGCAACACTTTATCTCGAATTCGACTTAGCTTCTCATCATCAAACTGTTTCCCTTAATCTGATCAAGAAAAGAAGATCTTGCCTCTACACAAGCTAACAATCCTCCATTCTCATTTATTTCTAACCTCATAAGGTCATTAGCCAAAATCTGCACTTCTCTAGCCAATGGGCGTCTAGAAGCTTGCAAATGAGCTAGACTTCCCATGCTTCCGGCCTTCCTACTCAAGGCATCTGCCACAACATTCGCCTTTCCCGGATGATACAAGATAGTGATGTCGTAGTCCTTCAGTAGTTCCATCCATCTCCTCTGTCTCAAATTCAAATCTTTCTGAGTAAAGACATACTGTAGGCTACGATGGTCCGTATAGACCTCACACTTAACCCCATATAAATAATGCCTCCATTGCTTCAATGCAAACACTACCGCGGCCAATTCCAAGTCATGAGTTGGATAGTTACGTTCATGCACTTTTAATTGTCTTGAAGCATAAGCAATCACATTCTTCTCTTGCATTAGCACTGCACCCAAACCCGAATAGGATGCATCACAATAGACGATGAAGTTCTTACCCTCTACCGGCAAGGTGAGGATAGGTGCGGTAGTCAACAAGGTCTTAAGCTTCTGAAAACTTTCCTCACATTCATCTGACCATACAAATGGAACATTCTGCTTAGTCAAGTTCGTCAGTTGGGAGGCAATAGAGAGAATCCCTTGACAAATCGGCGGTAGTAGCTAGCTAAACCACAAAAACTCCTTATTTCTGACACGTTTGTAGGTCTTAACCAATTCTTCACTGTCTCAATCTTGGATGGATCCACCATCACCCCATCTTTAGAAACCACGTGCCCCAAGAAGGACACTGAATCTAGCCAAAAACTCACACTTGGAGAATTTCGCATAAAGCTTTTTCTTCCTCAACAACTCTAACACCATTCTCAAATGCTCCTCATGTTCCTTCTTACTTTTGGAGTATATCAGTATATCATCAATAAACACGATCACGAAGAGGTCCAAATATGGCTTGAAAATCCCGTTCATCAAGCTCATGAAGGCAGCAGGGCATTCGTAAGACCAAAAGACATTACCACAAATTCATAATGCCATACCTAGTTCGAAAAGCAGTCTTTGGCACATCCGTTGCTCGTATTTTCAATTGGTGATAGCCGGACCTCAGTCAATTTTAGAGAAGACACAAGCACCTTGTAACTGATCGAACAAGTCATCAATGCGAGGAATGGGGTACTTGTTCTTAATAGTTACTTTGTTCAACTGTCGGTAATCTATGCACATTCGGAAACTCCCATCCTTCTTCTTCACAAATAGCACCGGAGCACCCAAGGAGATGCACTTGGTCTAATGAAGCCTTTGCTCAACAACTCTTGAAGTTGTGCTTTAACTCTCTTAACTCCGCGGGAGCCATTCTATAAGGGGGTATAGAAATGGGGCGAGTACCCGGTTCAAGAACGATACAGAAGTCAATATCCCTATCCGGTGGCATACCAGGAAGATCTGCAGGGAACACATCCAAAAATTACGGACTACCGAAACTGACTCAATCGAAGGTACTTGGGTAGTGTCATCCTTAAGATGTGCCAAGAAAGCTAGACAACCCTTACTAACCATCTTCTGAGCACGAATAAAGGAGATAATACGCACTGGACTGGAAGTGTAGTCGCCCTCCCACACTAACGGATCTGCCCCAGGCTTGGCTAACGTCACCGTTTTAGCATTACAATCCAAAATCGCAATGTTTGGAGAAAGCCAAGTCATACCCAGAATTACATCAAAGTCACCCATTTCTAAGATGACCAAATCTACATAAGTGTTGCTCCCCACAAAATTCACCAAACAAGACCTATATACCCTTTCAACTATCACCAACTCACCCACCGGAGTCAGACACGAATAGGTATGTCAAGTAATCACAATGTAATTTTAGACCATTAGCAAATGAGGAAGATACATAAGAAAATGTGGATCCAGGATCAAACAATACGGAAGCCATGCAATCACAAATCAAAAGGTTACCTGTGATAACAGCATCAGACGCCTCCGCTTCAGATCTCCCAGGTAAAGCGTAGCAATGGGCCCCATTATTTGTCTATCCGTTGCCCCTACCATGTTGCGTAGTAGTGACTCCGTTTTGCCCATCACCTCTGCCGTTTTGGTGACCACCATTACCTCGACCACCACGTCCTCCAGAAAAGCGGCCTCTACCATGACCACCTCTACCTCTAGCTATTGGGGGTCTGTAACTCTGTTTTGGACAATTCCTCCTAATATGTCCAACCTCCCCACATCCATAGCACTCTCTGGAGTCGGGCATAGGTCTCTCGGAGTAGTGCACCGTTCTGAGGTGGACCCCCAACTACAGTCTGTAGTGAAGACTGTATTGGTCGAACTGAGTGACCTCCGGAGTTCTGTCCTCTAGAGTAAGAACCATTAAACTCACCTCCCCTTCGAAACCTCTTTGATGTCGATGTCGTGGTGAAGTCATCTGGCTTCACTCCTTCCACCTCTATCACAAAGTCTACCACCTCTTGGAAGGATGTTGCCGTTGCCGCTACCTGTAAGGCTGAAATCCGCAACTCCGACCTCAACCCCTTCACGAAACGGCGAATCCGTTCTTGTGGACTGAAACAAAGTTGGGTGGCATATCTGGATAGTGCGCGAAATTTAGCCTCATACGCGTTTACTGTCATCCTTCCTTGCTCGAGACTCAAGAACTCATCCCTTTTTCTATCTCTCAAAGTTCAGGGAATATACTTTTCCATGAACAGGGTAGAGAATGATTCCCAAGTCATTGGTGGTGCCTCTGTTGGTTGACACTCAACATGTGATCGCCACCACATTTTGGCGTTCCCTTGAAATTGATAGCTTACGAACTCAACGCCAAACCGTTCTACTATCCCCATCTTGTGTAGTAGCTCATGACAATTAACCATAAAATCATAAGCATCTTCAGATTCTGCACCCTTGAAGACTGGAGGTTTTGATTTCAAGAACTTACTGAAAAGTTCATGCTGATCATTTGTCATAATAGGCCCAGTAGTCAGTCGTGGAAATGTGCCTATTCCCAATGATGCATCCATGCGGGGAGCCATAGTAGCCGCATGTCGTATCTCTGAAACCGGAGGTGTTGGTGCAGAAACCACTGGAGGAGCCTGTCCCTGATCGGATAACCCGCTAAGATAAGCAAGTACCTAGTTGATCATCTCTGGGGTAGGTTGGGGTGGCAATTCCTCATTTTGCACTGGTTCAGTTTCCCCTTCCTCACCCTCTCTTACTACCTCCTCAGTCGGTGGAGGGGTCACCGCCCTAGTATCAGATGGGCTAGGGGCTCGTCCTCTTCCTCTAGAAGACGTCCTCCCACGACCTCTTCCACGGCCTCTTGCCGCTGTTCTTCCTCGAGCCACAGCCCCAGGGGATGGCTCAGTTGTTTCCTGTCTTTCCGTTGTCGTTGCTGGTGCGGTCGTTGCTCTAGTTCTAACCATCTGCGAAATAGAGTGAAGATGGTCAGATACCAATTTGTATCACCTAGATACCAATTGGACTCAAGTAGTAGCACGAAAGAAAGAATGAAAGAATGGAATTTTCCTAAAGTCTTATAGCCTCTCAAGGAAAAGTAAAGGCGTCCCCCTACCGTTCCTTAAGACTCTACTAGACCTGTTCTTGTGTGATGAGACCAATGAACCTAATGCTCTGATACCAAGTCTGTCACGACCCAAATCGGGGACGCGACTGGCACCCACATTTACCCTCCTATGTGAGCGAACCAACCAAGTTAACCCTTAACATTTTTAATACAATATCAACAAAGAAATGCGGAAGACTTAACTCATTAATAAAACAAATCAATAACTATTATTGTTATCCCCAAAATCTGGAAGTCATCATCACAAGAACATCTATCCTCAAATTACTAAACTAAAAATGTCTAAGAACAAAAATAACTAAAAAGCTAGTCCATGCCGGAAGTTCAAGGCATCAAGACTTGAAGAAGAAGATCCAGTCCAAGCTAGAAGCATTAGCTCACCCTGAAGATCCGGTGGTGTGACGAGACTGGCTTGAATTACTGCGGAGTTGAAGTTGAAGTGACGGAACGTTTGCTGCATTACACAAATAACAAAGAGGAACAATAAGTAGGGGGTCAGTACAACCACGCGTACTGAGTAGATATCATCGGCCAACTCAAAATAGAAAATAATATATATCAAGTAATATTATAAATCAACTATAAACTCAACATGTAGCAACAACAAGTATTATAATCGTCAATAAATACGATCAAATTCATCCTTGAGGGCTCAAGCCTCAATACCATACTCATTTGGGAATTAAGTTCATTATGTTGAGTATATTATCATCTTTCGAGATTCATTATCTTTCTTCCTCTTGTGTCGGTACGTGACACTCCGATCCCCTACCACTATGTGTCGGTACGTGACACTCCGATCCCCTATATGTGTCGGAACGTGACACTCCGATCCCCTATATGTGTCGGTACGTGACACTCCGATCCCCTATATGTGTCGGTACGTGACACTCCGATCCCCTATATCTACGTGTCGGTTCGTGACACCCGTCCCACTAATACTATGTGTCGGAACGTGACACTTCGATCCACTAAATTCATTCTATCCGTTTATCAAGCCTTCTCTATACCAAGGCATCATCAATCCCATTACTTTAATTCATCAAGCCTTCTTTTATACCAAGGCATCATCTTTAATATCATAGATTAAAGTTTCTTTCAAGATTTGGGATTCAATGGTTTTCATCATGCTTGTTTTATCAAAATCACATAATCATATTCATGCAAGCATACAATAAGCATATAGACAGGTTTACAATATCATCAACACATATCATTCACTTTTAAGAGTTCACTACGAATATCGTAAAAACCATAACCTACCTCCACCGAAGAATTGGAATCAACAAGAAATCTTCCAAGCTTTGTTATTCCTCTTCCCTCTTCGATCGATCAATACTCTCTCAATTCGTGTCTCTCTTTTCTCTCTTGTTCTTTCTCTTTTGTTTTATTCAAACCCTCTTTCCTTTACCCTAATTAACAAATAATTAAGAATAAAGAGGACAATAAAACCCCTTAATTAACTTAAGGTTACCTCTTTTAACCCCTAAGTAATTAGACTTATTAATGTTAACCCTCAATCTTTATAATTAAGGAAAGAATAGTCAAAAACGACCCTTAAAACGTGTGGAGAAATCCTATTCTGACTGGGATCTGCGTGACCTGTGACGGGCCGTCGTGCCTGCGACGGTCCGTCACGGTGGTCGTCGCAGCCTCCCCAAATTCCAGGTGGGCTGTGACGGCCCGTCACCCCTGTGACGGTCCGTCCTGCACCTCCGTCATGACGGTCAGAAACTCGTTTCTTGTACCAAATACTCAAAAGTTGAAGTGTTTTGCAACGGAAACTCACGACGGTTTGTCGTGGATGTGTCGGCACGTCCTGCAGGTCCGTCACAATTTACAGAGAGTCGATTTTAATATCCAATTTGAAGAATTCTAAGTGTCCTGGAACGACACCTCCTCGACGGGCCGTCGTGACCACGACGGGCCGTCGTGACCACGACGGTCCGTCGTGACACTCGTCGTTCCAGCCAGTTTTTCCCAGAAATGAACTCTGTTACTCAAAACGACTAAACAGGTCGTTACATATTGAAAATGAGTTGGGTGCTTTGAATACATTAAAATATTTCATATTCATACCATAAATCACAAATAACGAATTAAGAAAGTTTAGTGACTTCACTTTCAAGAAATGGCATGTTGTTATATGAATAGCCTTCCTTGATCATGCATTGTCCGTACGTGTATATATGCATATAACCATAGTTAGTACAAGTGTGTAATAACCCTATACTATTACTATTTTTATAGGCACAGGTCAGAGAGGAGATTAAAGACTCATTAAAGCGGTTTGGATTAGCGACATCAACACTTTAGTAGGTCCTCTTAAATTTGATGATGCTACATCTATCATTCTAGATTAGCACTTTAGTCATAGATAGTTGATGTTGTCCCTAGTTTTTCATTTCATACATTTTATTCAAAGCTTTGTATTGAGAGTTATTGGGCAAACTATTACGATATATTGATTCTTTCATTTGAATTGCTTAATCGATTATAGATAGGTTTTTAGATTGAGCTCATTACAATAATATTCTATATAGTAATCATATGAAGTCTATGTTTTAAAATTTTTAAATTTTCTGCAAACTTAACTATATGATTGTGATGAAAGATAAGAAGAGGATTTTCTGCGACCTAAGAAAGGCTAACGACGCCGGTTGCGTTCAAATTCTAGAATACGGGTATGATATATGATTTCTAAAGAAAAGATGCATAGTTTCAATAAAAGTCCATTTTCATGATTTTTATGCATAATGTTATACTTAATACATGTGTTTGTACTAATTCCATTCTTTTATATATCTATCAATATAGTTTTGGTAGGTGAGGAGATTTTGGGAAGTGAAGACTTGGACCGTAGCATCGTTCAAGAGAAGTTGAAGTATGTCCTCATTTGACTCGAGGGCATATATGTCTTTTATGTTTCTCATTGAAGTACTGTAATAGACTAAGTATTCCCATATTCATATCTTGAAGTATGGGCCGTGTCCCAAGAATTCTTGTGTCTTAATATGCTATGATTGAGACATAGCATTTCCTATTGCTTTATATGAAAGAGATTTATAAAGACAATTATGTTTTGTGAAATTTTTTAATTCCGCACTACTTTTCACTATGTTTATGCGATGAATGATGTGTATAGGCTTGTATAAGACCTCCGAGAGGTCAAATACGCCGGTTGCAATCCAATATTGCCCCTATCTTCTAGAGTGTGGTTTCAGGGATGTGACAACAACACTTAAGAAATTCATTATAATTGCTCAACAAAGCAATATCATATAACAATTTGTACATGCTCACTATTCATACTAATGAAACAATTAGCAACATACACTAGATGCACATGAACCATGAGGAAGATACCATGCATGAAAACTCATTTTCTCATTCAACAAAACTGCAACAAAAACAAACATATCATTAGGAGAATGTTTGAAATTCATTTTTCACAAAAGACTCCTACATAAATGAAGTTACTAACAACTCTTTGTTTTATTCTTGAATAAACACATAAAGAAAGGGTAAGGGTTCCTCACTACCAAAAACCATACTCTTCACCATATCCCCCACTTAGGAGAAACCCATTCTAAGGTCAAAACAACATCTAATACAAGGAATTCCTTCAAGGCACCATAAACCTAACTTATACTTTCTAACCCAAGTCTATCTCGTGAAAACTAAAGACTCTCAAAGGTGTAACCATCTAACCATGCATCCCCCTTACTAGGAGAAACTTACCTTTACTTTTTCAAATCTCATCACCTTCTTTTCAATTTTTGGGTCTTAAATAAATTCAAACTATATCAACAATCGCTCCTTTACATTTCTAACACTATACCTTATGTTTCATCACAACTACACTACCCTTCAAAAGTTAACTAAACCAAGCTAAGGTCATCAACACCATCTTTCACACCTAATCTAACAAGTCACATCTCATCTTTTCTCTTCCTCAACCCAATATTTACAAAGTCACATTCAAATAACCAACACATAAAGGAACAAAGGAAATATACCACATACAAAACACATAGGCAAGATTTGATGAATGAAGAAGTAAAAGTTTTCCTAGCATCCAATAGCTTCCTATTTATAATGTGGCGCGCTTCACATTATGAACAAGACTCTACTAGATGTGGTTTATGAGACAACTAAAACACTCCCAAACCTTATGATCTAATATCAACTTTGTAATAACCGGCAAGTATACCCTAGACGTTAAAGCATCATTGAGTCACCACACGGCAAATGAGACTTCAGCAAGTCTCATTAAAACCACTCTTATCATTTATTTCATGATAAACATTCTAAAATAAGTAAGAATTTAAAATTTTCTTCACATACGAAGAACATTTTCCATAATCAATACGCAAGCGGAAGACTATCATTAAAACATTAAACCTTTACAACATCTCATCGGACCATCTAAATTTAGAGTATACAACACTTGGGACTAATCTCATACAAGACATAAAATAAGGACTATGACATAAAGGAACATGTGGATATAGTCCTCAAATCGATGAGGACTCACAAATCTTCATCTTAAACCCTTAGAAACTTATCCATCCTCCATGGCGTATCAAGACTTTCAATTCCCTACTCTTTTGTAAAAAAGGGAAAAGAAGGGGTTAGCATAGTAGATGCACTAAGTATGAAAGTTATGCAAGACCATGAAAAAGGAAAATTTAGTAAATAACATGTTTTTCATAAATTTTGATTAAAAAATCATACTATAAGCATAAGAACAACATTTAACACCTTATAAACACAAAATATATAAAACAATTATTCACATTTTTAGCAGCATTACAGTAAACTCATGCCAAGTTACGGTGAACTAACTTCAGTGTTACAGTGCAGCTTCTCAACATCACATGGGCTACTTTCTAGCATACATTCCTCTCACTAAAAATTATATTAAGACTCACTTAAGTAAGAAAAATAGAGAACTCCCATACACCCTCTCTAACAACTCCTAAATGATCCTTCAGACCACATATAATGAGATACACATACTTCCAATCAACCAAATACATAAGCATGAGATTCTCCTACCAAAGGTGATTCTAAGATTCACTTGAGTGTAAATCAAAAAGATAACGGCCATGATTGACTTTGTAACGACCTGTTTAGTCGTTTTGAGCAGCAGAACAAATTCTGGAAAAACTGGCTGAAACCACGGACCCAACGACGGACCGTCACAGGCTCGACGGACCGTCGTGGGTGTTCCGTTCCATGACACTTAGAGTTTGAAAATCGGGTACTGAAAATCGACTCTCTGTAAATTGTGACGGACCTGCAGGACGTGCCGTCACATCCACGACGAACCGTCGTGAGCCCCCGTTGCAAAACACTTCAACTTTTGAGAATTTGGTGCAAGAAACGAGTTTCTGACCGTCACGACGGAGGTGCAGGACGGACCGTCACAGGGGTGACGGGCCGTCGCAGCCATCTGGAGTCTGGGGAGGACACGACGGCCGGTGTGACGGACCGTCGCAGGCATGACGGCCCGTCACAGGCTGCACAATCCCAGGCAGTTTGGGATTTCTCCACACGTTTTAAGGGTCGTTTTTGACTATTCTTTCCTTAATTATAAAGATTGAGGGTTAACATTAATAAGTCTAATTACTTAGGGGTTAAAAGGGGTAACCTCAAGTTAATTAGAGGGGTTTATTTGTCCTTTTTCACACTTAATTATATGGTAATTAGGGTAAAGGAAAGAGGGTTTTGAATAAAACAAAAGAGAAAGAACAGAAAAAGAGAGAAGAGATTGAGGGAGATTGGACGAGAAGAAGAAAGCTTGGGAATTTGCTTGTGGATTCCAATTCTTCGGTGGAGGTAGGTTATGGTTTTGTATTACGATATTCGTAGTGAACTCTTGATAGTGAATAATATGTGTTGATGATATTGTAAACCTGTCTATATGCTTATTGTATGTTTGTATGAATATGATTATGTGATGTTGATAATACAAGCATGATGAAAACCATTGAATCCCAAATCTTGAAAGAAACTTTAATCTATGATATTAATGATAATGCCTTGGATAAAGGAAGGCTTGATGAATTAAAGTGATTGGGATTGATGATGCCTTGGTTAGAGAAGGCTTGATGAACGGATATAATGAGATTAGTGGATCGGAGTGTCACGTTCCGACACATAGAATTAGTGGATCGGAGTGTCACGTTCCGACACATAGTATTAGTGGGACGGGTGTCACGAACCGACACGTAGATATAGGGGATCGGAGTGTCACGTACCGACACATGTAGGGGATCGGAGTGTCACGTTCCGACACATATAGGGGATCGGAGTGTCACGTTCCGACACATATAGGGGATCGGAGTGTCACGTTCCGACACATAGTGGTAGGGGATCGGAGTGTCACGTACCGACACAAGAGGAAGAAAGATAATGAATCTCGAAAGATGATAATATATTCAACATAATGAACTTAATTCCCAAATGAGTATGGTAATGAGGCTTGAGCCCTCATGAATGAACTTGATGGTGTTATTGATGATTATGATACTTGTTGTTGCTACATGTTGAGTTTATAGTTGATTTATAATATTATTTGATATATATTGTTCCCTATTTTGAGTTAACCGATGATATCTACTCAGTACGTGTGGTTGTACTGACCCCCTACTTTTATGTTTTTCTTTTGTTATTTGTGTTATGCAGCAAACGTTCCGTCAACTTCGACTCAGCAGTAGATCAAGCCGTCTTCACTCCATCGGAAATTCAGGGTGAGCTAATGCGTCTAGCTTGGACTGGGTCTCCTTCTTCAAGTCTTGATGCCTTGAACTTCCGGCATGGACTAGTTTTAATTGTTTTTAGCTTTTTAGACATTCTTAGATTAGTAGTTTGAGATAGATGTTCTTGTGGTGATGACTTCCAGATTTTGGGAATATTAATAATAGTTTTGAGTTGTTCTTTATTAATGAGTTTAAGTCTTCCGCATTATTTTCTGTTGAAATATCTTGAAATGTTAAGGTTTAGATGGGTTGGTTCGCTCACATCGGAGGGTAAATGTGGGTGCCAGTCGCGTCCCCGATTTGGGTCGTGACAGACTTGGTATCAGAGCATTAGGTTCATTGGTCTCATCACACAAGAACAGGTCTAGTAGAGTCTTAAGGAACGGTAGGGGGACGCCTTTACTTTTCTTGAGAGACTATAAGACTTTAGGAAAATTCCATTCTTTCATTCTTTCTTTCGTGCTACTACTTGAGTCCAATTGGTATCTAGGTGATACAAATTGGTATCTGACCATCTTCATTCTATTTCGCAGATGGTTAGAACTAGAGCAACGACCGCACCAGCAGCGACAACGGAAAGACAGGAAACTACTGAGCCAGCCACTGGGGCTGTGGCTCGAGGAAGAACAACGGCAAGAGGCCGTGGGACAGGTCGTGGGAGGACGTCCTCTAGAGGAAGAGGACGAGCCCCTAGCCCATCTGATGCTAGGGCGGTGACTCCTCCACCGACTGAGGATGGTAGTTAGAGAGGGTGAGGAAGGGGAAACTGAACAAGGGCAGAATGAGGAAATGCCACCCCAACCTACCCCAGAGATGATCAACCAAGTACTTGCTTATCTTAGCGGGTTGTCTGATCAGGGTCAAGCACCTCCAGTGGTTTCTGCACCAACACCTCCGGTTTCAGAGATACGACATGCGGCTACTATGGCTCCCCGCATGGATGCAACATTGGGAGTAGGCACATTTCCACGTCTGACTACTGGGCCTATTATGACAAACGATCAACACGAACTTTTTAGTAAGTTCTTGAAATTGAAACCCCCAGTCTTCAAGGGTGCAGAATCTGAGGATGCTTATGATTTTCTGGTTGATTGTCATGAGCTACTACACAAGATGGGAATAGTAGAGAGGTTTGGTGTCGAGTTCGTGAGCTATCAGTTCCAAGGGAACGCCAAGATGTGGTGGCGTTCACATGTTGAGTGTCAACCAACAGAGGCACCACCTATGACTTGGGAATCATTCTCTACCCTATTTATGGAGAAATATATCCCAAGGACTTTGAGAGATAGAAAGAGGGATGAGTTCTTGAGTCTTGAACAGGGAAGGATGACAGTAAACGCGTATGAGGCTAAATTTCGCGCGCTGTCCAGATATGCCACGCAACTTTGTTTCAGTCCACAAGAACGGATCCGCCGTTTTGTGAAGGGGTTGAGGTCAGAATTGCGGATTTCAGCCTTACAGATAGCGGCAACAGCAACATCCTTCCAAGAGGTGGTAGACTTTGTGATAGAGGTGGAAGGAGTGAAACCGGATGACTTCATCTCAACGTCTACATCAAAGAGGTTTCGTAGGGGAGGTGAGTATAATGGTTCTTATTCTAGAGGACAGAACTCCGGAGGTCACTCAAATCGACCAATACAGTCTTCACTACAGACTGTAGTTGGGGGTCCACCTCAGAACGGTCAACACTACTCCGAGAGACCCACGCCTGACTCCAGAGAGTGCTATGGATGTGGGGAGATTGGACATATTAGGAGGAATTGTCCAAAACAGAGTTACAGAGCCCCAATGGCTAGAGGAAGAGGTGGTAATGGTAGAGGTCGTTATTCTGGAGGGCGTGGTGGCCGAGGTAATGGTGGTCACCAAAACGGCAGAGGTGAAGGGCAAAACGGAGCCACTACTACACAACATGGTAGGGGCAACGGACAGACAAATGATAGGGCCCATTGCTACGCTTTCCCTGGGAGATCTGAAGCGGAGGCGTCTGATGCTGTTATCACAGGTAATCTTTTGGTTTGTGATTGCATGGCATCTGTGTTATTTGACCCTGGCTCCACGTTTTCTTATGTATCTTCATCATTTGCTAACGGTCTAAATTTACGTTGTGAATTACTTGACATGCCTATTCGTGTTTCTACTCCGGTGGGTGAGTCTGTGATAGTCGAAAAAGTGTATAGGTCTTGTTTGGTGAATTTTGTGGGGAGCAACACTTATGTAGATTTGGTTATTTTAGAAATGGGTGACTTTGATGTAATTCTGGGTATGACTTGGCTTTCTCCAAACTTTGCGATTTTGGATTGTAATGCTAAAACAGTGACGTTAGCCAAGCCTGGGGCAGATCCGTTAGTGGGGGAGGGTGACTACATCCAATCCGGTGCGTATCATCTCCTTTATTCGTGCTCAGAAGATGGTTAGTAAGGGTTGTCTAGCTTTCTTGGCACATCTCAAGGATGACACTACTCAAGTACCTTCGATTGAGGCAGTTTCGGTAGTCCGTGAGTTTTTGGATGTGTTCCCTGCAGATCTTCCCGGTATGCCACCAGATAGGGATATAGACTTCTGCATTGATTTGGAACCCGGTACTCGCCCCATTTCTATACCCCCGTATAGAATGGCTCCCGCCGAATTAAGAGAGTTAAAGGCACAACTTCAAGAGTTGTTGAGCAAAGGCTTCATTAGACCAAGTGCATCTCCTTGGGGTGCTCCGGTGCTATTGTGAAGAAGAAGGATGGGAGTTTCGAATGTGCATAGATTACCGACAGTTGAACAAAGTAACTATTAAGAACAAGTACCCCATTCCTCGCATTGATGACTTGTTCGATCAGTTACAAGGTGCTTGTGTCTTCTCGAAGATCGACTTGAGGTCCGGTTATCACCAATTGAAAATACGAGCAACGGATGTTCCAAAGACTGCTTTTCGAACTAGGTATGGGCATTATGAGTTGTGTGGTAATGTCGTTTGGTCTTACTAATGCCCCTGCTGCCTTCATGAGCTTGATGAACGGGATTTTCAAGCCATATTTGGATCTCTTTGTGATTGTGTTTATTGATGATATACTGATATACTCCAAAAGTAAGAAGAACATGAGGAGCATTTGAAATGGTGTTAGAGTTGTTGAGAAAGAAAAAGCTTTATGCGAAATTCTCAAGTGTGAGTTTTGGCTAGATTCAGTGTCCTTCTTGGGGCACGTGGTTTCTAAGGATGGAGTGATGGTAGATCCATCTAAGATTGAGACGGTAAAGAATTGGGTAAGACCTACAAACGTGTCAGAAATAAGGAGTTTTGTGGGGTTAGCTAGCTACTACCGCCGATTCGTCAAGGGATTCTCTTCCATTGCTTCCCAATTGACGAACTTGACTAAGCAGAATGTTCCATTTGTATGGTCGGATGAGTGTGAGGAAGAGCTTCAGAAGCTTAAGACTTTGTTGACTACCGCACCTATCCTTACCTTGCCAGTAGAGGGCAAAAACTTCATTGTTTATTGTGATGCATCCTATTCTGGGTTGGGTGCAGTGCTAATGCAAGAGAAAATGTGATTGCTTATGCTTCAAGACAATTAAAGGTGCATGAACGCAACTATCCGACCCATGACTTGGAGTTGGCCGCGGTAGTATTTGCACTAAAGCAATGGAGACACTATTTGTATGGGGTTAAGTGTGAAGTCTATACGGACCATCGTAGCCTACAGTATGTCTTCACTCAGAAAGACTTGAACTTGAGACAGAGGAGATGGATGGAACTACTAAAGGACTACGACATCACTATTTGTATCATCCGGGAAGGCTAATGTTGTGGCAGATGCCTTGAGTAGAAAGGCCGGAAGCATGGGAAGTCTAGCTCATTTGCAAGCTTCTAGACGCCCATTGGCTAGAGAAGTGCAGCAGATTTTGGCTAATGACCTTATGAGGTTAGAAATAAATGAGAAGGGAGGATTGTTAGCTTGTGTAGAGGCAAAATCCTCTTTCCTTGATCAGATTAAGGGGAAACAGTTTGACGATGAGAAACTAAGGCGAATTCGAGATAAAGTGTTGCAAGGAGAGGCTAAGGAAGCAATAATCGATGGGGAAGGTGTTTTGAGGATCAAGGGAAGAGTATGTGTACCCCGCATCGATGATTTGATCACCACTATTCTTACAGAAGCTCATAGTTCCGGATATTCTATACATCCTGGTGCAACCAAGATGTATCGCGACCTAAAGCAACACTTCTGGTGGAGTAGAATGAAGCGAGATATTGTTGAGTTTGTTGCCAGTGTCCAAATTGTCAACAAGTAAAGTATGAACACCCAAGGCCCGGAGGAACACTTCAGAGAATGCCCATTCCTGAATGGAAGTGGGAGAGAATCGCGATGGACTTCGTGGTTGGTCTTCCAAAGACATTGGGTAAGTATGACTCTATTTGGGTGATTGTTGATAGGTTAACTAAGTCTGCACATTTCATTCCTGTCAAGGTGACCTACAATGCAGAAAAGTTAGCCAAGATCTACATCTCAGAAATCGTTCGGTTGCATGGAGTTCCACTCTCCATCATATCTGATAGAGGTACGCAGTTTACTTCTAAGTTTTGGAGAAACATGCATGCTGAATTAGGTACTAGTTGGACCTTAGTACTGCATTTCATCCTCAGACGATGGTCAGTCTGAGCGAACGATTCAAGTTTTGGAGGATATGCTTCGCGCATGTGTGATAGAGTTTGGTGGCCATTGGGATAGCTTCTTACCTTGGCAGAGTTTTCGTACAATAATAGTTATCACTCTAGTATCGACATGGCTCCATTTGAAGCATTGTATGGGAGGAGGTGTAGATCTCCCATTGGTTGGTTTGATGCCTTCGAGGTTAGACCTTGGGGGACTGATCTGTTGAGAGATTCTATGGAGAAGGTGAAAGCTATTCAAGAAAAGCTTTTGGCGGCTCAAAGTAGACAAAAGGAGTATGCAGACCGAAAGGTTAGAGACTTGGAGTTCATGGAAGGTGAACAAGTCTTGTTGAAGGTTTCACCCATGAAAGGGGTGATGCGGTTTGGCAAAAGAGGTAAGTTAAGTCCAAGGTACATTGGACCATTTGAAGTGCTTAAAAGAATAGGGGGAGGTGGCTTATGAATTAGCCTTGCCCCCAGGGCTGTCCGGAGTGCATCCGGTGTTTCATGTATCCATGTTGAAGAGATACCACGGAGATGGAAACTACATCATCCGTTGGGATTTTAGTTTTGTTGGATGAGAACTTGACTTATGAAGAGGAACCGGTTGCTATATTAGATAGAGAAGTTCGCAAGTGAGGTCGAGAGAGATTGCATCCATCAAAGTTCAATGGAAGAATCGACCGGTTGAAGAAGCTACTTGGGAGAAGGAGGCAGATATGCAAGAAAAATACCCACATCTGTTCACAGATTCAGGTACTCCTTTTCGCCATGGTCTTTCTTCTTTTGATCGTTCGGGGACGAACGATGGGTAAATTGGTATCTATTGTAACGACCTGTTTAGTCGTTTTGAGCAGCAGAACAAATTCTGGAAAAACTGGCTGAAACCACGGACCCAACGACGGACCGTCACAGGCTCGACGGACCGTCGTGGGTGTTCCGTTCCATGACACTTAGAGTTTGAAAATCGGGTACTGAAAATCGACTCTCTGTAAATTGTGACGGACCTGCAGGACGTGCCGTCACATCCACGACGAACCGTCGTGAGCCCCCGTTGCAAAACACTTCAACTTTTGAGAATTTGGTGCAAGAAACGAGTTTCTGACCCGCAACGACGGAGGTGCAGGACGGACCGTCACAGGGTGACGGGCCGTCGCAGCCATCTGGAGTCTGGGGAGGACACGACGGCCGGTGTGACGGACCGTCGCAGGCATGACGGCCCGTCACAGGCTGCACAATCCCAGGCAGTTTGGGATTTCTCCACACGTTTTAAGGGTCGTTTTTGACTATTCTTTCCTTAATTATAAAGATTGAGGGTTAACATTAATAAGTCTAATTACTTAGGGGTTAAAAGGGGTAACCTCAAGTTAATTAGTGGGGTTTATTTGTCCTTTTTCACACTTAATTATTTGGTAATTAGGGTAAAGGAAAGAGGGTTTTGAATAAAACAAAAGAGAAAGAACAAGAGAGAAAAAGAGAGAAACGAATTGAGGGAGATTGGACGAGAAGAAGAAAGCTTGGGAATTTGCTTGTGGATTCCAATTCTTCGGTGGAGGTAGGTTATGGTTTTGTATTACGATATTCGTAGTGAACTCTTGATAGTGAATAATATGTGTTGATGATATTGTAAACCTGTCTATATGCTTATTGTATGTTTGTATGAATATGATTATGTGATGTTGATAATACAAGCATGATGAAAACCATTGAATCCCAAATCTTGAAAGAAACTTTAATCTATGATATTAATGATAATGCCTTGGTATAAAGGAAGGCTTGATGAATTAAAGTGATTGGGATTGATGATGCCTTGGTTAGAGAAGGCTTGATGAACGGATATAATGAGATTAGTGGATCGGAGTGTCACGTTCCGACACATAGAATTAGTGGATCGGAGTGTCACGTTCCGACACATAGTATTAGTGGGACGGGTGTCACGAACCGACACGTAGATATAGGGGATCGGAGTGTCACGTACCGACACATGTAGGGGATCGGAGTGTCACGTTCCGACACATATAGGGGATCGGAGTGTCACGTTCCGACACATATAGGGGATCGGAGTGTCACGTTCCGACACATAGTGGTAGGGGATCGGAGTGTCACGTACCGACACAAGAGGAAGAAAGATAATGAATCTCGAAAGATGATAATATATTCAACATAATGAACTTAATTCCCAAATGAGTATGGTAATGAGGCTTGAGCCCTCATGAATGAACTTGATGGTGTTATTGATGATTATGATACTTGTTGTTGCTACATGTTGAGTTTATAGTTGATTTATAATATTATTTGATATATATTGTTCCCTATTTTGAGTTAACCGATGATATCTACTCAGTACGTGTGGTTGTACTGACCCCCTACTTTTATGTTTTTCTTTTGTTATTTGTGTTATGCAGCAAACGTTCCGTCAACTTCGACTCAGCAATAGATCAAGCCGTCTTCACTCCATCGGAAATTCAGGGTGAGCTAATGCGTCTAGCTTGGACTGGGTCTCCTTCTTCAAGTCTTGATGCCTTGAACTTCCGGCATGGACTAGTTTTAATTGTTTTTAGCTTTTTAGACATTCTTAGATTAGTAGTTTGAGATAGATGTTCTTGTGGTGATGACTTCCAGATTTTGGGAATATTAATAATAGTTTTGAGTTGTTTTTCTTTATTAATGAGTTTAAGTCTTCCGCATTATTTTCTGTTGAAATATCTTGAAATGTTAAGGTTTAGATGGGTTGGTTCGCTCACATCGGAGGGTAAATGTGGGTGCCAGTCGCGTCCCCGATTTGGGTCGTGACAGACTTGGTCCAGATTGCCTTAATAATCCTTAAGACTACCTATGTTTTGATTATGTATACATAATCAACCAACAATCCTAACTAGAGTCATTCTTAATACTTACCAAAGTAAGAGATGAAGTGATTGTTCCTAGGCTCCCTTCACACCTTAACTAGACAACCTTTAAGTGATCTACATAAATACTAATTCTTTTAACATGCTTTATTAACTTAAGTCATTACATTCATTAGTTCATTTAGGAGACATTTATCAAATAGGGACATTCAAGTAATGGTCTTGGAGATGACCTACGGACTCTCACTAACATCTGCAAAGCCTATTGTGCAATGACTAGATAGCGTCCTATACCACCACCTAAACTTCATAGAATTTCTCCAATACTAGTAGATTTCCTACATAATGAGAATAGTCAATAAATGACATAGACCATAATGTTTAAACATGGAATCCGGAATTGTAACTTACTCCGATGAGGGTGTGCTACTTTCCAAGGGTAGGACTAGGACACATCCCATGTAGGCACATGGTTAAGGAATATGAAGGGGGCTTCTATGTACTCTAGTCTCATTCTCAAGTAGAGATACATTACTCTAGTCTCCGTCTCAACTAGAGATACTTCCCATAACATACTCATTCAGTGCTAGCGTTTGTTCTCATTGAGTAATTAACATTAAAGTATCACATGAAGAGGTTCCATATCTAGTTCATAACCCAATCACATTCACCCTACAAAAGAGGTCCTCTAAGTCTACCCTCCAATAGAGAAAAATATAGCTCACCATGACTTTTTTAAGAATGATATGATGTCGTTCCAGCTAATAAACCTTTATTCCACAACTCATACAAGAAGGTACCATTACGGCTCTCGACTTCAAGGTTCATAACCTTACCACTAGGTTTAGGTTTCCACGTACATGACGTTCTTAACATCATTAAAGGTCCCACATATCATTTATTCATATATTAAAATGGTGCACTAAGATTACCTAGTCAAGATATGTAATAATCACATATCCTTCTTACATGTATCAACTAAGCTACACAAGCCTACCAAAAAGAAGACACAACATACTTTACTTTATTACGTATAGCATATCTTTGAAACACTTAGGATGACCCTTATCATCTTTATGTCATCCTATACATTACTATAACATCATAAATTAACCATTATAGACTCATATAGTCAAGTATGAACAATCATGCATCAACTCCAAAACTACACGCATATACATATAGTCATAGTCTAACATGATCACCTAACAAAATCAATAGAACACCTACTTTCACATTGCTAACACATAAGTATATATGATCATACTTCACATAAATCAGTACAAAAATCATCAGATTACTGAAAGTAGTGCCGACAAGGCCATGATCATCATAATACGTAAAGTAACATTGACAAGGCCACATCAATTGCAAGTAAGAAACAAGCACTTTCACCATAAGTGGACCATAAAAATAATAGCATAATACAAGATCTACATTACTTAAATAAAGAGAATTAGGGCAGCGTACCACCAATCCATTCTTGATACTTCAATCCATAGCTAAATCATCCAATTTAATATCATAAGGCCCTTACCCATGGCCATGAACATCAATCCAATACAAAAACCATAATACTCATTGAATATAGGTCAATTCAATATAGATTTATCAATCTAATACCAATTAAACATTAATTAAATACAATTCATATATCAGTTAATAGGCCATAGAAAACTATACTAGAATTATAAGCATTAAGTCAATATCAATTCAATTATATTAATATAAAATGGATATAATAATACAAAATACTCATGTGATAAATTTGAGAGACTCTATAAACCATAAAATCATAATCTACAAACAAATCAAGAGCCTATTACAATCTATACATGTATTCATTATGAACCCAAGACTTACAGTAAAATTGAGAGATTTGAGAAGATCAAGGGTTCAGGGAGAATTTAATTTGAAAACATAATTTATACATAAATAATATCATATCTTAATGTTTGAAAACGTTTCATGCAAGAACCCAAGACATAGAGTGAAAATTGGACTTTTTCAATTTTTTAAAATCTTTGCAAATCATCTTTGAAATTGACTCTAAGGTGATAGAAAGCCTTAGATGAATAACTCTCATACCTTATTAGAAGAACCCAATGATAATTGAAGATGAAAATCCATTGATGATTCATCTTAAAGTTCCATTTTCATCTTGAGCTCTCATGGAGGTCTTTCCAGAAACTTTGGGAGGGAATGGGTTTTGATCTAGGTGTTAGGGTTTAAATGAGAATTTCATGCTTATATACTCTTAAAATACCCATAAAAACCCTGAATAATTGTCCTCCTATTTTATAAGACTTGGGGTGAATTTCCCAAAAACTCCAACCCTTAACAGAAAAATTGCAGACAATGCAGGTCAAACCATGCCCTGCCAAAGACGGTTCGTTGGTAGGAACATTCCCCGTCAATGGGGGTCTCGTGGTATGGTTCAGAGGTCCAAATCCTACAAACTTGCGTGCTCTATCGAAACCCCAAGTTCACGATATGACATTACATTGACTTGTTGTCGTTTGGGTCATCGTTTGGCACTGTATGCAAACTGCCAGCAGGTTCAAGCCTTGAGTTGGGGTCCTCTTCTAGGGACCCTTGTGGGTCCTAGATGGAGTCGTTCCTTGATGCTAAATCTGTAAACAAGCACGTCTACATATTAGGAACATCTCCAAACAAGTAAAACATTAAATAAGCCACATAACATGCAAAAACACATCCAAAATCACAAGGACGTCTAAAGGCTATATATCTAATGTCATCGGACGTTCTCGGACGTTAGACCTCCAAACCTTACCAAACACAACATGATGACTCTAAACACTATTATCGACGCTATAAGGACCTAATTAACTCATTACTCAAACATGAGAACATGAAAACACATAAGGAACTTAGGTGACTAGTCGTCGAACGTCTTGGTCGTCCCTTGATGTTTGACTTCAAACTTAACCCAAATATGTGCACGCTACCTAAAACATTATTTTACACCTTCTCAGGACTTCAACACTTCATTTCACAAACGTTAGGCCCTAGTTTTGCCTAAATCATTTTTGGAGGTGTTATATTAAGTATGCTAAAATCATAAAAGCCCATTTCTAATTCATTCTTCAAATTCGTCTCTTCCCTCTAAAAAAAAACCTCTCTAGAAACCTCCATAGGAGATGAATCTCAAGAACAACTTGGAGCTTTGATTACCATGGGTTATTCATCAAGTATTTCTGGCTCTCTCCTACAATAAGGTATGGCGATCCTTCATCTCTAGATATAACCTTTAAACTAGAGAGTTCCTGTAAATGTTCTCAAAGAGAATTCATGATCAATCTTCTTCTTCTTAAATCTAGACATGGTTTCGTTATAAATTAATATTTAAAAGGATAATGTTAATGAATTGATGATAAGCTACTTATTTGAATGTGTTTTTCAGTCCATTTCCATGTTGAACCTGTCACAACCGGGGAGCACCCCCTAGAAGTAGCATGGCGTACTTGACCTCTTCGAGGTCTTATACAAGCCCATAGTTATTATTCATCGTAATACCATACATAATTTAGTGGAAAATTTAAAACTTTCATAGCACATCATACGTTATAATATCACCTTCATTGTATATAAAATATCGTAATACATAGTTAAAGACTCTAGTCTCTTTTTGTCATCCTAGACTCGAGATCATTAGAGTACATTAGGGACACAACCCTTACAATATAAAGCATAACTATACTTATTACATAACTTCACAATAAAGTAAGACTTAGGAAATCCTTTGACTTAACGATTCCTTTCCTCGAGCTTGGGAATCACATATCAAGCTCCTCACCATTAAAGACATCTTTTAAGAATCCATGACATACACTTTGTATAAATAGGTAAAGAAGAATGGAGTTAGTACAAGAATGGACTAAGTATGACAACCATGCAAAAACATGCATTTAAAAGGGATATTTTCTTGGAAACCATGAATTCATGCGTTTTTGTGAAATCTCCATAAACTCTGTACAATAGAATTTATACAATTCACATACTTCATATAGGCATATTGATTGGTCATACATAATATAGAATCACATATTGAATTTAACTCACATTAACCACCAATTTATAGTAAGTTGTTTTCTATTTACAATAAGCTCATTTTTATTTACAGTAAACTCTTGTTCCCTTTACAATGAACTTCCTGTTATTTTAACGTGTTGACTTTCCCAAGTAACCCTCTAGTGACACTTGGTGCAATGTATAGATAAAATCCCATAACACTATCCATACTCAAGCATCACCTTAAGTCCACAAGGAAACCATACCTACAACCTTTCAAGACAACAAATACATTCATAGGACCATTTCATATAACAAGGCACATACTTCACATTACCCTTAACATAAGGCCTTACTCACAATCCTAACATAAGTCTACTAGTGAAATGTGCATGTGAAGCCCCATAATCTCGCACATACTTAGTAGACCTATTATAAGACCACAAGAATAATAACATGTAGTTCACACATAAAACATAATACTGTCATAAATGATAGTCATATCAAGTAGGACCTTCAATAATATAGTAATTAAGACAAACATTATGCACATCATCATAAGACCACTTAAGATCCATTTGGACTCATACCATGCATATTGACATAAACATATACATATACATTGGAACACCATTCCGAGAACTGCATTCAAGAGCTATTTGTGCGATCCATAGATGAAGTCTCATACCCCAACCTATACGTAGCAACTAGTCTTAGGTTATCCTAGTTACAGTCCTAGTCATTTACTTCCACTGTCCATTTTACATTAGGGAAACTATAGACTTAACCGGCACTAAGACCACAGGGGCTAAGCATGTAATTTGGTGTTGAAGAGCCTTAAAACAATGGAAGGTAATCTACTTAGCCAAAGTAGAACAATAACACATGCTAGAATACGAAGTGAAATCACTTGCTATATCCTATGTGGCAAACAAAGTTTATGGAACTTTGAGGTACATGTGGAAACTCTCTTGATGACTATTGAGGCATTGTAGTTATCCACTTATATAAATATCACTCTATTTCCTTTGCGCTATGAGGCTAACCACCTCGTGAGGACTATGGTTACCTATCTCCCTATAATGGGAAGGGACACCCCTCATCTCAAAGTTCACTCGGTTCTAAGCTAAGTTCCTTTTATCTAAAAGACATTATTGTCATTACTTTATAAAATATAGGCTTAGGAGATTCACTCTGCATATGCTTAGTTCAGATGTTATAGATGAGAAGTCCTTCCATAAACCTATATCATGTGAAAATCTTTCACAGTGACATAGAATATTCAAGCACCTAACTAGTTTAGAGTACACTTGAGAACACCTTTCAAGTCCCCTTCATTGACAAGACCATCATACATGTGTGTGTACATACATTTGAGCAACCCTTTCCCATAACACCTTTAGACCACACATATTCATACTTTATTTCGTTCATGCATACGAGAATAGGTGTAACTTTATGATCAAACCTTTCATATAAATCCATTTAGACACTATGCACATTCATACTTCATCATATCATATACTTAACATCATAGCATATAAGTCATATACATAACATGTTCATGCATTCTTATGCATGTTCTTAAATCACAAACCTAGGTCTATCATATCAAGACATACATGTGCAATGCAAGACAAGGTCCCATACCATTATCTATACTAGTAAACCTATCAAGTCATCCTAGTTAAGGAATACAAAACATACTTCATAGACATAAGACTTACATTCATAGTAGTAGACATGAGTGCATATAAGAATAACCTTTCATTAGAAGCCATGAACCTAAACTACTTGTAAGCATGCATAATGTGTAAGTGTGTGTACATTGGTAAACATGATCACATAATGTCTATCAACAACATATTGAGGCAGCCACACTGTTAGGACCACAATGCACCTTCATGCATAGACCACACAACAGATAATAGCATAGGAGACAAGACAACATCATATTATCTTAAAGACTCCTCACTTAAGCTATTCACAAATTTATATAGGAATACATAGGTAAGGGATTATTAACCATTATAACTCATTAATGTCGGAACCTAAACAACCCCCTAATATAACAATTCACATCTTCATAACATTAGCAATACAACCTAGATCATAACTAGCAAGAAAGTAGGCATCAGTTTCACATTGGGTGAGCATCACCACCACACATTCATGTACAATTGCCTTCAGGAACATGATCACATCACATATATATTGCTAATAAAGTTAACACTACCACCATAAGTGGACCATACCACACAATGTCATAAAAGGCTTCTTCAACTAACAATTTTATAGAAAAGTAGAGAAAGAGAGTAAATCTTGAAAATTCATCAACCTTTAATCATCATTCAAAAATAGTCAGATTTCATCATCAATCCATATCAACGGCATTAGCTAAAATTACACTAACATCATGGAAATCATGCATTAATCATAACAAGATCAAGATCATATCAAGTACACTACATCATCAATCTATAGAATTGGAGGAATGTAGATCATCGTTACCAAAACTCTCTTGATTTCATCATCAATGATATTACCCAAAATTAACCAATAATAACAATATAAGGCAGTACTTGCAAGAATCTTTACCCAAAGAAATCCTATATTCATGCACTACAAAGTCGAGATCACATTGAATACTATAACTTAACAATTGATAGGAAGTATAGGTCAAGTGTTAAAGCATCTGTAACGACCTGTTTAGTCGTTTTGAGCAGCAGATTTTATTTCTGGAAAACTGGCTGAAACGACGGAACCTACGACGGACCGTCATGGTCACGACGGACCGTCGCAGGGTCTCGTTTCAAAACACTTAGAAATTCTGAAATTGGGTACTGAAAATCGACTCTCTGAACTTCGTGACGGACTTGTAGGACGGACCGTCACAGGCGTGACGGACCGTCACAGACCCTTGGTGGAAATTTGGGTCTCTGAACCTTGCGACGACCTGCAGGACGGACCGTCGCAGGCACGACGGCCCGTCACAGGTTGCGTAATCCCAGTCTGGGTCGGATTTCTTTACACGTTTTAAGGGACATTTTGGACTATTCCTACTTTAATTATAAAGTTAGAGGGTTAAGGATTATAAGTCTAATTACTTGGGGGTTAAAAGAGGTAACCTTAAGTTAATTAGTGGGTTATTAATGCCATCTTTTAAACTTAATTATATACTAATTAGGGTAAAAGAAAGAGGGTTTGAATAAGAAAATAGAAAGAGCAAGAGAGAGGGAGAGTCGATCGAACGAAAGAGGAGAAGAAACGCTGCTTGGGAAATTGCTTGCTTGATCAATTCTTCGATGGAGGTAGGTTATGGTTTTCACACTATTCGTAGTAAACTCTTAATAGCGAATATATGTGTTAGTAGTATTGTAAACCCTTCTATATGCTTAATTGTATGCTTGCATGAATATGATTATGTAATTGTGAATAAATAGCATGATGAATCTATTGAATACCAAATCTTGAAAAGAAACCCTAATCTACTTTGTTAATGATGATTCCTTGGTATAAAAGAAGGCTTGATAAACGAAAGTGGTGAGATTAGGGGATCGGGTGCCACGTTCCGATACCATAAAAGAGATAGAGGATCGGGTGCCACGTTCCGATACCAGGATAGAATGAGGATCGGAGTGTCACATTCCGACACCAGGATAGTATATGGATCGGGTGCCACGTTCCGGTACCAGGATAGAATGAGGATCGAAGTGTCACGTTCCGACACCAGGATAGTATATGGATCGGGTGCCACGTTCCGGTACCAGGATAGAATGAGGATCAGAGTGTCACGTTCCGACACCAGGATAGTATATGGATCGGGTGCCACGTTCCGGTACCAGGATAGAATGAGGATCGGAGTGTCAAGTTCCGACACCAGGATAGTATGAGGAGCGGAGTGTCACTTACCGACACGAGAGGAATAAAGATAACGAATCTTGAAATATGTTAATGAATTCAATCTAATGAATCTAATTCCCAGAAGGGTATGGTATTGAGGCTTGAGTCCTCATGTGTGAACTTGACGGTATTTCTTAATGATATAGTACTTGTTGTTTCTACATGTTGAGTATCATAGTTGATTTTATAATATTACTTGATGTATATTGTTTTCTATTTCGAGTTAGCCGATGATATCTACTCAGTACCCGTGTTTTGTACTGACCCCTACTTTTATGTTTTCTTCTTTGTTATTTGTGGAGTGCAGCAAACGTGCCGTCGTCTTCGACTCAACAGTAATTCAAGCTAGTCTTTACTACATCGGAAATTCAGGGTGAGCTAATGCTTCTAGCTTGGACTGGATCTTCTTCTTCAAGTCTTGATGCCTTGAGCTTTCGGCATGGACTAGCTTTTACTTGTTTTAGCTTTTAGAATACTCTTAGTTTAATCATTTGATTATAGATGTTCTTGTGGTGATGACTTCCAGATTTTGGGGAATAATAGATGTTGAATATTAATAGTTATTGAATTGGTTTTTATTAATGAGTTTAAGTCTTCCGCATTACTTTCTGTTGATATACATTGAAATGTTAAGGTTTAGATTGGTTGGTTCGCTCACATAGGAGGGTAAGTGTGGGTGCCAGTAGCGGCTCGGTTTTGGGTCGTGACAGCATCACTCCACATTGGAACAACAAAAGATAATTCATCATCACATTACATTATAACCCGTAGCTAACTATCACCTTTACATAATTAAATCACTTTATAATCCTCCTAACATCACAATCATAATAAACATTTTATAGGTTAAAATGAGAGTTTGAAGGGAGCATGAGTTCATCATACAATTGGATTGAAATTAACATAACGATCACTATATAGATATAAATTCATCATGAGAAAGACTTTGAAAACATTTTGAGAAAGAGACCATGGCCAGATTGGAAAATTTGTGATTAGATCATGAACTTCCATTGAAAACATTGGAAGGGACTCCTTAGAAAAAAGGTTGACTAAGGATGAAGGATCACCATACATCATTGTAGAATAAAACTAGTGAAAATCTATGAATAAAGCTTGAGAATCCATCACCATAGTTGTTCTTGAGCATCATCTCCGATGGAGGTTTCCGGAGAGGATATTTTGGGAGAGTGAAGTCTTATTTTTGATGAATTCATTTGAAATGGGGTGGTCACGTTTTTTAACAACTTAATATACCAAAAAACAACAACATAAACCAGATAGGGTAAGGTTAGCACATGGGGTGAAGTTCACATTTACCCCTTACTTAAACAGCATGCAAGGTAGTGATGTTGCAGCCTGCATCGACGGACCCATCGACGCGTACTAGGTCCAACGGTCGACCGTACTGTAGACCGTTATTTAGGTTTGGGGCTTGTCAACTGACTTGATCCTTCACCAGGATAAGTCTCAATCGACTCTCACCATTTACGGGGCGTAGATAAACATACTGAACGTCGATTGAGGGTCGTCAGTAGACACTGCTAAGGAAGTGTCTAGGCTGACTTTGGGGTCCTCCTTAAGGGACTTTTGCACGGCCCATTGGGAGTTGCACCCAGACATTTATAATGTAAATATACAACTTAAAATATCAAGGACATTCCACATCAGTTTTACCCAAAAAAAAACACTCGCAACACATCCAAATATGCTAAGCACACTCAAGTCATACATGCACGTCTCAATGGCTAACTTTCAAACGTTGTGGACGTTCTTGGACGTTTGATTTCCAAAATACTTCAAATCAATCGTAAATACTTTAAAACACTTATTTCAGGTTCTAAAAAGCTTATAGTCAAATGTGAGTCTCTATACACCCTATCTCATTTTGGAGGTCCTACAATATCTCTCAATTGGGAACATTCGTCCACGAATGACACTTGGAACACTTTAATCACAACAAGGACTTAAATGAAACATAGACAAGCTCAAAAAATTACTAAAATAATCACTTAAAAGTAAATGCACCAAACTTACAAAGAACAAACACTTCAAACCATTTAGCACTCAATGCAACACAAGCAAGAGCAAACTTTATGCGCTCACTCTTTTATGCATAAAAAAGAGAGGCTCTTGTCTGTTCATACAAGGAACATCCTTCTCCTAATAATAACATGGTAATTTTCATTAAGATATCATTATGAAACCACATTTAAGTCACACTTAGGCAGGTTCAGTAGTAGTGAAGAAGCAAATAAGCGCTCATACTTCAATGCACATGAACTTGAGTCAAGTAGATCAACTATGATCCTTATTACTTAGTAATAATGCCATGAAGGTCATACTCAAACATACCATTCTTATTTATGTTTAAGGAGGAATGTCCTTCTCCTCAACACACTTACATGTCTCAGGAGTTCTCATAGGCAACCAATGCACAAACGTCAAATCACTGTAAAAATGAGAATTTCTCAACTTTTAACCCAAAGAATGCTCACAATTTCTCCCTAGTGAAGTCAAAATGGTAATTCATAACCAAACACATCACAACAATATCAAGTCATTTTACAAAGTTTCAGTCTCTAGCATAACATTAGGTTTCAGAAATTGCATCCATTAGGAAAACTCTTATAAATTATTGGCACACATAAGGACAATGGTGAAACATGCCATTACTTTGAAAAAGTGAGCTTAAATTCATAGTTGCCAAAATATAAAAGTCATAAAATTTTCAAGAGACTCAACATTTTCATTAGGAGGCCAACTACTACACATTAAGAGTGACTTGAAACATGCTTTATAATCTTATCTAATGAAGTTAAATGCACAACTAACATATGAAGATGCACAGTTTACATAAGAAAACCATAATTTCATTAAAAATCCTTTTTCCGTGAAATTTAGAAGTTCAAAAACATACATAAAATAGTGTCATTAAGACATACCTAACATTTGGATAACATGCAATTCATACTTTAATGAAAGACTCCTATCATGAAAAAACTTGTAGGAACTTATTAGTTCAAGCTCAAGTAAGAATATAAGGACAAGATAAAAATATCTACAACCTTACTACTGTCATCATCATCCCCCACCTAGGGTAAACCGAATTTAGAGCAACTTAACCCAACCTCAAGAGGATCTTAGCATTCCAACCTTCATCATCATCACTCAAAAGTGATTACCAGCTAGAATGAATCACAGTAAGTCCACAAAGGAACATCAAAGGGCATTGTAAACCTTATCATCTAGGCTAACTAGTCCCCAATCATCAAGTTAGGTCATACTACCCAATGATATAAGGTTTTCAACAATACCATAGACACCAAGGGTCATACAACATTAGGGGAACTAATAGAGTAGACTTATCCATAAGGCCGCTTTCTTTTCTATGAACCTTACAGTAAGGTACCTTCAAGGTCATCGAACCCATATCATCACCCTACAAAGATAAGCATGCTACCCTCACTTCTAGGATCAAGCGTATACAAAATACTCCAATCCAAAGAAGGATACTAGGAAGAACCACACATATATAAAGGCAACAATTGAACACCTTTAAACACAAATTCTTAGGGAAGCATTCTTTTATAGGTAGTCACTAAGCATTTAAAGCTCAAATCATAAAATTAGGTTACCATCGTACAAAACCATATAGTAACATGCCAATTAAACAGGAGAATTATTTTAACCACAAATACTTCTAACATGATTTAACCATATCATGACATACATATATCAACATATAATGATATTTCACAAAGATCTTATATATAGACAAAAGGGCAGCATATCAACATCAACCAAAGTTCAATTTCACACATACTCATCAAAATAATAAAACCAAGATAAGCATGAAAACTCACCTTCTCTCCCTCAAGCATATAAATAAAATCTTATCCAAGTGACCACATCTAAACAACATAAAAGAGAGATCTTATAGAGTTAAGTTTTATGGCACAACATGAAAATTATGAAGAGAGAAAACTTACCGTCCAATAGCCTCTCGATCATAGATGTGTCATGACTCACCATCGATGATCAAGAATATCCTAGATGTGTCAATATAAGACTTTTAAAACCTAAAAACACTTTTATAAAACTCATACACTGATACAACATTTGTCACGACAGGAGAGAACCCCCTAGAAGTAACGTGGCGTACTTCACCTCTTGGAGGTCTTATACAAGCCCATATTTATCATTCATCAAATTGTCATAGGTAAATTTAGTGAAAAATTTAAAACTTCCATAGCACATCATATGCTAGAACATCACTTCCATTATATTAAAAATATCATATTACATTAAAAATTCTTGTCTTTTTTGTCATCCTATACTCAACATCATTAGAGTACACTAGGGACACGACCCTTACAATATAAATCATAAGTATGCATATTATATAACTTTACAGTAAGTAACACTTAGCAAATCCTTGTACTTAAGGATTCTTTTCCTTGAGCTTGGGAATCACATATCAGGCTCCTCACCATGAAACACAGCATTTAAGCATCCATAACCTAAACTTTGTGTAAAAACATACAGAAAAATGGATTTAGTACAAGAATGCATTAAGTATGACAACCTTGCAAAAACATGCATTTAAAAGGGACTATTTATTTGAAAAAAATGCATCTGTGCGGTTTTGTGAAATATTCATAAAACTTTGATATAATAGCATTTATACAATTCACATACTTCATATAGCCATATTCAATGGTCATATATCATATTAAATCACACATTGCATTTAAGTCACATTAACCACCACTTTACAGTAAGCTATTTTCTATTTACAGTAAGCTCATTTTTAGTTACAATGAACTATTGTTCCGTATATAGTGAACTTCCTCTTGTTCTAACTTCTTGACCTCTCCAAGTAACCCCCAAGTGATACTTGGTGCAATGTATAGATAATATCCCATAACACTATCCATACTCAAGCATCATCTTAAGGCCACAAAGAAACCATACTTACAACCTTTCAAGACAACCCATACATTCATAGGACCATTTCATCTAACAAGGAACATACTTCACAATACCCTTAACATAAGGCCTTACTCACAATCCTAACATAAGTCTACTAGTTCAATGTACATTTGAAGCCCCGTAACTCACACATATTTAGTGACCCTTCACAAGACCACAAGCATCATAACATGTACTTTATACATCAAATATAACATTATAGTCAACTACATGCATATCAAGTAGGAACTTCAATCATATAGTCAATAAGACCAACATTATGCACATAAGGATAATACCACTTCATATAGATCCATTTCGACTCACACCATGCATATAGACATAAACATATACATAAACATTGGAACACCATTCCTAGAACTCCCTTCTAAAGCTACTTGTACAATGCATAGGTGAAGTCCCATACTCCCACCTAAACTAAGCAACTACCCTTAGGTTATCCTAGTTAATGTCCTTACTTTACTTCCATTGTCCATTTTACTTTAGGGAAACTATAGATTTAAACAATACTAAGACCACGGGTTGTGAACATGGAATTTGGTGATGAAGAGCCTTACACCAATGAATGGTGATCTACTTGGCCAAAGGTGATCTATACCAGTGAAATCACTTGCGAGATCCTATATGGCAAGCATAGTTTATGGAACTTTGAGGGACATGTGGAGACTCTCTGCCCTTTGGTGATCTACCTTGCTACAGTGAGAGGACTATGGTGATCTACCTTCCTTCAATGGGAGCCCTCATCTTCAAGTTCACTCGATCCTAAGCAAAGTCCCCTTTTTTAAAAATCCAATATTATTTTTATTTGAGAAAATACATAAAAACACCATCAAAGTTGTCCCGTACTTGTATAAAGACACCTTAACTTTCAAAGTGTCCTTTCACCCCACAGAACTAGTTAATTTCTTTGTAAATGGACCATTTTGATCCATTATCAAGTCTGGGTTGTTAACACGAATATGAGGCGCGTCATGCAATATTTTTACTGCCATGTACCATTTTGAAGGTGCCATGTGTCATTATTTTTCTTTATTATTAATTATTTAATCATTTTATGTCATCTTCCCCAAATTTAAATCAAAATTAATCATTATTTGTCCTAATTTTTTGATTTCATGGTTTTGTTTGAGCTTGCAAAAATATGTGGAATATTCAAAATGAACATCAACCCGAATCCTGATAAATTCGATTTCATGATGCCAGGACAAAGCTGCAGCCGCTATCGAAGAAACTTGATCTCTTGGTTGTTATCTTGCTAGACAATAATGACTCTCTTTATGGTGATCTGAAACTAGTTTATCATTGAAAATTAATGTGAAGGTGGGAGGAAGAAACTCTGTGTTAGTTGATGCAATATCTAGGCAGATCCCCCTTGGGCGCTACTTAGCTCTGGGAATAATTAGTGCAGATATGAGTTTTGCTACCAAAAGGGTTGCAACTAAAAGCAATTTCACATTCAAAATTTTCTTGTCGCCTAACTCCATAGTTGAATAAAAAAATATGAATGAAGAAAAATTAATGGAAGTTTTTTTGAAGGTGCATGCCAAACTGAGAAGAAAAGGAAAGGAAAAGATGATTTTTCTTCAAAGAATAGGGTCGGGTCGGGTTGAATTATATCATAGGAAGTTGAGCAATACGCACCATTACATAGATTAGGGAATGAGTTAAAATGGTCCATTTAAAAAGAAATTAAATAGTTCTGTGGGGTGATAGGACACTTTAAAAGTTAAAGTGTCTTTATGCAAATACGGAACAACTTTGATGGTGTATTTATGTCTTTTCTCATATTATTTTATATAATATAGAATTAGGAGATTCACTCCTCATATGCTTAGCTCGTAGGTTATAGATGAGAAGCCCTTCCATCAACCTATATCATGTGAGAAACCCTTCACATGCACATAGCATATTCAAGCACATATCTTGTTTAGGATACTCTTGAGAACACCTTTCCAGGCCCTTCCATTGACTAGATCATCATACATATGTGTATCTGTACATACGTGTTAGCAACCCTTTCACATAACACCTTTAGACCACATATATTCATTCTTCATTTCATTGATGCATAAGAGTATAGGTGAAACTATATGAGCAAACTTTTCATATGAACACATTTATACTCTATGCACATTCATACTTCATCATATCATATACTTAACATCATAGCATATAAGTCATATTCATTATATGTTAATGCATTCTTATTCATGTACTTAAATAAAAAAAACTAGGACTATCCTATCAAGTCACACATGTGCAATGTATACACAAGGTCCCATACCCTTATTCATACTAATACACCTTTGAAATCATCCTAGATAAGGGATACACAACATACTTCATAGATATAATATTTACATGCATAGTAGTAGACATGAGTACATATCAAAATAACCTTTCATTAGACACCATGAACCTATACTACTTGTAAGAATAAATGCATAATGTTTAAGTGTGTGTACATTGGTCAACATGATCACATAATGTACACCAAAAACGTATTGAGGCATACACCCTCTTAGGACCACAATGCACCTTCAAGCAGAAACCACACAACACATAATAGCATAGAAGACAAGACAACATCACATTACCTAAAAGACTACTCACTTTAGCTATTCAGACATTCATATAGCGGTAAATAGGTAAGATATTACTAACCATTATAACTCATCAATGGAAGAACCTAAACCAACCCTAACATAACCATTCACATGTTCATAACATTAGCAATACAAAGTAGATCATAACTAATAAAAAAGTAGGCATAGGTTTCACATTGGGTGAGCATCACCACCACACATTCATAATACAATTGCCTTAAGAACATGATTAAATCACATATATATTGGTAATAAAGTAAACACTGCCACCATAAGTGGACCATACGACACAATGTCATACAAGGCTTCTTCAACTAACAATTTTATACAAAAGTAGAGGAAGAGAGTAAATCTTAAAAATTCATCAACCTTTAATCATCATTGAAAAATAGTCATATTTCATCATCAATCCATATATGCAGAATTATCTAAAATTACACTAACATTATGGAAATCATGCATTAATCATAACAAGATCAAAATCATATCAAGTACACTACATCATCGATCGATAGAATTGTAGGAATGTAGATCATCCTTACCAAAACTCCCTTGATTTCATCATCAATGATTTATACCCACAATTCACCAATAATAACAATATAAGGCAGTACCTACAAGTATCTTTACCCAATAGAAATCCTATATTCATGCACTACAGAGTCAAGATCACATTGAATATTATAACTTAACAATCGATAGGAAGTAGAGATGAAGTCTTCAAGCATCAATCCATATTGTACCAACAAAAGATAATTCATCATAACATTTCATCATAAGCATTATCTAACTATAACCTTAAAATGATTGAATCACATTATAATAATATAAAAATCACAATAACCAATTCATAGGTTAAAACAAGGGTTTGAAGGGAGCATGGGTCCATCATGCAATTGGATTGAAATTCACATTACAATTACTACAGTTATATCAATTCATCATATAAAGCCTTTAAAAACGTTTTGAGAAAAAACCCAAGGCTAGATTAAAATATTTGAGATTTGATCATGAACATGCATTGAAAACATTAGAAGGGACTCCTTAGAAGAAAGGTTAAATATTGATGAAGGATCACCATACCGCATTGTCGAATAAAAACATTGAAAATTGATGAAGAAATCTTAAGAATCCATTACCATGGTTGTTCTTGAGTGTCATCTCCAATGGAGGTTTCTACAGAGGATATTTTGGGAGAGGGAAGTCTAATTTTTGAATAACGAATTGGGAATGGGTGGTAAATTTTTTAACCAACTTAATATACCCAAAAATAACCAAATAAACCAACTAGTATAAGGTTATCATGTGGGGTGAATTTCCCATTCACCCCTTACTGAAACAGTGTGCATAGTAGTGATGTTGTACCCTGTATCGACGGACCCATCGACGCCCAGTAGGTCCAACGGCGGACCATACTACAGGCCTTCATTTAGGTCTGGGTCTTGTCAACTGACTTTATTCTTCACTAGGACAAGTTTCAATTGATTCTTACCATTTACGGGGCGTAGGTGAACTCACTGGCCGTCGATTGAGGGTTGTCAGTAGACACTGCTAAGGAAGTGTCTAGGCAGACTTTAGGGTCCCTTTGGGAGTTGGATCCTAGACATTTCCAATGTAAATATACACCTTAACATGTTAAGTACCTTCCACATCAGTTTCACCCAAACCAAACACTCGTAACACCTCCAAACATGGTAAGCACACTCAGATCACACATACACGTCTCAAGGGCTAACTTTCGAATGTCTTGGACGTTATTGGACGCTTGAATTCAAAATAACTTCAAATAAATCATGAATACTTTGGAACACTTAATTAATATGTTAACAAGTTTATAGTTTCATGTGAGGCTCTAGACGCCCTAACTTCACCTATGCATTGCACAAGTCGCCCTTGAAGGGAGTTCTACGAAGGTGTTCTAATATATGTGATTATGTTTATGTCTTTATGCATGACATTGTAGCGTTTTCGAGTTGTTGTGATCAGATCAATGGTTCAGTCTATATGATGGTCTCCTCTTATGGGCACAATTTTAGGATTGGTGACAATATGATGAAGGTATTACTTGATGTTAATAAAGTGTTGATACTTGTTATGGTGCTGTATTGACTGAATCGCTAACACTTGCAGTCTCATGATAGGTTTCCTAAGTATGTGTGAGGTTATGGGGCTTCACATGTACATTGCACTAGTACACTTAGATTGGGATTGTGCGTAAGGTCTTATAATGTTCTATGTGAAGTAAAGTTTGTATATGTGCATAATGACTAGAGCTTACTGTAATGATATTGTAAGTTTTGACTAAATGTGTCTTAAGGTATGTTACACTTCTATGAATATCAGTGTTGAATTAGTAATTCTAATTTATTAGTACCTTGTCGCCTTAAGGTGATGCATTGCACCAAGTGTCACTAAAGTGTTACTTGGGAAGTTGAAAAGTAAAGGACTTAAAGAAAAAGGAGTTCACTGCAAACAGGACACTAGGTCACTGTAATTTACTTTAAAGTAGCCCTAATATGCCTTAAACGTAAAGTATGATTTTATGTGATGTATATGAACTATGTGAATTGTATGATTATCATAATATCAAAGTTTTATGAAGTTTTCACAAAAAGGAATGATGCATGGTATCAAAGAAAAATGTCTTTTTGAAATGCATGTTTTTGCATGGTTTTCATATTTAGTTCATTCTTGTACTAACACCATTCTACTTTACCTTTTTACACAAAGTGTAGGTTATGGATGTTTAAAGTATGTATTTTACGGTAAGGAGATTTATATGTGATTCCAAGCTCAAGGAAATGAATCCTTAAGTCCAAGGATTTTCTAAGTCATGTCTTACTGTAAAGTTGTATAATAATGTAGTTATGTTTTATGTTGAAAGGGTTGTGTCCCTATTATACTCTAATGATGTTGAGTCAAGGATGTCAAAAAGAGACTAGAGTCTTTAACTATGTATTATGATATTTTATATATAATTGGAGTGATGCTCTAGCATATGATGTGCTATGAAAGTTTTAAACTTTCTGCTAATTTAGCTATGAAAATTTGATAAGTGATATCTATGGGCTTGTACAAGACCTCCAAGAGGTGAAGTACGCCATGTTAGTTCTAGGGGGTGCTCCCCGGTCGTGCCAAATGTAGTATCAGAGCATGAGGTTTATACAATTTTTCAAGGTCCAAAGTTGCATTATTACATGTCTACTAGACTGACACATCAATGAGCGATAGGCTATAGGACGATAGAGTTTCCCTTCGTCATAATTCTCATGTCGTGCCATAGAACTTAACTCTATAGTATCTCTCTTTTATGTTTTCTTGTCCACTGGTCTTTTAGATGTGATTGATTGGATGAGATAGTATCTCTATGCTTGAGAGTGAAAAGAGTGAGTTTGATGCTTATCTTGGTCTTATGCTTTGATGCGTATGTGTAAAGGTGAATTTTTGACTTATGTTGATGTGATGCCATATATGGATATATATGAGATCTATGTGCAATGACATGTTATGTGAAGATTTACGTGATGATATGTTTATAGCTTGTTTAAGAAATTTTTATAGTTGAATTGAGCCTCCTTTTGGATTATAAGTTGTTTTATGATTTTGCATGATGATAGTCTGATGATATGGTTTAAACTTGAAATGCTTTGAAGAGGTGTGATAAATAGATAAAGATGCATGTTGCCTTAGTATATGTTTAATGTATTAATATTTCCCTTATTATGTGCATATTTTCTCATTGTTGCCTAATATGGTTTGGAGTCCTTTATATAGACTTCATCCTAGAAGTGAAGGTAGTGTTCTTATCTTGTAAGGTGATTATGTTGGTTGGAATGACCTAGAAGTTACCTTACTCTAATATTGAAAGAAAAGAAAGATACCTTATGGTTATGTCTCCTCTATTGTTGTCCCCTACTGTTGTATGACCATTGATATTTATGGTATAGTTGAGACCTTATGTTGTTGAGTAGTATATGACCTAAATTGATTGATATTGATTTCCTTTGGGTGTTAGTCCTAGAGGAACGATGATGGTAGGTTTAGGTTGCACTTAAATGGGTTTACCCTAAGTGGGGAATGATGATAAGAGTATTCAGGTTGTAGATATTTATATCTTTTCCTTATATTCTTACTTGAGCTTGAATGTAAAGAGTTTCTAGAAGCTTGTTCATGACTCAAGTCTAGCTTAGAAGTAGGAGTTGCATGTTCTCCATATGTATTTATGTCTTGGTTGGTACTACGTTAAACATGTTTTGAAGATTGTAAATTTCATGAAAAAAGGATGTATGATCGAATTCATGTTTCCTTATGTTAATTGTGCATCATTCTATGTTAGTTGTGCATATAACTTCATGAGATGAGGTAAGAAGTATGTTTGAAATTGCTCTTAATGTGTAGTATTGAGCCTCATAATGAAAATTTTTAGTCTTCTTAAAATGAACATGATGAGTATCTTGAAAATTATGTGACTTTTATGGTTTGGAAAGTATAATTGTAGGCTCACTCTTTAAAAGTAAAGGCATGTCTAGCTAGTATCTTTGTTTGTGCCTATAAATTGTAAGATTTTCCCTAAATGAATCATGTGTATGAAATCTAGTGTTTTTTAAGAAATTTAAATCTATGTGAAATGACTTCCTATTGTTGTAATGTGTATGGTGTGGTTGGCATTTTGACTTCACTAAGAAAAACGTTTGAGCATATTATGGTTTAAGAGGTTGGAAATTCCTCATTTGAAATGAATTTACCTTTGTGCGGGTGTGAACTCATGAGACTTGTAATTGTGTAGAGGAGAAGGTGATTCCTCCCTTAAAATAACTAAGCAGGGTATGGTTGAGTATGACTCTCATGGCAGTATGCCTAACTATTAAGAATTCATTATTGATCTACTTGACTCAAGTATATATGCAATGAAGTAGGAGTGCCTAATTGCTTCTTGAGTAATGTGGATTCTGCCTATGTGTGATCATACATGATAAGCTCTTAATGAAATGAAGTGTAAAGACCATGTTATGATTAGGATAAATATGTTCTTCCAATGAACATGAGTGATTGTTTGTGTTTGATTCATTTTGAAAGTAAGTGAATAAATGTTTGTGCTTGCTTGTATTACATTGAGTGCTAAGTGTCTTTGTGTTTCATATTCCTTTTAATGTGGTCCTGAGTGTCTTTGTGTTTGTTGTTCCTTGTAATCTGTTGCACTAACTTATATGTGATGATGTTATTAATATTGTGAGATACTCTATGATTCATTGAAGTTTTTCTTGTGATTAAAGTGTTCCAAGCGTCTTTCCAAGACGAATGTTACCAACTGGCAGATATTGTAAGACCCCCAAAATGAGTTAGGATGTCTAGAGCCTAACATGTGCCTATAATATTAAATCATGATAATTAAGTTTTTTAAAGCATGTACGATTGAGTTGATGTAATCTAGAAGTCAAACGTCCAAGACTTCAATTAGCCCTTGAGACGTGCATGTGTGACTTGAGTGTGCGTAGCATGTTTGGATGTGTTGCGAGTGTTTTTTTGGGTAAAACCGGTATGAAAGGTCCTTTACATGTTAAGATGTGTATTTACTTTGGAAACGCCTGGGTTAAACTCCCCAAGGGCCCCTCAAAAGGCCCTCGAGGAGGACCCAAAGTCTGCCAAGACACTACCTTCGCAGTGTCTACCTACGACATTCAATCGACGGCTTGTAGGTTCACCTATGCCTCGTAGATAGTGTGTTGTCAATTGGCACTTAGCCTGGAGAAGTCATGTTTCATTTATGGGGTGAATACATTAAAACCCTATTCCAATTCTTTCTTCAAATTAGACTCTTCCCTCTCAATAAGAAACCTCTCTCGAAACCTCTATTGAACATGAAGCTCAAGAACAGCTTGAACTTGGATTCCCATGGGTTATTCAACATGTTTTCGTGGTTCTCTCCTACAATAAGGTATGGTGATCCTTCATCTATAGATACATTCACCTAGAGAGTTCCTTTCAATGTTTTCTAAGAGAATTTATGATCAAAGTTCTTCTTCTTCAATCTAGCCATGAGTTGTTTATCAAATTGATTTCAAACGCATAATGTTAATGAATTGATTAGCTACTGATTTGAATGTGATGTTCAATATGATTCTATGTTGAACCCATGAGATCTCTTAAACTCCATTTAGTCTATGTATGGGCTTTGTGATCTCGATCTTATCTAAATCGAATTGTGATTCAATTATGTTAAAATGCTTATATCTACTGCCTAGTATGTGTATTGATGGTAAGTTGTTGATGAGTGATCCATGTGGATAAAGGTTTGAAGGTTCGAATAAGATTATCCTATAATGTAGTATCTTGTGATCTTGATGCTAGAATGAGTGTTATGAGATTCTATTATGATGAATTAACTTAGCTACCGCCTAAAATATAATGTGAAGATAAATTAGGTGTAATTAATCCAATGTGAACAGATAAAATTTAATTGGTAAGGATTGATCTAGGTTCTTCTAGACTATTGATTTATGATGTAATGTACCTGACGTGATCTCAATTCTAGGGTAGATGAATTATGATTTAGGTAGTATCACTGGGCTCAGTTACGAGGGCCTATAACCCAAATGAAAATTAATGGACATTTGGAGTAGTAAGGTCTAATATGAGGGCAAGTCCAAATACCACTCTAGTAGAGTTTAAAACCCTCTACCCATTTGGGTATTCTCTCAACTGACTTAACAGAGAATAATAAATTATTCTCTTAATTTTTTAATCTTTTAAACATATCTAGGTGAAAAATATTGCTAGACAACTATTTTTAGTATAATGAACCACTAAAGAGAAACAGAGGGATTAAATATTAATGAATAACTTGTTATAAAATGTAATAAATATTGTTTTAGAGTACTTACATAATAGTTTGTGTATTCCAAAGGATAGAATAAGTATGTAAATCATTAGTAGGATCAAAATATTTTAGGTTGTAATTTCTTTAGCTACGGCCCTACATGTATATTGTTGATGAATTATGATTGATGATCAAGGAAATGGAAATTGGAGAATGATCTGTCTCTCTACTTTCTAGTGAATTGATAATGTAGTGTACTTGTTAGTAGCGTGATCTTGTAGTGGTTAGTTCATGATGGAATCCATGTTAAGATACATTTAGATATTGCCCTATATTGATAATATTGATGATTGTTAGTATTGATCAATGGTGATCAAAGGTTGATGAATTGGTAAGGTAGTTATATTTCTCTACTTTTCTATAGTATTTTTGATAGAATTGGCCTTGTATGGCATTGTTTGGTATGGTCCACTTGTGGTGGTTGTGTTTATTTTCTTGTCATTATATATGTAATGTGATCATGGCCTTGAAGTCAATTGTATTATGAAGATGTGGTGGTGATGATCACCAAATGTGAAGCATGCCTAGTCTTTGATTTTAGTTGTGATCTAGGTTGTATTGCTTATGTAATATGTATGTGAATAACTATGTTAGGGTTGGTTTAGGTGATTCCATTGATTAGTTATAATGGTTAATGACCTCTTACCTATGTACCCCAATATGAATGTGTGATTAGTTATGGTTAGGAGTCTTGAATGCAAGTGTTGTAGTTATCTTGTTTCCTATTCTATAATGTGTTGTGTGATCTATGCTTTGATGTGCATTGTGGTCCTAAGAGGGTGGCTGCCTCAATGTGTTGTTTACAACCATTAGGGGATAATGACCAATGTACACACACTCACACCTTATGCATGCTTATAAGTAGTGTAGGTTCATGGTGTCTAGTGAAAGGTTATTTTCATATCCACTAATGTCTACTACTATTCATGTTAAGTATATGTCCATGAAGCATGTTTCGTAACTCTTAACTAGGATGACTTGATAGGTGTACTAGTATGGATGAGGGTATTGGACCTTGTCTATACATTACACATGTGTGCTTTGATAGGATAGTTCCTAGGTTGTTATCTATGTTTATAAATATGAATGTATGGTTAAGTAATGAATATGTCTTACATGCATGAATAGAGTAAATTATAAATATTTGTCTTCTAAAGGTATATGTGCAAGGATTGCTAACATGTATGTACACACACACATTTATGATGATATAGTCAATGGAGGAGCCTTACAAGTGTTCGCGTGTGTAACCTAAACTAGATGGTGCTTTACATATTCTATGTCCATGTGAAAGGACTTCTAAAATGAATTAGGTTGATGAACTCTCATATATGACTTATAAGAGAATCATATGATGGGTAAACTCTCTTAAGCCTACATTTTATAAAGTAAAGATAATAATGGCTTTTCAATGAAAGGAACTTAGCTTAGCACCGAGTGAACTTATATGAGGGATGACCTTTCCCGATGTGGGAAGGCTTGTTCACCATAGTCCTCACGTGGTGGATAGCAAAATTGCCTCAATAGGCATAAAGAGGGTTTCCATAACTGGATAACTACAATGCCCCATTTGGCATAAAGAGGGTTTCCACATATACCTTCAAGTTCCATAAATTATGTTAGACACATAGAATCTAGCAAGTGATATCACTTAGTATTCTACCATGTGTTAATGTTCTACCTTGGCTATATAGAGAACCTTTCCTTCGTATAAGCATCTACAACACTAAATTCGATGTTTAGAACCCATGGTCTTAGTGTGGGTTAAGGATATACTTTCCCAAAAGAAAAATTGACAATGGAAGTAAAGAAAAGGACCCTGACTAGGATAACCTAAGGGAAATTGTTTAGTATAGGTGGGGGTATGGGACTTCACCTATGCATTGAACAAGTAGATCTTGAAGGGAGTTCTAGGAAGGTTTTCTAATGTATATGAATATGTTTATGTCCTTATGCATGACATTATAGTGTTGTCTACTTGTTGTGATGAATTGCATGGTATGAATCTATATAATGCGTTCTCTACCTATGTGCATAATTTTAATATTGGTGACTATATGATGAAGGTATTACTTGATGTGAATGAAGTGTTGATACTTGCTATGTTGTCGTATGAACTGAATCTCTAAGACTTGTGGTCTCATGATAGGTTTACTAAGTACAACTGAGGTTATGGGGCTTCACATGTACATTGCACTAGTAGACTTAAATTAGGATTGTGAGTAAGGTCTTATAATGTGATATTTGAAGTAAACTTAGTATATGTTCCTAATGACTAGATCTTACTTGAATGATATTGTAAGTCTTTACCAAATCTATCTTATGATATGTTACACTTCTATGAATATATGTATTGGATTAGTAAGTTTAATGTATGAGTACCTTGTGGCCTTAAGGTGATGCATTGCACCAAGTATCACTAAAGGTTTACTTGGGAAGTTAAGAAGAAAAGGATTTAAAGAAAAAGGAGTTCATTGTAAATGTGGCACTAGGTCACTGTAAGTTACTATAAAGTTGCCCTAATATGACTTAAATGTAAAGTATGATTTTATGTGATGTTTTTTCCTATTTAATATGACTATATGAAGTATGTGAATTGTATGATACTCTTTGAATCAAAGTTTTACGAAGTTTTCACAATAAGTCATGATGCATGGTTTCAAAGCAAAAATGTCCTTTTTTAAATCATGTTTTTGCATGGTTTTCATATTTAGTGCATTCTTGTACTAACACCATTCTTCTTTAACTTTTTACACAAAATGTAGGTTATGGATTCTTAAAGGATGTCTTTAATGGTGAGGATCTTGATATGTGATTCCCGAGCTCAAGGAAATGAATTCTTAAGTCCGAGGATTTCCTAAATCATGTATGTATAAATATGTAGTTATGTTTTATGTCGAAAGGGTCGTATCCCTATTACATTCTAATGATGTTGAGCATAGGATGGAAAAAAGATACTGAGTCTTTAACTATGTATGATGATATTTTATATTTTATTAAAGTGATATTCTAGCATATGATGTGCTATGAAAGTTTTAAATTTTTTGCTAAGTTTACCTATAAAAATTCGATGAATGTTAACTATGGGCTTGTACGAGACGTCCATGGGGTCAAGTATGTCATTTTACTTCTAGGGGTTGCTCCCCGGTTGTAACAGGGATACTTATTCTTTATCGTAAACTTTTTCGATTGACAGTAACTCAATACACATCATAGGAGAACCATCTGTATTCCTCACAAATAAGACTAAACAGCCCCAAGATGAGGGACTTGGTTGAATGAAACCTCTATCAAGAAATTTTTTCAACTGCTCTTTTAACTCTTTCAACTTAGTTGGATTCGTTATATATGGAGAGTAGAGATAGGATTTGTATCACTAATAATATTCCACCAAAGTCCATTCTCTCTCAGGAGATACTATGGAAGATCATCTGGAAAGACTTCTAGAAACTTACTCACAGTTGGGACAAACTAAATATGTGGTGTCTCAATACTAGAGTCGTTAACTCAGACTAAGTGATAAATATACCCTTTGGAACCTAAATTTATCACCTTAAGGTAGGAAATAAAATGACCTTTAGGCACTGCTGAACTACTCCTCGACTCTATAACTGTCTCAATAGGAAACTGAACTTGTCTACTTTAGTTCTATTATCATTTGAAGCATAACAACCATGAAGTAAGTCCATACCTAGAATAACATCAAAGTACACCATGTCTAGCTTGACTAAGTCATCCATGGTTTCCTTGTGAGTGGCAGAAATGGTAAAATCATGATAAACTCTCTTCACTAAAATAGACTCATCAAAGGTGTGGAAACATTGAACGGATCAAGAAGTTGTTCAAGGAAAATGTCGAACCTCATAGCAACATAAGGAGTCACAAAATATAGACTTGCACATGGATCAAGTAATGAATATACATCAGAAGTAAAGACTTTTATCATACCGGTGACAATAAAAGGTGAATCCTCTAGTTCTTGAAGACTCGTGATAGCATACAGATGGTTTGCTCCACCATCTACCCCTGAAGTAGCTCAACTAGGTGCATCTATGTCTGGCGGAGCTACTAAAGAAGATTGGTCTCCATTCCCCCCTCTCTTCCCCGCCCTCCCCCCGCACATTACAAGTACTCTACATATTCTTAGGGCACTCACTCATGAAGTGATTGTTATGACCACACTTGAAATGGTGATTCCTATCACACATAGCACATGCAGAAGTCAAATTACCTTCTTGTACCACACTACCTTGAAATGGTGCAGGTGCGGCTCTGAATTTGTGAGAACTTAAATTCTTGAACTCACCGTTGTTCTTTTGTGAAGGTGCACAAGATAATGGAGCACGTCCATTTGGCTTTTTTTTTAAAGAATGAACAGATTGCATTACTCTTCAGCTGCTTGGACACATTTTGTATTGTATTAACTTTTTTTTAAGAACTCTTCTCTATCTGTCAAAATCCTCTTCAACCTAGTGCACATGGATCAGAAGCGTTGTTATTTCCATGTCCCCTGTAAGGATTGGAGACTTTCCCTCTTTGCTCGATAGACGAGACAACCAGACAAAAGACAAGCTCATCCTACTACTCCAAACAGCAACCATCTCTAGAGTATAACGAGATAGCTGAGTGAACTTAAGTCTATAATCATTCACACTCATGGGATCCTTCTTCAAAATAATAAATTCTCTCGACCTTGCATCTCTCTGTTCAGGGGAAATGAAACGCCCCATGACGGCTCTTCGAACACATCCCAGCTCAATATTGTTCTCTACACTCAACTATTCTTACATTGTTTGTACCAAAATTTAGAAACACCCTTCCGTTGGTGTGCAACTAGTTCATAGGTCAACATTTGCAACGTTCATTACCTGACATACATTATGTAACTCCTCTATAGTTTTTCTAAGTCCTCAATGACGCTTGATCCTTGTGATGTTTGGACGATATATCCTTAAGAACTCATAGATTCATGATGTATACATCATGTTGATTCCTTCTTTTCTACCTATCTTGGTTGGTTACACCTTGACTCAACATCCAAATAGCATCTATAAACTCAACATTAGTGACCTCTCCTTGGGGTTGCACTTCTGGTGCATTAGGAACCCCTTGATCCCGAGGATCAACATTTCTCCTAGAAAGATGACCTCGGAAATGTCTTCATGGAGGCATGATCTGAAATATATGGGAAATCACGAATTCGAAAGAAATCCAATAGAGTTAAACACTATCACACTAAAAGAGTATGAAAGAAATGAGATAATTTCTAAATGTTGCAGCCTCCTAATTGTAGATGTGGCATGCTTCACACCAATAACCAGGACTCTATAGACACAACTTCATAAACACCCTAGGACTCTCGAAATATGTGCTATGGTACCAAGTTTTTTACACCCCGAGCCTACACCTTTGATGTGGCCCAAACATAAGAACCATTATTGACCCGAAGCGAACCATTGGCCTTGAAAAACACTTAGCGGAAGATTTTCTCAAGTGAAATAGAACCGCACAAGCAACTGAACTCATAAATAAAGTAGTTAACTGAAAGTGTTCAAATGAACATAAATTTTCGACTCACAATATTGATAATATTAACAAGGTATATGAAAGAAAAACTCCTCAACTATTGCTATTATCATGACGACAGAGTACCCCCTAGACATAATCGATGTCTTTCTCCTCAAAGATGCCTTAGAAAATCCCTTATAATACATCATAGATTCATTGATATAGTAAAACAAAGACAAAATTTAAACATTACATTTGAAATTCACATAGACTTTTTCTATATACAAAATAGAGTACAACTACCTCAAACAACCATCTATTATAAGAGTACAATATTTGGGACATATCCCTTACAATATTACAATATGTCTCATATAGAAATTACAATAAATTCTTTGGAATAGAAGACATGAAAACTAGAGTTAAGCTTCTTCACCCTTGGACTTGAGGACTCACCAACATGGGGTTATCAATCCAAGTTCTTCAAGAAGGAGTGGAATATCAATCCAAGTTCTTAGTATGAAGAAAATTTTAAATACATTACCTATTTTTGTATGTTTATTATGCAACGAATAATTCTAGAGAATTAGACGAGACTTCTTGAAGTCTGATTTTTCGTGTGACGACATAAGGATCTATAACTTCTAGGGTGTACTTATGGGTCATGACAAAGTTTGTATTCAAGAATAAGGATTAAGGAGTGTCTTCGTTATCTTATGAAACATATCTAGTAGAGTCTTGTTTATAATGTGAAGCGCGCCACATTATAAATAGGAGGCTATTGGGTGTTAGGAAAGTTTCACTCCTTCATTCATCAAATCGTGCCTAAGAGCTTTGTATATGGTGTCTTTCCCTTGTTTTCCCTTATGTGTTTGTCCCTAGAGGTTTACATTGTGATTTTTTGGTTGAGGGAGAGAAAATATAAGATATGACTTGTTAGATTAGGTGTGATAGAAGGTGGTTTTGACGTTGATTGGTTTGGTTACCTTTTGAAGGGTAGTTAAGTTGGAAAGAATGGCAAGTTATATTGTTAGAGAATGTGAAGCAGTGGTTGTTAAGATAGTTTGAAGTTGTTTAAGAATCCAACAATACGAAGGTAGGTAATGGCATTTAAAAGATTAAAAGTGAGTTCTCCAAGTAAGGGGGATCTAAGGGTTATATGATGATACCTTTGAGAGTCCTTAATCTCCATGATATATACCTTTGTAAGAAAGTGTTCGTATGGTTTAAGGTACCTTGAGGGATTTCCTTATAGTAATGTTAGGTTGACCTTAGAATTGGTTCCTTCTAAGTGGTGGAGTATGGTGAAGATCATGGTTATTGGGAGTGAAGTACCCTTCACTTTTGCTTATGTGTTAATTCAAGCCTAAAACAAATATTTCTTGGTAACTTGAAATTCTAGGAGTCTTTTGTAGAAGGTGAGTTCCAAACATTCTCGTTATGATATGCCTGTTTTGATTGAAGTTTTGTTGAGTGAGAGAATGAGTTTTAATGTATGGTATATTCCTCATGATTCATGTGCATATAGTGTAGGTTGCTAATTGTTTCATATAGTTGAAAGGTGAGCATGCCTTAGTAGTTATATGAGAAGGATTTTGTTGAGCGTTTGTAAGGAATTTCTTAAGTGTTGCATTTTTAGATTGGGAAGCCATGATTAAATTGTAAGATGTGTGTATATGATGTTACTTTGCATATTAGCGTGTTTCTATCATGAATTTCCAAAAACTTGCATTTTTGAAAAGTTGCACAAATTCACTGTATAGAACTGGTAGTTAGTTTACTGTGAAGATTTTTAAAATTTGACTAATTGATTCTTTGGTCTAAAATTTTTGTAATGTGGTTATAAATGATGTATAAAAGTATGAAATTAAATATAAAATGAGTTTTTATTATTTGGAATGAAGCATGTGAGTTTTTTAGCCTGATGAGTTATAGAATGCCTTCTAGTATATTGTTGTGTTATGAACCTCTTGACTATGTCAAATCGATTTTTTCTTCTTTATTATTTTCTATGTGATATGGTCATGAGTTACTAATTAAATCTCTATTCTTGGAAGTGTTCGAACAGTGGCAAGTGTCATTCAAGGATGAATGTTGTCCTAGTGGGGGAGATTGTAAGACCTTGAAAATGACTTAGGTAAAGCTAGAACCTAACATGATTTTCATGATGGTATAAGGTAATAAAATGGTTTATAATGTGGGTTTGAAGCAGTGTCTAAGATCTTAGGTTCATAAGTTATTATAGTGTATATAGGCAGTGTGTCAAGTTTCTTGATGTTTGGAGGTCAAACATCCAAGAAAGTCCATGATGTTCGAAAGGTTTCCTTGAGACGACCTTGTCTGTCTATGCATGTTTCGTTGAGTTTTTATTGCTGAAACTCATGTTGTAGGTCCTAAAATCTTATGCCAACATATTTTTATTTAAAAATTCTGTGTACGACTCCACATATGACCCAAAAGGTGCCCTAAAGGAGGACCATAACTGGAGCTCAACACTGCCAGACACTGGTAGTCGACTGACCCAAACAATGGCCGGTCGACAAGACGATGACCAATCGATGGGTATCATCGATGGATCCACTTGGCCTGAAGGTTGAGGTATTTCAGGTGCAACCCACGAGACCCCATTGATGGGGCGTGGGTGAGACCACGGACCATCGATGCTACCGTCAATGGTGCTGCCTGTTTTCTGCCAGCTTTCTATTAAGTGGAGGGGTGAAGTTTTAAATTGGCCCCAAGTCTTATAATGTTTGAGGACGATTAGGTTGAGTGTTTATGGGTATTTTAAGTGTATATATGTCATTAAACTCTCATTATAACCCTAACACCCAAAGCAAAACACATTCCCTCCAAAAGTTCCTCCAAGAACCCCCATGTGAATTCAAGGTGAAGAGGGAGCTTGAAGATGGTTCTTCAATGGAGTTTCTTATTAACTTTCATTTTTTATTCAAATAAAGTATGGTAGTTATTCATCTAATTCTTTCTATCACCTTAGAGCCAATTCCAAAGATGATTTTCAATGTTTTCAAAAAGATGAAAAGTCCAATTTCTACTCTAAGTCTTCGGTTCTTGCATAAATGGTTTTCAAATGTTAAGATGTAATGTTATTGATGTTTAATTTATGTTTTCAAATGAAATAATCCATGAACCCTGGACTTTCACAAATCTCTCAATTTGACTAAAATATGGATTATGTGATCATGCGTAGAGATTGATGAATTCATGTGTGGATTGTTATGGGATTTTGATTCATGTATAGATTATGGTTAATTTGTTTATAGGCTGTTTAAATTTTAACAATTGAATATTTTACATTCTTAGATACATTGAGTATTAGAATTATTGAATTGATATTGACTTAAGGTTTATGAACTTTAATGTAGTTTCATATAGTCTTTTGATTGATGTAATGATTATAGTAAATCGATATCTAGGTTTCATTAGATGGATGAATATGTATTAATTTGACCTAGTTTCATGAATATTATTATAATTATGTTGAATTGTTTGTTATGTCCATGGGTAAGGGCCTTAAGAGGTCGAATTGGATGATTTAGCCTTGAAATCAAAGGGGTAAGATGGAGGGGGGGGGGTATGATGACCTAATTCCATTTACATTATTTTAATTAGACTTTAATTATATTGTTACTGGTATGTTCCACTTATGATGTCGGTGGTATGCGAATTGATGTTCCCTTGTCGATGTTACTTTATGAAATATGATGAACATGGAATTGTCGGCACTTTGTTGTTTTGTATAGTTTTTTTATGTGAAGTATAAGTATATCTATAGATATGTGAAGGAATATGAAAGTATGTGTTCTTTCTATGTATGTGAGGAATCATGTAAACTATGAGTATGTGTTTGTATGTGTATTCTTAGGGTTGATGCATGGTTGTTCCTACTTGTTAATATGAGTCTATATTGGTTATATGGATGATTATGTAGTAGTATGTAGGATTACTTAAAGATGATAATACTTATTCCTAAGTGACCTAAGAATGACATGTGATATGTTAAAGTGAAGTATGTGGTGTCTTATGTTGGTTGACTTGTGTCCCTTGCTTGATGTATGTATTAAAGTGAATATGTGATGTCTTCAATTAAGATGCTAAAGTCTCTTAGTCTTTAATGTATGAATGATATGTGACCTTTAATGATGTTAACAGGGTCTCCTATGGTAAACTTTGAACCTAGTGGTAACGTTATGAATGTTAAAGTTGAAAGCCATAAAGTAAAGGAATGATAGACTTAAGGTTAATTGGCTGGAACGACATCATATTAATCCTTAGGAAATTCATCAAGAGCTTCTTGTCTCCATTGAAAGATAGACCTAAGAGGACCTCTTTGATAGGGTAAATGTGATTGGGTTATGAACAAGATATGGAACTCAATTGTATGAACCTTTAATGTGAATTAATCTATGAGAACGAAGGGTAAGGGAAGTAGTTCTAGTTAAGAATGAGACTAGAATACAAAGCATTCCCTTTATATTTTTTAACCATGTTCCTACATGGGATGTTTCCTAGTTATACCATTGGGAAGTAGAACATCCGCTTCGGAGTTGGTTAGAACTCCAGATTCCATGTCTAGCTATCATGGTCTAAGTCGGTTATTGCGTATTCTCATCATAATGGATACCTACTAGCATTAGAGAAGTTCTATGAAGTTTAGGTGGTTGTATGGGACGCTATCTAGACATTTCACAATAGGCTTTGAAGGTATTAGTTGGAGTCCCTAGGTCTTGTGCAAGACCATTACTTGAATGTTCTATATAGAATGAATTAGTCGTAAATGAACTACTAAATGTAATGACATAGGTTAAGAAAGTATGTTAAAATGAATAATTACTTATCTAGGGTAGTTTAGGGTTGCCTAATTATGGCATGAAAGGGTCATAGGAATGGTCACTTCTTATATTATCTAGATAATTCTTAAGAATGACTCTAGATAGGGAAGATGATTGTTTATGTGGACCTGATCCAAAGTTAGGAAGTCTTAAGGATTATTTAGATAGTCTTGAGGAGGTCAATCAGGCACGTTATCTTCTTGTTCTACTTAAGCAAGTATTTTGATAGCCTTTGATGAAAAAACGTCATATTATCTATATGTTGATATGTTTGATGTCTTGTAAGTGTATATGTGAATCATTATAAGTAGTCTTGAGGATCATTTATGCATGCTTAGGGAGATTGTATCGGCGGTCTCTCTTTGTGTTACTTAAGTTAGTCCTAGTATAGGTTTAAGTGGATAATTACTTACTAGAAGATGTCTAATGTGAAGTGAAGGAACTTCACTTTAACAGTGAATTAAGTTCACTACACTGTGAATAAAGTGAATTGACTATAATTTTGTCTTAAAATCTGACTTTTGATTAAATTATTTCTTATGTGTTTCTAAGTTGTTAAATATTGTTCTTATGCTTATGGTATGATGTTTTAATCGAATTTTCATGCTATTTACTAAATGTCCCTTTTTCATGGTTTTTGCATGGCTTCCATATACATCTAATGTGCTAACCCCTTCTTTTCCTTTTTTGACTTAAGTGTAGGGAATTGGAAGTATTGATGAGTCATGGACGGTGGATAGGTTTTTAAGGCTTGAAGATGAATTATTGGTCAGTCCTCATTGATTCGAGGGAAATATCCACATGTTCCTTATGTTATAGTCTTTATTTTATTGTCTTGTATGGGATTAGTCCCAAGTATTGTATAATCTAAAGTTTAGATGGTTCAAGTATATGTTGTAAAGATTTAATGTTTTAAATGGAAGTATTCCGCTTGTGTAATGTTTATAAAAAGGGTTCTTCGTGTCTGAATAATGTTTAAAATTCTTTCTTATTTAGTATATTTATTATGCAATGAATGATACAAGAGGCTTAGATGAGACCTCTTGAAGTCTCATTTGACGTGTGACGAAACAAGGATGCTCTAACTTTTAGGGTGTACTTGTTTGTAATGACAGTACTTCTCCAGACTAACCTAATCCAAGCTAACTAAGGATACAACTATCCGGAAATACCAAACAACCAATTATGTACATGTAAGATAATCCATATGGGAGCATGAATCCTCAACCCTAGGCTACCATGAGAAACTAAGCCCAAGCTATTTCATGAAATACACCTTACATGCAAATCAAGCTATTATTAGGAGAGTATAGACCTTACCCTTAAGGCTACCATGAAGTGGTTTTGTCCTAACCAAGTCAAGCTACCATGATTAAGCATCCTAGCAATACAAGCCCAATCTAAAACAAGAGTTTACTTCCTCCATCCCAAGGTACCATGAAGTTCATTACTTCAAGCTACCATGAAGTTCATCACCTCAATATTCCATGAGTAATTCTGCTCAAAATTCCATGAGATTTAACATTTCATGATACCATGAGTATTTCAACTCAAGCCTCCATGATATTTACTATCCCGAGCTACCCTTGAGATCTACCATATCAAGCAATCAAGAGATTCACATCTCAAGGTATAATAGCTTGTCTTGTCTAAACAAGTCTATTACACAAGAAGAATCTATTCAAAACAACTTCAATCTATTCTAGTTCATCATGTGTTGATTCCTTTTAAGGTTCTTAGGTCAACCTAGAATTTATCTATCTGAGAGAACTTACTTCTCCTATCATGTTCATGTCTAAGTGTAGAATAAAAAATCATCCCAATTCTAGTATAATGACTTTACCCCCAAATCCCTAGCATAAATTGCATAAAGCCCCTAATAAATTGTTAACATCACTTCACCATGAATTATGTTCAATTACATACTTGCTTCATTCAATTAGATCATTAGAAAGTAAGTCCAGGCATACATGATCACACAGGTTAAATTCCATCTTTACAAGTCAAGACCAATGTCACATCCGGGGAGCACCCCCTAAAAGTAATATGGAGTACTTGACCTCTCTGAGGTCTTATACAAACCCATAGTTATAATTCACGCATTGTCATTTGTAAATTTAGCAGAAAATTTAAAACTCTCTTAGCATATCATATGCTAGACATTACTTCATATATATATTAAATACCATCATACATAGTTATAGAATCTAGTATCTTTTTTTCATCTGAGACTCAACATCATAAGAGTACTTTAGGGACACGGTCCTGTCATAATACATAACTATACAATTTATAATACTTTACAATAAGTTATACATTCTAACATCCTTGGACTTAAGAACTCCTTTCCTTGAGCTTTGAAATCACATATTAAGGTCCTCAATAATATAGACATACTTTAAGAATCCACAACCTACACTTTGTGCAAAAACTAAACAAGAATGGAGTTAGTACAAGAATGTACTAAGTATGACAACTATGCAAAACATGCATTTAAAAGGGACATTTTCTTGAAATCATACATCATGCCTTTTTGAGTAAATATTCATAAAACCTTTATATAATAGTATTTATATCATTCACATACTTCATATAGACAGACTCAAAGTCTAAATATCATATAAAATCACATATAGCATTTAAGCCATATTTGAGGTCAGTTTAGAGTAAGCTCCTTTCACATTACAGTGAATTACCTTCCTTTTACGGTGAAGTTCTTCTTTTAAGTCATTAACCTTCCAAGAAACCCTCAAGTGATACTTGGTGCAACGCATCAAATTAAGGTCACAAGGAAAACCATAAGTACTAACACATACCATCATAGAAGTATAATACATCAAAGGCACATTTAAATTATACCATTTAAGTTATTACCATAAGAACATTACAGTAAACTCTAGTCATTATGCATATACACCTATTTTATTTCACATAGAACCTTAACTAACCTTACTCATAATCCCAATCTAAATTTACCAGTACAATGTGCATATGAAGCCCTATAACCCCCCACATACGTTGTAGACCTATCATGAGACCACAAGCTTACCCTCCAATTCATACATCAAAAAGTAAGTGAAGACATCTTCATTCATGTCAAAAAGCTTCATCATATAGTCATTAAGAGTAGCATAGTGCATATAAGAATAATACCACATCATATAAACTCATTCCATGCACATCTTCATAACAAGTAGACAATTACTACCATGCCATGCATAAAGACAGAACCATAATCATACACCTTAGATCACCTTTCTAGAACTCACTAAGGTGCCACTTGTTCAATTTCTAGGTGGCTTCATTACTTCCACCTATCCTAAGTAACATCCCTTAGGTCATCCTAGGTAGGGTCTTAGTCATTTACTTCCATTGTCCATTTTACATTAGGGAAACTATAGCCTTAACCGACACTAATATGATGGTTTCTAAACATGAAATTTGGTGTTGTAGAGCCTTACACCAATGGAAGGCATTCTTACCTAGGAAAGGTAGAACCTTAATTCATTCTAGCATACTAAGTCAATTCATTTCCTAGACCCTATATGGCAATCATTGTTTATGGAAGTAAGAGATATACATAACTCTCTACATGATCATTGGAATTGGAGCCTCATCTCATGAGAAAACATAAGTAAGCCTTGCTCAGAGGTAAGCCACCACCTTATGTGGAACCATAGGTGAATATTCATCCAAGGGAAGTCAAACCTTATGGGGACCCAATGGTGAATCTTCCTCCAAGGGAAGTCATCACTCTATGAGAAACCAACGGTGAATCTTCCTCCATGAGAAGCCAACACCTCTCATTGTCAAGTTCACTCGGTGCTAAACTAACTTACATTTTTATTAAAAGCCTATATTACTTTACTTCATAAAACATAGGCATAGGATATTGATTCCTTATATGATTATAGAATATTCAAGCACCTATCTAGTTTTAGGGTACACATGAGCACACCTTTCAAGGCCCCTCTATTGACTAGATCTTCATACATGTGTTTGTACTTGTATATGAGTAAACCTTTCACATAACACATTAATGTCAGGCATGTTCATAGTCTATAGGTGTAACTATATGATCGATCCTTTCATATAAACACTTTAAGACACTATGCACATTTATATTTCATCATATCATATACTTTAACATCATAGCATATAAGATATATTCATAGCATATCTTTATATCATTTTCATGTTCATAGAAACCCAACCTAGGAACTATCCAATCAAGGCACTCATGTGCAATGCATATACAATGTCCCATACCCTTGGACATACTAGTACACCTATCCAGTCATCCTAGTTAATGGAATGCATAACATGCCTCATATACATTTACCTTACTTGAATAGTAGTAGACATTTAGTAAATATGAGATCAACCTTTCATAAGACACTATGAACCTTTACTACATTGTAAGCACGCATAATGTGTGAGTGTGTTTGTACATTGGTCAACATGATCACATAATGGCTATCAACAACACATTGAGGAAGCCACCCTCACACTTTCAAGCATAGACCACACAACACAATTTAGCATAGGAGGCAAGCTAACTTCATATTCCACTTTAAGACTCCTAACATTAACTATTCACACATTTACATAGGGGTACATGGGTAGGGTTCATTTACCATTATAGATTATCAATGGAAGCACCTAAATATGATCTTAACAGGGCCATTTACCTGCTTATAACATTATCTACATAACCTAGATTCACAACTAGCATAGAAGACTAGGCATAAGTTACACATAGTGTGATCATCATAACCACACACTCATATATTCATCAATTTGCCATCAATTCCATGGTCAAAACATATAAAATGACAATAAATTAAACACCACCACCATAAGTGGACCATACCACACAATGTCATACAAGGATTCATCAACAATATAGAGAAGTAGAGAAGTAGAAGAGTAGAGCAATTCTTACCAATCCTTTAACCGTTGGTAATCACTGACCACTACTACTCTTTCATCAAATATCAAAGTATAGGGAAGTATCTAAAGTACCATAATAATAAAAAATTCATGTAAAGTCTCTACAAGATCATACTACAATCTAATACAATACATCACATATATACTAGAAAGTAGAGATTTATAGATCATCAACCAATTTGTCTAGTCTTGTTCATCAATCATATTTTATCAATAATATACATTTAGGTCAGTAGATAAGGGTATAGAACATCATAGCTAAATCATGCTTCATTCACCCTAAAATATAGATCACGACATCTACATTACTCTATCGAGTCTATAGGCTAGAAGGACCTTAATCAATATTAACCAGTTCAATTGTTATCTATTAATATTGGATAAAATATACTTAAATATAATTATATTACACATATAGGCAGTAGGTAAGACAATTCACCATGATCGAGTCACATAAAATCCATCACAACGTCAAGATAACAAGCTATTACATGATAAACTAGCGTTATATAAACACCTTCAAACTTAACCCTCATGGATCATTCCTCAAAAATTCATCATCAATAAACATACTAGACAGTAGGTATAAGAATATTAATATAATTGAATCACAAATCGACATGCATAAGATCAATATCATAAAGCCATACATAGGCTCAAATCGAGTTTGTGAAAGAGCATGGGTTCATCATGCAATTGGATTGAAAATCACATATAAAACAGTAGATAATCATCAATACATTCATATAATGATTTTGAAATCAATTTAATAAATAACCCATGACTAGATTGAAGAAGAAGCTACTTGATCATGGAACTTCTTTGAAAACTTTGAAGAGGACTCTCTAGATGAAAGATTAACTCGAAATGAAGAATCAACATACATTTATTACATGAATAACCCACTATAAAATTGGTGAAGAACCCATGATAATCCAATCTACAAGCTGACCTTGAACCTCACCTTCAATGGACGTTTCTAGAGAGGCTATTTTGTTTGAGGGAGGTTCGATTTTGATAGGAGGATTAGTATGGGCTATTAACGTTTTTAAAAAACCTAATATACCCAGAAATAGTTAAATAAACAACCTAGAGTCAGTTTATCACGTGGGATAAATTTATCGTTCACCCCATAAATAGGAAACGTGCATGGCAGTAACTGAAGGCCTACATCAATGGACCCAAAAATGGGGCGTTGGTCCATCGAAAGACCGTCCTGTGCCTTCCATCATTTGGGTCTGAGGATATCTTGCGGCTAATACTTCTCCAGTCTAAGTGCCAATCGATGCCTTCCTATGGACGAGGCTTCAGTCCACTGACAAGGCGTCGTTTGGATCATCGATTGACATTGCCAAGGCAATGTCTCGACAGCCTTTGGGTCCTTACTGAGGGACTCTTACGGGGCCCTTGGGAAGTCGTACCTGGATGTTTTTGACGTAAATATACATCCCAAAATGTTTAATACCTTCCATTCAAGTTTCACACAAAATGAACACGTAAAACACATCCAAACATGTAAGGCACACTCAAGACACACATGAACGTCGCAAGGGCTAACTTTCGAACGTCTTAGACGTGCTTGGACGTTTGACCTCCAAACTTCATGAAACTCCATATACGGCCTATAAACATCATCATTTACACATTTTAAGACTTCATAAGATCATGACACACACATAAGCACATAAAAGCATCTAAGGTCCCTTAGGTGACTAGTGGTTGAACGTCTTGGTTGTCCCTATACGTTTGACTTCCACTTCACCTCAAACTTCACACACTACCTCAATACCATATTATAAATCATTTTATAACCTTATACCAGTATGACAAACATGTTAGTATCTAGACACCCTAGCTCATTTTAGGGGTCTTACAATAACCTAGATCAATTAGGCCTAATTCAATTCATATCTACATGATTCAATCATGATGAAATAACATACAATACAATTGAATTAAGAAAGTCAACTTAGAACCTTTATCTAGCCTCTAATGGCCTATAACCACCATGATCACCTTCAACCACTACTACTATAATTCACCATGAAAACTTCATGAAAACATCACATTATCATCATATGAATATAATTGAATGCTACCCACTAGATTGAGATCATAATCAAGCGTTACCCATAATGCAATCACAACACTCTCTAGATTTGGGTTATTTTAATTCACAATTGAGGAAAAACTAGGGCTACATTAATGGAAGAATCCATGGATTAATAAGCTTCACAAACTTTAGATTAGAGTCTTAATCCTAGCTTAAATCCTTGCTGAATTTCATCCTAATAGAATCCTCCAATTCTTCTTCTTCTTCTGTGGTGTTCTTGAGATTTTTAATGTGAAATAGAGATTTTAATTTGGAGTCTAGAGTCTAAAGGGGTGTTTTATTGTTTAAATACTCCTAAAATACCAAAAACCACCTAATTTAAACGCACATACATTTATTTGGACGTGGGGTGAATTTCTAATTCACCCTTCATGTGGCAGCGAGCTGCAGGAAAATTTTTGGACCATCAACGATCTGCAGTCGATGGACCGTCGATGGAATGACGTCTTGGTAATGCAGGTTTGTCGTCCCCTCATCACCCCTTCGACTGTCACCCACAATACACCCGCAACCACCACCCACACTCACAACCAACCCGAACCACCCCATAACTACAACATCTCCAGCCCGATCCATTTTGGGTCCTTCCCGGCCACCCCCGAATCACCACCGCCCATGCCACCCCCCAATACTCATCCCATTTTAACCTGTGGCAAAGCCGGTATCTTTAAACCCAAAACCTTTCAGGCTACCATACTACCAAATACATCCCTTCCCGATAGTGAACCAACAACCTACTCTCTTGCCTCAAAAAATGCTTATTGGCGTCATGCTATGGATGACGAATTTAAGGCTTTCACTGATCAGAAAACTTGGGTTCTTGTACCTAAGCCCCATGGGCGGCACCCAGTGGGCTGTAAATGGGTGTAAAAATTAAACACAATGCAGATGGCAGTATTTCCAGGTACAAGGCTCGTTTGGTTGCTAAAGGCTACAACCAGAAGTATGGGCTTGATTACACCGAGACATTCAGTCCTTTTATTCGGCAGGAAACCATTCGCCTGGTACTGTCACTTGCCGTCCGCAACAATTGGCTCATCAATCAGTTGGATGTTTCCAATGCTTTTCTTCATGGCATGCTTGATGAAACTATCTGCATGACGCAACCACCGAGCTATGTTTATCCCCGCTTCCCTCAACATGTTTGCAAACTCCAGAAGTCTCTGTATGGGCTCAAGAAAGCCCCCCATGCTTGGTTCACACGTCTGAAAACGTTCCTCTAGGGACTCGGCTTCACGTGTTGCGTACACGACACGAGTCTGTTTACTCGACATTCAGCACACGGTACAGTCATTCTTCTTGTGTATGTAGATGATATCGTTATTACAAGCTCTACTGCATCTCTCATTCAGGATGTCACTCGAGCTATGCATACTACCTTCAAAATGAAGGACCTTGGCCCGTTACATTATTTTCTGGGAATGGAGGTTTCTCGGACAGGCAGCGGCTTGTTTCTTCATCAGTCAAAATATGCTCGAGATCTGTTGCAGAAAGCTGGACTGGAATGCACCAGTCAACCAACACTGATGGCAGTCTCTTCATCTACGAATGGAGCCGACACCCCCTTTGCCGATATCACCCACTTCTGCAGCCTCATTGGGGCTCTACAGTATCTGGCCATTACCCGTCCTGACATCTAGTTTGCTGTCAACCGAGTTGCTCAGCGCATGCATCAACCAAGTGAACATGATTACCATTGTCTAAAATGCAATCTCAGGTACATTTTTGGCACTCTTTGTCGTGGTTTACTCATTCGACCCGGGGAATTGGAGCTTCGGGGTTTCTCAGATTCAGATTGGGCGAATGATAAAAATGACAGAAAATCTACATCGGGGTTTCTCATTTTTTGGGGCCGAACCTGATCTCCTGGTGTACAAAAAAACAACCCAAGGTCTCTCGATCCTCGACTGAAGCTGAATACCGCGCCCTTGCTCTTCTTGCTGCTGAGACCATGTGGGTCACATATATTCTTCGCGAACTCCGCGCCACTCACACTGTTCCTGCTGTCTATTGTGACAACAAATCAACCATCTGTGTGGCCAAGAATTCCGTCCTAAACACCAGAATGAAGCATGTTGATACCGATTGTCTCTTTGTTCGCGATGAAGTTCAGGCCGGCACCATGACTGTGCAGTATGTACCCACTGAAGATTAACGGGCTGATATTCTCACCAAGCCTCTCCCGAGCCGACAGCACGATTACCTCAGTTCCAAGATTCCATTTGTTTCCGCTCAGCTCAGCTTGAGGGGGGATAATAACAGATAGTATTAAATAAATAATATAAAATAATATTAGTATTTACTGTGTACTAATCCTAGTCCTATTAGAATTAGTACTCCTTAATCCTAGTCCTATTAGGATTAGTACTCCTTCCTATATCTCCTATATATATCTCCCATGTATTCCCTTAACACTTAAATACAATCAATATTCCTTCATTTTTATTTAATACTATCTGTTATTAGCAGTCATAGTAAGTAATGTACCCAACTTTTAACGGAAGGTAAATAGTTTTATTATGCAAGGCCAGGCTTTCTATCTTATTGCTTTATAAGTATAGGTTTATTAGATTTTTGTGGTATAGATGCTACATGAAAATAGCATCTATTATTAGATCTGGCATTAACACAAAAATAGTTTGATGAACTTGCAAGATTTAGCTATAAAACACAAATGGTCGATGATGACTCTTTTCTATTTGTGTCTTGTGAAAAATAACCATCTACATTTTGTCTATAGAATCTTCCTTATCTTGCAACGCATCTGCAGCTTCTTTCAGTTTAGCTTCAGACAGTGCGGATTCCTCTTCTTTCTTTATCATCAGTTGTTTTGTCTGTTTGAGAGCTTCAACCAGTCATGGAGCTGGGCATCAGGTTCTCTACTACATCGGCAGGTATAATCTTTGTCTCCCTCATTAGAATTTCAATTGATTCAAATTCGGGATGTGTGTCCAAGTCCAGGTAAGTCTTTGCAAGCACCTTAATCCATCAAAACTACAGTAGGAGAGCTCGATGTGCTTATCCATTCTCTCCCTTCTTGTAAGAAGTGGATCCAACTTATTTACATAATTGTAGTAAAGATAATTATACACTCTCCACTGCATGTAGACCAAAGCCCGTCAATGAAGTTTAGAAGCCCAGAAAGAGTGACTCTACTTCCACTCTCTTCGGTGCCTTGCGAGAAACTTCTTTCTGTCTTTTCAATCTTCTTTTATGGAGGTTTCTTCTTTCTTTGACCTGTTAGATCAAGTGAGCACTCAATATCTTCTATTACTATAATAGACTTATTTTTTTTTTCAGCTAAGAGCCTTCTCAATTCTGTGTTGTCTCTCACTGATGTCAGTTCAAGATCATAGATGTTAATAACAGATAGTATTAAATAATTGTATTAAATAATATTAGTATTTACTGTGTACTAATCCTAGTCCAATTTGGATTAGTACTCCTTAATCCTAGTCCTATTAGGATTAGTACTCCACCCTATATCTCCTACATATATCTCCCATGTATTGCCTTATTAGATTAACACTTCAATACAATCAATATTCCTTCATGGTATCAAGAGCCAGAAAAACTAGATCTTCTTTTCTCTAGATTTTTTTCTCTCTTTAGGGCACCGATCGTTCCCTCTCTTCTCTTGGGCGGCGGCAGCCATGACAACCGAGGTGGATCCTCTCGATTCACTTCCTTCTGGCGTTAAACTCCTTCTCAGGCATCTTCATGCCCTGATTCCCAAAAAATTATCAGACATAAATTACCCTACATGGAAAATCACCGTTCTTACAGCCATTGAGGCCAATTACCTTCTCAAATACATCGATGGAAGCACAGAACCGCCGCCGGCAGTCATCACCGCCACAGACAAATCAGAAAAAACCAATCCGGCCCATGCCACCTGGAAAGCCGTGGATGGCCAGATCCGATCATGTTTGATTGCGATCATCTCTCCCACGGTTTAGAAACACGTCCGATCCTACACAACTGCTTCAGCCTTGTGGACGGCCCTCGCAACACGCTATGCATCAATTTCCCACTCTCATTTTTTTCAATTGCGTGATCGTCTCCACACAATTACCAAAGGCACAAACTATGGCGGAGTATTTAGACGAGGTCTCCACCATCATCACAGCCCTCGACACCGTGAACGAAATCATTCCCGAAAAAGATCTCGTCATGTGCGTCGTTCAGGGGCTCCCATCAGCTTACTCCTCCATTAAACAGGCGGTTCGCATCAGTCCAATGCCCGTTGACCTGGCTACTCTTTCCTCGTGGATAAAAAGTGAAGAAATCAACGTGGATCTGGAGAGCAAACTTCTTCTCCGAGAAGCCGTTGTTATGGAGCCAGCCACCGCCCTCACCGCAAGCCTGAACTATCGCGGGGGGCGTGGTGGCGGCCGTCAGGGGAGCCGCGGCAGCTACGGCAGAAACAGCGGAGGCCGCGGGCGCGACAGTCGGCAGGGCAGTCGTCCGCCGTACGACGGTCAGCAGCACGGCAGCAACAACAGCCTGCACTCCTTCGGCAGCGGCGGGCAGTCATCTTCCAGCGGTAGGCAGGGCACTTATGAGCGGGATCGTCCAACTTGTCAAATCTGTCAGAAAACAGGACACACCGCTGCTCGTTGCTGGTTTCGGTATGAGGAGAGCCGAAATAGTGATAACCGTGCCAATTATGCATCTCAAGCCGGCCCTTCCTCTGAATGGTTGTTGGATACTGGGGCCAGCATGCACGTTACTTCTGATCTATCCAAGCTTAACGCTCCAAATCCATATCATGGCTCCAATGGTATTACTGTTGGCAATGGTGAGTCCCTTAATATTTCTCACACTGGCACGGGTACCATTAAAACCCACACCGCTATGTTTCACCTAGGTAACCTTACCCACGTCCCTTCTATTAAATCCAATCTCCTTTCAGTTCACCAATTCACAAAAGACAATAATTGCTCACTCTTGTTCACCTCTAATGATTTTCAAATCCTATACAATACTACCAAGAGGGTGATTTTTCAGGGTCTCTGTGAGCATGGTCCGTACATTCTTCCTGGCACAAGTTCGTCTGTCCACCCAGTTTCAGAAAGCGTTCCTGTGGCTCCGATGGCTCTTTCGACTGATGGCCACAGTCTGTTGTAGCACAGTCGTCTGGGTCACCCGTCTACTCAAATAATAAATTCTTTAATGTCTCAATTATGTTTTTCTTCCATTCATGTAAACAATTGTGACTCCTGTTCAATTACTAAATCTCATAAATTACCTTTTACTTTATCTGAGAAGCGTACAACTGCACCTTTTCAACTTATTCATTCTGACCTATGGGGTCCTACTGATGTTCCTTCATTTGCTGGTTTTCGCTATTATATTTGTTTTGTGGATGATTTTACAAAATACACTTGGTTGTACCCACTAAAACACAAATCACAGGCATACACCACGTTTGTCACTTTTGAAAAAATGGTCAAAACACAATTCAATTCTCATGTTAAACTTTTTCGAAGTGACAATGGAATGGAATATGTCAATAACATCTTTGGCCAGTTTCTGCAATCCATGGGAATTATACATCAAACCTCCTGTCCATACACTCCCGAACAGAATTGGGTGGCTGAGCGTAAGCATTGCCATCTCATTGAAATGGTTGTTACTCTTCTACATCAATCTCATCTCCCTGTCTCCTTTTGGGTAGAAGCTATAGCCACCGCAAACTACCTCATTAACAGAATGCCCAGTCACACTCTCTCCAACAAATCACTCTATCAACTCCTTTACCAAGAACTTCCCAATTATACCAACCTCCGCGTCTTTGGTTGTCTTGCCTACCCTTGGCTACGCCCTCATATTACTCACAAATTAAAACCCAGATCCCGTCCTTGTATTTTTTTGGGCTATCATCCTACCTCCAAGGGTTATCGCTGTCTTGACCCACAAACTCATAAGTCTACATATCTCGTCATGTCAAATTTGTCGAAAATGAGTTTCCCTACGAGTCTATTTCCTCCTCCACGAATACATCATTCATTGGCGTCCTTCCCCTTTTTCCAACATACTCACAGGGTCCCTCACCACCTTCCCCCACACCTCTACCCACTACCCAACCACCCCTCATCACCCCTTCGACCGTCACCCACAATACACCCGCAACCACCACCCACACCCACAACCAACCCGAACCACCCCATACCCACAACATGTCCAGCCCGATCCGTTTTGGGTCCTTCCCGGCCACCCCCGAATCAGCACCGCCCGTGCCACCCCCCAATACTCATCCCATGTTAACCCGTGGCAAAGCCGGTATCTTTAAACCCAAACCCTTTCAGGCTACTATACTACCAGATACACCCCTTCCCGATAGTGAACCAACAACCTATTCTGTTGCCTCAAAAAATGCTTATTGGCGTCATGCTATGGATGATGAGTTTAAGGCTTTGACTGATCAGAAACTTGGGTTCTTGTACCTAAGCCCCATGGGCGGCACCCAGTAGGCTATAAATGGGTGTACAAAAGTAAACACAATGCGGATGGCAGTATTTCCAAGTACAAGGCTCGTTTGGTTTCTAAAGGCTACAATCAGGAGTATGGGCTTGATTACTCCGAGACATTCAAGCCTGTTATTCGGCAGGAAACCATTCGCCTGGTACTGTCACTCGTCGTGCACAACAATTGGCTCATCAATCAGTTTGATGTTTCCAATGCTTTTCTTCATGGTATGCTTGATGAAACTATCTACATGACGCAACCACCGGGCTATGTTGATCCCCGCTTCCCTCAACATGTATGCAAACTCCAGAAGTCTCTGTATGGGCACAACCAAGCCCCCCGTGCTTGGTACACACGTTTGAAAACGTTCCTCTAGGGACTCGGCTTCACGTGTTGCGTACACGACACGAGTCTGTTTACTCGACATTCAGCACACGGTACAGTCATTCTTCGTGTCTATGTAGATGATATCATCATTACAGGCTCTACTGCAGCTCTCCTTCAGGATGTCACTCGAGCTATGCATACTACCTTCAAAATGAAGGACCTTGGCCCATTACATTATTTTCTGGGAATGGAGGTTTCTCGGACAGGCAGCGGCTTTTTTCTTCATCAGTCAAAATATGCTCGAGATCAGTTGCAGAAAGCTGGACTGGAAAAATTCACCAGTCAACCAACACCGATGGCAGTCTCTTCGTCTACGAATGGAGCCGACACCCCCTTTGCCGATATCACCCACTTCTGCAGCCTCATTGGGGCTCTACAGTATCTGGCCATTACCCGTCCTGACATCCAGTTTGCTGTCAACCGAGTTGCTCAGCGCATGCATCAACCAAGTGAACATGATTACCATTGTCTAAAACGCATTCTCAGGTACATTTTTGGCACTCTTGGTCGTGGTTTACTCATTCGACCCGGGGACTTGGAGCTTCGGGGTTTCTCAGATTCAGATTGGGCGAATGATAAAAATGACAGAAAATCTACATCGGGGTTTCTCGTTTTTTTGGGGCCGAACCTGAACTCCTGGTGTACAAAAAAATAACCCAAGGTCTCTCAGTCCTCGACTGAAGCTGAATACCGCGCCCTTGCTCTTCTTGCAGCTGAGACCATATGGGTCACATATATTCTTCGCGAACTCCGCGCCACTCACACTGTTCGTGCTCTCTATTGTGACAACAAATCAACCATCTGTGTGGCCAAGAATTCCGTCCTACACACAAGAATGAAGCATGTTGATACCGATTGTCTCTTTGTTCGCAATGAAGTTCAGGCTGGCACCATGAGTGTGCAGTATGTACCCATTGAAGAACAACCGGCTGATATTCTCACCAAGCCTCTCCCGAGCCGACAGCACGACTACCTCAGTTCCAAGCTTCCGTTCGCTTCCGCTCAGCTCAGCTTGAGGGGGGATAATAACAAATAGTATTAAATAATAGTATTAAATAATATTAGTATTTACTGTGTACTAATCCTAGTCCTATTAGGATTAGTACTCCTTAATCCTAGTCCTATTAGGATTAGTACTCCTTCCTATATCTCCTATATATATCTCCCATGTATTCCCTTATTAGATTAACACTTCAATACAATCAATATTCCTTCAGATGTCATAATCCAATAAATTTGTCATTTCAGCAATCATAGTAGACTTTCCAGTACCCGGTGGACCATCTAGTAGTAACCACGCTTCTGTGCCTTGCCAATCCTCACATACAAAACCTTGCTCTCTCTAAACATGAGGAGATCATACACAATGTCTTGCTTCTTATCTGCCTCCATTGCCAAGCTACCAAATGTTGCAGGATGCTCAAATACGATATAGCTCCATGTGGTCTTGTTGTGGCCATTAGGTTTACAACGATCATTCTTATCTGAGTGAACTAGAAAGTTCTTTTTATAGTTATCTAGAGCTTTCTCTTCCTGTTTCTCATTTGAATCTCTTTCCCTTCCTTCATCACTTGCTCCAAGTAAATATTGGTTACCATGTCATGATATTTCTTGTGGAACATAAGCTTGTAATATTTTCTTTCTAGTTCTGGCAAGTACTTACTTTCCCGTTGTACAACTTTACCAGAAATCCACTGTAGTGTTGCTCCTCGAAACTTGTCAATAACTCTCTCATGTTCATCCATCCTAGCACAAACTTGATACCTCTTGTTATTGTTTCAGCTCTAAGCCTCTTTGCGTCTTTTGCTAAGTGGACACTGAGATACGCCTCAGTTGCTTCATAGGCATCATGAGGCTTGCGATTGATGCTTATGAATTCACTGATGGAAATCTGAATATAAGGTTAGGAAAAGCTCCTGATTCTTCATGTCCACTTATCGAAAGCTCGGATAAGCTTAGGGGGACAGTATCGACGTATCATATCCCACATGAATATGAAACTAGCTATACTCGTCCCAAATCCACCCCAACTTTGCAGCAATCCCATTGCTCTGATCATAATTAAAGATGTTTTAGGAATTCCCTTAGATCTTTGTTCACTTTATATAAGAGGCATAGAGAAGCCGCAGAGCAATTTCTGCTTCATTTCAAGGTAATTGGTTATGACATCTTATATTGTACTCCGTCTCCCACTCTCTCTCTTCAGCTTGTGCATTTTGATAGTCAATTGGACAATTTCTTACCTATCATTATGATGAAATAGGTAAACCATAAAATGATAGTCAATGTTTTTTATATAGTTTAATTTTTTTTAAAAAAAAAATTATGACAATGAAAAGTAGACGGTATTATTTTTGTTAAAGGAGTAGGTAATGCTTTTGAATACATGATGTATGACTAATTTGGAGAAGGGAATTAAAGGCATGACGTTTTGTGAATACATAATGTAGGACCACTTAGAAAAAATGAAATTTTTTGAATGCATAATGTAGTACTAGATTAAAAAAGTAAACTAAACGCATGATGTTTTGTGAATATCAATATCATTGCTGATAAAATTTGTTTATTTTAAAATACTTTAAAACAATTTTTAAAAAAAGAGTTTTTGACAAGTAAATTATATTCAGGTAATCATTTTCAAAATATTTTTGAGTGTTAAATTACGAAAAAAGTTACTAGTATCAATGTATTTCTAATACTAATATTATTTATAGAAGAGAAATTATTTTAAATATTTATTATAGATTTTTTATTAAATTTTATTTATTAAATTGAAAACGTACAAGTTGAGATTATTTTGTGATTGGGTTGAGATTACGTGGAATACCAACTGAAAAAGCTCAATAATGAACAAAATGACAAATGACAAATTAGTGGACGGTCTCGTGAGGTTTTTTTTCTTATTATAAAAGAATAAGTGGTGAGATAAAATACATAAAGGAAAAAATTGAAACTAGAATGTGGACTAAGAGTGTGTTTGGTACGGAGGAAAATATTCTCTAGAAAAAAATTTCCAAATTTCTTATGTTTGGTTGAGACAAACTCATTTTCCTCAAAATTAAGGAAAATGACTTCCCTTCAAAAATAAAGGAAAACATTTTACAAAACTCTCCTCCAACTTTAAATTACTTTTTTTATTTGAGAAAAATAACAATTTAAAAAAAAAATCAATTTTAAAATTATTTTTTAACCCGATCCCTGACCCCCACTCACTCACCACCAGACATCACCCCCCCCCCCCCAAAAAAATCGCTTTTTATAAATATTTTCAACTTCAAATTTTTATTTTTAAACACCTACCCCCTCGCCTCGGCTATACTCCCACCCACCCCCAACCCCCAAAAAATTAATTTTATTTTTTAAAAATACTATAAAGTTCAAATTTTATTTTTTCAATTCTCCCCCCTCCCCCCTCCCCCCTCCCCCACCCCCCACACCCACTGCAAATAAAAATTATTTTTAAAAAATTTTTGATTTCATAAATTATTTATAACTCTAGTAAAAATAAAAGATGTCTCTCCAAAACATTTTTCATTCATAAATTAAACACTAAAAATCATCTTGTTTTCAAGGAAAATATTTTCTAGGAAAACAATTTCCATCGAAAACATTTTCATTCATACCAAACACACCCTAAGTGCAAGTTTGCTTTCCAAGTTTCCATCTTACGTAATAATATTACATCATTCTACACGATACTACAATAATTTAAGGGTATCAGTAAATCAAACCAAAATAATGTTAAGTGTTATTGCTATTGAGTTATTGGGTTAATTATATTTAATGATTTTATAAAGAAAAACATTAGGTTATTGGGTTGGTATGTATATATATATATATATATATATATATATATATATATATATATATATATACTATGTTAAGCAAATATAACTATTATTCGGTACATTTTGGTATACATGTACATAAAAATTTGTATTCTATATTTCGATATACAAACTAAAACATAGTAATAGTATATAAATAAATTGTTGCATATACATACAACATATATGTATACCAAATGGGTGTATTAGTATATTTTTGTATACAAATGGGTTTTGCAATTAATTTTTATACAATACATACGTATACTGAATGAGTCTATTTTTATATTCAATATACAAATGGGTCTTGCAATTAGTTTTTGTAAAACAAATATGTAAATCGAATGGGTCTATTTGTATAGTTGGGTGTACAAATGGGATGACAAAAAACATGGAATGTTTGTTGCGAATTACAAATAAAAGAAACTATGACTACAACATTTAATATGAATTAGTAATTTGCTCTTTCATACAATTTTCCCTTTTTAGTATGTGGTATTAGGTAAATCGATCACACATTAAGATGATAGTGTGTTAATACTATAACTTTTATAAATATTAAATATTAATAAGCTATCATAACTAGACAATATATTATTACTCTATACTACGATATACATACTCACACGTCATGGTACTTCTACTTCACAGATATTCCATATTATGCTTTGGTTGTAACATGTATTGTAGCCTTCATACTACTTTTATTCTTATTGATACAATTTTTTTATTATAATTCGTATTTCAATATATCAAAGCATTTACCGTTGATTTGCTTGACTCACTGTATTCTGCCAAATTATTAGAGAAGTGAGAAATCATATATTTATTTTATGAGCATTTTATTATTGGTAAATCGAAAATCAAATCGTTAACGACCAAAAATGGCAATCATTTATTTATTTTATGAGCATTTTCTTATCGAAAAAAATTATTTTTTAACAGAATTTTATGAAAATTTTTTTATTTAAATTGGTTGAGTGACTTTTCTAAATGAAATATCTATAATTGAGTGATTCTGTAGATAAAATATTGATAGCTGAGTGACTTTGAGGTAATAAAAGAATGTTGAGTCACTTTTCGTGAAAACAGCTATTAGTTGAGTAATATTTTGTGAGAAAAATTCATAAATGAGTGACTATAAAATTATAAATGAAAATTAAGTGATTTATAAGAAAAAAAGAATATTATTAATTGAGTGACCATAAAATATAAACTCAAAAGATTTGGTACCCTTTTTAAAACTTCATTTCGCTACTTTAGCTGTAGCTACTTTTTATTATTTTGCAAACTTTACAACGAATTTTGTAGTTCACGAAGATGTACAAATTATCATTATAAGATAAAATTTACTACTTAATTTATTGCATTCAAATATTTATTAGAAACATAATACAATTTAATTTTTATTATATTGTTAGAAAGTATTTTATCATGTTAGGTCATTATCGTAAAACCAATTTTTATAATCACATGCTCTGATATTACGTTTGTCACGATCAGAGAGCACCCCTTAAAAGTAACATGGCGTACTTGACATCTCGAAGGTCTTATACAAGCCCATATACATCATTCATCACATTGTCAAAGAAACTAGCGGAAAATTTACAACTTTTAATAGCATAACATAATGTTAGAATATCACTTCATTTATATAAACTATCATAAGTACATTTAGTCATCTTAGACCCAACATCAATAAAGTAGAATATGAACACGACCCTTAACAACATAAAATAATAATCTGGACTATTACATAAACTTTGAATAATATCTTGACTTTAAAATCCTTGAATCTTAAGGATCCCTTTTTGAGCATGGGAAATATTTATCAAGCTCTTCACTTTAAGGAACATCATCTATCCATGTCACGACCCAAAACTGAGCCGCGATTGGCACCCACATTTACCCTCCTATGTGAGCGAACCAACCAATTTAACCCTAACATTTCAATATAAAATATCAACAGAAAGTAATGCGGAAGACTTAAACTCATAAGTAAAATCAGTAATCAACTTCTATAACTTAAAACTTGTCATTATCCCAAAAATCTGGAAGTCATCACCACAAGAACATCTATAATCAAATGACTAAACTAAGAGTATTCTAAGAAGCTAAAAACAAGTAAAAGCTAGTCCATGCCGGAACTTCAAGGCATCAAGACATGAAGAAGAAGATCCAGTCCAAGCTAGAAGCATTAGCTCACCCTGAATTTCCGATGTAGTAAAGACTGGCTTGAATTACTGTTGAGTCAAAGACGACGGCACGTTTGCTGCATTCCACAAATAACAAAGAAGAAAACATAAAAGTAGGGGTCAGTACAAAACACGGGTACTGAGCATATATCATCGGCCAACTCCAAATAGAAAACAATATATATTAAGCAATATCATAAAATCAACTATGATACTCAACGTGTAGCAACAACAAGTACTATATCATTTACAATTACCGTCAAGTTCACACATGAGGACTCAAGCCTCAATACCATACTCATTTGGGAATTAGATTCATTAAATTGAGTATATTAGCATCTTTCAAGATTCATTATATTTATTCCCCTCGTGTCGGTACGTGACACTCCGCTCCATATACTATCCTGGTGTCGGAACGTGACACTCCGATCCTCATTCTATCCTGGTACCGGAACGTGGCACCCGATCCATATACTATCCTGGTGTCGGAAGGTGACACTCCGATCCTCATTCTATCCTGGTACCGGAACGTGGCACCCGATCCTCTATCTCTATCCTGGTACCGGAACGTGGCACCCGATCCCCTAATCTCACTACTTTCGTTCATCAAGCCTTCTTTTATACCAAGGCATCATCATTAACAAAGTAGATTAGGGTTTCTTTTCAAGATTTGGGATTCAATAGCTTCATCATGCTTATTTATTCACAATTTCATAATCATATTCATGCAAGCATACAATTAAGCATATAGAAGGGTTTACAATACTACTAACACCTATCATTCGCTATTAAGAGTTTACTACGAATAGTGTGAAAACCATAACCTACCTCCACCGAAGAATTGAAATCAAGCAAGTTAATCCTCGAAGATGCTTCGTTCCTCTCTCTCTTGATCGATTCTCCCTCTCTTTGTTCTTTCAAATTTTCTTATTCAAACCCTCTTTCTTTTACCCTAATTAATATATAATTAAGAATGAAAGATGGTAATAATGACCCATTAATTAACTTAAGGTTACCTCTTTTAACCCCCAAGTAATTAGAATTATAATCCTTAACCCTCTAACTTTGTATTTAAAGTAGGAATAGTCCAAAACGTCCCTTAAAACGTGTAAAGAAATCCGACCCAGACTGGGATTACGAAACCTGCGACGGGCCGTCGTGCCTGCGACGGTCCGTCCTGCAGGTCGTTGCAAGGTTCAGAGACCCAAATTTCCACCAAGGGTCTGTGACGGTCCGTCACACCTGTGACGGTCCGTCCTGCCATTCCGTCACGAAGTTCAGAGAGTCGATTTTCAGTAACCAATTTCAGAATTTCTAAGTGTTTTGAAACGAGACCCTGCGACGGTCCGTCGTGCCCATGACGGTCCGTCGTGGGGTCCGTCGTTTCAGCCAATTTTCCAGAAATAAAATCTGCTACTCAAAACGACTAAACAGGTCGTTACAATAGATACCAATTTACCCATCGTTCGTCCTCGAACGATCACAAGAAGAAAAACAAGGGCGAGAAGGAGTACCTGAATCTTTAAACAGATGTGGGTATTTTTCCTGCATATCTGCCTCCTTCTCCCAAGTGGCTTCTTCAACCGGCCGATTCCTCCATTGCACCTTGATGGATGCAATCTCCCTTGACCTCAACTTGCGAACTTCTCTATCTAAAATAGCAACAGGCTCCTCCTCATAAGACAAGTTCTCATCAAGCAAAACTGAATCCCAACGGATAATGTAGTTTCCATCCCCATGGTATCTCTTCAACATCGACACATGGAATACCGGATGCACTCCGGACAACCCTGGAGGCAAGGATAACTCATAAGCCACCTCCCCTACTCGCTTAAGTATTTCAAAGGGACCAATGTACCTTGGGCTTAGTTTGGCTTTTTTACCAAACCGCATCACCCCTTTCATTGGCGAAACTTTCAACAAGACTTGTTCACCCTCCATGAACTCTAAGTCTCTAACCTTTCGATCTGCATATTCTTTTTGCCTACTTTGCGCCGCTAGAAGCTTTTCTTGAATAGACTTCACTTTCTCTAATGAATCCCTCAAAAGATCAGTACCCCAAGGTCTAACCTCAAATGCATCAAACCACCCAAAGGGAGACCTACATCTCCTACCATACAATGCCTCAAATGGAGCCATATCAATGCTTGAGTGATAGCTATTGTTGTATGAAAACTCCGCTAAAGGTAAGAAGTTATCCCAATGACCACCAAATTCTATCACACATGCACGAAGCATATCCTCCAACACTTGAATCGTTCGCTCAGACTGACCATCGGTCTGAGGATGGAACGCAGTACTAAGGTCCAACCTAGTACCCAATTCCGCATGCAATGTTTTCCAAAACTTAGAAGTAAACTGCGTACCTCTATCTGATATGATGGATAGTGGAACCCCATGCAATCGATCGATTTCTGAGATATAGATCTTGGCTAACTTCTCGGCATTGTAAGTCACCTTAACCGGAATAAAATGAGCAGACTTAGTTAACCTATCAACAATCACCCAAATAGAGTCATACTTACCCATTGTCTTTGGAAGACCAACCACGAAGTCCGTTGCGATTCTCTCCCACTTCCATTCAGGAATGGGCATTCTCTGAAGTGTTCCTCCGGGCCTCTGGTGTTCATACTTTACTTGTTGACAGTTTGGACACTTGGCAATAAAATCAACAATATCACGTTTCATTCTACTCCACCAAAAGTGTTGCTTTAGGTCACGGTACATCTTGGTTGCACCCGGATGTATAGAATACCTTGAACTATGAGCCTCTATCTGAATAGTTGTGATCAAATCATCGATGCGGGGTACACATACCCTTCCCTTAATCCTCAAAATACCTTCCTCATCGATTGTTGCTTCTTTAGCCTCCCCTTGCAACACTTTATCTCGAATCCGGATCAATTTTTCATCATTAAACTGCTTCCCCTTTATCTTGTCAAGGAAGGAAGATCTTGCCTCCACACAAGCTAAAAATCCTCCCTTCTCATTTACTTCTAATCTCATAAGGTCGTTAGCCAAAATCTGAACTTCTCTAGCCAATGGGCGTCTAGAAGCTTGCAAGTGAGCTAGACTTCCCATGCTTCCCGCCTTTCTGCTTAAAGCATCTGCTACAACATTCGCCTTCCCCGGATGATACAAGATAGTGATATCGTAGTCCTTCAGTAATTCCATCCATCTCCTCTGTCTCAAGTTCAAATCTTTCTGAGTAAAGACATACTGTAAGCTACGATGATCCGTATAGACCTCACACTTAACCCCATATAAATAGTGTCTCCATTGCTTTAATGCAAACACTACCGCGGCCAATTCTAAATCATGAGTTGGATAGTTACGTTCATGCACTTTTAATTGTCTTGAAGCATAAGCAATCACATTCTTCTCTTGCATTAGCACTGCACCCAAACCCGAATAGGATGCATCACAATAGACAATGAAATTCTTACCTTCCACTGCAAGGTGAGAATTGGTGCAGTTGTCAACAGAGTCTTGAGCTTCTGAAAGCTTTCCTCACACTCATCCGACCATACTAATGGAACATTTTGCTTAGTAAAGTTCGTCAGTTGGGAAGCAATAGAAGAGAATCCCTTGACAAATCGGCGGTAGTAGCTAGCTAACCCAACAAAGCTCCTTATTTCTGACACATTAGTAGGTCTTCCCAATTCTTCACTGTCTCAATCTTAGAAGGATCTACCATCACTCCCTCCTTAGAAACCACGTGCCCCAAGAAGGACACTGCATCTAGCCAGAACTCACACTTAGAGAACTTGGCATAAAGCTTTTTCTCCCTCAACATTTCCAATACCATTCCCAAATGCTTCTCATGTTCCTCCTTACTTTTAGAGTATATCAGTATATCATCAATAAATACGATCACAAAGAGATCCAAATATAGCTTAAAATCCCGTTCATCAAACTCATGAACGCTGCAGGGGCATTCGTAAGACCAAAGGACATCACTACAAATTCATAATGCCCATACCTAGTCCGAAAAGTAGTCTTTGGCACATCCGTTGCCCGTATTTTCAATTGATGATAACCGGATCTCAAGTCAATCTTAGAGAAGACACAAGCACCTTATAGTTGATCGAACAAGTCATCAATGCGAGGAAGAGGATACTTGTTCTTAATAGTTACCTTGTTCAACTGCCGGTAGTCTATGCACATCCGGAAACTCCAATCCTTCTTCTTCACAAACAAAACCGGAGCACCCCAAGGAGATGCATTGGGTCTAATGAAGCCTTTGCTCAACAACTCTTGAAGTTGGGCCTTTAACTCTCTTAACTCCGCGGGAGCCATTCTATAAGGGGGTATAGAAATGGGGCGAGTACCCGGTTCAAGATCAATACAGAAGTCAATATCCCTATCCGGTGGCATACCAGGAAGATCTGCAGGGAACACATCCAAAAACTCACGAACTACCGAAACCGACTCAATTGAAGGTACTTGGGTAGTGTCATCCTTGAGATGTGCCAAGAAATCTAAGCACCCTTTACTAACCATTTTCTTAGCACAAAAAAAGGAGATGATACGCACCAGATTGGAAGTGTAGTCACCCTCCCACACTAACAGATCTGTCCCAGGCTTGGCTAACGTCACCGTTTTAGAATTACAATCCAAGATCGCAAATTGCGGAGAAAGCCAAGTCATACCCAGAATTGCATCAAAGTCCACTATTTCTAAGATAACCAAATCTACATAAGTGTTGCTCCCCACAAAGTTCACCAAACAAGACCTATATACTTTTTCAACTACCACAGACTCACCCACCGGAGTAGAAACACGAATAGGCATATCAAGTAATTCACAATGTAAATTTAGTCCATTAGCAAATGAGGAAGATACATAAGAAAATGTGGATCCAGGATCAAACAATACAGAGGCCATGCAATCACAAACCAGAAGATTACCTGTGATAACAGCATCAGATGTCTCCGCTTCAGACCGCCCAGGGAAAGCATAACAATAGGCCCTTTCGTTTGTTTGCCCGTTGCCCCTACCATGTTGTGATGTAGTGGCTCCAGTTTGCCCATCACCTCGGCCGTTTGGGTGACCACCATTACCTCGACCACCACGTCCTCCAGAATGACGGCCTCTTCCATAACCACCTCTACCTCTAGCTATTGGGGGTCGATTACTCTGTTTTGGACAATATCTCTTAATATGTACAATCTCCCCACATCCATAGCACTCTCTGGGTTCATGCATAGGTCTCTTAGAGAAGTGTTGACCGGTCTGAGGTGGACCCCCAACTACAGTCTGTAGTGAAGACTGAATGGGTCGAACTGAGTAACCTCCGGAACTCTGTCCTCTGGAGTAGGAACCACTAAACTCACCTCCCTTTCGAAACCTTTTTGATGTAGTTGCCATGGTGAAGTCATCTGGCTTCACTCCCTCTACCTCTATCACGAAGTCTACCACTTCTTTGAATGATTTGGCCGTAGCCGCTACCTGTAAGGCCGAAATCCGCAACTCTGACCTCAACCCCTTCACAAACCGACGAATCCGCTCTTGTGGACTGAAACAGAGTTGAGTGGCATACCTTGATAAAGCACGAAACTTAGCCTCATATGCATTAACCGACATCCTACCTTGCTCTAGGCTCAAGAATTCATCTCTTTTCCTATCCCTCAAAATCCATGGGATATACTTCTCCATAAACAAGCTAGAAAATGAGGCCCAAGTCATAGGTGTTGCCTCTGTCGGTTGACACTCAACATGTGATCGCCACCACATCTTGGCGTTCCCTTGAAATTGATAACTCACGAACTCAACACCAAACCGTTCTACTATACCCATCTTGTGTAGTAGCTCATGACAGTCAACCAGAAAATCGTAAGCATCCTCAGATTCGGCACCCTTGAAGACTGGGGGTTTCAATTTCAAGAACTTATTGAAAAGTTCATGCTGATCATTTGTCATTATAGGACCAGTAGTCAGACGTGGAAACGTGCCTATCTCCAATGAGGCATCCATGCGGGGAGCCATAGTAGCCGCATGTTGTACCTCCGGAACCTGAGGTGCTGGTGCAGAAAACACTGGGGTGTTTGGCCCTGATCCGATAACCCGCTAAGATAAGCCAGAACCTTATTAATCATCTCTGGGGTAGGTTGGGGTGGCATTTCCTCATTCTGCACTTGTTCATTCTCCCCATCCTCCCCCTCTCTTACTACTTCCTCAGTCGGTGGATGAGTCACTACCCTAGCATCAGATGGGCTAGGTGCTCGTCCTCTTCCTCTAGAGGACGTCCTCCCACGACCTCTACCACGGCCTCTTGCCGCTGTTCTCCCTCGAGCCACAGCCCCAGTGGCTGGCTCAGATGTTTCTTGTCTGGCCGTTGTTGGTGTTGGTGTAGTCGTTGCTCTAGTTCTAACCATCTGCGAAAGAGAGTGAAGATGGTCAGATACCAATTTGTATCACCTAGATACCAATTGGATTCAAGTAATAGCACGAAAGAAGGAAAGAAAGAATGGAATTTTCCTAAAGTCTTATAGCCTCTCAAAGAAAAGTAAAGGCGTCCCCCTACCGTTCCTTAAGACTCTACTAGACTCGTTCTTGTCTGATGAGACCAACAAACCTAATGCTCTGATACCAAGTTTGTCACGACCCAAAACCGAGCCGCGACTGGCACCCACATTTACCCTTCTATGTGAGCGAACCAACCAATCTAACCCTAACATTTCAATATAAAATATCAACAGAAAGTAATGCGGAAGACTTAAACTCATAAGTAAAATCAGTAATCAACTTCTATAACTCAAAACTTGTCATTATCCCAAAAATCTGGAAGTCATCACCACAAGAACATCTATAATCAAATGACTAAACTAAGAGTATTCTAAGAAGCTAAAAACAAGTAAAAGCTAGTCCATGCCGGAACTTCAAGGCATCAAGACATGAAGAAGAAGATCCAGTCCAAGCTAGAAGCATTAGCTCACCCTGAATTTCCGATGTAGTAAAGACTGGCTTGAATTACTGTTGAGTCGAAGACGACGGCAAGTTTGCTGCATTCCACAAATAACAAAGAAGAAAACATAAAAGTAGGGGTCAGTACGAAACACGGGTACTGAGTAGATATCATCGGCCAACTCGAAATAGAAAACAATATATATTAAGCAATATCATAAAATCAACTATGATACTCAATGTGTAGCAACAACAAGTACTATATCATTTACAATTACCGTCAAGTTCACAAATGAGGACTCAAGCCTCAATACCATACTCATTTGGGAATTAGATTCATTAAATTGAGTATATTAGCATCTTTCAAGATTCATTATATTTATTCCCCTCGTGTCGGTACATGACACTCCGATCCATATACTATCTTGGTGTCGGAACGTGACACTCCGATCCTCATTCTATCCTGGTACCGGAACGTGGCACCCGATCCATATACTATCCTGGTGTCGGAACGTGACACTCCGATCCTCATTCTATCCTGGTACCGGAATGTGGCACCCGATCCTCTATCTCTATCCTGGTACCGGAACGTGGCACCCGATCCCCTAATCTCACTACTTTCATGCATCAAGCCTTCTTTTATACCAAGGCATCATCATTAACAAAGTAGATTAGGGTTTCTTTTCAAGATTTGGGATTCAATAGCTTCATCATGCTTATTTATTCACAATTTCATAATCATATTCATGCAAGCATACAATTAAGCATATAGAAGGGTTTACAATACTACTAACACATATCATTCGCTATTAAGAGTTTACTACGAATAGTGTGAAAACCATAACCTACCTCCACCGAAGAATTGAAATCAAGCAAGTTAATCCTCGAAGATGCTTCGTTCCTCTCTCTCTCGATCGATTCTCCCTCTCTTTGTTCTTTCAAATTTTCTTATTCAAACCCTCTTTCTTTTACCCTAATTAATATATAATTAAGAATAAAAGATGGTAATAATGACGCATTAATTAACTTAAGGTTACCTCTTTTAACCCCCAAGTAATTAGAATTATAATCATTAACCCTCTAACTTTGTATTTAAAGTAGGAATAGTCCAAAATGTCCCTTAAAACGTGTAAAGAAATCCGACCCAGACTGGGATTACGAAACCTGCGACGGGCCGTCGTGCCTGCGACGGTCCGTCCTGCAGGTCGTTGCAAGGTTCAGAGACCCAAATTTCCACCAAGGGTCTGTGACGGTTCGTCACACCTGTGACGGTCCGTCCTGCCATTCCGTCACGAAGTTCAGAGAGTCGTTTTTCAGTACCCAATTTTAGAATTTCTATGTTTTTTGAAACGAGACCCTGCGACGGTCCGTCGTGCCCATGACGGTCCGTCGTGGGGTCCGTCGTTTCAGCCAATTTTCCAGAAATAAAATCTGCTGCTCAAAACGACTAAACAGGTCGTTACAATCCATCACCACCTACACTTTGTGTAAAAGATGAAGAAGAATGATATTAGTACAAGAATACACTAAGTATGACAATCATGCAAAAACAATGATTTTAAAGAGAACATTTAGTTAGAAGTCATGCATCACGTCTTTTAGTAAAACTTCATGAAAATTGATACAATATGCACAATATAGTTCACATACTTCATATAGACAAGGACCTTTTTCATAACAACCTATAAATCAATAATTCACATTTAAGGCACATTCATCATTTTCAAAGCATTATATTTTTTTTACCTTAACTTATTTACCTAAAGTAACCCTTTAGTAATAATTAGTGTAATGCATGAATAGTGTCCCATCCCACCATTCACACTCAAGTATCACCTTAAGGACACCAAGGTCAACATTCATAAAACCTTCTTCAACTCAATCACATGCATACCTTAAGACACAACCTATCATGAACATAACTTCACATAACGCCTAACATACTTCATAAACCTCACATAAGGACTTCTTCTTTCAGTACATCATACTTATAACACATTTAGTCTTTATGCACATTTAGAGAAACCATGTAATTTAACACTATCAACATCATCATAATGAGTAGTAGACCACATTGCATATATAAGGGTCCAGTTCATCAAAATAACAAGTATAGCCATTAACATGCATATTAAGTAAGACATTTATCATATAGACAATAATACCAATAGTATACATATCATTACAATAAGTATCTCATCATCATCATATCATGCATAAAGTACTTATACATATAGATATACTTATAGAACTTCTTCCTAGAATTCCCTTTAAGAGATACTTGTGCAATGCATAGGTAAAGTTCCATTCCCCCAACTACACTAATCAACATCCCTTAGGTATTCCTAGTTAGGGTTCATCATCATACTTCCATTTTTCATTTTACTTTAGGGAAACTTCGCCTCAATCGACATTAGAATGTGATTTAAACATGGATTCTGGTGTCATCCCCTCACAATGAAAGGAGGGAATTTTACTTGCCAAGGTAAGACATTAGTATTCATATAGCTCCTAGTTGGATCGACATGCTAAGGTTCCTACGAGGGAAACATAGTTAAGGAACTAGGAGGTTGTTACTAGAAGCCCTCTTCATGCTAAGTAGCATTGTAGTTTCCACCTCGTCAGAACATTGGTAAACCTACCTTCCTTTTTGGGAAGGGACACCGTATTGGTGAACCTACCTTCCCCTTTTGGAAGGGAATTCTCTCATTGTCAAGTTCACTCGATGCTAGCTAACTTTCCCTTTTTGAAATACTTTTAATTCTTTTTTAATATTTCTTCATAAAATAGGCTTTAGAGGATTAACCCATCATATACATATACATAGCTCATAGGTAAGTGATGAGGATGTCCTTTCACCGACACATAGCTCATGTGGAGAATATCCTTTCACATAATCATAATACATTCATAATATTGTCTAGTTTAGAGTACAATTGAGTATCATTTTTCAAAACACCCTCTTTTACTAGATTATACTAACATGTTTCTTTATGTGTGTGGGGGTGTACATATATGAGCAAACACTTCATATAAACACAACTATACACCACATATTCATACTTCATTACATCATAACATGGTATAAAAATACTTAAGAGATCAATTCTAATTCCTCACAATCATACATTTATTATCATCTCATATTCATCATGTTCATAGCTTAATCATACATTCATACTCATGTGTATAAAGAAATCAACCTAGGAACTATCCTACGAAGGTATGCATGTGCAATGTATAGGTAAAGTACCATACCCTTACCTATACTAGTCCAGATATCAAGTCATTATAGTTAAGATGCGTCTTCATACTTTCATTCATTCATACCTTCATGAACATATTAAACTTATAGTCATGCATGATATGTGTGTGTGTACATGTTGGTAATCATGATCACGTAATATAAACAACCACTCTTCAAAGATTACAACCCTTACACCATATCCCTTAAATCATTAAAACTACTCACATATACAGTATTAGAAACTATAGACCACACACCCACATTACATCATAGGAGACAAGAACTTATCCAACATCTGAATAAAAGACTCCTAACATGCATAAGATCACACATTCATATATGGGTACATATGTAGGGGTTCATTCTAAAACGGCATTCAACACAACCAAACATGTAGACCATACCTAACCCTAACATAATCATTCACATTAATAACATTATTAATACACCCTAGATCATGAGCTAGATGGAAGACTAGGCACATAACTTCATATGTGTGATAATCATAACCACACTTCTCAAAACATCAATTGTGTTCAAGGTCATGATCACAGCATATAGAGATAGAAAATAATGTAAACACCGCCATCATAAGTGGACCATACCAATCAATACAATTCAATGTCAATTATATACTAAATAGAGGAATTAGGTCAACTTATCAATTCTCAAAGCTATGATGATCATTGATCAATTCTCAAAAGTTCATAACCAATTTATACATATAGCAATAGCAATAAGCAATTCATCATAATCTAATCACAATTTCATGATCATCTAATCAAGATCACAAGACCCATATTATAGGCAAAATTGAGAGATAAAGGAGATCACGGGTTCTACAAGGATTTGGATTGAAAATCATCATAAAAACATTGATTAATCATATATTCATCATTAGAATGACTTTGAAACCAGTTTGACGATGAACCCATGACTAGATTGAAAGATAGGGAACTTGATCATGAAATCTCTTCGAAAAATGTTTGATAGATTTCCTTAGACGAAATATTGAATAAGTATAAAGGATTACCATACATTACTACATGAGAATAACACGAAAAATTGGAGAATAAACCATTAGAATCCATCCCCTAGCTTGTTCTTGAGCTTGGTCTCTAATGGAGGTTCTAGAGAAAGTTTATTTTTAGAGGGAAATGTTTGATTTGAAGAATTAATTCTTAATGGGGTTTTCATATTTTTAAACAACTTATAAAACCTAAAAATATATAAAATAACTGTCCAAATTAATTGGGATGTGGGGTGAATTTCCCAATTCACCCCGCTATTGGTTGTGTCTTACATACAATTTGCAGGCTAAACGATGGTTGTAGTCCATTGGCCATCATTTGGTTGATGCACAATCATGCATGTCCGTCGTTTGTGACTGAGGCTCACATTTTGGGACTGAGATCCCACGCCTAAGTGTGGAAAAATGCCTACATAGTGTTTTTTCAGCCTTTGGGTCCTCCTCAAGGACCCTATGGTGGTCCTTCAGGAGTCGTTCCCCCATGTTTCGACCCTGATATGACTATATACATGATAGGGTCCTATCATATCATTTTAGGCACCAAACAACACAAAAAACATGCAAATGCACACTAGAACCTACACACGACTAATTTCTAATCATCTTGGTCATTCCTTGACATTTGACTTCTGAACCTCTTCAAATAAACTATACAAGTTGTGACACATTTTATTTACATATTTTTACTCTTTAAGGCAAATGTGAGGCTCTAGATACCTGAGTTCATTTTGAGTGTCCTACAAAATGTAGTTAGCTTGTTGATGGTGGTAGGCGATTATAGGTCGGGAGGTCATTTATCGTAAAATGAACCTTGCAAACCGATAATGTAGTTAACACGTCAAATGCTAGGACATATTAGTATTATGCTGGAAATTGTTCTAAGCTACAACCATGGAATAATTTGCCAAATTGTGAATTTCTCTTGTTGGAAACCATAAGATTCTAGTAATTAATTTTGAGATTGTCTATTTAGTAGTTATAAAAAAAATCTGAAAGTGTTTGTCGCCTCAGTAAATTTAGTTTCGGTAATCCAGCTCGAAAGAGTCGTTATACTACTTGAGTGACCACGTGCAGTTGCGTGTACTTTTGGATAAAACAGACTATGAATAAGATGTCAAAGGTTTACTCACATGATGATGATTTCAAGGTTGAAAGGACATTCTCACCCGATGAATCCATGAGCTATTATTATGTTATATTTGTAAGAGTGCCTAGTGTTTTCTTACTTGATCATGAGCTTAACTAATGACTTAATGTGAATTTTAAAAGGTATTATTTTAACCATAAAAGGGATATGAAAATGAGATGGAATTTTTTACACTACGAAGTCCGTCTTCCCAAAGAAAGTATCTCATGAGATAGAAACCTTTTACGTTAGGAATTCCGGCTTTCTAGTAGCAATATCCTTATCCCATAACTATATTTCCACATAGGTCTTAGCTAGTGGATCTACCTAAAAGATAATATGTTAGTTCTACCTTAGGCAAGTACAACATCTCTTTTCAATGTGGTAGTAATACACCATATTCCATGTAGCTCAATAAGGCCTATATCATTTAAGGCTATATTTTCCTATATGATAAGAATATGAATATGAAAAAAGAATATGAACTACAATTATTACTTCTTGAGAGGTACTACCTAGTATAAGTGGGGGTATGAGACTCTATTTGTGCATTACACAAGTACGCTTCAAGAATGGTTGTGGTAAGGTTATATTATGTTATGAAGACTTATGAATTGTGTATGTATGATATGCGTTGTTATTAAGGATACCTATACTTGCTACAAGTTATGAACATGAATGTTTCCTTGTATGTGAGCACTGGCTATGAACAATTAAGGTATGATAAGTATGATGTAGGTGACCTAAAACTGGTACTTGGCATTTGGTAAGGTTATGGGATCTTGTTAATGCATTTCACTAGTATAGCTTTGGGTTGCTTATTACTTGTATTGTAAAAGTTTTAATTTTTCCGCATCATTTCTATGTTTATGTCTATGATTATGCCAAAGGATTGTATAAGACCCCTTTATGGTTGATTATGCCATGTTACTTATAAGGGTGATCATGGGTCGTAACAGACTTGGTAATCATAGCACAAGGTTTAGAATGATTCTAGGATGATGTTTCACGAACCACGTCTAGTAGAGTCTTGTTCATGAGTGTGAAGAATGTCCTACTTCTGAATGAGAGGCTATATGATATTTAGGAACTTTCACTTCTTTAATAACTGTCGTGCCTTGGAGTTTTAACTCTATTGTCACTCCCAGAGATAACCTCGAGATGCGGACACGGACCTAGGATCACAAAGTGACCCCATGCTAACCCTGCTGGCATAATTATGGGCATACTAAAGATAAAGTGAGGAATAAGATTGTTGTAGAGGCTAATAATAAGTAAGCCTGAAATGATAGGGAATACCCATATACTAAATTGAATACTTCATATCTAAGAGTTTCATGAAAAAGAAATATCAAACTCAAAAGATTAAGCGGAATCTAATTATGTATGAAATAAGTCTCTAAACTTACTATAAATGTTGGGACATGCCCCAGCTAGATCTAGCAAAACTGAAACTAAAGACTAAAAGCAATAAAAGATAGACATGTCACTAGACCTCGAAGAATGAGGACTCCACCCTGATGTTGCTAACTAATGATGGGGAACCGATCTAAGTGTGATCTGGTTACTCAGAACCTACCCTACATCACGAGAAGATGTAGCGCATAATATGTGTCTGTACTTGAAAGGTACCGAGCATGCATGATAGAATAAAGCTAAAATAACATATAATTGAACAAAAAACTAAAGCACTGATATAACCTAAACATGATATAGATACTGAATATTGAGATAACTGAAACCAATAACCAATTTATAACATGCTAAAATTGAATACTGAATGTATTGATAATTGATCAATTAAATAGAATCTAATTGAACTATGGGAGCTACAAATAACCGATAAAAAACCACATGAACTAAATGTGAAGTCCGACGGATATGTCCCTCGACCAAAAGTGTAGACATGCTGGCTCGATCACTAAAATGATACCCACCAATGGAACTTTCAACCTACATGGCGAGTATTTCTAGTACTATTTGGGTATGCTGAACCCTAGTGTAGCTTGGTATTATGCTACTCCAATGAATCAAGTGGTTAACACATTATAACTCAGTTTCTGTAGTACAAGATAACTCAAAACTGAACATGCAAACTGTGAATGCAACAATTAATCTGATAATGATGCATTAATAACTAAGGCATGTATAAGTGAAAAACTAAAGTATCTGACCTAACATGTGTAATTCCAAAAATAGAGAAATACAAAGCTAGGGTTCTAAAATGTATGCAATAAACTGGGTAATAACATAATAATTTGATTTGGATCATTCTAACAACTAAACCCAACAATTCTAACATTTACGAAACCCTAGGTCTAGATGATATTCAAGGAATCAAGAACCTTAATGAATACTATGGATCTAATGGATGAAAAGAACCCACTATTGAAATCCCACACACCTAGTGACAAATTCCATGGAGAAATCTTTCAATTTAGGGGTTGGAACTGATGGAATCCTGTTGCGTTCTTGACCTCTTTTCTTCTCTGAAGCTTTTAATTTCTAATTTTTGAATAATTAATTGGGTTAGGTAAGTTCTAGTTATGATTCTAGGTTAAAACTAACAAAAACCACGTATTTTAGGGTTAAAACGATATAATTTAGGGGTCCAATGCATAAAGAAAGACCAAAAAAACCGTGACTTTAAATCTACACCAATGCGATTGATCGATGATTTGTAGATGGATCCACGATCCATCTAGTACGTGCATGATCTGGGATCTCGACCCACGAATTGATCAATGATCTTTTGATGGATCCATGATTCATCACCGTAATGAACTTTAGGGACAGGGTTTTGAGGGTCTCGACCTACGGACCTATCGACAATCTATTTATCGATCCACGATCATTCTTGTCAGTCCATGATGGACTTTAGACAGGTTCTAAGGGTCTCAATCTACAGACTCATCGACGATCCGTCGATGGATCCATGATCTGTCATATCATTCCATTTATTAACTTTTTCAAAAATCTTCTTGTTTGATTTATTTTGGATACGGGGTGTTACATCTAAGTCATTCTCCTAACCCTTCTATTGTGTATATAGGATATGACTACAATTAACATGATAGCAAGAAGTATTGAAAAGGAGATAAAGGAGATTGTTAATGAGCGAGTTCATCTTGAAGGTCCGCAAGATCCTCAAACGACACAAGTTACTCATGCCCCTATTGATACAAGCATTATGTATATTGTGGAGATAAAGACAAATCTCCAATCATTGGCTCATGTATTAATGGCTCAAGTCACTAGGGATGCTAGAGTTCAAGTGAAACCCAACGTGATTACAACCGCTTCAAGTATATGGGATTTCACAACAATGAATTCCCTATGTTCTTTGGCTCCAAAGTAGAAGAATACCTGCAAGGGTTCATTGATGAGATCCTTAAGTTTCTTCATGCTATGGGAGTGTCTTCACAAGAAAAGGTGGAACTAGCCGCCTATCAATTAAAAGATGTGGCTCAAGTATGGTATGAGCAATGGAAGAATGACAGACCCGTAGGAGAGGGTCCAGTAGATTTGGAATTGTTAAAGTCAGTCTTCCTTGATAGATTTTTAACCCTAGAGTTGACGGAACGAAAGATGCAAGAGTTCATAAATCTTAGATAACACAGTTTGAGTGTGAATGAGTATGGGTCTTAAGTTCACTCAGTTGTTCAAGTATGTTTTTACATTGGAGGTAGACTCTATATCCAAGAGGAAAATTTTTGTTATGGGGGTATCCAACTTGGTAGTAAATGAATGTCGTTTGGAAATGCCCATTCCAAGTATGAATATTTCACGTCTTATGGTTCACGCTGAACAAATTAAGGAACAAAGGCTCAATAAGGTGAATGGGGAAGTGAAGAGTCCAAGGGGCGATGATGGAAATTCTTCCAAGGGTAAGTTTAAGAGTCAAGGGGGTTCAAGAAGAGGTTCTCCAACCGAGGATCCTCTAGCACTCCAGAGTCAACAAAGATAAAGTGTCTAACCCTAAGCCACAGGGAGGTAATTGTGGTGGCTCTTATGTTGATGGCCTAATTGTGGGAAGTGTGGTAAGAAACATGGTGGTAAGTGCCTAGTTGGAACGAATGGTTTTATGGGGTGAGCGGGCATATAATGAGATATTGTACCATGTTAAATGTTTAAGGGAGAGACGACAAACAATTTCCTCCCAATTGGTCAAATTCTAAAGCTCCCAAGAAGAACCACTTCTATTCTCTTCAATCCCGAGGTGACCAAGAGAGCTCCTCGGATGTTGTAATCGGTATGTTACAAGTCTTCTCTATTGATGCTTGCAGATTTTTTGACCCCCGTGCAACTTTGTAATTTGTTACACCCCTTTTTATGGCCATAGAATTTGAAATACTCCCCGATGTGTTAGAAGACCCTTTTTGGTGTCTACCCATGATGGGTGACTCGGTAGTAGCAAAAAGAGTCTATATGAATTGTCATGTTTCTTTCATAAAGTCACTTTGCTTGATATGGTGGAATTAGATATGCTTGATTTTTATTTAATTTTGGACATGGATTAGTTGTGTGCATATTATGCCTTAATTGATTGTAGTACTCGGATAGATGTAAGGACCCGAGAGCACCCTCGAGTCGTAACAAGGTTTAATTTTTCATGAAGGGGTATCGTACAAGCCTCTTAGCATTCATTAAATTAGATATAGGATACAATGAAGAATTAAAATTTTATGTAAAACCAAACTATTGAAAATATCATTTCATTACGCAACACAAGACTAAGTCTTACATGGACATCCTTAGACAACATAACAAGATAAAGTCACGACCTTTTACAATCGAAAAATACTAAAGAAGTCTGTTACAATATTTCAAACATAAAAGAACTACAGGAATAAAATCCTTGTCCTCGACATATGTGAACGTACCAAAAAGATCTTGAGAGAACTCTAATCCCAAGCTTCACTAGAGAATGCAATCACTTGTCGGAACCTACACTTGCAGTAAAACATAAAAGAAGCATGGGGTTAGAACAATTAAACACTAAGTATCATGACCATGCACAAACATGCTAAAAGGGCACATTTTGTTGAAAGTCATGCTTTGATGCATTTTGGTAAAACTTCATGAACATTTGAACAACAAAGGCATACTATAAGACACAATTGACATGCAAGTCATAATATCTAATTTAAACCATTACCTTTACCTTTTCACCTTCACCTCAAGTAATCATGCTTCAACTAATACCAACATGCAATACATGAACATGTACATTGAGTATATCATTTTAACGTTTTAGTCCTCTATCTACAGTTCCCCTAAGATATCCCTAAGTAAGACATAAAGTGATAGCCCATACTACTCTTCATGCCACACCTAAGTGTTCCTCAAGGCCATATTAGACAAAAAACATTACATTTTAACATGACATTCTAAGTAACTTATTTAATCAACATAAGAGAGATATGCATCACATTGTAGAGACAATAAGTCATCATTCATTATTAGCTTCATTTAGAGGACTATAAAACATTACTCATGAATACTAAGGGAACTCACTCAAACACCTCAAAGCCTACCCGTGTCATGTGTATATAGCATCTCATACTACTACCTACACGTTGTAGTACCTATCAATTAACTAAAGTGCACATCCTAAAAGATGGGAATATGTATTAACCACATAGACCATGAGGGATAAATCATGGAATCCGGATGGGAATAGGTATTAACCACATAGACCATTAGGGATAAATTATGGAATCCAGTATTCTATCCCCACATCGTAAAGAGATGTTTAACTTGCCAAGGGTAGAACTAATACACATCCTATATATGCACATAATTAAAGTATATCCAAAGATAATCATTGTACTTCTAGCCTAAAAATTGGGAAGAGACACCATCTTAACAATATTCACTCAGTGCCTAGCCTTAGTTCCAACAAAGTATTTGTATTAACAATAAAAGGTATATTTGAGAGAGTTACCAACATTAGGCCTACAAACCCAAAACACATACACATGAAGGGAAACCCACCATGAGGTCTACCAATTCAAGGTATTGAGGATAACTCATTAATCTTCCTTAGTAAGGGCCACCGACATTTTGTTTACCACTCCTAGGTACGTCATTTCAAACAAGAAGGATGTACCACCATTAGGTCTACCGCTTTAAGGTTATACTTCACCTAGGGTTACAAACTCATCATGACGGGCCACCAAGTTAGGTCTACCGGTTCAAGATATGGTATAAAATACCTTATTAGTTATTCATAGGGAAGCTACCAACATTAGATCTACCAAACAAAGACATTCAATCATTCATTCAAGACAAGGCTACCAACTATAGGTCTACCAATTCAAGATACACATTCACATTTACATTCACTTGTACAAGAATAGGGTACCTAAGCCTACCAGTTCCTAATTATTAAGCGAGAGAATACTTTCAATCACAACACATTCACATTATATATTAGTTAATCATTCTATACTTTAGATAACACATATGCTCTATATCACATTCCTCAATTTAATATCATGATAATACTTCACTTCTACACACTTTGCCTTCAAGTCCATGATCACAACGTACAAGGTAAGTAAAATACCTCAACCATAAGTTGATTACACATCAATCTATCAAAATTCTATATCAATTCTACATTTCACTTAACATTAGGTAAAAATTGACCCTTTCAAGGTTATAATCACAATTCCTCAATTCACCGACACTTCAACAAAATTAGACATAAACAATGTAAATCAACAATCTAATTTAATCTACACATTAATACATCATCATCCATTTATAATTAATAAACCCACTTCATAGGTCAACTTTAAGAAAATTAGAGAAGTCATGTTTCCATGGAATTTTTCATCTTAAATAATCAACTAAAAAAAAATATATTCATAGTTTATCCTTTGAAAATGTTTAATTCAAGAACCCATGAGATTGAGTAGAGATTTAGTCTTTTTCTAAAACATTGGAGACTTGAAAACTATTTTGAAATTGACTCGGTAAAGCTAACCGTAGATAAAGAGTCATTATACCTTGTACTGAAGATCCCCACGAAAATAACTTGGGGAAGTGAAGTTCAAACTTTGGGGTTTTGTAAATAATAAAGTCAAAATAACCTTTTAAATGTTTTGATACTCTTCAAATACCTAAAAACACTTTAAAAAAACGTCTATGAGCTTAATGAGAGAAGGGAGGAATTTACCAAACCATCCTTGGCTTGGCCAAAACATGACAGTATTGCAAGCCACGACTCACGACAATCATCTACAGACTATGGATGGGTCCACGAGTCGTACTGGCTGTCAGTAGTTTTGTGCAGAGAGTGGACATTTGGTGGCCTGAACTTTGGAGGACACCAAATGGAAACTCTCTGACCAAAACCACTGTCAACCAATACGACAAGACACTAGGACATACTAGTTCAAATGACTAGTTTATGGACGTCATGATCCTTCCTTGATGTTTTACCTCAATGCTCCTTAAATGGAACTCCAAAACTCATTTCTTATCATTTTAATCAAGTTACCACATCAAACACTCCATATGAGGCTCTAGTTCTTCCTATTCCATTTTAGGGTCATTACTTTATCCCCCACTTGGGAACATTCGTCCTAGAATGACACTTAAATAGAATAGGGGAAGGACTAAAGACTAGAAGCCCACAATCAATCATGGGACATCAATATAAGTACATAAACATAGGTGAAATCATCAATTCCACATTAAAAAGTTCAAAACACAACAAGAAAGTAGGAACTACATCTACGAACTCATTATGCATCAAAACTTCACATTCTTCATTTAATTGGAGGAACTTCCTTGTCCAAATTACAGCATGCTCATCACAACATGATCAGGCAAAATATGCAATTTTTCACCAAATACCATATACACATGCTTTAACATTTAAAATCATGAAACATTTAATCAAATTATCATAGATTCATATCAACATGAGGAACATAATTATGAAAACTCATTTTCTCATTAAAGAAGAATTCAACTAAGACATGCATCGCATAAAGAAGCTATGGAATAACTCATACCACTCATGAATCCAAAATATAAGAAAAACTACAAGAAATTCTAGATCTCAAGCTAGAGTAAGAATGAAAGGAAAAGAGATATGGGTAATGAACTCTCACAACGTTGCTATTCATCATGCCATATCCCACTTAAGGGAAAACCCATCTAAGGCTATCATGCACATAACGTAATGAATCTTAATGTACATATTCATTTAGTCATTCATTTTTACTTTCATGAAAAATTGCTTTAACCGACAAAGACCATATGATCTAAATGTGGAATCCGAAATCATGTAACCCTGAACCAGAAAAAGGCGGTCGACTTGCGAAGATAGAACCAATCATGAACATAACGTCTAAGTGGATACACTATCTAGTATTCCTAGGGGGGGAACATATTTCAAGAACTAGGAGACATGCTTGAAACCCTCTTTATCTACCATGGCATTGTAATCTCTATCTCATGAGAACTATTGTGAACTACATTCCAACATTGGGAAGGGGGCACCTCTCATAACTAGTTCACTCGGTGCTAAGCTAAAGTCCCTTTTTGAAATGTTTTTAAGCCTTTATTAATCGATCATATCTTAATATAGGTCATAGGAGACTAACCCCCTTGTATATCATAATCATTAGGTCATTAGGAATTGCATGAGAATGTCCTTTCACTGTAATCCTTCATTTCTGAGATTAACACCATCATCATCATATCATAATAAGTCATATAAGTGATTCATAATCAACCTTATATCATCATACCTTAATAATAATCTCATAAATCATATAGCCAAGACATTTCAATTACATTCATTCTTCCATCACCTATGTAATCTAATCACGTGTAATACTTCAATTAAACATCATCATCAAGTATAAGCCATAACGATTAAAGTAAGGATTCAAGATCACACGGTCTTACCAATTCACCTTCATAAGACTCTTTCAAATGCCTTACCATCAACTAACCATGTTCATCCATCAATAGGCTTACTAACATCATACAATAGTAATCTATACAAGAACTAGGTCAACTATATCATCACTAACCAATTCAACATCAATTCATGACCTAGGGTTAGGGGAAAAGGGTTCATCATGAATTCTTCAAGAATTAGGCAGTCCATAAAAAATTAGGATAGAAAAAACAAGTTTAACAATCAATACATTCATCAATTTCCATCAATTTATAAACAAGATCTAAGATTTGAAAAAACTGGGGAAGGGACATGATCTACACGAAATTCCCATCAATTAATCAACAAGCTACACTAAATTAGCCATGGCTAATCATAATTAGATATAATCAATCATCAATTTCAAATTTAGACGAAAACCCATTAATAGAAAAAAAACTTGGAATTGGGTCATTTAGAAATGAAATTTGAAGGAACATCTTGGGGAAAGGAAACCCAAGAGTGAACAATCCATAACTTAACAAAAACTGTGTAAGAACCTTGGAGACTTTGTCTTCTTGTTCAAGCTTCCTTGTTCTTCCAATAGAGGATGAATAGAGAAAGTAGAGAGAGGTGAGAGCTTTTGGCTTTGAATTTGGGCATTTGATTTGAGTAAGTGAATGTGACGTAAGACAAATTTAAAATCACTATATAACTTCCCCACGAAATACCCAAAAGACCCCTCACTTAAGTTGACCTTCTAATGAAGTCAAACTTTGATTATAAATTTCAGATTTTCATTGGAAAACAAGTCCGTGTCTCGGAGATGCTCACGCAATTTTTCCTAATTTAATTTCCAAAACAGAAGAGTCTGCTACGTGTCCGCATCCCAGACCAAGATTTTGGATCTTGGTGTAACAATTCCACGACGTGGACCTATTTAATCTATGGACATTTGGCTGCTGCCATGGGCATCTTTCTTACCCAAAGGTGGGGTCCCTTCGTCGACCCCTAGGGCGATCCTTGGGGGGTCAAAACTGGAAATTTTCACCCTATATACATAATTTTACCTATTTAAAGTCTTTTTAGAAGTTTTAGACTTCATATGACACTCCCAAACCTTCACAAAACCTAAGGACGTTTTACTAGTTCAAGTTCACAAGCTTTCGGACGTCATGAACGTTTCTTGATATTTTGACTCTAACACTTCCTAACTAGTTTTAGTACATTAAATTAGGATTACAAATAGTGTTTTAAGGTTTAATTCATCATGTCAGTCTCTATACTAGAAGTCTAACAAACAACATGTATATAATGAGTCACAACTCATAGAAGTGCTTCAAAACTCCATTTAACACATATTAACAACATTACATATAGCAACTCAAATCACAACCTATAAGAGCTCAACATTTCATAGCACTTTATGAGAATTACCTTCTCAACATTAACATGAGATCAAAATGACATTAGCGAGTTACCATGCTATTCTTCTCAAGACATTATCAAAAGACCAAGAAATGTCAAGAAGACAAAACATATATTTCACATTAGTGCAAGTTAACACAAAAGGCCTTTTTCATGAAAACTTATTTTGACATAAACCTTTACCAAAAATATGCACATACTTAGAATCAATCCAAATTCATATTAGTCATTATTTTATTTTAAGAGAAATGACTAACCTCAATTAGGAAAACGATGAGGATAGCGGGATTTCAAATCGGCCTCGGCCTCCCATGTTGCTCCCTCAACTAGGTGGTTTCTCCATAAATCTTTTGCGGAGGCCATTTCTTTGTTCATCAACTTCTTAACTAGGAGATCAAGAATTTTCACTAGAACCTGTTTATAGGAAAGGCTCTCATCCACACCTAACCCTTCAATAGGAAGAATGGATACGGGATCGCCAATACACTTCTTAAGCATGGAGACATGAAATACAACATGAACCAAATCTAGTTCACTAGGTAGTCTCAACTAATATGCCACCTTTCAAACCCGTTGCTAAAACTCATAGGCACATACCGGGGACTTAACTTCCCTTTTTTGCTGAATCTCATCACCCCTTTAATAGGTGAAATCTTTAAATACACCATATCACCTACTTTGAATTAAGGATCTCTTTTTCTATTGATGGTATAGGATTTTTGCCAACTATAGGTTGTTTACAACCTATACCATATCACCCAAAACTTCTCCAAGGCTTCATAGATTATATCGGCACCAAGGACTGAAGACTCTCTAACCTCAAACCACCCTACTGGAGACCTACATCTCCTACCATATACTTATTCAAATGGAGGCTTTGAAATACTAGAACGGTATTTATTGTTATAAGAGAACTCAATAAATTGTAGGTTATTATTCTTTTTTTCCTTTGAAATCAATCACGCAAGCCCTTAACATGTCTTCTAGGGTTTGAATAGTACACTCCGCTTGACCATCCATTTGGGGATGAAAAGCGATGCTAAGCTTCACTTGTGTACCCAACCCTTTTTGGAAAGACTTCCAAAAATGACATTTTAATTGTGCACCTCAATCTGATATTATGGACAAAGGGATCCCATGACGACTCGCAATCTCATCAATGTAGATCGCTGCATAATCCTCTGTCGTATAAGTAGACTTATCAAGGATTAAGTGAGCAGATTTTTTCAACCTACCCATAATAACCTAAACTAAGTCATTTCACCTACGAGTTTGAGGCAACCCAACAACAAAGTCCATATTAATTTCTTCCCACTTCCAAGTAGGAACACACATTTCTTGAATTTAAACACTAAGCTTTAGATGCTCAGCTTTAACTTGTTGGTAATTTGGACACTTGGATACAAACCTTGCTATGTCCCTTTTCAAGCCATCCCACTAATATACCTCTCTAAGATCATGATACATCTTGGTGGAACCCGGATGAATAGAATATCGAGAACCATGAGCTTCTTTCAAAGCCCTTCTCCTCAAATCATTAACATCCAGTACACACAACTTATTTTGGTACCTTAGCACAACATACCCCATTAGGAGAATGACTTATTCAACTTGCTAAGTACCGATTTCTTCAAATCCATCAAATAGCGGATCAAGATTGTTAGACTTTCCCTCAACCACTAATGATGACTCGGAGTGATTATGAATCGTAAAACCCCCATTTGGGAAATCTTTCAACCGAACACCCAATCTAGCCAACTATGAACATATTTCACTAGGTCTTTCTTTCCTTCTTCTACATGAGACACACTACACATGGTAATACGACTCAAAGCATCTGCAACCATATTGTCCTTGTCGGGGTGGTAGAGAACACTCATGTAGTAATCTTTCGATAATTTCAACCATTTTCTTTGTCGTAGTTTTAACTTTGGGTAAACACACATTGAAGACTCTTATGGTCGGTATACACATCCACATGAACACAATACAAGTAATGTCTCCGTATTTTCAAAGCACACACTACAGCTGCAAATTCAAGATCATGAGTTGGATAATTCTTCTCATGCACCTTGAGGTTTCTATAGGCATAGGCTACAACATTCCCATGTTGCATAAAAATACACCCCAAACCCACTCGGAATGCATCACAATATACCACGAAAATGTTTGGTACCCTCTGATAAAGTTAACACCGGAGCGGAGGTAAGCCTATCTTTCAAAATTTGGAAGGTTCTTTCACATGCCTGCGATCACTCAAATTTCACACTCTTTTGGGTAAAGGTATTCAAAGGAGAATAAATGGATGCTAAACCATCCACAAACCTCATATGGTACCAGGATGAACCCAAGAAACTTTTAATCTCGGTTGGGTTCAATGGTCTGGATCAATTCTAAACTACCTTGGTTTTCTGTAGATCGACCTCTATACCCTCACTTAAGATAATAGGACCAAGAAATGCCACCGATCTCAACCAAAACTCATACTTTCTATACTTGGAAAATAGTTGGTGTTTCTTAAGGACTTGTAATGCCACACTCAAAGAACCATATAATCGCTCTCATTTTTTAATATATCAAGATATCGTCAATGAAGCGAATCACAATATTCATAAGGTCCATAAAAGTTGTTGGGGAATTAGTGAGACCAAAGGACATTACTAGGAACTCATAGTGACCATACCTAGTACTAAATGTCATTTTTGGTATATCCTCACTTCTCACCTTAAGTTGGTGATACCCCGATCTCAAATCAATCTTAGAAAAGTATCTTGCCCCTTGGAGTTGATCAAATAAGTCGTCAATCCGAGGGAGAGGACACTTGTTCTTAATAGTGACCTTATTGAGTTGAAGATAGTAAATGCACATCCTAAGGGACCAATTATTCTTCTTAAAAAACAACACCGGAGCTCCCCATGGTTAAATACTTGGTTGAATGAAACCCTTGTCTATAAGTCTTTGAGTTGGAGCTTTAACTCATTCAATTACGCCAGAACCATCAGGTAAGGAGGGATTGAAATTGTATTCGTATTCGATAACAAGTCGATACCAAATTCAATATCCCATTTGGCAGGAATTCCAATTAATTCATCCCGAAAGACTTTCAAAATTTTTGAGGTAGACTCAATAGGAGGGAAGTCGGACTCAAGATCTTTGACTCTTACGATATGGAAAAGACACCCTTTAAAGATTATTTTACAAGCTTTTAAACAAGATATGATACAACCTCTAGGAATAGAGTTACCCCCTTCCACTCTAAGACAATTTAATTAGGAAAATTCAACTTCATTACCCTTGTTCGACAGTTAATGGAAGCAAAATAAGAATGCAACCAATCCATTCCAAAAATAACATCAAAATTAACCATATCAAGTTCTACTAAATCCACCCATGTAACTCTATTAGGAAACATATAAGACAACTCCTAAAAATTTCTAGCCACAACAGAGTCACCCAACGGGGTTGTAACCAAAAATGGTTAAATCAAAACATCCGGTAGATCATCAAAATTTCTAGCTACTAGAGGGGTTACAAATGATAATGTAGCACCGTATCAAGTAAAGCATAAACATCAATAGAGAAGACTTGTAACATATCGGTGACCACATTGGGAGAATCTTCTTGTTCACCCCTAGAGAGGAGAGCACAAAAGTGGTTCCTCCTTGGAGATCGGAACTAGGACCACTTGATTGAGATTAACCACTCCCCTTCTCTTGAATCCTCACATTAGGACAATCACTAACCTTATGAACACTCTATCCACACCCAAAGAAATTTTCTTTCCCAACTAGACAGTCGCCCCAATGCTTCTTACCACACTTGGAACAAGTAGGCTTCTTTCTAGGTGAATTTCCACTTCTTGTGTTTTAGGTTTAGGGTTAGACACCCTATACTTTTTTGCCTTAAGGAAATTGGAAGGAACTTGGTTGGAAACCCTATTCTTGAACGTAGGCTTATCTTGAATTTCAAGCCTACCTTTGGAATTACGTCCCTCATAAGACTTGGCCCTCTTAAACTCCTTATTATTCCTCTTGAGTCACGTCTCGTCAAGTTTTTGAGCATGAACCATCAACCTAGAGATATCCATGTTGTCATGGAGCATCGAACTACACTCTTCAATTAAATCATCGGACACTTTCGTCACAAAGAGACTCATCTCATCCCTTGGATTAGATACCAAGGAAGGAGCACACTTGGACAATTTAGTGAACATTAAGAAGTATTCCTGCACACTCATACCTCCTTGATGAAGGTTGATGAATTCTTCCACTTTTGCCTCCCTTTTCTCTCTACGAAAGAACCTATCAAGGAAAGCCCTTCTAAACACCTCCCACGTGATAAGACCCACCCTCAAGGCCCTATTATCTCTCCATTAGGTGTACCATGTTTGAGCTGCATCCTTGAGTTAATAGTAAGCCAGCTCGGCCTTTTCATTTGAAGTCAACCCCATAGCATAGAGAATCTTGTAAACTTCATCAATGAAGTCTTTGGGATGTTCATTCACTTTCGACCTTTAGAACATAGAAGGATTCATTCTAGTGTAGTACCTCAAGCGGGAAACCATGGTACTAGCATTTGGTTTAACACGAGGTCGAACCTCCATATTTGCTTGGGTCGTCATAGATTAATCTTGGGTGGTCATGGCTTGATCCAAAGTCAAAAATGCTGACCTTATATCTCCATCCTTCATATGTGGCTTGGTCTTTTGGAGGCACTTGGTTGCCTTGTGGAGGGACTTGGTTCTCTAGGGGAGAAACTCCTGCATTAGCCAAGTCTTCCTCCATTCTCCTAGAATCCACACGTCTTGTAGACATATCCTATATCCACGAGAAAAGGATTAGAAGTAAAAGAGACACATAGAGTTTCAACTCTCCAGGCATGACTTTCAAGATTACCGATAACTGAGAATTCCAAAGTGTCACATAGCCTCTCATTCATGAGTGTGACATACTTCACACCCATGAACAAGACTCTATGTAAATGTGGTTAAATGTGACATCAATCCTAGATTATTTTAACCTCATGCTTTGATACCAAGTTTGTCACGATCGGAGAGAACCCCCTACACCTAATAAGCGACGACGGCCTCCGAAAGGACTAAGACTTGCCTTTTAGCATTTGTCATTACATTTCATAGGTTAAAATGCAAAAAAAAAAGTTTTCATATATGTATATATATACATATATATATAGATATATATAGATATATATATATATATATATATATATATATATATATATATATATATATATATATATATATATACATACACATATATATATATATATATATATATATATATATATATATATATATATATATATATATATATATGTATATATATATATATGTATATATATATATATGTATGTATAGATACATATAGGTATGTATAGATACTTATATATATATATGTATCTTACAGATATATATATATATATCTATATAGATATATATACATATATAGATATATATATATATATATATAGATATATATATATAGTATACATACATACATATAGATATACATATATATATATATATATATATATATATATATATACATATATATATATATATATATATATATATACACATATATATATATATATATATACATATATATATATATATATATATATTTATATGTATAGATATATATATATATATATCAACAGAAGAAAAAAAGAGATTTCCAGTTTTTTGTTGATCAGGCGACACCCGGATTTGAACTGGGGAAAAAAGGATTTGCAGTCCTCTGCCTTACCACTCGGCCATGTCGCCAAAATGCTACAAATACAAAATAGATGAAAACTTTCCCGGATTACTGAACTGCTTTTTTATTGTACTTGCACCTTGAGTTCTGTTTTCCTTAATTTTTCCTAAAAGTCAAAGAAATCCTAATCCTTCTTCCCTTTTGATTGGGTTTGATTCATCCTTTCAATTTCGATTGAGTCTATATATATATATATATGTGTGTATATATATATATATATATATATATATATATATATATATATATATATATATATATATATATATATATATATATATATATATGTATGTATGTATATAGATGTGTATATATATATGTATATATATATATATATATGTATATATATAGTGACGTTTACATAGACCTCTCGCATACTACATATGAAGTTTACTTAGACTCCTCGCATATGAAGCATACACAGGCTTCTGATTTATACAACATAATCTATACGTAGGAATTATTCTAATACTTTGTCTCATATTGAACCATCTAATGAGTACGAATGTTGGACATAGCCAATACAAAGTCAATATGCCATTATAGGTTGACATCAATATTAAAATGATAAAGGAATAAACAATGTCTTAGTAATAATATAACTTCAAAGATTAGATCGTAGAGAAGGTAAGATCCTCGAACATGAGGACCTACCAATACTTGGAGAAAAGAGTCCAAGTCTTCTTCAATCGGCCTCCTAGAAACTCAATGGTCGGAACCTACATATTTTTAGAAACATAGAAATATGGGTTAGTACAACCACTTGTACTAATTATGGATATATGCACATAAAACCATTTGAAGATATGCATAAAAGGGACCATTTCTTTAGAAACATGCTAAGTCATTAGGAAAGCCTTTATGTACATACAACAGAGCATATACAAAATAATGCCACAATAACATAAGACATGTTCATAACCAAAGATAAAATAAACATAAAGCCATATAAACATTTCCTATTCAATAGTTCATATCACCAGAGTATACAAAACCCTTACTAACAGTCACATCTCAATCCTACAAGTGCAATGCTCATGTGAAGCCCCATAACTCCACATAATCAAGCAAACAAGATAGGAGATAATAAGTAATGTTTTTCTTCATAAAACATATCATCATAGGTAGCCATCACCATGCATAGCAATTTAGACCAATAGCATATTCTTTAACATAGTTAACATCATATAAGAGTGTCATCATATAAAGCCAACATTTCATATGTAAGTCCTCGAAAATGACTTAGGTTAAGTAGAGCCTAAAATGTGTGTCTTGATGTTATAATCCTAAATAGGCCTATCATATGGTATTGAGTCAGTTTCTAATAGTTTAGGTGCGTTGGAAGTCAAACGTCAAGGAACGACCAAGACGTTCGACCTAAGTCACCTATGTGCCCCACGTGTGGTTCTATGTGTTTATGTGTGATTCATGAGGATTTAAGGTCATTAAATGAGTTATTATATCATATGTAGGCACTGTGTCAAGTATCGTGAAGTTTGTAAGTTAAACGTTTAAGAACGTCCATGACGTTCGAAAGATGTTCCTTGAAATGACCTTGTGTGTCTAAGCATATTTTGTCGAGTTTTACATATTCATTTTGAACGAAATTCATGTGATAGGTGATAAACTCATATACGATCATGTTTGGGTTGGAAACATCCAAGAAAACATTACCAAGGACAAACCAAGGGTCCTTGAGGAAGGACCGAAACTTGGAGTCATGATTGTCCCAGGCACCCCCAAATGACGGAGGCATCAACATCTCATGGGCCTATCAACGCCCCGTCGATGGGTTCCGTTGGTAGGGACTTAGTCTTGGGTGAGAGGATGTAACATTCCAAAAAAATGTACTTGTCTAGTGAAGGGTCTATTAGGTTTTAAGAATATGTATTGGGGTACGTAGGCATCCCAATGCCCAATATTGAGTAATATTGGGCATGTTAGAGAATATTGGCTTAAGGCTGTTAGCCAATTTCTACATATTAACAAGTAACTTAAGATATACTTTGATGTTAAAATTCGCCAATCCAAGCTTGTTCAGGAATTTACCAGCAATGAAGACCCTAAGCTAAAAATTTTAATTTCTTAGATTCCACACATTAGGTACAAGGCATCCAAGTGTCCAGCCTAGGTACCACAGCACATGATCATTTAAAATGATCATGTAGATTAAGCAGTGCCCAAGGAAATAGTGAGGATCCTTCGAACAAGAAATGGACAAGAGGTGAACAAGAAGTGCGCAGCAACGCATGTGCAAGAACATGAGCTAAGCGCCAAGAGACAAAGCGCCAAGCCCAACCGAATTCGATTAGGGCGGTTAGGGGAAAGGTGCGCGTACGGGTCAAGCCACATGGGGCCTAGATTCCTAAACAATACTAGGCTATAACTAACTTATCTAACTAGCTAAATAGCCTAGGACTAACTAAAATAAACTAACTAGTGTACCCGAAATCCTAAGACCTAACCTAGTAACACTAGCCGAGTAACTAACTAAAGAATAATCCTAGTACCTAACCTAGGATGGTCCAAAGGGGTTAGTTATGGTTCTAGTTACTTAGGGGTACTTTAGTAATTACCCAAGGTAACTTAAATAATTAAATTATAAACTTAATTAATTAATTAAAAATCATGGTTAAACCCGAACGCTTAGCAAATTTTCAGATTTTGCTAAGTCAAATGCTCTCCTATTTTTAATCTATTTAGGAGGGGCGTTTTAGTAATTAGCTAATTGATTATTTAATTAAGTTAATTATCCTAAGTTGGATTATTCAATATTCAGTTCCTAATATTTAGACTCACGTTAATCCGTAGAAACCCTCGACTTAAAAAGAAAACAGTAAACAAACGTGAGAAAAATAGAAAAACTATTTTTGATTTTCCTAAGGTGATTTCAAGGCAATTCTTCAAGATTTTCGTGCAAAGTACAGGGTGATATTTGTAGATTCAATTATAAAACAAGGTATGAGTTTTCTCTCTTGGATTTCTTTCCCCAGGAGGCTTTTCAAACGTTTTGAATTCAAGAAAACCGAAACTAGGGTTGTTTCCCATGAAATTGTCCAATGTCCATCTCCCTAGTTCTCTCTATTTTGGATTCTAGTAGTATGTGTAATGCAAATCTCGAGCATGTTGTTGGTATGTGGTTCTAACTGATCATTATATGTAGGTTTCTATGATTTGATAATGTCGCATGAGACCTATAGGATAGATTCGTATGATTAGAGTATCATTTACATCAGATAAGAAAAGTTGTAATGTCAATTGTGTTTGAGATATGAAATTGTTCTTATAAGCTAATATGTTAAAAGTTGGTTTTCTTAAAATGATGAGATTAAAATAGTATATACATGAAGTTAATTGACTTGTATAATGATATTCTCATGACCAATGTTTAGTGAAAGTTTAGGTTATGCCAATAAATTGTCTAGCAATATTATTTCAAAAAATAAGATATAGAGTTAGCCAATGACTAAGTCATACTAATCTTATAGTACCAATGTAAATTATGATGTTTCTTGTAAGGCCAAACACATGTTAAAGATTGACTTGATAAGTTATAACTCAATGAACTCATAACCTAGGATATGCCAATGATTAGGACAAGTCCCAACATACCCTATCTAAATGAACTTGTGAACATAGTAGCACACTGAATAAGTCCTTACAACTTTCATAAAGAATGGTACAATACTACCGAATAATGTTGAGCAAGATAAGGTGAGTAACAAAATAACATAAAAGCTTATGAGTCATGAAATTGACATGGAATGGGGTGTTAAAGGAAGTGAGACAAGTCTCACTTGCACCTAAACAATTATGTCTAAGATACTCACATAAGAGGGTGTTAGAAATCGTGAGACAAGTCCCATTTATACCATAATGATAATGTAATATTTAAGTTCACATTCACAAGTAAAGAAAGGGAAGACAAGTCATCCATCAAGATTAACATATCCCATACTAGAAGCAAACTTCCATAATGTATGAGTCAACTCCAAATATTGTAATGTATGATCAATTGAGCAAAGCACCTATAGACTAGCAATGAGCTTGTGCAAGCACATGTAAGCCTCATGAGATGAGACTACCACCAAGGTGGATAAGGATCTCCAAATTCTTCTAGTCTTTGAACTATGTTCCCAGCATTGGTTACTAGCTAGTTGATCAACCTAAGAAAGCTAGGATGTATTCGATTTCACTTTGGCCGGTGAACCACCACTTTTCAGTGTAGAGAAGACACTGGATTTCATGTTAGATCACATGATCTGTGTCGGTTATGCTAAATATTTCTTCAAGAAAGTAAGAAAGAAAGAATAAAAGTATGTTCAAAGTGAACATCAGATCAAATAAGAAGAAATGTAGGTTCAAAGTGAAGTAAGTAAGCAAAAGCATAAGTATATCAAAATTATCAGTATTTGATAAGAATGAAGTTTTAACGGTTATTGGCTTAAGCCAATAAAGAGAGCACAACAAATAATGGTCATAGCCAATAAATATATGCCCTATCATCTTTATATTATGCAACTGATCAAATAATGGGCGTAGCCAATAAAGATTGGCTTATAAAGACTTCATGCCCAATTTAACAAGAATGGAAAGAATAACTTGTAAGTAGGGTAGTCCAATCATGTCCTGAGTCTTTTGGAATACTCACTTGATTCATTGTAGGAACGGGACTACAATGAATCATTGCACTCATAAGTAAAACATAGGATCAAAGGATATCATTGAACTACACAACAAGAAGAAGAAAAGATTGAAAAAGAAACTAAGTCTTGATTAAGGAACACTCGTCCTACGAGGGAGCAAAAATATTAATTTTTGCTCAAGTTGTTATAAAATTATGTTCATGATTCCAAAGTTTTATGTTCATATAGAAAATGAGTTGTGTGCTTTAAATACATGAAATATGTCATATTCATAGCATGATTCATAAATAACAAATTAGGAAAGTAAAGTAACTTCACTTTCCAAAAATGGCATGTTGCTATAGGAAGAGCTTTCCTTGATCATGCATAGTCCTTATGTGTTTATGTACAGACACCAATACTTAGTACAAGTGTGTACTAACCCATATACAATTGTTATTTTTATAGGTGCAGGTCCTTGAAGAAGATTGAAGATCAGTTGAAGCGGTTTGGACTAGTACCTCCAGACATTGGTAGGTCCTCTTGAGTTCGAGGATGCCTACGCTTTATATTCTAGGTTTAGTAGATTAGAAATAGCTAGTGGATTTTGTTCCTAGCGTTTCCTTTCAAACATTTGTTCAACCTTTTATGTTAAGGACGGTTTGGCAACTATTAATGAGATTATTAATTGTGCATTTCAATTATTCAATCTGTTATTAGATGGTTGTCTATTTTGAACTATAAGTATATCACTCTTATGCAGAAATTAGATGAAGTCTAAGTAAACTTTAGTAAAGTTAAAAAATTTTAAATTTTCTGCTAAATTTAACTGTATGATTGTGATGAAAGCAAAGAAGAGGCTTGCCTGAGACCTTTGAGAGGTTAACGACGTCGGTCTCATCTGAGGTCTAGGACCCAGGTGTGACAAAGTATACCCTTGTCAAGTCTCTAATCCAACAAACAGAAGGACAAGACGGTCTGTTTGTGGACAAGTGGTCCTTCGACTGCCAACCGTTGGTGGCTGTGTGCAGTTCATTGTAAGTTGAGGGGTGATGTTGTAATTTCACCCCATTTCCAAAAAAAGTATTGGAGGTTTATTAGAGGTCTTTTGGGTATTTTAAATACTTATATAAGTGTTTAAATCTTAGAATATTTCATTTTTCCAAATCAAAACCCCAAAATCCCTTAGAAACTCCTTAAGACTCCATTGAAGTCCAGAATCAAAGAAGATCTTCGTGTGACAACTTGATTGAAGATTATTCATCAAAGTGAATAATTAGATTCATCAAGGTATGTATTTTTATCCTTGAAACTCTCTTAATCAAGGAGATCCAATTCTCAAGATGTTTTCTAATGTTTTCAAAGTTGAATTGTCCAATTTCATGATTCTACCATGGGTTCTTGCATTAATGATTTATAAACATTGAATAATGATGAAATTGATATTTCATTGATGATTTTAATATAAATTACCTATGAACCCATGAATTGGATGAACCCTAGATTTTGACTAACTTATGGGTTACTTGATATTGACCTAAGTGTAGATTTCTATGAGCTTTCTAATGATGTAATAATAGTATTCAATTGATATCTAGGTTGTATTAGATTGACCTAGTTTCATTGATAATCATAGTTTCTACATTGGATTATTGTTCATGGCCATTAGTAAGGGCCTTATGTTATTGAATTGAATGATTTAGCATCAAGTTGAGGTGTTGATGATGTTGTGGTGATAAGCTGCCCAATTCCCTTTATTTCTATGTATCTATAATAAAAATATGTTTTTATTGGTATGGTCAACTTATGGTGGCGGTGTTACGTGTTTTACTTGCAATTGTTGTGGCCTTATCGGTGTTACTTTATGTAATATGATGATCATGACCTTGTTGGCACTACTTGAAGTAATGTGGATATTTGAGTAGCTGATTATCTGAAGCATGATGATATCTATCTACATGTTAAGCAATGAGAAAGTATATGTGTTCTATTGATGTTATATAGGTGATCGTGTTAGACTATGACTATGTTGTTATATGTGTGGTCTTAAAGTTGATGCGTGATTGTTCCTACATGAATATATAAGTCTATAATGGTTATATTGATGATGTTGTAGTAATTTATACGGTGACATAAAGATGATAAGGGTCATCCTTAGTGCTTTAAACAATGATATGCTATATGTGATAAGGTGAAAGAATACATTGTCTTGTTTGGAACACTTGTGTCCCTTACTTGATATATGAATGAATGTTATGAAATTATGATATGTCTTGACTAGGTAGTCTTAGTGCACCCTTTTTCATGTATTGATGAAAGATATCTGAGACCTAAGAGGATATTAAGAAGGTCATGTACGTGGTATAGGTTATGTTATGATTGTGTAAAGTCGAGAGCCGTAATGGTATCCTTCATTTAAGGGAATGGTAAAATTAAGGTTTATTTGTTGTAAGGGAATCATATTAATCCTTTGGAATGTCATAATGAGCTATATTAGTCACCATTGAAAGGTAGCCCTAGTGGACCTCTTTGGTAGGGTGAATGTGATTGGGTTATAAACTAGATAAGGAACCTATTCATGTGATTCTTTAATGTCAATTACTCAATGAGAACTAAGGCTAGCACCGAGTGATTATGTTAAGGGAAGTGGATCTACTTCAATGAGACTAGATTACAATGTACCTCTACTGGAGAATGAGACTAGAGTGCATAAAATCCTTTCATATTCCTTCAACATGTGCCTACATGGGATGTGACCTAGTTCTACCATTGGCAAGTAGAACACCCTCATCCGAGTAGGTTAGAACTCCGGATTCCATGTCTAGCTATCATGGTTTATGTCGGTTAGTGCCTATTCTCATCATGTGGGATGCTTACTAGTACTAGAGAAGTTCTATGAAGTTTAGGTAGTGGTATGGGACACTATCTATACATTGCATCATAGGCTTTGAAGGTGATAGTTAGAGTCCCTGGTCTTTGTCTAAGACCATTACTTGTATGTCCTTAATGTTATGTATAAGTATCTTAATGAACTAATGACTTATGTTATGAAGTATGTTAATGAAATAAGTACTTATCGAGAGTAGTTAAGTGTTGTCTAGTTAAGGTGTGAAGGGGTCATAGGAATGGTCACTTCGTATATTACCTAGGTGAGTCTTAAGAATGACTCTAGTTAGGGAAGATGTTGATTATGTGGACATGATCCAAACTTAGGAAGTCTTAAGAATTATTTAGGTAGTCTTGAAGAAGTAAATCATGGACATTATCTTTTTTATCTACTTAAGTAAGTCTTTTTATAGCCTTTAATGAGAAAATATCATATTGTCTATGTGTTGATATGTTTGATGTCTTGAAGTGTGTGTGTGACTCATTACAAGGAATCTTAAGGGTCGTTTAGGCACATCTACAGAGGGTGTATGGGAGGTCTCTCTTTGTGTAAGTTAAGTAAATCTTAGGATAGCTTTGAGTGGGATAATTTCATGCTATAAGGTGTCATGATTCAGTGAAGGCAATTTCACTATACAGTGAAGAAACTTGACAGTAATAGTGGTTGTACTAGTTCCATGCTTTTATCTATCTCAATTGTTCTTTGTAGTAGGAGCTTTTTGAAAGTGAAGACTTGGATCATAGCATTGTACAAGAGAAATCTAACTATGTCCTCATTTTATTCGAGGGCATATATCTCTTTTGTGTTTTCATTTGAAGTATTGTAATAGACTAAGTATTTCTATATTAGTGTTGAAGAATGGGCCGTGCCCCAAGTATTCTTGTGTCTTAAGATGATGAGATTGAGACTTAGTATTTCCTATTGCTTTATATGAAAGAGTTTTTAAAGACTATGATGTGTTTTGTGAAAAGTTTTAATTCTGCACTACTTTTTACTATGTTTATGCGATGAATGATATGTAAGGACTTTTATAGGACCTCCGACAGGTCAAGTACTCCGATTGCAATACGAGATTTCCCCTAACTTCTAGGGTGTGGTTTTGGGATGAAACAAGCTTTGTATCAAAGCATAGGTTGTGAAAGTAGTACTACGAATCAAAAAGTCTCGTCAAGTCACATCTAGTAAAGTCTTTACCATCGGTGTGAGTCACGACACATCTATGGGAAAGAGCCTATAGGATGATAGAGTTTCCCTTATTTTATAATCATATGTCATGCCGTAGAGTAAAAGTTATGATTACTCTTTTCTTATGGTTTTCCTTGTGTTTCTAGGAAGATGAATACGAGCAGGACACCGGCAAGGAGAGTTGAAGAGAATGAGGTGCAAGAGGAGATCCTGCATCAAGCTGAGGAAGTTGAGCAAATTCCTCAAGGTGCTCAAGGTGCGCAAGGTGGTAAAGTCCCTATTGTGGGAGGAGGTGATGATCCCCCAGAAATGAGTAATGGGGATATTACTGAGGCTTTGCTTGCTTTATCTCGAGCCGTGACCACTCAAGTGAATTTGAGTATGGTGCCTAGGCCGAATGTGGTGGATAGCATTATGACCTCTAGGTTGAGAAATTTTTTGAGGATGAATCCTCCTATCGTTCTTGGCTCTAAGGTGGGAGAGGATCCCCAAGATTTTATAGATGAGGTGTTTAAGATAGTGCATGATATGGGAGTGACATCTAGGGAGAAAGCGGAGTTGGCTTCGTAACAATTTAAAGATGTGGCTCAAGTGTGGTACACACAATTAAAAGGCAATAAGCCGGAGGAAATAGGTCCTATTGAGTGGGAAAAATTTAAGGAAGTTTTTCTAGGTAAGTATTTTCCCCCTGATGAGGGAAGTTAAGGTAGAGGAGTTTATCAATCTCAAGCAAGGCAATATGAGTGTTGAGGAATACTCTTTGAAGTTATATAAGTTGTCCAAATATTCTCCCTCTCTTGTTGTCAAATCCAAGGGATTAAATGAGTCATTTTGTGATGGGTGTAGCCAACTTAGTGAGGGAAGAATGTCGTACGGAGATGTTACATGATGATATGACCGTAGCTAGACTCATGATGTATGCAGAACCAATTGAAGAGTCCAAACTTAAAAGGATGACTAGGATCTTAAAGGAGTGGTGCTAGTGACCAAGAGCAAACTAGGTTTAAGATGAGGTCTCAAACTCAAGAAGAACCTAGGAGTGCTAAGGTGAAATTTGAGAAAGGAGGTGCTTGTCAAAATGAAAACCCTATATGTGTGACTTGTGGAAAGAGGCACTATGAAAGTGTCTAGCCGGTACTATTGGTTGTTTTGGTTGTGTGAAGGACGATCATAAGGTGAGAGATTGTCCTATCATTGCATATAGAGGAAAAGAGAGTAAGCAAGTCGGTCCTAGTGATCCAAAGGATGATGCTCCAACAAAGAGGCATTTCTATGCACTCCGGACTAGAAGGGAGAAGCCAGATGGTGATGATGATGATGAGGGTAAGTCCTTGAATTTTATTAGTGATATGAGTTCCTTCTAAGTGGCGGAGTATGGTTAGAAGATGGGATAGAATGATATTGAAGTATGTTGTATGTGCATGGTGTTTAGGAGTTTTGTTGAAATTGAATTTCATTAACTTCTTGCATTGTGTATTTCCATGATTATGATTTAAAGTGTGTTTATATGGTGTTACCTTTCATAATAGCATGTTTATATCACGAATTGCCTAAAAATTGCATTTTTGAGAAAAATTGTTGAATTTACTGTAAGGATTCCTTTAGCTCACTTTTAAAATGTTGGAAATTTGGCTAATTGTTTTTTTGGTCTAAATTGTAGTAATGTGGTTATAACTGATTTATATGAGTATGATATTTAATATAAAATGAGTTTTTACTATTAGGAATGAAGCATGTGAGTTTTGAAGCATGATGAGTTATAGAATTGTCTTCTAGTTTCTTGTTGTGTAACGACCTGTTTAGTCGTTTTGAGCAGCAGATTTTATTTCTGGAAAAACTGGCTGAAACCACGGACCCCACGACGGACCGTCACAGGCACGACGGGCCGTCGCAGGGTCTCGTTTCAATATACTTGGGAATTCTGAAATTGGGTACTGAAAATCGACTCTCTGAACTTCGTAATGAACTTGCAGGACGGACCGTCACAGGTGTGAAGGACCGTCACAGTCCACTTGAGTTATAAGAGGCTGCGACGACCTGCGTGACAGACCATCGCAAGCACGACGGGCCGTCACAGGTTGCGCAAATCCCAGGCAGAATCGGATTTCTTCACACGTTTTAAGGGACGTTTTGGACTATTCTTTCCTTAATTATAGATTTCGTGGGTCTATATTAATAACTCAAATTCTTGAGGGATAAAGAGGTAACTTTGGATTAATTAGTGGGGTATTCCTGCCATCTTTACACTTAATTATATGTTAATTAGGGTAAAAGAAAGAGGGTTTGAATAAGAAAATAGAAAGAACAAGAGAGAGAGGGAATTGAACGAGAAAGAGAGAAAACGAAGAGGATAGCAAAGCTTTGGGGAAAATTCTTGCTTGATCAATTCTTCGGTGGAGGTAGGTTATGGTTATTTCACACTATTCGTAGTAAACTCTTAATAGCGAATGATATGTGTTAGTAATATTGTAAACCCTTCTATATGCTTAATTGTATGCTTGCATGAATATGGATATGAAATTGTGAATAAATAAGCATGATGAAGCTATTGAATCCCAAATCTTGAAAAGAAACCCTAATCTACTTTGTTAATGATGATGCCTTGGTATAAAAGAAGGCTCGATGAACGAAAGTGGTGAGATTAGGGGATCGGGTGCCACATTCCGGTACCAGGATAGAATGAGGATCGGAGTGTCACGTTCCGACACCAGGATAGTATATGGATCGGGTGCCACGTTCCGGTACCAGGATAGAATGAGGATCGGAGTGTCACGTTCCGACACCAGGATAGTATATGGATCGGGTGCCACGTTCCGGTACCAGGATAGTATATGAGGATCGGAGTGTCACGTTCCGACACCAGGATAGTAGATGGAGCGGAGTGTCACGTACCGACACGAGGGGAATAAATATAATGAATCTTGAAATATGTTAATGAATTCAATCTAATGAATCTAATTCCCAAATGAGTATGATATTGAGGCTTGAGTCCTCATGGATGAACTTGTTAGTACTTATTGATGATTTTAGTACTTGTTGTTGCTACATGTTGAGTATTATAGTTGATTTATGATATTATTTGATGTATATTGTTTTCTATTTTGAGTTGGCCGATGATATCTACTCAGTACTTGTGGTTGTACTGACCCCCTACTTTTATGTTTTCTTCTTTGTTATTTGTGGAATGCAGCGAACGTTCCGTCAACTTCAACTCAACAGTAGATCTAGCCAGTCTTCACTACTTTCGGAAATTCAGGGTGAGCTAATGCGTCTAGCTTGGACTGGATCTTCTTCTTCAAGTCTTGATGCCTTGACTTCCGGCATGGACTAGCTTTCTATTATTTTGTTTTCTTAGATATTCTTAGTTTAGTAATTTGAGGATAGATGTTCTTGTGATGATGACTTCCATATTTTGGGGATAATAATAGTTATTGATTTGATTTTATTAATGATTTAAGTCTTCCGCATTACTTTCTGTTGATATATGTTGAAATGTTAAGGGTTAGTTTGGTTGGTTCGCTCACATAGGAGGGTAAGTGTGGGTGCCAGTCGCGTCCCCGATTTGGGTCGTGACAAACTTGGTATCAGAGCATTAGGTTCATTGGTCTCATCACACAAGAACGAGTCTAGTAGATTCTTAAGGAACGGTAGGGGGACGCCTTTACTTTTCCTTGAGAGGCTATAAGACTTTAGGAAAATTCCATTCTTTCATTCTTTCTTTCGTGCTACTACTTGAGTCCAATTGGTATCTAGGTGATACAAATTGGTATCTGACCATCTTCACTCTATTTCGCAGATGGTTAGAACTAGAGCAACGACCGCACCAGCAGCAACAACGGCAAGACAAGAAACATCTGAGCCAGCCACTGGGGCTGTGGCTCGAGGAAGAACAGTGGCAAGAGGCCGTGGTAGAGGCCGTGGGAGGACGTCCTCTAGAGGAAGAGGACGAGCACCTAGTCCATCTGATGCTAGGGCGGTGACTCCTCCACCGACTGAGGAGGTAGTAAGAGAGGGTGAGGAAGGGGAAACTGAACAAGAGCAGAATGAGGAATTGCCACCCCAACCTACCCCAGAGATGATCAATCAGGTTCTTGCTTATGTTAGCGGGTTATCTGATCACGGTCAGGCACCTCCAGTGGTTTCTGCACCAACACCTCCGGTTTCAGAGGTACGACATGCGGCTACTATGGCTCCCCGCATGGACGCCTCATTGGAGATAGGCACATTTCCACGTCTGACTACTGGACCGATAATGACAAACGATCAGCACGAACTTTTCAGTAAGTTCTTGAAATTGAAACCTCCAGTCTTCAAGGGTGCAGAATCTGAAGATGCTTATGATTTTCTGGTTGATTGTCATGAGCTACTACACAAGATGGGGATAGTAGAACGGTTTGGCGTTGAGTTCGTAAGCTATCAGTTTCAAGGGAACGCCAAAATGTGGTGGCGATCACATGTCGAGTGTCAACCGACAGAGGCCACACCTATGACTTGGGCATCCTTCTCTACCCTGTTTATGGAGAAGTATATCCCAAGGACTTTGAGAGATAGAAAAAGGGATGAGTTCTTGATTCTCGAGCAAGGTAGAATGACGGTTAACGCATACGAGGCTAAATTTCGCGCACTATCCATATATGCCACCCAACTTTGTTTCAGTCCACAAGAACGGATTCGCCGTTTTGTGAAGGGGTTGAGGTCAGAGTTGCGGATTTCAGCCTTACAGGTAGCGGCTACGGCGAAATCCTTCCAAGAGGTGGTAGACTTTGTGATAGAGGTGGAAGGAGTGAAGCCAGATGACTTCACCACAACATCGACATCAAAGAGGTTTCGAAAGGGAGGTGAGTTCAACGGTTCGTATACTAGAGGACAGAGTTCTGGAGGCTACTCAGTTCGACCAATTCAGTCTTCACTACAGACTGTAGTTGGGGGTCCACCTCAGACCGGTCAACATTTCTCTGAGGGGCCGATGCGTGAACCCAGAGAATGTTATGGATGTGGGGAGATTGGACACATTAAGAGGTATTGTCCAAACCAGAATTACAAAACCCCACTAGCTAGAGGTAGGGGTGGTCATGGTAGAGGCCGCTTTTCTGGAGGACGTGGTGGTCGAGGTAATTGTTGTCACCACAACGGCAGAGGTGATGGGCAAACTGGAGCCACTACGACACAACATGGTAGGGGCAATGGACAGACGGGTGATAGGGCCCATTGTTACGCTTTCCCTGGGAGATCTGAAGCGGAGGCGTCTGATGCTGTTATCACAGGTAATCTTTTGGTTTGTGATTGCATGGCATCTGTATTATTTGACCCTGGCTCCACGTTTTCATATGTATCTTCATCATTTGCTAATGGTCTAAATTTACATTGTGAATAACTTGATATGCCTATTCGTGTTTCTACTCCGGTGGGTGAGTCTGTGGTAGTTGAAAAGGTATATAGGTCTTGTTTGGTGAACTTTGTGGGGAGCAACACTTCTGTAGATTTGGTTATCCTAGAAATGGTTGATTTTGATGTAATTCTGGGTATGACTTGGCTTTCTCCGCAATTTGCGATCTTGGATTGTAATGCCAAAACTGTGACGTTAGCCAAGCCTGGGACAGATCCGTTAGTGTGGGAGGGTGACTACACTTCCAATCCGGTGCGTATTATCTCCTTTCTTCGTGCTAAGAAAATGGTTAGTAAAGGGTGTTTAGCTTTCTTGGCACATCTCAAGGATGACACTACCCAAGTACCCTCGATTGAGTTGGTTTCGGTACTCCGTGAGTTTTTGGATGTGTTCCCTGCAGATCTTCCTGGTATGCCACCAGATAGGGATATTGACTTATGTATCGATCTTGAACCGGGCACTCGCCCTATTTCTATACCCCCTTATAGAATGGCTCCCGCGGAGTTAAGAGAGTTAAAGGCACAACTTCAAGAGTTGTTGAGCAAAGGTTTCATTAGACCAAGTGCATCTCCTTGGGGTGCTCCAGTTTTGTTTGTGAAGAAGAAGGATGGGAGTTTTCGAATATGCTTAGATTACCAGCAGTTGAATAAGGTAACTATTAAGAACAAATATCCTCTTCCTCGCATTGATGACTTATTCGATCAACTACAAGGTGCTTGTGTCTTCTCGAAGATCGACTTGAGATCCGGTTATCATCAATTGAAAATACGGGCAGCGGATGTGCCAAAGACTGCTTTCCGAACTAGGTATGGGCATTATGAATTCGTAGTGATGTCTTTTGGTCTCACAAATGCCCCCGCTGCTTTCATGAGCTTGATGAATGGGATTTTTAAGCCATATTTGGATCTCTTTGTGATCGTGTTTATTGATGATATACTGGTATATTCTAAAAGTAAGAAGGAACATGAGGAGCATTTTAGAATTGTATTGGAAATGTTGAGGGAGAGAAAGCTTTATGCCAAGTTCCCTAAGTGTGAGTTTTGGCTAGATGCAGTGTCCTTCTTGGGGCATGTGGTTTCTAAGGAAGGAGTGATGGTAGATCCTTCTAAGATTGAGACAGTGAAGAATTGGGTAAGACCCACTAACGTGTCAGAAATAAGAAGCTTTGTTGGGTTAGCTAGCTACTACCGCCGCTTTGTCAAGGGATTCTCTTCTATTGCTTCTCAATTGACAAACTTGACTAAGCAGAATGTTCCATTTGTATGGTCAGATGAATGTGAGGAAAGCTTTCAGAATCTTAAGACTTTGTTGACTACCGCACCAATTCTTACCTTGCCAGTAGAGGGTAAAAACTTCATTGTTTATTGTGATGCATCCTATTCTGGGTTGGGTGCAGTGCTAATGCAAGAGAAGAATGTGATTGCTTATGCTTCGAGGCAATTAAAGGTGCATGAACGTAACTATCCGACCCATGATTTGGAATTGGCCGTGGTAGTGTTTGCATTAAAGCAATGGAGGCACTATTTATATGGGGTTAAGTGTGAAGTCTACACGGATCATCGTAGTCTACAGTATGTCTTTACTCAGAAAGATTTGAACTTGAGACAAAGGAGATGGATGGAACTACTGAAGGACTACGACATCACTATCTTGTATCATCCAGGGAACGCGAATGTTGTGGCAGATGCTTTGAGTAGAAAGGCGGGAAGCATGGGAAGTCTAGCTCATTTGCAAGTTTCTAGACGCCCATTGGCTAGGGAGGTGCAGATTCTGGCTAATGACCTTATGAGGTTAGAAATAAATGAGAAGGGAGGATTGTTAGCTTGTGTAGAGGCGAGATCTTCTTTTCTTGACAAGATCAAGGGAAAACAGTTTGATGATGAGAAGCTAAGTCGAATCCGAGATAAAGTGTTACAAGGAGAGGCTAAAGAAGCAACAATCGATGAGGAAGGTGTTTTGAGGATTAAGGGAAGGGTATGTGTACCCCGCATCGATGATTTGATCACCACTATTCTTACAGAGGCTCATAGTTCCGGATATTCTATACATCCTGGTGCAACCAAGATGTATCGTGACCTAAAGCAACACTTCTGGTGGAGTAGAATGAAGCGAGATATTGTTGAGTTTGTTGCTAAATGTCCAAATTGTCAACAAGTAAAGTATGAACACCAGAGGCCCGGAGGAACACTTCAGAGAATGCCCATTCCTGAATGGAAGTGGGAGAGAATCGCAATGGACTTTGTGGTTGGTCTTCCAAAGACAATGGGTAAGTATGACTCCATTTGGGTGATTGTTGATAGGTTAACTAAGTCTGCTCATTTTATTCCGGTCAAGGTGACTTACAATGCAGAGAAGTTAGCCAAGATCTATATCTCAGAAATCGTTCGATTGCATGGAGTTCCACTCTCCATAATATCAGATAGAGGTACGCAGTTTACTTCTAAATTTTGGAGAACGTTGCATGCTGAATTAGGTACTAGATTGGACCTTAGTACTGCATTTCATCCTCAGACCGATGGTCAGTCTGAGCGAACGATTCAAGTATTGGAGGATATGCTTCGTGCATGCGTGATAGAATTTGGTGGCCATTGGGATAGCTTCTTACCTTTGGCAGAGTTTTCATACAATAATAGCTATCACTCCACTATTGATATGGCCCCATTTGAAGCATTGTATGGGAGGAGGTGTAGATCTCCCATTGGGTTGTTTGATGCATTTGAGGTTAGACCTTGGGGTACTGACCTCTTGAGGGATTCGTTAGATAAGGTGAAGGGCATTCAAGAAAAGCTTCTGGCGGCGCAAAGTAGACAAAAGGAGTATGCAGACCGAAAGGTTAGAGACTTGGAGTTCATGGAGGGTGAACAAGTCTTGTTGAAGGTTTCACCCATGAAAGGGGTGATGCGGTTTGGCAAAAGAGGTAAGCTAAGTCCAAGGTATATTGGACCATTTGAGGTACTAAAGCGAATAGGGGAGGTGGCTTATGAATTAGCCTTGCCCCCAGGGCTGTCCGGAGTGCATCCGGTATTCCATGTGTCCATGTTGAAAAGATACCATGGAGATGGAAACTACATTATCCGTTGTGATTCAGTTTTGCTTGATGAGAATTTGACTTATGAGGAGGAACCGATCGCTATATTAGATAGAGAATTTCGCAAGTTGAGGTCGAGAGAGATTGCATCCATCAAAGTTCAATGGTAGAATCGACCGGTTGAAGAGGCTACTTGGGAGAAGGAGGCAGATATGCAAGAAAAATACCCACATCTGTTTACAGATTCAGGTACTCCTTTTCGCCATTGTTTTCTTCTTTTGATCGTTCGGGGACGAACGATGGGTAAATTGGTATCTATTGTAACGACCTGTTTAGTCGTTTTGAGCAGCAGATTTTATTTCTGGAAAAACTGGCTGAAACCACGGACCCCACGACGGACCGTCACAGGCACGACGGGCCGTCGCAGGGTCTCGTTTCAATATACTTGGGAATTCTGAAATTGGGTACTGAAAATCGACTCTCTGAACTTCGTAACGAACTTGCAGAACGGACCGTCACAGGTGTGACGGACCGTCACAGTCCACTTGAGTTATAAGAGGCTGCGACGACCTGCGTGACGGACCGTCGCAGGCATGACGGGCTGTCACAGGTTGAGCAAATCCCAAGCAGAATCGGATTTTTTCACACGTTTTAAGGGACGTATTGGACTATTCTTTCCTTAATTATAGATTTCGTGGGTCTATATTGATAACTCAAATTCTTGAGGGATAAAAGAGGTAACTTTGGATTAATTAGTGGGGTATTCTTGCCATCTTTACACTTAATTATATGTTAATTAGGGTAAAAGAAAGAGGGTTTGAATAAGAAAATAGAAAGAACAAGAGAGAGAGGGAATTGAACGAGAAAGAGAGAAAACGAAGAGGATAGCAAAGCTTTGGGGAAAATTCTTGCTTGATCAATTCTTCGGTGGAGGTAGGTTATGGTTATTTCACACTATTCGTAGTAAACTCTTAATAGCGAATGATATGTGTTAGTAAAATTGTAAACCCTTCTATATGCTTAATTGTATGCTTGCATGAATATGAATATGAAATTGTGAATAAATAAGCATGATGAAGCTATTGAATCCCAAATCTTGAAAAGAAACCCTAATCTACTTTGTTAATGATGATGCCTTGGTATAAAAGAAGGCTTGATGAAAGAAAGTGGTGAGATTAGGGGATCGGGTGCCACGTTCCGGTACCAGGATAGAATGAGGATCGGAGTGTCACGTTCCGACACCAGGATAGTATATGGATCGGGTGCCACGTTCCGGTACCAGGATAGAATGAGGATCGGAGTGTCACGTTCCGACACTAGGATAGTATATGGATCGGGTGCCACGTTCCGGTACCAGGATAGTATATGAGGATCGGAGTGTCACGTTCCGACACTAGGATAGTAGATGGAGCGGAGTGTCACGTACCGACACGAGGGAATAAATATAATGAATCTTGAAATATGTTAATGAATTCAATCTAATGAATCTAATTCCCAAATGAGTATGATATTGAGGCTTGAGTCCTCATGGATGAACTTGTTAGTACTTATTGATGATTTTAGTACTTGTTGTTGCTACATGTTGAGTATTATAGTTGATTTATGATATTATTTGATGTATATTGTTTTCTATTTTTAGTTGGCCGATGATATCTACTCAGTACTTGTGGTTGTACTGACCCCCTACTTTTATGTTTTCTTCTTTGTTATTTGTGGAATGCAGCGAACGTTCCGTCAACTTCAACTCAACAGTAGATCTAGCCAGTCTTCACTACTTTCGGAAATTCAGGGTGAGCTAATGCGTCTTGCTTGGACTGGATCTTCTTCTTCAAGTCTTGATGCCTTGACTTCCGGCATGGACTAGCTTTATATTATTTTGTTTTCTTAGATATTCTTAGTTTAGTAATTTGAGGATAGATGTTCTTGTGATGATGACTTCCAGATTTTGGGGATAATAATAGTTATTGATTTGATTTTATTAATGAGTTAAGTCTTCCGCATTACTTTCTGTTGATATATGTTGAAATGTTAAGGGTTAGTTTGGTTGGTTCGCTCACATAGGAGGGTAAGTGTGGGTGCCAGTCGCGTCCCCGATTTGGGTCATGACATGTTGTGTTGAGAATCTCTTGACTATGGGAAATTGATGTTTTATTATTTATTATGTGTTGTATGGTATGGTAATTAGCTGCTATTTAAATATCTATTCTTGGAAGTGTTCGGAGAGTGGCAAGTGTCATTCGAGGATGAATGTTGTCCAAGTGGGGGAGAATATAGGACCCCAAAAATGACTTACGTTAACTAGAGACTAACATGTTGGTATTGATTTTCTAAGGTACTAAGTATTCCTATTATATGGTGTTGAGGCAGTGTCTAATAGTTTAGGTGCATTGGAAGTCAAACATCAAGGGAAGACAACACGTTCGACGACTAAGTCACCTATGTACCTCATATGTGGTTCTATGTGTTTATGTGTTACTCATGAGGTTTAAAGGTCCTTATATAATTTAATTATATCATATATAGTCAGTTTGTCAAGTTTCACGAAGTTTGGAGGTCAAACGTCCAACAACGTCCCTGACGTTCAAAAGATATGCCTTGAATTGACCTTGTGTATCTAAGCATGTTTCATCGAGTTTTACATGTTTTTTTTGAACGAAACTCATGTGAGAGGTTCTAAACACATGTAAGATAATGTTTGGGTTATAAAAATTCGAGAAAACATCCCCAAGGACCAACCAAGGGTCCCTGAGGAAGGACCCAAACATGGAGTCAAGACTGTCCCTGGCAGCCCCAAACGACGGAGGCATCAACGGCTCGTGGGCCTATCAATTCCCCGTAGATGGGTGATGTTGGTAAGGACTTATTCTTGTGGGAGATAATACCTATTCAAGTCTCTGATCCAACAAACGGGAGGACAGGACGGTCCGTTTGTGCACAAACGGTCCGTCGACTGCCAATCGTTGGTGGCTGCGTGCATATCATTGTAAGTTGAGGGGTGATGTTGTAATTTCACCCCACTTCCAAGTAAGAGTATTTGTGGTTTATTAGGGGCATTTTGGGTATTTTAAAGATTTATATAAGTGTTTAACACTTAGAATATTTCATTCTTCCAAATCAAAACCCCAAAATCCCTTAGAAACTCCTTAAGACTCCATTGAAGTCCAAAATCAAAGAAGATCTTGGTGTGACGAATTGAGTGGAGATTCTTAATCAAATTGAAGAATTATCTTCATCAAGGTATGAATTTTTATCCTTGAAACTCTCTTCATCAAGGAGCCCTAATTCTCAAGATTTTTCTGAAGTATTCAAAGTTGAATAGTCCATTTTAATGATTCTACCATGATTTCTAAACATTGAATAATGATCTAACTAATATTTTATAGATTATTTTAACCTAAAATACCTATGAATCCATGAATTGGATGAACCCTATATTTTTACTAATTTATGGGTTACTTGATATTGACCTAATGTTGTTGAATTTTAGTGTAGATTTCTATGGGCTTTCTAATAATGTAATAGTTATATTCAATTGATATATAGGTTGTATTAGATTGATGAATATCTATTTAATTGATCTAGTTTCATTGATTATAATAGTTTCTACATCGAATTATTGTTCATGGCCATTGGTAAGGGCCTTATGTCATTGAATTGGATGATTTAGCATCAAATTGAAGTGTTGAGGATGTTGTGGTGGTAATCTTCCATATTACCTTTATTTTGATGTGTTTATATATAAATTATGTTGTTATTGGTATGGTCCACTTATGGTGGTGGTGTTACGTGTTTTACTTGCAATTGGTGTGGCCGTGTCGACGTTACTTTATGTAATATGATGATTGTGGCCTTGTCGGCACTCTTTGAAGTAATGTGTATATTTGTGTAGTTGATTATGTGAAGTATGATGATACCTATCTACATTTTACGCAATTATAAAGTATATGTGTTCTATTGATGTTATGTAGGTGATTGTGTTAGACTATGACTATGTGCTTATACGTGTGGTCTTAGAGTTTATGCGTGATTCATCATACTTGACTACATGAGTCTATAATGGTTATATTGATGATGTTTTAGTAATATATAGGGTGACATAACGATTATAAGGTTCATCCTTAGTGCTTTGAAGAATGATATACTATATGTGATAAGGTGAAAAAAGAATGTAGTTTCTTGTTTGGTACACTTGTGTCCCTTACTTGATATATGAATGAATGTTATGAGATTATTATATATCTTTAATAGGTAGGATTAGTTCACCCTTTTCATGTATGTATGAAAGATATGTGAGACCTTAGAGGATATTAAGAAGGTCATGTATGTGGTTAATGTTATGTTATGAATGCTTGAAGTTGAGAGTCGTAATTGTATCCTTCATGTAAGGGAATGGTGGACTTCAGGTTAATTTGCTGGAAAGGCATCATATTAATCCTTAGTAAAGTCCTAATGATCTATCTTAGTTTCCATTGAAAGGTATCCCTAGTTGACCTCTTTGGTAGGGTGACTGTGATTGGGTTATGAACTAGATAAGGAACTTGTTCATGTGATCCTTTAATGTCAATTACTCAATGAGAACCAAGGCTAGCACCGAGTGATTATGTTAAGGGAAATATCTTTACTTTAGAATGAGACTACAATATAATCTACCTAAACTTGATAATGATAGTGAATAAAATCCCTTCATATTCGTTAACCATGTGCCTACATGGGATGTGTCCTAGTTCTACCGTTTATTAGTAAAACACCCTCATCGGAGTAGGTTAGAACTCCGGATTCCATGTCTAGCTATCATGGTATATGTCTATTATTGCCTATTCTCATCATGTGGGATACTTAGTAGTACTAGATAAGTTCTATGAGGTCTAGGTAGTGGTATGGGACACTATCTAGACATTGCACAATAGGCTTTGAATGTGTTAGTTAGAGTCTATAGGTCTTTGTCTAAGACCATTACTTGAATGTCCTTTATGTCATGTATAAGTCTATTAATGAACTAATGACTTATTTTATGAAGTATGTTAAAATCAAATAAGTACTTATCTAGAGTAGTTAAGAGTTGTCTAGTTATGGTGTAAAGGGGGCATTGGAATGGTAACTTCGTATCTTACCTATGTGAGTCTTAAGAATGACTCTAGTTAGGGAAGATGTTTATGTGGACATGATCCAAACTTAGGAAGTCTTAAGGATTATTTAGGTAGTCTTTAAGAGGTCAATCATGGACATTATCTTCTTAATCTACTTAAGTAAGTCTTTTGGTATCCTTTGATAAGGAAATGTCACATTGTCTATGTGTTGATATGTTTGATGTATTGAAGTGTGTATGTGACTCATTACAAGTAATCTTAAGGGTCGTGTAGGCACATTTATAGAGGGTATATGGGAGGTATATCTTTGTGTGACTTAAATGAATCTTAGGATAGCTTTGAGTAAGACAACATGTTATAAGGTGTCTTAATTGAAGCAAGGTAATTTCACTGTACAGTGAAGAGACTTCACTGTAACAGTGAATCGACTCACTGTAAAGTGACTCTTAAAATGAGATATTTAGTTTAAACGTTTCCTTATGTGTTTCTAAGTTGATAAATGTTGTTCTTATGATTATATTATGATATTTTAAAGAAAAGATGCAATTTCCAATAAATGTTTGTTTTCATGATTTTTATTCATAATACTATACTTAGTACATATGGTTATACTAAGTCCATGCTTTTTCGATCTCTATAGTTCTTGGTAGGTTAGGATCTTTTGGAAAGTGAAGACTTGGGTCAATCGAAGTATGTCCTCATTTGATTCGAGGAAATATATTTGTTTTATGTTTTCATTTGAAATACTGTAATAGACTAAGTATTTATATATTAGTCTAGAAGTATGGGTCGTGTCCCATATATATTTGTGCCTTAAGATAATGAGATTGAGACTTAGTATTTCCTATTGCTTTATATAAAAGAGTTTATAAAGACTATGATGTATTTTGTGAAAAATTTTAATTCGGCACTACTTTTCACTATGTTTATGCATGAATGATATGTAAGAGTTTGTATAATACCTTCGAGAGGTGAAGTACGCTGGTTGCAATTCGAGATTTCCCCTAACTTCTAGAATGTGGTTTCGGGATGTGACATCATAATACATGATATCATAATACATAAGACCACCTCCTAGGACTTCTTTTAGAGTTAACTTGTGGAATTTCTAGGTAGAGTCCCATACCCCTACCTATCCGAAGTAAGCCCCTCAAGTTATCCTAGTTAATGTCCATCTTCATTTAGTCATTCATTTTTACTTTCGAGAACAATTTCCTTAACCGACATACACAACATGAGCTAAATATGGAATCAGGTGTCATGAAACCCTACACCGAAAGCAGCCGGTCTACTTGCCAAGGTAGAACCAAAACTTGAACATGGCGTCTAGGTGGATCAACAAGCTAGTATTCCTATGGTGGCAATATAGTTTAAGAACTAGGTACATTATTGAGACCCTCTTTATGCACCATGGCATTGTAATCTCTATCTCATGAGAACCATTGTGAACCTACCTTCCCACATTGGGAAGGGACACCTCTCATAACTAGTTTAGTCGGTCCTAATCTAAAGTCCCTTTTTCAAAAGTCTTTAGGCCTTTGGTATATAAGCATATCCTAATGTAGGTCATAGGAGACTAACCCCCTTGTATAACATGATCATTAGATCATTAGGAATTGCATGAGAATGTCCTTTCATTGCAATCCTTCATTTGTGAGGTTAACGCCATCATCATCATATCATAATAAGACATATAAGTGATTCACAATCAACCTAAATCATAATCTCACAACCCATATAGTTAAGACATTTCAATTTCATTCATTATTCCATAACCTAAGTAATCTAATCACATCTAATGCTTCAATCAAACATCATCATCAAGTATAAGCCATCACAATTGAAGTAAGGATTTAAGATCACAAGGTCTTAGCAATTTTCCTTCAAATGCCTCATTCAATGCTCTTACCATCAAAAAACATATTCATCCATCAATAGGCTTAATAACATCATACAATAGTAATCTATACAATAACTAGCTCAATTGTATCATCACTAACCAATTAAACATCAATTCATAACCTAGGGTTAGGGGAAAAGGGTTCATACATGTGACAAACTTGATATCAGAGCCTAGGATTTTTTATATCGATGTACTGAAATAAATCTAATAGTCTCGCAGAATGTTACGGGGACGCATTTACCTATCTTTGAGTGGCTATAGGACTTTAGGGCACCTCTATATTTTCTCTCGTCTCCTTTTATGCTACGACTTAATTCTAATTGGTATTTGTCGATTCCGATTAGTATCTTATCTCCTTCACTCTTCTGTTTGTAGATGGTTAATACTATGAAGTTGGTCACTATAGAGTAGTAGAAGATCCAGTTATTTATTCAAGAATTGAATTATGAGTTGCGAGTGTTATCATTTGATATAAATTCTATGGGGAGGAGCTTTAATGAGGTGACTGACTATGTGAAGAAAGTGGAAGGGGTGAGGCGAGATGGTCATGCTAAGGAGTTGACTAAGAGAACCAAGAATTTTGGAAATTTTCAAGGATTATATTCTTAGGGATCCAGTAGGTCAATGTTGGCATCCAAGCCAATTAAGTCCGTTATACCGCCTTTACAAGTAACTATTCAGGAAACTCATCGTATAATTTTAAGGATAGCCAAAAGTCGCACTTTCGGTGGGCAACAAGACATTATCTAATCATATATGCTATGAATGTGGAGAACATGGACATATAAGGAAAGATTGTCTCCATCAATGTGTTGGACTCCATGCAACAGCAGTCTAAAGTAATGGTACCTGTGGGAAATGGTAATAATGGTCTAGGGAGTCCACAAGTTGGGCGAGGGGGTACTAGAGAGGATGTGGAGGTAGAGCAAATTATAATAGTAATGCAGGCAGAGGTAATGTGCAAATATGCGGGGAGGTTGTTCATCAAGATGATAGGGCACAATGTTATGCTTTTCCACAAGAATAAGGCAGAGGCACCTGACGCGATGATCACAGGTACTATTGTTGTCGGTGAACAGATGGATAATGTATTGTTTGATCCAAGTCTAACTTATTCTCATGTTTCCATGTGATTTTCTTCCAATTTTGATATGATATGTGATGTACCCGATGCCCCCGTCCATGTTTCCATCCCAATAGGAGAGTCAATCATAGTCACCCATGTCGTTTGTGCTTGTCCTATTTTGTATATGGGTTTTCAGACTTGGGATGATTTGGTAATTTGGATCTTGCTGATTTTGATAATATCATAGGCATGACTTTTTTGTCCCCCTATCATGTTGTATTAAATTATAATACTAAGTCGGTAACTCTAGAAAATCCAAGAAGGGAAAAATTACAGTGGGAAGGGGTGTACAAGCTGAAGCAAGTTAAGATCATATCCTCCCTTCGGGCTACAAAACTGGTAAAGCAGGGATGTTTAGCTTATTTAAGCTCACAGACGAGATGTTAAGGTCGATTCTCCATCTATTGAGTCTATTAATGTGGTTCAGGAATTTAGAGAAGTGTTTCTAACTAATTTTCCTGGTGTGCCTCTAGATAGAGATATAGTTTTTTGCATTGATCTGGAACCGGGCATGCACCCCATTTTGATCCCTCTATATCGCATGGCTCTGGTAGAATTAGGAGAGCTTAAGTTTCAAATCCAAGAGCTCCTTGATAGGGGATTATTTTACCAAGTTCTTCCCCATGGAGTGTTGTTTGTTAAGAAAAAGGATACGAGTATGAGAAACGTATTGAATAGGGCTACTATCTGAAACAAGTATCCTTTACCTCGAATAGATGATCTTTTTGACTAATTTCAAGGTGCATTTGTATTCTATAAAATTGATTTGAGGTATGGTTATCATCAACTAAATATTAGGTCAGAAAATGAGCCCAAGACAGCATATAGAGCACTATGTATTTATGGTTATATCTTTTTGTTTGATCAATGTGCCTGCTGATTTTATGAGTTTGATGAATGGGCTGTTCAACCATTTCTTTATTCCTTTGTGATAGTTTCCATTAACGATATTTTTATCTATTCAAAGATTGAGGAAGAGCATGTCAGTCATCTTCGTATTGTTATGGGCGCTATTGGGAAACAAAGATTGTATGCAAAATTTTCTAATGTGAATTTTTGTTGACTTCTGTTGAATTTTAAGGGCATGTAGTTCTAAAGAAGGGGTAATGGTAGATCCTCACAAAATTTGAGGCAGTTAAAAATTGAGTTCAACCTAGCTCTATGACGGATGTTTGGAGCTTTGTGGGTCTCTCTAGCTACTACCATTGGTTTGTGAAGAATTTTGCTTCCATTTCCACTCACATGACTAATTTGAATATGAAGGACATTCCGTTTGCAAAGAAAGATTTCAAAATCTCAAGACTCTGTTGACGACCATACCTATCCTAGCATTACAGGTGGAAGGTAAGGATTTCATAGTTTATTTTAATGCTTCTCATTCGGGCTTGGGCTCTGTGTTAATGCAAGATAAGTATATATATATTGAGTATACATAGACCCTTCGTACAGGAAGATTACTTAGTCTTCCACATTTTTGCAGATAAGTATATAAAATATAACATAGTCTCAAACTAGTCGTCTCATCTCATAACCATCTAATAAGAGTATATCAAATTGGTCCTAGCCCATACATCTATGAAACAAGACCACATATAGGTCATACAATGTTTAGTACTCAAATGAAAGGAAAGAAACATGCGAGTCTTAAAACTAAAGAAACATCATAGGCTTTATAGTTGCATAGCCCTAAGAAACTGAGGACCTACCCTACTTGGATTATCAAGAAATCCAAGTCTTCTTCAAGTCGCCTCCAAAAGCCCTCCAACAACCGGAACCTAAAATGTTGGAGAAAAGGAACAAATGGGGTTAGTACAGCACTTATACTAAGTATGAGACCATATGCACACATATCATGAAAACATGCTAGGAGGGACATTTCATTAAGTATTCAATTTTCTTAAATGCCATTATGCACATTCAACAAGAATATACCAAATCACTGAGGCATATTTATTAGGTCATAGGCACGTAAATCACAAGACCAACAACATCAAACCTAGTCAATTCAACATGCATGTCATGTAATTGGATACATAGTCAAGTAACTCTATCATCAAGTCATAATTAACCACAAACATGAATAAGAGTGCATTTCATCATAACCAAAGCAAGAAAATTACCCATGAACCCCTATCAAGTCAATAAGTGCAATGAAAAATCAAAGCCTCATAACCTTACTCAATCAAGTAACTCAACAGGAATGATGACCAACATCGCGCTTCACATAACATGAAATTTAAGAGTACATAGCATAACACTTTGACAAAATAGACCAACACATATTCATAAGTGACACAAATCAACATATAATATAAACAATGTGCAAGTTTACCATATACATATCATGTACCATTATAAGCATATTAATGCATAAGAACATCCTCCTAAAACTCCCTTCAAGGATAACTAGTGCAAAGTTTAGGTAGAGTCTCATACCCCTACATAGACTAAGCTAAACCCCTTAGGTTACCCTAGTTATAGTTCATTCCTGTAATTCATTTTACCTTTTGGGAACATCTTTCCCTAACCGACATAGACCAAGTGAGCTAATGTGGAATCCGGTGTTATGGAACCCTACATCGAAAGAAGGCGGACTACTTGCCAAGTTAGTACCAAAACATGAAAATAGCAACTACGTGGATCCACAAGCTAGTATTCCTATGGGGACAACATAGTTCAAGAACTAGGAGATATAATTAGAACCCTCTTTATGGTATATGCATTATAGTCTCCAATCTCACGAGTAAATTAGTGATCCTACCTTCCTTATGTGGTAAGGGACACTCCTCACTCTAGTTCACTCAGTACTAAGCTAGAGTCCCATTTGAAATATCTTCAATGTCTTTAGTAATCTTCATAGATTATTATAGGTCATAGGATCTAAACCTTGTATAATCATCATCATCATTATAGCTCAATAAGAATTGAATGAGTATAATACTTTCATTAAGATTCATATAAGTGATGTTAGCCCATAACATTTTCATATCATGATAACGCACATTCGTAAATCATTCACCATCCTTATAACATTTACATATTAGACAACACCTCAAAACCATAGTCAAGACATTTCAATTGAACATCATACCACCCTATCAATCCTAATACGAGGCATACTCCAATACAATATCATGACTTAAGAACAATTAACCATAATTTGAAGTAAAAGATAGGGATCACAAGGCTTACCAAGTCTCCTTCATAATCCATCATCAAGGTCTTACCATCAATACTTAACTCAACGAAATTAGGGTATAACATCATCATAATTCAATTATCAACATGATAACAAGGCTAAAAGAATCACTACATCACAATTTGATATTAGTTCATAGATTAAGACAAGAAACTTAGGCCAATTCACAACATACTTCATAACCTAGATCACTTCTCAAGAACTAGTATGAAAGTACTATAAATCACCCTAAATCATTCATTATTATTATTATAAAAACATCACCTAGTAGAAATTCAACCAATAACCAAGTCAATTAAATCAATACAATATAATTCATATCAAGATCATCCCCTAGGGTTAAGGGGTAAAGGTCATCTTTTACAAACAAGACCAAACCATCATATAAATAATAAATAAGTTATAATACATGTTAATCTATTCATAATATCCAAAATAAATCATAAGAAAATCAATTCATAACATTATTTTCGAGATTGGATAAAACCCTCTTGAAAACGCAACTTTGGAAATTAATTTGATGGAACCATTTGAGGAAAGAGGTCTCAAAGGTAAAGGAGATCACATACCTTGCTAATTGATAAAGATTGATGGTGAAACTTGACTATTTGCAGACCTTAAACCCTCTCCTTATCTTGGTCTTCAATGGAGTTCTTCACTAGAAAGAGAAAGAAGAGAGAAGGAAGAGAGTTTGGGTTTTGTGAGTTAAGAGAGCTTATGTTAGTTTAATGGGGTTGGGGTATTTAAATGGGGAGTTAATTAACTTAATTAAACTTCCTTTAACCCCCAACTAGTGACCTAAACCCTTAATTAATTAATTGGAACTAACTTAAAGCATGCAGAAAATCAGGCCCTCACAGACGAGACCTTGACTGACGGTCCATCTGTGAGTCGACCACCCTGCCTCCTTCCGTGTTGCACATCCGCAAGTGAGTTCAAATACAGGCCCAAATGGATCACTATCCAAAATGTCTAAGTTTTGATAGACGGATAGCATCGACACCCTGTTAATCCACACGCACCCCGTTGATTCTCTTCGTGGGTGCACACTACCGAGGCAGTCCTCTACCCCAAAATGCAAGGTTCCTCCTCAAGGGCCCTTGATTGGTCCTTGGGGAGTTATAGTTATAGTTATTATCCCAGTATTACTTGAAAAAACATTGACAAGTAATAAATATCATATACCAGTTTGGAATTTGTGTTAATTTTAGACGGGTTGGACATTGAGTTTAAATTGGGAACGAGTCTTTTAAAAATTTGGGTTACTTTGAGTCAATTTGGGGATTTCTGTCAATTAAGGGGTATAAATGGTGAAATCAGTAACAGTAAGGGTATAAATAATTTTGTTTTAACATCAGGGGTATAATCAACTAATAAACCAAAGTTGAGGGGTATTTTTTACCATATTCCCATCATTAAATGTTTGACAAAAAAAATCTATCAGGTTTAATTAAAAATGACGTGCAATATAAATTCAATTTTAATTAAACAAATGAAATGAAAATATAACATAAGTTACAAATTCAAAACAAAAATTTAGCACAATACTCTTATAACAAATTTCAACATAGCAATAGATATAATTTATTTTTATTTTTTCTTAATAAAGAAATGTAAGTCTATAACCTTACTTAACAATAAATTTTATTCTAATTTAAAAAATTAGAAAATTAATAAAATTATGCTAATGATACAATATGCATGGCATAAATAAATAGATAATACGAGAAAAGTATATAGAATCACGTAAAGTACGATTGAGAACAACAAGAAAATGAAATATAATGATAAGAAATAAAAAATAAACTTTGCAAATTTTAGAATAAAAAAATAAAAGAACTTAAAATAATAGAACTAAAAAAATTTAAAAAATAAATAAAAAGTACTCAGGTGGTAATTATATCAATTCACAACCTTTTTCTTTGAATTGTAGAGTGTAATTACACCCTGCCAATCACAGCAATCACTTGCTGACCAAGTAATTATATGTCCTTTCAAATAGGACAAGAAAATGTAATTACACCAATTTCACCAAATCCAATTACAAGGGTGTCCTTCCAAATAGACCCTTAGGATGCAAGAGGATGAAACTATTGTTAAAGATTCTGATAAAATTTCTTTTATTGTTAATAAAATCAGGTCTCTTTGCGAGGATTTCAAAGAGGACAGAATAGTAGAAAATATTCTTGGACAATTCCAGAGAAATTCGAATCTAAAGTTCCATCTTTCGAAGAGTGTAAAGATCTCTCTACTATTTTTGTTGAATAACTAATAAGTACTCTTCAAGAACAAGAGCACATAAGTCCTTTCAGGCAAGATAATGTTACTAAAAATGCCTTTTATGCATAAAAAAAAAGGTAATTATCCTCTTTTCATATACTGCAAAATAAAAACACACTTAGAAATTTTTTGTTGGTGGAGACCTTATGCAATATGTGAAAATTGCAAACAAGTCGATCATGATACAAAAGTATGCAAGCTGAAGAGCAACCTTCAAGCACAAGTGTAGAAGCAGAAATTGAGGAGGAGCAAATTTTTTAAATTGTAGTTTCTAAAGCAAACGAGGAGTTCTTTTAGTTACTGTAGTAGTTTTTAGCAAAATAAGTTAATAAGTTAATTATTTTAAGGTTAATTTGAAATTTGAATTTTAGTTAGGTAGTTTTAGTTGTTGAGATATTTTAGTATTCTTAAATTTTAAATTATGCAGATTGTATTTTTTATGTTGGCTATTTAAATTTCCTTAATTCTTAATAAATTTGTTGAAAGTCATTTCAATCTACTGAGGAATATTTTCAATCATTTTTGTGTTGGCCCATCTTTTAAGGAAATACCAACATACTGCATTGACAACTGGGACGCTATTGCAGATGGTTGGCTGCCACCCATCAAAAGTTGGACCAGTATCACCCTGCTTCTAATTCATGTCTGCATTTGACTTCTCAAGTCGACATTTATTTCATTTTACTATGAATAAATAATGAGAAAGAAACAGGGAAATTTCATACGGTATGCCCAATAGAACTCCTCCATTTGAGTATATTCGCAGTTGTCGCTTCTCATTAAATTATAGTGAATCTCAATCTTCTTTCTATTCACCACATATTGGGACTATAGATTGTGAGATATGTATTGGATAATATGTGGTCTTTGACGCGCCAGATATATTCATGTGCTCTGGTTTAGGTGTCAAGATTGTTTTAACATTTGTGTGTTTCGCTAGTTCTAACTTAAAGATCATTTCCAAGGATTTCTAGAATTTATATTTAAGGTTATTCTTAGTTGGATTTTCTTATAATGATATCCTCACCCCTAAAGTTTTTTATTATCGATACCCAATCATCAATTTCACCTAATACTCAACATACATATTGAAAATTAACAAACCATGAATTTGTTTATTTGTTTCACATTTTTATTTGTCCCATATCCAAAGGGAAGATGGAAAACATGGAGTAAAGTAAAAAGATGGTTTTTATGTTTTCTCAAGGACATACAAATGAAATCATTTTATGTATTTTTCCTAAAAAAATACAATGTTGCGACGAATTCTGTATCCCATCTGGGTTAACTAGCTAACTTGTAGAGTTATGGTGTTGAATTGGATTGACCTGTACAGTTTTAGTGATGTTTTTATAATTATTTATGCTTTGTTCAACTGGTTCACGTATTTGAGATGGATTCGTTTAGACCTATTATTACATATGCAAATGTCTGCTCTAACCTAACTCTATTCATTCATGTTAATAACTACAGTGACATTGCGCTCTACTTTTATATTGTTCAAATAATCTTACTTTTGTGTATAACTTTAGTTTTGTTAAACAACTAGCTAGGGAACATACCGCGCGAATTAAAATATATGTATTAGAATCGTTTTTGTTTTTGAATAATTATATCATTATATCGTTTGTATTATTATTTTTTGATTTTATTGTATCAAAAAGTTTGTTTTGAAATAATTATACCTAATGAAACTTATCAAATTTAGCATCCACTAACTAATGAATGATACATTCATTTTAATGAATAAGTCAGAATATATGTTTTATATTAAGAGATAATAGATGTTACCCTTTTGTTTAGGAGTCTGTTATAAGTTTCCTATATTTTAGTCATATGATGTATACATAGTTAGTCATTTTTACTATGTAGGACTTTAATAGTTTTTTGTAATCTAGGTTTCCGTTAATATTGTACTTTATCAGTTTTGTATCGACTTTATTTAAATAGAAGGTTGTACGTAAATAAAAGTATTTTTCTCTCCTATATCTCAAACCTTTTATATGGTATCCGAGTTTTTCTTCTCCTAACAGAGTTCTAAGTTCCTTATTACACCCTCTCCACCAATGGCACCCTCATTTACCAATGCTTATGCAACTAACACTATCACCATTGTTCAATTCAACTCGGTTACCCAGCTTCCGATTAAACATGTTGGCAGCCATAACTTCTCCTTGTTGGAAGTAATTCGAGCATGTGACGCCCTAACTTCATATGTTGAACTATTTAAAAGCTTAGAGATCACGAGCTTTTCCTCAAACACCTCAATCCACTATAACAATATTTTTGTTTCTCAAAATTCCATCTCTCAAATTCGGACCAACGCCAACGACAATAATAGGCGTTCAAACAACTACAAGCAACGTTCTCAGTCATGCACAAAAAGCTTCTTGATGTGTCAGTTATGTGACCGACATGGACACTATGTGCGTATTTGTCGCTCTCACTCTCATAATCATATTCAGGCACATGCCACCTTTGATGGACAACAAATGCAGCAATCTGCCCCATGGATAGTCGATTCAGGTGTATCACATCATGTTACATCGGATGCCCAGGTATCAACAATGTTACTGACTACAATGGTCCAGTGGAAATTACTATGGGAAACGTTTACACCATACCAATTTATCACACAGTTAACTTTGATTTATCAACATCTATTTCTAGCTTTAACTTGTCCAAAATCGCTTGCTCCCCTTCTATTTCCAGTAACTTGATTTCAGTTTCTTAATTTTGTCGTAACAATAATACATCTATTGAATTCTATCCATTTATCTAGTGAGGGATATCAGTACGGGGGCCATTAGTTCAAGGGCGCAGTAGAGGACGTGTCTATGAGTGGCCGCTAGACAATCCTTCTTCTTCTTCTCAACCTCAATGCAATGTGGTTGCGTCTTTAGATCTGTGGCATCGGCATTTGGGCATCCAACACGGCATACTTTAGATTTATTTTTAACTAAATTTTCCATTCCTTTTGAGCAATACTCTCTTTCATTTGTAACTCATGTCAATCAAATAAAAGCCACAAGCAATCTTTCTTTACAAATTCTTTGAAGAGTCACATGCCTTTCCAAACTACTTATAGTGATTTGTGGAGCCCGTCACCAATTTTATCCATCGATAAGAAAAGATATTAGGTTTTGTTTGTGGATCAGTTTTCAGAATACATGTGGCTCCACATGATTTAGTCCAAACACGAGGTGTCAAATGTTTCCAAAACACTACATCTATTACTTGAACGTCGGTTTCAAACAAAAAAATTATCTTTTTATACCAATGGAGGAGGTTAATTTCAGAGTTTAGCTTCTTATTTGAAATCTCAGGGAATTGAACACTTCATTTCCCCACCTTATACGCTACAAAGATTTGATGTAGTTGAAAGACAACATCGCCATGTTGTCGAGATTGCAAAAACTCTAATGCATCAAACCTCTTTACTATCAACCTTTTGAAGTTTTTCATGTCATCAAGCTATTTTTGTCAACAGCAGAAGGACAACTCAAAATTTAAATGACAAGTGTCCATACGAGCTTTTATTTCAAGTATCACAAACTATGACAACGTCAAAATTTTTTGTTCTTTATGTTATCCATGGTTAAAAGCATATGCACAATATAAGCTTGATTTGAAATGAAATTCTTGTGTTTATTTGCGATTTTTAAATAAATATTATTGTCATCAATGCTTTGACCCGACCACCTCCAAAGTTTATATTTCTAGAGATGTAATTTTTGAAACTAGTTACCCTTTTACCAATATTTTTACCAAATTAAAAAGTCAGCATTTGAAGATTTCTTGTGATGAATTATCTCCTTCAACATAGATGCACAATGATATCCCAACAACTCCACATTGTCTTTAACTACCTTAGCCATTGTCTATATGTGCTCAAAGGTATGTCTCTATTCCTTCATCAGCAACGTCGCCAATATCAGGTACACCTCTACTTTCTCTCAACAATACAGCAAGCACCTCTTCTTCTCCCTGCTCCATTCAATCCGCTCCTATTCCTCTATATCCTATGAAAAGTATAAGCCACCCATTACCCAAATCTATCGACATTGGACTTCTATAGTTACTACATCTGTCCAAGCCCCTCAACTCCCACCACTACCTCAACTAGACACCCGTTCTTACTAAATGGTTACCCGCTCCCAAACAAATAGCCTCAACCCCAAGAGTATTCTTGTTAAAACCAATCTCTCTCCACCAATTCCATGCTCCTTTCTTCAAGCCTGCAAAACTCTGTCCCAATGGCAATAAGCAATGAAAGCAGAATATGGTGCTCTAATAAGAAACCATACATAGGATTTTGTCCCAAATGATCCCTCTCAAAATGTTGTGGATTGTAAATGGTTGTTTAAAATTAAGCATACGCCTGATGGAAACATTGATAGGTATAAAGCTCGCCTAGTATACAAAGTCTTCACACAAAGACCTGGGTTAGATTACATTCCACATTCAGTCATGTGTCATGCCTGCAATAGTTCGCTTTGTCATTGCAATTGCTGCTCAACGCTCCTGGCCTATTCACCAGTTAGATGTCAATAAAGTCTTTTTGCAAGGTAATATTAAAGAAGACATACCCATGCGGCAACCTCCTGAGTCCTCTCAACATTCAATATACATTTGCAAGCTCAAAAAGGTCATATACGGACTTAGGCAGGCTCCTACAGGATGGTACATCGAGCTTACCACTTACTTGACAAGTATTGGGTTTGTTAAATCAAAATCGAATTTATATTTTCTTATATTTCATAATTGTAGTGTTACTGTATACATTCTCATGTATGTTGATGACATAATTATTACAACCAGTATTCAAGAAAGTGACAGTCCAGTAGTTACATCACTTTCCTTACGATTCTCTCTTAAAGATATTGGTCTCTTGCATTACTTCTTGGGTATTGAAGTTTTATACACACCAACTGCAATCTTTCTGTCTCAACTAAAATATGTCATGGATCTTCTGGATGAATTGCATATGAGTGATTGCAAGGGCATTCCAATACCAATGACATCACCCTGCACCTTCGGTGATTCATAAGCTAATTCTATAGTTGACATTTCCCTTTACAGAAGAGACATTGGTAAGCTTCACTACCTATACTTCACTAGGCCTGACATCTAGTTTGTTTTGAGCAAGTTATCTCAGTTTATGTATAATCCCAAAGTATCTCACTGGAAAGCTATCAAACGTTTGATGTGCTATTTGAAACACACAAGCACATTAGGAATTCAGCTCAGTCGCGAACCAGCAGACCGTTTACTTGCTTTTTGTGACTCTGATTGGGCTGGAAATCCATAAGATAGAACATCAAATACTTGTTATATTGTCTACCTTGGGAACTCACCAGTTTCTTGGTCTTTTAAAAATCAAAAGTTTGTCTCCCGCTCATCTATAGAAGTTGAGTACCGAGTTGTTCCTGTTGCTTATTCTGAAGTCAATTGGCTAACAAATGTTCTCTGATAGCTTCACCTATCATTGTCTGCTTCATCAATTGTTTTCTGTGACAACATTAGCACCACCTACATTTGTGCTAATACTGTTTTTCACAGTTGGATGAAGCATATAGTCATTGACTTTCATTTCCTTCATGGTCAAGTTCAATAGAAAGCGCTTCAGGTTTGTCACCTTCACTCTGCTGATCAAGTCATTGATGTCATCACCAAACCTCTTCCCTGCAAAGCTTTTCAGCACCATTTTCACAAATTTGGTCTTGTTATGGTCACCCCCAACTTGTTATGATATACATAATTAGTCATCTTTACTATTTAGGCTTTACTAATTTTCCTATAATCTAGGTTTCTGAAAATATTGTACTTTATCAGTTTCGTATTGACTCTATTTAAAGAGAAGGTTGTACGTAATAAAAGTATTTTTCTCTCCTATATCTCAAACCTTTATATTTTATCACGAAATGATTTCATTTTTATTGCACTGGATGGGAAATTGTTAGTATGTTTTTATGGTCCTCTTTCCTTTTTTCAAAAGAAGTCGAGATCTGAGGAGATTGAACTTTTAAATTGTAATATCTATTGTGAGATACTTTTTGTGAATGTGTTCGTAAGTTTTTTCAAAGTAAAATAACAAGTAAATAATAAACAAATACATCAACAACGTCCTATCATTCTTTATCGGATTGATTTATAGATAATAGTCTCTAATAAAAAAAATATTACATTGAAATCAATACAAAAAAAAAAAAGGTCATGTCATTCTTTGTTAGATTGATCCACTGAAACTCCTCTCTATATTTTTTTTTCAATCTCTCTTATTTATTTCTGAAATATGCAATTTGCGCTTGCATAATATATTCAGACATAACTTTAATTGATTTGCTTGATTCTTCAATTGTATTTGTGTTCAGAAATAAATGTTTTATTAATTGTATAGAAGAATAACATAATAGAATTATTAATATTGTCACTAATATTATGCCTTAACAATTATCCAAACTAATGTGATGGTGGATGATCCATAATTTTCGTATTCATTGTAGTACTTTTGTGCAAGTAATTGTCAAACTTAAACTAAGGATAGAGTATTGTATGACACTTAAATATAATAATATTCAACATTAGAAAAACTAACCTCAACTAACAACTCTTACCGAATGGTGACTATGATTATGAAGATAAATGTGTGTTTTAATGCTTTTTATTTTGATTGTGGTATTCATACCACTTTTTTTCATTTCATCATTGTGTTTTCCATATAATTTTTTTAAGTAATGAGTTAATTAGTTAAATCTTTGTGTCAAGACAAGTGTCAAAGATTTCGAAGAAGAATAGAAGGAAAGTTAAGAATTTGTATTGTTATTTATTTATTACGAAGGATCTCTTATTATTTTAAATATAGTAAATGACTAAATGAAAAGTTGGAGAAGAATATCTTAGGAAGGTGTCATTGTATAAAAAGTAATTCATAAATATGTCATGGACTATCTCTGTTATCTGCAAATTGGCTCGAGGTCTTACGTATGTCCCCAGAAATCTGTCAATGTGTGTATGTAAATTGCAAACCCTTCAGTAACTGTATATTTATGTGTAGTATCATTTTGATGAATATTTGTTTGATTGCCATCATTTCTATCACTTTTTTATGTCTTAAGATGATAGGGAACTTTCAAATATGTGTTATAGATCATCATTCTAGTCTAGCTTATAGCTGACATATTTAAGATTTGAAGTTTATAGGTTTTGAATTCGAAATAAATTGTTGATACTGGAATGGATTACTTAAATAAAAATATGAAGTATACGTCAAAGCTATTTAGTTTTATCGAACCCATTAACTTGTGGGGCAAATTCGTCCTCAAATATGAAGTGCATGTACTAATCTTTAATTCTTGGTTCTTGCTGAAAAGGAAACCTTAATACATTATTGCGGCATTCATATAAATTTAGGACTTATAGTCCTAACGGAAAGAACGAAGAAGAGTCATTTGATTTAATCACAAGAAATGCGTAGTCAACATCATGATACGCATTATAACATAAACAACAAATGCAAACTAATAGAAAAATGGAAGTTGTATGACCACAGTAGATGAAAAGGTAAATCATTCTTTTATATTCATTTGAATTGATTTCTCTTTTATTGTTTATGAAATGAATGTCTTTTCTTTTATGTTTTTACTAGACATTTCTATAATAACTCCTTATGTTCTTTATTCTTTATCTATTAGCAAAAAATAAGAGGTAAATCTATTAACAAATTTTTGATTCTATGTCATAGACACAACCATATCCATCTACAAATTTAAGTAATTTATATTTTTTCCATACGTTCACATTCATTCACAACTGTTGATGCACACAATTTCTTCCTTTATAAATTGGACAAAAAAATGTTAGTTCACTATACCTTTGTATTTCATCATCTTATAATTCTAGTGTATTTTTTTATTTATCGGTTATTCGTTTTATTCGGATTGATATATTTTTTTGTTTATTCCTTTTCATTTTTTATGAATATGACCTCCCTTCATTTCAAAAAGAATGACTTAATTTGACTTTGCACGGAGTGTAAGAAAATAAAGAAGACTTTTAAATCTTGTTATTTTAAATTAAAATTATGTCAAATATACTAAATTTTCCTTTAATGTTGTGGCTTTAAACATGTCAGTGAAAATCTAAAATAAAAATGTTACCCAAAAAAAAAGAGATTATTCTTTTTTAATCAAATTAAAAAAAAAGTGAGATCATTTTTTTAAACAAAAAGAATAAATAGTACTTTATAAAGCAATAAATAAACAACATTATAGTCAAGACTTTCATCTACTCTTATAGGAATTTTTAAGAACAAACTTACAAAAACAAAATAAAATAAAACTGATGAAGTACTTTATGTAGTAATATAGTATAATAATTTAGCTAATCTCTTGTCTACTTTTATTAAAATATAATTTAATATATTTTATATTTTTTGAAAATTGTTTTACCTTTTGTGCTTTTAACTTAATTACATTGTAAAAATATATTTTTATAAATTCATATCAAGTAGTGACAATTCGTAAAGAATGTAGCATGACTTTTGGGATTACAATTTATGAGAAATATAAAAAAATGTCAAAATTCTTACTTTGGTTGACAGCACAGTTTCTTATCCAATGGATATTTGATGCGCACTCTCATTTTCTCATTCCTCTTGACACTACATCAGCTTGTTTGGTGGCTTTTTTTTTTTTAATTTCTCATTTTTTATAATATTTTGATGCCGTTGTTGCTTCAAGTATAATTTTATTACTGTATGTAAGCATGTGTTTTTTATACTATAATAAAAACATGTTATTGAAGTTATTATAATTTTTGTTGCCTCTCACTATTCATATTCTTTTATCACCATACTGTCATTTGGTTATTCTTTTATTTCACTGCCCATTGTAATTTTATGTTTGTGAATTGTGTTTTAACATGTATATATATATATTATATATATATATATATATATATATATATATATATATATATATATATATATATATATATATATATATATAAAGCTCTTATTTATCTCGAGCTTGTATTTTTTTGTTTTAAGAAATAAATAACACACATTTTAAGATTATTTACTTTTAAAAAGATCATTTTGATTAATATGGGATATTTTGCCAATGTCCAAAAATTAGCTATACTAAAAGTAGGAAGAATTTAGGTAAAAAGTATATCACAGTTTTACCCCTATATTTTATTTAAATGTTATTAATTATTTAATAAATTAAAAATATTCAATAGTAAATCATCATATTTCAGTACATAAATCAACGACCATAAAGTCTCTTAAATATGTGTTCTTTCTTTAGTTTCATGTTGGAGTAAATTTGTGAATTATCTGCTTTATTCATCTTCCAATCGGGAATATAAATAATTATTTTTGTCCTTAACAAAAAGTAAAAAAACCATACAAACCTATATTATATTCTAATTACATATATAAGTATTTGTATTAACGTGACTACATTATTGAGAATTTAAGTTGTTTGTTGCATAGTATATATAAGCCTAGCATGTGGCATTTTAGTATCTTAATTTGAATATTGTATTAGATTAACAGTTAGTTATTTTTACTTTATGCATTTTTAGTCAATTTTATAATTAAGGATGTATTTTTCTTAATAGAAAGGTCTATGTAATTTCTATTGTAAGAATAATGATTCTTTTATTAAATACTAATAGATTCGAAGATAATAAATTTATTATTTACATAAAATATTTGAAATAAACCACGTTTCAAGAACTAGTATAGATATAGATATAACAATAATGATTACATAGGAAGAAACAATTTAACTTAAGAGGCATTGATAATTTTTGGATGAAAGCGGAAGGTGGAACGGAGGGACGAGAGTTAATTCAGGTAAATGATCAGACAACATAAAAGGAGTGACCATTGACTCACATATATCTCAAAATGAACACCATTCAATATTTTGGAGTAGTATGCAAACTCTCTTATTCCTCTATTATCATCAATCAAAGATATAGTGAGGAGAGAGAAAGTGGGAGCTTAGGTCATGATCCTGGTTTCACTTTAATTTCCTACCATGGTCATGATCCTTCATCTCATCCCCCCCCCCCTTTTTTTTTTTTTGATTAATTAATTTCTTCATCTTGTCATACATCAATCAATAAACACAAAGGAATAATGGCTTTCAAGTGTTGTGTTGAACAAAGGATGGGGAAATTTGCATTCTTCCTCATATATGCTCTTCTTGAATGGGTGATGATCCTCTTGCTTTTCATTGAGGGGTTTCTTGCTTTTTTCTCTAATGAATATGCCAAGTTGTTTGACTTGAAAATCCCTTGTTTGCTTTGCACGAGGATCGATCACATTCTCGTTCATAGGGATGCAAACTTTTATTACAATGATTCTATATGTGAAGTTCACAAGAAGGATATATCTTCCCTTGCTTATTGCCATGTTCACAAGAAACTCTCTGATATAAAGAACATGTGTGAGGGATGCCTTCTATCATTTGCGACAGAGAAAGATGCTGATTGTGATAGGTACAAGTCACTAGTTGGGATTCTGCACAAGGATATTGATTGCTTTGTGGAGGATGCACTTCACACGAAGAAGGAAGATAATGAGGTTATGCTCCAAACAACTTCTTTTGTTAGGTGTTCTTGTTGTGGGGAGCCTCTCAAATTGAGATCAAAGTCAAATCCTTCTTCTCAAGCTCCTTGGAGAAATGAGGACTACACACAGCTCAAGTTCATCTCTGATAATGATTTGGATGATGGAGGTATATATTTTCCCCCCTCTTTTACTACTAACTAACTAACTAGTAAGAATAATAATAATAATAATGTCTTCTTAATTTCTTGCAGCAGGTAGAGAGGATAATATTAAAGGTGCTTCAGAGGAAATAAATGATAATGCCTTGAAAACTGCAAATTTTACAAGAAATATGTTCTTTGGTATACCATTGTCAGATTCATGTCAAGCTAGTCCAAGATGGTCACACAGGCCTAGAAAATTGAGTATGGAATTGATTTCAGAGAGTAATGATGTAGTGAATGAATCAGATAATGACATCCTACATCGGTTGAAGAGGCAAGTCCATTTGGACCACAAGTCTGTCATTGCACTTTACATGGAACTTGATGAGGAAAGAAGTGCGGCTGCTGTAGCAGCAAATAATGCGATGGCCATGATCACTCGCTTGCAAGCAGAAAAGGCAGCTGTCCAAATGGAGGCATTACAGTATCAGAGAATGATGGAGGAGCAGGCAGAATACGATCAAGAGGCTTTGCAAGTGATGAAAGATTTGCTTTTGAAAAGAGAAGAAGACATAAAGGTGATGGAAGTTGTTGTTGAGACATATAGGGAAAGATATGGAGATATGAAGGGAGTAGGAAGTGAGGTGTGTGAAGTTGGTGAATATCAAGAGTGGAATTCTTATTCTTTTTCATCCCTTAGTGAAAGATCAACTTGTGTCAGTCCTGATGAAGGAGACCAACATAGATTAGGCCCTTTCGAACCACATCTTGATTTTGAGCATGAGAGATGTTACCTCATGGGTTTAATGACCAAGCTTGAAGACAAAATTAAAACATCTAAGGATGGATTTTATGAATTTGAAGGAAAAGGTTCGTATGTACGTAATTCAATCTTTTTGTTTTGGTTTTCTCATGACTTTTGCAGATCATATTTATAATTTCTTGTTGGTAGGAAGTGAAAGTAAGGCCATTCTTAGAAGAGAAGTTTCAGTAATTAGAGAGAGGTTGAGTGCCATCGAAGCAGAGAGCATGTTTTTAAAACATGCTACTATGACATTACAGAGGGACGATGAAGGAATCAAACTCTTGACAGAGATAGCTCAACATCTACGGAGGCTTAGGCAATCGAAGGATGGAAGCGCATGAGATCACTTTTCATCAAATATGGTGATTTCTTCCTCTCCTTTTTATCTGTGCTCGAAATTATGTTTCAACACAGAGCTATACATTTTTATTTTCCAATAATAATAATTTGGTGTCTCCATTGTTTCTAATTATTTATTTTGGACATCTACTTGTTTGTTAGGATGTGTTGTTGTTCTCGTAGAAGGAAGTTCCAAACCTTTGACATATTATGGCCTTGAGGTCTTGTGGTAATATTCTCTTCCATGCTTAAATATACCTGGATTATTATTTCACATTCACAGTAAAAATTAAATTCCATCAGTAAACTGTGACTTTATTGCCAAGTATGTATGTTGTTTAAGATCTCTTGTAGATGAGCCAGGCAAGGAACCAGGCAACTTTTGGTATAATGGAGCAAGCTTTCGCACAAGTAACTAAATACTATATACTAATTGTGTTGGACACAAGGCAAATGAAGTCATTGTATGTATATATTTAACCATGTGCTCATGGTTACTTAGATCCTCCTCCTAGTTTCCAATTGATGTTCATTTTTGACAAGTTGTTTCATCTATATATATAATGAGAGGATTTACATTAATATTCAGGGGATAACAAACCCCTCTCTCATCGTTCTACTATTTGAAAGTAGCGTGAGCATAGACAAGTGGTAGTGCAGAAGATGATGCATGTTAGTGTGACCAAAAGTTTCATAAAATCTGTCACCATTTTATTATAATTTGCACCCTAAAATATGCAATTATCAAAACTATTGAATGTGAGCTTACTAGCCATGTGAGAGAAATTGAGAGAAGAATTGAGAAAGGAAGAAATACAGAGGAAAAGGAATTAACCAACATGCGTTATCAAATGAGAAAGAGTTCCTATTTATATATCCCTTCTGACTAATTAACTAACTTTTAATTAGCATTGTAACTAACTAATAACATTTTAACTAACTCAACTAGCTATAACTAATTACGCATTACGTTCGTTCTAACACTCCCCTCAAGTTGGATGGTGGAATATGTCCACCATTCCTTACTTGAACAACATTGTGTAATTGTTTTCGCGTTGCCTTGGTGAAAATATATGCCACTTGCTCTCTGCTTGCTATGTGTACAGTCTTAACTGATCCTTCCTACATCCCTTCTCTGATGAAATGACGATCGATCTTTATATGTTTTGTTCGTTCATGATACAGGGGATTTGAATCAATTTGCATTGCTTCTTTATTATCACGGTGTAACTTCATTTGCAACTCAACTTGAGCTCCAAGATTCTTTCAATAACCGTTGTAGCCACACCAACTCTGCCACAGTTGTTGCCATACTCCTATATTCAGCTTCAGCTGAATCCTTGAGACTATATTATGTTTCTTTGACTTCTAAGAAACCAAAGATTCACCAATCTTAATACCAAAACCTATTGCAAACTTTCTAGACAACACACATGATGTCCAATCAACATCAGACTAAGCATTGATATTTCCCTACTTCTTGTTGCTCATCAATAGTCCTAAGCCAGTTTGCCCGTTAATGTAACTTACTATATGTAAGGCTGCAACATAGTGAGACTTCTTTGGTGAATGAATGAAATGACTCAATGCTGCACAACTTAAGAAACATCTGGCCTTGTCATGGCTAAGTCTAACAGTCTCCCAATTAGCCTCTGATAGACTCTTCGATCTTCTAACTGAGCATCATTTGTAATGTTAAATTGATTTTCATACTCCAAACTTGTATGCTTTTGGTTTTGTTCAAGAGGAGTCGTAGTTGACTTTCCACCGCTAGCCCAGAATCGGATACTAACTCCATATCATACCTCCTTTTGTTCATCAAAATCCCACTTTTTGACCTTGCAAATTCTATACCAAGGAAGTACCTTAATACACCCAAATCCTTCATCTTAAAGTTATGATGTAGGACATCTTTAGCCTCTTGTGCCAGTGATAAAAAGGACATCCACATGTATAAGTATAATCACAATGTCACCAACAGTGTTTGTTTTAGTAACCAATGAATAGTCCAGCTTGCTTTGTGTAAACCTTGAGTGGATGAGGGCATTAGTAAGCTTCAAGTTCCATTGTCTGCTGGCTTGTTTTAATTCATAAAAGGACTTGAGCAGCCTAAAGACTTTATGCTCTCCCTGGCTTAAAAATCCTGGTGGTAAGGTCATATAAACCTCCCCAAATAAATCCCCTTGAAGGATGACATTATACACATTCATCTGAAAAATAGACCAACTAGACTGAGCAACCAAAGCAATAACACACCTCACCGTCACTAGTTTCACCACAGTGAAGAAGGTATCATGGTAGTCCAAACCTTCTAACTTGTGTGAACCCCTTAGCAACTAGTCTGGCCTTATATCTTTCAACATTGCCATCATCTTTGTACTTAACCTCATACACCCACTTCCAATCAATAGGTTATATTTTTAGAGTCAAATCAACAACCTCCCTGGTGTGGTTGTCAGTGAGAGCTTGAATCTCTTGATCCATAGACAAAGTCCAATTACTATTGTTGGAAGCCTGGTCAAAAGAGGAGGGTTCTTAATAGAAGAGAAAAATGTGGAAAGATGAGATTTATAAGGTGTGATATTAGAGTAGGACATGGAAGAAGAAATAGGATCAAATGTTTTGGAAGTAGTGACATAGTCAGTATGCCAGATGGGTGGTTTGGTGGAACTAGAAGATTTTCTTTGAGGAAGCAGAGGTGTAAGATGAGGAAAGATAGGGTTCAAATCTTGAACAGAATATTTCCTTTTTTTGTATTGTATTATTTTTCAAAGGAGGCATGTACATGATTATATAACTACAACTAAGTTACAATATATGGAAAGAACTAATATCTTCCTATTTTCCAAAGATTATCATAATCGAATTTTTATTTTAAAAGATCACAGAATATCTCTACAAATCCTCAAAATATCTCTACAGTCCCCCTCAAGTTGGTGCATAGATGTCGAACATGCCCAACTTGCTCCCAAACTTGGAGAAATTTTTGCTCGAAACTACTTTAGTAAGAAGATCAGCCAATTGGTCCTCCGATCGAATCATGGGTAACTCTAATATATTTACATCCAAATTTTCCTTGATGAAAACCCTGTCTACTTCTACATGCTTGGCACGACCGTGTTGTACCAAATTGTGTGCAAATATCATCACGTGCCGCCTTATTATCATAATATAGTTGGATTGGTGCCTTAGGTGGATAACCCAAATCTGTTAAGAGAAGTCCCAACCACAAAGTTTCACATATTCCAAGTTTCATTCCTCTGAATTCCGCCTCGGCACTTGACTTATCAACAACATTTTGCTTTTTGCTTCTCCATGTAACAAGATTTCCTCCCACAAAAGTGAAATATCCCAAAGTAGACCGTCTGTCATTGATATCTCCAGCCTCATCAACATTCGTATATACATTTATTACTAGAGGATCTATACATTTTGTGAACAAAATTCCCTTTGCTGGAACAGACTTCAAATATTTCAAGATGCACATAGTTGCGTTCATATGTTGCTCTCCAATGCGTAAATCGACTCAAAGTAACACCGATCACACTTGGTCCATTAATGGCCAAGGTGCTTCATCTCGAATTTTACCATGTTGTCTCTTCAAGAACAAAGTGTGATCGGTGTTACTTTGAGTATAGCCAAATGCCTTCATACATTTGATGAATTTTTCAAACCACACACTTGGTAATTGTTTCAGTCCTTAAATTGATTTCTTCAATCTACATACTTTATGATCATGTGATCTCGGTATCCCATACCCTCGAGGATAGTCCATATATACTTCTTCAGACAACTCACCATGTAGAAAAGCATTTTTCACATCAAATTGTTGTAGTGGACAATCAAAATTTGCAGCCAAGGATAATAGCACTCGAACTATGTTGATTTTTTAGCAACAGGTGCAAATGTTTTTGTATAGTCGATTCCATAAGTCTGAGTATATCCCTTATCCACCAACCTGACTTTGAATCATTCTATCATACCATTTTTTTTGTACTTTACTATATTCACCCATAGACATCCAACTGTTTTCTTTCATGATGAACAATCGACAAGTTCCTATCTATCATTTGTTCAAAGATTTCATCTCTTCATCGATAGCTGCTTTGCATTTTGGATCAGTTAAGGCTTCCTGGACATTATTAGGAATAGATACAACATATAATTGATTTACAAATGACTTATTCGATTCCGACAAAATATGATTAGACACAAAATAGCTCAATAGGTATCCAGTCCTACCAGAAATTTTTTGTATATAGGTGGGTTTAGGAAAACCTCATTGTGTCGTGCTTGTAGTTGTTTGACTGATGGTTTAGGTACAAAATCAAAAACATTTGGAGTTGGTGACGATTGATTTAGCATATCAGTTGCTTGTTGAATGAGCGGTTCATGTGATATTGGATTAACTTGTCCAATTTCTTAATTTCCAGTAGCACCCAAATCTTCTTCATCAATTTTCTAATTTTCAGCAGTACCCAAATCTGATTCTACCATATCTTGGTTATGTCTCATTTCTTGATGTTCACCGTCACATAAATTTTATTCATATACAACCTGGTTACTAGGTGCAGAAAGTATCAATTTTTCATAATTTAGAGACAAACTAGCCTTCACGTCCTCCCCTTGGAGTTTTGTTTCATTAGAAAAATACATAGACTCTTCGTGAAAAACAACATCCATTGTAACAAACATTCGTTGAGTTGGAGGAAAAACATTTTTAGCCCTTTTGATTAGTAACATATCCCATGAAAAAACACTGCAGTGCACGAGGGGATAGTTTATCGCACTGATGCTTATGAAGATGTACAAATACTACACAACCAAAAATACGAGGAGTCAAATTTGGGACTGCCGATGCATCACCGCTTTAGGAAGAGCTTGAGATGTTGTTTTAAAGTTAATTTTTCTAGAATACACTCGATTAATTAAATATGTTGCACAACTGAGTGCTTCTCCCCAATAACATTGTGGTAGATGAGCTTCAGTCAATAGAGCACGAATAACTTCTAACAAATGACATTTTTTTCTTTCGGATACCCCATTATATATTGGGGTATATTGGGACAAGTAGTTTTATGAGCAATTCCATGTGTTTCTAAATATCGCTTAAGTTAACAGTTGGAATACTCTCCCCCATTGTCACTACGTAGAACTCTTACTTGGCAATTATATTGAGTGCAAATCATTTTATGTAACTTTTGAAACAACAAATTCACTTCACTTTTGGACTTCATCAAACACACCAAGTCATTCTAGTATAATCGTCTATAAAAGTAACAAACCAACGTGATCCACCGAACATATTCACCTTGGATGGACCCCAAATATCTGAATGTATAGTCATAAAAGGAATTGAACTTTTTCATTTTTGGTGAAAAAGGCACACGTTGACTCTTTAAAAGTTCACATACATCACAATGGAAATCAGTAAATAACCTAGGAAACAACTTATTAAGATATCCAAAAGAAACATGTCCCGATCGTCGATACCATAGCCAAATATAAGATTTCCTTGTTTTGTCCTCACAACTAATCACATTAATCGGTAATGCTTGGCGCAACTAATTAGAACTTTTTGACTCCAAATTCAAGCAATGCAACTTCTCTCGTCTAGTACCATAATCAATCATCTTCATCATCTGGATGTCCTCAAACACACAATAGTTAGGCCAAAACATCACAGCAAAAGATAGAGTAGTGGTAATTTGAGAAATAGACAAAAGGTTGCAATCCAACGATGGAACTACTAAGACATTGTCTAAATTTAAATTACTAATGAGAGACAAAAATCCTTCCCCAATGATATATGCCGAAAAACCATTAGCGGTGGAAACATACTTTTGTGACAATGGTTTAAGGGATGAAACTTGTCTAGAATCAAATATCATGTGATCTGTATCTTCGGAATAAATTATTCATGTATATTAGAAACAAGTGTAGATAAATTTAAAGCCTTACCATAGTTACCTCTCGTTTCTATCAAGGTTGTGGATTGTCTAGCAACATCTTCCTTGGCATTTGTTTCTACAGTTGCAGCAGTGGACTTTGGCTTGCATTTCTCTTTCTTGAATCACAGTTCTAATACCACCATTCTAGATATCCGACAATCTCAAAACAACAATCTTTTGTGAACCCCGACTGATCAAAATGATTACACTAATAAGTGGACATTTTGATACCCTTAGACCTCATTTGATCTAGTTAATTTTGAGAGAATCGATTTTGATTAGATCTATATTTGCTCACCATGGCGGCTGCTTCAGATTTTTCAAGATCTCCATTCACTATTGCATGCCCAACAGATTCACGACAAACCATTGAGTAACATTCTTCTAATCGAAACATGATCCTTCATCAAGATTTCCCCACGAATCTGTTCAAATTCACCATCCAAGCTAGCGAGAAATATGTGCACCTTTTGTTGTTGAATAGACTTGCGGTAAGAACTGACATCCTTTTCATTTTCCATGATCACCTTATCACGGTGATCCAACTCACAAAAAATTTCAATCAATTCTCCATAGTAGGAAGAGAAAGATATGTCGTTTTGTTTGGCAGAAAAGGCTTTTTGATTCAAAGTGAAGACTTTAGTTCATCTGCTCCATCATAAAAGGTTGTTGACAGAGCTTTCCATATTTCTTGAGCAGTAGGTAAGTGAATATATCGCTTCATGATCTCAGGAGACATAGACATCAATATCCACCACTTCACCTTTTGATTGTTTGAGTGTTTTAAAAGGCAGGGGTGTGAGGCGAGGCTTTTTATATAGTACGGAGTGAGGTGTAAGTCTCATGAATCTACTTGGTGTAGTATCATGTATATTCAGTTTCATACTTTTATTACTAGTAAAATAAGCAAAAATAAACTTTTCAATGATTTATAATTTTTATTTGAGATAAGTATTAATAATCAATAATGAACAAAAAGTATTATAGTATAATTTGAGAAATATCATTACACCAATATAAAAATATGATTTAAAGTAAAAAAAAAAAACTTAAAAATAAATTTAAAACGCCTGGGAGTGCGTTTTTACGCCAAGGACTTACGTTTATATGTTCAAGTCTTACGACTCAAATTTTAGGACTTAGACCTTATGATCTACATTTTTAATTTACGCCCCTGAGTATTTTTGGTATGCCACGCCCCGAGACTCACCCTGAGACTCGCCCCAAAAACGTTTTTGAAAACACTATTGTGTACCATTTATCATGTCCTTCATCTTTTTCAGTAGGTGGTTGTGTATTCCCATGAAGAAACAAAAATTTCTCTTTTTCACCAATATGCATCTATATGATTTGAGACCACACATTATAATTAGTTACATTTAAAATAATTCCTGTATTAAAAGAGGAATTTTCATATTGAATGACAATCGGGTAGAGTTAGAAGCATCTGATTGTCCATGGAGCTGATACCAAGTTCGAATCTTGAACGAAATATTTCCTTTTTATTGTATTCTATTATTTTCCAAAGGATGCATGTACATGATTATATAACTACAACTAAGCAAAAATATATGGAAAGAACTAATATCTTCCTATTTTACAGGTAGAGTTAGAACCATCTAATTTGTCCATGGCGCTGAAACCAAGTTCAAATCTTGAACAAAATATTTTCTTTTTTTGTATTCTATTATTTTCCAAAGGATGCATGTACATGATAATATAACTACAACTAAGTAACAATATATGAAAAGAACTAATATCTTCCTATTTTACAATGATATCCAATCGAGTTCCTATTTTAAAATATTACAGAATATCTCTACAAGCCCTAAAAATATCTCTACAAGGTGATGGGGAGTTAAGAACTGAGGGTGAAGGAATGGTATGTGAATTGATGGACTGAGGATCAGGTGTGACAAGAGGACGACTGGTTTGAGGGTTTGAAAAGATAGCATGACAACAATCATTTGCAGGATTAGGGAATGCAGATAAATAGACTAGAAAAATAGGAGTATGATGAGGTTGCGAATCTAGAAGAGTATGTTTGGGATGTTTAAATGGAAAAATATCTTCCTTAAATGATACATCTTTGTTAACATAAACGGAACTTGTGGCATTATTGTAAAGTTTGTAACCTTTTTGTGTATCAAAATATCCCATAAAAACAAAAGTAATTGCCTTGGGAGAAAAATTGGCAGTGGTGATCGGTCTAGTGGCATAACACAAGCAGTCAAAAACTCGGAAATGGTGTAATTTGGGCACTTGATTATGGAAGACCTCATACAGAGATTTTCCTGCCAAAATAGATGAGGGAAGTCTATTTAAGAGTGGATGAGCTTGGAACCTGAGTGCCCTTGCCATTTCAAAAACATATCTATGTTTTGTTTACGCAATGTCATTTTGTTGAGGTGTGTGGACACAAGTACTCTAGTGAATATATCAAGAGAAGTAAAATGAGTGATATTGTGAGTTAAAAAGTTCAAGACCATTGTCTGACCTAACAATTTTAATAGAAGTTGAAAACTGATTTTTGATGAGACTAATAAATGTTTTGATAAAAGTCACAACTTCACTTTGTATCTCAACAAGAAAATCCAAGTCATTCAGGAGTAGTCATCAGTAATGGTAAGAAAAAACCCATAACCATTATAAGAACATTGCTTATAAGGCCCCCAAACATTCACATGCAGAATTTCAAAAGGGGATACAATTTTATTAGTGCTAGAAGAGAAGGGGAATCTAGTTTATCTTGCAAGAGGACACACAGGACATGAAAGAAAAACTTTATTCTGCAACTGAGGCCTTAGTGAGTCTATTTGTGGGAACTAAAAAAAGTTCAATTGTACCATATTAACACATTAAATATGTAGAAATATATATTCATTATAAAGTACTAACAAATCCTTTGTCAATCAAACACATCCCAATTAAATATAGTAGTCAGTTTCAACTTTAAAACATTTAGTTTATACTAATACTAAGTTGCATATTAATGATCCTAATCTCAAAATAAAAAGTAAGGGGCATATGGCAAAATTGGTAGAAGCTACGAACTTAATTGGTAATGAAATAATAATTTAAATTAATATTACATGTATCACACAGTAACTTGTTGATCTTTAATTCCAAGATTACTTATTTAATGGGATAATACTCAATTACCCCCCTAGCCTATACCCAAAATCCCTACGACACACCTTATCTTTGATGAGGTCCTATTACCCCCTCCAACTTGGTTTTTAAGTAATATATTACCCCTTGCGTGCCTACGTGGCAAAAATAATCTGCAAGGTCGATTTGTTTGTTGAACACGCGTCGGGACCCACTTTTTCACTTTTCGATAAAGTGACTTTACACTTCCCTAGTCTGGCGTTTACTCTTTTCCAAATTCATTTTACCAAAAATGTAGATGAAGATAGAGGGAAAGTGTTTGCATGTGTGATTTCAAAGCTAAGAAATTAGATTTCCAGTCAAAATTTGATTTTCGTTGTTGGATTTTGGGAGTTAATTTTTGGTTGCAGTGTGTGGATCGATTTCAATCGTGACAGTGTGGGACGTGGGTCGATTTCATTCAGCAAGAATCATGACTGAGTTGAGTTCAAAGGTTAGTTTTTTCTTCATTTATTTTGTTTTTTGTTGTTATGCTTAGATTTTGTAGTGGTTATGCTTAGATTTTATAGGGGTTATGATATGTTAAATATTGATTTCGATTTTGAGTGAAATATAACTTTTAGGGTTTATGTTGTGGTTCTGTTAGATATCAAATTTCTTATTTTTAGGGTTGATGTTATTCATATATTCATACTATCACCTTTGTTGTTATGGGTGTATGTAACTTGTTATTCATACATTAATATGAAACGTGTTTTGGGTGTGGGTTGGTTGGGTGGTATTATATTTGTGTGAGTTATGTTGTTATAATATGAAACATGCAAGAAGATAAAGACGAGTTGGGTGTTTTTCTGTGCTGTCTTATATTCTGGGTTACAATAAAGTAACTTCATGTTGGGTATTGTGTTGTGTCTGTGTGGGTGTGGGGTTAAAGTTAAATAACATTATCCTAAGAAGAAAATATATATTGGATGTTGTGTTGTGTCTGTGTGGGGTTACATACCTAATTGTAAGAAGATAAAGATATGTCGTGTATTGTGTTATTTATGTGGGGTATTGTGTTCTGTATGTGTGGGGCTGGGTATGTGTTTTCTTCAACTTGAATTGTTTTTATAACTATTTGGGTATGTGTTTTCTTAGTCAATTATTATATTCTATTAGCAACTTTTACTTAATTATTGTTATGTTTATGCATATAGGTATGAGTGGGTTTACATTCATTACTTTAAAGTTTTATCATGGTGGGGCCTTGTTGTATGAAGGTGATAAAGCAAGATATGTGGGTGGGTTAGTGAGTGAATATTATGATATTGATGTGGATACAATATCATACTTTGAGATAAAGGACTATATTAAAGAACTAGGGTATAGTCCAAATTGTAAATTTAGTGTCCGGCCACCTAATAGTTGCATTTTAGGAGATATTGACAATGATGATATTCTCTTAGCAATGTGTAATTGTTTGCAAAGTGGTTTTGTTTTGGAAGTATATGTCCACATGCCTGGTGAGGATTCTGGTGCAACTTTTAAAAAATTTGGGACCACTGAGGATAGTGGATATAATCAAGGTGAGGCTGCTTATAATGGAGTAGATATAACTATAAATACTACCTCAAATATTCCTTCTACTTCAAACCCAACAGCTCTAAATAGTGATCCATCAGATTCTGAAGATAGTGAATACTCTGTAAAAGAATCTGATGAGTCAACTGAAGAGAGTGATGATTCTGAAGATAGTGAAATACTTGAAGATGATCAATATGGAAGTGATGTTCATGAGGAGTTAATTCAACTGAGGGCTGAGAAAAGATCTTTTCTGAGGAGGAAAAAAAGAAGGGAAAAAATTCCTGCAGATACTGAAGAAGTAGCATGTGGTAATGTTGGAGCAGATCTTGGGTTTGATGAGACAGCTATCAATAGCTGTACTTTAGAAGGAAGGTTGGGGGGTGATGAACCATATTATGCAAGTTCTGATGCTTGTAGTTTTGAAACTGACACAGATGATAGTTGTCTACAGGAAGGTGAAAAAATGAAGTTGAAACTGCCTAACACAAAAAGGAAAAAACATACCATTGAGAGAGTCAGATTTGATCCCAATATTAAGAAGATTGTGTGGCAATTGGGTATGGTTTTTGAAAGTGTAAAAGAGTTTAGATTGGCAGTCACTAAGTATGCAATTTAGAGAGGGGTTCAGATTGAAAAGTGTGTGAATGAGCCAAATAGAGTAAGGGTGAGATGTTGTAAGGTAAATTGCAAATGGTTGTTATATGCAAGTTTGGACAAGAAGACTAATAACTTTGTTATTAAGACTTACATGCCAGTCCATTCATGTCAAAAGGCTACTAGGAATTATTTGTGCAACTCTAGATTCATTGCTTCTGTTTTTAAAAAGAAAGTTATTGAACAACCAAATATCAGAGTGTTCAAGCTGCAAGAGTTAATCCGTAAGAAGTATAATGTGCATGTTGGTAAGACCACAACTAGAAGAGCAAGAGCTAAAATTTTGAATGAACTTATGGGTGATCATGTTAAGGAATTTGGGAGAATTCTTGATTATAAGGATGAGTTGCTGAGGACTAATCCTGGGAGTACTTGTGTGGTGAAGCTAGGAGAAGCTAATGAATCTGGTAGGCCAGTATTTGAGGCATTTTACATTTGTTTTGCTGCACTCAAGATGGCATTTATGTCATCTAGAAAATGCATTGGTCTGGATGGTTGTTTCTTGAAGGGGGTTTGCAGGGGTCAATTACTTATTGCAGTGGCTAAAGATGGCAATAATCAAATGCTTCCACTTGCTTGGGCTGTAGTTGAAAATGAGAACACAATCACTTGGAGTTGGTTTATTTCTCTGTTGAAAGAAGACTTGAGATTAGGAGATGGAACAAGTTTCACAATTATGTTAGACATGCAAAAGGTAAACTTATTTTAAATTATCTGTTGGTTTATCCCTTTTTAAAACTTAATTATCTAATGTTTGTTGTAACTTGTAGGGACTGGATATAGCTATAAAGGAGTTGTTGCCAGCTTGTGAGGAAAGAAGGTGTGCTAGGCATATACTAGCAAATTGGTCAAAGAATTGGAGAGGGCTGCAAAGGAAGAATCAGTTCTGGAAGTGTGCTAGAAGTAATTTTGAAGCTGAATTCACAGAAAATCTGCACGAGTTGTCTAAATTAGGTACTGGAGGTACATCTATAGTGGATGACCTGATTTACTATGATAAAGAATATTGGTGTAAGGTGTATTTTAATTGTGAAGTCAAGTCTGATGCAATAGATAATAATATGTGTGAAAGCTTTAATGCTTGGATTTTGTCTGCAAGGCATAAAACCATTATTTCTATGCTTGAAGAGATAAGAATTAAGGTCATGAATAGGTTAGCTAGGTTAAGTGAATTTCCAAACTCTTGGATAAGCAATTTCTCTCCAATGGCAATGAAAGTACTAGAACAAAATATTGATAAGTCAATGGCATGTAACATTGATTTTAATGGAGTAACTGGCTATGAGGTTTTGGATGGATACAAACAACACACTGTATGTTTGAGAAAGAGGCAGTGTAGTTGTAGATCTTGGATGTTGAAGGGTATACCATGTGCACATGCCTTAGCTGCAATGTTGCATAAACAATATGACCCACATGATTTCATTCATCCATGCTACTCTAAAGAGAGGTACTTGATGACTTACTCACATTTCATACAACCTATGAATAACATGCCAATGTGGCCAGAATCAAAAAATCCTCTTGTTGATCCACCAGTGATAAAACAAATGCCAGGCAGACCTAGAAAGTTGAGAAGGAAAGAGGTTGGTGAAAAGAAGGTGTCTGGTAAATTATCTAAAACAGGATTAACTATGACATGTAGTCTTTGCCATATTAAAGGTCACAATAAAAGAAGTTGTCATTTACGAAGGAGTGATGGAGTTGGTTCTACTGCCGGGGAACAGAGAGCTACCCCTACTTCAAATGTTGAAGAACCATCAAGTTCAAAAAAAGGAAGGGGAAGACCAAAGGTACATTACTATTTTGTCACTTACTTTTAAAGTGTAATCAACTTACTAATATAATATTATTATTTTTTTGCTAATTAGAAATCAACAAATATTGAGAGTGAGCCTGTTGCCAAAAGGGGGAGAGGCAGACCTAAAAACACAAGTGCAAATGCAAGTGCAACAGGGGATTCATCTACAATTATTGCACCTCCAACAACTTCAAGAACAACAAGAGCTAGAGCAAGTGCAAGTGCATCAAGGGCCTCTCCTAGAACCACTGCACCTCCTACAACTTCAAGAACACCAACACATGAACAATGTGCAAGTGTAAATGGTGTTGGAGTATTATCAAGATCCAGGAGTGGTAGAGGAAGGGGTAGGGGATTGGGAAGTGCAGGAAGAGGTAGTAATCATCCACTTGAAAATTGGTTTACATGTTCTCAACGTAGTACATCACATGGTGTAGACCAGAACACAAATGTTGCACCAAAGGAAACTGCTACTACCAGGAAAGGAAAGGGTGTTGAAAACACAACTCAATTTAAAAAGCCAAGAGTCACTGGTATGGGTGTGTTTCAAGCTAAAAATGGTTTCAAAACTTTCAATGTAAGTATTGCGATGCATTCATATTGTTTGTTCTCTAATAACTTGCACATTTATTCTCTAATAATCTTAGTTCTCTAAAAATTTTGTAGCCTGGACTGCCAAGTAGCACAATATTAGCCGGACCAAAGAGAGTTTTGAGATCAAGTATTGTAACTGGGGATGTTGCTTTCAAACCGACAAGCGGATTGAAGTGGAAAGGAATTCAGGCAATCACAACTAGAAGGCTCCAGCAGATTAGAGATCAATCAAGGCTTTCAAACCCAAATGCTTCCTCCTATTCACAAGCTCAACACCCATGGAAACTATAATGTTGATATCAATGGTGTTTTATCAGTACTTTGTTGGTGGCCACTATAAGTACTATTTTGTTTCATGTTTGAAGGAAAACTAAATATTCCTATTTTTTGTTATAGTACTGAAATTACGGGTACTTATGCAATGTGAAAACTTTGTTTTGCGTATGTGTTGTGACTTGTATAATTTTGGGCACATTTAGATTTTGTACTGAAAAATTGCTCTTAAGCAATGAAATTCTGGGCACCTATGCGCTGTGACTAATTCTCGGCATTTTTACAATCAACTTTGTACTTACAACTTGCTCTCAAGAATGATTAATACCTGTTGCTTTACTTCATTTTACAACTTCCAACACAAACATATCAACATGGCAAATAGAGAATTAAGACAGTTTCAAACACAAACAAATTCAATTTTACATTACAATAGAGCAAATAAAGGTTTTGTAGTACCACACAAAATTATGGCAATTTCATATGATCCTTATACCTACCAACTTGGGTTAGAAAACTAACAAATACAACAACAAAACAAATCATCAGACAACAAAGGAATTTGCCAAAACAACAGCCTTTATTTGTTTTCTTCATTTTCATCCCTTTCATCTTCTACTTATCTTTCAATTCACCCATTTCTTTTACGTTGTCAACCTTCTCCTTTGAATTGATGTTCAGATTTTCATAACGATTTTGAAGACTTTCACCTTCATCCAAAGGAATTTTATCTAGTTTTGACTGTTCAATGTTGGAATTATCAAGCTGTTCCAGTTGCATCTTCACACGCTCATAATTTTTTCCTAACTCGTTAATCCTATTCACCAATTTAGGAATAATAAAACGAGATCTTTCATCAACTCTCTCCGTGTCTCTCCATCTAAAGAAATTACAGTTTGTGGCCTCATAGTGAGGACAAGACCAAAATCGTCTTCCGGGATTGCGATTTGACCAAGACGTCTGCATTTGCAGTAAGATTTCATGCTTGCATCGCACTTCCGCGTTAAACATTGAATCTTTCTCATCCATACACAACTTATTCAACTCGGATTTTTTCATAACCCTAACTTTATAAACATTGTCAAAAAAAATAAGAATTAATAATCGACATAAAAAGATGTAAAGAATATATTAAATTTTACTTTACCTTTTCAAATCAAGGAGCTTAAATGATAATGGATCTTCTTCAAAAATGAAGAACCATAAACATGGTGGTATTTTTTTGAAAAAAGGAAGAAGATGCTATTGAGAGAAACAATAAAATTCATTTTTGTATTTTTTTCAAATTGCTTTGACACGTGGCTCATTTTCATTGGCCATTGTTAACCAAAAGCTGCACTCACTTTGCCCTCACTCCGCACTCACGCGCCCTACATGGGTGAAAACACGTTTTTTGCCACGTAGGCACGCAAGGGGTAATATATTACTTAAAAAACAAGTTGGAGGGGGTAATAGGACCTCATCAAAGATAAGGTGTGTCGTAGGGATTTTGGGTATAGGCTAGGGGGGTAATTGGGTATTATCCCCTTATTTAATTTATAATTAATAGGAGTATAGTACTTATCAATTTATACAAGAAACACAAATACTAATGTATCACAATTTAATGGTCATCTCAAAAATATAAATAAAAATCAAATTAACAACAACATATATGTAGTTTCATACCTCTGATTGTCTGATCTATTTTACTATGCAATTAAAACTCTGATCTATTTTATACATTGCAAATCGAGACTCATTTTTTTTTCCAGATTTTTGAATGTCAGGTTTTTTTTTTCAAATTCTTCATTGTCTTAGCAAAATCAAAATATTCATTATGTATCTTCTCATTGTTTTTGTGATTTTGAATCAAAATTGAAAGGATCTTCGATGAATTGGAAGAAGAAATTTAAAATCCCACTTATGTATCATTCATAACTCACCTTGATTTTCCAGACTCTTTAACGTATTCATGATCATGTATCGGCTATTGTTTTCAACTTTTAAAATCTATTATGATTTGGGAAAGAATTAAAAGATAAAATTTGAAGTGTTTGAAACCATACGAATTTGGAATAGAATTGATAGAAAAAAAATTAAATTTTGAATTTAAGGCGGACAAATTTGGAAGAGAATTGAGAAGAAAATTTAAATTTTGATTTGATTAAATCTGATAAGATTTTGAAGAGATTGAAATCAACTAAATAGCGTGATTTGAGGAACTAACAATCAATTTTATATTCTCTTTCCTTTAAAAGTTTAACTGAATTTGTTTTAATGTATCCAACTTATTTGTTATGTATCTGAATAACTTTATTTTTAAGGGACTTTCTTAAATTTAAAAAAAGTAGGGGTAGAATGTAATTTAAATCTTACACTATGGGATTTAGGTAAGTTATACATAAAAAAGTCAGAAAATAATTTTTTATTTCTCAACAATAGGATTTCAGATTTTAATAATAAAAATTAAAAATAACATTAAAGTTAACAAAAATTAATCGTTATTTCGATAAAAAAAAAATCAGATTAAGAAAATAAAAAGAATAAGATAAAAGTAAAAAAATTATAAAAAAGCAAAAAAATTAAAATTGATTGAATCATAAAAAAATTATATGTTGAATTAAGATTTAGAAAAACTCTTTTACTTTTTGGTGATGAATTTTCTTTTAAAAAAAAAAAAGAACAAATGATTGAGATTTGAGAATAACGTGGAGAAAGAAATAGGAAAACTAATAACAACAAAAATAAAAATCAACTAATAAAAAGAAAATCAATTGATTGATATACCTTATAAATCACAAATTACTATATTATGAAAGAATATTTGTTATTTAATTATATTAGGATTTCTTTTCATATTTGATTATTTTATTAAAATTAGGATTTCTTTTCATATTTGATTATTTTATTATTAAATAATATTTTTCTTATTTCATTCATATTGTTAGAAATCTTTTGTTATAAATCAAAAACTAGAAATTCGTATTTGATTTGCAATGTTTATACATGTTCGAATTTTAAATCTACATTGAAATACAAGTTCAAAAAAAGAGAAAGAAATAGTTGGATCAGTCATTACACGATTATTACTGCCAAAGACACAATGTATCTCATTTATTTTGATTCTTAAATTAGTCTTGTTAGTTTTATTATTGATTTGATACATCATTGCTACAATCGTTGTTTGTTCCGCGCATCTGATACTTAATTTTCAATGTATCTCGTTTATTTTGATAAATACACTATGTATAAAATTAAATATCTTGATATATAAATATGTAAACATTGATAATCTTATTGTATCAGATACATAATCAACTACTAAATGATACCTTTATAGATACACTTTATTTCAGCTTACACACAATATTCTTTCACAACCTTATTGTATCAGATACATTATTATCAACAAAAAAATTATAGAAAAACATCTGATCAACTTGAAATCTTCCACAATTGCATATTTATCTTTCAAGGCAAACAACATATCTTTCTTCCAGAATCATAGACTGAATAAAGATACTGTGATGATTCAAAAATCTGTTGACATTAAAGAAATTAGTGATACATTTCGTAAAACAGTTACTTCTATGCATCAATCACAAACAATCAAACAACTAAACTTATATACTTATATCAGGTACAAATATAACTTTAATCTGATACATACCTCATTCTTGAATATTTTGATGCTTTTACAACAAAATATATGCATAATGTATCATCTATAAAGTATAGTATTCCACAAACAACAAGATATACAAATAGTAATGTATCATGTTAGATATTTGGTAATGAAACAATAATTTAATTTAATATTACATGTATCATAAAGTAACTTGTTGATCTTTAATTCCAAGATTACTTATTTAATGTATCTATGTCACGACCCAAAACCGAGCCGCGAGTGGCACCCACACTTATCCTACTATGTGAGCGAACCAACCAATCTAAACCCCAACATTTTAAACATAATGAACAAAATACAACGCGGAAGACTTAAACTCATTAATGAAAATCAATTCAATAAACTTCTAAAAACTCAACATCTATTATTCCCCAAAATCTGGAAGTCATCATCACAAGAACATCTATCCTCAAATTACTACTCTAAGAGTATCTAAGAAGCTAAAATCAGTAAAAAGCTAGTCCATGCCGGAAGTTCAAGGCATCAAGACATGAAGAGGAAGATCCAGTCCAAGCTAGAAGCATTAGTTCACCCTGAAATCCGGTGTAATGAAGACTGGCTAGAGTTGCGGTTGAGTTGAAGGCGACGGTCCGTTTGCTGCACTCCACAAATAACAAAGAAAGAAACATACAAGTAGGGGTCAGTACAAAACACGAGTACTGAGTAGGTATCATCGGCCAACTCTAAATAGAAAACAGTATATATCTGATAACATCATAAAATCAACTACAATACTCAATCTGTAGCAACATCAAGTACTATAATCATTAGTAAATAACGCCAAGTACACCCATGAGGACTCAAGCCTCAATACCATACTCATTTGGGAATTAGGTTCATTAAATTGAGTATATTAACATCTTTCAAGATTTATTATCTTTATTCCTCTCGTGTCGGTACGTGACACTCCGCTCCATATAATATCCTGGTGTCGGAACGTGACACTCCGATCCTCATATACTATCCTGGTACCGGAACGTGGCACCCGATCCTCTATTACTATCCTGGTGTCGGAACGTGACACCCGATCCATATTCTATCCTGGTGCCGGAACGTGGCACTCCGATCCTCATTCTATCCTGGTACCGGAACGTGGCACCCGATCCATATACTATCCTGGTGTCGGAACGTGACACTCCGATCCTCATTCTATCCTGGTACCGGAACGTGGCACCCGATCCATATACTATCCTGGTGTCGGAACGTGACACTCTGATCCTCATATACTATCCTGGTACCGGAACGTGGCACCCGATCCCCTAATCTCACTACTTTTGTTCATCAAGCCTTATTTTATACCACGGCATCATCATTTAACAAAGTAGATTAGGGTTTTTCAAGATTTAGGATTCAATAGCTTCATCATGCTTAGTTTATCACAATTATATAATCACATTCATGCAAGCATACAATTAAGCATATAGAAGGGTTTACAATACTACCAATACATATCATTCTCTATTAAGAGTTTACTACGAATAGCATAAACCATAACCTACCTCCACCGAAGATTCGTGATCAAGCAAGCAAATTCCCCAAAGCTTGTGTTTCCTCTTCGTTCGTATCTCTCTCGATCGTTTCTCTTTCCCTCTCTTGTTCTTTCTATTTTTCTTATTCAACCCCTTTTTCTTTTACCCTAATTAGCATATAATTAAGTATAAAAGATGATAAAAATAACCCACTAATTATTCCATGGTTACCTCCTTTAACCCCCAAGTAATTGAGTTATTAATATTAAACCACTAACTTTATAATTAAAGAAGGAATAGTCCAAAATGCCCCTTAAATTACTTAACAGAAATCTGACCCAGCCTGGGATTACGCAGCCTGTGACGGCCCGTCGTGTCTGCGACGGTCCGTCCTTCTGCTTCCCTCACAAAGTTCAGAGACTCAATTTCCTTGAAGATTCTGTGACGGTCCGTCGTGCCCACGACGGTCCGTCCTGCCATGTCATCACGAAATTCAGAGACTTAATTTCTGTGGAAGATGTGTGACGGTCCGTCGTGCCCACGACGGTCCGTCCTGCCATTCTGTTACGAAGTTCAGAGAGTCGATTTCAGTACCCAAATTTCAGAATTCTAAGTGTTTTGGAACGATACCCCCTCGACGGTCTGTCGTGCCCATGACGGTCCGTCGTGGGTTCCGTCGACTCAGACAGTTTTTCCAGAAATAAAATTTGCTGCTCAAAACGACTAAACAGGTCGTTACAATAGATACCAATTTACCCATCGTTCATCCTCGAACGGTCAGAAGAAGAAAAACGAGGGCGAAAAAGAGTACCTGAATCTGTAAACAGGTGTGGGTATCTTTCTTGCATATCAGCCTCCTTCTCCCAAGTGGCCTCTTCAACTGGTCGATTCTTCCATTGAACCTTGATGGATGCAATCTCCCTTGACCTCAACTTGCGGACTTCTCTATCTAAAATAGCAACAGGCTCCTCCTCATAAGACAAATTCTCATCAAGCAGAACCGAATCCCAACGAATGATGTAGTTTCCATCCCCATGGTATCTTTTCAACATAGACACATGAAATACCGGATGCACTCCTGACAGTCCTGGGGGCAAGGCTAATTCATAAGCCACCTCCCCTACTCGCTTAAGTACTTCGAATGGTCCGATATACCTTGGGCTTAGCTTACCTCTCTTAGCAAACCGCATCACCCCTTTTATGGGTGAAACCTTTAGCAAGACTTGTTCACCCTCCATGAACTCCAAGTCTCTAACCTTTCGATCTGCATATTCCTTTTGCCTACTTTGAGCCGCTAAAAGCTTTTCTTGAATGCATTTCACTTTATCTAACGATTCCCTCAGAAGGTCAGTACCCCAAGGTCTAACCTCAAATGCATCAAATCAACCAATGGGAGATCTACATCTCCTCCCATACAGTGCCTCAAATGGGGCCATACCAATGCTTGAGTGATAGCTATTATTGTAGGAGAACTCTGCTAAGGGTAAGAAGTTATCCCAATGACCACCAAATTCTATCACACATGCACGAAGCATATCCTCCAACACTTGGATCGTTCGCTCAGACTGACCATCGGTCTGAGGGTGAAATGCGGTACTCAGATCCAACCTAGTACCCAATTCAGCATGCAATGTTTTCCAAAACTTAGAAGTAAACTGCGTACCTCTATCTGATATGATGGAGAGTGGAACCCCATGCAATCGAACAACTTCCGAGATGTAAAGTTTGGCTAGCTTCTCTGCATTATAAGTCACCTTGACTGGAATGAAGTGAGCAGACTTAGTTAACCTATCAACAATCACCCAAATGGAGTCATACTTACCCATTGTCTTTAGAAGACCAACCACGAAATCCATTGCGATTCTCTCCCACTTCCATTCCGGAATGGGCATTCTCTGAAGTGTTCCTCCGGGCCTCTGGTGTTCATACTTCACTTGCTGACAGTTTGAACATTTGGCAACAAAATCAACAATGTCGCGCTTCATTCTACTCCACCAAAAGTGTTGCTTTAGGCCACGGTACATCTTGGTTGCACCAGGATGTATAGAATACCTTGAACTATGAGCTTCTGTCAGAATAGTGTGGATCAAATCATCGACGCGGGGTACACATACCCTTCCCTTAATTCTCAAAACACCTTCCTCATCAATTTGTGCTTCCTTAGCCTCTCCTCGCAACACTTTATCTCGGATCCGGATCAATTTCTTATCATTAAACTGCTTTCCCTTAATCTTGTCAAGGAAGGAAGATCTTGCCTCCACACAAGCTAAAACTCCTCCCTTCTCATTTACCTCTAACCTCATAAAGTCATTAGCCAGAATCTGAACTTCTCTAGCCAATGGGCGTCTAGAACCTTGCAAATGAGCTAGACTTCCTATGTTTCCGGCCTTTCTACTTAAAGCATCTGCCACAACATTAGCTTTTCCCGGATGATACAAGATTGTGATATCGTAGTCCTTCAGTAGTTCCATCCATCTCCTCTGTCTCAAGTTCAAATCCTTCTGAGTAAAGACATACTGTAGGCTACGATGATCCGTATAGACTTCACACTTAACCCCATATAAATAGTGCATCCATTGCTTCAATGCAAATACTACCGCGGCCAATTCCAAATCATGGGTTGGATAGTTACGTTCATGCACTTTTAATTGCCTTGAAGCACAAGCAACCACATTCTTCTCTTGCATTAGCATTGCACCCAAACCCGAATAGGATGCATCACAATAGACAATGAAATTCTTACCTTCCACTGGCAATGTGAGAATGGGTGCAGTAGTCAACAAAGTCTTGAGCTTCTGAAAGCTTTCTTCGCACTCGTCCGACCATACAAATGGGACATTCTGCTTAGTCAAGCTTGTCAGTTGGGAAGCAATAGAAGAGAACCCCTTGACAAATCGGCGGTAGTAGCTAGCTAAACCAACAAAACTCCTCACCTCCGTAGCATTAGTGGGTCTTTCCCAACTCTTCACTGCTTTGATCTTAGATGGATCCACCATCACCCCATCTTTAGAAACTACGTGTCCCAAGAAGGACACCGAATCTAGCCAAAACTCACACTTGTAGAATTTGGCGTAAAGCTTTTTCTCCCTTAATACTTCCAACACAATTCTCAAATGCTCCTCATGTTTTTCCTTACTCTTTGAGTATACCAATATATCATCAATGAATACGATGACAAAGAGATCCAAATATGGCTTAAAAATCCCATTCATCAAGCTCATGAAAGCGGCAGGGGCATTCGTAAGCCCAAAAGACATTACTAAAAATTCATAATGCCCATATCTGGTCCGAAAAGCAGTCTTGGGCACATCTGTTGCCCGTATTTTCAATTGATGATAACCAGATCTCAAATCGATTTTCGAGAAGGTACAAGCACCTTGTAACTGATCGAACAAATCATCAATGCGAGGAAGAGGATACTTGTTCTTAATAGTTACCTTATTCAGTTGTATATAGTCTATGCACATCCGGAAACTCACATCCTTCTTCTTCACAAATAACGCCGGAGCACCCCAAGGAGATGCACTTAGTCTAATGAAGCCTTTGCTCAACAACTCTTGAAGTTGGGCCTTTAACTCTCTTAACTCAGCGGGAGCCATTCTATAAGGGGGTATAGGAATGGGGCGAGTACCCGGTTCCAAATCAATGCTAAAGTCAATATCTATATCCGGTGGCATACCAGGAAGATCTGCAGGGAACACATCCAGAAACTCACGGACTACCGAAACCGACTCAATTGAAGGTACTTGGGTAGTGTCATCCCTGAGATGTGCCAAGAAAGCTAAACACCCTTTGCTAACCATTTTCTTAGCACGAAGAAAGGAGATGATATGAACCGGAGTGGAAGTGTAGTCGCCCTCCCATACTAACGGATCTGTCCCAGGCTTGGCTAACGTCACAGTTTTAGCGTTACAATCCAAGATTGCAAAATTTGGAGAAAGCCAAGTCATACCCAGAATTACATCGAAGTCAACCATTTCTAGGATAACCAAATCTACATAAGTATTGCTCCCTACAAAATTCACCAAACAAGACCTATATACCTTTTCAACTATCACAGACTCACCCACCGGAGTAGAAACACGAATAGGCATGTCAAGCAATTCACAATGTAATTTAAGACCATTAGCAAATGAGGAAGATACAGAAGAAAATGTGGATCCAGGATCAAACAATACAGAAGCCATGCAATCACAAACCAAAAGATTACCTGTGATGACGGCGTCAGATGTCTTCGCTTCAGATCTCCCAGGGAAAGCATAACAATGGGCCCTATCACTTGTCTGCCCGTTGGCCCTACCATGTTGCGCTGTAGTGGCTCCAGTTTGCCCATCACCCCGACCGTTTTGGTGACCACCATTACCTCGACCACCACGTCCTCCAGGATGACGGCCTCTTCCATGACCACCTCTACCTCTGACTGTGGGAGGTCTGTAACTCTGTCTTGGACAATACCTCTTAATGTGTCCAGTCTCCCCACATCCATAACATTCTCTAGATTCAAGCATCGGTCTCTCAGAGAAGTGTTGACCGGTCTGAGGTGGACCCCCAACTACAGTCTGTAGTGAAGACTGAATTGGTCGGACTGAGTAACCTCCTGAACCCTGTCCTCTAGAGTGAGAACCATTAAACTCACCTCCCTTTAGAAACCTTTTTGATGTCGACGCCATGGTGAAGTCATCTGGCTTTACTCCTTCCACCTCTATCACGAAGTCTACTACTTCCTGAAAGGATTTCGCTGTAGCTGCTACCTGTAAGGTTGAAATCCGCAACTCTGACCTCAACCCCTTCACAAAACGGCGAATCCACTCTTGTGGACTGAAACAAAGCTGGGTGGCATATCTGGAAAGTGCACGAAACCTAGCCTCATATGCAGTAACTGACATCCTACCTTGCTCTAGGCTCAAGAACTCATCTCTTTTCCTATCCCTCAAAGTCCGGAGGATATACTTATCCATAAACAAGCTAGAGAATGAGGCCCAAGTCATAGGTGGTGCCTCTGTTGGTTGACACTCAACATGTGACCGCCACCACATTTTGGCGTTCCCTTGAAACTGATAAGTCACAAACTCAACATCAAACCGTTCTACTATACCCATCTTGTGTAGTAGCTCATGACAGTCAACCAGAAAATCGTAGGCATCCTCAGATTTAGCACCCTTGAAGACTGGAGGTTTCAATTTCAAGAACTTACTGAAAAGTTCATGTTGATCATTTGTCATTATAGGCCCTGTAGTCAGACGAGGAAATGTGCCTATTTCTAATGAGGCGTCCATGCGGGGAGCCCCAACAGCGGCCTGTCGTACTTCCGGAACCTGAGGTGCTGGTGCAGAAAACACTGGAGGTGTCTGGCCTTGATCAGATAACCCGCTAAGATAAGCAAGAACCTGATTGATCATCTCTGGGGTAGGTTGGGGTGGCAATTCCTCATTCTGCACTTGTTCATTTTCCCCTTCCTCACCCTCTCTTACTACTTCCTCAGTCGGTGGAGGAGTCACCGCCCTAGTACCAGATGGGCTAGGTGCTTGTCCTCTTCCTCTAGAGGACGTCCTCCCACGACCTCTTCCACGGCCTCTTGCCACTGCTCCTCTCCGAGCTACAGCCCCAGTGGCTTGCTCAGACGCATCTTGTCTTGCCGGTGTTGGTGTTGGCGCTGTCGTTGCTCTAGTTCTAACCATCTGCGAAATAGAGTGAAGATGGTCAGATACCGATTTGTATCACCTAGATACCAATTGGATCCAAGTAATAGCACGAAAGAAAGAAAGAAGAATGGAATTTTCCTAAAGTCTTATAGGCTCTCAAAAAAAAGTAAAGGCGTCCCCCTACCGTTCCTTAAGACTCTACTAGACTCGTTCTTATGTGTTAAGACCAACGAATCTAATGCTCTGATACCAAGTTTGTCACGACCCAAAACCGAGCCGCGAGTGGCACCCACACTTATCCTACTATGTGAGCGAACCAACCAATCTAAACCCCAACATTTTAAACATAATGAACAAAATACAACGCGGAAGACTTAAACTCATTAATGAAAATCAATTCAATAAACTTCTAAAAACTCAACATCTATTATTCCCCAAAATCTGGAAGTCATCATCACAAGAACATCTATCCTCAAATTACTACTCTAAGAGTATCTAAGAAGCTAAAATTAGTAAAAATCTAGTCCATGCCGGAAGTTCAAGGCATCAAGACATGAAGAGGAAGATCCATTCCAAGCTAGAAGCATTAGTTCACCCTGAAATCCGGTGTAATGAAGACTGGCTAGAGTTGCGGTTGAGTTGAAGGCGACGGTCCGTTTGCTGCACTCCACAAATAACAAAGAAAGAAACATACAAGTAGGGGTCAGTACAAAACACGAGTACTGAGTAGGTATCATCGGCCAACTCAAAATAGAAAATAGTATATATCTGATAACATCATAAAATCAACTACAATACTCAATCTGTAGCAACATCAAGTACTATAATCATTAGTAAATAACGCCAAGTACACCCATGAGGACTCAAGCCTCAATACCATACTCATTTGGGAATTAGGTTCATTAAATTGAGTATATTAACATCTTTCAAGATTTATTATCTTTATTCCTCTCGTGTCGGTACGTGACACTCCGCTCCATATACTATCCTGGTGTCGGAACGTGACACTCCGATCCTCATATACTATCCTGGTACCGGAACGTGGCACCCGATCCTCTATTACTATCCTGGTGTCGGAACGTGACACCCGATCCATATTCTATCCTGGTGCCGGAACGTGGCACTCCGATCCTCATTCTATCCTGGTACCGGAACGTGGCACCCGATCCATATACTATCCTAGTGTCGGAACGTGACACTCCGATCCTCATTCTATCCTGGTACCGGAACGTGGCACCCGATCCATATACTATCCTGGTGTCGGAACGTGACACTCCGATCCTCATATACTATCCTGGTAACGGAACGTGGCACCCGATCCCCTAATCTCACTACTTTCGTTCATCAAGCCTTATTTTATACCAAGGCATCATCATTTAACAAAGTAGATTAGGGTTTTTCAAGATTTAGGATTCAATAGCTTCATCATGCTTAGTTTATCACAATTATATAATCACATTCATGCAAGCATACAATTAAGCATATAGAAGGGTTTAGAATACTACCAATACATATCACTCGCTATTAAGAGTTTACTACGAATAGCATAAACCATAACCTACCTCCACCGAAGATTCGTGATCAAGCAAGCAAATTACCCAAAGTTTGTGTTTCCTCTTCGTTCGTATCTCTCTCGATCGTTTCTCTTTCCCTCTCTTGTTCTTTCTATTTTTCTTATTCAACCCCTTTTTCTTTTACCCTAATTAGCATATAATTAAGTATAAAAGATGATAAAAATAACCCACTAATTATTCCATGGTTACCTCCTTTAACCCCCAAGTAATTGAGTTATTAATATTAAACCACTAACTTTATAATTAAAGCAGGAATAGTCCAAAACGCCCCTTAAATTACTTAACAGAAATCCGACCCAGCCTGGGATTACGCAGCCTGTGACGGCCCGTCGTGCCTGCGACGGTCCTTCCTTCTGCTTCCGTCACAAAGTTCAGAGACTCAATTTCCTTGAAGAGTCTGCGACGGTCCGTCGTGCCCACGACGGTCCGTCCTGCCATGTCGTCACGAAATTCAGAGACTTAATTTCTGTGGAAGATGTGTGACGGTCCGTCGTGCCCACGACGGTCCGTCCTGCCATTCCGTTACGAAGTTCAGAGAGTCAATTTCAGTACCCAAATTTCAGAATTCTAAGTGTTTTGGAACGAGACCCCCTCGACGGTCCGTCATGGGTTCCGTTGACTCAGACAGTTTTTCCAGAAATAAAATTTGCTGCTCAAAACGACTAAACAGGTTGTTACAATCTAATTAATAGGAGTATAGTACTTATCAATTTATACAAGAAACAGAAATACTAATGTATCACGATTGAATGGTCATGTCAAAAATATAAATAAAAATCGAATTAACAACACAATATATGTAGTTTCATACCTCTGATTGTCTGATCTATTTTACTATGCAATTAAAACTCTGATCTATTTTATACATTGCAAACCGAGACTCATATTTTTTCCAAATTTTTGAATGTCAGGTTTTTTTTTTCCAGATTTTTCATTGTCTTAGCAAAATCAAAATATTCATGATGTACCTTCTCATTGTTTTTGTGATTTGGAATCAAAATTAAAAGGATCTTTGACGAATTGGAAGAAGAAATTTTAAATCCCAGTTTTGTATCATTCATAACTCACCTTGATTTTTCAAATTTTTGAACGTATTCATGATCATGTATCGGCTATTCTTTTCAACTTTTAAAATTTATTATGATTTGGGAAAGAATTAAAAGATGAAAATTTGAATTGTTTGAAATCATACGATTTTGGAATAGAATTGATAGAAAAATAAATAAATTTTGAATTTAAGGCGAACAGATTTGGAAGAGGATTCGAGAAGAAAATTTAAATTTTGATTTGATTAAATCTGATAAGATTTTGAAGAGAATGAAATCAATTAAATTAGCGTCACAGGCTGCACAATCCCAGGCAGTTTGGGATTTCTCCACACGTTTTAAGGGTCGTTTTTGATTATTCTTTCCTTAATTATAAGGATTGAGGGGTAACATTAACAAGTCTAATTTCTTAGGGGTTAAAAGAGGTAACCTTAAGTAAATTAGTGGGGTTTTAGTGTCCTGTTTCACACTTAATTACATGATTAATTAGGGTAAAGGAAAGAGGGTTTGAATAAAACAAAGAGAAAGAACAGAAAAGGGATAGAGAGCAGATCGATCGAGAGAGAGAAGAATAGCAAGCTTGGGAAATTTCTTGTTGATTCCAATTCTTCGGTGGAGGTAGGTTATGGTTTTGTATTACGATATTCGTAGTGAACTCTTGACAGTGAATAATATGTGTTGATGATATTGTAAACCTGTCTATATGCTTATTGTATGCTTGTATGAATATGATTATGTGATGTTGATAATACAAGTATGATGAAAACCATTGAATCCCAAATCTTGGAAAGAAACTTTAATCTATGATATTAATGATAATGCCTTGGTATAAAAGAAGGCTTGATGAATTAAAGTGATTGGGATTGATGATGCCTTGGTTAGAGAAGGCTTGATGAACGGATATACTGAGATTAGTGGATCGGAGTGTCACGTTCCGACACATAGAATTAGTGGATCGGAGTGTCACGTTCCGACACATAGAATTAGTGGATCGGAGTGTCACGTTCCGACACATAGTATTAGTGGGACGGGTGTCACGAACCGACACGTAGATATAGGGGATCGGAGTGTCACGTACCGACACATGTAGGGGATCGGAGTGTCACGTTCCGACACATATAGGGGATCGGAGTGTCACGTTCCGACACATAGTGGTAGGGGATCGGAGTGTCACGTACCGACACAAGAGGAAGAAAGATAATGAATCTCGAAAGATGATAATATATTCAACATAATGAACTTAATTCCCAAATGAGTATGGTAATGAGGCTTGAGCCCTCATGAATGAACTTGATGGTGTTATTGACGATTATGATACTTGTTGTTGCTACATGTTGAGTTTATAGTTGATTTATAATATTACTTGATATATATTGTTCCCTATTGTGAGTTAACCGATGATATCTACTCAGTACGTGTGGTTGTACTGACCCCCTACTTTTATGTTTTCCTTTTGTTATTGTGTTATGCAGCAAACGTCCCGTCAACTTCGACTCAGCAGTAGATCAAGCCGTCTTCACTCCATCGGAAATTCAGGGTGAGCTAATGCGTCTAGCTTGGACTGGGTCTCCTTCTTCAAGTCTTGATGCCTTGAACTTCCGGCATGGACTAGTTATTAATTGTTTTTAGCTTTTTAGACATTCTTAGATTAGTAGTTTGAGATAGATGTTCTTGTGGTGATGACTTCCAGATTTTGGGAATATTAATAATAGTTTTGAGTTGTTTTTATTAATGAGTTTAAGTCTTCCGCATTATTTTCTGTTGAAATATCTTGAAATGTTAAGGTTTAGATGGGTTGGTTCGCTCACATCGGAGGGTAAATGTGGGTGCCAGTCGCGTCCCCGATTTGGGTCGTGACAGACTTGGTATCAGAGCATTAGGTTCATTGGTCTCATCACACAAGAACAGGTCTAGTAGAGTCTTAAAGAACGGTAGGGGGACGCCTTTACTTTTCTTTGAGAGGCTATAAGACTTTAGGAAAATTCCATTCTTTCATTCTTTCTTTCGTGCTATTACTTGAGTCCAATTGGTATCTAGGTGATACAAATTGGTATCTGACCATCTTCATTCTATCTCGCAGATGGTTAGAACTAGAGCAACGACCGCACCAGCAGCGACAACGGAAAGACATGAAACTACCGAGCCGGCCACTGGGGCTGTGGCTCGAGGAAGAACAACGGCAAGAGGCCGTGGGAGAGGTCGTGGGAGGACGTCCTCTAGAGGGAGAGGACGAGCCCCTAGCCCATCTGATGCTAGGGCGGTGACTCCTCCACCGACTGAGGAGGTAGCTAGAGAGGGTGAGGAAGGGGAAACTGAACAAGGGCAGAATGAGGAAATGCCACCCCAACCTACCCCAGAAATGATTAACCAAGTACTCGCTTATCTTAGCGGGTTGTCTGATCAAGGTCAAGCACCTCCAGTGGTTTCTGCACCAACACCTCCGGTTTCAGAGATACGACATGCGGCTACTATGGCTCCCCGCATGGATGCACCATTGGGAATAGGCACATTTCCACGTCTGACTACTGGGCCTATTATGACAAACGATCAACATGAACTTTTTAGTAAGTTCTTGAAATTGAAACCCCCAGTCTTCAAGGGTGCAGAATCTGAGGATGCTTATGATTTTCTGGTTGATTGTCATGAGCTACTACACAAAATGGGGATAGTAGAGAGGTTTGGTGTCGAGTTCGTGAGCTATCAGTTCCAAGGGAACGCCAAAATGTGGTGGCGTTCACATGTTGAGTGTCAACCAACGGAGGCACCACCTATGACTTGGGAATCATTCTCTAGTTTGTTCATGGAAAAGTATATCCCCCGCACTTTGAGAGATAGAAAGAGGGATGAGTTCTTGAGTCTTGAACAGGGAAGGATGACAGTAAACGCGTATGAAGCGAAATTTCGCGCGCTATCCAGATATGCCACGCAACTTTGTTTCAGTCCACAAGAACGGATCCGCCGTTTTGTGAAGGGGTTGAGGTCAGAATTGCGGATTTCAGCCTTACAGATAGCGGCAACAGCAACATCCTTCCAAGAGGTGGTAGACTTTGTGATAGAGGTGGAAGGAGTGAAACCGGATGACTTCACCACAACGTCTACATCAAAGAGGTTTCGAAGGGGAGGAGAGTTTAATGGTTCTTACTCTAGAGGACAGAACTCCGGAGGTCACTCAAATCGACCAATACAGTCTTCCCTACAGACTGTAGTTGGGGGTCCACCTCAAAACGGTCAACACTACTCCGAGAGACCCATGCCTGACTCCAGAGAGTGCTATGGATGTGGGGAGATTGGACATATTAGGAGGAATTGTCCAAAACAGAGTTACAGAGCCCCAATGGCTAGAGGAAGAGGTGGTAATGGTAGAGGTCGATATTCTGGAGGGCGTGGTGGCCGAGGTAACGGTGGTCACCAAAACGGCAGGGGAGAGGGTCAAAATGGAGCCACTACTACACAACATGGTAGGGGCAACGGACAAACAAATAATGGGGCTCATTGCTACGCTTTCCCTGGGAGATCTGAAGCGGAGGCGTCTGATGCTGTTATCACAGGTAATCTTTTGGTTTGTGATTGCATGGCATCTGTGTTATTTGACCCTGGCTCCACGTTTTCTTATGTATCTTCATCATTTGCTAACGGTCTAAATTTACGTTGTGAATTACTTGACATACCTATACGTGTTTCTACTCCGGTGGGTGAGTCTGTGATAGTCGAAAAAGTGTATAGGTCTTGTTTGGTAAATTTTGTGGGGAGCAACACTTATGTAGATTTGGTGATTTTAGAAATGGGTGATTTTGATGTAATTCTGGGTATGACTTGGCTTTCTCCAAACTTTGCGATTCTGGATTGTAATGCTAAAACAGTGACGCTAGCCAAGCCTGGGGCAGATCCGTTAGTGTGGGAGGGTGACTACACTTCCAATCCGGTGCGTATAATCTCCTTTATTCGTGCTCAGAAGATGGTTAGTAAGGGTTGTCTAGCTTTCTTGGCACATCTCAAGGATGACACTATCCAAGTACCCTCAATTGAATCAGTTTCGGTAGTTCGAGAATTTTTGGATGTGTTCCCTGCAGATCTTCCTGGTATGCCACCAGATAGGGATATAGACTTCTGCATTGATTTGGAACCCGGTACTCGCCCCATTTCTATACCCCCGTATAGAATGGCTCCCGCGGAGTTAAGAGAATTAAAGGCTCAACTTCAAGAGTTGTTGAGCAAGGGCTTCATTAGACCAAGTGCATCTCCATGGGGTGCTCCGGTTTTATTTGTGAAGAAGAAGGATGGGAGTTTTAGGATGTGTATAGACTACAGACAACTAAACAAGGTAACTATTAAGAACAAGTATCCTCTCCCTCGCATTGATGACTTGTTCGATCAGTTACAAGGTGCTTGTGTCTTCTCTAAAATTGACTTGAGGTCCGGTTATCACCAACTGAAAATACGAGCAACGGATGTGCCAAAGACTGCTTTTCGAACTAGGTATGGGCACTATGAGTTTGTGGTAATGTCGTTTGGTCTTACTAATGCCCCTGCTGCCTTCATGAGCTTGATGAACGGGATTTTTAAGCCATATTTGGATTTCTTCGTGATTGTATTTATTGATGACATATTGGTATACTCAAAGAGCAAGAAGGAACATGAAGAGCATTTGAGAATGGTATTGGAAACGTTGAGGGAGAAAAAGCTTTATGCCAAGTTCTCTAAGTGTGAGTTTTGGCTAGATGCGGTGTCCTTCTTGGGGCACGTGGTTTCTAAGGATGGAGTAATGGTGGATCCATCCAAGATTGAGACAGTGAAGAATTGGGTAAGACCTACAAACGTGTCAGAAATAAGGAGTTTTGTGGGTTTAGCTAGCTACTACCGCCGATTCGTCAAGGGATTCTCTTCCATTGCTTCCCAATTGACGAACTTGACTAAGCAAAACGTCCCATTTGTATGGTCGGATGAGTGTGAGGAAAGCTTTCAGAAGCTTAAGACCTTGTTGACTACCGCGCCAATTCTTACCTTGCCAATAGAAGGTAAAGACTTCATTGTTTACTGTGATGCATCCTATTCTGGGTTGGGTGCAGTGCTAATGCAAGAGAAAAATGTGATTGCTTATGCTTCAAGACAATTAAAAGTGCATGAACGCAACTATCCGACCCATGACTTGGAGTTGGCCGCGGTAGTATTTGCACTAAAGCAATGGAGACACTACTTGTATGGGGTTAAGTGTGAGGTCTATACAGACCATCGTAGCCTACAGTATGTATTCACTCAGAAAGACTTGACTTACAATGCAGAGAAGTTAGCAAAAATCTACATCTCAGAGATCGTTCGATTGCATGGGGTTCCACTCTCAATCATATCTGATAGAGGTACGCAGTTTACTTCTAAGTTTTGGAGAACCTTGCATGCTGAATTAGGTACTAGATTGGACCTTAGTACTGCATTTCATCCTCAGACCGATGGTCAGTCTGAGCGAACGATTCAAGTTTTGGAGGATATGCTTCGCGCATGTGTGATAGAGTTTGGTGGCCATTGGGATAGTTTCTTACCTTTGGCAGAGTTTTCATACAATAATAGTTATCACTCTAGTATCGACATGGCCCCATTTGAAGCATTATATGGGAGGAGGTGTAGATCTCCCATTGGTTGGTTTGATGCCTTCGAGGTTAGACCTTGGGGGACTGATCTGTTGAGAGATTCTATGGAGAAGGTGAAAGCTATTCAAGAAAAGCTTTTGGCGGCTCAAAGTAGACAAAAGGAGTATGCAGACCGAAAGGTTAGAGACTTGGAGTTCATGGAAGGTGAACAAGTCTTGTTGAAGGTTTCACCCATGAAAGGGGTGATGCGATTCGGAAAAAGGGGTAAGTTAAGTCCAAGGTACATTGGACCATTTGAGGTACTAAAGCGAATAGGGGAGGTGGCTTATGAATTAGCCTTGCCCCCAGGGCTGTCCGGAGTACATCCGGTGTTCCATGTATCCATGCTGAAGAGATACCACGGAGATGGAAACTACATTATCCGTTGGGATTCAGTTTTGTTGGATGAAAACTTAACTTATGAAGAGGAACCGGTTGCTATATTAGATAGAGAGGTTCGCAAGTTGAGGTCGAGAGAGATTGCATCCATCAAAGTGCAATGGAAGAATCGACCGGTTGAAGAAGCTACTTGGGAGAAGGAGGTAGATATGCAAGAAAAATACCCACACCTGTTCACAGATTCAGGTACTCCTTTTCGCCATTGTCTTTCTGCTTTTGATCATTCGGGGACGAACGATGGGTAAATTGGTATCTATTGTAACGACCTGTTTAGTCGTTTTGAGCAGCAGAACAAATTCTGGAAAAACTGGCTGAAACCACGGACCCAACGACGGACCGTCACAGGCTCGACGGACCGTCGTGGGTGTTCCGTTCCATAACACTTGGAGTTTGAAAATTTGGGTACTGAAAATCGACTCTCTGTAAATTGTGACGGACCTGCAGGACGTGCCGTCACATCCACGACGTACCGTCGTGAGTCCCGTTGCAAAACACTTCAACTTTTGAGAAATTGGTGCAAGAAAACGAGTTTCTGACCGTCATGACGGAGGGGTCAGGACGGACCGTCACAGGGGTGACGGGCCGTCGCAGACCACCTGAAACACTGGCAGGCACGACGGCCTGGGTGACGGACCGTCGCACCCACGACGGCCCGTCACAGGCTGCACAATCCCAGGCAGTTTGGGATTTCTCCACACGTTTTAAGGGTCGTTTTTGATTATTCTTTCCTTAATTATAAGGATTGAGGGGTAACATTAACAAGTCTAATTTCTTAGGGGTTAAAAGAGGTAACCTTAAGTAAATTAGTGGGGTTTTAGTGTCCTGTTTCACACTTAATTACATGATTAATTAGGGTAAAGGAAAGAGGGTTTGAATAAAACAAAGAGAAAGAACAGAAAAGGGATAGAGAGCAGATCGATCGAGAGAGAGAAGAATAGCAAGCTTGGGAAATTTCTTGTTGATTCCAATTCTTCGGTGGAGGTAGGTTATGGTTTTGTATTACGATATTCGTAGTGAACTCTTGACAGTGAATAATATGTGTTGATGATATTGTAAACCTGTCTATATGCTTATTGTATGCTTGTATGAATATGATTATGTGATGTTGATAATACAAGTATGATGAAAACCATTGAATCCCAAATCTTGGAAAGAAACTTTAATCTATGATATTAATGATAATGCCTTGGTATAAAAGAAGGCTTGATGAATTAAAGTGATTGGGATTGATGATGCCTTGGTTAGAGAAGGCTTGATGAACGGATATACTGAGATTAGTGGATCGGAGTGTCACGTTCCGACACATAGAATTAGTGGATCGGAGTGTCACGTTCCGACACATAGAATTAGTGGATCGGAGTGTCACGTTCCGACACATAGTATTAGTGGGACGGGTGTCACGAACCGACACGTAGATATAGGGGATCGGAGTGTCACGTACCGACACATGTAGGGGATCGGAGTGTCACGTTCCGACACATATAGGGGATCGGAGTGTCACGTTCCGACACATAGTGGTAGGGGATCGGAGTGTCACGTACCGACACAAGAGGAAGAAAGATAATGAATCTCGAAAGATGATAATATATTCAACATAATGAACTTAATTCCCAAATGAGTATGGTAATGAGGCTTGAGCCCTCATGAATGAACTTGATGGTGTTATTGACGATTATGATACTTGTTGTTGCTACATGTTGAGTTTATAGTTGATTTATAATATTACTTGATATATATTGTTCCCTATTGTGAGTTAACCGATGATATCTACTCAGTACGTGTGGTTGTACTGACCCCCTACTTTTATGTTTTCCTTTTGTTATTGTGTTATGCAGCAAACGTCCCGTCAACTTCGACTCAGCAGTAGATCAAGCCGTCTTCACTCCATCGGAAATTCAGGGTGAGCTAATGCGTCTAGCTTGGACTGGGTCTCCTTCTTCAAGTCTTGATGCCTTGAACTTCCGGCATGGACTAGTTATTAATTGTTTTTAGCTTTTTAGACATTCTTAGATTAGTAGTTTGAGATAGATGTTCTTGTGGTGATGACTTCCAGATTTTGGGAATATTAATAATAGTTTTGAGTTGTTTTATTAATGAGTTTAAGTCTTCCGCATTATTTTCTGTTGAAATATCTTGAAATGTTAAGGTTTAGATGGGTTGGTTCGCTCACATCGGAGGGTAAATGTGGGTGCCAGTCGCGTCCCCGATTTGGGTCGTGACAGACTTGGTATCAGAGCATTAGGTTCATTGGTCTCATCACACAAGAACAGGTCTAGTAGAGTCTTAAAGAACGGTAGGGGGACGCCTTTACTTTTCTTTGAGAGGCTATAAGACTTTAGGAAAATTCCATTCTTTCATTCTTTCTTTCGTGCTATTACTTGAGTCCAATTGGTATCTAGGTGATACAAATTGGTATCTGACCATCTTCATTCTATCTCGCAGATGGTTAGAACTAGAGCAACGACCGCACCAGCAGCGACAACGGAAAGACATGAAACTACCGAGCCGGCCACTGGGGCTGTGGCTCGAGGAAGAACAACGGCAAGAGGCCGTGGGAGAGGTCGTGGGAGGACGTCCTCTAGAGGGAGAGGACGAGCCCCTAGCCCATCTGATGCTAGGGCGGTGACTCCTCCACCGACTGAGGAGGTAGCTAGAGAGGGTGAGGAAGGGGAAACTGAACAAGGGCAGAATGAGGAAATGCCACCCCAACCTACCCCAGAAATGATTAACCAAGTACTCGCTTATCTTAGCGGGTTGTCTGATCAAGGTCAAGCACCTCCAGTGGTTTCTGCACCAACACCTCCGGTTTCAGAGATACGACATGCGGCTACTATGGCTCCCCGCATGGATGCACCATTGGGAATAGGCACATTTCCACGTCTGACTACTGGGCCTATTATGACAAACGATCAACATGAACTTTTTAGTAAGTTCTTGAAATTGAAACCCCCAGTCTTCAAGGGTGCAGAATCTGAGGATGCTTATGATTTTCTGGTTGATTGTCATGAGCTACTACACAAAATGGGGATAGTAGAGAGGTTTGGTGTCGAGTTCGTGAGCTATCAGTTCCAAGGGAACGCCAAAATGTGGTGGCGTTCACATGTTGAGTGTCAACCAACGGAGGCACCACCTATGACTTGGGAATCATTCTCTAGTTTGTTCATGGAAAAGTATATCCCCCGCACTTTGAGAGATAGAAAGAGGGATGAGTTCTTGAGTCTTGAACAGGGAAGGATGACAGTAAACGCGTATGAAGCGAAATTTCGCGCGCTATCCAGATATGCCACGCAACTTTGTTTCAGTCCACAAGAACGGATCCGCCGTTTTGTGAAGGGGTTGAGGTCAGAATTGCGGATTTCAGCCTTACAGATAGCGGCAACAGCAACATCCTTCCAAGAGGTGGTAGACTTTGTGATAGAGGTGGAAGGAGTGAAACCGGATGACTTCACCACAACGTCTACATCAAAGAGGTTTCGAAGGGGAGGAGAGTTTAATGGTTCTTACTCTAGAGGACAGAACTCCGGAGGTCACTCAAATCGACCAATACAGTCTTCCCTACAGACTGTAGTTGGGGGGTCCACCTCAAAACGGTCAACACTACTCCGAGAGACCCATGCCTGACTCCAGAGAGTGCTATGGATGTGGGGAGATTGGACATATTAGGAGGAATTGTCCAAAACAGAGTTACAGAGCCCCAATGGCTAGAGGAAGAGGTGGTAATGGTAGAGGTCGATATTCTGGAGGGCGTGGTGGCCGAGGTAACGGTGGTCACCAAAACGGCAGGGGAGAGGGTCAAAATGGAGCCACTACTACACAACATGGTAGGGGCAACGGACAAACAAATAATGGGGCTCATTGCTACGCTTTCCCTGGGAGATCTGAAGCGGAGGCGTCTGATGCTGTTATCACAGGTAATCTTTTGGTTTGTGATTGCATGGCATCTGTGTTATTTGACCCTGGCTCCACGTTTTCTTATGTATCTTCATCATTTGCTAACGGTCTAAATTTACGTTGTGAATTACTTGACATACCTATACGTGTTTCTACTCCGGTGGGTGAGTCTGTGATAGTCGAAAAAGTGTATAGGTCTTGTTTGGTAAATTTTGTGGGGAGCAACACTTATGTAGATTTGGTGATTTTAGAAATGGGTGATTTTGATGTAATTCTGGGTATGACTTGGCTTTCTCCAAACTTTGCGATTCTGGATTGTAATGCTAAAACAGTGACGCTAGCCAAGCCTGGGGCAGATCCGTTAGTGTGGGAGGGTGACTACACTTCCAATCCGGTGCGTATAATCTCCTTTATTCGTGCTCAGAAGATGGTTAGTAAGGGTTGTCTAGCTTTCTTGGCACATCTCAAGGATGACACTATCCAAGTACCCTCAATTGAATCAGTTTCGGTAGTTCGAGAATTTTTGGATGTGTTCCCTGCAGATCTTCCTGGTATGCCACCAGATAGGGATATAGACTTCTGCATTGATTTGGAACCCGGTACTCGCCCCATTTCTATACCCCCGTATAGAATGGCTCCCGCGGAGTTAAGAGAATTAAAGGCTCAACTTCAAGAGTTGTTGAGCAAGGGCTTCATTAGACCAAGTGCATCTCCATGGGGTGCTCCGGTTTTATTTGTGAAGAAGAAGGATGGGAGTTTTAGGATGTGTATAGACTACAGACAACTAAACAAGGTAACTATTAAGAACAAGTATCCTCTCCCTCGCATTGATGACTTGTTCGATCAGTTACAAGGTGCTTGTGTCTTCTCTAAAATTGACTTGAGGTCCGGTTATCACCAACTGAAAATACGAGCAACGGATGTGCCAAAGACTGCTTTTCGAACTAGGTATGGGCACTATGAGTTTGTGGTAATGTCGTTTGGTCTTACTAATGCCCCTGCTGCCTTCATGAGCTTGATGAACGGGATTTTTAAGCCATATTTGGATTTCTTCGTGATTGTATTTATTGATGACATATTGGTATACTCAAAGAGCAAGAAGGAACATGAAGAGCATTTGAGAATGGTATTGGAAACGTTGAGGGAGAAAAAGCTTTATGCCAAGTTCTCTAAGTGTGAGTTTTGGCTAGATGCGGTGTCCTTCTTGGGGCACGTGGTTTCTAAGGATGGAGTAATGGTGGATCCATCCAAGATTGAGACAGTGAAGAATTGGGTAAGACCTACAAACGTGTCAGAAATAAGGAGTTTTGTGGGTTTAGCTAGCTACTACCGCCGATTCGTCAAGGGATTCTCTTCCATTGCTTCCCAATTGACGAACTTGACTAAGCAAAACGTCCCATTTGTATGGTCGGATGAGTGTGAGGAAAGCTTTCAGAAGCTTAAGACCTTGTTGACTACCGCGCCAATTCTTACCTTGCCAATAGAAGGTAAAGACTTCATTGTTTACTGTGATGCATCCTATTCTGGGTTGGGTGCAGTGCTAATGCAAGAGAAAAATGTGATTGCTTATGCTTCAAGACAATTAAAAGTGCATGAACGCAACTATCCGACCCATGACTTGGAGTTGGCCGCGGTAGTATTTGCACTAAAGCAATGGAGACACTACTTGTATGGGGTTAAGTGTGAGGTCTATACAGACCATCGTAGCCTACAGTATGTATTCACTCAGAAAGACTTGACTTACAATGCAGAGAAGTTAGCAAAAATCTACATCTCAGAGATCGTTCGATTGCATGGGGTTCCACTCTCAATCATATCTGATAGAGGTACGCAGTTTACTTCTAAGTTTTGGAGAACCTTGCATGCTGAATTAGGTACTAGATTGGACCTTAGTACTGCATTTCATCCTCAGACCGATGGTCAGTCTGAGCGAACGATTCAAGTTTTGGAGGATATGCTTCGCGCATGTGTGATAGAGTTTGGTGGCCATTGGGATAGTTTCTTACCTTTGGCAGAGTTTTCATACAATAATAGTTATCACTCTAGTATCGACATGGCCCCATTTGAAGCATTATATGGGAGGAGGTGTAGATCTCCCATTGGTTGGTTTGATGCCTTCGAGGTTAGACCTTGGGGGACTGATCTGTTGAGAGATTCTATGGAGAAGGTGAAAGCTATTCAAGAAAAGCTTTTGGCGGCTCAAAGTAGACAAAAGGAGTATGCAGACCGAAAGGTTAGAGACTTGGAGTTCATGGAAGGTGAACAAGTCTTGTTGAAGGTTTCACCCATGAAAGGGGTGATGCGATTCGGAAAAAGGGGTAAGTTAAGTCCAAGGTACATTGGACCATTTGAGGTACTAAAGCGAATAGGGGAGGTGGCTTATGAATTAGCCTTGCCCCCAGGGCTGTCCGGAGTACATCCGGTGTTCCATGTATCCATGCTGAAGAGATACCACGGAGATGGAAACTACATTATCCGTTGGGATTCAGTTTTGTTGGATGAAAACTTAACTTATGAAGAGGAACCGGTTGCTATATTAGATAGAGAGGTTCGCAAGTTGAGGTCGAGAGAGATTGCATCCATCAAAGTGCAATGGAAGAATCGACCGGTTGAAGAAGCTACTTGGGAGAAGGAGGTAGATATGCAAGAAAATACCCACACCTGTTCACAGATTCAGGTACTCCTTTTCGCCATTGTCTTTCTGCTTTTGATCGTTCGGGGACGAACGATGGGTAAATTGGTATCTATTGTAACGACCTGTTTAGTCGTTTTGAGCAGCAGAACAAATTCTGGAAAAACTGGCTGAAACCACGGACCCAACGACGGACCGTCACAGGCTCGACGGACCGTCGTGGGTGTTCCGTTCCATAACACTTGGAGTTTGAAAATTTGGGTACTGAAAATCGACTCTCTGTAAATTGTGACGGACCTGCAGGACGTGCCGTCACATCCACGACGTACCGTCGTGAGTCCCGTTGCAAAACACTTCAACTTTTGAGAAATTGGTGCAAGAAAACGAGTTTCTGACCGTCATGACGGAGGGGTCAGGACGGACCGTCACAGGGGTGACGGGCCGTCGCAGACCACCTGAAACACTGGCAGGCACGACGGCCTGGGTGACGGACCGTCGCACCCACGACGGCCCGTCACAGGCTGCACAATCCCAGGCAGTTTGGGATTTCTCCACACGTTTTAAGGGTCGTTTTTTATTATTCTTTCCTTAATTATAAGGATTGAGGGGTAACATTAACAAGTCTAATTTCTTAGGGGTTAAAAGAGGTAACCTTAAGTAAATTAGTGGGGTTTTAGTGTCCTGTTTCACACTTAATTACATGATTAATTAGGGTAAAGGAAAGAGGGTTTGAATAAAACAAAGAGAAAGAACAGAAAAGGGATAGAGAGCAGATCGATCGAGAGAGAGAAGAATAGCAAGCTTGGGAAATTTCTTGTTGATTCCAATTCTTCGGTGGAGGTAGGTTATGGTTTTGTATTACGATATTCGTAGTGAACTCTTGACAGTGAATAATATGTGTTGATGATATTGTAAACCTGTCTATATGCTTATTGTATGCTTGTATGAATATGATTATGTGATGTTGATAATACAAGTATGATGAAAACCATTGAATCCCAAATCTTGGAAAGAAACTTTAATCTATGATATTAATGATAATGCCTTGGTATAAAAGAAGGCTTGATGAATTAAAGTGATTGGGATTGATGATGCCTTGGTTAGAGAAGGCTTGATGAACGGATATACTGAGATTAGTGGATCGGAGTGTCACGTTCCGACACATAGAATTAGTGGATCGGAGTGTCACGTTCCGACACATAGAATTAGTGGATCGGAGTGTCACGTTCCGACACATAGTATTAGTGGGACGGGTGTCACGAACCGACACGTAGATATAGGGGATCGGAGTGTCACGTACCGACACATGTAGGGGATCGGAGTGTCACGTTCCGACACATATAGGGGATCGGAGTGTCACGTTCCGACACATAGTGGTAGGGGATCGGAGTGTCACGTACCGACACAAGAGGAAGAAAGATAATGAATCTCGAAAGATGATAATATATTCAACATAATGAACTTAATTCCCAAATGAGTATGGTAATGAGGCTTGAGCCCTCATGAATGAACTTGATGGTGTTATTGACGATTATGATACTTGTTGTTGCTACATGTTGAGTTTATAGTTGATTTATAATATTACTTGATATATATTGTTCCCTATTGTGAGTTAACCGATGATATCTACTCAGTACGTGTGGTTGTACTGACCCCCTACTTTTATGTTTTCCTTTTGTTATTGTGTTATGCAGCAAACGTCCCGTCAACTTCGACTCAGCAGTAGATCAAGCCGTCTTCACTCCATCGGAAATTCAGGGTGAGCTAATGCGTCTAGCTTGGACTGGGTCTCCTTCTTCAAGTCTTGATGCCTTGAACTTCCGGCATGGACTAGTTATTAATTGTTTTTAGCTTTTTAGACATTCTTAGATTAGTAGTTTGAGATAGATGTTCTTGTGGTGATGACTTCCAGATTTTGGGAATATTAATAATAGTTTTGAGTTGTTTTTATTAATGAGTTTAAGTCTTCCGCATTATTTTCTGTTGAAATATCTTGAAATGTTAAGGTTTAGATGGGTTGGTTCGCTCACATCGGAGGGTAAATGTGGGTGCCAGTCGTGTCCCCGATTTGGGTCGTGACAAATGTATCCAACTTATTTGTTATGTATCCGAATAACATTATTTTTAAGGGACTTTCGTAAATTTAAAAAAAGTAGGGATAGAATGTAATTTAAATCTTTCTATGAGATTTATGGGATTTAGGTAAGTTATACTATTTTGAAATATTATACTGAATACCAAATAAAAATAAAATGTATACTATATATCATACCAAATGTCATAATACTAGAACAACGATACTCAAATTCAGTACAATGTGACATTTCAGTATAAACCATACCAAATATCATAATACTAGAACAACGATATTCAAATTTTCAGTACAATATGACATTTCGGTATATATCATAATACCATATCATGTGCACCTCTATTTGTAAATCTCCCATTAAATACGGAGTGCAATACACTACACACCCAGTATGGTTGAAGCTTAGTTTGAAAATATGATTCTCAATGAAGATTTCTATGACTATTCTATGGCCTATGTTTCATAACCGAATTTTATTTACATGGGACGAATCTTGGCAAAAGCACTACACTTGACGTCCACATACAAACTATACAAGGGCTGCTGAATTCAAAGTTTAAGAGTATGAAAGAGAATATTTACAGACTCAACAAGGGTTGTGGTGAAGGTAAGTACTCATTCATCCTTAACCAAGAGGCCACGGATTCAAACCCCCTAGCTATGGAGTCGCCTTCGTTAGGGAGCGTCGGGGCTCCATATGAGTACCGAACAGGTGTAAAACCAACAAAATAAGAGAATATTTACAGAAAAATATTTGCAACTGGTTCCTTGTTGGTTCTCCATAAGAAAATTAGAATATGACACAGATAATTAATTACCTACAATGGATATTTTAAAGCTGAAAGCCCAACTCCATAAATACCCTTCTTCACAATTTTCCCAGTACAAACGAGGACCTTGCACTATTCCAAAAAGCAGCGGGCAACAACCCACACAAGACAAGAACAAATACAAAAACCCTCCATTGGCATAAACCAAATACTTGGCATGATCAAGTCTTCCAAGCATTCAAACAAGTTATGATTTACGCACACGATCACGCCAAGAACCTTGCTGCATTGCCAGTGCCTAATTCATATAATACAAGAATGATTAGGCATAGTGGAACGAAAAATGAAGATAAAGGGGTGAAAACCTAACCACGGTAGTCTAATAATTAGCAAAAGCCTACTATGATAAGATTTAAGATATCACCTGTCCATTGATGAGACTTGTAGCAGTTGCAATTTCAGATATGTCCTTTTTGACATTCTTATCTTCTGCTTCATCATTTGTTTCTGAGGAAGGTGAACATGGCAATAGTGAGGGAGCTCCAAAAATAGCCTTATCATGAGCAGCCTCAATTTGTTCCTCCCTCCTAGTCTTCAAATCAACAAAAAAAATTAACAGCAAAAACATCTTAGCGCTTTGGCATGATCACAGCCCATTTGCAACACAGTTATGAGAAGTAAATGATACAAAGAAAAAGAGGTGTGTACCTCCACCGTAGAAAACCGAAAGCTTTTACCAATGTGGTTGACTAAAGCACCATCATCTTCTACAGCTAAAGCAATCAACAGTGCATCAGTGTCAGCAAATAAAGGAACTTTTCTTTCTACAAAAATATCGATATAAGCAAGAACGGAGGTCCCCCGTCAGGGGAGGAGCTACGTGGAGCCCGGGGGGACCCCCTTCATCGAAAAATTACGCCGAATATGTAAGCTCCAATTTTGAATATATATATATATATATATATATATATATATATATATATATATATATATATATATATATATATATATATATATAAAAGTCCCCTGAAGAGAAGCTTAACTCGGTGACTAAGGGAGTTCAAATTTTGTCTTTGATGCTCTGGTTCAAGTCCACTATGTGCACTATTCCCCCGCCCCCAGCCCCCCTCCCCCCTTCTTTTTGCATTGGAAAGTCCCATAGGCTAAGCGATGGGCTCAACTTTTGAGCTCAGAATACCAACCCAATGAAAAAGCCTCAATATTTTTGGGCGCAATCTGAAACTTTATATTCTTTTTCACTATTTTTCCCATTGCTTTTGGGCTCAATGTGAAGCTATATTCATTTTTTTCTCTTCTATTTCATTTCTTCTCAATTAGGTTTTGTTTAAATATAGTAGGCACATTCTTTGTATTTTTTTCTTTTATTCTTCTTATTTCTATTGCCACTTCATTTCTTCATAACTCTCATTCCATGTACTAACGGGAAGAAACACTTGAAAAAACAATGAATTGCTATGAAACTTGCAATTGAGTTAGGCAAAAAATTATGTAAGTAAGGTAATTTTAATTTAATCAAATGAAGAAATTTGAAAGTCGTGGATATCCTTTTAACAATATCTATTTAATTGAATTTCTTTCTTTAATTCATAGTATTTGTTTCTTATTTTTTCCAATTCCATTTTAAAGAGATCGAAACCAAACTAAAGTTATTTGAGTTACTCATCATTTACTTGTTTTACAAAATGACTAATCTAGTAAATATAATTAAATGAATTGAGAAATCGACAATGTCATTTATTTATCTACTGAATATGCATTATAATATTAGTAACTCAATCCTTACACCTTGTAAACAAGCTTGGTGATTTTCAAAGTAACATATGATCGAATGGACACTATTTCAAAACTTAAAGAAAGTTCAAACTGAAGTGAAATACTAGAAAATAAAAGAAAGAAAGAAGACAAGAATTCTAAAAGGTTCAATAGAGCAGGATAAAAGTAGGAAGAAGCTAAACACGACATGACAAGGCATTCCTTCCTTGTCTCGCTCCATTTTTCATCTTATAATTTTCACATATTTGCTTCTTTATTTATACTTTGACCCCCCCCCCCAAGGAAAGTCACCTTAGTTTCATGCGAACCAGACTAATCATCCACATCTCCACAAGATTAACACTCCCTCCGTTTCACAAAGAATGACCTAGTTTGACTTGGCATGGAGTTTAAGAAAATAAAAAGACTTTTGAATCTTGTGGTCCTAAACTAAAGTTATCTCAAATGTACAAAATTGTCCTTTGATCTTGTTGGCCTTAAATATGCCTCGTGGAAAGTTGTAATTTAAATATTAACAAAAAAAGAGAAAGAAGTTATTCTTTCTTATACAAGACTAAAAAGGAAAAGAGATCATTCTTTTTGAAACGGAGGGAGTAATGTATAAATTATAGTACATTTGTTTTATTAGCGGTGAAAACCTCATCCAACTTAAGATGTTTCCTTGCGATATGAATATTTCAATGAACAAACAAATCCTTCATACACAAGCTACGTAACCTAAATGTTGTTTTAGTTTGCATCTTATATGCACGTGGACCGTTAGTGTATTGGAATTCTGCATCCTATGGAATCATCATTACATTGAAGATTTCTAGCAAGCTACAAATACCTATACAAGTAGGAAATAAAGGAAGAATATTGAAGTCCATCCTTTTAACTAGCTCAGTGCAAGACACCTGGAATCTGATTTTACTTATGTGGTTCACCCTATGACCACTGCCTGGTTGCAGCAACAATAAGAATCCTACTAAAAGTGATAATGTAAAGGATTCAATTTGACAATGTTCATATGTAAACAATAGCAACCAAATAGCTAACCTTCAATCTCATTGTCATCCAAAGGGGCATCCTTGTCAAAGTCAAAACGCTCCCATCCCGAGCCCATGCTTATTGTTTCATCTTTTCGAACTGTCAAAAGAAACAAAAGAAAACCACGGGCTACTTCAATCCATACTCATATTAAGTTTAAGTGATAAGCTTCCACCTCTACCAAAGTTTGTATGAGCTTGTAAGATAAGCAGACAACTAATATGAAACAAAAATGTAGAAAAAGCAGGGCAAGAATTTAGGAAAAGGCTATACTTCACATAAACCTATAAGCTACAATATGTTCTTATGATATACTCCCTCAAGTCCATATAAAGTAGGTGCTTGGACATGCGTTTTAATCTTGTAATTTGAAACTATGAAATGAAATAAGCGTTTGGACATGCGATTTCATATCAGAAATCCCAAATTCTCCAAAAAGTCAAATCATAATTTCACAATTTACACATAAAAAAATAGACCCACAAGTTGATATTTTGTAAAGAAAATCATTCGTATCGACATATTTTTTTGCGAGAATAATAGAGTAATGAAATATTCACGAATATAATGATATTGACCGACAAACAGCTCAAAGTAAGAGTAATATACAGCAACTCATTAGGGAACTCATGTTCAATTTTTACTTTTTTAGTGATATAAAGTTTGATCATAAATGTTGTGTTTTCTTTTATAACAGCTTTGGGATAATGTATAATACTTCTGTTATGAACTTTTGCTTATTTGGTAAGATTGTATAAAGAGTTGGGCAATTTTGATAATTTGAGGATTTTATGTTTATGAGCAAAAAGTACCCAAATTGTATGTACAAACAAAACTCAGTTCCATCTTGTATGATTTTTTTAGAAAGGTAACATTCGTATATATTGACTAAAATCAGTACATGGCCCATGTGTACTGAAACCATAATTACAACTTATCAACAAAACAAGATATCTGAATCTAAAATCTAAACAGAGCAAAGGATCTGAATAATTGACTCAGAAACAACAGAAACAAAAAAGTCTGATACAGTTCAATTTGATCTTCTGAAGAACACAAATTTTGCTATGAAAACATCTAGCACTTCTCTCTCTCCAGATTGTCAAGCAGATATAGGCTTACACAATCCTCCATCTATTTTTGTATGAAGCTCCCCCACCTACCTCTTCCCAACTATGGAGGAGGTGGGTGTTTCTGCTAAGCATAGTCCAAACAACTCCCCCAAGGCTGATAAAAATCCTCCAAGTTGGGTTGTTATCTTGCCCGGTAAAAACAGATGGTTGGTTGTCTCAACCTCTTCCACAAATAGCATCTAGAGCACATAGAGAACTTCCTCTTCTTGAAATTCTGTTGTGTCAAAACTGCTTCTCTTGCAGGTAACCAAGTAAAACATGCCTCCTTGAAGCAATTTTTGTTTTCTAGATCTCTTTTCATGGCCATTGTGGTGGTTGCTGGCCACCTTCATTCAAAAACTTGTGTTGAGTTCACCTAAAACTTGCTGCTATCTTTGTTCCACAATAATCTATACCTCATTCTTGTCCCTTTGAACTCTGCCAGAGCTCTACAAATTCTTTCACGGTTTCAATTTCCCAGTCATTAAAACTCCTTCTAAACTGGATGTTCCTCCTTGTTGTGTCGAATTGTCAGCTAAACTCATTTGTTGATGTACTACCACCAACACATACATCTCAGGGAAAACGGTTTTTAAACTAGCATTTCCCAACCATTTGTCCTCCCAAAAAGAGGTCATACTTCCATAGCCTACCCTCATTGTTGTGTTACCTTTCAAAAAGGCTAAAAGATTCAAATAGATCTCCATAAACTTACAACATAGGGTGTATATACCTCCATTTGTTCTCCTCTCCATGTTTAGCTTTAATTACTTAGCCCTAATGTGCTTAAGGCTCTTGTGAGTATCTCCACAACCACTTCAGTCTGAGTGCCTTGTTTGAATTTTCAAACTTCTCACTCCTAAACCCCCTTGTTTCTTTCCCCATAGAACCTCGTTCATTTTTACCAAGTGCAAACAGTAGAGTCATCTTTCTCAATCCCTTTCAGAAGGAAATCTCTCCAATCTTGTCTAAACTTTTTATCTCTCCATTTGGAATGGGAAAGATAGACATCATGTTGGTTGAGAGAGCATCCAAAAGAAAATTGATGAAAGTTACTCAGCCACCTAAGGAGATGTCTTGAGATTTCCATCTAGTTAACTTCTTCTCACAGTTTCCAATCACTGAGTTCCAAATGCCCATGGCCTTTGACTTGGCACCTAGGGGCATACCAAAGGAGATGTATTGAGATTTCCATCTAGTTAACTTTTTCTCACACTTCAATCATTGAGTTCCAAATGCTCATGGCCTTTGACGTGGCACCTAGAGGCATACATAGGTACATAGAAGACAAGGAGCCTACTTCCGCTCCTAGAATTCCAGATAACTCCAACATATTAGGGACTTCATTGGTCGAGAACAACTAGCTTTTCCTCCCACTAATATGTAGTCCAGAAAAGCCCTCAAAAAGCAGTAAAATTGATCTTAGGATCAGTACTTGCCCTCCCTCAGCATCACAAAAAATTAAGGTATCATCAGCATAATGCAGGTATGTGACTTCCATGTTGGCATTTGAACTTGGGGTTTGGTTTGTGATTCATTTTAAAGAGAGAAGGCAAAGGATCTCCCTGCCTTAAGCCACTTTTTGTAGGGGAAAAGCCTTCAGGTGATCCATTGATAAGAACTGAAAATCTTTTGGTGGAGATGCAATATCTTACCCATTGAACCCGCTTCCTTCCAAAAACCATACATGAGAGCATTTTCAGCAAAAAATTGGAGTTTATCATAAAACTTTCAAGAACTTCCACTCTCAATGTTTTCATGACACATTCTGATTTCTCCGCATTGTAGTGCAACTTGATTGTGATCTAAGCATAATCTCTGCAACACAACCTATTTAATTTTGCTGAAATTGTCATCCCACTCCTTATATATCAGAACCCTATCAATTCTAGAAGCAGCATTGTTTTTGTCTCCTTTGAACCAGATAAAACACCTCCTTAACCCAAAAGATCCATGTCTTCAATGAAATTTGAAAAATCTTTCATTGTTGTTCTCCTTTTGCAATTTCTCTTCTCAGGTGGAAACTCGTGACATTGAAGTCACCATACGGTCCCTCAAACAAACTTTTGACAGATCATATTTCCCCTTACATGTTCTCTTTCAAACATACATTTTGGACCACATACTCTTATTATATGACACTTATAATCCTGCAATGGAGCCTCTAGTTTACATGAAAGAGTGTAAGAGCCAATTAACAGAATTTCCCCTCTCGCTATCCCGTAACATCAGAATTCCCCCTCTAGTGCAACTAGCATGGTTCCTCAAACAAACTTTTGACAACTCCTATTTCCTGTTACATGTTCTCTTTCAAACATACAATTTCGACCATATACTCCTATTATATGACACTTATAATCCTCCAATAGAGCCTCATGTTTACATGTAAGAGTGTAAGAGCCAACTTATAGAACTTCCCCTCTCGCTATCCCATAACATCAGAATTCCCCCTCTAGTGCAACTAGCTTAAGACGAGCATATTTGTCCCATCTTGCACCCCATAATTCTTTTATCATATCTTTAAACTCCCCCTCTAGCTTAAATTCCTCTCGACAGACTATGTCTACATTCCAGTTGAGAATTAAGCTCTTCACCAATCTTCTTAATCCCCACTATTAAGTCCCCTCACATTCCAGGAGACAAATTTTACTTTCATGGTAAAACATTGTCCTCTTTTCCCCATCTCTCTTCTTCCATCACTTTTGAAATTGATGTCAACAGATGAAAGCTTTTAAGCTCCTAAACCCCTTGTATCTAGACTTATTAGTGATGGAATCGTTTTCCATCTTTCTAGCCTTCCTGAGTTGTCTATTTGCATAAGTAACTCCAAAGACTCCTCGTGTCGACAATAAACATTTTGCCCAACTTAATCAGATTTTGTCTTACCCATGCAAATGTCTCCTCCTCCTTTTGGATAGTAAGACTCTGATCCTGTTGGATTGGTTCAAGATCTTCCACCATCCACTCTTCAATTTATGTGTCATTCTACATGGAAACTATGGTGCTTTGGTCCTTCGAGATTTTCGTAGCCAAATCGGCTTTGTCGCTGCTAACCTCCTTTGTTGTGGCTTCCGAAATGTACTCAACATGATTTCCTGTATCTCCCTCTCATAAGCTTTCATATCATGATTTTATCTCATATGGCCAAACGGGCCCCAAGTGAAATGTTGCAACTTTTTTCATACTTCAAAATAATAGAATTTTTAAAATTCATGAAAATCATTGAGATTTTTTTCCACATTTACCCTTCTTTTTAATGAGGTTCTTAACTACTTCACATTTCCTAGGAGAATAATTTACAAATTAATCTGAAGGTCGCAAAAGTAGAAAGTAGCCTTCAATTTATGCCCTTAACACATGTTTCTTAAGAGGTGTGTCATACCCAACAATTCACTTAGACTAGAGGGAGTACTACTAGTTCTGCTATTTCTTGCATGTATTGATGATAGGCTTAGACCTTCCTGTTAGCAATCATCACTATTGTTATATCATTTTTTCTAGAAAGAGTTAACAGCCCCATAACCATCAGTAGTACTAGGTAATATCTCCTCAACTAATTAAAACATATTAGTATCCACTGTATAGTACATTAAATAGCGAAATTTACATATTAGGCATCCACAAGTGAAGAATATTATCCAAAAAGACCAGAAAAAGAAGTTAAAATTACCACTTTCTGAAAGTTGAAATTTCATTTTGGCTTTGACTCTTTCAGCTGGAGTCTGTTCAACATAGAAACAAAAAATAAACAATATCAGGCTTCATAATCATTTTTCTGAGAGAAGGGTAACTTTGTATTCACAAGAAACTCATCTAAGAAATGATGAGGACATCAGGCTTCATAATCTGAAACAAAGCACTTACAGATCTTAGGGGATTTATCAAAAAACAGATCTTAGAGGATACAACAAAAAAGTCCAACAAACAAATTTAAGGCTATGGATCCAAATTATTGGTTGCACCTACTTGGTAACCACTAACAATTAAGAGAACTTGCGGATGATGAAAGCAACATCAATATATGTGATTTCTAGTCCATTATCACATCTTTGAAGCCTCAAATGGATAGTTAGAGGAAATATACGGATATGGGAGCATTGATAAAATCCACTATGCAACTAAAGGGTCATTTTAATGTGCTCGATAATCAGAAGATTCCTTATTCTTTAGTTTTAACAAATTTGTAAGTACATCGGTCTGAAACACATTTCCAGAAATTAACAACGCAAAGTAAGAATCTATATCGTGCTTTACAATCCAATCATCCTTATAGCATAAAACATAAAGGCAATATTATCCAGGGGTATGCATCGGTCGGTTCGGTTCGGTTCAGCTTTATGGATTATCAGTTTGAGTTATCAATTTTTGGTCGTTTTCAGTTTACCCAATAAGAAAATGTCTGTAAAATATTATATGACTTCTCACTTATTTAAATGCTTTGATATAGTAAAACACGAAAGTTAATGAAAAATTGCATCAATAAGAGAAAATTTAGTATTAAGGCTATAATTACATGTCACCACCAAAACATAGTACGAAATTTCATATGTTAATCAAATTACAAACCTTTACGAACTTGCAAAAGCTACAACCTACAATTACAAACTAAAACTAAAACTAAAACAAAATAGTCCAACAAGACTAAAACTAAAGCTAAAATCAAATAGTTATAATTGTGAACCCTTACTTTAGTTTTTAAGTTTCCAGTAAAGTGGGTAGAGTACTATAATAGCTATAGTGTCAAGTTATATATTGAATTATTAATATTTAACATTTAGGAAGGGTAAAGTAGTAAATTATTATCGTTTCATTGGGTCATCAATTTACCCAATAACTCAATAGTGAAAACCGAAAATGAACCAATAACCCGCTAACTTTTTTATAAACCCAATAACATTTTTTCGGTTCCATTTATTGGGCAATTTGATACCCCTAACATTATCCAATCTTCCTATTCAGCAACCATAGTAAGATGCTTTTTTATCATTGGATTTGAATGCAAGAGTGTGTCACCTTATTATATACAACACCTTCGTCCCAATTAATCTGGTGGTATTTGACTCATGAGTTTAAGAAATAAAAAAAAAACTTCTGAAAATTTCCATGCAAAACAAGTGACATATGTGTGGCTATAACCCACCTCCAGGTAAGTGAAAAGTTTAAAGTTTAATTGTCGATAGATAAAGAAGTAACTAGTAAGTGCTCTTTTTTTTAGATAGACTAAAAAGGGAAGTAGGCTAGGATGAAATTTGGATGGACGGAGTAACTAAGATCGAGTGTAATCTGTGAACATAAATTCAAACATTCTACACATTCCAGCATTCTGTTAAAAACTCTGGAATTGTTAAAATGACAGACTGCAAGCATCTCTAGCGGACAAGATCACAGTTTTGGTCAGTAGTGGCATTCTCCTCAAAAACATACTGTATAATTGAGATCGGGATGTACAATTGATACTTTTAAAGACAATGAGAATATTGTACCAATCTGCTTCGTCACTGCCTAGAATGTGTGTGATATTAACAGCAAAAATAGCACAAATTATAACCAAACCAAGTTATATTGAGAAATAAGAATGAAACTTACCGTAGTTTGATAACCTTCAATCAATTTGCTATAATCTACCATAGCAGCTCTATCTTTGCCAACTTTCCCCGGTCTTTGATCCCGTGGTGACACACTCCTTGTCCTCTTTGTATTCTGCTTCTCTTTTTGTCTATGTTTATCTCTGTCTCTACTTCTACTTCTACTTGTCGACCTATGTGGACGCTTCGACCTATAAGCATCCCGGTTTTCACTCCACCTCGAATGCCTCTCTTTATCTCTGTTCCGGCTTCGACTCCGTCGCCTTAACTTGTGGCTTCGACTCGGGCTTCTCCGGCTGGAACGTTTTTCGCGACTTGGACTTGTGGAAACCCTAGAAGAAAGGCAATCTTTAGGTTTATTCTTTAGCTTGTTTTGGATGGTTTGGAGCTGAGCTTGTTTTTCGAACTCGGTGGTTTTGGACGGGCTTGATGCCCTGACAAAGCTACCTAGAAATGAAGAGGAAGAAACGAGAGCAGAGCCACGGATGGGTACGGCGTCATTTGAAGTTGAAGAAAAGCCTAGACCTTGCTTGAATCTTGCGGCGCCTTCTCCTTTTCGTGTAAGTTCGTCGTAGTATGCTGCGGCCTTTTCTTCCTCCATCTTAGGGCAGAGATGGGGTGGTGCACCGCCTCTGACGGTTTCGTGGCAAAAACCAAATGGCTCGCCTGTTGAGAAAATTAAATGAAATGTGCAAATTTAGGATGCCACCGTCAGAGATCAAACCCTAGAAGTTAGAGTCAATCTCGGATTAAGATTGGCGTACTTGACCTTTTGGAGGTTTTATACAAATCCTTTTCGTATCGTTCGTCGCATATACATAGTGAAAAATAGTGCGGAATTAAAAAATTTCACAAAACATTAAAATATCTTTAATAACATATTTCATTAGAAATCATCGAAATACTAAGTCTCAAACTCATCAAAACTTAGACACGAAAATACTTAGGACATGACCCATACTTCAAAATATAGAATTATTTAGTCTATTAAAATATTCCGATGAAGAAAACAAAAAACATCTTATGCCCTCGAGTCAATGAGGACATACTTCAACTTCAGTTGAATGATGCTACGATCCAAGTCTTGCTTTCCAAATGCTCCTCACCTACCAACCACTATAGAAATAGATAAAAACATGGAATTAGTACAAACACATGTACTAAACCCTAAGAAATCACTTAGAGCACTGATCACATTTTTAGGAGTCACATTACAGTAACCCACTTCACTGTACAATGAAGTTCTCTTAGTTTCATTTTAGACACTTTCTAGCATTCAATCTATTTACTAAAAGTTATCCTAAGACTCAGTTAAGTAAGACAAAGAGAAACGGCACATACAATCTCTCCAGGCACACCTAAATGATCCTGAAGACCATCTATAATGAGATCAACACACACTTACAAGACACCAAACACATAAACATGACATTCTTCTGCCAAAGGCTATCAAAAGACTTACTTAAGTAAATCAAGAAGCTAACGTCCATGATTTGACCTCTTCAAGACTATCTAAATAATCTTTAAAACTACCTAAGGCTTAGATCATGTGCACATAATCAACATCTTCCCTAACAGAGTCATTTTTAAGACTTATCTAGGTAAGATACGAAGTGACCATTCCTGTGCCCCTTCACACCTCAACTAGACAACCTTTAACTACTCTAGGTAAGTACTTATTCATTTAACATGTTTTCTTAACTTAAGTCATTGCATTCATTAGTTTATTTAAGACTCATTCATCACATAAAGACATTCAAGTAATGGTCTTGGACAAGACTTAGGGACTCTCACTAGCACATTCAAAGTAAATTGTGCAATGTCTAGATAGTGTCGTACCACCATCTAAACCTCATAGAACTTCTCTAATGCTAGTAGGTATCCCATATGATAAGAATAGGAAATAACCGACATAAATCATGGTAGCTAGACATGGAATCCATAGTTCTAACCTACTCCGATGAGGGTGTTCTACTTGCCAATGGTAGAACTACCACACATCCCATGTAAGAACTACCACACATCCCATGTAGGTATATGGTTAAGGAATATAAAGGGTGTGCTTTGTACTCTTGTCTCGTCCTTTAGCTAGAGTTACTTCCCTTACCATACTCACTCGGTGCTAGCCTTTGTTCTCATAGAGTAATTTACATTAAAGGTTCACATAAAGGGGTTCCATATCTAGTTCATAAAATCACATTTACCCTACCAAAGGCCCCCCCAAGGAAAACCTTACAATGGAGACAAGAAGCTCATAATGACTTTCCTAAGGATTGATATGATGTCGTTCCAAGCAACCAATCTTAAGTCTATCATTCCTTTACTTGAAGGATACTATTACGGCTTTCGACTTCAACATTCATAACCTTACCATTAGGTTCAAGGTCCACACAAAGACCATCTTAACATTCTTTAAAGTCACATGTCATACATACATACAAGACAAAGAGGCTTTAGCATCCTAAGTCAAGACATCATATTCACGTTCATACATGCACAAGTAAGGGACACAAGTCAACCAAGACAAGACACAACATACTTCACTTTAACACATATTACATATCATTCTAGAAGCTCATAGAAATAACCATTATCATCCTTAAGTCATCCTATACACTACCATATCATCATCAATATAATCATCATTGACTCATATAGTCAAGTAGGAATAACCATGCATCAACCCTAAGACTATACACATAAAGACATAGTCATAGTCTAACATGATCACCTAAATAGCATCAATAGAAGAACACATATACTTTCACATTACTTATCATTTAGATAGATATTATCCAACTTCACATAATCAACTATACAAATCACTAAAATACTTCAAGTAGTTGCCTACAAGGTCATGATCATCATAGTACATAAAGTAACGCCGACAAGGCCACATCAATTGCAATTAAAGCACATAATACCGCCACCATAAGTGGACCATACCAATCACAATATAATTGAAGTCTAATTAACATAAAATAAAGGGAATTAGGACAGCGTACCACCAATCCATCCCCAACACTTCAATCCAATGCTAAACTATCCAATTCAATACCATAAGACCCTTACCCATGACCATGAACAACAATTCAATACAAAAACTATGATACTCAATGATACTAGGTCAATTCAATATAGATTCATCAATCTAAGACAACCTAGATATCAATTCAATACAATTATTATATCTATCAATAGCCCATAGAAAACTACACTAGAATTCATAAGCATTAAGTCCAAATCACTTAACCCATAAAGTAATCAAAAACTAGGGTTCATTAATTACATGGATTCATAGGTTAATTAAGTTAAAATCATCAAATTAATAACAATTCAATCAATATACAATGCTTTAAAACCTTTAATGCAAGAACCCATAGATAAATCATGAAATTAGACAATTCATCTTTGAAAACTTTAGAAAACTTCTTCGATAGTTAAGCTCCTTGATTAATAGAGTTTCAAGGATCAAAAATCATACATTAATAAATCTAATACTCCAATTTGATGAAGAATTTTCACTCAATTCTCCAATTCAAGTCCTTCCTTGAGTTTTGGCTCCAATGGAGTTCTAGAGAATCTCTAAAGGATTTTTGAATTTTTTTTTATTTTGAAGATTGAAATCTTCTAAGTGTTAAAGACTTATATACATGTTTAAAATACCGAAAAGACCCTTTAGGAACCTCCCAAAGTCTTATTTGGACGTGGGTGAATTTACCAATTCATCTCTTGAACTTACAGTGACTTTGCAGGAAAAACAGTACCATCGACAGACCGTCCCTTGACCAATGGACAATTCTGTTGGTCCATGGTTGGGTACTGAGGCTGGTCTTTGGCCCCTCCTTCCTCACGCCTAAGTATGCACCAACGACTCCCCACCTACGGGGCGTCGACTGACCCACTTGGTGTCATGATCGAAATCTAGACACCAAACGAGACCGGTGTCGTTGACCTCTCAGAGGTCGCAAACAAGCCTACATACATCATCCTTACTTCATCTAGATTAATTTTAGCGGAAAAGTTGAACTTTTTGTTTCGTAATATGCATGTAAGTCATTCTACTTAGATTCATATACGTTCACCATCAACCATCGAATATTAAGAACATCAAATGAAAGAAATAGTTCAATACTGCATTAAGTGTATACTTGCCAAAATGGCACCAATACAATGTCTAAAATAAAACGGGAAAGAAACGCTAGTGAAACATACTCCACTAGCTCAATCCTATAACTAATCTAGAATATAATGGGCAAGCGTCCTCGAATGCATGAGGGCCTACCAAGTCCGAATGAATGCTCCACGTTCGGATAGCTTCAGCGTCGATCTGTAAGCTCTAACGTCCACCTGTGCCTGCACCTAAAAATTTAGAGTTGTATGGGATTAGTACATACTTGTACTAAGTATGGGTATATGCAAGCACACACCAAGGACATGTATGAGTAAGAATAGTTCTTTCCTAACAACATGATTTATGGAAAGTCGAGTTAGTGGACTTGCCAAATTGGGCTTAGGAATGTAAGGGACTTGCCAAATTTGAATTAGGATAGTCAGGGGACTTGCCAAATTTGGTTTAGGAAAGTCATGCCATGAGAGTAACATGTATCATCATACTTATCATTTTGCAAACAACACATAACATATTGCACATATCATATCACATAGTTCATATCATTCTTTCATATGTCATGAGACCTTGGGATCATGAACTTGACATTAGGACTTCCCAAAATGAGGGCTCAACATATGGGACCTCAACTAGGGAGCCTTCTTTAGCAAACACAGAGTCTACTTTATTCACTCATACGTACTTAATTTCATTCATTCATAAGCTACTGTAAACACTAGTCATACCTAGGATGTAGTTTAAGACTCTCATCGGGTTTGTTGTGCAATGAACAAGAGTAACCTAGTGTCATTACTTGAGTCTAGCTCACCTATTGATTATCCTATCCTAACAGCTTTGGTATCATTCATATCATTATGTGCATCATTTGAGGCTGGCCTCATTCATTCATTTGGGAACTTTAACTTTAACCGACATGGATCATGTGAGCATCATGAAATCCAGTGTCTGCCCCACATCGAAAATAGGTGGAATCACCGGCCAAAGTGACCCAAAACATGTTAGTGTACATAGGGAATTGAACCCTACTAGATCCCTATATTGGTAGTATAGGTTCAAAGACTGAGATATATAAGGAGACCCATACCCGGCATGCCGGTCGGTCTCATCTCATGATAGTTACGTGAACCTCCGCCTTTCTCCAAAGAAGGCATCACCGCTCATAGCTAGCCTATGGGTCCTCAATAAAAGGTTCCATTACATTCAACTCATACGTCATGGAAGCTGGCTTCTAGTATGAGGACATCATAGCTCAATAGATGATCTCATATCATCATTAGTATTAAGTATACATTAATCTCAATAATTTCGTTAGAGTGTTCATAGAGACTGGTCTTTTCTTTAGCTTTACACTCTCATAGGTGAGTACGTTTTGGTAACATTTACTTAGGCTCATTTGAGATTGCTCTCATCTTTCACATTATCCTCTTATCATGTTGTCACCACATTCATTAACTTTAGCATATTTGCTCTTCATAATTATTCACCCTTTTTTATGTGAATGTTCATTTCATCATATGCCAATGCACTTGGCCATTTAGTGTGTTTCATACTCTTACTTGATCCTTTTAGGGTTTCATCATTTCGTTACAAGTATGCTAGACTTATGGGTCTATACGTACAAGCCATGAGGCTTTAATCATAGTTCGTTTAAGTGATTCATACAGAGATTATGTGGTACAAGACTTATGCATCTTGTAAGTATTCCAAGATCTCGATTTCGATCTATGTAGGCAACATTATTTTTGAACATTTATTCACGTTTGATTTATGTATTAATACGGAATTTGGACAAGGGAACCCGATTTTGAATTCCTTGGACAACACGTACATTTTTATTTATTTTAGTTTGATCCACAAGCCTTGGGGACCCAAGATCGAGCCCCAACGCCTCCTTTCCTTTTCGCCTTAATTTCTTTCTTTAATTTTCCTTCGTTTGGGAGTGAGGGAATGTGGGATCGAACCCCCACAACCTCATTATCTTTTATTTTCCTTTTTCCTTAAATCAATTTTTGTTTTGACCAAGAGGGTGTGGGATCGAACCCCCACAACCTCATTTTCTTTTCTTCTTAATTTCCTTTATTCTGTCGTGTGGTTGTGGGTTCGATTTCCACATGCCTAAATATTTATTTTTATTTTAATTCTCTCTAATGTTTGATAGAGAGGTTGTGGGTTCGAACCACACACACCTAATTCTTATTTTTTTTTATTTTTCTTGTCATTTTCGATCAAGTCACATGGGATCGAATCCCACATGCCACATTCTTTTTAACTCACATTATTTCAATGATTTTTAACATGGTGAGGTCACGGGTTCAATCCTCAGTGATCTCACTTATTTTTCTTTATTTTACATAGCTTATTAAACAACTTTACTTTGCTTAAATTAACCAACAAGGTGCTGGAAATTTGAGTTACATTTTTTTAGCTTCTTTTCATTAACATTTTGAGTTAATTCTTAGGGCATTTCGTGAAGCATTTAGCTAATAGTTTTTCACTCAAATCATCAACATTATACTTCATGTGAACATCACGATTTATACAAGTTTGTGCACGTGAAATACAACCATAAAACATGTCATTCCATGCTCCAGTCCGTGTCCAAGAGCCACTTCAACACACACTTTGCACCCATACTTATCACATATTCTTGGAAAAACATACTTTAATAATCACATAAATTCGAACACACATACATGAACCTGATCATCAAGAAAACACATTATATCCCTAATTTCTACCAGCAAACATATCCACCCTACGAATCAATGGGAGCTAGTGACAGAGACATGCAACGGGGAACAACCCTAGTTTTCGGAATAAGATTCATCTAAGTCCTAATGGTCTCTTGGGAAAGGGAACAAGAGTGAGAAAACCCATACCTTTTCAGCCTTGACAACCAGCCACAATCAGACGTACTAACCCACGCCCAAACCTCTCTTCGGAGCCTTGATTCTTGTTCACAAGTGAAGTTCTTTACGTGTAATGCTTAGGTGTACGAATTTTTCTTTTTGTTTTTGATGGATGCAGCCAAGAACACGTTTATATAGTAGGCTTATTTTATTTTTCTATTTTTGAATTGTAAAGTAAAGCTGAAAAATGTTTTCGGAGTAATATAAAGAATTAAGAGCGGGGATGAAGCACACTCCTAGTGGGAGTCATGCGCCTCTTTTGTGGGAATTGTTATAAAATATATATTAAGTTATTATAATGCCCCTCCTTATTTTAATTAATTTTAATCAATTAAATTTGTGCCTCATTATGCCTCCAACTTGGCTCGAACCAGAGTGAGGAGGTAAGGTCTCTTGGGTTTGACCACCGAGATTTGACTTATTTTGACTAATTAATAACTTTATTTAATTAATTAAATATCAGCCTAGGATAATTACTATACTACCCCTAGCCCTAAAATTACCTTTATAACCCCTAGAACCCTTAAAACCTAGGACTAACCCTCTAAGTCCGGTTAAGACTCATCCGGGTGAATCCTAGTATTCGGGTACGCTACATGGCAGGACCCAACATTTCCTAGCTCAACTAACTCCCCAGATTAGTTGGCTTGGATGTCGCAAGAGTTCAGAGGTCTGGTTCTACGCGCATCAATCCGTGTATATCCGGTCTAATTGTAGGCATTCTAGACACATTAAGAATTATTTAGCATAGCCATTTTTAGGGTTGTTACACTTGGTGTCGATTGCCTTCGTAGGTTGGGCTATCTTGAGTAGTCTTGGTCACCAACAAGGGTCCTTCCTCAAGGGCCCTTGAATGGTCCTTGGGGATGTTTGTTCGGACGTTTCCAACCCAAACATGCTCGTATATGATTTTAGAACCTCTCACATGAATTTCATCCAAAACAAACACGTAAAACTCAACGAAGCATGCATAGACACACAAGGTCGTTTTCAAGGCAAACCTTTCGAATGTCATGGACGTTCTTAGACGTTTGACCTTCAAACTTCACAAAACTTGACACACTGCCTATATACACAATAATAACTCATTTAATGATGACCTTATAACCTCATGAATCACACATAAACACATAAAACCATATATGAGGCACATATGACTTAGTCGTCGAACGTCTTGGTCGACCTTTGACATTTCACTTCCAGTTCACCTAAAACTCTAGACACTGCCTCAATACCACATTTTATACCACTTTAGAACCTTAGACTATCATGACAACCATGTAGCTTCACCTAAGTCATTTTTGAGGTCTTACGTAGGATCAAATTGATATTCTTAAAACTTTCTTTTATCTTTTATAAAATACCAAAAAAAAAAAAATACTTTGTTTATCAACTTCGGAAAAGGGTTAAAACTGCCCCTGAATTATGTGAAATATATTACTTATACCCTCCATTACATTTTGGGATCAAAAATACCCCCATCGTTATCTTAAGAAGCCACAAATACCCTCAATAGTCAACACTCCAATTTTTTAGTGACGTGGCAAGCCGCATGACACTAATCCCTCCACCTAAGTGTTGCCAACTAAGATTCACCATAAAAGAACTTGACCTTTAGTAGCAACAAAATTGCCACAAAATCCCAAATATTGCCACTAAAGTTTATGAGTGATTTTTAGTGGCGACTAAGGCCCCAACGACCATTTGCTAGTAAAATCTATTATTTCAATAAATAAAAATATGACTATTAATTTTCTATTGTAACCTAATTTTCTAAAATAAATAACTTTCAATATCAATATTAAAAATATCCAATATTATTACGAAAAATCATCAAAATTACTTCTCGATTCACATGTCCTACTATATAATGCATCATCGTACATTTTATACATTTACATATGACATAAAAATAAAACATACAATGTCTTCAAATTCTTATTTAATTGATATCATTTTTTTTAAAATAATGAAAAAAAACATGAAATTAGAATTTAATGTTAAAAAACTTTTAGTGGTGATTTTATGGATTTTATGGCGATTATTGTCGTCACTAAAGGTCTAGTTCTTTTGCAGTGAATCCTAGTTGACAATGCTTAGGTGGAAGGATTAGTCCCATGTGGCTTTCCATGTCACTAAAAAATTGGGGTGTTAACTCTTGAGGGTATTTGTGGGTAGTTTTATCCCAAAATGTAACGAAGGGTATAAGTGATCTATTTCACGTAGTTCAGGGGAAATTTTGACCTTTTCTGTATCAACTTTTATAATTCAAATCCAAATTATTTAGAAAATTAAAGAAAACAAAATTTTCTCTTCTTCATCCCTCAACGTTCTCTCTTCTCTTTTTCATATCAAAACAAATATTCTCATTTATTATTTTATCTTCCTACTCATCTCTGATCGTGATTGTCTCTTCTTTTTGAACTGAAGATTGTGTTCTACTTTAAATGGATAAGTCATTTTTTAAAAAAGATCTTACAATTTTCGAACAATACTAAGTTTATTTTATGGGTTAATTATCAATAAATCGTTCTATAAATGTGAAAATTGAATCATGGTGTAATTGTATGTATCATTTATTATTTTTGAAAGAAAATCAATAAATCCAAAAAAAATCCTAATTTTGAAAGAATGTATATGTATTGTTAACATTCAATGAAGAGTCATTTTTTGTTGCATTAGTTGTTCTTTTTATGACCATTTTGTTCATATGATTTTAGAAAATAGACTTGTTCAGTTGTCCAACATATATTTCATTTGTTGAAACGTTATCCAGAGCAACGAAGAACTTGAAAGTAGCGATTTTCATACCTCAAAATCTCAATACGAATGGTATTTTTTATAAATAATTACTGATTAAGCGATATTTTTTATTTATTACCATTTATAGCAACACTATGTGAAATCTGCAATATGTATTAAAAGTGAATTATGTACGCAATAAATATGTATTATGATTGCTTTTAAAAATATATTATGCTTGTTTTGTAAGAAATTGACCCATGGTATTATAAGTGTATTAAAATGTCTGATAAATGTATTAATCATCAATGAAACTTGTAATATATGTAAATAATAAATTATTCTTTATAATATTTATTAAAATTGTATTATAAATTTATTAAAAGAGATCAAGTTTAAAAAAAAATTATTATTGCTATAAATGATAAAATATTTTCTTAATATAGTATATTTATGTAAGTTTCCAATTGAAAACTATACTTGGCTGCTAAAAATGAAAAAGGGCCAGAATTGGTTGTTTAAGGGGTTGAATGTGAGGTAAGAAAGAAGTTGCGTTGGAATTGAGAATTTGGCCCATTTAATTACAATTATTGTCAAATGAGTTTTAATAATTTAGTCAAATTGAGCTTAGCTGGTGATTCGGTAAAAATAAAATATGATAAATTAATATAAATTAATTAATAAGCTTCTCAACATCAATAAAATAAAATAATAAACTTCATTATTAACTAACTAAATCAAAATATTCAAATAAAACTAAAACTTTTTTAGACGATTGTTGAATATTCATAAAATATATGAAATATATATGAAATTATATAGAATTTACAAAAATGAAAAAAGTACTTAAAATGATTTAAAAAGCATTAAAAATTTTATAAAGTCAATTATTTTAAATCGTTTGAAATTTAAGAAGCTCGATAATTAATTTATATTGTGGAGGTACAAAATTGGGATTCAACCAGTGTTTTAAAAGGTGGGAGCGTGAGGCGAGGCGTAAGTCACATGGATCTATCAGGCGTAGTCATGTATATTCAAATTTATAGTTTTATTACTAATAAAATACCCAAATGTAAACTTTTTTATGATTTATGATTCTTATTTGAGATAAGTATTAATAATCAATAATGAAGAAAAAAGTATTATAATTATTATTTGAGAAATATCATTACACCAATAATAAAAATATGAATTAAAGCCAAAAAATTAAAAAAATAAAATACGCCCGGGCGTACGTTTTTACGTTCAAGACTTACGTTTTTATGTTCAGGGCTTACACCTCAAATTTTAGGACTAACGCCTTATGGATATACGTTTTTAATTTACACCCTGGAGCATCTTTATACGCCTCTCCTCGAGACTCGCCCCAAAAATATTTTTTAAAACACCGGTGATAACAATGAAGACAAAGGAAACAAAAGGAAGTTGAGGAAGAAGAACAAGAAAAAAATGAAGTTGAGGATAATGATGTGATCAAAACTATCAACACACACACTTTTCATCTGCTTTTGTAGCTTAATGCTACTGGTGATATCATTAGCAGGTCAGTCATGGGAAGAACTTTTGACACCTTCAAAATCATTCTCAAAAATTTGGATTTGGAAGATTTTTTTAGAAATAGTTGTTTTGATCATTCTCTTGATTTTTCAGAGAAAAATAAAGCACGTTTTCAAATTACTATGGTCAATGAACTTTTGAAAAGAAGGTTCATTTTTCAGATCCTAAAAAGAACGATGTAATTCTGAGTAATTATAGTGGCATGTCACTCTTCTTTGGCAGAAAAGAGTTTGCCATAGTTTTAGGGTTAAAATGTTATCCTTATTCTAAGTTACTCCCTGAATTCACAGTAAAAAAAGAACCACGTTTATGAAATAAAGGAGAAAAAGAAGAAATAAGACAGTCAACTGAGGAGTAGGAATTGATGTCCTTTATTGGCAGAAGCTTCAAAAATCCCGATTTAATATTTTTGTTAAATGACGAGGATACATCAAAGAAGCACAAAGAGTCATTGTGCTTACTTTGGTTTGTACATAATGTACTTTTGGCCAAAGATGTCGATGTAGGTGAATTTATCTCAAGATATTGAGGCTTTCAACAACTATTCTTGGGGTCATGACAACTTTAACTTAACTGTCAAATACTTGTTGAAACCTTTAGGACCAAAGACCAATAACTAATTTGGCTTGCCATTGACTTTCTTGGTAAACATAAATGTTCTTAATCTTTTTATATTTTATTGAATAATTCAACATTTGATTTGTGACATGTGTTTCTTTTTATAGGCTTGGGCATTTGAAGTCATTCCTCATTTGACCCATTAAGTAACTACTTAAGAAAAAATTTCATCTCCAAGGATATTGAGATGGTTGAGAGCAAAAAATTTCAAAAATCCTCTAGATCTCTTTAACCCTCCTCATAATGCAGTAAGTTGAAGTTGTCATATAAAAATTTTACATTGTCATATATATCAATTTTTGCTACTGATGAGGCATATATTGCTACATATGGGTCATTTATTGTTGCAGATGTCCCGTATATCGCAGTTGATGCATTATTTGTAGCGATATTTGACTCATATGCAACAACATGTGACCTAAATATTACTACAGATGATGCATATGTTGCGACATGTGGCACAATTGTTCCTACAGATGCCTATGTTGCAACATATGACCCAATATGCAGCAGCATCAAGCCCAAATATTTCTATAAATTACTTACTCTTATAATTTTAGGTTGTGTGCCCATGGCTTGTCCCAATAGAAAACGAATTGCAAATGTCATTACTCTAGGATTGGTGAAAACCTTATTTGATCCTATTGTGGATAGAGTTAAAATGGAATTGGTTGGAGCAAGAACCATCAAAAGAGACAGTTGATAATGACTTAGTTGTTTTTGATGGGGTTGATGTTGGTGGTGTTATTGATGTTGGTGGTTATATTGGTGTTTTTGGTGTAAAAAATCAAGGGGCTACCTCTTGTAGAAGATGCTCTAGCTTTCTCTGTGATAAGTGCAAGAAACAAGATGAAGATTTTACCGTATATCTTCAAATATTCAGTCAGGTTGTCAATGAACTTAAAAACAAGAGGGGATTCAAGGGCATTCCATCAAAGAATGTTCGATATTCATATACTCCACAGGCCAAGAGGAGATTTTTTTGTACCAAGGCAATACAAAATTTGAAGAACAAGATCTTTGGAGAATTTCCAATGGTCATAGGAGAGGAAGTTTTGGAGTTCAAAAAGGTTAATGTCTATAAGCATGTGGCTATAGCAGGGAAAAAAAGTGTTGGGGATGATGAGAATAAAGGATATGGGTGCACATTACGCCATGCAATTTTTCAGTGGAGAAGATTTCAGGAACATGACAAGCACGAAAATTTGGTGGGAAGACTGGGTAATTTTTCTCTACTAGTACCTTCAATTTTTAATATTCGTTTTTTTTATCTTTTCAATGATTACTTCTCTTTACTCTTTAATATTATTTTTTATTTTAGTATATTTATGAAATCCTTACCCTCATGTCGAAGAGGCATATGAGATACCCGACTTACTATGATAGCAAAGATAAAATCGTGCATCTCAACTTCTATTCCAACTTTAAATTAATATATGACAAAATGAGCGAGGATACAATAACAGTTGGTGGTAGAAGCTTTGCACAGTTAATTAATGAGCTTGAATGAAATGAAGATATGATTATCTATGTCAAGGGAATTATACCATATTCTGGAGGAATGGATTGGATTGGTGCAAAAAGAATTTTGACAGTTATTAACTTAAAAAATTTCATTTAATGACTCTTGAGATACTCTTACACAAGCGTCGCATGAATGTTTATGACTGTGTACTGATGGGTATAGAACCAAATCTTCAACATTCATACAATTTGTCTTAGAATTGCTCCCAAAATTATTCAATCAAAGTGAAATATGAATCATTTGCCAAATAAATTTCTCAATGAACCATGGGAATTTAAAGGTCGAGTGAAACCCATAATAACAAATGATTTCAAAACCGTGTGCGAATAATATTTGATAGCATTTATTGAGCATTGAATTAGCAAGACAACAATTCGACCTCTTCAAACGTTGTTGTGTCACAATATAGTTGGTTGGATGCAATGGATTTGGGCTGCTGAGATAGTATCTAAGAGATTGGAGCCTTGACAATGTTGCACTTATGTTACTTTATCTTATATTGAGAGCAAGTACATATTATGTGATGTTATATTGAGAGCAAGTACGTAATCAAATGTTATTACATAAGGATCATGTATAGCAACATATGTCTCATATATAGCAACATATGGGTAATTTGTACCAACATATGTCTCATATGTAGCAACATGTCATCTGTAGCAACATATGTCTAAAATAGTCAAGCATTGCTAAGGAAGGGTGTTGCAACATTTGAGACATTTGTAGCACCAAATAATCCATTTGCAACAACATATGATTCAAATGGTCAAACATTGTTATATAAGGGTGATATATTATAATATTTGAGGCATCTATAGCAACAGATAAGTCATCTGTAGCAACATGTGTCTCATATGTAACAAACATGGGTCATCGATAGCAACATTTTTAGTCACATGTTACTAAAGATTGGTGATATGTAGCAATATTTGACTCGTTGCGACATTTGACTCATATACTATGTTAAGAACAAGTAAAAATGTTGGAACTGGGGTGCAAAACTATGTTTATTTATTCCCACAACTATGATAATTTTAATAGTTGTACACAATTATATAATAATTTTCCATCCTTCACAATATTCTTCTTGGTAATGCTTAAAAATAAAAAAATAAAACCACAACAAACAAGACGAAGATTAGTTTCAGTTTTTACAACATTTGGTATTCTTCTTCTCCTTCATTGCCCATTTATTACTTCTTTTAAGATGGCTTTTATCATTAATTTCCAACTCATTAATTTTATTCGCCAATCTTAGAATAAAGAACTTGGATTGTATATCAACATCTTCACGATCCATCCATCTAAATAAGTTGCATGCATTCTTCCTAAAATATACACCACAAAGAAATTTAAATAAAAAGAAGTCTCCAGACTAAGATGTAGAAATATACATGCACGATAGCATGGACAAGACCAAAATCTTTGATCTAGCTTATCCGTAGACCATGAAGTTTGCATTTACAGTAAGTCTCCATGTTTGCAACAGATTTTCACACCCAACATGGAATCATTTTCATCATTACAATTTCGATTCAATATTGCATTAGACATTACATAAAAAGTGACAAAAACAAACAAAACTCATTCATTAGATCTAGATTACTACTGATATAATATACTTTAAAGAACACATTTCTTAACCAACCACTGTATTGCAAAATTAAAATTTCATTGACTTTACAATACATGATTGTGCTGAGATTTGATTTGATCAAAGGCCACTCAAATTAGTTGTCTATTAAAAAACAAAGAACATAAAAGACTGATAGAAAAAAGACTGATAAAATAAAATAACATCATTGTATACCATGCACCCAGAGATTCGAGATCCATGCAAACATAGAGAGGAGGAGAGAGAGAAAAAAATCAAAGTAGAGAGATCGAAGCGGCAAGGAATAAAATGAAAACCCTATTCTTGATATGAAAATGTAAACATGTATATATATATATATATATATATATATATATATATATATATATATATATATATATATATATATATATATATATATATATATATATATATGAAAGGTCCCGTTAACGGGCCCAATATTTCAATCTTAAATTAATTATTTCTTGATTAGTTATTAAAATTTATATCTATGTCGCAGACTTACTCCAATACAATGTTTTCTTGACCGTTCATCATGATTAACTACCTAAATTCATTTAATCATAAGGATATCTTTCCTACCACAAATAATAACCTTGAATTCATAATTCAAATTCAAGGCAGAGCTAAGAGTTAAGTCTTGAGAGTTCTTTCGAATCTTTGTTAGAAAGTCTCTTTGATTCTTTTGAGGAGTCTTCTTTAATTTCTAATAACTTGTTTCAAGATTCGAGTAAGTGAGTATGAGAATGATGAAAATGTATTCTTGAGTCTACATTATCATCGAGATCCTTCATATCATGAATCATAACTCTTTAATTCATAATTCAAACTCAAGAAAGAGATAAGAGTAGAGTTCAAGAAAGCATTTGAGTTCAATTGTGAATCCTTTGAGATCATCTATTGATTTGGGATAAGTTTTGATGAAGTAAGTATGAAAATGAGAAAAATCATATACATGAATTCCATATTGTTATTTAGACCCTCAAGTCGAGTCCTTCATGCCCATAAATGGCATGAACTTCATAAGTTGAGTATCTTTGAGAGGAGTAGTATCTTCAAGGTCTAAGTCTTGAATATTGAGTTCCTAATCATTTAGGGATTATATTCCTAATCATGGAGCTACTATGTTACCCATGGAGGTCCTTGAGTTGATAAATTCATGTTTATACATTACAACAAATTCGATTATCAGGAACAAATAATTTCTTCACTAAAGTATGCCTTTTTCAATGAAATAACTACAAATTCATGATTACCATACAAAGTTCTTCTTGTTGTTTTTGCGATATCACTAACCCTAATTCTATTGTAATAATAACACTACGAGAGGTCAATTTTTGAGAAAGGACTAGCACTCTGAAGTTTGTAAAACAAGTAATCAATACTGGGGATAGGATACTTATTCAATATTGTGACATTCTTAAGTTTCCTATAGTCAATGCACACTTTGAGATAACAATCTTTCTTCGTCATAAACAAAATTGGTGCACCCCATGGATAAATACTCGGTAAGATAAAGTCCTTATCTAGAAGGTCATTCAACAACTCTTTCCATTCCTTAAGCTCAGGTGGAGAAATTCTCTATCATGGAATAAAAATTGGCTAGGTATCGTTAAGGAGATCAATTCCAAAATCGATTTCATATTCAAGAGGATATCTAAGAAGATCTTCTAGAAAAACATGTAGGAACTGATTGGATACAAGGAATGACTCAAGAGTTGGTGTTTCGGTGCTTCAATCCTTAACCGAAACTAGATGATACAGATACCCTTACAATCATCTTTTTGTCGTCAAGGTAAGAACTGAATTGACCCATAGGCTTTATGCTACTACCCTTCTATTATAAGATTTTTTCTTATAGAAACTAAAAATTGAACAATCCTAGTTCTACAATCGGTCGAGGCATAACCTGAATCTAACTAATCCATTCCTAGAATGACATCAAAATTGACAATTTCTAAATCGTTAAGATCCGCTGAGGTGAACTTTTGAGAAACTGTGACAGCACAACTTTTTTATATTCGTCTAGCTATAACTAGGTCACCGGCTAGAGTAGAGATAAAAAGGGTTCCAAGAGAGTTTATTAACTAACATTAATGTTTATTACTATATCGGGAGTTACAAAGGAGTGAGTAGACCCTGGATCTATGATAAACATTTGTGACATACAAGTGACGATATTAGCAAAATCTTTGTGATCTTGAAGAGTCAGGAGGTTATACAACATGTTTTGGCATTGTCTGCCACCCGTACTAGATGAGTTACACTGCTGAATCAGGTGATATACTAGTGCTGCTACAGTTGTAGACTGAGTTCTACTATTATGGCCTCCTTGAGCCGATTTAGAAGAAGGATAGTCTGTGAACCTCTAATTAGACTAATTGCACACAAATCATCTTTACTTTCCTACAAGACACCTGCATGGATGGTTCTTACAACATTAAGGACATATTGTGTAGGCTCTAGGTCCTGAAATGCAACTTTGAGACTTAGAGAATGTTTCCCTATCTTTGTGATCATTTTAGAACTTGGAGGGTTGAACAATAGATTATGAAGGCGTTTGTCACGACCTAAGAGCACACCATAGTCGTAACCAACGTCATCGACCTCTTTTATACAAGCCTTTATCAATCATTATTGAATTTTAGATATAATAAAAGCGGAAATTTAAAACTTTTCAATTGAAGTTCAACTTCACTTCATATTTAAAAATAAGAAACTAACTTGTCTCACATTGCCATCTATACATAAGAGTATGAAAATTAGGACTTAGCCCTTACATAAATAATAAATATTATAATATGAATAAAAAAAAGTCTTTCAAAAAGTAATGTGAAATTATAAGTAGAATGAATGCATCTCCGTCCTCGGACTTGAGGACTCATCAACTTGGGAAAAGAAATACAAGTTTCATCAAGGAAGGACTAGAATCACCTCAATGTCCCGAACCTACACTTGTGTAGAAAATAGAACTAATATCGGTTAGAAAAAACAACATGTACTAAGTATTTAAATTATGCAAGTAAAACATTTCTAAACATGCACAAAAGAACATTTGGTTTAAAGCATGCTATATTTACTTTGAAATCCTGCATTCCAAGAACATATTGTAAGACCCAGAACAAAGTTAAGGTGTCTAAAGCCTCACATGTGCCTTGTAAACTATTTAATATGTTAAATAAGTGTTTTAAAGTATATATGGTTAATTTGAAGTCATCTGGAGGTAAAACGTCCAATAACGTCCAAGACGTTTGAAAGTTAGCCCTTGTGACGTGTATGTGTGTCTTGGTGTGCCTTGGCATTCTTTACGTGCTTGTTTTGGTTGAAAATGATGTGAAAGGTATTTAACATGTTAAGGAGTATATTTATATTGGAAACATCCGAGCACAACTCCCCAAGGGCTCCGCAAGAGGCCCTCAAGGAGGACCCAAAGGTTGTCGAGACACTGTCTTGGCAATGTAATTCGACGAGCCCTCAATTGACACTGCATTCCTCAATCGACACTCCTTCAACGGGAGGAATTGTTGAACACTCATAAGTTTTAGTTCAACCTTCAAGAAAAAATTTGCAGTCACAAAAGATGGAGTAGTAGGATGGCTCATCGACTAAACGATGCCTCGTCGAATGCGGTCCGCTGATACAGTCTGCAAACTGCAGCACACACTATTTCATTAAAAGGGTGAAGGAGAAATTCACCCCACATTCCTATATTACCATGGACGTTTATTATGGGGTATTTTAGGTATATTAAGTTAGTTAATAACATAAAAACCCCATTCCCAATTCTATTCTCAAAAATTAAACTTCCCACCCAAACCAAACTCTCTCTAGAAATCTCCATTGGAGATGAAGCTTAAGAACACCCATGACGATGGATTATCAAGATTTTTCACTATGTTTTCGTGCTTCTCTCCTATATTTAGGTACGATGATCCTTTAGGTATAGATAACCTTTCATTGAGAGAGTTCCTTTCAAAGTTTTCAAAGAGAAATTGTGATCAAATTGTGTACTTCAATCTAGACATGGTTTCCTTCTGATGACGATGTCAAAAAATTATCATGATGAATTTTTGGTTATATACTTTTTATAATGATGTATTCAATCCAATTGCATGATGAACCCACTTTCCCTCCATTTTTCAAATTAGCCAACATTATGGGCATTGTGATCTTCACTTTCTATTGATAAAATTATGATTCTAGCATGTTGAATTGCTTATATCTACTGCCTATTATGTATATTGATGGTGAATTGTTGATGAGTGATCCATGCTGATAAAGGATTGAATGTCTGAATGAGATTATCCTATAATTCTCCTATCTTCTATATATTGCTAATGTAGCTTCAATGTGATCTCGAATCTACGGAAAATTGAAGTAGGATTTCATTAGGTTATGATCACTTTAGATACTGCCTTATATTGATATTATTAATGATTTTTTTATTGATCATTGAGGATCAAAGCAAGGGAAATTGTAATGTGATATATGTCTTCCTACTCTCTAATGAATTGGTGATATAGTGTACATGTTAGTTTCATGACCTTGTTATAGTTTATGCATGATTTATTTTATGTTAAGATACATTTAGCTACTACCCTATATTGTTAATATTTATAGATTGTGAGTGTTTATAAATGATGATCAAAGGTTGATGAAATGGGTAAAGTTGCTCTATTCCTTTACTTCTCTACTCTTCTATAGAATTGTTAGTTGACGTGGCCTTATATGGAATTGTGTGGTACGTTCCACTTATGGTGGTTGTGTTTACTTTATTGTCATTATAAATGTGTTGATTATGGCCTTGAATGTAATTTGATGATTATATGGGTGTGTCGTTATGATGATCACACTATGTGAAGCTTATGCCTAGTTTCCATTCTAAACTGTGATCTAGGTTGTATTGCTAATATTACAATCATATGAATGACTATGCTAGGGTTTGATTAGGTTCTGCCTTTGATGGGTATAAATGGTTAATGATCCTCTACCTTGTACCCCTATGGGAATGTGTGAGTATCTAGGGTTAGGAGTCTTAAGTGTAATGTGAAGTTCGCTTGTTTCCTATGCTAAATTATGTTGTGTAGTCTATACTTGGTTGTGCATTGTGGTACTAACAGAATTGCTGCCTCAATGTGTTGTTGATAGGAATTATGTAGTCATACTGACCAATGTACATACACACTCACACTTCATGCATGCTACAAGGTAGTATAGCTTCATGGTGTCAAATGAAATGTTGTTCTCATAATCACTAATGTCTACTACTCTGCATGTAAGGTATATGTATATGAAGTATGTTATGTATTCCCTTACATAGCATGAGTTGATAGGTGACTAGTATGGGCAAGGGTATGGGACCCTGTCTATGTATTGCACATGTGTGACTTGATAGGATAGTTCCTAGGTTTGTGATATATGTACATGAATATTAACGCACGAGTTTATAAGGAATATGAATTGTGTCTAAATGTACTTGTGTGAAAGAGTTACTCATGTAGTTACACTTGTAAATGTATGCATTAATCAAATGCATGTCTCCTCTAAAGCTGTTATGTGAAAGGTGTATGATGATCTAGTCAATAGACAGCCCTTGAGGGGTGATTTCAAGTGTACCCAAAACTAGATGGTGCCTTACATATGATATGTCCATGTGAAAGGATTTCTCACACGATTTAGGTTGTTGAACTCTCATCAATGACCTATGATATAAGCATAGGGTTAACAATCTTAAGCCTATATTTAATAAAGTAATAATAATAATTACTTTGCAATAAAGGGAACTTAGCTTAGCACCTAGTGAACTAGAGGTTGAGGGTATCCCTTTCCAATCAAGGAAGGTAGGTTCACCATAGTCCTTACGAGGTGGTTAGCCTCATAGCCCAAAGGGCATACATTGGTATTTCCATATGAGCCATCAAGGTCCGTAAACAATACTTGCTCCATAGGATCTAGCAAGTGAAATAATTTAGTATGCTAGCATGTGTTAATGTTCTACTTTGGCTAAGTAGAGCACCTTCTTTTGGTGTAAGATTCTACAACACAAAATTAAATCTAGCACCCATGGTATTAGTTTAAGTTAAGGCTATATCTTCCCTAAAGTAAAATGGACAATGGAATTAAAGTAAATCTAGGACCCTAACTAGGATAACCTAAGGGATGTTACATAACGTACGTGAGGGTATGGGACTTTACCTATGCATTGCACTAGTAGCTCTGAAAGGGAGTTCTAGGAAGGATTTTTAAGATATATGATAATGTCTATGGTTCTTTCGCATGATATTGTGTTAGTGTCTACATGATGAGAGTATATGCATCATATGAAGTCCTAATTTGACTATGAGAATAAGGTCCTACTTGTTGTGCATGTAATTGACTACTGTGTCAAGATTGGTGTATGAAGTATACGTTAACGCTTGTGGTCTCATGAGAGTTTTACTAAGTATGTGTAAGGTTATTGGTCCTCACATGTACATTGCACTAGTAGACTTAGATTACTGTTATGAGTAAGGTCTTATAATCGTCTATGTGAAGTGAGCTTAACAAAGTGTGCAATGTTGCTATGACATACTGTAATAGTGTTGGTGTCTTGACTTGAATGTCTCTTGTGGTGTGCTATACTTCTATGATGCTATGTGTTGTCTTATATAGGTTGTATGTATGAGTACCTTTTGGCCTTAAAGTGATGCATATAACCAAGTATCACTAGAGCGGTACTTGGGTTGTTAAGATGCTAAAAGAAAGGAAACTTACTACAAAGAGAAAATAGGTTACTGTAATGTGCTTCAAAATATGACTTAAATACTATATGTGATTTTATGTGATATTATCACTATTGAATGCCTTTATGAAGTACGTGAATTTTATGATGCTCATTGTATCAAGGTTTTATCATGTTTTCACAAAAAGGCATGATGCACGGTTTTAAAGTAAAATGACTCTTTTAAATGCATGTTTTTCTCATGGTTGCTATACATAGTGCATTTTTGTACTAATACCATTCTTCTGTACATTTTACACAATCTGTACATTATAGATGCTTAAAGGAGGTCTTTAAGGTGAAGGGCTTGATGTATGTTTCCCCAAACTCAAGGAATGGAATCCTTAAAATTTAAGGATGTGCTATGTCAAGTTTATGCTTAAATTCATGTAATAGTTTAGTTATATATTTTATATAAGATGGGAAAAAGACAATGAGCCTAACTATGTAAATATGATATTCTGTAAATATATTGGAAGTGATGTTCTAGCATATGATGTGCTATACAAATTATAAATTTTCGCTAATTTACCTATGAAAATACCATGAATGATAACTATGGACTTGTATAAGATCTCCAAGAGGTCAAATATACTATGTTACTTGTCGGGGGTGCTCCACGGATGTTACAAATATGGTATCAGAGCATGAGGTTATTAAAGTTTTTTAGGGACCAAAATCTCGTAAATCCACGTCTAGTAGAGCATTGTTCATTGGTGGTGAGTCGCGACGCCATCCATGAGAAGGAGGTTATAGGACGATAGAGTTTCCCTTCTTCATCATTCTCATGTCGTGTCATAAAACCTAAAAACTCTATAAGATCCATCTATTAAGTTTACTTGTCTAGTGTTCTTTTAGATGTTATTTCTTGGATTATATGGTATCTCTATGCTTGAGGAAGAAAAGATGTGCTTTGATGCTTATCTTGTGTCTTATGGTTTAATAAGTATGTGTGTAAGTGATTTTTTTTGGATGTTTTGTTGATATGATACCATTTATGGATATACATGAGATCTATGTGGAATGAAATTTTAGGTGAAGATTTATGATATGATATGGTTATTTCGTGGTAAAGTGGTTGTTATAGTTTAATTGAGCTTCCTTTTTGATTGGTATGTTGTTATTTAATTTTCGTGATGGTAGTATAATGTTATGGTTTGAGCTTTAAATGCTTGGTGTATTTTTGATGGAAGTATGCTACCCTAAGTATATGTTTAAATGGTTCATGGTTGTCCTTTGCATATGTGTAATGGTTCATATGTTGCCTTATATGTGTTGTGCCTCATAGTTGCCTTGTATGAATAAGAGTACTTTGAATAGACTTATAACTAGAGGAAAAGAAAGTTTGGTTTCTAGGTAGGGTGATGATTTGGGTTGGAATGACCTAGATGCTGCCTTAGTTTAGTATTGAAAGTAAAGAAAGAGGCCTTATAAAAATGTCTCTCCAATTCTTTCCCGTAAGGTTTTCATGACCCTTGGTGTTTATGGTATAGTTGAGACCTTATGTTGTTAGGTGGTATGCCCAAACTTGGATTGTAGATTTTCTTTTGAGTGTTGAACTTAGAGTCATGATGATACTTGAGGTATTTAACCTTGATGATTGAGTTATTAATGTCCTTTATGAGAGATTAGGAGTGAAAATGCTCACGAATGTTGAATCTTCTTGAGTGAGGAGGATATAGGTTGGTTTTGACTTTACTTTACCTTGTTGTCTAAGGGGATGATGTGATTAGGAATACCCCAAATGAGGAACATTGTGCCTAAGTGATAAGATTTTTATGTCCCTTCGATTCCCTTTGTTGAGTTACTGTAAACCTTTTTTAATTGGAAATCACTTTAAGTAATGATGAGGGAGGTTGATAAGCTAAAATCCACTAGAGGTTCGGTTAAGTTGTTCTTAAATTGGCTTACCCCAAGTGGGGGATGAGGAGTTGAGTAGTAAGGTTGTAGATTTCTTATCTTGTCCTTCTATTCTTTCTTGAGCTTGAAACTAAAGAGTTCCTAGTAGCTTATCCATGATAGGAGTCTTGCATAAAAGCTTGAGTTGCATGTTATCCTTATGTTCGTAACTCTTGATTGACATAATGATAAGCATATTTTCAAGATTATAAAGTGCATGAAAATGTATTTTTAATCAAATTCGTGTTCCCTCATGTTGATTGTGCATCTTGATATGCTAAAGGTGCATATAACTTTATGAGATGATGTAAGAAGCATATTTGAAGTCACTCTTAATGTGTAGTATTTTAGCCTATAAATAAAAAATTTGAGTTCCCTTGAAATGAAAATGGTGAGTTTCTTGAAAATTGTGTGACTTGTATAGTTTGGAAAGCATGATTTTAGGCTCAATTTTAAAGCATGTCTAACTAGTATCCTTGTGTGTTCCTATAATTTATGAGATTTTCCCAATATGATGCTTACTTATGAAGGCTATGGTCATACTATCAATTGAAACTTTTTGAAATGACTTCCTACAGTTGTGATATGTGTGGTTTGACTTACCATTTTGTAGTCACTAAGAAGATTATTTGATCATGCCTTGGTAAAATGATGAGAATTTCTCGTTTAAGTGAATTAACCCTTGTGCCTTTCTTGGGAAAGGACTCATGAGACATGTAACTATATTGAGGAGAAATACATTCCTCCATAAACAAACTAGACATTGTATGGTTGAGTATGACCTTAATGGAATTTGGTCTAACTAACCAAGATCCTTGGTAATTTACCTAACTCAGGTTTATGTGCATTAAACTATGAGTGCTTATTAGTTCTTGAGTGTTGTTAAATGTGCCTAAGCGTAACTTAATTGTGATTGCATAATGAGCTCTTAATGAAATGCAGTGTAATGAAAATGTTATGATTAGGATAAGGATGTTCCTAATATGGACATGAGAAGTGCCTTAGTGTTTGATGCATTTAGAAATGTGAGTGAATAAAGGTTTTTGCTTGCTTATGTTGCATTGAGTGTTAAGTGGCTAGGAGGTTGGTATTACTTGTAATGTGGTTCGTTTACATCTATGCGTTTATGTTATAAATATTGTGAGATGCTCAATTTGTCATTGAAGTCCTTGTTGTGAGTAAAGTGTCCCTAGTGTCATTCGAGGACGAATGTTCCCAAGTAGGGGATATTGTAAGTCCCCAAAAATGAGTAAAGGTTTCTAGATCCTTACATGTGGATTTTAAGACTTTTAAGATGTTAATTAAGTGTTTTAAAGCATGTATTGTTAATTTGAAGTCATTTTGAGGTCAAACGTACAAGACGTTCGAAATTTAGCCTTTGAGACGTGTTTGTGTGTCTTGGTGTGTATATAAATGTTTTACGTGTTCGTTTTGGTTGAAACTTATGTTGAAGGATTTTAAATGTTAAGGAATATATTTACTATGGAAAATTCTGGGCACGACTCCCCAAGGGCCCCGCAAGAGGCCTTCAAGGAGGACCCAAAGGCTGTCAAGACACTGCCTTGGCAGTGTCAATCGCGAGCCCTTAATTGAAGCCCCGTTCCACAATCAACGCCCTATCTATAGGAGGCGTTATGGAACAAATAGAATTGTGAGCTCAACCCTTCAGGAAGGAGTTGTAGTCACAAATGACGGAGAAGCAGGACGGCTCGTCGACCGCCGTCGGTCAATACAGTCTGCAAACTGTAATACACATTGTTTCATCAAAGGGGTGAATGAGAAATTTACCGCACGTTCCTAAATTAATATGGACGTTTATTATAGGGTATTTCAGGTATATTAATTTAATAACATAAAAACTCAATTTCCAATTCAATTCTCAAAAATTTGACTTCCCTCCCAAACCAAAATCTCTTTAGAAACCTACCTTGGAGATGAAGCTCAAGAACAGCCATGGTAAGTGGCTAAATTGGCCTTTTCACTAATAGTCAACCCCATAGCATAGAGGATCTTGTATATTGCATCAATGAACTCATGGGGGTATTATAAACCTTGGACCACCAGAAAGTAGAGGGATTCATTCTAGTGAAATCCCATAGACGGGAGGCCATGGTAATAGTTTGTTGGGTTGCTCGGGGTACAACCTCCTGATTATCTTGGGCCGTCATGGATTGATATTGTGTAGTGGTGGATTGTGCTAAGTTAGTAATGACTTTGTCCATTTGGGAGAGATCAACCCTTATGTCACTATCTGTTAAAGGGAGGATCGACAGGAGCTTGGTAATCATTAACATCTTCTTCAAGAGGAGGAACTTGATCACCAACGGGAGGAACTCCCTCATTGGCCATCTCTTCTTCAAGTCTTCATGCCTCTTTTCTTAAAGTATTCATTGCCTATAATTAGAATTATAGGATTAGATGCAAAACCACATAGAGCTAACACTCTAGAGGCACGATATTGGAATTCCAAGAAAGTGAGCTTCCTAAGCATCATATAGATTCCTATTCATAAGTATGGCGAGTTTCACGATTATGAATACGAACATACATAGACGTGGTTGAGAGAGACATCGACTAAAAGATATTTAACCTCATTCTATGATGCCAAGATAAAAGCATGGATTTAATACAAACACATGTACTAAGTACGACATAATGCATAAAAATCATAAAAATGGACATTTAATTGAAATATGCTGTTTTTGATTAAAACATCATAGTGTAAGCATAAGAACAACATTTAACACCTTAGAAACACATAGATATTTAATCACTTTTTAATGGCCTTACAATGAACTAGGTCACTGTTACAGTCACTAATTCCAAAGTTACAGTGAAATTCCTCAACGTCATCGTAACCTCTATCTAGCATGCAATCCTCTCACTAAAAGCTATCCTAAAACTCACTTAAGTATGACAAAGAGAGACAACCCATACACCCTCTAAAGATACACCTAAATGATCCTTAAGACCACCTATAATGAGATATACACAGCTACAATACACCAAACACATAAACATGAGATCCTCCTACCAAAATTTATTATAAGGTTCACTTATGTGGATTGTGAAGCGACAGCCCATACAACCCCTTCACACAAACTTAAGATATCCTTTAGAGTACCTAGGATAAGATCATTCTCACTTAATACAATGACATACATATAATATTACATTCTCCTTTCCAAAGGTTATCAAAAGACTTACTTAAGTAAATCAAGAAGAGAAAGTCCATGCTTGACCTCTTCAAGATAACCTACATAATCCCTAAGACTACCTAAGTTTGGATAATGTCTACATAATAAACCATTTTTCCTAACTAGAGTCATTCTTAATACTTATATAGGTAAGATATGAAGTGACCATTCTTATGCCCCTTCACACCTTAACTAGACAATCCTTAACTACTCTAGATAAGTACTTATTAATTTAACATGCTTTCTAACTTAAGTGATTACATTCATTAGTTAATTTAAGAGATATTCATCACATAAGGACATTCAAGTAATGGTCTTGGAGAAGACCTAGAGACTCACTCACTAACATCTTCAAAGCCTATCGTGCAATGTCTAGATAGTGTCCTATACCACAACCTAAACTTCGTACAAATTATGTAATTCTAGAAGGTATCCCATATGATGAGAATAGACAATAAACGACATAGACCATGGTGGAAAAACATTGAATTCGGAGTTGTAACATACTCCGGTCGAGGGTGTTCTACTTGCCAATGGTAAAATTTTGACACATCCAATGTAGGCACATGATTAAGGAATATGAAGGGTTTATTTACACTCTAGCGTCATTCTTTAACTAGAGCTACTTCCCTTACCATACACACTCGGTGATAGACTTTGTTCTAATTGAGTTATTCACATTAAAGGATCACATGAAGAGGTTCCATATATAGTTCATAACCCAATCACATTCACCCTACAAAAGAGGTTCCCTAGGGATTTGTTTAAATGGAGAAGGGGATAGCTTAATGAATATCCTAAGGATGATTTCATGTCATTATAGTCAACAAACCTTAAGTCAACCAATCATAAAAGAAGGATACTATTAACGCTTTCGACTTCAGGGGATCATAACCTTACCACAAGGTTGAAGGTTTCACATAAAGAACCTTCTTAGCAATATTCATGTCACATCCGGGTTCACCCCTAGACGTAACTGGAGTCGTCGTCCTCTTTGTGAACTAAGACTAGCCACTAGCCTCTTAGTTCACATCATTCATAGGTCAAATTTAACGAAAAATTCAAAACTTTTCATTCCTTATACTTGGAGGTTTACATATACATATACATATATATATATATATATATATATATATATATATTTATATATAACAATTGTTCATGTGGGAAGCCTTAATTGGACCTTGAAGTGAAGAACAATCTTTTTCTATCCTTTGCCTTGGGTGTACACACACACACACACACACACACACACACAAATATATATATATATATATATATATATATATATATATATATATATATATATATATATATATATATATATATATATATATATATAATATCGATAATACATAGACCATTCTTATAGGAAGGTTACATAACCTTCTAGTCTTATTGCACATAAGTATATATATAAGATAGAACATAGTGTTCAGAGGTTGTCTCATCTCATAACAATCTAACACGATTAGCAATTTGGGCATAACCCATAAATCAATGTAAAGAGATCCACATGCAGGCTTTAGACAATTCCTTACTCAAATGAAAGTAGATAAAATATAAGAGTCTTAAAACTAAAACAACATCATAAACTCGATATTGGAATCTCCCTCTGAATGTCAGGACCTACCCACTTGGATGAATGAGAAACTCCAATCCTTCTTCAAGGCCGTCTCAAATAGCCCTCATCGAACGGAACCTAAAATGTTTGGTAAAAGGGGGAAAATGGGGTTAGTACGCCACTTATACTAAGTATGAGACCATATTCATTTATAAGATCAAATCATGTAAAAAAAAGGATATTTTATCAAAACAGGTTGCTTTATTCTTTAAAAAGCCTTATGTATCATCAAGGAAAACATACAAATCAAGAAGTCATATTCATCAAGTCAAATTCAATAACGTAGTTGTCAACATACTTTAACCCATAATCTAATATAACTATATCATCAAGTAATTACATCACAAGCATGGATAAGAGTTCATCATATCATAATAAAGCAAGACTACTACTCATGAATCCTCATAAAGCCAACAAGTGAAATAACAAAGCAATTCCCCATAACCTTACTCAATCAAGTGACCCAACAAGAATCATGACTAATATTCAACTTCACATAACATAACCTTTTAAGGATATACAACATCACTCTTTTAAGGACATAGACCAATTACATGTAAAGTAACCATACTATCATCTTTTGAATTCATTATCATATATACACATAATATTAACCTTCTAAAGCTTCCATTAAGGAAAACTAGTGCAAGGCATAGGTAGAGTCCCATACCCCTATCTAGGCTAAGTCAAACCTCTCAAGTTACCTTAGTTAGGTTATCCTTCATTTGTTCATTAAATATAGGGAACACTTGTCTTAACCAACATAGACCACAAGAGCTATGTGTAGAATCCGTTGTTGTAAAACCTTACACCGACGGAAGGTTGTCTACCAGCCAAAGTAAATTCAAACATAAACATAGCTTTCTAGGTGGATCAACTAGCTAGTCTTCCTATGGGGAAACATAGTTCAAGAACTAAGAGATATGTGTTCTCTTTCTATATACTACTTGGAAATTGGGTACTCCTCTCATAGGAATCCATTGAATCAGTATCCCTCTTTGGGGAGTCAACACCACATGTAGAACTATAGGGTAAATCTTCCTCTATAGGAAGGCATCAACTCCCATTGTTAAGTTTACTCCGTGCTAAGCTAAGTCCCTTTATTAAATTGTCTGTAATGTCTTTATTAATCATCATAGCTTATTGTAGCTCATAGGGTCTAACCCTTGTGTAATAATAATCATTATTGCTTAAGAAGAATTGTATGATTATAGTCCTTTCATCACAATTCATATAAGTGAGGTTAGCACATTTTCATTTTTATTCATAATACGGCACATTGGTATTCATCACCATCCTTATAACATTTACACATTAATCAACCTCATAATCATTGTTAAGACATCTCAATTAAACATAACACCATCCCTATCAATCCTAATACAAGGCATACCCCAATACAGCACATTATGAGTTAATCACAATTAACCACCATTTGAAGTAAAGAATAGAGATCATAAGACTTACCAAGTCTCCTTCATAGTTCATGAACAAGGTCTTACCATTAAACCTCAATTCAACACAATTTGGGTATACATCATCATAAGTCAATAATAAACATGATAAAAAGGCTAGAAGAATAATTACATCCCAATTCCATGCTAAATAATATCTTAAGACAAAATACGTCGGTCAATTCACAACACACTTTATAACCTATATCATCTTATCAAGAATGAGCATGAAAGACTAACAATCACCCTAATTTTTCTCATGATTAGTTTAAAAAACCATCTAGTAGTAATTCAACCAATAACAAAGTCAATTGACCCAAATACAACCTAATTCATATCAACATCAAACCTAGGGTTAAGGGTTGAGGGTCATCTTTTACAAAATAGATTAAACCATCAATATATATCATTAATAAGTTAGAAATATGTTAATAAATTAACAGTATACAATACAAAAGCAAAAAACCAATTCATAACATAATTTCGAGATTGAGAAAGACCCACATGAAAACTCAACTTTTGAAAATACTTTTAAGGAACTCGTTGAGAAAAGAGGTCTCAAAGGTGAATTAGATCCCATAACTCAATGGTTTATGAAGAAATTATAGTTAAATAGTCCATTTACAGCCCCCAAATTCCTCCCCTAGATTGTCTTCAATGGTGTCTTCCAATAGAAAGAAAAAGAAGAGAGAAGGAAGAGAGTTTTGTTTTGAAAGTTGTAACTAGACTAATGGGGTTGGGGTCTTTCTATGGGAGGTTAATTAAATTAATTAGGCTTCCCTTAATACGTAACTAACCAACAAACCCCTTAATTAATTATTTTAGACTGAGTAAAAACATGAAGGAAAATTGGATCCTCCTAGATGAGACCCCATCGATGGTCCGTCTACTAGTCTACGACTAGTCCCTCCAACGTGCTTCACACTCTTCTTTTTTGTTAGAGACTTTGAAGGTGAGGGCGTCAAACAAATTTTATATGTTTAGGTCGATGGTAGGCATCGACGCCCCGCCGATTAACACACGCCCGTTGATGCCCCTTTCGTAGGTGCATATTGCCCAGCCAGTATCTGATTACACTTGCAAGGGTCCTCCTCAAGGGCCCTTGTTTGTTCCTTGGGGAGTCTTACCCAGAGGTTTCGACTATGAATAAACTTAAACCCATGCAAAATTTTGATCAGGGAAGTCAATGGATCTGCCATGAGAGTAACATGCATCATCATACTTATCATATTACACACAACACATAACATCTTACACATAGCACATATAATATAACATATAGCACAAAACATCTTTTTATAAAACTCATTCATATGCCATGATACCGTGGAATCATGGACATGAAATTAAGACTTTCCAAAATGAGGGCTTAACATATGGGACCTCAATCTTTAGCAAACACATATTTGGTTTATTCATTCATATGTACTTCATTTCATTTCATTTCATTCATAGGCTAGTGTAAACACCAGCTATACCTAGGATGTAGTTTAAGACTTTCATCGGGTGCGCTGTGCAATGATCAAGAATGACCTAGTGTCATTAATTAAGTATAGCTCACCTCCTGGTTATCCTATCCTAACACCATTGGTATCATTCATTTCATTATGTTCATCATTTGAGGCTGGCCTCATTCATTCATGGGGAATATTAACTTTGACCAACATAGATCATGTGAGCATCATGAAATCCAGTGTCATGAAACCCCACACTGAAAAGAGGTGGAATCACTAGCCAAAGTGATCCAAAACATGCAAGAGTACATGGGAATTGAACCCCGACAGATCCCTATATTGTTTGTATAGGTTAGAAGATTAGGATATATAAGGAGACCCATACCCGGAATGCGACAGTCTCATCTCATGAGAGTAACGTGAACCTCCGCCCTTCTCGAAAGAAGGCATCATCGCTCATAGCTAGTCTATCCGTGCTCAGTATAAAGTTCCATTACATTCCAGTATGAGGACATCATAGCTCAATAGATGATTTCTAATCTCATCATTAGTATTAAGTGTGTTAACCTCAATACTTTCATTAGAGTGTTCATACAGACTGGTCTCTTCATTAACTTTACACTCTCATTGGTGAGTACGTTTTGGTGTAATTTACTTAGTCTCATTTGAGATTGCTCTCATCTTTTACATTAGCCTTATATCATTTTGTCACCAGATAAATTAACATTAGCACATTTGCTCATCATAATTACTCACTCCATTTTATGTGAATGTTCATTTCATCATATGCCAATGCACTTGGCCAGTTAGTGTATTTCACACTCTTACTTAACCGTTCTAGGTTTTCATCATTTGATTGTTCATTTCATCATTTTTTTGTTCATTTCTTAATTTTATCATACACCAATGCACTTGTCCATTTAGTGTGTTTCACACTCTTACTCAATCCTTTTAGGGTTACATCATTAAGTCACAAACATCTTAGGTTCACTTACTTTTTAATGTATGCTAGATTTATGAGTTTATACATACAAGCTATGGGGCTTCATTCATAGTTTGTCTAAGTGATTCATATTTATCCTCGATTATGTGGTACAAGACTTATGCATCTTGTAGATATGCTAAGATATTGATTTCGATCTTTAGTGGCAACATTCATTCAATATTTACCTATGTATGACTTATGTGTCAATACAGAATTGGGCAATGGAACTCGATTTTGAATCCCTTATACAACACTCAATATTATTTTAAACTTGATAATCTCATTTTTCAGATTTGGGGGACCCTATTTCGATCCCCATCAACCCCATACTATTTCCTTTCTTTTTCTCTTCTCATTTTTCGTTTAAGTCAAGGAGGTTGTGGGTTCAATCCCCCACAAGCTCATTATTTTTATTTTAATTTATCTCTTAAATTTCTCATCTATTCAAGAGGTTATGGGTTTAATCCCCACTCTCCACATTTATTTTCTACTTTATTTTTCTCCCAACTCTCACATCTATTCAAGAGGTTTTGGGTTCAATCCCCACTCCCCCATCTATTTTTCCTTGAATTTTCTCACGAAATTTTTATGAAATTTTCATTTAGTGATGTCATTGGTTCATTCCCCAATGACCTCACATTTATAATTTTTTTTGAACGAAGGTCATTTTTTTGAAAGTTGGTCGAGACTACAATTTCCAGCAGGATGGATATTTAGTTTCTTCCAATCCTATTTTGTCTTAATATATTGTTGATTTTTTAATAGATTTCATGTAATTATGTCTTGGGTTCAATCCTTAGTGATCTAACTTATTTTACATCCCTTTTCATTTCATTTTTTACCATTTTGTTTGGCCGAACCCAACCTATCAAATGCTGGAAATTTGTTCACTATTTTTAGCTTCTTTTATCATCATTCATACGTTAATTCTTAAGGCATTTCGTTGATCATTTGGTGCACCTTTAAGTATAATATTTTATGATTATATTCATCCAATAATTACCATTTCATAAACCAACATTACACCACTTTTACACCTCATGATACACACAAACATTCACACATAAGATTCAACCATAAAAAAATATCATTTTCACATACTTTCAGTTGACATAACTTAACATGCTTACAATTCTAAACACATATTCAAGAACACATTATTACATAAAATTTTATACTTAAAATACCATCAAACATACCAACAACATGATCTCTAACCTATTTCACCTTGAGATCAAATGACTACTAGTGACAAGTAGTTTGACAAGAACGGGAACAACCCTAGTTTTTGAGTAGATTCATCTGAGCCTTAAGGGTCTCTTGGGAAAGGTACCAAGAGAAAGAAAACCCATACCTTTTATGACGTTAAAACCTCGACTTGCTGCAAAAGCTCTTCTCCAAAAATCATGACCAAATCTACTCAAAGTTATCACCAACTCGACGAACAAACTTCTCTTTTCCTACGTGATTGATTTCGTTTGTTTTCTTATATTTTCATTGTGAGTTCTTCAAATGTGAAGAATTTTTTTTTAAATTACTGTTTTTTGAAGTTATTTGGCAGAGAGAATCGTTAGTGAGAGTGATAGAGAGGTGAGATAGAGATGAGCTTGGAAGAGAAGAATTTTCTTAGGATTAGGAGTCTAGTTTAGGATTTAGTCAAATAAGGTTTTTATTTAATTTTTAAAAATATGATTTAATTTTATTTTAAATCATCTAATAAATAATAAATATATATTAATTACATAAATTTACCAACTTAAATTAAAAACAATTTAATTCATAGCTTCCACCTAGGTTCGAACCCGGGTGGAACAAGACTTTACTTCAAGATCCCAATTTCGGCCCTGTCTCCCCAAAATGTCCCTCCACCTTATTAATTAAATAATTCATTATATATTTAGGGTAATTACGATATTACCCTTATCCTGGAAAAAGGCCATTCTTCCTCTAGACCCTCCAAACCTAAGATTTCCCCTTTTTAAGTCCGGTAAACACTCCTTCAATTAAATCTTCGTATTCGAGAGCCTACATGGTTGGAACCAACCTTTCCTAGCTCAAATAACTCCCAAAGTTGTTTGGCTTGGATGTATCAAGGGTTCCGACGTCTAGTCCTATGCGCATCAATCCGTGTGAACCCGGTCTAATCGTTTGCATTCTAGACACATTAACCATTACTTAGCATATCCATTTTTAGGGTCGTTACACGTATTTTTGCAAAAACGATATCAATACAAAGTCTGAAGTGAAAGTGGAAAGAAACACTAGTGGAACATTCTCCACTAGCTAAAGCCTACATCTAAGCTAGATAATAATGGTAGACGTCCTTGAAAGCATGAGGGACTACCAAGTTCGGATTAAAGATCCACGTTTGGATAGATGCAACGTCAACCTATAAGCTCTAGCGTCAACCTATGCCTGCACCTAAAAATATAGAGTTGTATGGCATTAGTACACACTTGTAATAAGTATGAGTATATGAAAGCATACACCAAGGAAATGCATGAGTAAGAATAGCTCTTTCCTAACAACGTGATTATGGAAAGTCAAGTAAGTGGACTTGCCAAAATGGGATTAGGTAAGTTAGTGAGATTTCCAAATTTTGATTAGGATAGTCATGCCATGAGAGTAGCATGCATTATCATACTTATCATATTGCACAAAACGCATAACATCTTGCACATAGACATAACATATTGCATATAACACATAACATTTTTCATATCATTCGTTCGTATGCCATGAGACCTTGGAATCATGGACTTGACATCAAGACTTCCCAAAATGAGGGCTCAACATATAGGACCTCAACTAGAGAGCCTTCTTTAGTAAACATAGAGTCTGCTTCATTCATTCATACGCACTTCATTTCATTTATTTCATAGGCTAGTGTAAACACCAGCTATACCTAGAATGTAGTTTAAGACTTTCATCGGGTTCACTGTGCAATGATCAAGAATGACCCAGTGTCACTAATTAAGTCTAGCTCACCTCTTGATTATCCTATCCTTACACCTTTGGTGTCATTCATTTCATTATGTACATCATTTGAGGCTGGCCTCATTCATTAGGAACTTTATCTTTTATCGAAATAGATCATGATATCATCATGAAATCCAATGTCTCCCCCATATCGAAAAGAGGTGGAATACACCGGCCAAAGTCACCCAAAATATGCTAGCGTACATGAGAATTGAACCCCGCCAGATCCCTATATTGGTAGTATAGGTTCAAAGACTAGGAGATATAAAGAAACCCAACCCCAGCATGCCTAACAGTCTCATCTAATGAGAGTTATGTGAACCTCTGTGCTTCTCGAAAGAAGGCATCCCCGCTAATAACTAGTCTATTGGTGCTAAGTATAAAGTTCCATTACATTCAACTCATACGTCGTGGAAGCTATCTTCCAGTATAAGGACATCATAGATCAATAGATAATTTCTCATCTCATCATTAGTATTAAGTGTGTTAATCTTAATACTTTCATTAGAGTGTTCATAGAGACTACTCTCTTTATTAACTTTACATTCTCATAGGTGAGTACATTTTGGTAACATTTTACCTACGTTTATTTGAGATTGCTCTCATCTTTTACATTTGCCTTATATTATTTTGTCACCACATTCATTAAAATTAGCACATTTTCTCTTCATAATCCCTTTTTACGTGAATGTTCCTTTCATAAAATGCCAATGCACTTGGCCATTTAGTGTGTTTCACACTCTTACTTAACCTTTCTTGGGTTTCGTCATTTCATTGTTCATTTCATTGTTTAATTCATCATTTCGTTGTTCATTTCATCATTTCATTGTTAAAAAATCTTAGGTTTACTTATATTTACACGTATGCTAGACTTATGGGTCTATATATATAAGCAATGAGGCTTCGTTTATAGTTCATCTAAGTGATTCATATCTTCCTAAGATTATGTGGTACACGACTTATGAATCTTATATGTATGCAAAGATATCAATTTTGATCAAAGTAGGCAGCATTATTCTTGAATATTTAACTCACGTATGACTTATGTATCAATACTGAATTTCGACAAGGGAACCCGTCTTCCAATCCCTTGGACAACACTTACATTTTATTATTCATTTTGATTTGATCCATGCGGCTTGGGGACCCAAGATCGATCCCCAACACCTTAATTTTATTTTTACCCTTAAGTTTTTTCTTCGTTTCTCGCTCAATAGGATTGAGAGGATGTGGGATCGACCACGAAAACCCCCACAGACCAATTTAATTTCTTGTCCATAATTTCCCTTGGTTCTGCCTAAAGGTCGTGGGTTCCATTCCCACGCGCCTCACCCTTTATTTTTCTTATAATTTTCTTATGTTGACTGAGAGGTGGTGGGTTTGAATCCCACTTCTCTCATTTCATATATTCATAATTCATTTTACAGCCAAGGTCATGGGTTTGAATCCCACATGTCACATTCCTTTTTCTCATCTTATTTCATTGGTTTTTAACATGGGGAGGTCATGGGTTCAATCTCCAATGATCTCACATATTTTAATTCATTTTCGTAGCATGAAAATCCCCTAAATTTTGCCGAAACTCATTAACAATATACTTGAAATTTGTGCAACCTATTTTCTTACTTCTTTGACATTAAATGTTTAGACGTTTTAAATAGTTTTTAGTGAGTTCTTTAGGTGCATTTTAAAGATTTGATACGATAAACAGTTCCACTCAAATCAGCATCTTTACATCACTTATGAACATCACGATTTACATAAACATGTGTACATGAAATACAAAGAACTAACATCACATTTTAGAGCCTTAAACCAGAGGCACATAATCATGGTTCTCATTGCACACACATATACATAGTTTCGGATCACATAGGTGATCCTTCATAAATTTTCAAGTACACATATATCAACATATTCATCAAGAAAACATAACACACTCCTAATATCTACTGGCAAACATATCCAACCTACAAATCGTTGGGAGCTAGTGGTAGGGACATGCAACGGGGAACAACCCTAGTTTTCGGTTTGATTATACTGAACCTTAGGGGTCTCTTTGATAAGGACCAAGAGATAAGACAACCCATAACTTTTTGACGTTCAAACCTTGACTTTTTGCCCGAAAGTTCAACACCCCACTTGACGGAAAACCTTCTCTTTGCCTACGTGATTGATTAATGTTTGTTTTTCTTATATTTTCGTGTGAATTTTTTGAGGGTTAACAACCATGGTAAATTTTCTGTTCTTAAATGTTATTTGGCAAAGATAAATGTGAATGGGAGAAGAGAGATTGAATGTTAATGTTGAGGAGATAGACGTGAGAGAGTGAGAGTTTTATTTGGCTTAGGAGTCTAGTTTAGGATTTAGTCAAATAAGGTTTTTATTAAATGATAAAAAATATTTGATTTCCCTTTATTTTAAATCTGCTAATAAATAATAAATATTAATTAATTACATTAATTTACTGACTTATATAAAAAAAATTTAAATCATCGCTTCCACCTAGGTTTGAATCCGTGTAGAGCAAGACTTCTCTCTAAGAGCCAATTTTCGGCCCTCTCTCCCCAAAATACCCCTCCACCTTATTAATAATTAATTATATATTTAGGGTAATTACAATACTAACCTTAGCTTGGAAAAATACTATTTTACCCCTAGACCCTCCAAACATAAGATTTCCCCTATTTAAGTCCGGTAAAGACTCATCCAGTCAAATCTTAATATTCAGGAGCCCTACATGGCTGGACCAAACCTTTTCTAGATCAACTAACTCCCCAAGTTAGTTTGCTTGGCTGTTGTAAGGGTTCAGAGGTCCAGTTCTACGCGCATCAACCTGTGTGAACCTGGTCTAATCGTACGCATTTTAGACACATTAAGCATTACTTAGAATATCCATTTTTAGGGTTGTTAAATTATCCCCCCCTTAGGAACATTCGTCCCCGAATGACATTACTAACTACCTAGCATAATAATGCCTGTCAGATAATAACATAGTCACTATACACAATCAAGCAATAGGAACAAGGAATGGAGAGATAAAGAAAGTTAGACTTAAAAGTATGACGTCTAACCTCAAGAACTGAGAAGATGGGGGTAGCGAGATCTTATATCACCCTCGGCCTCCCACGTAGCACCCTCAACAAGATGATTCCTCCACAATACCTTCACTATGTCAATCTCCTTGTTCCTCAGCCGCTAGACCTGTCTGTCTAAAATCTCAACATGTACCTTCCCATCGGACAAATTTTCATCAACCCCCAAACCTTCAACAGGTAGAATCGATGCGGGATTGCTTAGGAACTTCTTTTACATAGAGACATGAAAAACTGTATGAACAAAACCTAGTTCCGCAGGCAATGCTAACTCATAAACCACCTCTTCCACACGCTGTAGGATCTCATATGGCGCAACATACCTTGGACTTAAATTCCCTTTCCTGCCAACCTCATCACCCCATTGATAGGTTATATATTCAAATAGACCTGGTCAATAACATCAAATTCTAAGGGTCATTTTCTGTTATCTGCATAAGACTTCTGCCAACTGTAAGCAATAGCCAACCTGTCCCAAATCACCCTGACTTTCTATAAGACCTAATGAATGATCTCTAGACCATAAATGGATGACTCTCCAACCTCGAATCACCCAACTGGAGACCTACACCTCCTACCATACAGTGCTTTAAACGGTGCCATCCCAATGCTGGAGTGATAGCTATTATTATAAGAGAACTCTATCAAAGGTAGCTGGTCATCCCAACTACCCTTGAAGTCAATCACACACGCCCTCATCATTCCTCCAATGTCTGAATGGTGCGCTCTGCCTGCCCATCAGTCTGAGGATGAAAGGCAGTACTAAGCTTCAGCTACATGCCTAATCTCTTCTGGAAGGATCTTCAGAAATATGATGTGAACTAAGCTCCTTAATCTGAAATGATAGACAAAGGAATACCATGCCATCTCACAATCTCATTAATGTAGAGTTTCACATAATCCTCGGCTCTGTAAGTAGACTTCACAGGGATAAAGTGGGCAGAATTTTTAATTCTGTCCACAATAACCCATGTGGAGTCAGGCTATCTCTTTGTCTTCGGAAGACTTACCACAAAGTCCATATTATTGGCTTCGCATTTCCAAGTAGGAACCTCAATAATTAGAGTAAGACCGTCAGACTTAAGATGTTCTGCCTTAACCTGTTTACAATTAGGACACTTGGCCACATAATCTGCAATGTCCTTTTTCATGCCATCCAACCAATAGATCTGTTTAAGATCACGATACAACTTGGTTGAACCTGGATGTATGGAGTATCTGGAACCATGGGTCTCTACAATGATCCTAGTCAGCAAATCATCCGCATATGGTACACATAGAATGTCCTGGTACCTAAGTATGTCGTCATATCCCAAAGCAAAAGACTCATTCATCTTAACCAACATTAAGTCCTTCAGGTCCATCAACACAGGTCCAAGATGCTGACCCTTCTTGACTTCAAATACTAAGGATGATTCAGAACTAGAATGAACTGCAACACCCCCACTAGTAGAGTCAACTAGCCGCAAACCCAGTCTTGCTGGTCTATGTATATCTTTCACCAACTCCTTCTTCCAATCCTTAACATGGGCTGTACGTCCCATGCTTATCCTACTCAAAGCATAAGCTACAACATTAGATTTACCTGGATGGTAGTGAACGTTCAAGTCATAGTCCTTCAACAGTTCCAACCATCTCCGCTGACGTAGATTCAACTCTCTGTGTGAACACGTATTGGAGACTCTTGTGGTCTGTGAACACATCCACATGCACCCCATACAAGTAGTGCCTCAACAGATTCAGTGCAAACACCACAGCTGCCATCTCTAGGTCATGAGTGAGATAATTCTTTTCATTAACCTTGACGTGTTTGGACGCATAAGCTATCACCTTACCCCCTGCATATACAGCCAAAACAAGCCATAGATGCATTACAATACTAAGTGTAATTCTGACCACACTTTGGGAAAGTAAGCATTGAGGATGAAGTAAGTCTATCCTTCATCTTCTGTAAACTCTTCTCACAAGCCTCCGTCCATTAAAACTTGGCCTTCTTCTTAGTCAAAGTTGTCGGTGAGGCTGCAATAGAAGAAAAACCCTCCACGAACCTGCGATAATAACCAGCCAATCCCAAGAAGTGATGAATGTCTGTGGGAGTAAGAGGTTTTGGCTAGTTCCACACAACCTCAGTCTTCCTGGGATCTACCTCCACACCTTTGTCCGACACAACATAACCTAGGAAGGTCACTGATCTAAGCCAGAATTCACACTTGCTGAATTTGGTATACAACTTATGTTGTTTAAATACCTGCAAGGTTAGTCTCAAATGTTGTTCATGCTCTTCCTTGGTCTTGGAGTACATGAGAATATCATCGATGAATACTATGATGAAAGATTCAAGGTATTCATGGAAGAATCTGTTCATGAGATCCATAAATGCAGCAGGTGCATTAGTGAGAACAAATGACATAACTAGAATGACAATAACGGGTATGAAAGGCTGTCTTTGGAACATCTTCATCCCTAACCCTAAGCTTATGGTAACCTGAACGAAGATCGATATTCAACAAGAAACTAGACCCTTGGAGTTTGTCTAACAAGTTATCTATTCTGGGAAATGGATACTTATTCTTGATAGTGACTTTTTTTAGCTGTCGATAATTGATACACATTTTAAGGGTTCCATCTTTCTTTTTAACAAACAACATTGGAGAGACCCAAGGGGATATGATCGACTGAATGAAACCCTTGTTAGTGAGATCTTTTAATTGCAGCTTCAACTCTTTGAGTTCAGCTGGAGCCATTCTATAATGAGGAATTGAAATTAGTTTAGTATTGGGTTCTAAGTCGATACCAAATCAATCATTCGAGGGGAGGAACTCCAGACAAATCATCAGGAAATATATCTTGGAACTTATTCACTACACGAACTGAGTGTATGGAAGAAAAATCATGATCTAAATCATTAACACTCACAAGATGAAATAATAACCCTTTGGATATCATTTTATTGGACATAAGATTTAAAATAAAGGGATTAGGACGACTCGAGTTGTACCCCCCAGACTAGCTCTTCTTTATTAGGGACACCAAATCACATAACCCTACTACGACAATCCATACAACTACAACAATTATGAATCAAGTTCATGCCTAGAATAACATCAAAATCATGCATGGGTAACTTAACAAAGTCTACACAGAAAGTCTTACAACATCCAACTATTTAACAATTCTTGTATACTTTATTAGTTCTTACATTTTCTCCTAATAGGATCATGTAGAACTTCAGGCGATATCTCAAAAGTTAGAGCAAGCAAAGAAGTTACAAAGGAAAAAGTACACCCTTAATCAAGTAAAGCATAAACAGAAGTTTAGAATACTTACAACATACCTGTGACCACATTAGTGGACTTCTCCTGCTCCTCCCTGCCCTTCAGGGCGTAGAACCTATTCCTCTTATGAGGCTAGGCTGCTGCTGCATCCTGTGTATTAGGCCTAGGTTGAGCATTACCTCCATCATAACCTCTTTTCTGTGGTGTAGTCCTTAACCATGTGCCCACTCTTATCGCAACCGAAGCAGGCATTAGTGCCGTGCCCGCAATATCCACTTTTAGCATGACCACACTTAGCACCGTCCATTCTGTGAAGCAGCATCTAACCTCCATTGCCCTTCCTCGGCTTGGGACTTCCCCTCTAGGTGATGTACTCCTCTGAGAGTTAGAGTTCCTTGAACTCTGTTGCCCCTTTTTTAACCTAGGCTGCTCACGGACACTAAAACTGTTTCTATGGCCTCCATGGTTGGGACCTTCCTGATCTTGAGGCTTAGGCCTCCTAGCATCACGAACGACCCTGTTCTTGCGGTTGTCATCAACCTGTTGGACATACACCATAAACCTGGAGAGGTCCATATTATCGTCGAGAATCGTAGACCAACACTCCTCCTCCGAATCTCCGTTGATTCCTGTTAGGAATCTGCTAATCTCATCTATGCGGTTAGATACATGGGAAGTAGCATACCTTGACAATTTAACAAACTTTAGGGAACACTCCCTTACTGTTATGGATCCTTGCTTAAGGTTGATAAGCTCCTCAACCTTGGCCTCCCTCATCTCTCTGGGTAAGAATCTCTCCAGAAAGATTCTCTGAAACAACTCCCAAGTGACCGGAACTCCAACCAAAACTCATCTATCTTGTGACATCTTGCACCAAGTCTGTGCAAGATCCTTGAGTTGGTAGGAAGCCAACTCTAAATTCTTAGTATTTGTGCCCCCATACCAACCAATATCTTACGCTCCTCATTCACAAACTCCTGAGGATCTCACGATGTCTTAGACCCTGTGAAAATAGGAGTCATCTTAGTGAAGTCTCTCAGCCTTTCAGCCATACTACGAACTGGTGGGTTCTGCCTCTGAACATTCTATCGTTTGACCTGGTCAATCATGGCCTGGCCTGCATAGTGATGGCCTGTTCCATCCGCGCCATAGATTGCCTCACCTTAGCATCACTCAACCCAACAGGATTAACTGACATAACAACTCCTTGGACTGGAGTCTGGGCTGCGACTTGATTGCCCCCAGTAGCCGCTCTCCCTCTCCTCTTACCAAGGGTTCTCCTATTATTTATGATCTAAAAACAATAAGGATTGATGTTCGACATGCTCATAACATCAAGAAAATCAGATATTAGGAAAGGCACGATAATATCAGAGGAAGGGAATTTTTCATATGCATCATGCAGTCTCTAAATAAGGATAGTGGTGCACTTCACTACTATGACTTAGAAACTACTCGATGTGATTGATGTGAACTTACTATCCTCGGAATTTTAACCTAGTGATCTAATACTATCTTTTTCATGACTGTAATCTAGACCCCAGACGAGACCGGCGTTGTTGAACTCTCAAAGCTCGCAAACAAGCCTACATATGTCATTCTTACTTCTTCTAGGTTAATTTTACTGGAAAGATTGAAATTTTTGTTTTCTTATTAAATGTTAAACATTTTAAACTTAACATCATAGACTTTCACAAATCAACCATCTAATAAAGAGATAATCAAATGAAATAAACAGTTTTTAATTGCATTAAATGTATTCTTGCCAAAACAGCACCAATACAAAGTTTAGAATGAAAGTGGAAAGAAACACTAGTGGAACATTCTTTACCAGCTAAATCCTACATCTAAGCTAGATAATAAGGGTATACATCCTCGAAAACATGAAGGACTACCAAGTACGGATGAAACCTCAACGTCTGGATAGCTGCAACGTCAACCTGTAAGCTTTAGCGTCCACCCGTGCCTGCACCTTAAAATATAAAGTTGTATAGGATTAGTGAATACTTGTACTAAATATGGGAATATGCAAGAACACACCAAGGACATGCATGAGTAAGAATATCTCTTTCCTAACAACATGATTATGAAAAGTCAAGTGAATGGACTTGCCAAATTGGGATTAGGAAAGTTAGTGAGCTTTCAAAATTTGGATTAGGAAACTGAGTTAGCTTTAAAAATTTGGATTCGGAAAATCATTCCCTGAGAGTAACATGCATTATCATACATATGATATTGCACAAAACACATAACATCTTTCACATAGCACATAACATATTTTATATAGCACATAACATTTTTCATATCATTCATTCATATGCCATGAGACCTTGGAATCATGGACATGTTATCAAGACTTCCCAAAATGAGGGCTCAACATATGGGACCTCAAGTAGGGAGCCTTTTTTAGCAGACACAAATTCTACTTCATTCATTCATACGTACTTCATTTGTTTATTCATAGGCTAGTGTAAGCACTAGCTATACCTACGATGTAGTTTAAGACTTCCAACGGGTTCACTGTGCAATTATCAAGTATGACCCAGTGTCATTACTTAAGTCTAGCTCACCTATTGTTCATATTATCCTAAGCACCTTTGGTATCATTCATGTCATTATGTGCATCATTTGAGGCTGACCTCATTCATTCATTTGGAACTTTTACTTTAACCGACATAGATCATGTGACCATCATGAAATCCAATGCCTCCCCCACACCGAAAAAAAGGTGGAATCACCGGTCAAAGTGACCTAAAACTTTCTAGAGTACATGGAAATTGAACCCCACCATATCCCTATATTGGCAGTATAGGTTTAAAGACTAGGATATATAAGGATACCCGTACCTGGCATCCCGGACAGTCTCATCTAATGAGAGTTATGTGATACTTCACCCTTTCAGAAAGAAGGCATCACCACTCATAGCTAGTCTATGTCTGCTCAGTATAAAGTTCCATTAGTATATTCATACATCATGAAAGCTGACTTATAGTATTAGGACATCATATCTCAATAGATAGTTTCTCATCTCATCATTAGTATTAGGTGTGTTAATCTCAATACTTTCATTAGAGTGTTCATAGAGATTGGTCTCTTCATTAACTTTACACTCTCATAGGTGAGTACGTTTTGGTAACATTTACGAAGATTTATTCGAGATTGCTCTCATCTTTTACATTAGCCTCATATCATGTTGTCACCACATTCATTAAAATAAGCACATTTTCTCTTCATATTCCTTTAATCAAATGCCAATGCACTTGGCCATTTAGTGTGTTTCACACTCTTACTTAACCCTTCTTGGCCATTTAGTGTGTTTCATCATTTCATTGTTTATTTCATTATTTCATTGTTCATACATCTTAGGTTCACTTATTTTTACACCTATGCTAGACTTGTGGGTCTATACATACAAGACATGAGGCTACATTCATAGTTCGTTTAAGTGATTTATATCTTCCTAAGATTATGTGGTACAAGACTTATGCATCTTGTATATATGCTAAGATCTCGATTTTGATCTAAGTAGGCAGCATTATTCTTGAATATTTAATTCATGTATGAATTTTGTATCAATACGGTTTTTATACAAGGGAACCCGGTTTTGAATCCCTTGGACAACACATACATTTTATTATTCATTTTGATTTGATCAATGCTGCTTGGGGACCCAAGATCGAGCCCCAACGCCTTCATTTTATTATTTCCTTAACTTTTTTCTTCATTTTACGTTCAATGGGACTTAGAGGATGTGGGATCGAAACCCCACAACCTGATTTACTTTTATTTTCGAATTCTTTTAAATTTTCTCATTTGGCCGAGGGGGTGTGGGTTCGAACCCCCACAGTCCCAATTTAATTTCTTCTCCTTAATTTCCCTTGGTTCTGCCTAGAGGTTGTGGTTATGATTGCCACACGCCTCACTCTTTATTTTTCTTTTAATTTTCTTAAGATGATCGAGAGGTGGTCGGTTCGAATCCCACTCTTCTCATTTCTTATTTTCATAATTCATTTTCCAGCCAAGGTCATGGGTTTGAAACCCACATGTCACATTCCCTTTTTCTCATCTTATTTCATTGATTTTTAACATTGGGAGGTCATGGGTTCGATTTCAAGTGACCTCACATATTTTAATTCAATTTTTCATAGCATGAAAATCCCCATAGTTTGGCCGAAACTCATTAGCAAGATGCTGGAAATTTGTGTAGCCTATTTTCTCACTTCTTTAACATTGAATATTTAGACGTTTTAAGTAGTTTTTAGTGATTTCTGTAGGTGCTTTTTCAAGATTTGATTCTATAAAGAATTGCACTCAAATCATCATCTTTACATAACTTATGAACATCACTATTTGCATAAACATGTGTGCATGAACTACAAAGAACTAACATCACATTTTAGAGCCTTAAACCCGAGGCACATAATCATGTTTCACATTGCACACACATATACGTAGTTTCGTATCACATAGGGGATCCTTCATACGATTTCAAACACATATACATGAACATATTCATAACAAAAACACAGAATGCACCTAATATCTAGCAGTAAACATATCCAAACTACGAATCATTGGGAGCTAGTTAAAGGGACATGCAACGAGGAACAACCCTAGTTCTCGGATTGAATATACTGAACCTTAAGGTTGTCTAGGGAAAGGGACCAAGACAGAAAAGAACCCATACATTTTTGACGTTCAAACCTAGACTTGCTGAAAAAAAAAAACTTCTCCAAAAACACGTCCAACAGCGAAAGTACAACACCCCACTCGACCGAAAACCTACTCTTTGTCTACGTGATTGATTAACGTTTGTTTTTCGTATATTTTCGTATGTGTTTTTCCAGGGTGAAGAACCTTGGTAAATTTTCTGTTCTTGAGTGTTATTTGTAAGAGATAAACGTTAAAGGGAGAAGAGATATTGAACGTGAATGTTGAGGAGATAGACGTGAGAGAGTGGGAGTTTTATTAGGCTTAGGAGTCTAGTTTAGGACTTATTCAAATAAGGTTTTTATTAAATGATAAGAAAAATCTTATTTTCCATTAATTTAAATCAGCTAATAAATAGTAAAAATTAATTAATTACATTAATTTACCAACTTAAATGAAAACAAATTAAAATCATCGCTTCCACCTTGGTTCGAACCCGGGTGGAGCAAGACTTCACTCTAAGAGCAAATTTTTGGCCCTCTGTCCCCAAAATACCCCTGCACCTTATTAATTAAATAATTTATTATATATTTAGGGTAATTACGGTACTACTTTTAGCCTGGATAAAGACTATTTTTCCACTAGACCCTCCAAACTTAAGGTTTCCCCTTTTTAAGTCCAGTAAAGACTCATGCAGATAAATTTTCATATTCGGGAGCCCTACATGGCTGGACCCAACCTTTCCTAGATCAACTAACTCCCCCAGTTAGTTTTCTTGGATGTTGTAAGGGTTCAGAGGTATGGTTCTACGCCCATCAACCCGTGTGATTCTTGTCTAATCGTAGGCATTCTAGACACATTAAGCATTACTTTGTACATCTATTTTTAGGGTTGTTACAGTATCAAGTAAGGTACACAAGTCTATCACACAAGACACACCAATACTTCACTTTATCACATATAACATATCATTATAGAAGAACTTAGGAATAACCATTATCATCTATAAGTTACCCTATACATTCCTATCACATCAGTAATATAACCATCATAGACTCGTATAGTCAAGTAGGAATAATATCTAAGACAACACACATAAGGACATAGTCATAGTCTAATATGATCGCCAAGCAACATCAATAGAACACATACTCTAAGATTAATCACATGTAGGTAAATATGATCATAATTCACATAAATCAACTAGATAAATCATCATAGTATATTAAGTAGTTGATGACAAGGCCATGATCATCATAATAAATAAAGAAACAATAGCATTTATATCATTCATATGATTCATATAAATATATTCAAAGGCCAAAGATCACAAAACATCACATTTAAAATTTATTGCATTTTTAAGGAACATTATAGTAAGCTCTTTTTCTCTTAAAAGTGAATCATCTTCTCCTTTTTTCATTAACTTCCTAAGTAACCCTTTAGTGATAGTTGGTGCAATGCATCACCTTAGATCCACAAGGAAACATGCATATCATCTACACAAGACAACACATATCATCATAGAAGTATAGTACACCATAGACATAGTTAAGTCAAGACTATAAGGACAACATAGTGAATTCCTAGTCATTATGCACATATACTTATTTTATTTCACATAGAACCTTATAAAACCTAACTCATGGCCCCAATCTAAGTCTACTAGTGCAATGCACATGTAAGGCCCCATAACCTCACACATTCTTAATAAACATATTATGACCACAAGCCTTTACATCTAAGTCATATATCAACATAGTGAGAGGATACCACTTCATTTTTGTCAAGAAAGACCTTCATAATATAGTCAACAAGATCAACATCATGCGTAAAGACTGATATCATGCACATCTTCATAACAAGTAGACAAATACTAAAATGTCATGCATAAAGAACAAATACACAGTGACATGCATTACCTTCCTAGAACTTCCTAAGGAGCTACTTGTGCAATATCTAGATGGGTTCATTACTTCCACCAATCCTAAGTAACCTCCCTTAAGTCATTCTGGTTAGGGTCCCCTTCATTTACTTCCATTGTCAATTTTACTTGCGGGAAACTATAGCCTTAACCGACATAGACCATTTTATGCTTAACATGGAATCCGGTGTCATAAAACCCCACACTTAAAAGGGTGGTCTACCAGCCAAAGTAGAACCAAACATAACATAGTTTTCTAAGTGGATCCAACAGCTAGTATCCTATGGTGGCTATATAGTTATGGAAATTAGGGGTAAATGTCAAAACCCTCTTTATGCCAAGATTAGGCATTGTAGTTATTTACTTACGGAAACATCACTCTAACACCTTTTTGGGTCATGAGGCTATCCAACCCATGAGGTTTATGGTGACCTACCTTCCTACCATAGAAAGGGACACATGCTCATATTCAAGTTCACTCGGTGCTATGGTAAGTTCCCTTTATTTAAAACCTTTATTATATTTTTACTTTATAAAACATAGGCTTCGCAAATTCATCCCCTTATATGCATAACTCATAGGTAATAGATTAAAGTTCATAAACCTAAATCATGTAAAGAATCCCTTCACATGAACATAGCATATGCAAAGCATCATCTAGTTTAGGGTACACATAAATACACCATTCAAGGACACTCTATTGACAAGATCATCATACATGTGTGTGTGTATACATATATGTGATTAAACCTTTCACCGAACACATTAAGACACACTTTTGATACATACATGTTCATACATATAGAAACCAAAACTAGAACTATCCTATCAAGGTAAGCATGTGCAATGCATAGGCAAAGTCCCATATTCTTGCGAAACTAGTACACCATTCAAGTCATCCTAGCTAAGGAAAAACATATCATACTTCCATAAACATCATCTTAACAAGCATAGTAACAGACACTAGTGAATATGAGAACTACCTTTCACTTAGACACCATGATCTATACTACTTCTAACATGCATGTAAAGTGAGAGTGTGTGTACATTCATCGACTTTATCACATACCATAGTACTCTTTCAAAGATAGACCATACAACACAATAGCATAGGAGAAAAATCAACTTCATATTACACTTATGACTCCTAACTTGTGCTATTCATGCATTCACATAGGGGTACATAGGTAAAGGATTATTAATAATTTTAACTCATCAATGGAAGCACAAATATTTTACCCTAATATGGATATACACATGCTAATACAATAGCCATGCAACCTACATCACAACTAGAATAGGAAAGTAGGCATAAACTTCTCGTAGTATTATCATAAGCAAATGTTCATCAATTTGCCTTGAAGGACATGATCAACAAATATATAATGACAATAAGTAAACACCGCCACCTTAAGTGGATCATACTAAACAATCTCGTACAAGGTTTAATCAACTACATTATTATAAAAGAGTAGATGGATGAGTCATTATTACCAAATCAATCTTATCTTTGATCAATACACCTTGTCTATCAACCATTTATACATATGGTAGTAGCTAAATATACTTTAATCATAAAAGAAACCATGTACAAGTTGCTATAAGATCATACTATAACATAATACAAGGCATCTCACATGTAGTAGGAAGTAGAGAGTCCTAGGTCACCCACTAACCTCCCTCGTGTAGTTAATGAGTAATCATGTAACAATAATATACATTTAGGGAAGTAGCAAAATAGATATAAATTAAATATAAATCATGCTTCATCTACCCTAGAATTAAGGACACATAATGTTCATTACAAAATTCAAATTGTAGGCTAGAAGAACCTAGATCAATTCATGCAAAGATTCCTTTTCTTTGATCATCAAGGATTCATACCCACAATACATTAATATCATCGATATAAGGCAGTAGACAAGGACAATATAATCTACATGAAATCTTACTGCCATTGCTATAACCTTTAGATTACAGTGATCATGTTATTTTAGTCATCATTGTAAACTAGAAGATTCATAGGCTAACAAACATTGATCAACATGAATCACTTATTTACAATTCATACATAATATCCAATTAAGATAGTAGATATTACCATCCCTACAGAATAGAATTCCCCTTTAAATTATCAAAAGACTAACATTATAGTGACTCATGGAAATCTAGGATAAACATGTTCAAATCTTCATACATTGATCCACATGGATTATTAAACATAAACACAACATCAATTCACGAAAATAAAAATATATATATAACCACTTAAACATAGTTGAATAATAGTTCAATCGATAACAAGTTAAGATCACAAAGCCCATACAAGGATAAACCGATTCAAGGAAGGAGCAAGGGTTCATCATGAAACTAGAGTAAAAATCACGTTAAAACAAATGTATAAAATTCAATTAAACATGATTCAATCATTCAAAAAGTTTTTAGAAAGAACCCATGGCTAGATTGAAGAAGGAGAACTTTGATCATAAAAACTCTTTTAAAAAAACATTAAGAGTTAACTCTCCAAGTGAAAGGTTACATAGAGATGAAGAACCACCATGCATTTATTTACATGAAAAACTCTAAAACTTTATGATAAATCCAAGTAAATCCAATCTCCAATCTGTTCTTGAGCTTCACCAACAAGGGTGGTTTCTAGGGAGAATATTTTTGGAGGGGAAAGGTTCAATTTCGTGGGAGAGGATTTCGAATGGGTTCTTCACGTGTTAAGTGACTCATATACACAAGAAATTATATAAATAAGCCTATTAAAGTCATGTTAGGACGTGGGTTGAATTTTCCATTCACCCCTTAAATAAAACAGATGCAATGCTACAACTATAGGCCACCATTAACGGACCCATCGACTGTCCGTATGTCAATCTACAGTCCGTCCTTTGGCTTCCATAGATTCGTCCTTGGAAAATTTTTGGGTTGAGACTTGAACAATCTAAGTACAAATAGACGAGACCTCACCTACGGGCCGTTGGTTGACAAACTGGCCGTCGTTTGGTCTGTTGATTGACACTGTCAAGGCTGTGTCTCGACCAACCTTGGGTTCTTTTTGTGGATCATTTTGCGGGGCCCTTTAGAAGTCTTACCCAGATGCTTCAAACGTAAATACAATCCTTAACAATTTTTAAACCTTCCACATGAGATATACCCAAAATCAATACTCGCAACTCGTCCAAACAGGATAGGCCCTATCAAGATACACATTGAGCGTTATAATGGCTATTTTCGAACGCTTTGGACGTTCTTAATTCATTTTGAATAAATGTTTATATATTCATAATATCAAAAATAAATATTACACAAATCAATTCACGACATTAAATTCGTATTGCATGAAAACCCATTTGTAAACAAAACTTTTGAAATCAATTTGAGGGAACACTTTGAGGAAAGAGGTCTCAAAGTTGAAAGGGATACCATACCTTGCTAATTGATGAAGATTGATAAAGGAAGCTTACCATTTTAGTCCCTTGAACCTACATCTAGATTGATATCAATGGGGGTTTCTTTGGACAGAGAAAGAATAAAGAAGGAAAAGAGTTTTGGGTTTGTGAGTTATGAGAGTTTTTGTTAGGCTTAATTCGGTTAAGACTATATATAGGTGGTTACCCAACTTAATTAGACCTCCCCTAAACCCCAAAGAAGACAACACGATCTACAGTTTGCGGGTCAATCAACGGATAGTCCCCCTTTCAGTGCTGCACATCCGTTGTTTGATACAGAGAATGGTCGAAATGGACCACTAACCAAAATGTCTAAGTGTTGGTCGACTGATGGAATTGACGCCCCGTCGATTAACCTACGCCACATTGATTCCCCTCATGGGTGCACACTTCCCAGGCAGTTTTTTGCAAAAAAATGCTAGGTCCTCTTCAGGGCCCTTAATTGGTCCTTGGGGATTCGTACCCAGATGTTTTGACTACGAATCAACTTAAATGCATATTAGACACCATTTCACTAATTTTCATCATTTTCTGACTTCTAAAAGCTAGTCAAATAGGCTAAGATATTTAGTACCTCCTTGAAGTAGTTTCCAGACGTCATGGACGTTCTTGGACGTTTTGGTTTCTAAACTTCCTAAATGACATATATTCATTAGAGTAGACATTAAAATAGAATCTAGACCTTCTGAAACTTATGTTATGCTCTAGAACACATCTTGGATTTTTGAAGTGTTACAGTCACATAATTTATCTTGATGATAAAATGGTTTGTTATACAAGAACATACTTATTTACATCACATTTACTAATATTATTCGACATAATTAAAGAGTTAGGGTTAAGAGAAGAGGAATGTACATGGGTCTTTACTAGGTCAAATCCCCAATGAATGATTAAATTCATTCATAAACATTCATTTTCAATCATTATTAATCAATTCCTGACAAAATAAGTCAAGTTTTAAAGTGACTAACGAAAATGAGTGAAATATAGAAATTTGGAATAACATTGAAATTAATTTTGAAGAAACCTCATAGAAAAAAAAGTCCCAAGAGTGAATAGTTCCCATTACCTAATAATACTTAAGGATTATTGGAAAAAATTCTTGTTCGTGAAGGCCTAGAAAAAGCTTGATCTTCTTCTACAATGGTCTTGAGTTTAGAGAGTTTGACTTTGTTTTGTGAGTTCAGTTTGAATAACTTGTGTTCTGGTGTTGGTGTCTTATAATTAGGCTTAAATAGGTAAAATATCACTAACCACCCCTCCTAACCCACATTTAAATAACTAAATCATAATAATACACTTAAATTACAACTATTTTTTGCAAAACTATAGGCAGTTACGGCCACCACCTATAGACTGTAGGAGGTGGTACAACCCCTCCTACATAGTCGTGCTTTGATTCAGAGAGGGAGAAAGGAGAAGATTTGGTGGGGAGACTAAGTGTAAACCCACGAGCCTTACTTATAGGTGCATAAGGCTAGTGACAACTCGTCACTCTCTACTATAATTCAAGCTGTCATTTGACTACTTTTTGTGTCAAATGGTTGGGTGCTCTTCAAGGACACTAAGGGTGGTCCTTGAGGGGTCGTACCCAGACACTTACTCCCTAAACACTTAGTTTTATATATTTAAATTTTTTCATAATATTTTATCATCGTACGACACTTTAAAGCCCCTCACAACACCTAAGAAGACACTAGTTAGATTTTTTCTTATTTTCGGACGTCATAGTCGTTTCTCACATTTTAGACTCAATACCCCTAACCACGTTAATTATGTAATATTTAATATAGAAATATAATTTTGACCATTTTAAGTCATTATTGATTATACGAGGTGTCACGACCCGCAACTATACCCTAGAAGTTAGGGCAATCCTTGGGTTGGACAAAGTGTACTTGACCTTTCGGAGGTCTTGTACAAGCTCATTGGCTTTATTCATTGCATACATGTATGAAAAGTAGAGAGGAAATATAACTTTTCTGACAAATACTAGTTCAAAACATCTTTCATAAAATCAAAGAAAACACTAGTCTCATCATATGTCAATGTTAGACTCAAGAATCCTTGGGACACGGGCCATACAATCGAAAATAGATACCTAATGTCTACTACAATACTTTCAATACTAAAAATGATAATTTCCTCGAATAGAGTGAGGACATACTCTAACTTGCTTCAACAATCACTAGATTCCAAGATTGCTTAACACACCTCTCACATGCTAGACACAACATTAGATATAGAGAAAAAGCATGGAATTAGTTAAAAAAACACGTGTAATAAGTATGACATAATCCATAAAATCATGAAAAAAGGACATTTAAATGAAACATCCTCTTTTTGATTAAAACTTTATAGTACAAGCATAATAATCATATTTAAGCACCAAACATCATATTTGGAACACATTCCAAGTTATATGGGATTTACATGACATAGAGTGAACACACATTGAACTTACAGTGAGCTAAATAGCAGAAAAATCTCCCAGCCAAGGTTATCCTAAGACTCACTTAAGTAGGACAAGAAGAGATTGTCCGTACACCCTCTTCAATCACAACAAAATGATACTTAAGACTACCTAAGACGATCTCATAAACCTTTAAAACATTAAAGATCTCACCTAAGGTTACCTTAAGATCCACTTGAGTGGAACATGAAGAGACAACTCATGCACCCTCTTCAAGTCTACCTAAGCAACCCTGAAAGCTTCCCTAGATAAGATATATTCATTCAACTTTCATTAACTTAAGTCATAAAAATCACTAAATCAATTAGAGATCATTTAAGCATTTAGGTGACTTGATATAATGGTCTAGAGAAAGACCAAGGGAACTCATACTCCAACATCTTCAAAGTCTAATCGTGCAATGTCTAGATAGTGTCCCATACCACTACCTAAACTTCATAGAACATCTCCAAAACTAGTAGGTGTCCTATATGATGAGAATAGGTAATAACCGACATAGACCATACTTGCTAGGCATGGAATCCGGAGTCATGAACCAACTCCGGTGGAGGGTCTTCTACCTGTCAATAGTAGAACTAGCACACATCCCATATAGGAAAATGGTTAAGGAGTATCAAGGGCTTCTTTGTACACTATCCTCCTTCTATACTATACTACGGATACTACCCAATTATTCTCTCTCGGTGCTAGCTTGTTTGCATAGAGTAATTTAATAAAGGAATGTATGACAAGGTCCCACATCTTTGTTCATAACCAAATCATAACATACCCTACAAAAAAGGGTCCCCTTAGGGCTGCCTACAATGGAGACGAGGATAGCTCAATGACTGTCCTAAGGATGACTCCATGCTGTTCCAGCCAATCAACCCTAAGTCCACCATTCACCCAACAAGGATACCATTATTGTTTCTACTTCAAGGATCTCTTAACCTTCCTTCTTACAAGGTTACAAATAATGACCTTCGTTTCTATATTTAACGTCATACTTCATTCATTCATATACATTCATGACGAAGGTTCTTTAGCCTACTAAGTCAAGCTCTAATTTACACATTTTTCATATATAAAGTAAGGGACAAAAGTCTACCTAACAAGACATATACTTTGCATTATCACATACAACATATTATTCAAGAAGCACATATTGATAACTAGTATACTTGCAAGCCATCCTATATACTTCTATTGAATCATCACATAAGCCATTACAAGTATCATATAAACAATCAATAATTATCATACTTCAACATCAAGTAATGTACACAAAGGTCTTACGATAGACTACTAGAGACGCATATCATCAACCAGGAGAAAAAATATTTTGACTTCACGTATGCACATAATTCATCAAGACCCTTTCATTACTTATATAATTAAGTAGATCATGCTAACATCAGGGTACATGAAGAAATGCCTATGAGGCCAAATTGTTTTAGAATTCATAACGTACTTTCGACGAGGCCACACAATTCACAAGTATAGCACATTAACACCGCCACCATAAGTGGACGATACCAATCAAAAACCATAATTCAAGACCTATACTACATAATATAGAGATATTTAGGGTAATGTACCATAAAATCCAATCTCACCACTTCAATTCATTGTAAATCAAACCAACACAATATCCAAAGACCCTTACTGATGGCCATGTTCATCAATTCAGTCCAATAATCTAAACATACAATAAATCAAATAATACAACTTCAATTTTTTTTTATCAAATTAGGACAGTCTATACATAATCCTAACACAATTTATACATATATAATTAGCCCAATCAAATCTTGGTAGGAATTCAATAAGATCAATTGATGATCAAATCACCCACATTACAGCCAACATTAGGATTTCATTATATGCATGGGTCCATAGAAATTTTATGTGAAAATCATTCAATTAACACTAATTCAATAAAAAATTATTTATCTAAAACTTTTTATGAAAAGACACATGGCTAGAATTCAATTTAGAAGATTTCATGTTTTGGATCATCTTTGAAAATCATTGAAATTGACTCCTTGAAGAAAGAGATATCAAGGATAAAGAATCATACCTTATTTGTGAAGAAAAGCCCATTATATTGATGGAACCTTAAATTATCTATCTTCTTCCTTTGAGATTCAAAGCTTCATCAATGGAGGTTTTTGGAGAGAAACAATGGTGATGTTTTTTCTTGAACTTGAATGTTTTGATTTGAAGGGTCAATTGGGGTTTTAAAAGGTCTAATAACCGAATAACTACCACTTAAAATACCCAAAAGAACCCTGAACTTATAGTACCTTTTAACTAAGTCAAACTCAATTAAAATTTCGGGAATTATCATCGAGAAACAAGTCCGCCAGGCAGGGATGTTCACACTTGATTTTTGGAATTAAGTCTTGAGGCAGTAGATCCCCTTTGTGCCTGCGACGCAAGGCTAATTTTTTGTCTATGGAGACCGTATTCCACAACACGTACATGTTTCACCCAATAGAACTGTCGTGCATCCTAAGGCAAATTGCTTGCTCAAGTATTTGTCCTCCTCAAGGACCTTTTTGTTAGACCTTTTTGCGTAGACGTTTCTACCCCAAATATTTTTATACACATGTAAAAGACCTCTCACACAAATTTCAACGTACACGAAAACCCGACAAAACACCCTAAGTGTAAGAGTGTTGACTAAGTGACTCGACATAGGCATGGGTTTGACAAAGGGTTGACATGAATGACTTTTCCAAAAGCCAAAATGCGGATGGAATCATTCAATAGTTGTATGAGAAGAGTGTTGGTATGGTCAAATGGGTTCAAAATATGTTGATAGGACAGTCTGAATACATTACATGGGCGTTGACAAGGCAACATCCCATGGCATGACTTGGGCGCTGGCCGACATCGGTTGTGGACAAAGTTTGCATGCAAGAATCACATGGTCTGTTCAAATGTAGGAAAATTGAGTTGAGATAAATAGAAGCATTATCAATTATGAATTAAACTTAACAAGAAAGCATTAAATGGAACGAGTGTATCAAAAGTTACTAGGCCCAAGCAATGCAGCGGCAGGCAGTGGCATGGCGTCGCTAGTGTGTAGGCATGGAAAATGTGCGGATTGATTTAGGTGGAGATTTGATGAGGCATTGACTATAAATTGTTTAGAAATTGTATTGGAGTAAAATTTTTTGAAGGAAAATGCAGCAAAGAAACGAAATCCAGTCAGCAAGATCACATATTAAGCATATGCGGCAGCTACCTTTTTGTAACCGCTTGTGTCCAGATTTGTTGTATCTTGTAATAGATTTTGAATTAAAAATTTGAAATGCTTTATGAGTTTTTGATGTCAAATTAAGTTTAATTTATTGGTATAAGCATTTGAAAACTGTTTGACGTGTGTCAAACCACTATACAATGTAAACACAAGGCTGCCACATGTTCTATAAATGGACAGCATTGTGTGTCAGACAAAATAGGCTAAGTATAGAGTATATAGTTTTTATACTTAGGTGAAAGAGGGAAGATTAAGTCTGGAACTTCTCCAAGACACTTAGAATAAAACGTGACGGTTTTAAGAAGTGTCTAAGGCAACAATCGACTTTTCATCGTGCCTTAAGTCGAAGTCGAAGTCGAGGTTGGACAAAATTGTTGTTCAACAAGTGAATCCTTTGTATTATTTTGATCATAAATATAAAGGTTGGGGTTTTTCATATGTTTTTGTGTTAATTTATTGTTGAAGTCTTAAAAATATTAATAAGGCATAGAAAAAGAAAAATATCCTTGAACGTTAGGCAGAATAGGCTGTAAAGGGGGATTAGTTAAGTTAGACTTGACTGCTATTAGACTGGCTAACTTCTTGAACGAAATTAAGGTGGAGTTTTCTGCCACCTATGAATTTAGTATCAGAGTGTTGCTTTGATTATTCAAGGGCTGGTGGAAACGCTGAACTACGGGAAAGGGTGACACGATAAGAAGCGCTTATTTGTGGAACAAACGATGGGGAGGACTTGGTTGATTTGGTCACTCAAATTCAAAGTGTGAAGGAAGAATTAACCTTGAACATTGAGTTGCAAAAAGAAAACGTGTTGATGTTGGAGGCAGAATATGAAACCAAACATGACATAGTCCAATAAGAGATGGAACTTGTTCGTAGGGCTAAAGAAGATCTGCATGGTGAAGTTCTTCTTCTACGTCGGGCGTTGAAAGGAACAACTGGACCCATATGGATGAAGGTTTCAAAACCTAAGGCTTACAAATAATGTAAGGAGTGCCAAGGAATTGGATTACTTTCTTTGGGATATCGAAAATTGCTTCAAGTCAGCAAAGGTTGAAGATGCTGAAAAGGTAACATCACAACAATGCAATTAAGTGATGAAGCCAAGCTTTGGTGGAGAACAAGGATTGCTGAAGTATATGGTTCGATTTTTCCACAGATTGAAACGTGGGAAATGTTAAAGATAGAGTTGAAAACTAAATTCCTTCCAATCAATTCGTCTTGGTTGGTAAGTGATGGGCTGAGAAGTTTGAAAGAAGGAAGCATACTGAGGTCTTATATTAAGGGACGAACGTCCTTGATGTTGAACATAGGCAACTTGGTTGAACAAGTCAAGTTGAACTATTTCATAAGCGGGTGTAAAGGATGGGCCCAAAGAGAGTTAAGGATACAGAATGTCCAAACTATTAATTCTGCCATAGTGGTAGCAGTTAAATTTGCTGACTTTGATGATGGTGATGACCCAAGGGATTCTTCACACTTCAATAAGAATGACAAGGGGAAGGAGTGGAAGAAAAATTGGGAAGGGCCAAGCTACCGAAAATAAAGATGAAGGTGGGAAAACTAGACAAGGGGAGTCTTCTTTACCAAAACAGAAGCAAAGGTTTGGGGGATGCTTTACTTATGGTGGTCCCCATTATAAAAGGGCCTTTGCAAGTGATAGTGAATGCCATACTTGCTACCGAATTGGAAAAGGAAAAGAAAAATGAGGCAGAAACATCAAAACTGAATTGTTTTGCGTTGATTTAAATGAAGATGATGGACATGATATGATCCTTTTCTGGAACCCAAATAGGTTCAGATGAATGATGTCCTCGGCGAGTACGTCAAGTTTCATCAGGTGGGCGAAGTTTGTAAGGGTCCTGACCAAGTGACTCGACATAGGCATGGGCATGGCAGAGGGTTGGAATGAATGACTTTGCCAAAAGCCAAAATGTGGGTGGAATTAGGCATGCATTATTTGAGAAGAGTGTTGGAATAGTCAAATGGGTTTAATATATGTTTGTAGGACAGTATCAAGACATTACATGGGTGTTCGCAAGACAACAACCCATGGCATGTCTTGGCCGCTGGCCGACATCAGGTGTGGACAAAGTTGGCATGCGAAAATCATATGGTCTAGTCAAATGTGGGAAATTTGAGCTGAGATAAATTGAAACATTGTCAATTATGAATGAAATTAACCTACAAAACACAAAATGGAATGAGTGGATTAAAAGTTAACTAGGCCCAAGCAATGCAGCGGCAGGCAGTGGCATGGCGTCGCTGGTGTGCAGGCATGGAAATGTGCGGATTGATTTAGGTGGGATTTGATGAGGAATTGACAATAAAGTGTTTATAAATTGTATTGGTGTAAAAAATGTTGAAGGAAAATGCAGCAAAGAAACGAATCCAGTCAACAAGATCACATGTCAAGCACATGCTGCAGTTACCTATTTGTAACCGCTTGTGTCCAGATTGTTGTATCTTTTAATAGATTTTGAATTTTAAATTTGAAATTCCTTATAAGTTGGGGATGTAAAATGAGGTTTAATTTAGTGGCCTAAGCATTTTACAAGTTTTAGACATGTGTCACAAAACTATTCAATGTAAACACAAGGCTGCCACATGTTCTATAAATGGACTACCTTGTGTGTTGGACAAAATTGGCTAAGTATAGAGGATATAATTGTTATCCTTAGGTGAAAGAGGGAAGATTAGTAAGCAATTATACAAGGGAACTTAGAATAAAACGTGAGGGTTTTAAGAAGTGTCTAAGGAATAAATCGACTTGTGATTGTACCTTAAGACGAAGTCGAAGTCGAGGTTTGACAGAATTGTTGTTCGACAAGTGAGTCCTTTGTATTATTTTGATTATAAATATAAAGGTTGGGTTAGCCCATATGTTTGTGTGTTAATTTATTGTTGAAGTCTTAAAAATAATCTAAGGTATAAAAAAAGTAAAAAGGCCTTTTAACGGTAGGCAGAATAGGCTGCCAAAAGGGCTTAGTTGAGTGAGATTTGACTGCCATTAGGCTGGGCTAACTTCTTGAACGAAATTAATATTGAGTGGTCTGCCCGCCTAAGACTAGGTAACACAAGGACGTTTTAAGCAAAACCTTTCGAACGTCATGGACGTTTGATTTCCAAACTTCACCAAAGCATAGACACTAACTCTTAACATCATTATAGAACATTTTACGATTTTTAAAACGTCATGACAAACATTTTATTCTCTAGTTTCATCTAAGTTGTTTTAGAAGTGTTACATTCTCCCCCAATCGGACAACATTCATCCTCGAATGACACTTTCTTAATTTTAGGCACATTAAAGAGGTAATTAACTCAAAACTAGATGCACATAACCATGACACAAAACAAATAATACACCACTTAGGAGGAACACGAAATTCGTATACTTCAGAGATTCAAAACAGAACAAGAAGGTATAAACTCATCTATGACTCATTATGCAATAAGACTCACATTTTTCATTCTATATGGGAGGAAGACCATCTCCACACAATATAATTCTCATATACATCATTTCTATACACATTATAACCATTTTCCATGAAAACATAATTTAGTCAAAATTCCAAAATCCTTACAGTGAACTGCCCAATAATTTAAAGTGAATCATTGTAAGATTTTTAAAAATTGCATTCTTAAGAAATTGATGATAAAAACATGATAATATGAGTATAATCATATAAACTCAATTTACAACATAATTATAACTTCATGAAGTGCACAATGTAAGGAATAATGAAATTCAATTTCGACAAGATTCCTAAACACAATGCAACATGCAACATGGTACAATGGTATTTTATATCTCATGCTTGAATAAAATAGAAGGGAAGAGGCAACAATCACCACTCTACTACTCACCATACTCCCCCACTTATAAGGAACTCATATAACTAAAATGAGGATTACAAAATTTAATAACATCATCATTATCCAGACTTGTTTCTCTAGTCCGGAATGTATAAAAGTGATTCCTCTTTGGTGCACCACCTTCCAGAGCAATAGGAGGATCTTGGTTGACTTCTTTTAATCTAGCCACAATATAAGGAAAATCACTCACCTTATGTAAATTTTTACCACAACTAAAGCAACCATTGCTGGCTAAACACTTCCCAAAGTGTTTCTTCCCACAAGTGACACAAGTAGTTTTATCACCTTGAGACACCAAACTTCTCAAATTTAACCTTAGGAGCACTAGGTACTTCTTGGTTTGGATCCCTCTTCTTAAACCTAGGTTGGTTGTAATAATTGGATTTTCCTCTCTTCAAATTCCTTGAGATCCTACTAAGTTTGGATTCCTCAATGGATTGTGCATACACCATAAGCCCAGACAAGTTCATGTCACTATGGAGCATGTCCGTACGACACTCTTCTTTCATAAGGTCGGCAACACCGGTAAAAAACCTACTCATCTAATTCCTTGGGTTAGACACCAAGGATAGATCATACCTAGACAACATAGTGAACTACAAGGAATATTCCTCAACACTCATATTTACTTGCTTGAGATTAATGAACTCTTCAACCTTTACCTATCTTCTCTCATGGGCAAATTACATCCCTAAGAAAGCCTCCTTAAACTCTTCCCACTATATGAGACCTGAATGAACTAGCATATTATCTTTCCATTGAGTGTACTATACTTGAGCAACATCCCTCAATTGGTACAAAGATAACTCCGCGTTTTCCATAGATTGCCATGTAGGAGGATTCATCCTCTAGGGATCCTCTCCCACCTTAGAGCCAACAAATGTAGGAGGATTCATCCTCACAAAGTCCCTCAATCTAGAGGTCATATTACTCTCCGAAGCATTCATCCTAGGACAAACATCTCTAGTCACATGAATAGTCATAGCTCAGGCTAGGATAAGTAAAGAATCTCTAATATCCCCATTAGTCAAGTCCAGAGGAATCATTGGAACTTCATCTCTTTGATCTCCATTAGGAACTTGAGAATCTTGAGCACTTAGTGGAACTTGTCAATCTTGTATAAATTGCTCAACTTGGGGAAGAATTTCCTCATTCACCCTCCTCTCTTGAACTCTTCTTGCGGCCATCCTTATGGTAGTCATCTCTTATAAACACAAGGAATAACAATTAGAAGGACACTCATAACTTTTACTCTATGACACGACACAAGAGCAGAAAAGAAGGGAAACTCTATTGTCCTATAGCCTCTTAATCATGGATGAGTCGTGACTCACACCAATGAACAAGACTCTACTAGACATGACTTGATGAGACTTTTTGATTCCTAAGACCACTTTCATAACCTTATGCTCTAATACCACGTTTGTCACGACCCGCAAGTATACCCTGGAAGTTAGGGAAAACATTTGGTTGGACATGGCATACAAGACCTCTCTAAGGTCGTGTACAAGCCCTTTCACATTGATTATTGCATACATGTATGAAAAGTAGTGCGGAAATTAAAATTTTAACACAAATACTAGTTAAAATCATATTTCATAAAATCAATATAAAACAATAAGTCTCATTATATGCAAATATTATACTAAAAAATCCTTGACAACCCATGCAATTGAAAACAGCAACCTAATGTCTATTACAATTCTTACAGTAAAAGAATTCTAAAAAGATAATTTCGTCGAATAGACTGAGGACCTACCCCAACATGCTTGAACGATCACTAGATTTGAATCTTGCTTCACACACCTATCACTTGCTAACCACACCTTTTGAGATAGAGAAAAAGTGTGGAATTAGTACAAACATGTGTACTATGTATGAGATAATCCATAAAATCATGAGACACAGACATTTGGATAAAACATGCTCTTTTGATTAAAAGATTATCGTGTAAGCATAATAATTATATTTAAGCAAAAAACATCACACTTCCCGAGTTATATAAAATTTCAGTCACATTACATAGAAAACACGGTGAACTTACAGTGAGATAAATATCACATAAATCTGCCATCCAAGTTTATCCTAATACTCACTTAAGTGGGACAAGAAGAGACTGCCCATATATCCTCTTCAAGTGCACATAAATGATCGTTAAGACTACCTAAGACGGGCTTATAACCTTCCAATTATTGAATTTCTCACCGAAGGTTACCTTAAGATTCAAGTGAGTGGAACTTGAAGAGACCTCCCATACACCCTCTTCAAGTCTACCTAAGAAACACTCAAAGCATAAGATATACATTAATTCATTTTTCACTAACTTAAGACATAATCATCACCAAGTCAATAAGATTTCATTTAAGAATTTAGAGGACATCATATAATGGTCTTGGGAATGACCTAGGGAACTTACAATCTAACATCTTCAAAGCCTAATCGTGCAATGTCTAGATAGCGTCCTATACAACTACCTAAACTTCATAGATCTTCTTTAACATTAGTAGGTGTCCCATATGATGAGAATTGGCAATAACCGACATAGACCATACTAGCGAGGCATGGAATCCATAGTCATGAACCAACTTTGATGGAGGGTTTTCTACTTGCCAATGCTAGAACTACGACATATCACATGAAGTCACATGGTTAAGGAATATGAAGGGATCCTTTATACTGTAGAATCCTTGTCAAGTAGAGCAACTACCCAATGTAATTTAACAAAGGAATGTATGAAGAGGTCTCATATCTTTGTTCATAACTAAATGATAACATACCCTACAAGAATTAGTCCCCTTAGGGCTGCCTATAATGACGAAGAGGATAGCTCAAAGACTTTTCTAAGTATGATTTCATGTTGTTCAAGCCAATCAACCCTAAGTCCACCATTCCTCCAAGAAGGATACCATTATTGCTTTCTACTTCAAGGACATCTTAACCTTCCTTCTTAAAAGGTTACACATAATGAAGTTCTTTTCTATATTTAAGATCATGCTTCATTCATTCAGATACGTTCATGACAAAGGTGCTATAGCCTACTTATTAAAGATCTCATATATACATTGTTCATATATCAAGTAAGGGACGTAAGTCTGCCTAACAATACACATATATTTTGCATTATTACATAAATTATATTATTCAAGAAGCACCTATAGATAACTAGTACACTTGAAAGTCATCCTATATATTAAATAATCACATAATCCATTACAATTCTCATATAAACCATCAAGAAGCATCATACTTTAACATCAAGTAATGTACACAAAGGCCTTGCTATAGCCTACTAGAGACCCATATCATCAACTAGAAGAAATCATATTTTGACTTCACATATGCACAAAAGTCATCAAGACCCTTTCATTACTAACATAATCAAGTAGAACATGACGAAATCATAGTACATAAAGTAATGCCGACAAGGCCACATTGTTTCACAATTCATATGTAATGTCGATGATGCCACATAACTCACAAGTATAGCACATAAGCACCGCAACCATAAGTGGACCATACCAATAAAATAACATAATATAAGACCTATAATAAATAATATAGAGAGAGTTAGGGTAGAGAACCACCAAATCAAATCTCACCACTTCAATTCATGGTCAATCCAAACAACAAAATTCCAAAGCCCCTTACCGATGGCCATGATCATTAATTCAATACAATAATCTCAATATATAATGAATACAAATAATAAAACATAAATTTAATCAAATTATGACAGCCTATATGCAATCCTAACACAATTTATACATACATCAATAACCTAATAAAATCTACATAGGAATTTATTAAGATAAAGTCATGATGAAATCATCCATATTAGGGTCAAAATTAGGATTTCATGATTTGTGTGGGTCCATAGGAATTTGGAGGCAGAATTATTCAATCAACACTAATTTAATCATAAATCATTGATCCAAAACATTTTATGCAAATACCCATGGCCAAAATTCAACTTAAAAGATTTCATGGTTTGGAACATCTTTGAAAATCATTGAAATTGACTCCTTGAAGAAAGAAATTTCAAAGATGAAGAACCATACCTTAATTGTGAAGAAAATCCCACAAGATTGACGGAGAAACTTGAAATATCTATCTTCTTCCTTGGATCTTCAAAGCTTCATGAAAAGAGGTTTTTGGAGAGAAACTATGGATTGGTTTTGTTTTGGACTTGATGGTTTTGATTTGAAGGGTAAATTGGGGTGTAAAAAGGTCTAATAACTTCCAATAACTGACCCCCAAAATATCCAAAAGAACCCTGAACTCATGGGACTTTTTAGCCAAGTCAAATTCAACTTAAATTTCCGCAAAAATCACCGGGAAATAAGCCCACGATTCAGAGTTGTTCCCACCTGATTTTTGGAATTATTTCTTGGGGAAGTAGAGTACGCATTGTGAACACAACACGTAGCTAATGTTTGGTCTAAGGAGACCCCAGTCCACGACACGAACATGTTTCAACCAAGAGCAATGTCGTGCTTCCTTTGGCAGGTTGCTCGGTCAAGGCTTGGTCCTCCTCAAGGACACTTTTGATGGTCCTTGGGGAGTTTTACCTAGAATTTTCCAGCCCAAATATGTTCTGCACATGTTAAGGACCTCTCACATAAATTTCATAAAAAATGAACACGTAAAACTTGACGAAACACCTTATGGCACAAAAAGACATTTCAAGGCAAACCTTTCGAACGTCATGGGTATTCTGGGACGTTTAACCTCAAGACATCACCAAACCATATAGACTTCGTCTTAACATCATTATATAACATTTTAGGACTTTTAAAAAAAAAATACACACATGTTAGGCTTTAGTTTCACCTAAGTCATTTTAGAGGTGTTACATAAGTCTCTACCTTAGGTCATTGGATTTCTGGATGACACTTGAACTGATTCCTAGGGAAGATAATAACTCAAGACTAGCTTATAAACCAAGACAACATATATATATATATATATATATATATATATATCGTAAAATATTATGAAACATCAACTCCATTCTTAAAAACAACAATGCATCATCATGAGATAGTAACTACATCAACAACCAAATATGCACATATTTAGTATCTTCACATTATGTAAGGAGAAATTTCCGTATCCTCTCATGTAGCTCAACATGTCCATAAAAAGAGACAATACATTATTTCATCTTTTTATACATGATCACGTTCATTTAAGGTATTGCATAAAGTAAAATATACCAACAACATATCAAGTGTATTCAAGGATGAAGAACATATCATTCATGAAAATTGAATATACCCATGCAACATGAATTCTTACAAGAGTATGCATACATAAAGGAAATCATGTTAAGTTAAAAACACACATGGATCTTCTAAGCCAAAGTTAGAAGGAATTTCAAACCTCAAATTTGACTAGAAGTTGAAGGTAAAAGATCAGGGTATCAGGACATCATATCGACCTCGGCCTCCCAAGTAGCACTTTCCATAAGATGATTATTCCAAAGAACCATCTAGGAAGCTACTTCCTTTTTCCTAGACTTCTTCACTAACTGATCTACAATGCTAACCGGGACCTCTCCATTGGAAAGGCTAACATAAACTCCTAAGCCTTCCAGAGAAAGGATAAAAACTGGATCACCGATGCACTTCTTGATCATTGATTCATGGAACACCGAATGAACTGGAGCCAACTCAATAGGTAATTTAAATTGTAGGCAATACTTCCCACGCATTTTAAATCTCATAAGGCCCTACATATAGGATTTTAAGTGTTCCCTTTTTACCAAACATCATCACCCCTTTCATTGGAGGAATTTTCAAATAGACGAAGTCACCTACCATAAACACATGGTCCCTCTTTTTATTGCCGGCATAAAATTTTTACAAAATTAGCTCCGTCTTCAATCTATCCCTTATGATTTAGACTTTATACACGGATTCATGAACTACTTTGGGACCTATTAGATAAAACTCATCTACCTCAAACCACCCAATAAGAGACCTTCATTTGCTTGATAAAGATCCTCAAATGGAGCCATGACAATACTTGAGTGATTGTTATTATTGTAGGTAAACTTAATCAATGGTACATGGTAACCCCAATTATCCTTGAAGACTATAACACAAGCCCTCAACATATATTCTAGGGTTTGTATAGTTCGTTCTGCCAAACCATTCATTTGATGGTGAATGTGGTACAAAGTTTTACCTTGGTACCATTACCACTTTGGAATGCCTTCCAAAAATGATAAGTAAATTGAGTACCCCTATCCAAAATGATTGACAAAGGAACTCCATGCATTCCTACAATCTTGTTAGGATACAATTTAGCATTATCTTATACAGATTATGTAGCCCTGACGGAAACATAATGGGGATATTTGGTCCTCCTATAAATAATGACCCAAATCGAACAATGTTACCTTCGTCTCTAAGGCAAACCCACAATGAAATCCATATTGACATCTTCCCACTTCCATGTAGGTATTGCTATATCTTGAGAAAAACCTCCCGGTCGTTGATTTTCGGCTTTCACTTAACTCTACTATATCCTTCCTTCTTTAATCTATTCCAAAAATATATCTCTTGTAAGTCATACTATATCTTAGTGGATCCCTGATGAATTGAATATCGCGAACCAAGGACTTCTTCCAAAATTTTTCTTCTTAAGTCATCCACATCTAGTGCATACAACTTACCTTGATACTTAAGAACCGTATCTTCCCCTTGGGAGAAAGATTCAATGGATTTCCCAACTACGGATTCGTTCAAATCCATCAAGATGGGATTAAGTTTTTGTTTAGCTTTCACATGAACAACTATGGAAGACTCGACACTATGTTGGATAATGAAATAAACCTTAGGAAAATCTATTATTTGAAATCCCAACCGGGCCAATCTATGAACATCACAGACTAACTCTTTTTTCTCATATTGTACATGAGCAACACTAATTACGCAAATTCGACTTAAAGCATCCGCAACTATGTTGGCGTTGCTCGGATGGTAGAGAACACTCATCACATAGTATTTCAGAATCTATAACAAACTTCTTTAATGGAGGTTTTAATATTTTTGGGTGAACACATATTGGAGACTTTTCTGATCAGTGAACACATCTAGAAGCACTCCATATAGATAGTGTTTCAATATTTTCAAAGCAAATGCTACTACTGCTAATTTAAGATCATTAGTAAGATAGTTATTTTTGTGTAACTTTACTTGAATTGAGGAATAATCCATGACCTTTCCATGTTACATAAGGAGAAACACAAACCTACTCGAGAAATGTCACAATCTACCAAAAACCCTTTGTTACCTTTTGTAAGGATAGACGGGTGCAGATGTATGCTTATCTTTCAGATATTTGAAGCCTTTTTCAAAAGATTCCAACCATTAAAACATAACTTTATTTTGGGTTAGGGTCATCAATGGAGAAGAAATATATGAGAAACCATACACAAATCTCCCACAGTACCCCGTTAAACCCAGAAAGCTTCAAATATGGATACGAGTTAGGGGTCTCGGATAATATTAAACTGGGTCCATTTTTTTGGATTTAACTTCTATACCCACAATTGACATAATATGACACATAAAATCTACCGATCTTAATTAAAACTCGCACTTACTTTATTTTGTCAAAAGTTGGTATTCCTTAAGGACTTACAGTCTATCCTCAAATGACTCATTTGTTCATCCTTACTCTTGGAATATATCAAGTTATAATCAATAAAGACAATTACAAATCAATCAAGATAATTCAAAAAAAAACCCTATTCATAAGGTCCATAGAATCTACCAGGGCATTAGTTCGACCAAAGGACATTACTAGGAACTCATAACGAACGTACCTTGTAGGGGAAGCTATTTTAGGAATGTCAACTCCTCTAACTATATGTTGGTGATACCCCAATCTCATATCAATCGTTGAAAATTAACTCGCCCCTTTGAATTTGTCAAACAAAGCATCGAGCCTAGGGAGAAGATACTTATTCTTTGTAGTGACCTTGTTTAATTGGTTGTAGTCAATACATATCCTAAGAGACCCATCTTTCTCTTTCAAAAACAACACTAGAGTGCCTCATCGAGATATGCTTGGTTGTATAAAACTTTTATCTAGAAAATCCTCTATTTGATCCTTCATTTCTTTCAACTCGACCAGAGCCATGCAATAAGAAAGAATTGTTATAGGTTATGTATTCGCCAATAAATCGATGCTAAAATATATTTCTCATTCGTGAGGGTTTTGGGGAAAGTTATCAGGGAAGACTTCAAGAAAATTATTCACTAAAGAAACCAACTCTAAAGGAGGTGCCGTCAGACCAAAAGTACTTGACCCTCACATTATGATAGAGACACCCTTAGAAATTATCTTATAAGCTTTTACACATAAATTTTTTTTGAACTCTCGGGATAAAATTTTCCCTTTGCATTCTAACAAGGGTTCATTAGGAAATTAGAATTTGACTACCCTTATTCTACAATCCATTGAAGCAAAAAAAAATCATGTAACAAATCCTTCCCCAATATTACATCAAAGACCAACATATCTTGTTCAACCAAACAAACTAATGTGAGTCTATTGGGCAATATTATTGGATAACTCCTATAGACTCTTTGTAAGACTTGAAACTTCAAGACGTGTTCTGAAGCCTAAAATAAGTGTCAAAAGTCTTAGACACTATTTTAAGGTCGTCTAGAAACCAAACGTTCAAGAACGTCCATGACGTCCAAAAACTAGTTAAAGGAGGTACTAGCATGCCTTATCCTATTTTACAAATTTTTAGGATTCAAAAATTCATGAAATTTTGTGGAAGGATGTCTAACTTGTTTTAGGGTTAATTCATTGTTTAAAATTCAGGGTATGACTCTCCGAGGACAAACTAAGGGCCCTTGAGGATGACACATTTGTTTTGGGGTAAAAGGAAGTGTCTAGGAAGTGTTCACCCACAGGGGAGTCGATGGTTAATCGATTCCATACGTATACCAACACATAGCCATTTTTTCTAATTTTCAATTTGTACCAGCCTATAAACTCATCGACGAAGTGCAGCGCAGAAGATGGCAGGAGTCCTCGACTCACAAATGGACCGGTTGTCGAGGTCTCGTCTATGAGGTCCTGACTTTGCTGCACGTTTTTAGTTGGTTCAAATTAATTAATTCAGGGTTTAGGTCTTTATTTGAGGGTTAAGTGAATTATAATTAAGTTATTAATACCCCATATAAATACCCAAACCCCATTAGACTAATATAAGCTCTCATAACTCACAAACCCAAACTCTCTTCCTTCTCTCTTCTTTTTATCTCTAGTGAAGATCTCCATTTAATACCAAGCTAGGGAGGGTTTAAGGGATTCAAAGATTCAAGTTTAATCATAAATATTCATAAAATTATCAATGAATGAGATTTATTTCAGCTTTGATACCCCTTTCCTCAAATGGTTCCATTAGATTGATTTCAATAGTTGGGTTCTCAAGTGGGTTTCATCCAATGTCGAAATTGATGTTATGAATTGATTTTTTTATGATTTATTTTGAATATTAGGAATATATTAACATATATTCTAACTTAATTATTGTATATCTTGAATAATTGGTCTAATTGTAGAAGATGACCTTTACCCGTTAACCCTAGGTTGTTATCTTTATATGAATTGCGTAATTTTGATTCAATTGACTTTGTTATTAGTTAAATTACTAGTAAATGATGTTATTATATCAAACATGAATTAATCAGGTCAATTATAGTCCTACCATACTATTTATTGAGTAATTGTACTAGATTAGGATTTTTCATCTATGTCTCTAGTCTTAAGCTATTAGCTAGTGTTGGATTACGATGTAGTGATTCTTTTAGCCTTGTTATAATGTTGGTAATTGAATTATTATGATGTTATACCCTATTTGGGTTTGATTAAGGGTTTATGGTAAGACCTTGATGATGAATTATGAAGGATTCTTGGTAAGTCTTGTGATCCCTATCCTTTACATCAAATTATGGTTAGTTGTGATTAAGTCATGATGTTGTATAGGAGTATGCCTTGTATTAGGATTTATATGGTGCTATTATGTTGAATTTAATTGTCTTTACTATGGTTTGTGAGGTGTTGGATAATATGTAAATGTTACAAGTATGGTGAATGATTTACCAATGTTCCTTATTATGAAATGATATGTAACTGTGATAACCTTACTTATATGAATTTTATTGTCAAGGATTTTACTCATACAGTTCTTATTGATCTTTGATGATGATGATGATCTTTACACAAGGGTTAGACCCTCTGGCCTACAATAAGCTATGATGATTAATACATACATTAAATACATTTAAAAAGGGACTCTAGCTTAGCACCGAGTGAACTACAGTGAGTGACCCTTCCCTCACAGGAAGGTAGGATCACTAATGTACCCTTGATATTGGAGAGACAATGCATGTAGTATAAAGAGGGCCACAACTATATCTCATTGTTCTTGAACTGTGTTGTCCCGATAGGAATACAAGCTAGTGGATCCACGTAGTTTCTACGTTCATGCTTTTGTACTACCTTGGACAGTTGTCCGCCTTTTTTCGGTGTAGAGTTGCATGATACCAGATCCCACATTTGGTCAGGTGGTCTATGTCAGTTAGGGAAAGATGTTCCCAAAAGGTAAAATGAACTAATGGATTGAACTCTAACTAAGATGACCTAAGGGGTTTAGCTTACTCTAGATAGGGGTATGGGACTGTACCTATACATTGCACTAGTTGTCCTTTAGGGAAATGTTAGGAGGATGTTCTTATGTATGAATATGTTTATGATGATATATGATATGTACATGATGAACCTGCACATTGTTCATAGTATATGTTGAATAGTTTCAATTATGAACATGTGTTGATCTACATTGTTAAGGTATGATGACATGTACTGTGAAATGCCACGTTATGTGAAGTGGGATGTTTTTGATGGCTCTTGTTAGGTCACTTGATTGAGTAATGTTATGGGGATTTTCTTGGTCATTGAACTTATTTTTTTGATATGGGATTGTAAGTAAATATGTTACTTTGGATATAATGAAATTTTTACTCTTGTTCATACTTTTTGAAGTTATAACTTGATGATTAGGATGATCTTAATTATATATTCAAGTATGTTTATATGTTCATTAACTTGACTATGCTTTGTATTGTTGGTCTTGTGGTGTACATGCCTATGACTTAATCAATATGTCTTTTGATTTGGTATGGTCTAGTTGAATGTTCATAAGGTTTTCAAAAGGGTAAAATAACATGTTTTCAAGAAAGGTCCCTTTTTAGCATGATTTCATAATATGAGTGCATACAATATCATACTTAATACAAGTGGTGTACTAACCCAATTTCTTCTTTTTCCCCAATATAATAGGTTCCGGACGTTGAAGGGATTTTGGAGACGACTTTGAAGAAGAGTTGTATTTCATGATGATCCAAGTTGCGTAGGTACTCACTTTCTGAGGGCAATGCCACTATCAAACCTATGATGTTGCTTTAGTTTTTATGTTTCTTTCCTTTTCATTGAGTACTAAACATTGTATGACATATACGTGGTCTTATTGTATTGATGTATGGCTAGACCCATTTTCATATACTCGTATTAGATGGTTATAAGATGAGATAATGTTTTTGAGACTATGTCATTTTCTATATATTTATATGTAATAAAAGTAGAAGACTAAGTGATCATCCTATACGAATGGGTCTATGTATACTCGATACATATATATACTATGTGTACGTTGAGGTCTATATAAATCCGAGTAAAATTATTGTAAAGTTCTAGATTTTATGCTAAATTTGACCTATGAATGTAATCACATAAGCTATGAGGCTAGTCTTAGTCCTCAAAGAGGACGATAACACTGGTTATGTCTAGGGGTATTCCCGGATGTGACAAACTTAGTTTCAGAGCATAAGGTTAAATATCTTCGAGTCGATGTCTCTCTCAACCACATATATATAGGTTTTTATTCATAATCGTGAAGCGCGCCACAGTTATGAATAGGAATTAATGAAATGCTTAGGAAACTTTCACTTTCTTGGAAGTCCAATATCGTGCCTTTAGATTGTTAGAGTTATGTGCTTTTGCATCTAATCCTTTTGTTTGTGATTATAGGAAATGAATACTCGAAGGAGTGCGGCACAAAGACTTGAGGAAGACATTTCCAATGCAGGATATCCTCCTCATGGTGATCAAGTCCCTCTTCTAGATGAAGATAAGAATGATGACCAAGCTCTGGTCAATAATCCTCCTTTTACGGATGGCGACATAAGGGCTGATTTTATCCACATGGACCTAGCAATAAATACCCAAGCACAAGTCGCCACTACTCAAGCACAATACATGAAAGACCAAGCTGATTGGGAGGTTGTACGCCGAGCAAACCAACAAGATGCTACCATGGCCTCCTATCTAAGTGATTTCAGTAGGATGAATCCCTTTACTTTCTATGGGTCCAAGGTTGAAGAAGACCCCCAAGAGTTCAAGGATGAAATCTTCAAGATCCTCTATGCTATGGGTTTATCAACTAGTGAGAAGGCTAACTTAACCATTTACTAACTAAAAGATGTGGCTCAAACTTGGTATGTCTAATGGAGGGACAATAGGTCGTTAAAGGGTGGATCTATTACTTGGGAAGTGTTTCAAAAAGACTTTTCTTGATAGATTCTATCCTAGGGAGAAGTAGGAATCTCAAGTGGTGGAGTTCATCAACCATAATCAAGGAGGTATGAGTGTGCTTTAATACTCCTTAAAATTCGCTCAATTGTCAAAATATGCTCCTTTTTTTGGTTTTCAACCCAAGAGATGAAATGAACCGCTTTGTTATGGGAGTGTCTAATGACTTTCAATAGGCATGTCATTCGCCTATGCTACATGCAAGAGGCATGTCAGTCTCGTCTCATGGTTCATGCTGAACTAGTGAAAGTGGCAAGGTCTAAGAAAAAGATTTCACATACCAAGAGGGCAACAACTTTTGATGGTGGTTCTTCCAAGGGAAGGATTGAGATCTAAGACAATCCTAGGTTCAATAAGAGGGCTTCAAGTCAAGCTCCTTCCAAGTTCCCTAAGGCTAGGGATGATAGGGTGTATAAACCTAATCCTAAAAGGGAAGGGATACTAGTTCACCAACACAGAAGCTAACTTGTGGAAAGTGTTGCAAGAAGAACTATGGTGATTCTCGTAAGGGAATGAATAATTATTTTGGTTGTGGTAAAAGTTGGCACAAGGTTAGGGATTGCCCTAATGTTAGGTCTCAAAACAAGGGTAGCGGTCAATCTCAAGCAAGTGGTTCAAATGAGGCTTCGAAAAAGAATCATTTTTATGATCTCCGCTCTAGGAGTGAGAAAAAGACATCTCCTGACGTGGTGACCGGTATGTTGAAATTCTTCTCTATTGATGTATATACCTTACTTGATTCCGATGCTACCTTATCATTTGTTACTCCTCTAGTAGCAAAAAAATTAAAATTTTGCCCAAAATAGTGCATGAACCTTTTGTAGTATCTACCCCCGTGGGTGAGTCTGCTATTGTAAAACAAGTGTATATACATTGTCCTATTATATTGCCCAATAGAGTTTCTTATGTTGCGCTAGTAGAACTTGATATGCTTTATTTTGATGTCATTTTGGATATGGATTTGTTGCTTTCTTGCTTTGCCTCTATAAATTGTAGAACGAGAGTGGTGAAGTTTAACTTTCCAAATAATCTCATTTTAGATTTGAAGGGGTAAATTCTATTCCTAAGAGGTCGTATCATATCTTGTTTGAAAGCTTGTAAAATGATATCTAAAGGGTGTTCATTACCATATAGTAAGAGTAAAAGATTAAAACTCCAAAATTCCTCCCATTAAGTAGGTCCTTATAGTAAGTGAATTTACGGAGGTCTTTCATAATGATTTTCCCAGTATTCCTCCGGAATGGGAAATTGATTTTGGTATGGACTTGTTACCGAAAACTAATTTCATTTCAATTCCTCTTTATCGGATGGCTTTGACCGAATTGAAAGAGTCAAAGGCTCAACTCAAAGATTTATTTGAAAAAGTGTTCATTAGACCTAGTATTTCTCCATGGGGTATTTCAGTTTTGTTTGTGAAGAAGAAAGATGAGTCCATGAGAATGTGCATTGATTACCGCCACCTCAATAAAGTCACTATTAAGAAAAAGTATCCTTTCCCTCGGATCGATGACTTGTTTGATAAACTCCAAAGGGCAAGCTAATTTTCTAAGATTAACTTAATATAGGGGTTTCAACAACTTAGGGTGAGAGGTGAGGATATAACAAAGACGATTAACTTAATATAGGGGTTTCAACAACTTAGGGTGAGAGGTGAGGATATAACAAAGACGATTAACTTAATATAGGGGTTTCAACAACTTAGGGTTAGAGGTGAGGATATAACAAAGACGACATTTCATTCTAGATATGGTCACTATGAGTTTTTAGTAATGTCATTTTGTCTCACGAATGCACATGCGGCGTTTATGGATCTCATGAATATGTTTTTCTAAGTTACAAGGATTCATTTGTCATTGTCTTCATTGACGACATCATGTTATATTTAAAAAATGAGGGCGATCACATGAATTATTTGAGGGTGGTGTTGCAAGTACTTAAGCAGAACCAATTATTTGCCGAGTATAGAAAGTGTGAGTTTTTATTAAGGTCGGTGTCATTTCTTGGTCATATCATCTCTAGTGAGGGTGTTGAGGTTGATTAAAGGAAATCGAGGCGGTGAAAAATTTTCCTAGACGATTGACACCAACCAACATTAGGAGTTTCTTGGGTCTAGCGGGTTACTATCGGAGGTTATGCGTCCATTCCATCTCCCTTACTTATTTTTACCCAAAAGAGTAATAAATTTGAGTGGTCGAAGGCATCTAAGAGAATCTTCCAAATCTTAAAAGATATGCTCACGTCTATTCTAGTTTTGACTTTACTGAATGGTACAAAGAGTTCCATTATATATTGTGATGCATCCCGAGAGGGTTTAGGGCGTGTGCTTATGCAACATGGGGAAGTGGTAGCCTATGCTTCTAGAAAACTAAAGGTACATGAGAAAAATTATCCAACTCATGATCTTAAATTAGTGACCGTAGTATTTGCCTTGAAGATATGGAGGTATTACTTGTATGGTGTTCATGTTGATATGTATACCGACCACAAGAGTCTCCAATATGTGTTTACTTAGAAATAGTTGAATATCTAACAACAGAAATGGTTGGAACTGTTGAAATATTATGACATGAGTGTTCTCTATCACCACGACAAGGAAAATGTTGTTGTGGATGCCCTAAGTTGTATGACCATGATTAGTGTGTCTCACATAGAAGAAGCGAAGAAAGACCTAGTGCGAGGTTTTCATAGGTTGGATAGATTGGGTGTAAGGTTTGGACATTCTCAAAATGGTGGTTTTATCGTCTATAATAACTCCGAGTCATCTTTGGTGGTTGAGGTGAAGTCCAAACAATACCTTGATCAACCATTGATTGGGTTGAAGGAATCGGTTCTCGGGAAGCTTAATGAGTCATTCTACTTGGGGGGTGTTAGTGTCTTGAGGTATCAAGGAAGGTTGTGTTCCCAATGTAGATGCTTTGAGGAACCATATTCTTGAGGAAGCTCATGGGACCCGTTACTCCATTCATCCGGGTTCAACTAAGATGTATCATGACCTTAGGGAAGTATTTTTATGGAAATCTTTGAAAAAGGACATGCGGGAGTCTGTGTCTAGGTGTCTAAATTGCCAACAAGTGAAAGCTGAACACAAAAAGTCAAGCGGTTTACATATATAAATACAAGTTCCTACTTGGAAGTGGGAAGACATCAATATGGATTTTGTGGTAGGATTTCCTCGAACACAAAAGCAATCTTACTCTATATGGGTGATTGTGGATAGGTTGACCAAATCTGCTCATGTCATTACCGTCAAGTCTACTTATTAGGCAGAAGATTATGCAAGGATCTTCATAGATGAGATTGTGTGTCTCCATGGTATTCCGTATCCATCATATCGGATAGGATTGCACAATTAACATCTAGGTTTTGGAGGTCTTTCAAACAAGGTTTGGGTACCATGGTAAAGTTAAGCACCTTTTTTCATCCCAAAACAGATGGCCAAGCGGAGCGTACTATTTAAACACTTAAGGATATGCTTAGGGGTTATATTATTTATTTCAAGGGAAATTGGGATAAGCATTTGCCTTTGGTGGAGTTTGCTTACAATAATAGTTTTTATTCATCCATATTTATCGCTCATTATGAAGACTTGTATGGTAGGAGGTGTAGGTCTCCTATTTAGTGGTTTGAAGTTGGCGAGTCTTCACTTCTTGGTCACAATTTGAATTATAAGACTTTGGAGAAAGTTAATAGTACAAGGAATCGCTTGCAAACAGCCTTAGTAAGCAAAAGTCTTATGCTGATCATAGGAGAAGGGACTTAGTGTTTGAGGAAGCTGATAAAGTGTATTTTTAAATTTTGCCTATGAAAGCGGTGGTTACATTTTGAAAAGAAAGAAAGTTTAGTCCTAGTTATGTGGGTTCCTATGAAATCTTGCAAAGAGTTGGCAAGATTGTATGAGCGAAGGTTGCCGAGTGTATTGGCTTCAGTTCATCCGATTTTTCATGTTTCTATGATTAGGAAGTGTATTGGTGATCCCGAGTCTATCCCTCCTATTGAGGGTCTTGGTGTGAAGGATAACCTCTGTTATGAGGAAGTTCTGGTTCAAATCCTTGATAGGCAAGTAAAAAAGTTAAGGAATAAAGAGGTGGCTTCCGTAAAGGTGTTATGGAAAAATCACCTAGTTGAGGGTGCAACATGGGAGGCCGAGGCCGACTTGAAGTCCTATTACCCTCATCTATTTTATAACTAAGGTAATTTATTCTTACCAATAATGATAATAATGCCTTAAATTAAAGTTACTTTGATTTTTAGTCAAGTTTAGCAAAAGGTGCATTTTTGATGATGTTACAATGACTTACAGTGAAGTATACTAATGTTTTGAGTGATGTTGTCACTTTTTATATGCTGAGTCTTTATGAAATCATATGTATCATGTTGATAAGTTAAGATATGGTATAAGTAACTCATATATGATATGTTGAGCTCTTGTTGTTGCGAGAAAGATATTCCTCATAATATCATTTTAAGCCTTATATGTGCTAATTGAAGTTTTGAATTGCATTCTGTAAATGATATGATTGATATTGTTATGCATTGTTGTCGGTTGAGTTACAAGTCTTGAGTCGATTCCTTCCTTTCAAAAGATTTTAGTGTCATTCGGCGACGAATGTTCATAGGGGGGGATAATGTAACACTTCAAAAATCCAAGATGTGTTCTAGAGCCTAACATAAGTGTCAAAAGAATTAGACACTCTTTTAAGGTCCATTTTAATAAATATAAGTCATTTAGAAAGTCTAGAAACCAAAATGTCCAAGAACGTCCATGACGTCTGGATACTACTTAAAGGAGGTACTAGTTTAGGAGTCGGAAATTCGTGAAATTTGGTGGGAGGGTGTATAACTTGTGTTAGGGTTAATTCATGGTTGAAACATCCGGGTACAACTCTACAACGACCAACCAAGGTCCCTTGAGGAGGAACTTTTTGTTTTGGGGTCAAAAGCACTACCTGGGGAGTCTGAACCCACGAGGGGAGTCGACAGGGCATGTGTGGATCGACGGGGCATCGATTCTATACGTCAAAAAAACATAGAAATGTTTGGTAATGTTAAATTTTTACCATATACTAAACTCATCGACGAAGTGAAACATTGAACGGGGCAGAAGACGTCGACTCATAGATGCACTACTGGTCGAGGTCTCGTCTGTGAGGGCCTGACTTTCCTGCACGTTTTTTGTTGGTTTCAATTAATTAATTATATCATTATTAGGGTTTAAGGTAAGTCTAATTAAGTTAATTAACACCCCATATAAACATTTCAATTCCATTAGACTAATCTAAGCTCTTATAACTCACAAGCCCAAACTCTCTTCGTACTCTCTTCTTTCTCTCTCTAGTGAGGAACTCCATTGAATACCAAGATCTAGGGTAGGATTTAAAGGGATTAAAATAGTCATGTTTCATAATCTATATTCATCAATTATCAAGGTATGGTATCTCTTTCACCTTTAAGACCTCTTTCCTCAAAGGGTTCCATCAAATCGATTTCATAAGTTGGGTTTTCAAGTGGGTTTCATCCAATTTCGAGATTGATGTTATGAATTGATTTTTTATGTTTTATTTTGGATATTATGAATTTATTAACATTTATTCTAAATTAATTATGATATATCTTCATTAACCTGTCTAGTTTCTAGAAAATGACCTTTACCTCTTAATCTTAGGTTGTGATCTTAATATGAATTATGTAATGTTGTTTCAATTGACTTTGTTATTGGTTGAATTACTTCTAGATGATGTTATTGTAATAATAATGAATGAATTATGGGTAAATATAGTCCTATCATGCTTGTTCTTGAGTAGGTGAATTAGGTTATGACTTTGATCTATGTCTCTTGTCTTAAGCTTTGAGCTAGTGTTAGATTATGTTGTAGTGAGTCTTTTAGACTTGTTATCATATTGGTCATTGAATTATGATGAAGTTTTACCCTATTTGGATTGTTATAAGGGTTGATGGTGTAAGACCACAAAATGAGATCGGGTGTCTAGACCCTAAAATGTTTGTCTTAAGGTTCTAAAGTCATAAAATTAATACAATATGGTTTAGAGTCTATCTGTAAAGTTTGAGGATATTTATGAGTTAAATGCTAATAAGGAACCAAAACATTTGATGAATAGTCACCTAGTTACCTCATGTGTCTATACGTGTTTATATATTTTATTTCATGAGCTTATTAAGTCTTAAAATGATTTATAATTATGTTTAAAGATGGTATATGGAGTTTTGAGATGTTTGGAGGGCAAACGAACAAGAACGTCCAAGAAGTTCAAAAGATAGCCATTAAGATGCTCAATGTCTATCTTGATGGGGCCTAGCCTGTTTGGATGTGTAACGTGTATTTTTTTTGGGTTAAAATTATGTGGGAGGTCTAAAACTTGTTAAAGGTTGTATTTAATTTTGAAATATCATGGTACGACTTATAAAGGGCCCCACAAAAGGCTAAACAAGAAGGACCTAAGGCTGCTAGAGAATCTGCCTAGGCAGTGGCAATCGACGGACAAAACGATGGCCAGTTGGTTGAACAACGGCGAATAGCCGAGGTATATTCAATTAATACTTATATTAGATGTCTCAACCCAAAAATCTTACAAGGAATAATCGACGGAAACCAAAGGACAGCTAGTCGATTGACAAACAGCTAGTCGATTGGGTCCGTCAATGGTGGTCTGTAACTGATGCCTTGCGTTTGTTTTATTTAAGGGGTGAATGGGAAATTCACCCCACGTCCTAACCTGACTCTAATAGGTTTATTTAGCTAACTTTGGGTGTATATGAGTGATCAAACACGTGAAGAACCTATTCCAAATCCTTTCCCACGAAATCGAACCTTTCCTTCCAAAAATATTCTCCCTAGAAACCACCATTGTTGGTGAAGCTCAAGAAGAGATTTGATCTTGGATTTAAATGTATTAATAATCAAGTTTTAAAGGTTTTCATGTAGATAATGGTATAGTGATCCTTTATCTCTAGTTATCCTTCAATCTAGAGAGTTAATCTCAATGTTTTCAATGAGAAAATTTTGATCAAGTTGTTCTTCTTCAATCTATACATGGTTCTTTCTCAAAACGCTTTATATGGTTAAATCATGATAAATTGATGTTAATATATAGATCTGAACGTGATTTTACTCTAATTTCATGATGAACCGATGCTCCTTCCTTAAATAGATTTAGCTCTTGAATGAGAAATGTGATCATGACTTGTTATCAATTTAATTGTGATTTTCTTACATTTAATTGTCTATATATACTGTAATTTATGTAAGTTGATGATTAAGAATCCATGAGGATCAGTGAATGAAGATTTGAGTGTTACTAGCCCATGTTTCTATGTGTTACAGTGAATTCAATTTTAGAATAATTGTGTAAAATTTAAATTATGAATGAATCACTGTAGCTACTGCCTTCAGTTAACATTATGGATGAATTGTGGGTATAAACCCTTGATTATCAAATTAAATAAAGGCTTTCATGAATAGATCTAGGTTATTTTAGTCTATAAAATAAAAAGTCTATGTATGTGATGTGATCTCGAATCATGGTTTTATGAAGAATGATTTCTTCTTAGCAAAGATACATTAAGCTACTACCTAGCATTTAATTATTGTTAACATATGATTGATGATCAATACTTTGAAGAATTGGTAAGATATCCTACTTTCTCTATCTCTACTCATTATTGAATTAATAGTTTAATGCCACTGTTGGTATCATGATCTTGTAGGGATTTAAACATGATTTTGATATGCTAGGTATATATTTAGCCACTGACCTAGGTTGATAAGATTGATTAAATATGACATATAATCCATGCAAGTGAAATTGGGTAATGACCTATGTTCTTCTAACTTCTAGTATGTTAATGTATTGCACTAGTTGTAGTATGACCTAATTGTAACTTATACTTGACTTCATGTATAATTAAATGTATGTTTAGATACTGCCGTATATATAAATTTTTTATGGACAAGGTGTATTGGTCAATGATGATCAAAGGGTGATAAATTGGTAAGAATGTTTATCTCCTCTACTTTTCTTATTGTAATCTTGATGAAGCCTTGTATGACCTTGTGTGGTATGGTCCACTCATGGTGGAGGTGTTTACTTTATTGTCAGTATATATGTGTTGACTATGACCTTGAAGGCAAATTAATGAACATATAAACATGTGCTTATGATGATACTATGAGAAGTTTATGCCTACTTTCCTATTCTAGTAGTAATTAGGTTTTATGGCTACTGTATAAGTATTAGTATATCCATGTTAGGATAAAGCGTAGGTGCTTCCATTGATGAGTTCAAATTGTTAATAGTCCCTTACCTATGTACCCCTATGTGAATGCATGAATACCACAAGCCAGGAGTCTTAAGTGTAGTCTGAAGCTGGCTTGTCTCCTATGCTATTATGTGTTGTATGGTTTATGCATAAAAGAGTATTATGTTCTAAGAGGATGGCTGACTCAATCTGTTATTAATATACATTATGTGATAATGTTGACCAACGTACACAGAATTACTTTACGTACATGTTACAAGTAGTATAGGTCATGGTGTTTAAATGAAAAGGTAGTTCTCATATTCACTAGTGTGTACTACTATGCATTTTAAGATGATGTTCATGAAAATATAATATATATTTCATTTGCTAGGATTACTTGATAGGTGTACTAGTATGGGAAGAGGTATGGGCCTTGTCTATGCATTGCACATGTGAACCTTGATAGGATAGTTCTAGTTTTGGTTTCTATATGTATAAATGTGAATGTATAAACATGTGTGACTTATATAATGTGGTATGAATCTATATAATGTGGCCCTATTCATATATGAACTATGTTTGTCTAAATGACTATATGATGAAGGTCTTGTATTTACATGAATGAAGTTGCCTTCACTTCTAGTTGATGTATGAATTGAATGTTAAGCTTTGTGGTCTCATGAAGGTTTTAGTAAGAATGTATGGGGTTATGGGGCTCTATATGTTCATTGAACCTGTAGTATATGATTGGGGTCCTGAAAGAGGTCTAATAATTATGAATATGCAAAGAAGTAAATATATGTGTGACTTGATGTAGCTTACTGTAATGTTACTAAAGGAGTCTCGACCTAAATGTCTCTTTGATAGGTTGTACTTGTATGATGATATGTGATGACTTAGGTTATATGTATGTTTCTTTGTGTTCTTAAGGTGATGCATTGTACCAAGTATCACTAAAGGGTTACTTGGGAGTTAGTGAATAAAATAAAGAAATGATCATTGTTAAGTAGGAATAGCTTAATGTAAAGTGGCTTCAAAAATATCATAAATTCTATATATAATCTTATGTGATATTTGACCTTTGAATATGCTTATATGAAGTATATGAATGATAAAAATACTATTGTATAAAGGCTATATGAAGATTTACTAAAAAATGCATGAAGTATGATTTCAAGAAAATGTCCATTTTAATTGCATGTTTTACGTGGTTGTCATACTTAGTGCATTTTGTACTAATCCCATTCTTCAATACTTTTTTCACAAAGTGTAGGTTATGTATGCTTAAAGGATGTCTTGAATGGTGAAGAGCTTTACAGATGATTCCCAAGCTCAATGAAAGGAATACTTAAGTTCAAGTATCTTCTTCTTATGACATCACTATAAAGTTTATTAATATTTTAGAGTTATATTTTATGTTTGAACGGTCGTGTCGCAAATGTATTCTAATGTTTTTGAGTGTAGGATGGCAAAGAGACTTAGAGTCTAAGTATGTATTATGACTTATATTTTATATACGAAGTTAAGTTTCTAGCATATGGTGTGCTATGAAAAGTTTTAAATTTTATATTTAATTTACTAAGTCAATACGATGAACGATAATTATTGGATTGTACAAGAACTTTGAGAGGTAAAGTACGCCGTGTTACTTCTAGGGGGGTGCTCCCCGGATGTGACAAACGTGGTATCAGAGCAACATGTTTTCAAATGTTGTCTAGGGTCCAAGAAGTCTCATATAGCTACGTCTATTAGAGTATTGTATCATTGGTGATGAGTCGTGACACATCAAATGGTACTAGAGGCTATAGGACGATAGATTTTCCCTTTTTTATAATTCTCATATCGTTCCATAAAACATAACTCTATAAGATCTGTCTCTTATGTTTTCTTGTCCAGTGGTCTTTAAGATGTGAATGCTTTAATGAGATTCTCTATGCTTGAGGGAGAAAAGGTGAGGGTTTTATGGTTGAATAAGTATGTGTGAAGGTGTATTTTAGCATGTTTTGATGATGTGATGCCATTTGTGTTTATATATGAATGTATGTCAAGTAGCATGTTATTTTGAAAAATATATGTCATGACATAGTTAAATCATGCTAGAAGTTACTATGGTTGGCATGAGTTTCTTTTGGAATAAACTGTTACTATATGGTTTTTCATGATGGTAGCCTTATGATATTAATTGAACTTGAAATGCTTAGTGACTACATATGAGAGAATGCTACCCTTAGAATATGTTCTTAAAAGTGTTGGGTGTTTCCCTTATTATATATGTGGTCCTTGATAAGTTTCCTAGAATGGATTGGAGTTCTTTGTATAAACTTGATCCTTGGTATGACGATAGGATGCTTGTCTTGGTTAAGTTTTGTATCTCATATTGTCATGCTTTTCTAATTGTTGAAGCACGCTCACTGTAATGCTAGGCAGCTTACAGTAATATTTTTGGGAAACCAAGTAAATTCTTCTTTGATTAGATGTTGTCAAAATGTGTATAGAATTGATGCATATACGCATGATAATGAATGTAAAAAGGAGAATTGCTGTTCGGAATGAAGAATGAGAGTCATATGGCATGATGAGTTGTAGAATTGTTTATAACTTCTTATTGTGTTATGAGTCCCTTAATGATTGTGGAATTGATGTTTCCCTAGAATTGAGGGTAGTATGCTTATCTTTGTAGGGTGATGATGTGGATTTGAATGACCTAGACGTTACCTTACATTAATGTTGAAAGAAAAGAAAATCCTCAAGACTAAGTCTCCAATATTGTTTCCCCTAATGATGTATGACCTTGGTGTTTATGGTATTGTATACAAAAATTATGTGGTTGAATGAGATGACATAACTTGTTAATTGGGTATAAATTACTTAGGTACTAAATTTTAGAATACGTTTGTGTTTCTATGGTAATTTACTGTAATTCCTGTTAAAGTGGTAATCACTTTTAAGTGATGAAATAAAGGTTGTTAAGTTAAGATCCTCTTAATTTTGGGTTAGCTTGCTCTTAATTGGGTCTACCCTATGTGGGGGATGGTGATGGAGTTGCAAGGTTGTAGATATTATTCTACTTTGTCCTTCTATTTTACTTGAGTTTGAAAGTAATAATTTTTTAGTAAGCTTTTTAATGAATAAGAGTTTTTCATAAATTATGAAATTCATGACCTTATATGTTTGGTATGCATTGATTTACATTATTTTAAATATATTGTGAAGATTCCAAAAAGCATGAAGGTATTTTTTTTTTTTGGGATAAAATCCATGTTTTATCATGTTGATTTTCATGTTGATATGCTAATTGTGCATTTGTCTTCATCAGATAAGATAAGAAACATGGTAATAGTCACTTGCGAGCTGAAAAGTTTAGCCTTATAATGAAATGTTGAGTCACTTAAAAATGAGATTTGTTGAGTCCCATGAAAATTATGTGACTTCTATGGTATGGGAAGCATCATTGTTGGCTCACTTTTGAAAATTGAAGGCATGTTTAGCTAAGTGTTAATGTGTGTGCCTATGATTTTTGTTATTCTTCTCAAATGATTCTTACTGTGAAGGTAAGAACTATGTTAGAAATTGGAATTTTATGAGATGACTTCTTATTTGTTGTGATGCATTTGGTGTGATCTAACATTTAGACTTAACAACGTAGAGAACATGAGCATTCCATGGTTTAAAAGTTAAGAATTTCTCATTTTAAGGGAAAACTTGACCTTGTACTTTGCTTAGGTGTGAACTCATGATACATGTAAGTGTGTTGAGGAGAAGGACATTACTCCATGTACACCACTAAGAATGGTATGGTTGAGTATGACCTTCATGGCACTAGGCCTAACTATTAATAATCTCTGTTGATTCAATTAACTCAAGTCTATGCGCATTGAATTATGAGTGCCTAACTTTGTTCTTGAGTGTTGTTAAACTCTGCCTAAGTATGACTTAAAGAATAGTTGCAAAATGAGATCTTAATGAATTGAAGTTTAATGACAATGCTATGATTAGGAGAATGATATTTCTCCTATGAACATTACAAGAGCCTATGTGTTTGATGTATTAAAGAGTGAGTGAGTAATGGTTTTTCTTGATTGCGTGCATTGAGTGCTAAAATGATTTGATGATGTTATAAATGTTCTGAGTTGCTCTATGATACATTGAAATCCTTGTTGTGATTAATGTATTCTAAATGTCATTCGAGGACGAATGTTCTCAAGTGGAGGATAGTGTACGACCCAAAAATGAGTTAGGGTGTCTATATCCTAACATACTTTTAATAAGGTTATAAGGTTCTAAAATTAATTATAATATGTTTTCAACTCAGTGTGTAAACTTTGAGGGGATTTTAAAGTCAAAACGTTAGGGGGCGACCAAGACGTTAGACGACTAGTCACCTATGTGTCTCATGTGTCTATACTTTTTTATATAGTAGATTTAATGAACCTATGAAGTGTGAAAATGATTTATAATGATGTTTAAAAATTTTATATAGATTTTCGAGATGCTTGAAGGTCATACGACCAAGAACGTCCAAAACGTTCGAAACATAGCCCTTAAAATGCTCAATGTGTTTCTTGATGGGCCTAGCCTGTTTTGATGTGTTACGTGTATTTGTTTGGGTTATAATTTATGTAGGATTTCTACAAATTGGTAAGGGTTGCATTTACGTTGGAAACGACCATGTACGACTTCTAAATGGCCCACAAGAAGGGCCCAAGGCTGGTCGAGACATTGCCTTGGAAGTGTCAATCGGCGGGCCTAACGACGGCCAGTTGGTTGACCAACGGCCCAAAGGTGAGGTCTCATAGATTTATACTTACCATGGGTAGGTATCAACCCAAAAATTGTCCAAGGACCAATTGACGGAAGTGAAAAGACAGCCAGTCAATACACCAACAGCCAATTGATTGGGTCCGTCGATGTTAGCGTGTAACTGATGCCTTGCGTCTGTTTTATTTAAGGGGTGAATGGTAAATTCACCCCACTTCCTAAACTGACTCTAATAGATTTATTTAGCTACTTTTGGGTGTATATAAGTTTTCAAATACGTGAAGAACACATTCCAAATCCTTTCCATCCAAATTCTCCCTAGAAACCACCATTGTTGGTGAAGCTCAAGAACATATTGGTTCTTGGATTTCCATGGATGAATCATCAAATGTTAAAAGTTTTTCATGTATATAAAGGTATGGTGATGCTTCATCTCTAGTAATCCTTCCATCTAGAGAGTCAAGCTCAAAGTTTTCAAAGCGAAAAAATATGATCAAGTTTTTCTTCTTCAATCTATTAATGGCATCTGTCTCAAAACGTTTGAAATGGTTAAATAATGATGAATTAATGTTAATATTTGTTTGAACGTGATTTTACTCAAATTGCATGATGAATCGATGCTTCTTCCTTAAATCGATTTAGCCCTTGCATGAGCGTTTTGATCATGACTTGTAATCGATTCAATTGTGATTTTCTTATGTTGAATTGTCTACATATACTGTAATTTATGTTACTTGATTGTTAATTGATGATGAAGGATCCATGAGGATCAATGTATGATGATTTGAGTGTTACTATCCTATGTATCCATGTGTTTAGATGAATTCAATTTTGGAACAATTGTGTAGGATTTCCATTATGCATGAATCACTATAGCTACTGCCTTAAGTTAACATTACGGATGAATTGTTGATAAAAATCCTTGATGATCAAATTAAATAAAGGACTGTACGAATTGATCTAGGTTCTTTTACTCTATGAAGTAAAAAGGCTATGTATGTTATGTGATCTCGAATTGTGGTTAGAAGAAGCATGATTTCTTCTTAGTGAAGATCTATTGAGCTACTGTCTAGCATGTAATTATTGTGAAAATATGATTGATAATAACTACATTTAGGAGTTGGAAAGCTATCCTACACTCTCTACTCACCATTGAATTGATAGTTTAATGCCAATGTTAGTATCATGATCTTGTAGATACTTAAAATGTTTTCGATATACTAAGTATATATTTAGACACTGCCTAGGTTTGATAAGATTAATGAAATATGACATATAATCCATGAAAGTAAAATTAGGTAATGGCCTATGTTCTTCTAACTTTTACTATGTTAATGTATTGTACTAGTTGTAGAATGACCTTATTGTATCTTAGACTTGACTTCATGTATGATTAACTGTATGTTTATCTACTGCCCTATATATGGAAGATTGATAAACAAGGTGTATTGGTCAATGATGATCAAAGGGTTAGATATATGTACGATTACTTATCTCCTCTATATTTCATTTAGTTATGTTGATAAAGCCTTGTATGGCATTTTTTGGTATGTTCAACTTATGGTGGCGGTGTTTAATATCATCATTATATATCTGTTTACCATGGCCTTGAAAAAAAATTGACTAACATATTAACATGTGCTTATGATGATACCAGGAGAAGTTTATGCCTACTTTCCTATTCTAGTAGTGATCTAGGTTGTATGGCTATTGTATAAGCTTGTGTATATCCATGTTAGAGTAAAGTATAGGTGCTTCCATTTATGAGTTAAAATGGTTAGTAATCCCTTACCTATTTACCTCTTTGTGAATGCATGAATAGCACAAGTTAGGAGTTGTAAGTGTAGTATGAAGTTGACTTGTATCCTATGCTATTATGTGTTGTGTGGATTATGCTTGAAAGAGTATTATGGTATAAGCGGGTTGCTGCTTTATTGTGTTCGGGATAACATTTATGTGATCATGTTGACCAATGTACACATGCACTCACTTTACATGCATTTTACGAGTAGTACAGGTCATGGTGTCTAAATGAAAGGTAGTTCTCATATTCACTAGTATGTACTACTATGCATGTTAAGTGATGTTGATGAAAGTATGGTTTGTGTTTCCTTATCTAGGATGACTTGATAGGTTTTCTTGTATGGGAAAGGGTATGGGACCTTGCCTATGTATTGCACATGTGTACCTTCATAGGATAGATCATGTTTTGGTTTCTATATGTATGAATATGAATGTATGAACATGTGTGAATTAATTTTTTATGTGAAAGGTTTTCTCACATATATGTATACACAAACATGAATGATAATCTAGTCAATAAAGGAGCCTTGAAAGGTGTGGTCAAGTGTATCCTAAACTAGATAGTGCTAATACATATGATATGTCCATGTGAAAGGATCTTCTCACATGATTTAGGTTGATGAACTATTATCTATGACCTTTGAGCTAAGCATATGATGATATGAATCTTCTAAGACTACATTTTATAAAGTAATGTTAATGAAAGTTTTTAATAAAGGGAACATAGCTTATCAGCTTATCACTGTATGAACTTCACAATTGGAGGTAATGGTTTCCATTAGAGGAAGGTTCATCCTATAATCCTATAAGGGGTGTTGACTCCCCAAAGTGGGATACTTATCCAATGGATTCCCAAGATAGGACGCCTCAATTTCCAAGTGGCATGTAGAGGGAGAATATCTATCTCTTAGTTCCATAAACTATGCTAGCCACATAGGATCTAGCAAGTGATATCACCTAAGATGCATTTATGTTGCTCATATCTTACCTTGGCAAGTAAGATGTCCTCTTTTTTCTGTGAGGGTATGACACCAAATTCAATGTTTAGTACCCATGGTCTTAGTGTTATGTAAGGATATAGCTTCACGAATGTAAAATTGACAATGGAAGTAAATCAATAGGATCCTAACTAGGAGGGCTTGTGGTAAGTTACTTAGGACAGGTGGAAGTAATGAACCCATCTAGAGATTGCACAAGTAGCTCCTTTGGAAATCATAGGAAGGTGACATGATATGTATGGTTATGTTTATGTCCATATGCATTACTTTGTATTATTGGTCTTATTTTTATGGAGATGTGCATGGTATGAGTCTATATCATGTGGTACTATCCATATATGCACTATGTTGGTCCAAATGACTATATGATGAAGGTCTTGTATTAACATGAATGAAGTTGACTTCCCCTACTAGTGGATGTATGATTTAAATGTTAAGGTTCGTGGTCTCATGAAGGGTTTACTAATAATGTATTGGGTTATGGGGCTCTATAAGTTCATTCAACTAGAATACTAAGATTGGGGTCATGAAAAAGGTCTAATAATGATGAACATGCAAAGAAGGAAATATATATGTCACTTTATATAGCTTACTGTAATATTCCTAAAAGAGTCTCGACCTAAATGTGTCTTTGACAGTTTGTACTTGCATTATGATATGTTATGGCTTATGTAGGTTATATGTATGTTTACTTGTGTACTTAAGGTGATGCACTACACTAGGTATCACTAGAGGGTTACTTGGATGTTAATGAATAAAGGCAAGAAATGTTCACTGTTAAGTAGGAATAACTTACTGTAAAGTGGCTGCAAAAATGTCATAAACTCTATATATGATCTTATTTGATGTTTGGCCTTTGAATAAGTTTATAATAAGTATGTGAATGATATAAATGTTATTGTATAAATATTTTATGAAAATATATTCAAAAAGACATGAAGTATAATTTCAAGAAAATTACTCTTTTAAATGGATGTTTTTGCATGGTTTCCATACTTAGTGCATTCTTGTACTAATCCCATTCTTCTCTACTTTTTACACAAAGTGTAGGTTATGGATGCTTAAAGGATGTCTTGAATGGTGAAGATCTTGATAGATGATTTCGAAGCTCAGTGAAAGGAATCCTTAAGTTCAAGGATCTCCTACTTATGAATTTACTGTAAAGTTTATTAATGTTATATAGTTATGTCTTATGTTTGAAGGGTCGTGTACCTAATTTATTCTAATGTTGTTGAGTCTAATATGGTGAAGACACTTAGAGTCTGAGTATGTATTATGACTTATATTTTATATAAACGAAGTTTAATTTCTAGCATATGATGTCCTATGAAAAGTTTTAAATTTTTAGCTAAATATACTATGTAAATGCGATGAATGATAAATGTGGGCTTGTATAAGACCTCCGAAACGTCAAGTACGCCATTTTACTTCTAGGGGGTGCTCCCAGGATGTGACAGATGGTAAGACCTTTATGATAAATTGTGAAGGAGACTTGGAAAGTCTTGTGATCCCTATCCTTTACTACAAATTATTGTTAATTGTGATTAATTCATGATGTTGTATGGGAGTATGCCATTTACTAGGATAAATAGGGTGGTATGATTTTGAATTGAAATGTCTTGACTATAGTTTGTGAGGTGTCGTCTAATATGTAAATGTTATAAGGATGATGAATAATTTACCAATGTTCCTTATTATGAAATGATATGTAAATGTGCTAAACTCACTTATATTAAATGTAATTAAAGGATTATAATCATGCATTTCTTTTTGAGCTATTATGATGATAATTATGTTTATACAAGGATTAGACCCTATGACCTACAATAAGGTATGATGATTAATTAAGACATTACAAACATTTCAAAAGGGACTATAACTTTCCACCGAGTGAACTAGAGTGAGTAGTGTACCTTCCCACATAAAGAATGTAGGATCACTAATGTACTCTTAAGATTTGAGACTATAATGAATGTAGAATAAATACGGTCTCAACTATATGTTCTAGTTCTTGAACTATGTTTCCCCCATAGGAATAATAGCTAGTGGATTCACGTAGTTGTTGTGTTCATGTTTTGGTACTACCATGGTAAGTAGTCTGCCTTCTTTCGGTGTAGGGTTCTATGATACTGGATTCCACATTATGCCATGTGGTCTATGTCGGTTAGGAAAGATGATACCATAAGGTAAAATGAACTAAAGGATTGAACTCTAACTAAGATGACCTAAGAGGTCTAGCTTAGTCTAGGTAGGGGTATGTGACTCGACCTAAACATTGAACTAGTTAGACTTGAGGGAAGTCTTAGGAGGATGTTCTTATGTATGAATATGTCTATGATGGTATATGATATGTACATGATGAACTTGCACATTATTCATAATATATATTGACTTGTTTCACTTATGAACATGTGTTTGTCTATATTGTTAAGGTATAATGATATGTACTCTTAAATGACATGTTATATAAAGTGGGATTATGGTTATGGTTCTTGTTGGGTCACTTGATTGAGTAAGGTTATAGGGCATTTCTTGGTCATTGCACTTGTTGACTTGATAGGGATTCATGGGTAATTGTATTACATTGGTTATGATGAAATGTACTCTTATTCATTCTTGTTGAAGTTATAACTTGATGATTATGGTGGTCGTTATTATAGACGCAAGTATGTTGATATGTTCATTAACTTAACTATGTTTTGGATTGTTGGTCTTGTAGTATACATGCCAGGAATGTGTCTTTTTTATTTGGTATGGTCTACTTGAATGTGGATAAGGTTTTCAAAAGGGTAAAATAGTATGTTTTCAAGAAAGTTCCCTTTTTAGCATGATTTGATAATATGTGTGCATACAATCTCATACTAAGTACAAGTGGTTTACTAACCCCATTTCTTTCTTTTCCCCAACATTTTAGGTTCCGGTTTCTGAAAGGATTTTGGAGATGACATTGAAGAAGACTTGGAATTCTTGATCATCCAACTTGGGTAGTCATCACATTTCGAGGGCAATGCCACTTCAAGCCTATGATTTTGTTTTAGTTTTAAGACTATTATGTTTCTTTTCTTTTCACTGAGTAGTAAACATTGTATGACCTATATGTGGTCTTATTTTGTTGAAGTATGGTCTAGAAAAAAATTTGATATACTCATATAAGATGGTCATGATATGAGATGACTATTTTGAAAATATATCATACTCTATATATTTTTGTGAAAGAAAGTATAAGACTAAGTGATCTTCATATACGAAGGATCTATATATAATCGATATATATATACTTTGTGTATGTAGAGGTCTATGTAAACTTCCGAGTAGAAGTAATGAAAAGTTTTAAATTTTATGCTAAATTTGACCTATGAGTGTAATGATGTAAACTAATAGGTTAGTATTATTCTTCAAATAGGACTACAATGCGAGTTACGTCTAGGAGGTATTCGAGGATATGACACTATTTTAGCAACCAGTGAGTGACACACCGGGGTAGAAACCAAAAAAGGTACTTCTAAAACATCGGGGATTACATTAAATTTTACATCCACCAAAATAGTACTAAATATAAAGTGGCACCTCATCTAAAAATGCATAAACATTAATTGAAAATACTTTCAACATACCGGTAACAACATCGGGCGAACACTCTTGATCACCTTTATATTTAAGAGAATAGAAGCATTTTTTCGCACGAGCATCAAAATTACAACCACTATCTTGTGCTTGGTTACTCTCCCTACAATGAGTCTTTGTCATGGGACAATATTTCACCATGTGTCCACTCTTTCAACAACAAAAACAATTATCCGTATCCACTAGACATTTACCCAGATGCCTCTTGCCATATTTTGCAATTGGGTTTCTCACATTTTGAACCAGGACCTTTACCCTCTTGAGGCTTAGGGTTAGTTACCCTATTCCTGTTATCCTCAGAATTTAGAAGGTAATTGGTTGGACAATGTCTTCTTATACTTTCGATTGTCTTGGATCTCAAATTTACCCTTAGAAATGCCTCCATCATAGGGACTTGCCCTCATCGCTTCCCTACTTGTCTTTTTGAGCCTTCTCTCCTCAACTTGTTGAGCATGCAACATCAAAAAAGAAGGTACATCTCATTGTGAAGCATTACCGCATAACATTCTTCAAAATATCATCGGACACATCCATCCTAAAAAACTCATTTCATCTCTCGGATTACTCACATGGAAAGACACATATTTAGAAAATTTAATTAATTTGAAAGAGTATTCTTTAACACACATACCTCCTTAACGAAGGTTGATGAATTATTTCACTTTTTCCTCTCTTTTTTCCCTTGGGAAGGACCTATCAATAAATTCCCTCCTAATGATTTACAATTAATAGGACTTTCTGTCAAAACCCTATGGTCCTTCCATTGAGTGTAACAAGTTTGAGCCACATCTTTGAGTTGATATGCGGCTAGTTCCGCCTTCTCATTTGAACTCATCCACATCACATAAAAAATCTTGTAAAGCTCATTTAGGAATTCTTAGGTATGTTCATTCACCTTAGACCCAAAGAACATTGGAGGATTCAACCTACTAAAATCCCTCAAACTTGAAGGCATGGTAGTAACATTTGGATTTACAGTGGGTGTAACTTCCCGATTAACTTGTGTTGTGATAGATTTAGCTTGAGTAGTTATGGCTTGAGATTGAGTATCCTTGATTTGATTAAATTTAAAAAACCCTCCCTCATATCTTCATCTGTCATGATCGGAGGATTGATCGGATATTTGACACATAGAGGAACTTTCTCTTGAGGAGGATCTTGGTTTCCTTGGGAAGGAACTCCCTCATTTGCAATATCCTGTTCAACCCTTCTAGCAGATTCCTTTCAATTACTCATAGTCTATATCCACAAGAAAATTTTAGAAGGAAAGGACACATAGATTTATGAATCTCACGCACGACTTAAGAATGCAAAAAGAAGTGAAAGTTTCCTAAGCATAACATAAGCTCTCATTCATTAGTGTGGAGCTCTTTAAAAATTATGAACAAGACTATACATAGAGGTGGTTTTGTGAGACATGATTTCTAGTATTATTCAACATCATGCTCTGATACCAAGTTTTTCACGATCCAAGAGCACCCCCTAGTCATAACCGATGTCGTCAATCTCTAAGAGGTCTAAGACAAGCCCTTTATCAATGAATATTGAATAGAATAAAAGCGGAAAAGTAAAAACTTTTCACTGAAGATCAACTTCAGTTCATATATCAAAATAAGAAACTAACTTATCTCATATTTCCATCTAGACATAAGAATATAAAAATTGGGAATAAGCCCAAACATCAACAACAAGTCTTATAATATGAATACAATATATTATTTCAATAAGGAAATTCATACTAGAAGTAGAATCAAAGAGTCTTCATCCTCAGACTTGAGGACTCACATACTTGGGAATAGCAATCCAAAGTTCTACAAGAAAGATCTAGAATCACCTCAATCGGCCGAAACATCACTTCTCTATGAAATAGAAGATATGGGTTAGTACAAGCTACAAAAACTATGGAAACTATGCAAGTGAAACATATTAAAACATGCAAAAAAGGACATTTGGTCAAAGGCATGCTATTTTTATTTTGAAAGAACATATAAAAATATATCATAGTAAGTCCATACCATAAGCAAGATATATCCATAACCATAAATACATTCATAATAAGACAATAGTTCAATATTACATACTAGAGTTCATTTCATTAATAGTTTATAAGGCCTTACTCATAATCCCCACTTCAAGCCTACTAGTGCAAAGTACATGTGAAGCCCCATAACTCCACACATACCAAGAAAACCATTAACAAGATGACAAGTATTGTCCCTTACTTCATACATCATGAAAACAAGTGAAATCAACTTCATAAATACCAAGTGAGACCACCATCGCGTATACAAAGTAAAACCAACATATAAATCATTCATAATAAGTCGATACATAAGGAACCCCTCCTAAAACCCAACTAATACCCAATTTTGCAATGTATAGATAAATTCCCATATCCTTATCGAAGTCCTAGTTAGTTTTCATCTTCTTACTTTAGTTCATTAATTTGAAAATTCAAGAAACTTTATAATAATTGAAATAGACCATGATATTGAATCCGGTGTCATCCCCTCAAGCAATCAACGTTATCAAAGATAAACCGACAATATTACAATAGCATGTGCATAACCTTGAAGGTCTTACACATGGTCATCATGATACCCATTCAAGAATTAATCCCAAATTCACTATATTCATCCATAACATAGTTTATCATCATCATAAAATATTTAATTACACAAGAACATACTCAATTGCAATCACTATTCAACATAAATTAAGAGTTAGGTTAAGAGAAGAGGAATGTTTTTGGGTGTTTAGAAAATTAGGCCAAAACACCAATAAACATTAATATTTAATCATTATTATTAAATTATAGACAAAATAACTACAGTTTGAAAGTTACCTACCAAATTAAGTAAAATGTAGATATTTGAAAGAACATTGAAATAGTTTTTTGATGGAACACACGGGGAAGGGAGTCCCAAGAGTGAAGAAGTACCATACATTTATAATCCTTAAGTATTAAATGTTAAAAATTCTTGTTCTTGAATCCTTACATAAAGCTTGATCTTCTTCTCCAATGGTGTCGTGAGTTGAGAAAGATTAGAGAGGGTTTGACTTTGTTTTGTGAGTTCAGTTAGAATGACTTCGGGACTTGGGGTTGGGGTTGGGGTATTATAGTCACGTTTAGTTACATAATTAAATCACTAAAAACTAGTACTAAACCCTAGTTAAGTAACAAACTCATAATACTACCCTTGTCTTAAAACTAATTTTTGCAAAAATTGTAGACACTTACGTCCACCACCTATAGGTTGTAGGTTGTGTTACGGCCCGTTCTTCATGGTCGTGCTTTGCTTCAGAGAGGTTTAAGGAGAAGGGTTAGTGGGGAGACTTAGTATTAATACACGATCCTCATTACGGTGCATAATCCAAGTAACTGCTCGTCACAGCCCACCGTAAGTCAAGCGTTCATTTGATAGCTTTTTCTGTCAAATCGTAGGGTCCTTCTCAAGGACCCCTAGGGTTGTCCTTGTGTGGTAGTACCCATACCTTTAGAACCTAATAGCACAATTTTATATTTTTAAATCATTTAATAACTTTTCATCATCGTATGACACTTCAAGGCCCCTTACAATGCCTAAGAACACAATAGTTTAATTTTTACTAGTTTTTAATTGTCATGATCGTTTCTCAACGTTTAGACTCTAATACCTCCTAACTAAGTTAATTATATTAGGTTAGGTATAGAAAAATCATTTTCACCATTTCTAAGTCATTATTAATAATGCAACGCTCTATCTTAGGTCATTGGATTTTTTTGGTGTTTCAGTGTTTGAGTGGAAGATTTCTGTTGAAACTACAAGCATTTTCCATGACCCAAATTATGTTGAGAATTATAATAGTTTCCTATCCTACCCTTATAATTCTTCATAGAATTTTTCCTAAGCTTATCACGCTCAGATCTGTTGAGCATCAGTCATGAGCCTAGATATGTTCATGTCTGCTAGAAACATAGAATTCATGCACTCAATTTTTACAAGGTCTAATACCCCATAAATAAACTTTTTCATTTGATCCCCGAAATAAGCAACCATGAAAGGAGCATACCTAGAGAATTGGGTGAACTTGGGTCCAAACTCACGGACATAAATGGAATTCTGCCTCAAATTCATAAACTCTTGAGCGCTTGACTCTCTCAATGTCACAACCCAAGACCACACCCTAGAAGATATGGCACTCTCAAAGTGAAACCAGCATAATTGACCTCTCAGAGGTCTTATACAAACCCTTACATATCATACATTGCATATGAATAGTGAAAGGTTGTGCGGAATTAAAACTTTTCACAATACATATTATAGTCTTAAAATATCTTTTTCATATTAAATTATAGGAAATACTAGGTCTCAATCTCATCAAACATAGAAACGAGAATACTTTGGGACACGACCCGTACTTTAAAATATAGAAATACTAGTCTATTAAAATATTACGACATAAAAAACATATATGTATGCCCTAAAGTCTATTGAAAACATACTTGACTTCCCGTAAACGACCTTTGAATCAAAGATTTCCTTGACGGTCCTTCTCTCCTTTCACCTACACCTGTAGAGATAACAAAATATATGGAGTTAATACAAACAATTTTACTAAGTATGGAATTATGCATAAATCATGAAAATGGAAATTTATTAGAAAAATGCATCTTTTAATTTAAAAATCATTTTATAATCATAAGAATAACATTTATCACCTTAGAAACACATAAGATAACATTTAATTAAGCTATAGTATTTTTGAGTTCACTTCACAGTGAACCTATTTCACTGTTATAGTGAAGTCCCTTCACTATACAGTGAAGTGCCTTACCTTCAATTTGGACACTTCTTAGCATGTAGTTCCCTGACTAAGACTTACTTAAGCAATACAAAGAGACACCACCCATACAACTTCTCTAGGCACACCTAAATGATCCTCAAGATTACATATAATGAGATACATACACACTCACAAGCAACCATACAAATGAAAATGAGATCATTCTACCAAAGGTGATTCTAAGTCTCACTTGTGTGAGTTGTGAAGTGACCGCCCATACAATCCCTTACACAGACACTTAATAGATCCTATAGACTACCTACTATAGAATCATTCTCACCTTATACGACAACATATAGATAATATGACGTTCTCTTTCGAAAGTTTATCAAATGATTTACTTAAGTAAATCAAAAATATAAAGTCCATGATTGACCTCTTCAATATTATCTTAATAATCCTTAAGACTAGCTAAGTTCAGATCATGTCTACATATTCAACAATTTTCCCTAACTAGATTCATTCTTAGGGGTTATCGAGGTAAGATAAGAAGTGACTATTCCTATGCCCCCTTAACACCTTATTTAGACAACCTTTAACTACTCTAGATAAGTACTTATTCATGTAACATACATTTTAATTTAAGTCATTACTTTCATTAGTTCATTTAATACTCATTCCTAACATAATGACATTCAAGTGATGGTCTTGGACAAGACGTAGGGACTCTAACTAACACCTTCAAATACCATTATGCGTTGTCTAGATTGCATCCCATACCACGACCTAAACCTCATAGAGCTTCAGTAACAGTAATAGGTATTCCATATGATGAAATTAGGTAATAACCAACATTGACCATGATAATAAAGCATGGTATCCAGTATCCTACTCCGATGAGGGTATCTTACTTGGGAACATCCCATGTAGGCACATGATTAAGGACTATGAAGGGCGTGCTTTGTACACTAGTCTCTTTAACTAGAACTACTTCCCTTAACATACTCACTCAATGCTAGCCTTTGTTGTAATAGAGTAATTTATATTAGAGGGTCATATAGAGGGGTTCCATATCTAGTTCATAACCCAATAACATTTACCCTACAAAAGAGGTCAACTAGTTCTACCTTATAATGGTGATAAGACGCTCGTATTGACTTTCCTAAGGATTGGTGTGATGCTATTCCAGCCAATCGACCTTAAGTCTATCATTTCTTTACTTGAAGGATACCATTACTTCTTTCGACCTCAACATTCATAACCTTACCACTAGGTTCAAGGTTAAACATAAAGGACTCTCTTAACATATTTTAAGGTGTCATATCATTCATACATAGAAGAATAAGAGGCTATAGAATCCTAATTCAAAATATGTGATCATAATACTTATCATGTAGATAAAAATTATACAACTTCACATAATCATCATAATACTTCAAGTAGTTGCCGACAAGGCCATGATCATCATATTACTTAAAATAATGGCGACAAGGCCACATCAATTTCAAGAGAAGCACATAACACCGCCACCATAATTGGACCATACCAATAAAAACATAATTGAAGTCTAATTAACATTAAATAAGGAGAATCAGTGCAGCATACCTGCACTCCATCCTAAACACTTCAATCCAATGCTAAATCATCCAATTTAATACCACAACGCCTTTACCCATGGTCATGAACATCAATTCAACATATAAATTATCATACTAAATTAAACTACGTCATTTCAATATAGATTCATCAATCCATGACAAACTAGGTAACAATTCAATACAATTATAACATCAGTCAGTAGCCCATAGAAAGCTATACTAGAATTCAGAAGCATTAGATCAATTTTAATTAACCTATAAAGTAGTAAAGAACTTGGGTTCATAACTTACATTGTTTCATAGGCTAATTGAGTTAAAATAATCTAATTAGTAAATTTTTTTTACCAATATTCAATTCTTAAAATCCCTTAAAGCAAGAACTCATGGATAGATAATTAAATTGGATAATTCATCTTTGAAAACTTTTAGAAAACATCTTTGAAAGTTGCAATCCTTGATGAATAGAGTTTCAAGGATCAGACACCTTACCTCACTGAAGCTAATTATTTATTTTATGAAGCATCTCCACTCAAATCTCCAATCCAAGCCTTTCCTTAAGTTTTTGCTCCAATGGAATTCTAGAGAATTTCTAAGGGAATTTGGGTTTTTATTTTTTCAAAATGAAATCTTCTAATTGTTTTAGGCTTATAAAAATATTTAATATACCTACAGTACCCTCAAGGAACCACACTTTCTCTTATGTTAACATGCAGTGAATTGACAATTTCACCCCTAACATTATAGTGAACCTGCATAGGAGAACATGCTCAAAGATGGAAGGCCATCGACGACCCGTCCCCTGACAAATGTACCGTCCTGTGGGTACGTAGTTGGGGACTGAAGCCGGTGTTTTGTATCTCCTCTCCCACGCCTAAGCATGCACAAATGACTCCCCACCTTCCGGGCGTCGATTGCCACCGTAGGCTGGGTTGTCTTGGGCAGTGGGACTCATGAAGGGTACTTTCTCAAGGACCCTTGGATGATCCTAGGGGATGTTTTCCCGAACGTTTCCAACAAAAATATGATCTTGTATGATTTTAATACCTGTCACATTAATTTCATCCAAAACGAACATGTAAAACTCGGGAAATATGCCTAGACACACATGGTCATTTCAAGGCAAACCTTTTGAACGTCATGGACGTTCTTGGACGTTTGACCTCCAAACTTTACAAAACTTGAATACTGACTGTATACACCATAATAACTCATATAATAACCTTATAAACTCATGTATCACACATAAACATATAAAACCATATATGAGACAAATAGGTGACTTAGTCGTCGAATGCCTAGTCGTCCCATGACGTTTGACTTCCAATGCACCTAAACTCTTAGACAATACATAAATATAACATTATAAACATTTTAAGGACCTTATACCATTATGTAAAACATGTTAGGCTCTATATTCACCTAAGTCATTTTCGGGATCTTACATTCTCCCCCACTTGGACAACATTTGTCCTCGAATAACACTCTTGTCTCTCCGACACTTCCAAGGATAGAGATTAAATTACCAACTCCTGAACATACCATATAACATATCATAAAATATAAAATTCTAAGATATTATTAATTTGACATAACCTAGAGGATTACAACACAAAAAGAAACTAGAAAACATTCTATAACTCATCATGTTATAAAACTCACATTCATCCCTCCAAATAGCAAAGAATCATATTATCTTCAATATCATGATCATATACATAAGCTCTAACAACACTAAAACAATTTTAGACCAAAGAATGAATTAGTCAATTTGGCAAAAATTATACAGTGAGCAGGCATACTACACTGAATTTTGTAATTTTTTCAAAAAAATAACTTTTAGGCAATTCATGATAAAAACATGCTCATGTGCAAAGTAGAAACACATAAACGCATCTTAAAACATAACCTTAACTTCATAAAATTTTGCACAATGCAAGGAATCAACGAAATTCAATTTCAACAAGACCCCTAAGCATAATGCAACATACAACATACTTTTATGACTTTCTACTCTCAATCTTGAGTGGAATAAAACAGATGAAACAATCTATCAATACTAACAATACTCCCTAACTTAGAAGTAAGTCATAATACTAATGAAACACAACAACTTACCATCATTCTTCATCCTCATACGACTTTGATCCTTTAGTCTGTAGTGCATAGAAACACTTATTATTTGAAACATCATCCTTTGGAACATAAGGAGCAACTTGTTTACCCTCTCTTCCTCTATAAGCAATGGTAGGACAATCTCTCACATTGTGTCCTTCTTTAACACAACCAAAGCAACTCCCTGTACCCTTTAGGCATTCCCCGTAGTGCCTCTTTCCACAAGTGACACATGTAGATTTTTCATTTGAGAATCACTTCCTTCCACCAATTTTTCCTTAGCACTCCTTTGTTCTTCTTGATTTGGAGCCTTCTACTTAAACCTAGCTTGGTCTTAGTCACTGGAACCACTCCATTTCAAGTTTTTGGACATCCTCTTAAGTTTGGAATCTTTAATTGATTAGGCATAGACCATGAGTCTAGATAGGGTTATATCATAATTTAACATGGACCTACGACATTCCTACATCACTAGATCGGCGACACCTGCCACGAAATTACTCATCTCATCCCTCGTATTAGACATAAAGGATGGGTCAAATCTAGATAACATTGAGAATTTCAAAGAGTATTCCTCAACACTCATACTGTCTTGCTTGAGATTGATAAACTCCTCTACCTTAACTTCCCTCCTCTCAAAGGGAAAGTACTTTCCAAAAAAAGATTCCTTAAATTCTTCCCATTCAATAGGACCCGACTCCACCTGCCTATAATCCTTCCATTGAGTGTACCACACTTGATCAACCTCCGTTAATTGATACGAATCTAGCTCAGCTTCTCGCTTGAAGTCATTCCAAGGCACTCAACACCTTGTTTACTCCACTCTAAATCTAGACATCATAAGGCTCTCTATAAAATTCACCCCAGGCACCATACTACAATTCGCGTGAGTAGTCACGGCTCGGGTTAAAGCAAACAAAGCCTCCCTAATATCACTATTACTCAGCTCAGGGGGAACCAGTGGAACATCATTACCTCCTCCCACAAAAGGGACTTGATCACCTTGAGCACCTTGAGCAACTTGCTAAACTTGAGAAAAAAATTTCCTTAAGTACATAATTCTCTTCAACTGTCCTAGCCAGTGTTTTCCTTGTTTTCATTTTCCTAGAAACACAAGGAAAACCATAAGAAAAGAGTACTCATAACTTTAACCTTACTGCATGGCATATTAGACTCTATCATCCTATAGCCTCTCTCCCATAAATGTGTCGCGACTCAAACCAATTGTTAAGTCTCTACTAGACATGACTTGATGAGACTTTTTGATTCCTTAAACTTATTTCATAAACTAGGCTCGGATACAAAGCTTGTCACATCCAGAGATGACACCCTAGAATATATGGCACTCTCGGAGTGAAACAACGTAGTCGACCTCTCAGAGGTCGTATGCAAGACCTTACCTATCATTCACCGCATATAAATAGTGAAAAGTAGTATGGAATCAAAGCATTTAAGAAAACATTTTATAGTATTTTAAAATTTCTTGCATATAAAATCATGGGAAATACTAATTCTCAATCTCATAAGACGTAGATACAAAGAATACTTTGGGACACGACCCATACTTCAAAATATAGAAATACTAGTCTATTACAAATATTAGGACATAAAAGACTAAATGTATGCCTTCGAGTCAATTGGGGACATACTTCACTTTGCTTGAACGACCCTAGAATCTAAGCTTTCCTTCATGATCCTTCTCACCTTTCCCCTACACCTTTACAGATAACAAAATATATGGAGTTAGTACAAAAAATTGTAATAAGTATGTAATTATGCATGAAATTATCAAAACAGACATTTATTAGGAATATGTAATGTTTTCATTTAAAATCATATTATAATCATAATAATAACATTTTTCAACTTAGAAACACAAAAGATAACATCAAATTAATTTATAGGATTTTTAAGGTCACTTTACAATGAACCCATTTTACTATTACAGTGAAGTCCCTTCACAATGCAGTGAAGTGGATTACCTTCAATTTGGACAATTCCTAGCATGTAGTTTCCTCACTAAAATCTATCCTAAGACTCACTTATGTAAGAAAGAGAGACTGCTTATACAATCTCTCTAGGCATACCTGAATGATCCTCCAGACTACTTATAATGAGACACATAGAGACTCAAAGCAACCATACACATGAACATCAGATCCTTCAACCACAGGTGATTCTAAGTCTCACTTGAGTGAGTTGTGAAGAGAACGCCCATACAATCCTTTGCATACACAATTAAGAGATCATATATACTACCTATAATAGAATCATTCTCAATTAACACAAAAACATATATATAATATGACATTCTCTTTCTAAAGAATATCAAATGACTTACATAACTAAATCAAGAAGATAACGTCCATGATTGACCACTTCAAGATTACCTAAATAATCCTTAAGACAACCTAAGTTCAAATAATGTCAACATATTCAACAATTTTCCCTAACAAGAGTCATTCTTAACTCTTATCTAGGTAACATAATAAGTGACCATTCCTATGCCCCCTTCACACCTTAACTAGATAACCGTTAACAACTCAAGGTAAGTACTTATTCATTTAACATACTTTATTAACTTAAGTCATTACTCTTATTAGTTCATATAAGACTCATTCATCACATAAATATATTCAAGTAACTTCTGTAATGGTAGTAGGTATCCCATATGATGAGAATAGGAATAACCAACATAAACCGTGATAGCAAAGCATGGAATTTGGAGTTATATCCTACTCCAATGAGGGTATTCTACTTTCCAATGGTAGAACTTGGACACATTCCATGTAGGCACATGGATAAGAAATACGAAGGGCGTGCTTTGCACTCTAGTATCATTATTTAACTAGAGATACTTCCGTTACAACACTAACTTGGTGCTAGCCTTTGTTCTCATAGATTATTTACATCAAAAGTTCTTATAAAGGGGTTCCATATCAAGTTCATAACCCAATCACATTTAAGCTACAAAATAAGTCTACTAGGGCTACCTTAAAATGGCGAGAAGAAGCTCATAATGATTTTCCTAAGGATTGATGTGATGCCGTTCCACCCAAATCAACCATTAAGTCTATCATTCCTTTACCTGAAGGATACCATTACGTATTTCCACTCTAACATTCGTAACCTTACCACTAGGTTCAAGGTTCCTCATAAATGGCTCTCTTAACATAAATTAAAGTCTAATGTCATTAATACATACAAGACTAAGAGGATTTAGCATGATAAGAAACAACTTCTCATATTCACATTCATAGATGCATCAAGTAAGGGATACAAGTCAACCAAGATAAGACACAACATACTTCCCTTAACGCATAATACATGACATTATAGAAACAGATAGAAATAATCATTATAATATTTAAGTCATTCTATTGACTACAATATAATGATCAATATGACCATCATAGACTCATATATTTAAGTAGGAATAACCATTCATCAACCCTAAGACAATACACATAAAGATATAGTCACAATCTAACATGATCACCTAAATAGCCTCAATAGAAGAACACATATTCTTTCTTATTACTTATCGTGTAGATATATATTATCCAACTTCACATAATCAAAATAATACTTCAAGTATTTGTCGACAAGCCCATGATCATCATATTACTTAAAATAACGCTGACAAGGCCATATCAGTTGGAAGTAAAGCACATAACACTGCCACCATAAGTGGACCATTCCAATCACAACATAATTGAATTCTAATTAACGTAAAATAAATGGAATTAGGGAATTGTACCACCACTCCATCCGCAAAACTTCAATCCAATGCTAAACTATCTAATTCAATACCACAAGGCCATTACCCATGGCCATGAACATCAATTCCATATAAAAACTATCATACTCAATGAAACTAGGTCAATTTAATATAGATTCATAAATATAATATAACCTAGGTATCAATTCTATACAATTATTACATCAATCAATAGCCCATAGAAAACTATTATAGAATTCATAAGCATTAGATCAGTATTACTTAACCCATAAAGTAGTAAAAAACTAGGGTTCATCAATCATATGGGTTCATATGTTAATTGATGTAAAATAACATAATTAACAACAATTCAATCAATATTCAAATCTTAAAAACCTTTAATGCAAGAACCCATGGATAGATCATGAAATTGGACAATATATGTTTGAAAACTTTTTGAAATCATCTTTGAAAGTTGGATGCTTGAGGAATATAGTTCCAAGGATAATCCATACCTCAATGAACCTAATTATTTTATTTGATGAAGAATATCCACTAAAATAACCAATCCAAGCCCTTCCTTGAGTTTTGGCTCTAATGGAGTTTAGATAATTTTAAAAGGAATTTGGGTTTTCATTTTTGAAGAATGATGTTCTAAGGGTTTTATATTTATAATCATATTTAAAATACTCTAAAGACCTTAAAGGAACTAAAATTTATATTTTTTTTTGATGTGGGGTGAATTTACAATTTCACCCCTAACATTTCAGTGAACCTGCGCAGGAGAATAGGATCATAGACGGAGGGTCATGAACGGCCTGTCCCCTGATCAACGGACCATCCTGCTGGTCAGTGGTTGGGGAGAGAGTATGGTCTTTGGCCTCACAAATACCACTCCTAAGTATAAACAAATGAATCCCGACCTACAGGGCGTCGAATGACCCACTCGGCGTCAATTGCCTCCGTAGGCTGGGCTGTCTTATGCAGTTTTATACTCATGAAGGGTCCTTCTTCAAGGACCCTTGGATGGTCCTTGGAGACTTTTTCCCGCATGTGTCCAACACAAACATGATAGTGTATAATTTAATACCTCTCACAATATTTTCATCAAAAACTAACACGTAAAACTCGACGAAACATACCTAGACACCCAAAGTCATTTCAAGGCAAACATTTCAAGTGTCATGGACGTTCTTGGACGTTTGGCCTTCGAAGTTCTGAAAACTTGAAAATTGCCTTTATAAACCATAATAACTCATATGACTACCTTATAAACTCATGAATCACACATAAATAGATAAAACCACATATGAGACACATAGGTGACTTAGTCGTTGAACGTCTTAGTCGTCCCTTGATGTTTGACTTCCACTGCATCTAAACTCTTAGACACTGCCTCAACACCATATTATAAACCATTTTAGGATATAATAACATTATGACAAACATATTAGGATCTATATTCACCTAAGTCATTTTTGGGACCTTACACTCATCTCCTTCGGGAAGAACTTTCCTAGAGAAGTTTCACTAAAGCATTCCCAAGTGATAGTATTTGCATAAATAACCCTGATCTCTTTCCACTAGGCATACAAAATGTTATCTACTTCATTCAACTAAGATTATTCCAACTCAACCCTATCATTACCTGGCACCGCCATCAATTAAAAGATCTTTTGGACCTCATCTATGCTGTTTTAGGGACCTTTCTCCAACTTGCGATCCTAAGAACTCATGATGATTCAATATAACAAAATTGAAAATTCCAGTTCTAGCTTACCCAATATTATCATTTGTTAGAACTAGAACCTTGTGATTTATATGGTTGGTCACAATCAGAGTGAATAACTAGATAGCATTCTGAAATTCAGCATTCAAAACATCCTTATCTGGGATTGGAGGAGTTGTTTTAGCATTTATTACATTTGCATTCCTCCCATCATTTCTACGAGAAATCATATTAAACAAAAATTTTTGAGTTAGAATGAGGAATTAGATCATACCTTATGCACGATAAGAGTAATAATTAAATAAAAATTTATTAAAACACTTCGTAGCCTCCCTCTTATTAGATGTGGTGCTTGACACCCAAGAAAATGACTTTATTTAGTGGTGACTTTTCATATATCCTGGGACTCTTAAAATTATATACTTAACACCAAGTTTTTCATGCGTTGAGTCTAACCTGGGTCACAGACAATGGACCTTGGATTATGAGTGACCCCAAGAAATACTGCTTGCATATCATAAGCATATTAAAACAAACTGAATCAACATATAATGTAAAGAACCTGAATAACATTAATAATCTTAAATGATGTGGAAAAATCATATATTATCTACATGAATGAAAACTGAGAGTTTAAATAGAAAAGAAAAGTCAAACTCTAATACTCTAGCTTAATCTATCTATTTTTTGGCATAAGCCTTTAAACTCACTAGAAGTTCTAGCACATTCCCTAGCTAAATCTAACAAAACTGGAACTAAAACTGAAATAAAAGAAATACAATCATATTAACAATCCTTGAAGAATGATCACTAACCACTCTTGCTGCAAAACCAAATATCGAGAATTTATGTAAGAATGATCTAGAAGCTTAAAACATGAACTTACATCACGAGAGGATGTAGCGTAGAGTATGTGTGAGCACTTGACATGTGTTGATCATACAGGTTAGAATAAAGTAGAATAACATATATAGGTGAATAAAGATATAACTGAGCAATAATTTGTAATGTGTACGATACTATGTGATTATGTTGAGCATGATATAAATTAATGTAGTGACCAAGTTTATAACAATTCTAAAACTGAAATTTGAACGACAACTTTTAACATGTTCAATGCGCTAGAATAATACTGTAAGGGAGATACTTGAACCAAAATAAATCCACTTCACCTAAATGTGGAGTGTAATGTAGATGATATATTTATAGAAATTAATATATACGATTAGAGGTTTAGAGAAATACTGGTATAATCACAAAAATGATGCCCTTAGAGGGATATACAACCTACGGGTCACATATTATTGGGACATGAGGATGACTGACCCTTGTCCACTTGATATTAATCTTTTTCTAATTGATTAAGTTATAAAATATTAGGACTGATGTTCTGTAATATTTGATAACTCAAAATACTGATATACTAACTTAAAGATGCAACATTAATTTACTGAGAGTGAAATATACAAATCTGAGGCATGTATAATTGATAAATCTAATCTGGCATGTGTAATTCATCCTAAAAGAACTACATAGCTAGGATATTGAGTTTATGCATGAATCGGGGCAAAATGATACTACAACATGATAATCTCTTTAGGAAGATTTAAGTATCAAATCCATAAAAATCTACTAAAATTCTTGAAATCCTAGGTCTAGATAATAATTAGGGAATAAAGAATCACACTGAAAATCCAGGACCTAAAGGGTGCAAAGTATACACTTCTAAAATTCCACATACCTTGTGATGTATTCCACCGAGAAATCATTTGATTTTTGGATTGGAATTGATGAAAACCTCTTGTGTTCCAGGTCAAGGACTAGGTCGACTCTCATTTGTTCTTCATTATAATTTTTCTTATTTAGTGGTGAATGATTTTATTGAAGTTTCAAGGCTTAAACTGAAAAAATACATAGTTTAGGGTTTAAATAATAATGTAATTTTGGAGTCTAACACATAAATAAAAGACCACATAGCTCCTTGCATATGTACTATTGGGGCCAACTACCATAAGAGATCCAGGAAACATGGATCGGTCGATGGTCTATGATGGTCAATTCTCAATAGGAGACTGCGACTAGAATTAGAGACCTTGATCAATATATTAGTGACCGACCATGTTCAATAATGCTTGGCCCAATTTTTAATGTTTTCTGACGCAAGGTTCATATGGCAATCTATTGACTACCAGCATGGTCCGTGGTTCACCCTATGGACCATGAGTCTCATTTATGTGTTGAACCTTTGCTGAGTCTGAGATTTGGACTCATTTAGGGCTCATTTACAATGATATCGTTTCCTCAAATAATTATTTTATAAAAATATTGATGTAAAACTATTGATTTCAAGGTTTATGGATTGAGCAAGAAATCATGAAAACTGATTTAAAAAAATGAACAAAGCGAGCTGAAAGAATGAAGAAATGAAAGTCTGGTAATTGCCAAGTCCCTTTGGTGAGCCACTGAATGTCCATTACCTTGCCTAAACTTCTAGTTTTAAAATCCATGAAGGAAAAAATGAAGTTTTTCATAGAAAAGAGCACTCATGTAATTAACAAGTGATTATGTGATGCAGTGTTAGATTGCCCAATGTGACAGACCTTGAGGATACTGAAGGCCAAGACAAAAAAGGTGATGGAATTGACCAAATATTGATCGTTGAGTTGATTGGAAAGATCAACTTACTGCACTGAATGACCCTTTGCAATATCTTTTTTGACTACTATAAATACGTTTTTGAAGATTGAATTTAATTTCAAATCTTTTATTTTGACATCAAGTTTAATTATGAATACTTATGAGAGTAACTTTTCAGTTTGAACTGTTAATACTGGACTAAGTTTTCCCTAATTTTTTGAGAAAGTAAGTTTTTGAATTTTTACAGTTTACAAGTGGGTCTTTGAAATTCTTCAATTTAGAGTATTGTAAGGAAAAATTAATCTCACCCAGATTGAGTCCATTCTCCAAAACATGAAGGCTTTTTGTCTGGTTTGTATTATTCATAGTTGAAGTGCCAACTTGGGGACGCTTGTGTGCAAAGATATATCAATGAAGGATAGACAGCACAAGACCTCCATCTCTTTTTTGATGTTGAACACTAAATTGAGCTGATTATCTTGGGTTCATAGAGTTTATAAGACATACTTCATGTGTCACCCAACTCATGCATTTATATCCAAAGGATTGAGGTGGAGTACATCAATGATGAGCCCGAGAAGAAAAGAGATGTCTTGGTGGACACATCCTAGTTGTAGATACAGATGCATTGCATGTAGAGGCATCTTTGCCTATTCTGTCCCAGGAGCCTTCAGGCATACAAAGCATTGGCCCTTTTACGGTTCCTAATCCCTCTAATGCTACCTTGTCTCCTATATCATTTACTTCTATTGTTGTAGCCTTTCGACCCCGTCTCACTATGGCTGTACTACTATAGATTGGGCGACTAGCCTATTTTGCCGATCGACGTGCCACAAGACTTAAATCTACAATTCCCGGAATAATCGACATGCCTCTCACTGATGTTGAGACAGTTATGAGTTACACAATTGAAGCCCTTATGGTGTACGATCATGAATGAGGGGCCACAGAGGTAGTGATGTCTCTAAAGGCTGCTATTGTTATATTTAGGAGAGATGTGGAACAACTGAAGTAGAATGACATGTCGATAATCTTAGGGAGAGTGTAGATTCCTTATATACAAATTCAGCCAAACATGTCTTCGGCTACCAGTGGATATTATGTTTCACCATAGAAGGTGGCTACAACCGAGTATGAGGCTGAGACAAATAAGGAGTGTCTTGGACTTTCTTAGGAGGTTTATTACGTAGGCCTTAGGGAGATTGAGGAGACCATGGTAGATCCAACTACAAGACCTCTTTGGATGACACACCCTTGGCTGACCGGACTGGCGTTAGCAGTGTCAATTTTTCTTGGGGAATAGATGCCATGATAGATGGAGTGACTTCTTACCAAGACTTTTCTAAGCCTCCCACTGTCATATTTATTGACATTTTGGTTGTTTTTATTACATATGAAAACAAATTGCTTTTATATTTTTTGGGGGTGATGTATATCCATAACTATCTCTAGAGCTTAATTTTTTTATTTATATACATTGAGTTTTAAGATTTAAATGGTTATTTGTAACTGTTTTGTGGATATTTAAGCTAATGGCTCCTTGTTTTAATTGTAAATGGCCTTTGACCCTCTTTGAATATTTTATTTGTGACACCTCTTGATTACGTTTGAATGTGGTTGTTCTTTTACAAATTTGAGTATCAGTCTTGATCAATACCAAATACAGGAATAGTAGTCAACCAAACAAAACTTAATGTGCGGCTATGAAGAGGCTAAGTGATGTTGGCGAGGCAATATGCGTACTTTTTGTATCTTGTTGTGTCTATCCAATTAATTAATATAGTCTCTTGTGATGAACATTGCACACTAGCAAAAGTATAGAGTCTCGTTTGAGATTTGTGTCAGTACCTTGCGTGATGATCTTACCATGAACCATGTGTAATGACATGAAGAATTTTCCACGTTAGTTAAGTCAACTAAGTTATGCAAGCTCTTGAAATGATCTTACGCAACAATATGATAGAGTGAAAACAATTGACATTTTAACTCATTTATCGCCAACCTTGTGAGTGTTTGAACTTTACTTGAGGACCCATTGAGCCTTTCCCTTTTCTTGGAAGAAACTTGATGCAATTCTCAAATTTCTTAATCCTTTCATTCTTAATTGGTTTGTTTGAATAGCCACTAAGGCCAAAAGCCTTAGTTGGGGATCAGGTAAAAAGAGAAGGTAAATCAAGTAGTTTGAATAATTCCCCTCTACCCATGGATTTGAAAAAGATGAAATCCCTCCATACAAAAAACAAAGAAAATGAGTATAAGAAAAGAAGAATGAAAAAGTTTTAAAATACAGTTCCAAAAAGAAATGGGATTCTTGAAGTTCCATAATGGGGTATAATTTGAGATTGAATGAGAATTATGAAGAAGAGGGATGAAATTGGTTTTCATACAACATTTCATGAGGAAAACTGCCACTAAGACTATATTATAATACCTTTGCACCCAACCCTATTACAAGTCTTGAAAAGACCTTTTTAATCTTGAGTGAGTTGAAACAAGTGTTTGTTGTAAAATAAGGGCAAACTATGGATGTAGTCATGTATATATTCATCATTGTGAGTGTAAAGGGTGTCTATAATTTTAGAACTGTAAAGTTTTGAGTCATTGTGTGTGAATATTGATCATTCTTCATGTGAGGGCATTTGAGCACCTTTGTTGACTTTTAACTGGTAATTGAAACAAGTATTGTGACCTTGAAAATCTTTGGTATTGGTGAGTTTCTATTTGAATCTTTGAGTGTATAATTGATCCTTGCATGAGTAAGTTGAATTTGGTTATGTGTTCCATGATTGAGTCTTGTGTAGCACTATTTGAGGCAACATTTTTGAATGTTGAACTTGAGGACAAGCAAAAATTAAAATTGGAGGTGTTGATGAGTTCAACATTTTAACTCATTTAGGGATTATTTACAGTGATTTAGTGTCCTAAAATACATATTTTGTGCTAATAACTTATGCAAAAACCTTGATTTAAAGGTATATGGAACGAGGAACAAATAATGGACACCATTTAAAAAAAAAGAACAAAGGGAGAAGAAAGAAAAAAATAAGTGAAAGTTTGGTTATCACCAAGTCCCTCTGGTGAGTTTTCAAATGTCCATTACATCTCTGAAATTTCAAGTGTTCAAAACCATGAAAGAGGAAACCAAGTAGGTAAGACAAAGGAGTAGTTGGTGAATCGCTCAGTGGCTCTGCAACTCAATGTTAGATATCCCAAAGTTACGTACCCTGAGGATGTTGAATGTCAAGACAAAAAGGCTATGTAATTCACAAAAGGGTGGATCACAGAGTTGATTGGTGAGCCCAACTTACCGCGCCTAATGGCTTTTCACAACAAAATTTTTTTCAACTATAAATATCTTATAGAACAATAAGTTTAATATCAAAATTTTAATTTTGACATCAAATTTTGTTCTGAACAGGGGTATGGGACTCTACCTAAGCATTGTTTAGTTAGACCTTAGGGGAGACTTAGGAAGATGTTCTTATATATGTTATCTTATGATGATATATGATATGTGCATGATGAATTTGCACATTTTTGATACAATATGTTGGTAAGTGCACTTATGAGTATGCATTCGGTTACATTGTTAACATAAGATGACATATATATGTGTGTGTATATATATATATATATATAGATGTAATATTATGTGAAGTTTGATATTGGTTATGGTTTCCTGTTGAGGCTACTTGATTGAGTAAGGTTATGGGGCTTTACTTGGTCATTGCACTTTTTGACTTGATAAGGATTCATTAGAAGTTGTCGCTTATCATATATGATTGAATCTTATTCATTATTTTTATGTTATTCCTTGATAATACGGTTGTAGTAAATCATGTATTCAAATATGTTTGAATACATATTATGTGTTGAGTTGGTAAGCATGTCTGGTTGGTTGATATGACTTGCTTAACTTTGCATTAGGCTATTAAAAGGGTAAAATGGCATGTTTTGACTAAATGTCCCTTCTTAGCATGTTTTTCGCTTGCATGTGTATAAGGTCTCATACATAGTTCATGTGGAGTACTAACCATATTTTATTCCCTTTTCCCAAATATTTTAGGTTCCGGTCGTTGAAGACTCTCCCGAAACGACTTGAAGAAGGCTTGGATAATCTGTATGATCCAAGTGGGTAGGTCCTCACTTTCAATGGGCAATGCAAATATCTTGCCTACGAAGTTTGTTTGTTTTCTAAGTCTCTTATGTTCATTCCACTTTCATTGTGTTAGACTAGTGTAAGCCTATATGTGGTTTCTTTACATTTGATGTAGCGCTATGCCGAAAATTGTATGATCATTTTGATGGTATGAGATGAGATAATATTTGAGACTATTTTTCTATGTTATATACATGTACGTGCATTAAAAGTAGAAGCCTATATAACCTTCTTATACGAAGGGTCAATGTATACTCGATACGACTATATTATCTGTATGTATAGGTCTATATTATGTGTATGTAAACCTCCACATAGATGTAATGAAAAGTTTTAAATTTTTCTGCATTTTCAACTTATGAATGTAATGACATGAGACTAAAAGGCTAGTCTTAGTCCTTAAAAAGGAAGACGAGGACGGTTATGTCTAGGGGGTAAACCCATATGTAACAAAGGCATTGTTGAAGGCCACTATCGAAGGATCACCATCGACAGGTCGTTGTCAATCAAATGGTCGTCTATGGATTCTTTCAATGGGACCTTGGCCTGTTTTTAAGTTGAGAGTTGACCAGTCTAAATGTTCATTGATAAGACCTCACCAACGGGCCGTTGGTCAACCAACTGGCCGTCGTTTTGCTCGTCGATTTACACTGCCAAGACAGTGTCTCAACTATGCTTGGGTCCTACTTGTGGGCACTGTTTGGGGCCCTTTAGAAGTTGTAACTGTATGTTCCCAACGTAAATACAAACCTTAACAAGTTATAAACCTACCACAAGAGTTTTACCCCAAAAAATACAGATAACACGTCCAAACAGGCTAGGCCCAATCTAGACACATTGAGCGTCTTATGGGCTAACTTGCGAATGTCACAGACGTTCTTGGACTTTTGACCTCCAAACTTCACGAAACTCCATATAATATACTAGTCTTCAAACGTCTAGGTCGTCCCTTGACGTTTTACTTCCAAATCACCTCAAACTTTATACACTGCCTCTAAACCATATTATAATTCATTTTATAACTTTATAACCTAAATAAAAAAAATTTAGGGTCTAGACACCCTAAATCATTTTTTGGGTCTTACAATAATCATCTGCCAAATAGGTAGACTTGAAGGGTATAAAGAGAGCGGACTTGATCAACCTATCTAAAACCACCCATATAGTCATATTGCTTTTGAGTCCTAGGTAAACCTAGTACAAAATCCATATTGATGTCTTCCCACTTCCATGTACGAACTTGGATTTCTAGTAGTAAGCCACCGGACTTTTGATTTATCGGATTTTACTTGTAGACAATTCGGATAATTAGTGACATACTCCGCTATGTTCTTCTTCATACATTCCCACCAATATACTTCCCTAAGGTATGGTACATTTTTTTCAAACCCGGATGATTGGAGTAGCCACCGATGTGCTTCACCAAGGATCCATTTCCTCAACTTATCTACCTTAGGAGCACACAGTCTTCCTTGGCACCTTAAAATATAATCCCTCCTAGGGAGAATGCCTCTTTAATATTGCAAAGGACAGATTCCTTGAACTCCATCAACGATTTATCATGTTTCTTGGTCATAACAACAACTACAAATGATGACTCGAAGTTATGATGTACCTTGAATTTTCCATTCTGAGAATCTTCAAACCTCACTAATGTACTTTAGTGAGACTAAAGTACATTACTAATAACTCGTAAAGTACATACCTACTCCAAAAGGTCATTTTTGGTATATCCTAACCTCTCACCCTAAGTTGGTGATACACCGACCAGAAGTCAATCTTAGAAAATTAGCTTGCCCCTTGGAGTTGGTCAACCTAGTCCTCAATCCAAGGGAGGGTACTTATTCTTTATTGTAACATTATGAAGTAGGGGTAATCAATACACATTCTTAAGTACCCATCTAATCAATACACATTCTTAAGTACCCATCCTTCTTCTTCCCAAACAAAACTGGAGCACAACATGGAGAAATACTTGGTCGTATGAAGCCGTTGTCTAGTAAATCTTTAGGTTGAGCTGTCAACTCTTTCAATTCGGATGGATTCATCCAATAAGGAAGAATTTTAATGGGATTTGTATTCGGTAGCAAATCAATGCAAAAATCAATTCCGTTTTTTGGAGGAATACCGGGAAGGTCATTAGGAAAGACCTTTGGAAATCCACTCACTACGGGGACCGACTCAATGCGAGAAATTTTGGTGTCTAGATCTTTTACTCTTACAATATGGTATGTAAATTTTTTTGAGATCATTTGCATGCTTTTACACAAGATATGGTACGACCCCTAGGAATAGAGTTTCGCCCCTTTCACTCTAGAATAGGTTCATTTGGAAAGTTAAACATGACCACCCTTGTTCTACAATCAATAGAGGGGAAAATAGCATGCAACCAATCCATAGCCAAAATAATATCAAAGTGAAGCATGTCAAGTTCTACTAGGTCAACATAAGAAAATCTACTAGGCAATCTAATAGAAAAATTTTTATAAACCCCTTTTGCAACAATCGACTATCCCACCGGAGTAGACACTATAAAAGGTAAATGCAACATATTCGGATAAAGGTCAAAATTTTTGGCTAATTGATGGGTAACAAAAGATTAAGTAGTGGGATCAAGTAAGGCATATACATCAATATATAAGACATTCAACACACCGGTAACAATGTAGGGAGAAGTTTCTTGCTCACCCCTAGAGCGGATAGCATAGAAACGATTCTTCTTTTGTGCATCATTTGAACCACTAGCTTGAGTTTGACCACAACCCTTGTATAGAATCCTCACATTAGGGAAATACCTAGTCTTGTTCCCACTTTTAAACCAAGCAAAACAATTGTCCGTCCCCTTAAGGCAATCACCATAGTGCTTCTTGCCACACTTTCGACAAGTTGGCTTCTCGGTTGGTGAACTAGTACCTTTTAACTTCTAGGCTAGGGTTTGACACCCTATCACCATTAGCCTTAAGTAACTTAGAGGGATCTTGATTAGAAACCCGCTTCTTAAATATAGGCTTGTCTTGTTACTCTAGCCTATTCTTTGAAGAACCTCAATAAAAAGATATCTTCCTCTTACAATCTCACTCATCCTCTTATCCCTTGCCTCTTCCACATGTTTGGCATGCACAATAAGATGAGAAATATTCATGATTTCATGTATCATAGACAAAAGACACTCCTCATGCAAATCATCTGACACCCCTCTCACAAAGCGGCTCATTTCATCTCTATGATCTGAAACCAAAGAAGGAACATATATTTACTATTTTGTGAATATCATGGAGTATTCATAGACACTCATACCTCCTTGGGGAAGGTTGATGAACTCCACCACGTTATCTTCCTTAGTGTCCATTAGAAATAACCGATCAAGGAAAGTCTTGTTGAATATCTCGCAAGTCAACGGACAACCCCTCAATGACCTATTATATCTCCATTGGAAGAATCTTTCTTGAGACACATCTTTGAGTTGATTAGTCGACAACTCGTCCTTCTCACTTGAGGACAACCCCACAGATAAAGATTATCTTATAGACTTGATCGATGAATTATTGGGAGTCTTCTTTAACCTTAAAAACGTAGAAGGTAGGAGGGTTCATATGAGGAAAGTCCCTTAAAAGGGAAGCCATAGTAAAAACCTGTGTAGTGACGGCTTTGGCCAATTGGATAAGGGTAGCCCTTATATCACCATCTATCAAGGGTGGAGGATTGACCGGAGCTTGTTCATTATTAGCATCTTCTTTAAGAGGAGGATCTTGATCACCACGGGGAGGAGCTCTGGCATTGGAAAAATCCTCTTCAAACCTTCGTGGCACATTGCTTCGAGTGTTCATTCTTACTATTATAACAATAATAGGATTAGATGCAAAAGCAGACCATAAGTTTACTCTAATGGCATGATATAAGATTTTCAACAAAATGAGAGTTTCCTAGGAATCACGTAGGTTCCTATCCATAAGTGTTGCACGCTTCACAATTATGCATACGATCTTACAAATACGTGGTTGAGGGAGAGACATTGACTCTAAGATAATTCAATCTCATTATCTGATACCAAGTTTTTCATATCAAAGTTTACCCTCTAGATGCAACCGGCGTCGTCATCCTCTTTGAGGACTAAGAATAGACTCTTACCTTAAATGATTACATTCATAAGTTGAATTTAGCAGAAATTTTACAATATTTCATTATTTCTACTTGTAGGTTTACATAGACCTCTACATACACATAACATATATATAGAGAGTATAAATAGACCCTTCGAATAGGAAGGTTACATATCCTTCTTCCTTTATTTCAGATAAGTATAATTAAGATAGAACATAGTTTTAAAAGATTGTCTCATCTCATAACAATCTAACACGATTTGCAATTTGTTCATAGCCCATACATCAATGTAAGAGAGCCACATATAGGCTTTATACAATTCGTACTCAAATTAAAGGAGATATAATAAAAGAGTCTTAGTACTAAAAAAAAAAAGATAATATCGAAATTGGCATCGCTCTCCGAAAATGAGGAACTACCTTAGTTGGACAATCAAGGATCCAAGTCTTCTGAAGTCTCCTTTCCAAAACACTTTAAAGACCGGAACCAAAATGTTGGGGAAAAGGAAGAAATACGGTTACTACGCCACTTATTCTAAGCATGAGACCATATGCACATATACTTGTAAAAGATGCTAAGAATAAAGGGCATTTTGATAAAGTGCATTTCTCATTTAAAACCCCTTATGCACATTCAATAAGACCATACCAATAAATGTTGCATATTTATTAAGTCATAGGCGTGTTCATCACGATAATACAACATCAAGCCTATTCAAGTAACTCATTCATACCATATAAGTATATACATGCTCAAGTAAACTCTATCATCAAGTCACTAACAATAAGCATGAATAAGAGTATATTTCATTACAACAATGCAAGACAATAAACCATGAATCCCTATCAAGTCAACAAGTGCAAATGACCAAGAAAAGTCCCTTATCTATACTCAATCAAGTAACCCAACAAGAACCATGACTAACACCCTACTTCACATAACATGGCATATAGATATACATTTCATCTTACTTTAACAATATAAGCGAATACATATTCAGAAGTGAGCTAATTAACCTATAGTTTCAACAATGTGCAAGTTCATCATATAAATATCATATATCATTTTAAGCATAATCATACATCAAACATACTCCTAAGACTTCCCAAAGGATAACTAGTGCAATGCTCAGGTAGAGTCACATACCCCTTCCTAGACTAAGCTAGACCCCTTAGGTTATACTAGTTAGAGTTGAATCCTTTAATTAATTTTACCTTTTGGGAACAACATTCCCTAACCGACATAAACCACATGAGCTAGTGTGGAATCCGGTGTCATAAAACCTTACACCGAAATAAGGCGGGCTGCTTGCCAAGGTAGTACCAAAACATAAACCATAGCAACTACGGGGATCCACTAGCTAGAATTCCTATGGGGAAACATAGTTCAAGAACTAGGAGATATAATTGGGACCCTCTTTATCATGCATTGATTGTAGTCTCCAATCTCAAGAGTACTTTAGTGCTCCTATCTTCCCTATGTAGGAAGGGACACTCCTCACTCTAGTTCACTCGGTGCTAAGCTAGAGTCCCTTTTCGAAATATCTTTAGACTTTAATTATCAATAATATATTAGTTTAGCTCATAGGTCCAAACCCTTGTATAACATCATCATCATCACAGATCAATAATATTTCATGAGTATACGTCCTTTCATTACGATTCAAATTAGTGAGGTTAGCACATTAGCATTTCATATCATAACAAGGCACATTGGTAGTCATTACCATCCTTTTAACATATACACCCTTAATAAACCTCACCACATAATCAAGACATTTCAATTTAACATCATACCCTCCTATCGATCCTAATACACGGCATACTCCAACACCACATCATGACTTAATCATAATTAACCACAATTTGAAGTAAATGATAGAGATCACAAGACTTACCAAGTCTCCTTCAATGATCATCATCAAGGTCTTACCACCAACCCTATATTTAACCCAATTTTGGGGATAAAACATCATAATACAATAATGAACATTATAACAAGGCTAGGAGAATCACTACTTCAAAATTCAATACTAGATCATAGCTTGAGATATGATACTTAGGTCAATTCACTACCTAACCTAGATCATCATCTCAAGAACTATCATGAAAGACTAAAATTAACCAAAATTATTTATGATAAATGTAACAACATCAACTAATAGCAATTCAACTAATACCAAATCAATTAATGAAATTTCAGCCTAAACATCAATATCAAACCTAGGGTTAAGGGTTAAGGGTTAAGGATCACCATCTACAAACTAGGCCAAACTATCAAGATATGTGATAATTAAGTTAGAATCCATTTTATATATGTTCATATTATCCAATAGAAAACAAAAACAAACCAATTCATAACCTAATTTTTGTGATTGAGAAAGACCCACATGAAAACCCAACTTTCGAGAACACTTTCAAGTAACACTTTGAGGAAAGAGGTCCCAAAGGTGAATTAGATCCCATACCTCAACGATGAATGAAGATTAGATGGTAAATTTGTTCCTTTAAATCCCCCAAATGCCTCCCCTAGATAGTCTTCAATGGGTTCCTCCAATAAAGAGAGAAAGAAAAGAGAAGGAAAAGGATTTGTTTTGTGAGTTATCTTTAGTCTAATAAGGGTTGGGGTCTTTATATGGAAGGTTAATTAAATTAATACCTTATACCCATAATTAACCACCTAAAACATAAATAATTAAATGAAACTAATTTAAAATGTGCAGAAAATTAGACCCTCATAGACGAGACCCTAATTGACGGTCCGTCTGTGAGTCGACGGTCACTGTGCCCTTTCGTGCAGCACATCATTCGTTCTTATCAAAGAATATGCAATTGGTGTCCTTCAATAAAAATTCTAAGTGTTGGTAGACAATTGGCAACGACGCCTCATCGATCCACACACGGATCGTTGACTATGTCTCGTGGTTACACACTGCCTAGGATGTGTTGACACCAACCAGCAAGGGTCCTCTTCAAGGGCTCTCGGTTGTTCCTTTGGGAGTCGTACCTGGATGTTTAGACCATGAATTAAATTAAAGACTTATTAACTACCCATTCACCAATATTTATGGATTTGTGACTCCAAAAAGCTCATAAAATAGGCTTAGGCACGCAAGTACCTCATTAGAACTAGTTTTGGACGTCATGGATGTTCTCAGAAATTTTAGGTCGTAGACTTCCTAAATGACCTATGTTAATTAAAATAGGTCTTAAAAAAATGTTTGCACCTAAATGCACTTATGTTAAACTCTATGACACTTCTTGTTTTTTCAAAGTGTTACGACCTCGTATGTGTTGCGCGGGTTCTTCACTCTCGCAGGCTGCTTTTGCAACGTGCTTGCCCATGTTTGGGTCCTCTCAAGGACACTTCTTCTGGTCTTTGGGGCATTATTACCTGACTTTTGGACCCTTTATACTACATATTACTTTTTTGAATACTTTTTACAAGTTTTGGACTTCATTTGAGACTTTGAAACCTTCACCAAACATAGGGACGTCAAACCAGTTCAAATTAGATAGTTTCTGGACGTCAAGGTCTTTTTTTGTTTTTTTGGCTCCTACCTTTTCTAAATGATTTAAATACATTAATTTAGGTCTGGAAACACCAGTTTAACTAATATTCAATAATCTAAGGTATAGTCTATGTAATGGAACTTCCAGAGTGTTACATTATCCAACCCTTAGGAACATTCGTTCGCGAATGACAGTAAAATCTTTTGGAGGATAAGGATAGACCAATTAGTAGCATCCCAATTAACAATAACATAAAATAATAATGAGTCACAACTCATAAAAGTACTTCAAAACTCATTTAGACATATACAACAAAATAACACATAGCACTCAATTCATTATGCAAAAACATATAGGAGCTCAACAATTCATAACACGTAGTTAGGAATTTCCCTCTTAAAATTATCATGATATAAAAATACGTCAAGGATTTACCATGTTATAATTCTTCTCAAGATAAAAACAAAACAACAAAATCCCAAGAAGACACATATATACATATTTCATATAAGTGCAAGAATAGAGTAAAAAGGCATTTTATCAAAACTCTAGTTGGTACAACTTTCACCAAAACATGAACCTATTTAGAAAGAAAGACAATTTAATATTAGTCGTTATCTATTAAGAGGAATGAGTAACCTCAAGGACTAAATAGATCATGGTAGAGGGACTTTATGTTGGCATCGGCCTCCCATGTTTTACCCTAAACAAGATGCTTCCTATATAGAACTTTTATGGAGGCAACCTCTTTGTTCCTCAACTTCTTAACTAGGTGATCTAGGATCTCAACAAAAATCTCTACATTGGAGAGATTCTCATCCACCCCTAAACCTTCAACAGGAATAACGAATACCGGGTTGACTATGCATTTCATGAGCATACAAACATGAAACACTTGATGAACTGAAGCTAGTTAACAAGGTAGTTTAACCTCATAGGCAACCTACCCCATTTGTTGTAAAACCTCATAAGGACCAACATACCAGGGACTCAATTTCCCCTTCTTACAGAAATTAATCACCCGTTTGATAGGTGAAATCTTCAAATAGACATGATCACCTATTTAAAATTCAAGTTCTCTTCTCTCATTGTCGGCATAATAATTTTTCCCTCTATAGGTTGTCTTCAATCAATATGTTATGATTCAAACTTTCTCTATAGCCTCATAGACAATCTCAGGACCAAGGAGTGAGGAATCACCAACCTCAAACTATCCAACTATGGACCTACATCTTCTAACATAAAGTGCTTCAAAAGTTGCCATGGAGATGCTCGAATGGTAACTATTGTTGTAGGAGAACTCAATCAAAGGTAGATGATCATCCCAACTTCCTTTAAGATCAATAATACAAGATCTTAAAATATACTCACGGGTCTGATGGTATGTTCCGCTTGGACTACCGTCTGAGGATCAAAAAAGGTGCTATGTTTTACTTGATTAACTAAACCCATTTTGAAAAGCTTTAAAAAATGTGAACAGAATTGGGCACCTCTATCCGAAATGATGGACAAAGGAATCCCATGAAGACTCACAATATCATTATTGTAGATTCTTGCATAATAATCGACAGTATAAGTAGACTTTACTGCAATAATGTGGGATGATTTGGTCAACCTATCTACAATGACCCATATGGAATCATTTTTCCTTTGGGTTCTAGGTAATCCAACAACAAAGTCCATATTGTTGGCTCCCACTTTCAAGTAGGAACATCCATGATTTGGGTTAAACCACCCAATTTTAGATGCTAAGCTTTGACTTGTTGCAAGTTTTGACACTTTGCAACAAACTCTACTATGTCCCTTTTTGAACAATCCCACCAATAGACCTCTCTAAAGTCATTATACATATTGGTGTAACCTGAATGTACAGAATAACGAGAACCATTTGTTTCTTCTAGAACCTCATTTGTCAAATCCTATACATCCAATGCACATAATATCATTTGGTACCTAAGAACACAACCACCCGCGAGAATGACTAATTGAGCTCACCAAGTACATATTCCATCAACTCGATCAATAGTTGATCAAGATGTTGCTTAGATTAAACCTCCACTACTAATGATGAGTCAGAGTTATGATAGACTATGAAACCACAATATGGAGAATATTCTAACCACACACCTAATCGAGAAAACATTTGAATATCTTTCACAACTTCATTCTTCTAATCTTCCACATGAGACACATTACCTATAGTCATATGACTCAAATCATCCGCAACAACATTGGCCTTGTCAGGGTAGTAAAGGACACTCATGTCATAATTCTTTAGCACTTCTAATCATTTTATATGTCAGAGATTTAACTCCTTTTGTGTAAACATATATTGTAGACTTTTATGGTCAGTGAAAACATCAACATCCACACCATACAAGTAATGTCTCCATATTTCAATGGCAAAAACTATATTAGCTAAATCAAGATAATGAGTTGGATAATCTATCTCATGAATTTTGAGTTGCATAGAAGCATAATAAATCATCTTATCATGTTGAACGAGGATACATTCCATGCCCACTCGGGAAGCATCACAATACACTACAAAGCCTTCATTACCCTCCGATAAGGTCAACCCAAGAGGTAAGCTTATGTTTCCACTCTTGAAAACCATTCTCACAAGCTTCTGACTACTCAAACTTCACCTTCTTTTGTGTGAAAGATGTCAAAGGAGATTCAATGGACAAAAATCCATTAGCAAACCTTCAATAATACCCGTCTAGAACCAAGAAACTTCTTATGTTTGTGGGAGTTAATGGTTTAGGGCAATTTCTGACCACATCCGTGTTCTTGGAATAAACCTTTACACCCTCATTGGAGATAACATGGCCAACAAAAGCAACTGAACTCAACAAAAACTCACACTTACTAAATTTGGTATAATGGTGGTGTTTATTGAGGAGTTGTAACGCCAACATCAAGTGACCTCATTTTCATTTTCTTTCGTGGAGTATATCAAAATATACTTAATGAACACAATCAAAAATGAGTCAAGGTAATCTTGGAAAACTCTACTCGTTATGTCCATAAATATTGCTGGTGCATTTGTTAACCCAAAAGACATTACTAGAAATTAATAGTGACCATAACTGTTTGGAAAGTTTTTTTAGAAACATCTTCACCTCTCACCCTAAGTTTGTGGTATCCCAACCTTAAGTCAATCTTGAAAAGGTAACTAACACCTTGGAATTCATAAAATAGATCATCAATCAAAGGGAGAGGGTACTTATTTTATGGTGATCTTTTTGAGTTGGCAATAATTAATGCACATTCTAAGGGACACATCATTCTTCCTAACAAACAAGACAAGAGCCCCCATTGAGAAATACTAGGTCAAATAAAAGCGTTGTTTAATAAATCTTTGAGTTGGAGCTTCACTCTTTCAGTTCAGCCGGAGCCATCCTATTTGGAGGAATTGAGATGTGGCTCGTATCAGGTAACAAATAATTACCAAAGTCAATTTACCGTTATGGAGGAATCCCTGGAAGGTCATTAGGAAAAACCTTTTTATATTCCCTTACAACGGGGACTGACTCAATATAAGGAGTTTCACATTCTAGGTCCTTTACTCTCACAACATAGTATAAACATCCCTTAGCTATCATTCTAACAAGCCTTCAACAAAGAAATGATTTCACCCTTAGCATAGATTTCACTCCTTCTACTAAAGAATGGGTTCATATGAAATTGGAACTTCACTATCATTGTTTTACAATCCTTTGAGGCAAAACATGAATGAATCCAATCCATACCCCAGATGATATCAAAGTCAAGCATGTCAAGTTCTACCAAATCAACAAGAGTGACTTTATTGGGCAACATTACAGGACATTTCCTATAGACTCTTTTTGCAACCACACAGTCAGCCATTAGGGTACGAATTGAAAAATGTTCAATCAAAACATCAAGAAGTACGTCAAATTTCGTAGCTACCAAAGGTTTAACAAAAGAAAGGATAGCGCAGGGATCAAGCAAACCATAACTTTATTAGATAAGACTAGTAATGTACCCGTCACAATATCAGAAGAGTTCTCTTGTTCACCCTAACCTTGAGTGCATAGAATTGATTCATTTTAGGAACTTCAGAGTTAGGATCACTTGGTTGAGTTTTACCATTACACTTTACTTTACATATCACATTAGGACAATTTTTTTAACATATCGCAACCCTTTCAAAAATCATAACAACTTTTAGTCCCAACAAGGCATTAACCCAATGTTTTATACCGCACTTACCACAAGTTGGTCTTTCTCTTGGTGGATCAACATTTCTCCCCTTTTGAGGTTCAGAATTAGAACCACTATCATGAGATTATTGTAGAAATTTTGAGAGACTTTGTTTGAAAAACTATTCTTGATCTTAGTTTTGTCTTGAATGTCAAGCCTACTCTTAGAAGAACCACTTTCAAAAGACTTTTCCTTCTTAGCTTCCATATTCCTCTTCCTTAGAAGACTCTCCTTTACTCGTGGAGCATGAACTATGAATCTACAAAGATCCATATTGTCATGAAGAATGGATTCAAAACATTCTTATTCAAGCTCTTCGGACACACTCTTATATGACGACTCAGTTCATTGCTAGCATTGGAAACATAAGAAAAAGCATATTTGGAAAACTTAACAAATTTTATGGATTATTCCTTGACACTCATACCTCCTTGATGAATGATAATTAACTCCTCTACCATATCTTTCCTTTGCTCCCTTGGAAAGAATCTCTCAATAAAAACTTTTTTTGAAGATCTCCCAAGTCACTTGACCACCTCCTAAATCCATACTATAATTCAACTGATTGTACCATGTCTGAGACACGTCCTTGAGTTGATAGGCACCAAGCTCAACCTTTTCAGTAGTACTTACCCTTATAGTAAACAAGATCTTATAGACCTCATCAAGGGTCTTGGGGGTCTTCATGAACTTTTTATCCAACGAGAATTGGATGATTCTTCCTCGTAAAATATCTTAATTGGCTAGCCATAGTACTAGCGTGTTTGTTCTCTCTAGGTACGACCCCCCTGTTAGCTTGTGTCAAAATGGCTTACGCTTAAGTGGTGAAGGCTTGAAACATTTGAAACAGGGCTGACCTCACCTGACTGTGCGTCGTGGCTGGAGGATTGACCGGAACTTTTTAATTTTGAACAACATGTACTTGAGGAGGAACTTGATTGCCTTGGGGATTAGCTCCCACATTCGTGACCTCATCTCCTACTCTTCTCGCGTATGTCATTATTGTGTTCATTGCCTATAACCAAAACAAAGGGATTATATGCTAAAAGTCACATAGTGTCAAAACTATAGAGGCAAGACATATGATTATAAAGAAATGAGAAGTTTTATAATTGTCACATAGCCTCTCATCCATAATGTTCCCACACTTCACAACCATGACAAAAAGCAATATAACGTGTTTTAGTGAGATATTGATCCTAAGGATATTCAACCTCATGCTCTAATACCAAGTTTTTCACATCCCTAGAGCACCCACAGATGCGACTGGCGATTGGCATCGTCGTCCTCTCAGAGGACATAGACAACCCATTAGCATTCATAATAATATGTAATCAGTTAAAATTGCGGAAAAATTAAAAACTTTTGTATACCATGTGAAGTTCACTTAGACTTCATATTCAACCTTCATAACAAAATATGTACGATATTCTAAAACTTATATCATATAAAAAATCATTTGAATAATACGATTGTGAACTTAGACAATAAAACTCAATATGTCATATAGGCCTTAACATAAAAGAATCAAAAGAACTTAAAACAAAATAAAAAGAATTCTTAAAAACTACAAAAGTCTTCATAAGTTGTAATAATGAAAACATCCCTTAACACGAGGACCAACCAACACTTGGCGGAAAAGTTCCACGCTTCTTCAATCAACCTTATTAATCTTCAATGTCTGAACCCTATGTTTGAAGTTATATAAATGAAGGGGTTAGTACACTATATGTACAAAGTATGGGTATATGCACATACATTTAAGGACATGCACGAAAATGATCATTTCTTAGAAAACATGCTAACTCATTTGAAAAGGTTTAGTGCACAGACAATAGAGCATATACAAGATAAGGATCACCATCAACATAAAGCATGGTCATAATCAATGACATAATATCATAAAGCCATATTAACATTTCATATTCAATAGTTCATATCAACTTAACATGTAAAACACTTACCAATGATTTCATCCCAAGACTACAACTGTAATTATCATGTGAAGCCCCATAACCCCACATAAACAAGTTAACAAGATAGTAGACAATAAGTAAATATTCTTCGTTCAACATATATCATGAGTAGTCAGCACTACACATAACAATATAGGCAAATATTATGTTCATCAACATAGCAAACATCATATGAGAGTAGCAGCAGATATAATAAGCATTGTACATTTCATACTATCTTATTACATAAGAAAAATCTCCTAGGATTTCCATTAGAGTCAACTTATGGAATGTCTAGGTAGAGTCCCATAACCCTACCTATACTAAGAAGACTCTTCTAAGAAGACTCTTCAAGTCACCCTAGTAAATGTCCATTTTCTTATGTTTTATATTACTTGAGGGAACAATCACCTTATTTCACATTAGACCATGTTAGCTAAACATGGAATTAGTGTCATGAAATCCCACACCGAAAGAAGGTGGTCTACTGCGCCAAAGTAGAACCGAACATGACATCATTTTCAAGGTGGATCCACTAGCTAATATCCTATGCTGGAAACACTGTTCAGGAACAAGTAGATATATTAGTGATCCATAGTTCCACATTATGTGGTAGTCTCTATCTCATGAGAGTTATTGTGAACCTACCTTCCGAATAAAGAATGGAACCCTCTCATATCTTGTCCATCGGTGCTAGCATAAGTCCCTTTGTGAATAACCTTTAAGTTATCATTTATTCATAAATTTTACTTTATGTCAAAGGAGCTTAAACACATGTATAAACATGGTCATAATGTAACGACCTGTTTAGTCGTTTTGAGCAGCAGATTTTATTTCTGGAAAATTGGGTGAGACAACGGACCCCACGACGGACCGTCATGGGCACGACGGACCGTCGCAGGGTCTCGTTTCAATATACTTAGAAATTCTGAAATTGGGTACTGAAAATCGACTCTCTGAACTTCGTGAAGGACTTGCAGGACGGACCGTCACAGGTGTGATGGACCGTCACAGACCCTTGGTGGAAATTTGGGTCTCTGAACTTTGCGACGACCTGCAGGAAGGCCCCTCGCAGGCACGACGGCCCGTCACAGGTTGAGTAATCCCAGTCTGGGTCGGATTTCTTTACACGTTTTAAGGGATGTTTTTGACTATTCCTGCCTTAATTGTAAAGTTAGTGGGTTAATGTTAATAAGTCTAATTACTTGGGGGTTAAAAGGGGTAACCTTAAGTTAATTAGTGGGGTATTATTGCCATCTTTTATACTTAATTATATACTAATTAGGGTAAAGGAAAGAAGGTTTGAATAAGAAAAATAGAAAGAACAAAGAAGAGGGAAGAGGAACGAATTGAGAGAGAGGATAACCGAAAAGAAGAAACAAAGCTTGGGAAATTGCTTGCTTGATCGAATTCTTCGGTGGAGGTAGGTTATGGTTTTTCACACTATTCGTAGTAAACTCTTAATAGCGAATGATATGTGTTAGTAGTATTGTAAACCCTTCTATATGCTTAATTGTATGCTTGCATGAATATGATTATGAAATTGTGAATAAATAAGCATGATGAAGGTATTGAATCCCAAATCTTGAAAAGAAACCCTAATCTACTTTGTTAATGATGATGCCTTGGTATAAAAGAAGGCTTGATGAACGAAAGTGGTGAGATTAGGGGATCGGGTGCCACGTTCTGGTACCAGGATAGAGATAGAGGATCGGGTGCCACGTTCCGGTTCCAGGATAGAATGAGGATCGGAGTGTCACGTTCCGACACCAGGATAGTATATGGATCGGGTGCCACGTTCCGGTACCAGGATAGAATGAGGATCGGAGTGTCACGTTCCGACACCAGGATAGTATATGGATCGGGTGCCACGTTCCGGTACCAGGATAGAATGAGGATCGGAGTGTCATGTTCCGACACCAGGATAGTATATGGAGCCGAGTGTCACGTACTGACACGAGGGGAATAAATATAATGAATCTTGAGAGATGCTAATATACTCAATTTAATTAATCTAATTCCCAAATGAGTATGGTATTGAGGCTTGAGTCCTCATGTGTGAACTTGACAGTAATTGTTAATGATATAGTACTTGTCGTTGCTACATGTTGAGTATCATAGTTGATTTTATGATATTGCTTAATATATATTGTTTTCTATTTCGAGTTGGCCGATGATATCTACTCAGTACCTGTGTTTTGTACTGACCCCTACTTTTATGTTTTCTTCTTTGTTATTTGTGGAGTGCAGCAAACGTGCCGTCGTCTTCGACTCAACAGTAATTCAAGCCAGTCTTTACTACATCGGAAATTCAGGGTGAGCTAATGCTTCTAGCTTGGACTGGATCTTCTTCTTCAAGTCTTGATGCCTTGAACTTCCGGCATGGACTAGCTTCTTATGTATTTTTAGCTTCTTAGACATTTTTAGTTAGTAATTTGATCATAGATGTTCTTGTGATGATGACTTCCAGATTTTGGGAAATAATAGTTATTGAATTGGTTTTTATTAATGAGTTTAAGTCTTCCGCATTACTTTCTGTCGATATTATATTGAAATGTTAAGGGTTAGATTGGTTGGTTCGCTCACATAGGAGGGTAGATGTGGGTGCCAGTCGCGGATCGGTTTTGGGTCGTGACAAACTTGGTATCAAAGCATTAGGTTCGTTGGTCTCATCACACAAGAACGAGTCTAGTAGAGTCTTAAGTAACGGTAGGGGGACGCCTTTACTTTTCTTTGAGAGGCTATAAGACTTTAGGAAAATTCCATTCTTTCTTTCTTTCTTTCGTGCTACTACTTGAATCCAATTGGTATCTAGGTGATACAAATTGGTATCTGACCATCTTCACTCTATTTCGCAGATGGTTAGAACTAGAGCAACGACTGCACCAACACCACAACCGGCAAGACAAGAAACGTCTGAGCCAGCCACTGGGGCTGTGGCTCGAGGAAGAGCAGTGGCAAGAGGCCGTGGTAGAGGTCGTGGGAGGACGTCCTCTAGAGGAAGAGGACGAGCACCTAGTCCATCTGATGCTAGGGCGGTGACTCCTCCACCGACTGAAGAGGTAGTAAGAGAGGGTGAGGAAGGGGAGAATGAACAAGTGCAAAATGAGGAATTGCCACCCCAACCTACCCCGGAGATGATCAACCAGGTTCTTACTTATCTTAGCGGGTTATCTGATCAGGGTCAGGCACCTCCAGTGTTTTCTGCACCAACACCTCCGGTTTCAGAGGTACAACATGCAGCCACTATGGCTCCCCGTATGGATGCCTCATTGGAAATAGGCATGTTTCCACATCTGACTACTGGGCCTATAATGACAAATGATCAGCATGAACTTTTCAGTAAGTTCTTGAAATTGAAACCTCCAGTCTTCAAGGGTGTTGAATCTGAGGATGCTTACGATTTTCTGGTTGACTGTCATGAGCTACTACACAAGATGGGTATAGTAGAACGGTTTGGTGTTGAGTTCGTGAGTTATCAGTTTTAAGGAAACGCCAAAATGTGGTGGCGGTCACATGTGGAGTGTCAACCCACAGAGGCACCACCTATGACTTGGGCATCATTCTCTAGCTTGTTTATGGAGAAGTATATCCCCCGGACCTTGAGGGATAGGAAAAGGGATGAGTTCTTGAGCCTAGAGCAAGGTAGGATGTCGGTTAATGCATATGAGGCTAAGTTTCATGCATTCTCCAGGTATGCCACCCAACTTTGTTTCAGTCCACAAGAACGGATTCGCCGTTTTGTGAAGGGGTTGAGGTCAGAATTGCGGATTTCGGCCTTACAGGTAGCGACTACGGCAAAATCCTTCCAAGAAGTGGTAGACTTTGTGATAGAGGTGGAAGGAGTGAAGCCAGACGACTTCACCACGACATCGACATCAAAAAGGTTTCGAAAGGGAGGTGAGTTTAATGGTTCTTACTCTAGAGGACAGGGTTCCGGAGGTTACTCAGTTCGACCAATCCAGTCTTCACTACAAACTGTAGTTGGGGGTCCACCTCAGACCGGTCTACACTTCTCTGAGAGGACGATGCTTGAATCCAGAGAATGTTATGGATGTGGGGAGACTGGACACATTAAGAGGTATTGTCCAAAACAGAGTTACAGACCTCCAATGGTTAGAGGTAGAGGTGGTTATGGAAGAGGCCGTCATTCTGGAGGACGTGGTGGCCGAGGTAATGGTGGTCACCAAAACGACCGGGGTGATGGGCAAACTGGAGCCACTACATCACAACATGGTAGGGGCAACGGACAGACAAATGATAGGGCCCATTCTTATGCTTTCCCGGGGCGGTCTGAAGCGGAGGCATCTGATGCTGTCATCACAGGTAATCTTTTGGCTTGTGATTGCATGTCTTCTGTATTTTTTGATCCTGGATCCACTTTTTCTTATGTATCTTCCTCATTTGCTAATGGTCTTAATTTACATTGTGAATTACTTGATATGCCTATTCGTGTGTCTACTCCGGTGGGTGAGTCTGTGGTAGTTGAAAAGGTATATAGGTCTTGTTTGGTGAATTTTGTGGGGAGCAGCACTTATGTAGATTTGGTTATCTTAGAAATGGTTGACTTTGATGTAATTCTGGGTATGACTTGGCTTTCTCCGCATTTTGCGATCTTGGATTGTAATGCTAAAACTGTGACGTTAGCCAAGCCTGGGACAGATCCGTTAGTGTGGGAGGGTGACTACACTTCCAATCCGGTGCGTATCATCTCCTTTCTTCATGCTAAGAAAATGGTTAATAAAGGGTGTTTAGCTTTCCTGGCCCATCTCAAGGATGACACTACCCAAGTACCTTCGATTGAGTCAGTTTCGGTAGTATGTGAGTTTTTGGATGTGTTCCCTGCAGATCTTCCTAGTATGCCACTAGATAGGGATATTGACTTCTGTATTGATCTCGAACCGAGTACTCGCCCCATTTCTATACCCCCTTATAGAATGGCTCCCGCGGAGTTAAGAGAGTTAAAAGCACAACTTCAAGAGTTGTTGAGCAAGGGCTTCATTAGACCAAGTGCATCTCCTTGGGGTGCTCCGGTTTTGTTTGTGAAGAAGAAGGATGGGAGTTTTTGGATGTGTATAGACTATAGACAACTGAACAAGGTAACTATTAAGAACAAGTATCCTCTTCCTCGCATTAATGACTTGTTCGATCAGTTACAAGGTGCTTGTGTCTTCTCTAAGATTGACTTGAGATCCGGTTATCATCAATTGAAAATACGGGCAACGGATGTGCCAAAGACTGCTTTTCGAACCAGGTATGGGCATTACGAATTTGTAGTGATGTCTTTTGGTCTTACGAATGCCCCTGCTGCGTTCATGAGCTTGATGAACGGGATATTTAAGCCATATCTGGATCTCTTTGTGATCGTATTCATTGATGATATATTGATATACTCTAAAAGTAAGAAGGAACATGAGGAGCATTTGAGAATTGTATTGGAAATGTTGAGGGAGAAAAAGCTTTATGCCAAGTTCTCTAACTGTGAGTTTTGGCTAGATGCAGTGTCCTTCTTGGGTCATGTAGTTTCTAAGGATGGAGTGATGGTGGATCCATCTAAGATTGAGAAAGTGAAAAATTGGGTAAGACCTACTAACGTGTCAGAAATAAGGAGCTTTGTTGGTTTAGCTAGCTACTACCGCCGATTTGTCAAGGGATTCTCTTCTATTGCTTCCCAATTGACGAACTTGACTAAGCAGAATGTTCGGTTTGTATGGTCGGATGAGTGTCAGGAAAGCTTTCAGAAGCTCAAGACCTTGTTGACTACTGCACCAATTCTTACCTTGCCCGTAGAGGGTAAAAACTTCATCGTCTATTGTGATGCATCCTATTCGGGTTTGGGTGCAGTGCTAATGCAAGAGAAGAATGTGATTGCTTATGCTTCGAGGCAATTAAAGGTGCATAAACGTAACTATCCGACCCATGATTTGGAGTTGGCCGCGGTAGTATTTGCACTAAAGCAATGGAGACACTATTTGTATGGGGTCAAGTGTGAAGTCTATACGGATCATCGTAGCCTACAGTATGTCTTTACTCAAAAAGATTTGAACTTGAGACAGAGGGGATGGATGGAACTACTGAAGGACTACGATATCACTATCTTATATCATCCGGGAAAGGCGAATGTTGTGGCAGATGCTTTAAGTAGAAAGGCCGGAAGCATGGGAAGTCTAGCTCATTTGCAAGTCTCTAGACGCCCATTGGCTAGAGAGGTTCAGATTCTGGCTAATGACCTTATGAGGTTAGAAATAAATGAGAAGGGAGGATTGTTAGCTTGTGTGGAGGAGAGATCTTCTTTTCTTGACAAGATCAAGGGAAAACAATTTGATGATGAGAAACTAGGTCGAATTCGAGATAAAGTGTTACAAGGAGAGGCTAAAGAAGCAACAATCGATGAGGAAGGTGTTTTGAGGATTAAGGGAAGGGTATGTGTGCCTCGTGTTGATGACTTGATCCACACTGTTCTTACAGAGGCTCATAGTTCCGGATACTCTATACATCCGGGTGCAACCAAGATGTACCGTGACCTAAAACAACACTTTTGGTGGAGTAGAATGAAGCGCGACATTGTTGATTTTGTTGCCAAATGTCCAAATTGTCAACAAGTAAAGTATGAACACCAGAGGCCCGGAGGAACACTTCAGAGAATGCCCATTCCTGAATGGAAGTGGGAGAGAATTGCAATGGACTTCGTGGTTGGTCTTCCAAAGACATTGGGTAAGTTTCATTCCATTTGGGTAATTGTGGACAGATTGACTAAGTCTGCTCATTTCATTCCGGTCAAGGTGACTTACAATGCAGAGAAGTTAGCCAAACTTTACATCTCAGAGATTGTTCGGTTGCATGGGGTTCCACTCTCCATTATATCAGATAGAGGTACGCAGACTATGTTTTGGAGAACATTGCATGCTGAATTAGGTACTAGGTTAGACCTTAGTACTGCGTTTCACCCTTAGACTGATGGTCAGTCTGAGCGAACGATTCAAGTGTTGGAGGATATGCTTCGTGCATGTGTGATAGAATTTGGTGGTCATTGGGATAACTTCTTACCCTTAGCGGAGTTTTCATACAATAATAGCTATCACTCAAGTATTGACATGGCTCCATTTGAAGCATTGTATGGGAGGAGATGTAGGTCCCCCATTGGTTGGTTTGATGCATTTGAGGTTAGACCTTGGGGTACTGACCTCTTGAGGGATTCGTTAGATAAAGTGAAGAGCATTCAAGGAAAGCTTCTAGCGGCTCAAAGTAGGCAAAAAGAATATGCAGATCGAATGGTTAGAGATTTGGAGTTTATGGAAGGTGAACAAGTCTTGTTGAAGGTTTCGCCCATGAAAGGAGTGATGCGGTTTGGAAAAAGAGGTAAGCTAAGCCCAAGGTATATTGGTCCATTTGAAGTAATTAAGCAAGTAGGGGAGGTGGCTTATGAATTAGCCTTGCCTCCAGGGCTGTCCGGAGTGCATCCGGTATTTCATGTGTCCATGTTGAAAAGATACCATGGGGATGGAAACTACATCATTCGTTGGGATTCGGTTCTGCTTGATGAGAATTTGACTTAGGAGGAGGAACCGCTCGCTATTTTAGCTAGAGAAGTCCGTAAGTTGAGGTCGAGGGAGATTGCATCCATCAAAGTTCAATGGAAGAATCGACCAGTTGAAGAAGCCACTTGGGAGAAGGAGACTGATATGCAAGAAAAATACCCACATCTGTTTACGGATTCAGGTACTCCTTTCCGCCCTTGTTTCTCTTCTTTTGATCGTTCGAGGATGAACGATGGGTAAATTGGTATCTATTGTAACGACCTGTTTAGTCGTTTTGAGCAGCAGATTTTATTTCTGGAAAATTGGCTGAGACAACGGACCCCACGACGGACCGTCATGGGCACGACGGACCGTCGCAGGGTCTCGTTTCAATATACTTAGAAATTCTGAAATTGGGTACTGAAAATCGACTCTCTAAACTTCGTGACGGACTTGCAGGACGGACCGTCACAGGTGTGACGGACCGTCACAGACCCTTGGTGGAAATTTGGGTCTCTGAACTTTGCGACGACCTGCAGGACGGACCATCGCAGGCACGACGGCCCGTCACAGGTTGCGTAATCCCAGTCTGGGTCGGATTTCTTTACACGTTTTAAGGGACGTTTTTGACTATTCCTGCCTTAATTGTAAAGTTAGTGGGTTAATGTTAATAAGTCTAATTACTTGGGGGTTAAAAGAGGTAACCTTAAGTTAATTAGTGGGGTATTATTGCCATCTTTTATACTTAATTATATACTAATTAGGGTAAAGGAAAGAAGGTTTGAATAAGAAAAATAGAAAGAACAAAGAAGAGGGAAGAGGAACAAATTGAGAGAGAGGATAACCGAGAAGAAGAAACAAAGCTTGGGAAATTGCTTGCTTGATCGAATTCTTGGGTGGAGGTAGGTTATGTTTTTTCACACTATTCATAGTAAACTCTTAATAGCGAATGATATGTGTTAGTAGTATTGTAAACCCTTATATATGCTTAATTGTATGCTTGCATGAATATGATTATGAAATTGTGTATAAATAAGCATGATGAAGCTATTGAATCCCAAATCTTGAAAAGAAACCCTAACCTACTTTGTTAATGATGATGCCTTGGTATAAAAGAATTCTTGATGAGCGAAATTGGTGAGATTAGGGGATCGGGTGCCACGTTCCGGTACCAGGATAGAGATAGAGGATCGGGTGCCACGTTCCGGTACCAGGATAGAATGAGGATCGGAGTGTCACATTCCGACACCAGGATAGTATATGGATCGGGTGCCACGTTCCGGTACCAGGATAGAATGAGGATTGGAATGTCACGTTCCGACACCAGGATAGTATATGGATCGGGTGCCACGTTCCGGTACCAGGATAGAATGAGGATCGGAGTGTCACGTTTTGACACAAGGATAGTATATGGAGTGGAGTGTCACGTACCGACACGAGGGGAATAAATATAATGAATCTTGAAAGATGCTAATATACTCAATTTAATGAATCTAATTCCCAAATGAGTATGGTATTGAGGCTTGAGTCCTCATGTGTGAACTTGACGGTAATTGTTAATGATATAGTACTTGTCGTTGCTACATGTTGAGTATCATAGTTGATTTTATGATATTGCTTAATATATATTGTTTTCTATTTAGAGTTGGCCAATGATATCTACTCAGTACCCGTGTTTTGTACTGACCCCTACTTTTATGTTTTCTTCTTTGTTATTTGTGGAGTGCAGCAAACGTGCCGTCGTCTTTGACTCAACAGTAATTCAAGCCAGTCTTTACTACATTGGAAATTCAGGGTGAGCTAATGCTTCTAGCTTGGATTGGATCTTCTTCTTCAAGTCTTGATGCCTTGAACTTCCGGCATGGACTAGCTTCTTATGTATTTTTAGCTTCTTAGACATTTTTAGTTAGTAATTTGATCATAGATGTTCTTGTGATGATGACTTCCAGATTTTGGGAAGTAATAGTTATTGAATTGGTTTTTATTAATGAGTTTAAGTCTTCCGCATTACTTTCTGTCGATATTATATTGATATGTTAAGGGTTAGATTGGTTGGTTCGCTCACATAGGAGGGTAGATGTGGGTGCCAGTCGCGGCTCGGTTTTGGGTCGTGACACATAAGATATTTTATGTTTAGATGATATTTTCCTTTCATCACATCCCTTCATGTCTGAGATCAACATATCATAATAATCTTGTGTAAGGCATACAAGAGAACATCATAAACTTGCATTGTCATATCCTTATTATGATCTCACATTTAACATATTCATAGAAAACATATATACATGCAAACATTATTTATTCTTCAATAGCATACAAACATCATTAATAAGCTAACATAAACATCATAGAGTAATCACTACTTTAAAAGGCTTACCTCTCGCTTCCAAGAACCTTTATCAAGAACTTGTGTTCATACATATCAACTATCCAACGACATAGTGAAATACTTAATAGCATATACAATACTAATTCTTTAAGTCATATACAAGATCGATTCGTACTCTATGATAAGGGAAAGGGTCATTAAGAGTTTATTCAAGTCATGGTTCCAATCCCAACGTTTCCATATTTTCAAGAAGTATGTATAACCCAATAAAAACCATGATTTAAAAAAGGAACATGCTTCATACGAAATTCAAACATTCCAAGTCAACTGCCCAACAATACATACTTAATTTACCATATAAATTCATTATACTTAATAAAAATCATTAATTTAAAGTAAGGAAGAAAACCCATTTTGTAGATTAAAAACCCTAGGAGTTGAATTCTTGAAAACCATCTTTGAAATGAACTCATGGGGAAAGGATTCCCAATACTTAAAAACCCATACTTTATAGACAAATAATCCAAGAATTTGGATTTAAGAACTCCAAGTGTTCGTCTTCCTCCTTATGCTTTTGTTGTTCTTCAATGGAGTTTGATAAAGTGAGCGTTGTTGAGAGAGATGGGAGAAATTCGTTTGATCTTATTTGAATTGTGGAAATATGGTCTAAACTTGACTTGAAATCAATATATGGTCGTCCCATAACATACCCAAAAGACCCTTCACTTAAATGGGTTTATTTGTAAAGTTAAATTACCAAAAATACTACTTTAATGGATTAGGGAAGTGTCTGCGCATCGGGTGGACAACTCCCATTCTTTTTCTGATTTTTTGGGTCCAATTAGTGAGCCTTGTGACAGTTCTGCATCACGAGGATGCCTCTCAATTCTTGAGGTTGGTCGTTGCGCTGTCGTTACAAGAAGTTTGGACCCTTTGTACTACATATTACTTTTTTGAAGTATATTTGAAAGTTTTGGACTTTATTTGACACTTCGAAACCTTCGTTAAATATAGGGACATCAACTAGTTAATATTAGCTAGTTTGCATACATCATGGTCTTTCTTGTTAATTTTGGATCTAACCTTTCCTTAATGAATTTATTACATTTATGTAGTTCAGGAAATATCATTATAACTATATTTCCATAGGCTAAGATCTATTCTAAGTCATGAAACTTTTGCAGTGTTGTATTTCCAACTCTAATATGTTTGTTTACATATTAAGGACCTCTCACATCAACTTCAAGCAAAACAAACACGTAAAACTTGATTAAACACACGAAGACACACAAGGATGTTTCAAGGCAAACATTTCGAGCTTCTGGGACATTCTTGGACGTTTGACCTCCAAAATTCAGGAAACTCAAACTCTGTATCTTAACGTTATGATAAAAAATTTAGGACTTCAAAACATCAAGGCATAAGTGTTAGGCTCTAGTCTCACAAATTTGTTATACAAGAGTAACAATGTTTCCTACTCGGACAACGTTCATCCTCGATTGATACTTGATTCTTTTTATATAGTTTCAGAAGATAAGAAATTCAAGACTAGCAGAACATAACCATACCATTGTAAAAGTTTGAAAATCTAAGAAGTGTTGTAGATCATAACATAGGTGTCAAAAGGTTTATACACTATTTTAAGGTATATTTTAATAATTTATGTCATTTAGGAGGTTTAGAAATCAAAACGACCAAGAACGTCCATGACGTTCGGAAACTTGTTCGATGGTATACAAGCGTACCTTAGCTTATTTCACTAGCTTTTAGGAGTTGGAATATGATAATAATTTGTGGAAGGTTGTCTATGATGTATTAGAGTTAGCTCATAGGAAAAAAGTACAATCAAGACTCCCCAATGACCAACTAAGGTCACTTAAAGAGGACAATTGCAAAAGTGACTAAAAGTTGTCAATGGACAGTGTCACCAATAGATGCCACAGATGCTTGGGTCCAATAGATGGGGCGTCGACTGCCTCCATCAATGGATAGTTAGAAAAAGTTACCAAGGACTCTTTGAAAGGTCTTTGAACTCATCCACGGATGTACAACAAAGAAGGGAACAGTGGTTGTTGATTGATACATGAAGCATCGATTGGGGTCTTGTCTGTGAGGGGCTTTTTTTACTGCACGTTTTTAATTAATTCTTTTAATTAATTTGATTAGTTATGAGTTTATTTTGGGGTTAGTGTAGGCCTAATTAATTTAATTAAGAACCTATATAAAGCCCTTAAGCTAATTAGACTAACCTAAACTTTCATAATTTCCAAAACCCAAACTCTCTTCCTACTCTCTTCTTTTAAAATCAAGTTGAAGAACTCCATTGATTTCAAGGTCAGTGTGGGTTCTCGTGCTTCAATAATCAAATTTTATTCATAAATATTCATCAAACAAGAATGTATGATATTCCTTTCACCTTTGAGACCTCTTTCCTCAAATGGTTCCATCAAATTGATTTCAAAAGTTGAGTTTTCATGTGGGTCTTTTTCAATCTCGAAATTGATCTTGTGAATTGCTTTGTTTATAATTTATTTTGGTTATTATGAATAAATTTACATGTATTTTAACTTAATTATGCTATCTCTTTATGGATTGGTCTAGTTTGTAGAAGTTGAGCTATTCCCCTTAATCATAGGTTCTGATCTTGTTATGGATTATGTAACGTTGGTTCAATTGACTTGGTTATTGGTTGAATTACTACTATATGATGATATTTTAAAAATAGGGAAGAGTTAAAGATTAAGTATATTCAAATTATGCTTGTTATTTAGTAATTGATCTAGATTATGACTTTGACCTATGTGTTATTTTAAGCTATAAACTAGTAATGGATTGTCATATAGTGATTCAATTAACCTTATTATCATATTTGTTATTTTTATGTGATTATAATACATACTTATTGGGTTGATTTAAGTCTTGATGATGTATCTTGTAGGAGACTTGCTAAGTCTTGCAATCCCTATTCCTTACTTCAAATGTAGTAAATAGTTATTAAGTGATGATGTTTCATTTAAGTATATCTTATATTAGGATTTATAGGGTTCCTATGATATTTAATTTAAATATATTTACTATGGGTTGTGAGGTGTTGTCTAAGATGTAAATCATATAAGGATGGTGATTATTTACCAATGTGCCTTATTATGAAGTGATATGTATTTGTGCTAACCTAACTTTATATGTATTATAATGAAAGGACCATACTCATGCAATTCTTATTGAGTTATGATGATGATGAATATACAAAGGATAGACCCTATGACTTATATTAAGCAATGATGATTAATAAAGACATTAAAGAAATTTCAAATGGGACTCTATCTTACCACTAAGTTAACTAGAGTGAGGAGTGTCCCTTCCCACGTAGGGAAGGAAAGATCACTAATGTACTCTCGAGATTGGAGATCATAATTCATTTAGCATAAAGACGGCCCCAACTATATCTCCTAGTTTTTGAACTATGTTGCCACCATAGAAATACTAGCTAGTGGATTCACATAGTTTCTATGTTCATGTTTTGGTGCTACCGTGGAAAGTAGTTCTCCTTCATTCGGTGTAGGGTTCCATGACACTGGATTATACATTAGCTCATGTGGTTTATGTCGGTTAAGGAAAAATGTTCCCAAAAGGTAAAATGAACAAAAGGAATGAACTCTAACTAGGATAACCTAAAGGGGTTAGCTTAGTCGAGGTAGGGGTATGGGACTCTACCTAAACATTGCACTAGTTAGCATTGAAGGAACTCTTAGGAGGATATTCTTATATGTGTATATGCTTATAATAGTACATGAAAGGTGTATGATAACCTTTCATATTGTTGATACTATATGATGATTGGTTTTACTTAAGAATATGTGTTAGTCTTCATTTTAAAGTATGACGATATGTACCCTTGTTAGGTTACTTGATTGAGTAAGGTTATGGGGCTTTGCTTGGCAATTTTACTTGTTGATTGAATAGGGTTTATGGGTAATTGTCTTGCTTTGCCTTTTTTATAATGAACTCTTACCTATGCTTGTTGATATTATGACTTAATGATAAAGTTGCTTTTGACTATGTAACTAATTATGTGATATGCATGTTTTCCTGACTATACTTTGTATTGTGGTCTGGTGATTTCATACTTTATACTTAATGTATATGTCTTATGTATTGGTATGGTCTTCTTAAAGGTGCATAAGGATTTTAAAAGATAAAATAACATGTTTTCATGAAAGGTCCCTTTTTAGCATGATTTAATACTATATGTGCATATGGTCTCAACATAGTAAAAGTGGTGTACTAACCCCACTTTCTCTAATTTTCCTAAAAATTTGAGGTTCCTGTCGTTGAAGGACTTTGAGATGACTTGGAATTCTCAATCATCCAAGTTTTGTAGGTCCTCACTTTCGGAGGTCAACGCCACTCTAAAGCTTATAATGTTGTTTTAGTTTTAGGGCTCTTATATTCTTTCCTTTTCATTTGGATACTATCCATTTGTAAATCCTATATGTGGCTCTATCTCATGGATGTATGGGCTAGGCCCAAATTGATATATTCTTGTTAGATGGTTATGACATGAGACAACCATGTGAGACTATGTTATATTCATATATCTATGTGCAATAAAAGTAGAAGACTATATAATTTTCGTATACGAAGAGTCTATGTATACTCTATTTAAATATTATCTGTATGTAGAGGTGTATGTAAACCTCAATGTAGAACTAATGAAATTTTTTTAAATTTCCATATTTTGGCCTATGAATGAAATGATGTAAGCTAAGAGGATAGTCTTTGTCCTCAAAGAGTAGGACAACACCGGTTACGTATAGGGGGTTCTCCCCGAATGAGACAAACACACCATACACAACATACAGTTAGGAAGAACACCAATTTCACATACTTTTCGAGACTCAAAACAAAACGACAGGATAGAAACAAATCTAAGACTCATTATGCAATAAAACACACATTGTTCATTCCAAATGAAAAGAACTCTTTATACATCCATTATCATGCTTATGCACATCAATTGTATACACATTAGAACCATTTTCAACAAAAACACAATATAGCCGAAATTTGAAAATCTGAAAAGTTGAACTGTTAAGGCAATAGAGTGAACTATGCTCCACTTTTAAAAAATGCACCTCTTAACAAATTAATGATGCAAGCATGAAAATAGAAGAAATAAAACCATAGAAACTCAATTTACAAAGTAATCATAACTTAATGAAATTAACAATGCAAGGCATCATTGAAATTCACTTCCAAGAAGACACCTAAACACAAAGCAACATGTAACATGCTACTACGGCATTCTAACTCTCAAGCTTGAGTTGAATAGAGTAGAAGAGATAATCAATTAGAACTCGACTACCACCATACTACCCCATTTAGAGTGAACTCATATAAACTAACAGAAAGAAGCTATAACTTACCAATATCATCATCATCATTGTCCTTCTTTGACCCCTTATCAAGGAGTGCATAGATACTAGCCCTCCTTGGAACATCATCACCCGGAACACTTGGACTAACTTGCATGCTTTATTTTACACTAGCCGCAATAATAGGAAAATCCCTTACCTTGTGACCATACTTACAACAACCAAAGCAATTCCTACTACAAACTAGATATTTCCCATAGTGCTTCTTCCCGCAATTAACACAATTAGGTTTACAACCTAAAGAACCACTACCCTTCTCAAGTTTGACCTTAGGAACCCTAGGTTTAACTTGAATTGGATCCTTATTCTTGAACCTAGGTTGGTTTTTCTCACTTGATCCAGTCCTCTTATTTTTTTTTTATAAATCCTACTAAGCTTGGAAGCCTCAATGGATTGAGTGTACACCATGAGAGTAGAAAAGTTCATGTCACTGTGGAATATGGTTGTACGTCACTCTTATTTAACAAGGCTGGCAACACCAGCCACAAACCTACTCATATAATCCCTAGGGTTAGACACCAAGGATTGACCATACCTACACAACATAGTGAAATTCAAGGAATACTCTTCAACACTTATATTGCCTTGCTTGATATTAATGAACTATTTTTCCTTTACCTCCCTCCTTTAACGTGGAAAGTACTTATAACATTGCCTCATTGAACTGTTCCCACTCTATAGGACCCATGTCAACCGGCCTATTATCTTTTCATTGAGTGTACCAAACTTGACCAACCTCCCTCAATTGGTACAAGTCTAACTCCGCCTTCTGCGTAGAAGTTACCCCCATGGTTCCCAAAACCTTATACACACCATCTAGAAACTTTTGAGGCTCCTCTTAAACTTTAAAGCCAAAAAAGGTAGGAGGATTCATCATCACAAAGTCTCTCAATCTAGAGGTCATAGCTCTGCATAGCATTCACCCTAGTCTCTATACCCCTATTCACATTAGTAGTCATAGCTCGGGCTAAAGAAAGTAAAGACCCTCTAATCTCCCCATTAGGCATTTCTGGGGAAACGAATGGAAATGCATTACCTTCACCTCTAATAGTGACTTGAACACCTTGAGAACCTTTACGAACATGCTCAAATTTCTCTTCTATAGGAGGTAGTCCATAATTTATCCTTCCCTCTTCCAACCTTCAAGCGGGCATCCTTCTAGTAGTCATCTTCCTATAAACACAAAAAAGAATTAAGGACACTCATAACTTTTTACTCCACAACACGACTCAATAGTAGAGAACGAAGGGAAACTCTATCATCGTATAGCCTCTCGTATGATAGATGTGTCGCGACTAACACAGATGGACACTCTACTAGACGTGGAGTTATGAGACTTGTTGATTTCTAAGGCAACTTTCATAACCTATGCTCTGATACAAACTTTGTCACATTCCGAGAGTACACCTTGGAAGACATGACACTCTCTTAGGGAAACAAGGAGTTCTTGACCTCTTGGAGGTCTTGTACAAGACCATTGACGTCATTCGTTGCATACATATATGTAAAGTAGTGCAGAACTAAAACTTTTCACACGAAATATCTTTAAAACATCTTACATATAAAACAATATGAAAATACTAAGTCTCAACATAGGTCAATCTTACACTCAAGAATACTTAGGACACGACCCATACAATAAAAATATACAATTACTTAGTCTATTACATTACTATAAAAAGAATTCTAAAGATAGTTATGCCCTTGGGTCAAGTGAGGACATACTTCAACTTTGCTTTAAAGAGTCCTTGTTTCCAAGGTTTGATTCAAGACATCTCTCACCTTTCACCTACACTTTTAGATATAATAAAATGTATAGAATTAGTACAATGATGCACTAAGTATGGAATAATGCATAAAATCACGAGAAACAGACATTTATGAGAAACAAACTCTTTTTTATTAAAACTTAATATTGATTAAAGTACCAAATGTCACCTTTATTGTGCAATGTCTAAATAGCATCCCATAACATCACCTAAACTTCATTGAACTTGTCAAACACTAATGGGTATCCCATATGATAAGAATACGAAATAACTGTCATAGACCATACTGGATATGTATAGAATCCAAAGTCATGAACTTACTCCAATGGAGGGTGTTCTACATTCCAATGGTAGAAATAGCACACATCCCATTTAGGCACATGGTTAAGGAATATCGAGGGTTTCTTTGTTCTTTAACGTCATATTAGTTAAAACAACTTCCAAAGAATATTCACTCGGTGCTAGCCTTTATTCTCATCAAGTATTTCAGTATTGGAGTACATGAAGAGGTTCCACATCTACTTTACAACCAAATATAATTACACCTTACAAAAGAGAGTGCACTAAGTCTACCAACAATGGTCAAGAGGATAGCTCAGTTATATCCCTAAGGATGATTTCTTATCTTCCCATCCAACCAACCCTAAGTCCACCATTCACACAAGAAGGATACCATTATGGCTTACAACTTCAAAGATATCATAACTTTCTAACTAGGATGAAGGTTCCACATAAATGACCTTCTTAACACTGTTCAAGGTCACATGTCAATACCACATACAAGACTTAAGAGTCTCTAGTATACTAACTCAAGAAGTCATATTCACATTATACATGTATCAATTAAGGGACACAACACTACCAAAACAAGACAAACACATACTCCACGTATATCATATCATTCAAAAAGCACATAGGCATAACCAATATCATCTATGGCCACCCGTTTCACTACTATACTATAATGAATATAAGACATCACAAGTAACATATAATCTATAAAGAACCATCATACTTAAATATTAAAAAGTACACATAATGACTTGACAATAACCTACTAGAGACATATATCATAAACTAGAAAAAGTAATGTTTTGACTCCATATAACCACATAAGTCATCATGACATTAACAATATTCACATATCAAAGTTATAACATGAAACAATCCTTAATACATAAAGTAATGTCGACAAGGTCACATTAATCACCATTCATAAACAAATGCCGACAAGGCCACATCATTAACAAGTAGAACACATAAGCACCGCCACCATAAGTTGACCATTAAAAATATCACTACTATATAAAGCCTATACTATAAAATATAGAGAAATTTAGGTTAACATACCATTAATACAACCTCACAGTATCAATCCATAGACAATTAATCCAACACAATGTACCAATTCTCTTACCAATAGCCATAGTTTACAATTCCACCCAACAATTACAATATAGAATGAATCACAACTTATAAAACATGATTTTTTTTTTAATTTAGGGCAGCCTTCTTACAATTATAGAATGATTTTTTCATATTCAACAGCCCTAATAAAACTACACAAGAATTTCATAGCATAATGACATAATCAAAACACCCACAAAGTCGTCAAACTAGGATTTCATGCATTACATGGGTTCATAGAGTTTATAGGTTAAAAGAACCAAATTAACCTAAACTCAATCAATATACAATGATTTACAATTTTATATGCAAGAAACCATGGTAGATATCAAAATACGACAATTGCATCTTTGAAAGACTTTGGAAATCACTTTGAAGTTTGTATCCTTGAATGAAAAAGATTCAAGGATGAAGACCATATCTAAATTGATGCTAGACCACAAATTTGATGAATAATTAATGGAGAAATCACCAGAATATTCAATCCAAGCTTTATCTTGAGTGTTTCACTAATGGATTTCTAGAGAGTTCTTTAGGGATTAGGTGGATTTTGTTTTGATACGTAAAAATTCATCACTGTGTTTAAGCCTTATAAACCCACTTAAAATAACAAAAATGACCGAAGTACATATCCAACAAATTTTGGGAAGGCTAGGTCAAAACACCAAACTACCATCCACTTGGCAGAGATGCAGTAGAATTGCAGGCCTCCAATTGATGCCCAACACCTACTTGTCGTCGTCGTATCGACGGCCCGTGATGGTCAACATCATTTGGGACAAAGTTTGGAAAATGGGAGCTTAAGCTCCATAGGCTAAGTTTCCATAGAGGCCCACCACATACGGGGCGTCGATCTCACTCTATAGATGGGACTACATTGCGTAGTTTTTGCAATCAAGATAGGTCCTACTGAAGGATCCCGTGGTTGGTCCTTGGGGAGTTTTGCCTTGACGTGTAATACTCTTAAAGTTTAAAGCCTAATCTAGATCCTAACATAAGATCTTGTAAGTTGTAACCATATTTTAAGGTCAAATATAATGTATAGAAATTATTTAGGAGGTTTTAGAATTAAAGTGTCAAGAAATGTCCATGACGTCTAAAGACTAGTTTATGAGATGCTAGTATGACTTAGCCTATTTTACAAGGTTTTATGAGTTGAAATTCAATAAAATTTGGTAGTAAGGTTTAAACTACGTATTAGATTTTTTTATAGTCGAAACATCTGGGTACGACTCATCAAAGACAAGCCAAAGGGTTTTTGAGGAGGACCCTTGCATTATGGCTAAAAATTATCTTAAGACATTATCCATATATTGTTGAAGCCTAAGATACATGGCCTAATCGACGAGGCATCGATTGTCACTTAGTCAATTTCGTGAAGGGTCATTTTAATAAGTCTGTGACCAAAACAACGGACCTCCAGGACTATAATATCTCAAAAATGACTTAGGTGAATGTACAGATTAGCATAATTTTCATGAGGTTCTAAGATCCTAAAATGGTATATAATATGGTATTGAGGCAGTTTCTAGAGTTGTATGTGAATTTAAAGTTAAACGTCAAGGGAAAACTAAGACGTTTGACGACTAAGTCACCTATGTACCTTATATGGGGTTATATGCGTCTCTGTGTGTTTCTTGAGTTAAATAGGTCCTTATATGAGTTATTACAATTTTTATAGGAATTTTTATCAAATTTCATGATGTTTGGAGGTCAAACATCCAAGAACGTCCATGACGTTTGAAAGGTTTTCCTTTAAATGACCTTGTGCGTCTAAGCATGTTTTGTCCAGTTTTACAAGTTCATTTTGGATGAAATTTATGTGGGAGGTCCTAAACTCGTATAGAACATGTTTGGATTGTAAAATTCTGGGAAAAAACCCCCAAGGACCATACGAGGATCGTTGAAGAATGACCATTCATTTGAGCTAAGGCTTTCTATACGAGGCCCCAATCGACTTAGGCAAACGACGGCTCATGCGCCAGTCAATGGGTGTCTTTGTTCAACAAATAGCCTAGGTATCTTAACATTACAAAGGGAAGTCCCTGAACCAAATGATGAGATTCTAGGACGGTCCTTTTGTGGACAAATGGTCTGTTGTTTCGCAACCGTCTGTGAGGGCCAGTTCCTGCGCAGCTTTTTGTTAATTCTAGGGGTGAAATGCTAAATTCACACCACGTCCAAATAAGTTTTTGGGAGGTTCATAAAGGGTACTTATGGTATTTTAAACATGTTTATAATACTAAAACACTTAGGAGAATTCATTGTTCAAAAACAAAAACAAAAAATATTTTTGAAATTCTATAGAACTCCATTGATGCCAAAACATGAGGAAGATCTTGCATTGGAGAAATGAGTTGTAATTATTCAAAAAACTCGTGGATTAAAACATTTAGGTATCATTTTTCATCCTTGAAACTTTATTCATCAAGGAGCCCAAGATTCAAAGTGTTTTCTAAAGCTTTTTAAAGATGAACTTGTCCAATTTTATGATCTATCCATGGGTCTTAAATTAATGGTTTTAAATAGTTGAATATTGATTTATTTGTTTTTAAATATTATTTTAACACAATTAACTTATGAACTAATGTAATTGATCAACCGTGCTTTTTAACTAATTTATAGGTTAAGTGATTTTGTCTTAATGCTTATGAATTCTAGTGTAATTTTCTAAGGGCTATCGAATGATGTAAGAATTGTATTCAATTGATTTCTAATTGGTATCATATTTATAAATATATATTAAATTTACCTTGATTCCTTGAGTATTATAGTTTATGTATCGAGACGATTTTCATGGCCATGGGTAAGGGCCTTATGGTATTGAATTGGATGATTTAGTATGGATTGAAGCAGTGAGAATGGATTGGTGGTAAGGTGACCTCATTATATTAATTTCATGTTAATTTTACTGGAATTATGATGTGATTTTCATGGTCCACTTATGGTGGCGGTTCTATGTACTTTACTTGCAATTGATGTGGCCTTTTCGGCATTAATTTATGTATTATGATGATTATGGCCTTGTCGGAAACTTACTGGAAGTATTATAATGATTTTTGTAGTGATTTATGGTAAATATGATGATTTTCTTCTACAGGTGATTAAGTGAAAGTATTTGTTCTTCTATTGATGTTGTTAAGTGATCATGTCATACTATGACGATGTCTTTTTATGTGTAGTTTTAGAGTTGATGCATGATTGTTCCTACTTCACAATAAGAGTATGTAATGGTTATAATCATGACTATATAGTAGTGGATAGTATTACCTAAAGATGATGTTTGTTGTGCCTTTGTGCTTCTACAATGACATACTAAAGGTTATATGTAAAGTATGGTGTGTCTTGTGTGGTAGACTTGTGCCCTTTACTCGATATATGCATGAAAGTGAAAATGAGATATCTTGAACCGGGACCTCTTCATAAAATGGTTCTCCTTAACCCGTAACCCTTTAATAGGGAGAATAGATACCTGGTCACCTATAAATTTCTTAAACATAGAGACATGAAATATGGGGTTATCAAGGCTAATTCACCTGGTAATTTTAACTCATAATCAACTTTCCCAACCTATTTTAACACGTCATTAAGGACCACATATCGGGGACTAAGCTTCCCATTTTTATCAAATCGGATCACCCCTTTCATGGGTGAAATATCCAAGTAGACCTAATCACCTACTTCATAGTCAAGGTCTCTTCTTCTATTATCGCGTAAGATTTTTCCAACTATAGGCTATTTTAAACCTATCCGTCTCAAGACCCTAAAAATGAACTAAGGTGTTTAGTGCCTAAAATGTGCCTTAAAACGTTATTTACTTTTTAATAAAGTGTTTTCAATATTGTATAGTTGATTTGTAGTTTTTTAGATGTCAAACGTCCAAGAACGACAAAGAAGATCAAAAGTTGGTCTTTAGCCATACTAGTGTGTTCCAGTGTGCCTTTGAATGTTTTATGTGTTGTGTTTGCTGTAAAATGATAGGTAAGGATCTTGACTTTTATGTGATCGTATTTAGGTTCGATACATCCTGGAAAGACTCCCGAAGGACCACCCAAAGGGTCCTTCAAGAGGACCCAAAGGCTTGCCAAGCACTACCTAAGTAGTGTCCAAACAAAGCCCATGAAAAGACACCTCGTAATCCACACTATGACCCGTAGACTGGGAGCATTGCTCCATACTTAGACGTGCAAGATCAAACCCAAAAAATGGAGCCTCAGTCACCATCAAAGGACGTGCATTACAACACCGTCGTTCCAATGACGGTCCATCTGTCTGCACGTCATTTGAAGTTATTGTTATGTCGTCTTCACGCTGCCATGCTAGGGGTGAATTAGGAAATTCACCCCATGTCCTAACTTAAACATGGATGGTTATTCTTGGTATCCTTAGGTACTTTAAGTCCCTTTGTAAGACTATAGTCCAATTCTAAACACACTCTTCCAAATCAAACCTTTCCCTGTCAAAAAAAACTCTCCCAAAACCCCTATTGAAGACCAAGCTCAAGAAAAACCCATGGAGATTGATTTCAAGTGCATTATTCTAATAATATCCTGGCTTCTCATGTAGTATGGTATGGTAACCCTTTATCCTTCGATAATTTTGTATCTAACGAGTACTTCAAAATGTTTTCAAACATAATACTAAAGTAAAAAAAAAAATATCTTTTAATCGAGGCACGGGTTCATTCTTAAAGTGATTAAAAAAGCATTCTAATGGTCAATATGTTATAAATAAATGGTTTTAACAAGATTTGCAATCAAACTCAATGAAGAATCCATTATCTCATTGACGTCTAAAATTATAATAAAATATGGGTCTTGTGATCTTGATTAGATGATGATTACATTATGTTTAAATTGTAATGAATTTGTTATTTTGATATTCCTTTATGTCAATTGATTATGAATTGTTTGTAATTTCTCAAGATTATCATATCTTGCATAGTTAGTATGTGTATCTATTTTCCTCTATTTAGTAGTATCAATATTTAATTGTGTTGATTTTTATGTTCCACTTATGGGTGAGGTTTTTGGATTCCTGATTTATATGTTATGATAATTGACTTGAAGGAATTAGATGCAAGATGAATTGATATAGTGATTCAATGATTATGAAGTCGATGGGTGTAACCCTTAATTCTAGTATTATGTTCTAAGTGAATTAATGTTATGTGAAGTTACATGTATAGTCTTCAATAATAGTTGTATGATTTAGGATTTTCGATGATGTTGTATATTTGTGGATTACATGTTAGGGTTAGGTGTGGTCTATATGTCTAATGATTATGAAAACTCTTGTAGAATACCCCCTACCTATTAAATCCCTACACGAATGTGTGATCAAAGTATGCTAGGAGCCTTCTATTATAATGTTGAATGTGTTCTTGAATCTTATGATGTATTGTGAGTGTTTGTAGTCTAAACTCCATAATACACTAGATGTTTTTGACTTAGGACTTTCAAGATGTTGTACATGTGTTGTGATTCTTAGACACTACACCATTTTAGGCCTACGGCCAACCTAGTAAAGTGTAGTCTAAACTAGCAATAGTGTGGCCTTAGATAAAAGGGTACACTTCTGGACTTTAGGCAAGACTTTCCAGGGGTTCCCAAATGAAGCATTACCTAGATTTTATCAACTAGGCTTAAAAGAATAGCCTAAAAGGTAAATATCCACAGTTTAATGTACCTACATAGAAACATTTACATCTCATACAACAACACTTTTAAGTGTGGCCTTTTCTATATAATGTATGACAGTAATTTTAAAGTATTGCCTTTTCTATGTAATGTATGACAACACTTTGAAGTGTAGTCTTTTGCTCATGTTATTACCACAATTTACAGTACTAAGGCTACACTTTTAAGTGTGATCATATTATTTTTGCTATAAAGTTTATGCCAGAATTTCTAATAAAAAACCACCAATATAATTTTACAATAAATAATCTCAAGCTTTAGATTGGCTCATAAGTAATTCAAATACATAGATTTGCAATAAACCTCAACACATTGTAGTCTTGTGTACTTACACATATTTATTCAACAATATTCAAAATATGTGTACACAATTGTTCAAAAAGTAATCTTACAATAGTTCAAAAACTCTTCATAATCCACTTCTATGAGATCAAATTTACTTGTAGTGACCCTTCAAATTTGACTACCTCCGTTTCCCTACACATTTAGATTTTATGAAAAATCAGATTGCAACAAAAGTAGATATTAAAATGATTCAGCTGCTAGTTGAGTGGATTTTAAATAGACATCAAAAGTAGATGTTTAGCTATTATAATTCTAGATGTTAAAGATAAACATGGAACCTTAAGAAATAACAACTATACATCCTCAATATTAATCTTCATTTAAGATCCTGATTGATTTCCAAAATCCATATTTCAAAATTTCCAGATTTCAGATTTCCAGATTCAAGATTTCCAAATTTTTTGATTCTATATTCTTGATTTCAAATTTCCAGTTTCCAAATTTTCCGATTCTAACTTTCGAGATTTCCAAATTCCAACATTACCATTCAAAAGGTCCTTTGTGGTCTGGAGAGCATTGAGGTATAAAGTTTCAACAAATGAAAAAGTGCTGAATTTTGACGGGATTCAGTGAAATGTGTTTGCTACTATCAGCAAGGGAGTGAGATAGTGGATCATACTTCATTTAGGGTAAACTATTTGATCGTTAAAGACATCTATAAGCTGCTCAACACCGTATTTCCATTCATTTAGTGGCCTATGTAGTGGACAGAAATGTGAATCTTTTAAAATTTAACTAATCAATATGAATCTTTCAATTGTATGCATACATACATAGAAGCTAACAATAATGCTATTTTTTGTCAAAGCAAAGTCATAGAAAATATAGAAAGAAGTGAAATAAGAAACAGTTATGGGGGCAATTAGGCTATTAAATAGTTAAGTGGGATTCATGATTGAAGAAGTTGTCCACTTTTTTTAGGTTGATTTTATTTACACTTACTCATTAGTTAAAAACAAAATCCCCCCCCCCATTTCAAAAAACTGCTGACCACTTACCCACTTCTTTCCACTTTCGATGTTTTGCAAAATTGTTGTTCTATATTCAAGGGACCAAATTCACTTTCTCACTTCATCAAAGTCATACAACTACTTTACTTTTGTCCTTTTATTTTCTACAATTTCACTTGACGTGTTTATGATTTTCACACTATCCAAGAATTTTAACACGTCACAAAAGATGATATTGAATCCTGAGATCGAATTAGGTTTAGTAAGTTGTTTTTAGAGATATCACAAGCATTTAAAAATTGTATTTAAAAAGTTTGATGAGAAGAAAGTAGGGACACATAGAAGGGACCAAAACTTTCTACTTTAGTTCTACCTTAAAACATGATTTAGCTTTCTCTTTTGTTTTATTAGATTGGTTTGATTTTTTTGCTTTTAGCATTGTCTTTTGTAACTTCACCTTGACTTTGGCTAATATTAGAGATATTTAAAAAGTTAGTGTGATTGATACTTTTATTAGAGATCTTTACGTAGTTAGTTATGAAGAGATTCTACGCCTAGCTCGTACAATTCTTTGAAAAAGGGAGACCAATTGAGGAAGCTTTTCTTGTCTTATTTCCTTACATATGGTACATTAGGAACGAAACTTTTCAGCTGCACCCTCCAACTCCTCTTTTGGTACCTTAAAAAAATATAGGAAGATGTTGAGGTGTGTGGATTCACTTTCACTAAAGGTTCTTAAGTGTTTATTAATGTGTGGGAAATTGGACGGTACTCAACTATATGGGAAGACCCTTTAGTATTTAATCTTGATTTATGTGTACAGGAGGATGACTAAACCTCTAAAGACAACGACTGTGCAGTTTGCATTTCTTATAAATGAATATGTATGCTTATAATTAATGTTTGAATCAACATGAAACAAAACTTAATTCAACATTTCAGAAGGAAGGGGACCATTAAGGATAACAACAATCACAGTTGTGTATATACTTCACAAATAGCTCACAATTTTGGTCAACAATATTTCAAGTGTTTCTGCAGACATAAACAAGAAAAAGACACCATTAATAACAATATTTTGACAGTCTTTGCTAAAAATATCTAAAATATCACTACCAATCATGAACTGTCCGATGGACCCACAACTACACAAACTTATAAGCAACAAAATCTACTCTTTCCACTCATAAAAACTATAATGATCTTCTTGTGCATGATAAAACTAATAGCCAACAACAACAACTAGACAAAATTGAGGAAAATAATGGTGACAGGTTCCATATAGGAGAAAGTTAGTGAAAAGCCTTAACGAACAAAGTAAATACCCTTTGAAGAATCGAATCATAAGTTGAACTTGAAGAATGTGGAATATTGTTTACTCATATAGGATATGCGCTACGTTCATCAACAAGCCAAACAAGATTATATCCAACAACCCCTTGTATATGTTGAATATTCAATCCAGGGTTGTTTTGTAGCAACTGGTTAAAAAGATGTCGCTTTTATACTATCATTTCTTCATTTTTTCATTATTTCTTCCTTTAGAGAACTAATTTTATTAGCATGCTTTTGTTTTAGCCTGTTAATTTCTTCACTTATTTTAGAGAACTTGTTGTCACTGATTTTCCATAACACCTAAGTTGGCCAGATTGTTCCTTTCCAAGGAACTACCCTAAAGGTATCATCCGCCGTTTTCCCAGAATTTTGATGATTTTGAAGTTCAGTTAGTAAAATAAAATTAACTTCCATAGTTAAAAGTAAGAACTATTTACACTCTCTACAATAAATAAGATATATGTCTGAATTAAATTCATCAATAATCCTCCTTCAGAAACTTACTGTTGCAATTTGGGTATCGGCCTTAATTTCCTTTCCCGTCTTTATACGAGTTGCAATAAAAATTTCAGGTTGTGATAGTTATTCATTGTATTCTTTTTTTGCAAAATATAAATTATATCAAATGAAATTTAAAAAATGTTTGCCTTTTATAGAAAGTATGTAAAATTAAATTCATATGTGTGCTAAGTATTACCAATTTCACGCGTACTCTTACAAAATTAATTGGTCCTATTTGATGCCTCCACTATTGATTTATCCTGTTTATATAATTCGTTTCAGTTATGACCTGTAATTAAATAAAAGAGATGTTTATATCGATAAATAAAAAAGAAAAGAATATATATGATGCAAAATATGTCAAACAATATAAATGCACTATTTTAGGTTTACTTGAACAATTGCATGTTTCCAATACTCAATCAACTTACATAATTGAGCTTTTGGAACATCTTTAAGACGTTTCCCTAGCATTTCCTCAACAGTTTTATTTTTATCAAAAACTCACTCTTTAGTTTTTTTTGTGTCGCCTCCAAGCATCACGAAGACCAGTCATCACCCACTTCTTTCCTTCTACCGAAATTAGTAATTTGGACTGTGCAAAATAAAAAAATGAAAAATGCAATTTCAAAATCGACTTGTCTTACATTGATATATTCACACATGCGCTTTTTAATATCTTTTTGAACGATATGCCAACTAATTTACATCTGATGAATCTAGGATTAATTACAATTTTTCCGATAAAATTGGTTAATTCTGACACTATCTTATTAGTTGGTCCCACTGCTTATCCTTTTTCAAATATCACTTCCTTCTTTTCTTTCAATGTTTTTGTATGAATATTCTTACATGTTGTTTTTCCTCGATCAATTTTCTGCCCCTATATCCCTACAAGAAAGGATATAAGAAATTTCCATATAATGAGTAATAAATCTTACGAGATTTAAAACATATCTTTTGTACTAAAATCAATATCAATTTTCTCGTCTACTGCACACTCATCCTCTCCGATTTCTACTTCATCCTCAATAGTATCCAATCCTTTATTATGGAGATGAATAGAAGGAGCAGGTGTATACTAGACATTAACATCTGGGTGGTTGTCTATTTTTTATCATTGCCTATGACTATCCCTTGTTGTTTCTTAAACAAATCAAGACTAGTAGGTGGTATGACTAATTTCTTCTTTACTTGTTTCTTGGCTTGTAGATCATGATCAATAAAAAGTTCTGTCTGTATCTCTTAGTCTTTCAGAAACTGTTCAACACTAATGGCTAGTAGGACCAACTTCCTCTTCACCTATTTGAAGTTTAATAGATCCCAAATTTCATGTTGTTACTCTCCATTACCCAGTTTTGTTCCAGTCACGTATAAAGAAGAAGTCACATTTTCATTTGACCACATTTGGAACCTAAAATTGGGGATAGCCAGTTTAAATTCTTTCTCCTGAATGAACTCTCTAGATTTAAATGACCTTAGTTTGTTCTGTCCTTTCCCTACAATCATATTTGCAGTAGTAAGTTCTTTCGTGCAAGATGATTGAATCACTAATTTGTGGCCAACAAATTTACTTTTTCCTTGTTGTGGAATGAAATCCTCGGAATTCTTTCATTTAAGCGCTATGGTAGGTGCTCATTCTTAGCTTTATTATTACGTTCTTTTGCAACATTTTCTCTCTTAATCTTAAATTTGTTGAGCAATTAAGAACATGAGCAGTATTGCATATCATCATCCAGATTCTTCAATGGACTTTGAGTTTTTTTAGAATTTGAACCCTTTTTCTTGTATTAAGTAGACCGACAAAATAATAATATGAAAAATTTACCGTCAAGAATCATCATAGTGGTAGATTACAAATATTGAAGACTGCTCTGTTTCAAATAAAAATATATTGGTAGATGAAATCATGGCATTCATACTTCCCTTCTACATAATAGTGTTCATACTTTCCTTATACATGTCATGTTTTCCAGTTTTCACCTTACATATCTTGATAATTCTTTACCTCACTCATCCATATACTTATTCAAAAACCAAAAGTTGTACATAAGGAAACACCAGCAGTTTTTATAGTTGTTGCACTGTCTTTGGCAGTATATGTTTAAAACATAGCTTTTTTGACAGGGCTTCTAATGATGCATCTATTTTTCTAAGTAAAAAAATTGGATTTTCTTTTTTCAACGTAATATTAACCTAGGACTGCAAAAATATTTCGCTACTTATATCAAATAATTCTGAAATTTTATTTTTTCTGATAGTCGTCCAACAGTTGTTAAAATTTCAGAGACTAAAGTAAAGATTAAATAAGTTATAAGCAAGGCTGTTGCCATAGATAAAGAAGCCTATTAAATGTTTAAGGCAATTGGATACTTCCAATAAGGCAATTGGTTCAATTGATAGTAAATGATACCATTTTCATCTTCGAGTAAGTAGCAATTTAACCTTAAGATAAAAATAAGACAACAAGGTTTTGAAATGCAAGAATACTTTTATAATAAGCAAAGGACATTCAACCATCAACACCAATAAGCGAGGCCAAACAGAAACAACAATAACAGTTTTGTTTAAACAATATATAAAATAAGTTAAAAATTAATTTAAAAAAATTCAGACAATATTCAAATTAAGATACCTAATATATCCTTCAACCTCGTCACAGTTTTGTAATAAGTATGCATGTGCCTGACTAAGTGACTTGTCATCTAAAGTTAATGTGTCACGACCCAAAATCGAGCCGCGAGTGGCACCCACACTTATCCTACTATGTGAGCGAACCAACCAATCTAACCCCAACATTTCAAACATAATGAACAAAATACAATGCGGAAGACTTAAACTCATTAATGAAAATCAATTCAATAACTTCTAAAAACTCAACATCTATTATTCCCCAAAATCTGGAAGTCATCATCACAAGAACATCTATCCTCAAATTACTAAAACTAAGAGTATCTAAGAAAGCTAAAATAAGTAAAAGCTAGTCCATGCCGGAATTTCGAGGCATCAAGACATGAAAAGGAAGATCCAGTCTAAGCTAGAAGCATTAGTTCACCCTGAAATCCGGTGTAATGAAGACTGGCTAGAGTTGCGGTTGAGTTGAAGACGACGGTACGTTTGCTGCACTCCACAAATAACAAAGAAAGAAACATACAAGTAGGGGTCAGTACAAAACACAAGTACTGAGTAGGTATCATCGGCCAACTCAAAATAGAAAACAGTTTATATCAGATAATATCATAAATCGACTACAATACTCAACATGTATCAACAACAAGTACTATAATCATTAATAAGTACGCCAAGTACACCCATGAGGACTCAAGCCTGACTACCATACTCATTTGGGAAATAGGTTCATTAAATTGAGTATATTAACATATTTCAAGATTCATTCTCTTTACTATCCAGGTGTCGGAACGTGACACTCCGATCCTCATCATACTTTCCTGGTGTCGGAACGTGACAATCCGATCCTCATCATACTATCCTGGTGTCGGAACGTGACACTCCGATCCATATTCTATCCTGGTGCCGGAACGTGACACCCGATCCATATACTATCCTGTTGTCGGAACGTCACACTCCGATCCATTTTCTATCCTGGTGCCGGAACGTGACACTCCGATTTATATTCTATCCTGGTGCCGGAACGTGACACCCGATCCTCTATTATTATCCTGGTGTCGGAACGTGACACCCGATCCCCTAATCTCACTACCTTCGTTCATCAAGCCTTCTTTTATACCAAGGCATCATCATTAACAAAGTAGATTAGGGTTTTTCAAGATTTAGGATTCAATAGCCTCATCATGCTTATTTTATCACAATTATATAATCACATTCATGCAAGCATACAATTAAGCATATAGAAGGGTTTACAATACTACCCAATACATATCATTTGCTATTAAGAGTTTACTACGAATAGCATAAACCATAACCTACCTCCACCGAAGATTCGTGATCAAGCAAGCAAATTCCCCAAGCTTTGCTATCCTCTTCGTTCCTTTCTCTCGATTGATTCTCCCTATTTTTGTTCTTTCTATTTTTCTTATTCAAACACTCTTTTCTTTTACCCTAATTAGCATATAATTATGTATAAAGATGGTAAAAGTAACCCACTATTTAATTCAAGGTTATCTCTTTTAACCCCCAAGTAATTGAATTATTAATATTAAACCACTAACTTGATAATTATAAGCAGGAATAGTCCAAAACGCCCCTTAAAATATTTAACAGAAATTCGACCCAGTCAGGGTTTATGCAGCCTGTGATGGCCCGTCGTGCCTGCGACGGTCCGTCCTGCTGCTTCCGTCACGGAGTTCAGAGACTAAATTTCACTAAGGGTCTGTGACGGATCGTCATGCCTGTGACGGTCCGTCCTGCCATTTCGTCGCGAAGTTTAGAGAGTCAATTTCAGTACCCAAATTTCAGAATTGTAAGTGTATTGGAAAGAGACCCCCTCAACGGTCCGTCGTGCCCATGACGGTCCGTCGTGGGATCCGTTGACTCAGCCAGTTTTTCAAAAATAAAAATCTGCTGCTCTAAACGACTAAATAGGTCGTTACAATAGATACCAATTTACCCATCGTTCGTCCTCGAACGATCAGAAGAAGAAAAACAAGGGCAAAACGGAGTACCTGAATCTGTAAACAGGTGTGGGTATCTTTCTTGCATATCAGCCTCCTTCTCCCAAGTGGACTCTTCAACCGGTCGATTCTTCCATTGAACCTTGACGGATGCAATCTCCCTTGACCTCAGCTTGTGGATTTCTCTATCTAAAATAGCAACAGGCTCCTCCTCATAAGACAAATTCTCATCGAGAAGAACTGAATCCCAACAAATGATGTAGTGTCCATCCCCATGGTATCTTTTCAACATAGACACATGAAATACCGGATGCACTCCTCACAGCCCTGGAGGCAAGGCTAATTCATAAGCCACCTCCCCTACTTGCTTAAGTACTTCAAATGGTCCAATATACCTTGGGCTTAGCTTACCTCTTTTACCAAACCGCATCACCCCTTTCATGGGCGAAACCTTCAGCAAGACTTGCTCACCCTCCATAAACTCCAAGTCTCTAACCTTTCGATCCGCATATTCCTTCTGCCTACTTTGAGCCGCTAAAAGCTTTTCTTGAATACATTTCACTTTATCTAACGATTCCCTCAGAAGGTCAGTACCCCAAGGTCTAACCTCAAATGCATCAAACCAACCAATGGGAGATCTACATGTCCTCCCATACAGTGCCTCAAATGGGGCAATACCAATGCTTGAGTGATAGCTATTGTTGTAGGAGAATTCTGCTAAAGGTAAGAAGCTATCCCAATGGCCACCAAATTCTGTCACACATGCACGAAGCATATCCTCCAACACTTGAATCGTTCGCTCAGACTGACCATCAGTCTGAGGATGGAACGCGGTACTAAGGTCCAACCTATTACCCAATTCCACATGCAATGTTTTCCAAAACATAGAAGTAAACTGCGTACCTCTATCTGATATGATGGAGAGTGGAACCCCATGCAATCGAACAACTTCCGAGATGTAAAGTTTGGCTAACTTCTCTGCATTTTAAGTCACCTTGACCGGAATGAAATGAGTAGACTTAGTTAACCTATCAACAATCACCCACATAGAGTCATACTTACCCATTGTCTTTGGAAGACCAACCATGAAGTCCATTGCGATTCTCTCCCACTTCCATTTCGGAATGGGCATTCTCTGAAGTGTTCCTCCGGTCCTCTGGTGTTCATATTTAACTTGCTGACAATTTAGACATTTGGCAACAAAATCAACAATGTCTGGCTTCATTCTACTCCACCAAAAGTGTTGCTTTAGGTCACTGTACATCTTGGTTGCACCAGGATGTATAGAATATCCGGAACTATGAGCCTCTGTAAGAATAGTGTGGATCAAATTATCAACACCGGGCACACATACCCTTCCCTTAATTCTCAAAACACCTTCCTCATCAATTATTGCCTCTTTAGCCTCTCCTCACAACACCATATCCCGAATTCGACTTAGTTTCTCATCATCAAACTGTTTTCCCTTGATCTTGTCAAGAAAAGAAGATCTCGCCTCCACACAAGCCAAAAATCCTCCCTTCTCATTTACTTCTAGCCTCATAAAGTCATTAGCCAAGTTTAGGATTTCTCTAGCCAACGGGCGTCTAGGAACTTGCAAATGAGCTAGACTTCCCATTCTTCCTGCCTTTCTACTTAAAGCATCTGCCACAACATTAGCTTTTCCCGGATGATACAAGATGGTAACATCATATTCCTTCAGTATTTCCATCCACCTCCTCTGTCTCAAATTCAAATCCCTCTTAGTAAAGACATACTGTAGGCTACGATGATCTGTATAGACTTCACACTTAGCCCCATATAGATAGTGTGTCCATTGCTTTAATGCAACCACTACCGCAGCCAACTCCAAATCATGGGTCGGATAGTTGCGTTCATGCACCTTTAATTGCCTCGAAGCATAAGCAATTACATTCCTCTCTTGCATTAGCACTGCACCCAAAAAAGAATAGGATGCATCACAATAAACAATGAAGTTCTTACCCTCTACTGGCAAGGTAAGGATAGGTGCAGTAGTCAGCAAGGTCTTGAGTTTCTGAAAGCTTTCCTCACATTCATCCGACCATACAAATGGAACATTCTGCTTAGTCAAGTTCGTCAATTTGGAAGCAATGGAAGAGAATCCCTTGACAAATCGACGGTAATAGCTAGCTAAACCAACAAAGCTCCTAATTTCTGACACATTAGTAGGTCTTACCCAATTCTTCACTGTCTCAATCTTAGAAGGATCCACCATCACTCCATCCTTAGAAACCACGTGCCCCAAGAAGGACACTGAATCTAGCCAAAACTCACACTTGGAGAATTTGTCATAAAGCCTTTTCTCCCTTAATACTTCCAACACAATTCTCAAATGCTCCTCATGTTCCTTCTCACTCTTGGAGTATATCAGTATATCATCAATAAATAAGATCACAAAGAGATCCAGATATGGCTTAAAAATCCCGTTCATCAAGCTCATGAAAGCAGCAGGGGCATTCGTAAGACCAAAAGACATCACTACAAATTCTTAATGCCCATACCTGGTTCGAAAAGCAGTCTTTGGCACATCCGTTGCCCGTATTTTCAATTGATGATAACCGGATCTCAAGTCAATCTTAGAGAAGACACAAGCACCTTGTAACTGATCGAACAAGTCATCAATGCGAGGAATAGGATACTTGTTCTTAATAGTTACCTTGTTCAACTTCCGATAGTCTATGCACATCCGAACACTCCCATCCTTCTTCTTCACAAATAACACCGGAGCACTCCAAGGAGATGCACTTGGTCTAATGAAGCCTTTACTTAACAACTCTTCAAGTTGGGCCTTTAAATCCCTTAACTCCGCTGGGTCCATCCTATAAGGGGGTATGGAAATGGGGCGAGTACCCGGTTCCAGATCAATGCAAAAATCAATATCTCTATCCGGTGGCATACCAGGAAGGTCTGCAGGAAACACATCCAGAAACTCACGGACTACCGAAACTGACACAATTGAAGGTACTTGGGTAGTATCATCCCTGAGGTGTGACAAGAACGCTAAACACCCTTTACTAACCATTCTCTTAGCTCAAAGATAGGAGATCATACGTACTGGAGTGGAAGTGTAGTCACCCTCCCACACTAACGGATTTGTCCCAGGCTTGGCCAACGTTACAGTTTTAGCATTACAATCTAAGATTGCAAAATTCGGAGAAAGCCAAGTCATACCCAGAATTACATCGAAATCCACCATCTCTAAAATAACCAAGTCTACATGAGTATTACTCCCCACAAAAGTCACCAGACAAGACCTATATACCTTTTCAACTATCACAGACTCACCCACCGGAGTAGAAACACGAATAGGCATGTCAAGCAATTCACAATGTAAATTAAGACCAGTAGCAAATGAGGACGATACATATGAAAATGTGGAGCCAGGATCAAATAATACAGAAGCCATGCAATCACAAACCAAAAGATTACTTGTGATAACAGCATCAGATGCCTCCGCTTCAGACCGCCCGGGGAAAGCGTAACAATGGGCCCTATCACCTGTCTGCCCGTTGCCCCTACCATGTGGTGTTGTAGTGGCTCCAGTTTTCCCGTCACCCCGGCCGTTTTGGTGACCACCATTACCTCGACCACCACGTCCTCCAGAATGACGGCCTCTTCCATGACCACCTCTACCTCTGGCTATGAGAGGTCTGTAACTCTGTTTTGGACAATACCTCTTAATGTGTCCAGTCTCCCCGCATCCATAAAACTCTCTGGATTCAAGCATCGGTATCTGTGAGAATGACGAAGTTTGGGTATAACCTCCAACCTCAGAGAAATGTTGACCGGTCTGAGGTGGACCCCCAACTACAGTCTGTAGTGAAGACTGAATGGGTCGGGCGGGATAACCTCCTGAACCCTGCCCTCTGGAGTAAGAAACATTAAACTCACCTCCCTTACAAAACCTTTTTGATGTCGATGCCATGGTGAAGTCATCTGGCTTCACTCCCTCTACCTCTATCACGATGTCTACCACTTCCTGAAAGGATTTTGCTGTAGCCGCTCCCTGTAAGGATGAAATCCGCAAATCTGACCTCAACCCCTTCACGAAACGGCGAATCTGCTCTTGTGGACTGAAACAAAGCTGGGTGGCATACCTAGATAATGCATGAAACTTAGCCTCATACGCAGTCAATGACATCTTGCCTTGCTCTAGGCTCAAGAACTCATCTCTCCTCCTATCCCTCAAGGTCCGGGGGATATACTTCTCCATAAACAAGCTAGAGAATGACGCCCAAGTCAAAGGTGGTGCCTGTGCGGGTTGACACTCAACATGTGACCGCCACCACATTTTGGCATTTCCCTGAAACTGATAGGTTACAAACTCAACGCCAAATCATTCCACTATGCCCATTTTATGTAGTAACTCATGGAAATCAACCAGAAAATCGTAGGCATCCTCAGATTCAGCACCCTTGAAGACTGGAGGTTTCAATTTCAAGAACTTACAGAAAAGTTCATGCTGATCGTTTGTCATTATAGGCCCTGTAGTCAAACGAGGAAACATGCCTATTTCAAATGAGTCATCCATGCGGGGAGCCTCAGCAGCGGCATGTCGTACTTCCGGAACCTGAGGTGCTGGTGCAGAAAACACTGGAGGTGTCTGTCCTTGATCATATAACCCGCTAAGATAAGCAAGAACCTGATTAATCATCTCTGGGGTAGGTTGGGGTGGTAATTCTCCATTCTGCACTTGTTCATTCTCCCCTTCCTCACCCTCTCTTATCACTTCCTCAGTCGGTGGAGGAGTCACCGCCCTAGTACTAGTTGGGCTAGGTGCTTGTCCTCTTCCTCTAGAGGACGTCCTCCCACGACCTCTACCACGGCCTCTTGCCACTGCTCCTTTCGGAGCTACAGCCCCAGTGGCTGGCTCAGACGCATCTTGTCTTGCCGGTGTTGGTGTTGGCGCCGCTGTTGCTCTAGTTCTAACCATCTGCGAAATAGAGTGAAGATGGTCAGATACCAATTTGTATCACCTAGATACCAATTGGATTAAAGTAATAGCACGAAAGAAAGAAAGAAAGAATGGAATTTTCCAAATGTCTTATAGCCTCTCAAAGAAAAGTAAAGGCGTCCCCCTACCGTTCCTTAAGACTCTACTAGACTTGTTCTTGTGTGATGAGACCAACGAACCTAATGCTCTGATACCAAGTTTGTCACGACCCGAAACCGAGCCGCGAGTGGCACCCACACTTATCCTACTATGTGAGCGAACCAACCAATCTAACCCCAACATTTCAAACATAATGAACAAAATACAATGCGGAATACTTAAACTCATTAATGAAAATCAATTCAATAACTTCTAAAAACTCAACATCTATTATTCCCCAAAATCCGGAAGTCATCATCACAAGAACATCTATCCTCAAATTACTAAAACTAAGAGTATCTAAGAAAGCTAAAATAAGTAAAAGCTGTCCATGCTGGAATTTCGTGGCATCAAGACATGAAAAGGAAGATCCTGTCCAAGCTAGAAGCATTAGCTCACTCTGAAATCCAATGTAATAAAGACTGGCTAGAGTTGCGGTTGAGTTGAAGATGACGGTACGTTTGCTGCACTCCACAAATAACAAAGAAAGAAACATACAAGTAGGGGTCAGTACAAAACACAAGTACTGAGTAGGTATCATCGGCCAACTCAAAATAGAAAACAGTATATATCAGATAATATCATAAATCGACTACAATACTCAACATGTAGAAACAACAAGTACTATAATCATTAATAAGTACGCCAAGTACACCCATGAGGACTCAAGCCTCACTACCATTCTCATTTGGGAAATAGGTTCATTAAATTGAGTATATTAACATATTTCAAGATTCATTCTCTTTACTATCCTGGTGTCGAAACGTGACACTCCGATCCTCATCATACCATCCTGGTGTCGGAACGTGACACTCCGATCCTCATCATACTATCCTGGTGTCGGAACGTGACACTCCGATCCATATTCTATCCTGGTGCTGGAACGTGACACCCGATCCATATACTATCCTGGTGTCGGAACGTGACACTCCGATCCATATTCTATCCTAGTGCCGGAACGTGACACTCCGATCCATATTCTATCCTGGTGCCGGAACGTGACACCCGATCCTCTATTACTAACCTGGTGTTGGAACGTGACACCCAATCCCCTAATCTCACTACCTTCGTTCATCAAGCCTTCTTTTATACCAAGGCATCATCATTAACAAAGTAGATTAGGGTTTTTCAAGATTTTGGATTCAATAGCCTCATCATGCTTATTTTATCACAATTATATAATCACATTCATGCAAGCATACAATTAAGAATATAGAATGGTTTACAATACTACCCAATACATATCATTCGCTATTAAGAGTTTACTACGAATAGCATAAACCATAACCTACCTCCACCAAAGATTCGTGATCAAGCAAGCAAATTCCCCAAGCTTTGCTATCCTCTTCGTTCCTATCGATTCTCCCTCTCTTTGTTCTTTCTATTTTTCTTATAGAAACCCTCTTTTCTTTTACCCTAATTAGCATATAATAAAGTATAAAGATGGTAAAAGTAACCCACTATTTAATTCAAGGTTATCTCTTTTAACCCCCAAGTAATTGAATTATTAATATTAAACCACTAACTTTATAATTATAAGCAGGAATAGTCCAAAACGCCCCTTAAAATATTTAACAGAAATCCGACCCTGTCAGGGTTTACGCAGCCTGTGACGGCCCGTCGTGCCTGCGACGGTCCGTCCTGCTGCTTCCGTCACAGAGTTTAGAGACTAAATTTCACTAAGGTTCTGTGACGGCCCGTCATGCCTGTGACGGTCCGTCCTGCCATTTCGTCGCGAAGTTCAGAGAGTCGATTTCAGTACCCAAATTTCAGAATTCTAAGTGTTTTGGAACGAGACCCCCTCGACGGTCCGTCGTGCCCATGACGGTCCGTCGTGGGATCCGTTGACTCAGCCAGTTTTTCTAGAATAAAAATCTGCTGCTCAAAACGACTAAACAGGTCGTTACATAATGGATCATTTTTCTTTGCTCCTAAGGGAACTGCTTTGTAAGGAAACAAAGTCATATTTTTCTGTATCACTTTGGTCACATTCATCATTTTTCTTGGATCTTCAATAAATCATATATGCACATCCCTACATAGATAATTGAGAATAAATTCATTCAATCTATTCTAACTCATTTCTCTGCTATGCAACATTTTTGATAACGTCTATTCCGGTTGTATGATTTGAATGTACCAATTTCTCTTTCTGTGGAATACATCCATCTTTTTTGAACTGGAATTCCTAATCTTACTTCAATTTCCAAATGAATAATTATATCAAAAAATTGAGGAAAAATTTGCTCCAACTAATTTATTGTTTCTATGATCTCTTCTTTTAAGAAATCAAAGTCCTCCAATTTGATTACTTTTTGACAAAAAAGATGGAAGAAGGAACTAAGAAAAATCAAACAAATACCAAAATATTAAGGAAGAATGCTTTTAATTTGTATTGGAAACAAGTACATGAAATGGACATCATGTGTTTTATAATTAGACATTTTTCATTCATCTGTTTGCACACACCTAGATATATTTGAGGCACTACTATCAGGTAGCTTCGGTGTCTTTACAACTCCACAAAAAAATGATTTCTCTCCATTTGTCATTAAGAAGCATGCCTTTTCAAACTTTGTTCGCTTACTACCTTCGTATCTTTTAGATTAAATTTCTTCCTGATTCTCATACCTTTCAAATAATATCGGGAATTTGCATTTTTTTTCCCCAGAAATATCCAATGAGTTCCAAAAATTCTATCAACTATGTTCTTCTCTATGTGGTTTACATCAAGTTTGTGGCATAACAAGTTTGTTTTGCAATAAGCTAATTCAAAAAAGATTGACCTTATTTTCCATGGGCCATCATTTGATGTCTTTCTCTTCTTTCCAAACACATTTTCAAACTCTTGTAAGCTATTAAGAACATTAAAACCCTTTAATAAATATGGAGGAGCCCTTAATTAAGTTTTTCCATTGAAATAACTTTTGTTTGATCTCTATGGATTATACTTGGGTGAAAAACACGATGATACATCTAGCACATTTTTTGACTATGTTTAAGATAGGGAGAATTAGTGCTATAGTTACAACAAGGGAAAGAAAACTAACCTTTTGTACTACATCAAAATAACATAGCATATGCAGGAAAGTCATTGATTATCCACATAAGAGCTGCCCACATTTGAAAAGTTTGATTTCATGAAACATCATATGTTTCAACAACAGAATTCCACAATAGTTTTAACTCATCTATTATTGGTTACAAGTAAATATCATTGTAATTTTTGAGGTGATCACGACCTGGGTATAAGTAAAAAATTAAAGAATACTCCGATTTCATGCACATCTAAGGCAATAAATTATATACCATCAATATAACTGGCCATGTGCTATGTGATATACTCATACTACGAAATGGATTGAACCCATCACTTAACAAGCCAAGTCTCACATGCGAGAATGTAGTGCAAAATTTTGATGCAATCTATCAAAATCATTCCATTCTAGACCATAAGAAGGATGCCTTAACTATCCGTCTTTAGAACGCTCCTCGTCATGCCACCTCAAAGAATCTTTCGTCTTTGAGCTCATAAATAGTCTTTTGAGTCGAGGAATTAATGGAAAGTGTCTCAATGTCTTTGATGAAACTCGATGTTGTTTGTTTGGAAGCACAAGCTCATGATAAATTTCAGGAGAATTGATATATCGTGAAGCTCCATAAGTATGAGAAAATTCATCATCCTTATGATCATTCCTTAACAACATGCAATCATTTGGACATGCATTAATTTACTCATAATCAACACGAAGATTCTTCACCAAAGACTTGGTTTTATTGTTATACGGAGGAATCTTCAACTCGGGCATCGCCCCTTTTAATAACTGAAAAAGAGAAGTGAATGATTCATTGCTCCATCTATGTAGACATATTAACAAATATAAACGATACGTGAATGATAATTTAGAGAATCTTGTACAGCCAGTATATAATTTTTTGTTTGCCTCGTCATGTAAGTTATATAATTTCTTGGCATCTTCAAATGGACCATCATAAAATCCTTTACCTAGTGCAACATATCTAAATAGATCATTCAACAAACCATCAATATCATCATGCCAGCACCCATATCATCATCAACATTCAACTTAATATTCCATTCCCTGTGATTGATCCATTTGGTAACCCTTAAAAAATCCATAGCATATTAGATGATCATACACTACATTCCTTGGTGTCCAACAAATATTACAATATTTTGCATATGGACATTGAATTTCCTCTCCTATTGAATCTTCATAAGCGTAAGAAAAATCTAGGAAGGATCAACACCAAGAATATACTCTTTGCTATACATTACTATTTTCATCCAATCCTTGGATGGGATATTTCAATCCCTAATAGATCAAGATATTAAATATATAATATTTTATCAAGAATCATTAACTCAATAACTACTTCACAAATATGTTTATAAGTCACGCGTAAGTTATCTTAATTATGCGTTATAAAATGATAAAAGTTTCTTACCTATTCATTGCATTTGTGCTATGCCAAATTAAACCTTCAGGACACCATAAATGTTTTTGAATGTTTATAATACTAAGAAGAAAAAAAGATACAATTAATACGATAGACACAATTAAGAAAGAAAGATACTAATAGGATAGACACAATTAAATGAACTAATCAAGATTAAGAAATTCTTTGGAGAAGAAGGTTCAAGTTTTAAACAACATTTTAAAGAAGTTCAAATACTTTATGTAGAAGACCAAAAGTACAATATATTGTGAAAATTTCTTACATGTCATAAAGAACATAAACTGTAACTCTCCAAGTATATTTAAAAAGGTATTGTCCGCTTTGGACCTAGTTAGTATTTTATAATGTTAGTAGAATGCACTCATTGAGAACGTACATGATGACATCACTGTTTTAAGAAGCATTCTACAGTAAAGATATATATATATATATATATATATATATATATATATATATATATATATATATATATATATGAGTGAGAGAAAGGGAAACAATGGGTTATTGCTAAAGCAATTGGTGCTCGAATATAAATCCTCGGGCCTCTATTCCTCGAATATTGAAGTAATAAAGTTGAGATCGAGTCAGCTAATTTTTATCCATCTACAGATCTAATATTATTTCCCACGTGTTATATAGAATTAAAGCACATAAGATAAAATTAGGACCTTTCTAGTAAGACTCTATCCAAAAACGAGGATCAAGCCATTGAAGAAGCTTTTTTGCATGGGAAGCCCTTATAGTAATTTGATTACTATATCCTTGGTGCGAAGACAAATCCATCATGATAATCCTTGTTCTATCTTCTCTAACCCCCTCAAAAGATCCTACATACTTCAAACATTACCATATGTGATCTGCATGTCATTTGCTATTAAGAACTATTACTCTTTTATGGAAGTAATTGCAAGAGGGGATGCTGTTGTACATCATGAGGCTTTTAGTTTCCATAGAATGTTATGCAAACTCTTTGTGTACCTTATACCTTCAAAACACAATTACTACCCTTGTTAATACTGCTGATAACCTGCAAGCATAAATTAAGATGATACATTTTAGGTTTTAGTACACATGTAGCCTGTAGGAAAAGCTCAAAAACAAACTACTGGAAAATTAAGTTCTATCAAGTTATCACAAGTATAATAAACGGGTTGACAAAGCTAAAGAGGACCAATAGATTTACAAAAATTCAGATCTCCCATTGTTTCTTTGATTAGAATTGATTTAGTGAACCTAATAAATTTGTATACCATAAAGAGGCATCATCAAATACAAGGTAAGTTTGTATACACACATATATCCACCAAACAACCCACAAATACCTTAAACTATTTATTATACTAACTACATACACTAGTTTTGAACCATAAAAACTGCCTTAGGAACAAAGACAAAAAAATCTTTAAAATAATCACAGAATCTAACACTATAGACACTACAATGCATCTCAATTGATTAACATTATATGATAATACAGATGCCTCATTACCCGAAACCATACGCAATATATTCTTGTTGAGAAATCATAGCTAAACACACTATCTCTTACACGCAACATATTATATGCACGATACTAATTTAAACATTTTTCAATCATTTTCTATGGAGTACAATATAACCAATCTTATGATTCCTTTATGGAGGGATGTGCAGACGTATCTATTCCAACGTGTACACAGAGAATTATTAGCAGACAAACCATTCGGCACAGTACAAGTACATCTCTTACTGTTGTATTCTACTATTAACTCCTCGAGAATGTTACGCTATATTGACTATTTGAAGGTACTTCACTGATTGTTAATGTGAACTGTTCTAGTTGTATTGTTAGTTTTATTAGTCAATATAGGTGACTTCAGTAACTTTCTTTTATTGCCACATTAGGAAGTTGCGACAAATGCAGGAGCTAAAGAGAGATTGGAAAATGCCTGTGATAAAATTTTGCAGTTGCAATTGTTTGAGAAAAAAAGTTATTTGATGTAAAATACCACCTTTACTTTTAAATTCTTACTTTGATGTGAACTTAGTGAGATAAAAATAGTCATAAATGCTACAATGAATCCCTTCGAAGCATTTGGTAGTGTGCTTATTTGGCTATATGATTTTCTTTTAGGAAGTATTGTATGAAGACTAAAGTCTAATATTCTTTTCACAGAAACTAGAGATTCATATCTTTACAAAAAAATAATTAACAAGATCTCACTATTTCTAATTAAAAGCAAGGAAAATGATGTTGGACCGTTATTAGTTGTACACTCGAAAACCAAACTAGATCATTTAATTGCAGGGTACTTCACACATATAAATTAAAAAAAAATTGGATGATACAATAAAAAAATTCCGTGGGATAAAACCGCTATGTCTATGTCAAAGATGAACAAAGTCTTCACCTTAGATGCTTCACTTTACTTCAACAACATATACAATAACATATACACATAAACCTGTATTCGATATATGAGTTTAGTATTTGGGTATCCAATACTGATAATGTCTACCCCCAATCTAATGTGACAGGATGATAAAAGACATTGAATTTTTGCCCTACAAAATACAGTGTCAATAGTTCACCGTCATTCTATAGTATGAGGAGCGGACAAAAAAAAGTAAAAAACCCTAACTATAGTGTGTTCATTTACAAAATGCATAAATGTGTATTCGGAAGTTCTCTTCAATCTTCTCAAGGTTTACCCATATTTACAATATAGCCTTTTACTTGTATCCTTATAAAAGAAAAATCTTGTCTGCTTAATATACTAAGGCTAACTTTCACATTCATTTTTTTTTCAATTTCCTAAACTACTTTGGAATTTCATCTATAACAACCCCAAACTAATTAATTAATTTGAAACACAAAACAAATATTCAATCAATTCAATGCTTTTAGTATTAGATGATTATTAGAGAGTAAGAAGAAATTAAAACTGTACGATATTGGTACTTACTCTTGACAAAATTGGTTCTTCATCATATGTTCTCAAATTCTTCGATCAATCCTCTGTTCGTCAGCAACAGCTAAGCTCAGCTCAGCTCCTCCGATATTAAGGTCCTCAAATTTTCAGCTCCTCCGATTTTCGTCTTAGCACTTTAGTCTTCATCTTCCTCTGTTCGATCTTCACTATCTTATCGTCGATTTGAAGTTCTAGAGAATAAAAATTGTGTGGATTTTTAAGATAGGAACGGATTGCAGCTACCGTTCTAGGGAAGAGAAATAGCCCGAATTTATAATCTGATTCTAAGATATGAATGTTTTTAATAATGTTTTATCACATATTTTTTGTCCAATAAAAATACGGGAGGGAGATTAGAATATATTGGAGGGAATCTAATGTTTTAGTGAAACATTTTAGTCCACACTTCTAAAATGTTGTTTTTACAATTATAAAAATAGGACCCTCTAAAAGTTTGGCGATATATATATATAATTGTTGCCATTGATTTCATATGATGGCAACACTTATAAAGTGTAGCCTATACCATTAAAGGGTACACTTTATAAGTGTTGCCAATATTATTGTTGCCAAAAGTTAAAAATTTAGGCTACATTTAAAATGAGTTCCCGAAAATATTTTAGGCAACACTTTTCAAGTGTTGCTCTAATTTAGTATAGCGACAGGCCTAAAATGGTGTAGTGAGAGGGTGGCTTCCTCAATACTTTATTATATCCATTATGTGATTATCTTGACCAATGTACACACACACACTTCATGCATATATAGGAGTGGCACATATTCATGATTACTAAGAATGGATAGTTCTCCTATGCATCATTACCTATTTCTATGCATGTAAAGTATATGATTAATGAAGTTATGAACATGTGTGTCTAGAGGTGTTTATATGAGGGTAGATCTCACATATGTATGCACACACGAATGATTGTATTAAAAGTAGGTTCTACTATAAAAGGACATTGTAATCTTTGGAACCTTTGAGTTATATGAGTATGAAGGAGAGAGTTCCAAAATCCTACCTTATGAACTAATGTACTAAATGATTAAATATGTTTAAAAGTTATGTTTGAGATTAGCACTGAGTGAATATAAAAAATGAAAGTGGATCTTCGCCTTTAGTAAGTCTAGCTTCCTACAAGAGAACCTTCACGTACAATAAATTGGTATTCCCAACATAGATGTTGTCTGACGAGATGAAAACCTCAACGTATAGAAAGTCAAGGTTTCTTGTCATTACCGCGGAACACACCGTAGAAGAAAGATGGCGTATTTGACCTCTTAAAGGTCTTATGCAAGCCCATAGTTATCATTCATCGCATTGTGATAGCTAAATTGGAAGAAAATTAAAAGTTTTTGTGCCACTTCATATGAAAGAAACATCACTTCAAATATATAAAATATTATAAGTACATATTTAGACTCTAGTCTATTTATGCCATCATAGACTCAACATCATAAGTTTATAGTAAGGACACGGACGTTATAACATATTACATAACAATTCTATTTACAAGACTTTTCAGTAACCCATATGTTGACATTGGACATCCTTGAATCTTAAGAATTCCTTTTGCCTATGTTGGGGAAACACATAGCAAAATCCTCAATCATAGAAATATCATTTTAAGCATTACATAGCCTAAACTTTGTGTAAAAAGGTAAATAAGAATGAAGTTACTACAAAAATACACAAAGTATGACAACCATGCAAAAACATGCATCTAAAAAGGGACTTTTTCCATGAATCATACCTCATGCCTTTTTGAAAAAACTTCATATAACTTTGATACAATAGTATTTATACAATTCACGTACTTCATGTAGGTATATTCGAAGGCCAACCATCATATAATATAACACATAGAATTTATGTGACATTTGGGGTCACGTTACAATAACAATTTTTCACTTTATAGTAATCTTCCTTCCATTTAATTCCTTAACTTCCCAAGTACCTTTGTGGTGATATTCAGCATCACCTTAAGGTCATAATGAAAGCATACATACAACTTATATAACTAATATATACCGTCATAGAAACATAACACACCATAAGACACCTTCAAGTCAAGACCTTAAAGACGTTACAGTGAACTCTAATAACTTTGCACATATACTAATTTCACTTCATATTGAACATGATGATACCTTACTCACAATCCAAATATAATTCTACTAATGCAATGTACATGTTGTAACACTTCGAAAATCCAAGACATGTTCTAGACCCTAACATAAGTGTCATGAGGTATAGACACTGTTTTAATGTCCATTTGAATGAATATAAGTTATTTAATAAGTCTATAAACCAAAACCTCCAAGAACATCCATGACGTCCGGAAACTAGTTCAAGGAGGTACTAGCGTGCCTTAGCCTATTTGATTAACTTTTAGAAGTCCACAATGAAAATTGGTGGAAGTGTGTCTAACACTTGTATAAGTTGATTCATAGCTGAAACTTATTGGTACGACACCCAATGTACAACCCAATATCCTTTCAGGAGGACACTTTTGTTTTAGTGTCAAAAGGACTGATTAGGCAGCGTGCACCCATAAGGGGAGTCGATGGAGCGTGTGTGGATCGACGGGGCGTCAATGTTATCCGTAGACCAAACATAGACATTTATGATAATGGAACATTTGAACCATTCTCTGAATGAAGCAACAAATGTGTAGCTCGGAAGAAGGAGTTGGCTGTCGATTGACACACGATCCGTCGATCATTGCGTCGTCTATAAGGGCCGGATTTTCTGCACATTTTTATTTTCTTCCAATTAATTAATTGAAGTGTAAGTTACTTATTTGGGGGGTTATGGAGGTCAAATTCACTTAGTTAACACCCTATATAAAAGTCCTAACCTAATTAAGGCTACTAAAAACTCTCAAAACACACAAACCCAAGTTGTCTTCCTTCTCTCTTCTTTCTCTCACTAGTGAAGAACTCCATTAAAGACCAAGATAAGGGAGGGTATAAGATCTGAAAAGATTCAAGTTTCACCATCAATCGTCATCAATTATCAAGGTATGTTATATCTTTCACATTTGAGACCCCTTTCCTCAAAGGGTTCCATCAAATTGATTTCCAAAGTTGGGTTTTCAAGTGGTTTCATTTAATCTCGATAATAATGTTATGAATTGATTTTTTTATGATTTCATGTGGATATTTTTATTATATTAACATGTATTCTGACTTAATTATGATGTATCTTTATGCACTGGATAAATGTGTAGAAGATAATGTATTCCCCTTTTACCCAAGGTTATGATCTTCATATTACCTATGTTATACTGGTTAAATTTAATTGGTTATTGGCTTAATAACTACTAGATGATGTGTTTATATTAATCATGAATTAATTAGTTTGATTATAGTCCTATAGGGTACTTCTTGAGAAGTTGATGTAGGTTTTAAAGTATGTTGCGAGTTTGACCTAAGTATCTTGTCTTTCACTATGAACTATTATCGAATTGTGATGTAGTGATTCTTTTAAAGTTGTTATAATATTTATCATTGAAATATGATGATTTTATACCGTAATTGGGTTGAGTCAAGGGTTGATGGTAACACCTTGAAGATTTATTATGAAGGTGATTTGGTAAGTCATGTGATCCCCATCCATTACTTCAAATTATGGTTAATTGTGATTAAGTCATGATGTTGTATTGGAGTATTCCTTGTATTAGAAATGATAGGATTGGTACGATGTTGAACTGAAATTTCATGACTATGGTTTGTGAGGTGTTGGATAAGATGTAAATTTTATAAGGATGGTGAATGATTTACCAATGTGCCTTATCATGAAGTAAAATGTAAATGTGCTAACTATTTATATGAATTGTAATGAAAGGATTATACTGACGTAGTTCTTATTGGTCTATGATGATGATGATGATTTTAGAAGGATTAGGCCCTATGACCTACAATAAACTATGATGATGAATAAATACATTAAAGACATTTCAAAAAGGACTTTGCTTAGAACCGAGTGAACTTGATAATGGGAGGTTATGGCTTACCATAGAGGAAAATTCACCCTATAGTTCCATAAGAGGTGTTGACTACCTGATGAGGGATACTCATCCAATGGATCAATTTCTAAGTGGTATGTAGAAGGATTATAGCTATCTTTTAGTTCTTGAACTATGTTACCCTTAAAGGAAGTCTAGCTAGTAGATCACCTAGAAAGCTAAGTTTATATTTTGTTTTACTTTGGCTGGTAGACTACCTTTCTTCGGAGTAAGGGTTTACAACATCAAACTTCATACTTAGCTCTTAGGGTCTATGTAGGTTAAGGAAAGATTTCCCTAAATTAAAATTTAGTAATGACATACAAACTAACTAGGATGACTTGAGAGGTTGACTTAGCTTATGTAGGGGTATGGGACTCTACTTATGCTTTGCACTGGTTTACCTTGAGCGAAACCTTAGGAGGATGTTCTTATTTATGAACGTGCTTATGCTGGTATATGATATTTATATGAACTTGAACGTTTTTGATAATATATGTTTATTAGTTTCACTTATGAATATGTGTTGTTCTACATTGTTAAAGTAAGATAATATGGACTATTGATGGTTAATCGGAGGTTTGTCATGATTCATGTTAGTTTACTCGATTAAGTAAGGATGTGAGGCATTGATTGGTCATTGCACTTGTTAAGTTGATAAGGGTTCATGTGTAATTGTCTTTCTTTAGTTATGATAAAAAATACTCTTGTTCATGCTTGTGATTATTTATGATTTAATGATGGAGTTACACGATTATGTATACAATTACATGAAATGGATGTTGACTTGGCTAGTTTTGATGTTGTTGGTCTTGTGATATATTTTCCCATGACTTAATGAATATGCGTTATTGATTTGGTATTTTTGTTGAATATGCATAAAACTTTTAAAAGTAAATTGCATACTTAATGAAATGTCCCTTTTCTTAGCATTATTTTAAAGAATGTGTGGATATGGTCTCACACTTAGTACAACTGGTGTAGTAACTCCATTTCTTTCTTTTTCCCAATTTTTAGGTTCCGATCGTTGAAGGGCTTTTGGAGATGACTTGAAGAAGACTTGGATTTCTTAATCATCAAAGTAGGGTAGGTCCTCACTTTTGTAGGGCAATGTCACAATCAAGCCTATTATATTGTTTTGAGTATTAAGACTTTTATGTTTCTTTCCTTTTAATTTTGATATTGAACGTTTTATGACCTATATGTCGTCATGTTTCTTTGATGTATGGGCTAGTCTTAATTTTATATACTCTTATTAGATGGTCATGATATGAGATAACTATTTTGAGACGATGTCATAATTTATATGTCTACGTTCAATAAAAGTAGAAGACTAAGTAACTTTTCTATACGAAGGGTCTATGTTTATTCTATATATGTATATTATATGTGTATGTAGAGGTCCATGTAAACCTCCAAGTAGAAGTAAGGAAAAGTTTTCTATTTTTCGCTAAATTTTATCTATGAAATAGTGATGTAATTTAAGAGGTTAGTCTTAGTCTTCAAAAAGGATGACGATGCCGGTTACGTCTAAGGGGTATTCCCAGATGTGACACATGTGAATCACCATAACATCGCACATAATTTATAAACCTATCATTAGACCACAAACCTTAACATCCAACTCATACATCAACATATAAAGTGAAGAAAACTTCATCCAAACTAGGCAAGACGTGCGATATGTAGTCATTAAGACCAACATAATGCATATAAAACAAGACCACTTCATATAGCTCATACCATGCATTTCATCAAATTATGTAGACAAGTACTACAAATTCATGCATTAGGAATATAAACATAGTAATATAAATTAGAACACCTTCCTAGGACTTCCCTTAGGAGATACTTGTGCAATGCATGGGTGATGTCCTATACCCCCATCTACACTAAGCAACTACCCTTAGGTTATACTAGTTAAAGTCCTTACTTTACTTTCATTCTCCATTTTACATTAGGAAAAATATAGACTTAACCGACATTAAGACCATGTGTGCTTCATTGAATTTGGTGTTGTAGATACTTACACCAAGGGAAGGTGTTCTTTCATACCCAAGGTAAAATATTATAAGATTATAGCATAGTAGGTGCAATCACTTGCTACATCTTATGTGGAGAGAATAGTTATAGAATAAAGAGAATTACATAACGCTCTGCAGTCTCTTTCGAATTGGAGGATCATCTCATGAGAAACGATAGGTGAATCTTTCTCAAAGAAGTCCACAACTCATGTGGAACCATAAGATAATGTTCCTCTAGAAGAAGTCAACACCTTATGAGAACATAATGGTCAAACTTCCTCCAAGGAAAGAAAAAACCTTTCATTGTCAAGTTCACTAGGTGCTAAGCTAAGTTCCCTTTATAGAAATCCTTTATTAACATTACATATAAAGTGTAGGCTTTAGGAGATTAACTTCTCATATGCTTACCTTGTATGTCATAGATGAGAGTTCATCAAACTATACCATGTGAGAAACCCTTTCACATCGACATATTATATATCAAGCACCTAAATAGTTTACGTTACAGCTTATCATACATTTCAAGTCTCCTCCATAGACTACATAATTATACATGTGTGTGTGCACTTATATGTGAGCAAACCTTTCACATAAAAGATTAAGGCAACATATGTTCATATATCAATGCATAAGTATATAGGTATAGCTATATGAGAAATCCTTTCATATAAAAACACCAAGAGACTATGCACATTCGCACTTCCTCATATCATATACTTAACATCATAGCATATAAGTTATATTAATAACATGTTCAGAAATTCGTATTCATGAACTTAGAATGCCAATCTAGGAACTATCCTAGCAAAGTACACATGTGCAATGCATAGACAAGGTTCCATACCCTTGAACATAAAATTACACCTATCAAATCATCCTAGATAACGATACATGACACAACATCATAGAATAGATAACATAGTATAAGACTCATATATTCAAGACTTAGAACATCCTTATAGTAAGGTCTAGTCATTATGCACCTTTATTAACTTTACTTCACACATAACATTATAAGGACTCATCATAGGCAGAAAGTGTACATAAACATAACATAACCATTTATATGCTCATAATATTATCCATACAACCTAGATCATAGCTAGAATAGGAAAACTAAGCATAACCTTAACATTGGATGATCATCACCAACTCACATTCATAATGCAATTACCTTCAAGGCAATGATCACATCACACACACATACACACACACACACATACACGCACACACACATACACACACACATACTGTAACGACCTGTTTAGTCGTTTTGAGCAACAGAGTCCATTTCTGGAAAAACTGGCTGGAACGACGAGTGTCACGACGGACCGTCGTGGTCACGACGGCCCGTCGAGGAGGTGTCGTTCCATGGCACTTAGAATTTTGAAATTGGGTACTGAAAATCGACTCTCTGTAAATTGTGACGGACCTGCAGGACGTGCCGTCAAATCCACGACGAACCGTCGTGAGTTCCGTTGCAAAACACTTCAACTTTTGAGAATTTGTGCAAGAAACGAGTTTCTGACCGTCATGACGGAGGAACAGGACGGACCGTCACGGTTGTGACTGGCCGTCACAGGCACTTGAGCTCGAGGGAGCTTGCGACGACCCCGTGACGGACCGTCGCAGGCAGACGGCCCGTCACAGGTTTTCGCAGTCCAGGCAGTTTGTATGGATTTCTCCACACGTTTTAAGGTCGTGTTTTGACTATTCTTTCCTTAATTACAAAGATTGAGGGTAAACATTAATAAGTCTAATTACTAAAGGGTTAAAAGGGATAACCTTAAGTGAATTAGTGGGGTTTATTGTCCTTTTTCACACTTAATTATATGATTAATTAGGGTAAAAAGAAGGAGGGTTTGAATAAAACAAAAAAAACAAGAAAAGAACAGAAAGAGAGGAGAAACGAACGAGTAGAGAGAGAGAAACGAAGAGGATAGCAAGGATTTTGAGAAGATAGCTTGTTGATTCAATTCTTCGGTGGAGGTAGGTTATGGTTTATGTTACGATATTCGTAGTGAACTCTTAATAGTGAATGTTATGTGTTGATAGTATTGTAAACCCTGCTATGTGCTTAAATTGTATGCTTGCATGATTATGATTATGAAATTGTGACGAATTAACGAAGCATGATGAAGCTATTGAATCCCAAATCTTGAAAGAACCCTAATTCGCTTGATATATTATATAATAAGATTGATGATGCCTTAGTATGAAAGAAGGCTTGATATATTATATAATGAGAATGATGACGCCTTAGTGAAAAAGAAGGCTTGATGAATTAGGGGATCGGGTGCCACGTTCCGGTACCAGGATAGAATGAATATGAGGATCGGAGTGTCACGTTCCGACACCAGGATAGAATATGAGGATCGGGTGCCACGTTCCGGTACCAGGATAGAATGCATATATGAGGATCGGAGTGTCACGTTCCGACACCAGGATAGAAAATGAGGATCGGGTGCCACGTTCCGGTACCAGGATAGAATGAATATGAGGATCGGAGTGTCCGTTCCGAACACCAGGATAGAATATGAGATCGGAGTGCCACGTTCCGGCACCAGGATAGAAATAGAGGAGCGGAGTGTCACGTACCGACACAAGAGGAAGAAAGATAATGAATCTTGAAAGATAATGAATATACTCAAAAATGAACTACATTCCCAAATGAGTATGGTATTGAGGCTTGAGTCCTCATGGGTGAACTCGGTTGTATTCATTGATGAATTAAACATTGCTATTACTACATGTTGAGTATGTAGTTGATTACATTGTTATTGATATATACTGTTCCCTATTTTGAGTTAGCCGATGATATCTACTCAGTACTTGTGGTTGTACTGACCCCCTACTTTTACGTTTTCTTCTTTGTTTATTTGGTAATGCAGCAAACGTTCCGTCAACATTCAACTCAATAGTAGATCTAGCCAGTCTTCACTTCATCGGAAATTCAGGTGACCTAATGCGTCTAGCTTGGACTGGGTCTTCTTCTTGCTTCAAGTCTTGAGCCTTGACCTTCCGGCATGGACTAGAGCAGTAGTTGTTTTAGCTTCTTAGACAGTTTTAGTTTAGCAATTTGAGATAGATGTTCTTGTGAGAATGACTTCCAGATTTTGGGAATATTAATAATAGTTGAGTTGTTTTATTTATGAGTTTAAGTCTTCCGCTTTATTTTCTGTTGATATTATATTGAAATGTTAAGGTTTAGATGGGTTAGTTCGCTCACATAGGAGGGTGAATGTGGGTGCCAGTCGCGTCCCCGAATTGGGTCGTGACAGACTTGGTATCAGAGCATTAGGTTCATTGGTCTCATCACACAAGAACAGGTGTAGTAGAGTCTTAAGGAACGGTAGGGGGACGCCTTTACTTTTCCTTGAGAGGCTATAAGACTTTAGGAAAATTCCATTCTTTCATTCTTTCTTTCGTGCTACTACTTGAGTCCAATTGGTATCTAGGTGATACAAATTGGTATCTGACCATCTTCAGTCTATTTCGCAGATGGTTAGAACTAGAGCAACGACCGCACCAGCAGCAAACAACGAAAGACAAGAAACAACCTGACCAGCCACTGGGGCTTGTGGCTCGAGGAAAACCGGCAAGAGGGGCCGTGGAAGAGGTCGTGGGGACGTCCTTTAGAGGGAGAGGACGAGCCCCTAGCCCAACTGATACAAGGGCAGTGACTCCTCCACGACCGAGGATG